>CM060918.1:548841760-550177177 GCA_030737875.1 Allium sativum
CGGTGCTCGCGGACCATGCTAGGTGCACTAAGAGGGGGAGGGGAGGGGGTTACGACTCTGGTCGGTTTCCCCTTTGAAAAAATTCAAAAAAAAAAGGATTTCGATTTCACAAAATATTTCTTGCCTGTTTAAATAGCCTACTCACCTAAAGGTTATCTTCTTTCTTAATTAAAATACATTGCATGTATTTTCGGCTGAGTTAGACTTATACGTAATCCGTTGGCACTCCCATTAAATTTAACTCAAAGTATCCCTCTTTTTCTAATAGTGAATATTTACCAGAGTCTACTTTGCATATTGTAGAATCGTTGACAAAGTCACAGTCTGTTTTCATTTTCATTTTCTATCTGGTTAACTCTCAATGCTCACTTGTCGCATCATGAATTTGAAGGAAAATATTAGTTTTGTTATCTTTACCGCTATGGTGTAATATAAGAGTAAATACGCAGTTTCCATTTTTATGTTTATCTTTTATTTCCAATTCAATTTTATGCATGTTTTTATCAACAAAAACAATGGTGTTTGGGATTGAAAATGACGACGACGACGATGATAAATATATAGGATTGCAAAGGAGATTAGACTAAAAGCCTTGAAGAGGGGATATGCAAATACATTAGTTTTTTAAAAAAGAAGACTTCTATTGTAAAAATCACTGCAAAAAGAAAATGAAGGGCCATCCTTATTGTAGAAGCAAAAACCCATGGAAACATCCTCTAACCTTCACATATGGAGCTGTTTTGTTAAGAGTGTTGTTATTGACATCCAATGTTATGCTTTCGAGTATTAATAAATTATAGTAGTTTTTTTTTATATACATGATGCTTAGTACCAAATCAATATTCTTTTATTTGACCATAAATAACCGCACATCTTTTATTTAAAACGTACAACAATAAACATTCATGCAATTTTGATTTTCAGTAAGTCATTCAATGTTGTAAGGTGATAAACACCTAAATAGTATTTGGGTTCTTATTTGCTTAAAAAAAAAAAAAAAAAAAAAAAAAGATATAAGCGCACGACTAGTTGCCATTGATTATTGCAGCTAAAGAGATTTTCAGATGAATTCATTAATACACTTCGTTAAAATCATCCAAAAAGTTCCTGTAGACCTGCCGATAGTACAAGTTTCGATCTATGCTCGATTTGAGTCCACCCTATTAATGCGGGTTCTGGTTTTGCCTTTACTACCCAAGCTCAATTCACGATCAGCTTATTTACTATTAAGGTCAGTATAATTTTATTAACACCCAACCCAATTAGGCTCCAATCCAATTACTAATTTTCCATTATAACATGAGCGAGTATGTTATTTATCTACCAACTTGTTTGTTTGCATACAAGTGTTTTTGTATGCTTTTATTGTGAATCTATAGGCTGCATCACCATCCAATTTGTATGTTGAAATCGTTTGTACATAAATATAAAGATCAAAAATCCCATTGGACCGAACCGTGCCTGTGGGTTTGGGTATCAATTATTGTATACGGGCTAGGTCCGAACTTTGGGATGCAAGTCCATGCGCCGTCCGCTTCAGTAGTCCATGCGCCAACTTTCAGCTTTAATTTTTTTTCCCCTTCTTTGTCAAAAAGAATTTTTTTAGAATAAGCTATGGCGGCAGAAGACGTCGAAATGCAAGACAAATCTGAACAGTTTTCGCAGTCTCAGACCGACCAACCTGCTTCTCCGTCGGAGTCAATTCTTAAAGGTATCAGTCCACCATACCCTATTTGTACCTTTATTCTTATTGTTTCCTACTGATTTGATTCCGATTGCAGATCTGAAGGAAATAGCAATTTTGATTGAGACGGGTGCGTACTCCAAAGAGGCGAGGCGAATTGTTCATGCTGTGCGACGTACAGTCGTGCTACGACGTAAGCTGACATCATCTGTCGTAGCGAGGTTCCTGTCCACTGTTTTAGTGCCGGGATCGGAGGCTTTTACCAAGCTATCTTCATATACTCCAAAGGTTTGATTTCTTTTTTTTTTAATGCATAACAAGTCGTGATAGTGGTTTCGCTGAGGTACTTTGAGTGGGTATTGAATTAAAAGCGTATTGACTTGTGCTTAAGATTTAGGCAAATTCTATTCAGACCACGGTTTCCGCTGAGTTGCCCACTATCTTTTTTTTTACTTTCACATGACCAAAATACCCTTTGACTCGTAGAGTCACTACGAGGTTATGTTGCTTACCTCGTAGGCCCCCTACGAGCTAATGTTGCTAACCTCGTAAGGCCCCTACGAGGTAATGATATCAACCTCACACCTCGTAGGCCTACGGCGTGGATGAATCACAATTCCTACACCCACACTGCGTGGTTGATGAAAACGTGTAAAACAAATATATTCAGCAAAAGGTATTTCTGTCCAGCGAAATTTTAAAATAAAAGAGGGGGGCAACTCAGCAGTTTTGGTGGTTTGAATATAATTTGCCTAAGATTTAAGCTCGAGTTTTGCGACAAATCCTAAGACTGAGCGTATTGACTTGTGCTTACTGAAAGCATAGTAAACGATGATTTGTGTACCCTATAATCTTAAGACATATTGATTTGGTTAACGATAATATTTAATGGTGAATGAATTGTTTATTGATTTGGATATGGAGAATATTTAAAGGTAAATGTACTGTTGCTTAGGATTTTGGTTCAGTAATTAGTATTCTTCACCTGGAACAAGCGAATACTCCTATGTATACTGTTGATTACTGTATCTTTAAAGATTGATTAACCACATGGGGTGCTACTAGGTAAAGATTGATTAATCTTCTGAAATAAAACAGTTTGAGCTTTAAATAATTGAAGATTCAGGGATAGAGTAATATTTATTGAGTACATAGGTTGAAAGGTAACAACATAGAACTCACACTCAGTTTGAGATTCCTTTAAAAAAAAAAAAAGGAATGGAACTTTGTTATGAAAAAATGAATTCAATGTGACAGATAGACATAGGAAACATCTTTTTGAAGAAATAGGTATGTGCATCTATTTATTAAAAAAACAACATTACATATATCATCATAATAGTACTTTCGATTATGACAAATATAGATAAATGATATTAAAACAATCATTTGTAATTTACCATTCATGCTGTGTTATCAATGCGCGCTATAGCGCAGTGCTTGCGCTATTGTACTTATAAACGCTATTGTACTTATAATAGCGCAAGAGTTCCTCATAGCGCGAAAATAGCACGCTATTTTATCATGGCTCTAAATAGCGCGCTATTTTGTTTTTGTCTCTTTTTAAAACGTTTGAGCAGTGAATTAAGCCCACAATAGCACGCTATTGTATTTATAATGACTCAGAGGAAAAATGTCATAGAGCATGACTCAAATGAAAAAAAATTGATGGTAATGATTAACAGTTATGATTTAGATAAAACTAATGACTATATTTTAAAAATTTAGACGCGTAATATAATTTCTATGTTTTGTTATTGCACACTTGAATCACATTTAACTTTTATTTATTTGAATCTTGTTATTGTAGGCTTCATATATTATTTTCATTCTATCTTATTTTCACTTTACAACTTTTCATATTTATAATTTTTTTCTTAGTACTTGTTAGTATTTTTTTTAAACATTGTACAAAGGTGTATTTTCATGCATTTTTTCTTAGAATCTTATATCACCATAATTAATAAATAGAAATAAATTTCATTATAACTCGTAGTTATAAGAATAAATTTCAAATTTGTAAGAGACAAATATATTATATCCATCAATTACTTTGAATGTACAATATGAACTTATCAAAATTTCTATAATACAATTACATTTTGTATTAAAAAATATTTAATACATGCATAAAGTATGGTAGTGTTTGTATTTGGAGTTTTGAACGGTTTGAATATGACGCAAAATATACAAAACAAGAACAAAAAAAATCGATTGGGCAAAATAGACATTTTTTTCTAAATGAACGCAATAGCGCGCGCTATAGCGCATAGCGCAGGCCTTGCGCTATAGACTACACATTTCATGTTTCTTCACTACGACGGATATTGTGAGATTCTTTTTTATCTAAATAACAAGGTGGAATATTTTCAAAAAATAAGCATGTTCTATGTCTGAAAATGTATGATAATATAAATCCAAATGCATTCTAAAATCTTGATGGGGAAGAATGGGGTAAACATTTGATTTATGGATTTTGATAACCATTAATGATCTTATGTGATACATTTTATAGATATGAATGAATTTAGAAACAGTTAAGTTTTTCTTTGTTGTTGCTTTCTTGTTCCTGAACTGTCATTTTTGATAGTATTTTTAGTTTGTCACTTTGAATATTGAAGATGAAATATTATCTTTAATGACCTACGTTTTATTATGATTTGTGATGCACTGGTTCGAATTTAGTTAATCTTCCTATATAGAACAACTTTTCTCTGGGCTCCGTATTAGATCTTTCCGTGGATAGTAGCAGAAAGCTATTACGACAATATATGCCAACTAGATTATTCTCGGCATGTGCGGTGCGTAGAAGTGATATATACGATGAAAATGCATTTTGTTGCTTAGAAGTTGTTCAAAGCTATCTATGTCTATTTGCCAAAGCTAAGATGAATAAAAACGAATTGTTAACTTTTGGGACTTTCTTTGTTTGTCATACTACACGACTATTTTTTGGTTATAATTATCCAACTTTTGATTCGATTTTGGATTACTGCACATAAAATTTGTAATGATTTTAATCTTTTTATGCCAAAAGATATGTACACAAATCCAAATAAGCATTGGAGTTAGTTTGGTGTGTTCCTTTTCATTTATATCTCTTGTATATGGTTTACATTTTGAATTGTCGTGACAAAGACATTCATGGGTAAACAATTGCTGTTAAAAAATAATTGGCCTGAAAGATATGAGCTTAGTTGTTATATTTACTGTTCCATATTTGCTGTGCTGATACAATGAAAGATTTTGGCAAGCACAAATTTGGATTTTCTGGCAGTTGTATTCCCGAACATATATCATATCTGGATGAGGAATGATTATTGGACAGTGCTCTTTTGTCGTTGAAGACTCAAAGAACCAAACTTCATATGTAGATTTCGTAGAAGTATGCACCCTAAGAGTATGTATCCACCGTTAGGTTTTTCTTAGGATTTCTACACAATTAGATTTTAGAAGAGAAAAAAAAATAACATACGGATTCCTTTCAACCAATGTTATCAAAGCCCTCGCTTAGGCGCGCCTAGGCTCCAAAAAGCCCTAGGCCCCAACCTGGGTTTTTTTAAACCTTCCAAGGCGCCTACGATGCATAAGGTACCAAAAAAGCCCTAAAGGCGCTCGCCTTGTGAAGCACCAAAAAAGCGCGGCTTTTGTACCATTTGAGTAGATTTTTTTAAGCATTTGGCCCAATAAGAGCCCGAAATCCAACATCGTTAGAAAAATGTGATCGGTTGGCTGTTGAATTAGAGCGTATTTTGTAAAAAACACTGCTTTTCTTTTGTCGATCGAAAGAAAAAAACAATAGCTAACTTTTTTTTTGTCGCACGATCCAAAAAAACATAGTTCATGGAAGGTTAACACTCTATTTAAGACTTTGCATAATGTTGTTTGTAATTTCTATATTTTAAGTATTGTGTTCGTAGACTTGAGTTTGAATGACATTGTGCATTCTTAGTTTGATTTGTGTTAATTGTATGATGTTTTGTTCTAATATTGCTTTTATATGTCCTTTTTGAAACAACAATTGTGTTTTATTGCGTTTTTAAAATGCAGTTTTTTTAGTTGAAAACTGAAAAAATGTCATTTGAGGTGCCCACAAAAGGCGTAGGCGCAAAAAAGCCCTAGGCGAGGGCCTGGGGCTTTCGCTTTGACAACTATGCTTTCAACGAAACCTTTATTAATCCACTAATTGATTACAAAAGAAAACCTAAAAATTGAGAAGATATCTCAATTAGAAACAAAAGAAAACATGTTTCCCTCTTACGGTACAAATAATCCAGAGGTGGAACTTTGGCGCAACAGTACAGTCACCTGGCTAGTGGCCTGGGCCCGGGTTTGAATCTGGAAACAGCCTCTTCGCAGTGCGAGGGAAAGGCTGCGGCGTACTATCAACCTCCCCAGTGCCCATTATCGTATGGGAAGCCTCGTGCATTGGGTTCCAACTTTTTTTTACAGTACAAATAATCCAAACCTAAAAGCTGCTTATGTAGGCAAATAGAAGAACTAATCAAATACCCTAATTGGACGTAAAAAAATCTTCAAAATATATCTTTCGTCTGTTTTCATTATAAAATCAATCAATTAAAAATGGATATCTTTCCTCTTTATACCTCATTGATTAATTGATTGATTGATAAGATAGTTAGCTTCCTTCCTCCCATACAAATCAAATTAATTGGTTAATCAAATCAAATTAATTGATTAATCAAATCAATTAATTGATTACTTTCCTTTTCAAAAGATATTTGAATCAACAAATTCAATACTTCACCTTGATTCAAATATCACATATCCTCAACAATCATCAATATAAAAACAAAACCACATCGCAAACCCAACCACCGCCTGCGAATGATGCATCTCCCTTGTTAGATGTACCACAAAAAAATGATCTAAAAAATGTTTGTAATACCACAATGGTCTCTATGCAGATTTTGTTGTGTTACGTTGTCGGTGCCACCTTAATTCAGACAAATTTCTCCCTTTATTCACAAAATGAGAACTTTCTTCATTCTTCACCGTCTTTCCGAGTATTTTGTATATATTGTTGCTATCTCTCTTAGCGTGCAACACCTCTCTATTATCTTTCCAAACCCATGTGACTCCACATCGAGTTGAAAAATTGCAGGCTTTTGCTTTTAATTATCCTGCGAAGACAAGATTCTTTGTAGTTTCTGTAATATACCTAACTTTCGTGAGTTTCATCACCCGTCCATCATGTATCTTCAATCTAACAAAACCTATCCTTTTAACACATAATTTTTCACCACTAGTAGATTCCACATTAGCATCTTGCTCTTTATATTCAATGAATGCATTCTTTTGATTGCATATGTGGAAACACGCACCATAATCAAAGATCCAACTTTTGCTTTCACCTTTATTAACACAAACATTGCCTTTAAGTTCCTCATCAAAATTCATCTCATCATCGTTATTATTATTTTGTTCATCCAACTCTTCTTCCAATGCCTTCATCTACTCGTTGTTCCTTTTAACTTATGAAAAATTACAGCTGATGACCAAGTTTGTCGCAGTAAAAACAAATGTATTTTTTTTTAATGTTTGGTCTATTTGATTGTCTTTCCATATTTCGATGATTAATCCTTCTGGCAATATAAGCCTTTTCAATTAGAGTTCCAACTTTCGTTGCCTCCTTATCTTTTCCTTCCATAAGTATCGTCATCCGCATCTCCTCATTAATTAAGCTGCTAATCACCGAACCCATTGAAACGACTTTATCCAAATTTGAGTTGTTCAATGCGACAACAAGCGTTTCCCAACTCTCCGGTAATGAATTCATCAACATTAAAGTTTGTGTTTCATCATCCAACTTGAAATTCACGGCAGCCATTTGATTTACGATTTCCTGAAAATCATTAAGATGCTCTCCAATTGATCCAGCTTTCTTAAGCTTCAGATTCACCAATCTTCTCATAAAAAGAGTCTTGTTTGTTGCGGAGTTCTTTGCATAAACTCCTTCCAATTTCTTCCATATTGCACAAGCAGATGTTTCATTGGCAACAATATGAAACATTGAATTATCCAAAAAACATTGAATAAATGCAGCAACCTTCTTATCCAAAGTCTCCCATTTCACTTTAGATAAGTTGCTAGATTTCTCCCAATTGTTCTCTAATGGTTGGTGTAAATCATTAAGATAAAGAAAATCTTCCATCTTTGCTTTCCATAATTCCCAGTTTCTCTCATGAAGCTTTTCAATAATTATTTTCTCCATATTTAAACTCATTTCAAAAAATTTGCGTAGAAGGCTCTGATACCAATGTTATGTAACGACGGTCGGAACAAATTCCCCCTTTCTTTTACATAGGGTGCATGCACATATGAGGTGACACACATCCTTGTAGCAAATAAGTCTGTTGAATTAGTTGATTCAAATATTTTTTGAAGAGTAAAGCAATCAATTAATTGATTTGATTAATCAATTAATTTGATTTGTATGGGAGGAAAGATGCTAATTATATTGTCAATTAATCAATAAACCAGTGAGGTGTAAAAGAGGAAAGATATTCATTTTTAATTGATTGATTTTATAATGGAAAGCGATAAAAGATATATTTTGGAGATTTTTTAGGCACAATTAAGGTATTTAATTAGGTCCTCTATTTGCCTGTATAAGTAACTTTTAGCTTTGGATTATTTGTACTGTAAGAGGGAAAAAATTATTTTTTTTGTTTGGGATTGAGATATCTTCTCAGTTTTTTAGGTTTTCCTTTGTAATTAATTGGTGGATTAATAAAGGTTTTGTTGAAAGGAATCCGTGTGTTATTTTTTTCATCTCTCTTCTGAAATCTAATCGTGTAGAGATTCTAAAGAAAACATAACAGTGGTATCAGAGCTGGAGGTTACAAACTAGGCAATGCAGATAAAGCTATATTGTCAATTAATCAATAAACCAGTGAGGTGTAAAAGAGGAAAGATATTCATTTTTAATTGATTGATTTTATAATGGAAAGAAATAAAAGATATATTTTGGAGATTTTTAGGCACAATTAAGGTATTTAATTAGGTCCTCTATTTGCCTATATAAGTAACTTTTAGCTTTGGATTATTTGTATTGTAAGAGGGAATTTTTTTTGTTTGTTTGTTTGGGATTGAGATATCTTCTCAGTTTTTTAGGTTTCCCTTTGTAATTAATTGGTGGATTAATAAAGGTTTTGTTGAAAGGAATCCGTGTGTTATTTTTTTCTTCTCTCTTCTGAAATTTAATCGTGTAGAAATTCTAAAGAAAACATACCAGTGGTATCAGAGCTGGAGGTTACAAACTAGGTTATGCAGATAAGGCAGTGCTCTCAAAAGGTGCTGTAAAATGCAAGTCAAGGGTGAAACTGTTAGAATTGCCTCGTATGTTGTTAAGGTAGAAATTGACGGTTTGAACAAATAGTCACACACCACGGAATAAATTGAAGGAGTGAAGTACAAATTCGAGTTGGTAAACACGTAACATCAGGAATTCGTTTTATTATAAGGATGTGTATGCCAATTCATATCCGTGCGCCCTATGTTGAAGGAAGAGGGGCTTTGTTCCGACCGTCGTTACATAACATTCACATGAATAGTGTAGCCATATTGGATCGTATCTTCGATCTTGCTGATGAATTGTTGCATACACAAGTGTTCCCAAGCGTGGCATACTTTTTTAGTCTCATCAATACAAATAGTCAATTGTTTCTCTTGTTGCGGTTTTTTTGTTGTCATTCCAGCACCATTGTTGTATTTTGAAAACACGATTGGGATTAGCGACAGCGTTCTTAATGGATATTTAAGTTTTTGAGAAAGGTATCATGGACAACATTGCTTATGTGATTGTTATGTGTAATCATTAATATATATCTGACAGTAGAGGAGTTTCATTATTGATATTTATAAATTTCGAACCAATGAGCAAGCCATTCAACTCACAGTTCATGTCTCAAGTGATTGAAATGTAAACTCAAGGTATGAGTTCATTATTATTAATATGGTTTGCAATGGAAGTTTTGTTTCATGCAGTAGGATTCTATCATAACGTTATGCTTTAATGTTGATTGCATTAATTAATATGGTTTGTTGATAACTGCAGAATATTAATAAATTCAGTATTTTGCTGTTAGTTATTAGTTGTATAAAGTTAAGCTATTGATAAACTCATCTTCAATTGCATGAACTTAATTGCCATTCTGATAGAAGATTTATGTATTGACATCACATTTCCAAACAATTTGCAAGTTTTTTTTTAGTTGTAAAAACATTAAATTGCATAAGATATTATGCTTTTTTTGTTACACTTTATTGCATTAAATTGCACACAAATTGTGTATATATGTTTTGTTTTTCTTGCTCCATTTATTTTTGAATATTGCTTTGTAACACTTCATTTTAAGAGAACCGAGTGGACCGGTAAACTTCTGGGTGGAATCAAGTTGTGCCTGCTCGCTTCAGCTGATGACGCCTATAATCCAAATGTACTGTTTTTTGCGAGAAGTGTGTGCAAACCATGGTTCCAATCTTAATTTGTTCCTAGACCTTGGCATCCCTTTCCATTCCGCCACGCCTGCGGACTTTTTAATTTGTAGTAGCAGACATCGCTTAGTGGCAATTCATCACATTACTTCATACTGTATTCTTTTTAGGAAAAGTTGCTTCGGTGGCAACCTAACATGAAATATTTTATTTATGATGCATGTAATTTTATGTGGTTTGTAATCTATTTGAACTTTGCATTTGGTGGTTTTCAAGTTTGAAAATGTTGATACTTGATACCATTCATCATGTTATCGGACTTAGGTGAAGTGGTGAACATATTTAATTAATCCAAATTTGATTTCAAATGGTTTTCAATGCAGTTATTCTTTTATAGTTCAGTAAAGGTTTTATGGAAAAAGGGATGAATATAAACAATAAAACTTGCATTACTTTATGGATAAAAATGGGCTGCACACATATAACCTGCATTTGTAAGGTGGATTGGTATGGGTATTACTCATTTAGTTAATGGGTTAATGAAACGTATATTAGACTATTTTTTGTTTAAATTGGTCTGTTGAAAATCTGGATAATAACCATTTATTAATGATTGGTCATTGAATTTTATTTGACCCATATATCCAATCTATGCCATGGGTATAATCAGAATCATCTTTGACAAAAGATGTAAAGTAGTGTTTTGGTTTATTTTGACTTTTGAGTTTTCAACTTTACATATAATGAGAAGGGTGAATGGATGACGGAGAGGATGGAAGGAAGCTTGAAGACATGACGAAGAGGTTGGACGGACGACGGAAAGTTGAATTATCTTTTGTTCTTTCATTGATTTTCTAAAACACGAAAAATAAGATAAAGTTGTTTTCCGTTCTATGTGTTAAGTTCAATTTCTAAAACGATCGTTTTCACGCCGTTTGCATTTTTGAATAAGCGAAAAACCAAAACTAAAAACGCTAACCAAATGCACCCTAAGATTTTCAGTGGAAAATTCTTAACATATGTTGTTCAAAAACTAGCAAAACTGGGCCAGAGTGTAACAATGTCTGTTTTTCCTCTTCTGTTGCTGTGGTTTCAGGAAGATGACCACTCCATGGATGTGGACTCAGCAGCTCCAGCATCGCATACCCCAGTCAAGCAACCCTTGCCAGAGATTGAGATATACTGCTACTTGCTTGTTCTGATATTTTTGATCAACCAAAAAAGATACGATGAGGTGATATTTTTATCTCGGGATATCTCCAAACATTAATCTGTATAAATACATATTTTATATGGGGATTCCTATATTTCAATAGGCAAAAGCTTGTTCTTCTGCAAGTATTGCTCGCCTTAAGAACCTGAATAGAAGGACTGTTGATGTTTTGGCATCTCGCTTGTATTTCTATTATTCATACAGCTATGAACTAACAAATAGCCTTGTTGAAATTCGCGGGTGAGTTCGTTTACTGTCGTTCCAAGTGTCCTGACTTCCAGCATTTTACTATTATTACCATTTTCCAACTAGTAGAACTTGTATACTTAAGCTCTACTTGATTTCTGCCTTGCATCTTAATTTCCTTGCATATCAGGAATCTCCTTGCTTTGCATCGGATGGCTACATTACGACGGGATGAGCTGGGCCAGGTCTGTTGTTTTTGTTAGTATTCATCAAGTAGTATATGCTTATACATCCAGTGTGAACTAACCGAAAATACATGCAGGAAACACTTTTGAACTTATTACTGCGCAATTACCTCCACTACAGGTTGTACGACCAAGCAGAAAAACTGAGGTCCAAAGCACCTCGATTTGAGGCTCACTCCAATCAACAGGCAAGTCAATTGTTCGTAGTTAATTTTTATCTTTATATCAACTTTCTATGATTGATATTTTCAGCTAACCTTGTTAAAATATATGCATGATTTGATTTAACAGTTCTGTCGATATCTGTTCTACCTGGGAAAGATTAGGACCATTCAGTTAGAGTACACAGATGCCAAAGAGAGCCTCCTTCAGGCTGCTCGTAAAGCTCCAGTTGCCGCCCGAGGCTTTAGAATCCAGTGCAACAAGTGGGCGGTTATTGTCCGACTTCTTCTGGGTGAGATTCCTGAACGGACTGTTTTTATGCAGCAAGGCATGAAGAAAGCACTTGTGCCTTACTTTGAGCTCACCAATGTAAGTTTATCCCAATGCTAAAGATGTCTTGTTATAAAAATTATTTTACCATTCTGTCTCTACTTTCCATCCCTTATAGTTTTGTGAAAAAGTAGCAACTTATATTCTGTTTGTTGCTTTTCATCCCCCTAGAGTTTTGTAAAAGCAAAATAATTACCATCCAGTAGCTACTTCGGCTAATTATTTTACCGTCCAGTTTTTACTTTCATCCCTGTGCCTTTTTTAAGAAGCAGTTCTATTTTGATAACCCAAAGATTGCTTTTCAGCCTCATTTTTATTGTCAAGCTATCCCTCCATTACCCACAGTCCATCTATCTCTCTTTCTTCCGACCATGTAAATAAATTTGTACCTTTTTTCTTTCTAAACTTGAAATACGTTGGAACCGCTCAAACCAGATGAACTTAAAATACTTTGGAACTACACAAACCATTTACTGCTTCGGTTTGAATTTATACATGGATGATCCAACTGGGGATCCTTTTGAATCTGGTGACTAGAATATTTGATTCTGTAATAATTCAATAATATCCTCTTATTTTAAATTTTAAAAATGAAATGAAGTAATATGTTGTGATTCATCCAGGTAAAAAGAAAATGAACTATGTTCTGGGAGTTGGTAAATAGTAGGTGGATTGAGTAGTTTCTTTTGAATTTGTATGAAAATAGAAGAATGGTAGGTATGTTACACACACACATGTATATGTATGTATGTATTCGTGTGAAATATTGAATAGAGATTTTGACCCATATTTTTGTGAGATCTGACTATTCTGGACGACACGGGTGCCCAACAAGAAGAAATCTCGGATGAATGATATTTGATTTTTTATCTCGTTTGAGTGTGGAAAGGAAAACTTGCAGGAGACAAGCATTCAAATCTCGGATTGACATCTTAGTCTATATCTTGGGTTGAAATCTTTAGATCTCTGGTGAGATTGGCTTCCAACAATTAGGAATCATGTCTGAAATCTCGTCTCGTCCAAGCACAAAAAGTGGATCTTGGGTGAGATCAATGAGATTTAAAACTGTGGGAGGAGATCTCTGATGTGTATTGTGTTGTGTTATCCCGGAAGATGATAATAACGATAATAATATTGGCTGTAGTCTGATTACAAAATAACCTATTTCTATGATTCATCAACCAGTTTGTGCGCCTAGTCTGCGTGACTAAAAAATCACCCATTTTACCCGGTTTTGATTTGGTTCAATTTATTATTTTGTAGTAATTGGATTCTTTTTTTTTTCCTTATTTTTTTTAATGATTTGGGCATCAGGCCTGATGAGTAGATTAATGTTTTATTCCAAAACAAACTATTTAGTTACGAAATTTCAAACCCTTCAAGTCTTTTACTTGTTCACTTCAGTTCTGTTGTTTATTCTTAAAAATTATCTCTAGTTTTTTCAGTCATTCAAGCTTTATTTTTATTTTCAATAGAAAAGGAATTTACATTATTAGTATTGTGAGAGATTGAAGAATTGAGTACCTTAATCTTTTGTTTTACTTGAAAATAAAATGGCGGCAGGGTAGGAGCAATATAAGATGTATTACTGGCCAACTGCATCCTACACATTGATTCATCTGAAGTATGTAGCATGGTTATCACGGCGGTAAGTCGAGTCGAGTCGACAAAGGTCCAACTAGTCGACTTGTGGACTAGTCGTAGACTAGTCGAGACTAGTCGATAAATAAATATATACATACATGTATATAATTATAAACTTCTAACTAATACATATGCATAAAAATTCAAACATGGAGTAATAACCATCTGGAAAAAAATTCATCGGCAGTAGTGAATTATACAGTGTTTATACAGGAAATAAAAAAAGCAGCAGCAGCCCCACTAATAATCATGGTTTTGGCAGTGCAAAATAAAAGTAACAGGAAATAAAATAAAAAAGCAATAAAAAAAAAGAACTAAGGCTAAAAAAACAACTATCGACATACTTTATACACTTTTTTCTGTTCGAATGTAGAAAACACTTAACAGAAAAAAAAACAAAGCAACGAAAAATAGAGGTCTGAGTCGATTGCGGGAGAGGAGGTGGCACTGGAGAGCAGCGGCGGGAGAAGAGCTGCGACGGCACGAGGAAGAGCATCGGCGGCACAATCAGCAAGGCTAGGGTTTATTCAAACCGCTGCTTTCTTCTATTTGCTGTGTTTTTTTTTGTTGAAAACTTCGAATCGAATACGTATTTTGAATTGGAGACCTGCTTTTTTTTTTTTTTTTTTTTTTGGTTTTGGGCCCAAATTGAAACAATTTGAAACCAGTCTGTTAAGTCGAGTCGACTAGTCGACCGACTAATCGACTAGTCGCTCGACATATTAACAAAATTCATGTCGAGAGTCCAAGTCGCTGACTGGCGACCGACTGGTCGACTAGTCGGCGACTAGTCGCGACTAGTCGGTCGCCGTGATAACAGTGGTATGTAGGATTATAACAGAAACTGTTGATATTGATCAAGAACTTTGCTTGTAAATTGCTGTGTGAGTTTTTAAGATCAGGTTTCCCAACCATAAAATAAGAAGGGAAAATAGTTTAGGTAGTGTTTGGATTATTTTATGTTTTGAGTTTTCAACATTTATTTCGAAAGATGCGAAGATTCGAAGGATAGCGGAGGTGATGGACCAAAGGCAGAGGGGATGATGGAGAAAACGGACGGACGGTGAATGGATGAATTTGTCATCGTTCTTCCGTTGTTTCTTAAAATACGGAAAATAATGAAATGTTGTTTTTTGTGTTAATTTCGTTTGTAAAACGGTCGTTTTTCACGATATGTGTTTGTATTTTTGTATGTATGAAAATCCAAAATAAAAAAATAGAAACCAACCACACCTTTACTTTTTCCAGGTATTTTCAAGGAAATACTTCAATGCATGGCCCAATCTTAGCCTTAGATCATAATTGTCATTTGTATTGGCAGGCTGTGAGGATAGGGGACCTTGAGCTATTCAAGAAAGTAGCAGACAAGTTCTCAACCACATTCAGCGGTGATGGGACACACAACCTGATAGTAAGGCTGCGCCACAACGTCATAAGGACCGGATTGAGAAACATCAGCATCTCCTACTCGCGCATCTCCCTATCCGACGTGGCCAAAAAGCTGCGGCTGGACTCGCCGAACCCAGTAGCGGATGCGGAGAGCATCGTGGCCAAAGCAATCAGAGACTCGGCGATCGATGCGACTTTGGATCATGCAAATGGATGGATGCTGTCCAAAGAGACCGGAGATGTGTACTCGACCAATGAGCCCCAAAACGCTTTCGATACCAGGATCGTGTTCTGCATTGGCATGCACAATGAGGCGGTGAAGGCGTTGAGGTTTCCCCGTAACTCTCAGAAGGAGAAGGAGAGTGCGGAGAAGAGGAGGGAGATGCAGCAGCAGGAGCAGGAGCTCGCTAAGCATATCGCTGAAGATGATGATGATGACTACTGAATGCTGCTTGTTGTTTTATGGGGTATGGCCTGTTTGGTTTGAATGGAAGATTTGAAGCGATTGTTCCATTTTGTTTTTGTTGAATTACAATTTAGACTTGCTTTTTTTCAAATATTGAACGCTAACTGTTGTGATATTTTCTTCATACGAATTGGATGTTTTTTGCTTTTTGAGAACTGAAATAAACGGTTCAACTGGAAGTATATGCTGATGCCTTAGGAGTATTCAATCACTAATCACGTTTAACTTTGGGATGACTTTCAGACCGCTTTCAACTGCGAAATTGGGTGTATTCATAAACATAGCAATACTTTTGTTTCCTATTGAATCAAATGGATCGAAACATGCTTGGTATATGCTAACATATAGTTGATCTCATGTAGGAGTTTCTTAATTCTGGTCTTAGTTATAATTTTATTTTTAGTTTGAAATAGATCCTTTTGTGTGCCACTTCATTTCAAAAAGTCAATAAGAGGATAACTACTAAATATGACTTGTTTACCTGATAAATTAAAATTTCATTTAGGGAAGTCAATTCTTTGAAGAATTTCAAACTTAATCTTGTGCGTTACATAGTGCATTTTTCAACCAGAAAATAACTATAATTTGTGAATATGGATCGGAAAAGGTCATTAAACTTGCATGAAAATTAGTAACTTATGAATGGACATACACTCGAACTCCTAAATTATGTGTATATTGTTTTTTTTTTAAATCTCACATATTCGTGGATTATAAAATATTATGTGGACTGTTATGTCTTTATTATTTGTTCAACGTTATAATAAAGATTTGATTAGAAATATCGAGTAAAATAATATAATATGATATGGATATTGAGATTGGGTAGTTAATTAGGTGCACGATAGTTGACCATTTAATTTTATTTATGTTCGTTTCAGTATGTAGGATTGATTTTTGGATTGGTTGTGATAATATATCATGCTTGGATTGATAATATCATTATCATATTGAATGATGGTTTGTTGGCGTTTTATGGAATTATTCTAATAAGCTTTAAAGGCAAAAAGACTGTTTTTTAATCCCTTGTTGACTTGAAATTCAATTATGTTATGGGAAACATAACGTTTGGAGATAGGTTTTCAATTTCAAAAAATTTCAGCTCAGTGTTAATATTTTATGAATTTTCTAAGAGGGAAAGTGTGTTTATTTTTAGTTTTTAATTATTAAAGGTAATTAAAATAATATTTTAGTTTGGAAATTTTGTATAAGTAGAAAGATGAAGTTTAAACTTTTCATGATTTTGGGGAGTTTTTCCTAATGCTTATGAATTTATCGTTCTAGAAAAGTTTTTAATTGATATAAGTTAATAATGTTAATTACCATAAGGGTCTAGGAGAGTTGTCTGAGAAGGCGGGACTCGATCTAATAGTAATTCTAAAAAAATAGAAAAAATATTTTGTTGTCCAATGATTATGTGACAAGAGGTAAGAGCTATAAGAAAGTTTTGTCTTTAAAAAAAAAAAAAAAAGCAAATCAGTTTTTATTTTGTTTATAGAAATGCCATTGATAAAATGACTTAGAGATTTGATATCTGTAACTATGGCAACAATAATATTGATGCACAAGATAGCCATTTCATGTACCTACTTTCATAGACTTGACAACTACAAAGTTTCGTGCATGTGATGGCTATGTGATGTATATGCGATAAATTATCAAAATTAATCCCAATTTTCACATGTCTTCTCATATTAATCCAAAGTTTGGATTATTTTTAGTTAATCCCAAGTTTGAGGGGTCCCTTCCCATATTGATCCCATTAATCACTAAATCTGTTATAGCCGGTTATTGCGTCTTAATTTTCCCAAATCAAACCATAATTCATTTCTTCGTATTGCCTCCATACGGTTTCACAATCTCAAAGAATTCACTGGCTAAAATTCGCAAATACCCAATACTGTTTCACAATTGAATTTGATCTGGAGTCGTCCATATTGTTTCATCAATACTATTTCTTAATTTTCACAATCGTCCATATTGTTTCACAATCTCGAAAAATTCTAAACTCATTTCCGAATATAGATAAATTGAATCTGGTTCGATTTAGAAAGTTCCCTCTTTTTTGGCTGAAAATTAGGAGACGACAGTAGTGTAGATTTGGTTTCGCAATTGGGATTGGGTGTGGTTTCTGGCGATTCAGAGTTTACAAAGGTGGTTGTTGAACTAGTTAAGGGGATTTAGCAGTTGCGATTTGGCGATAGGTGATGCACGGAATTCACAAATGGAGGAGGAGGGCATTTAAGACATTGTTGTGGAATTTTATGGTCATAGGTGATGTGAGGTGGGTTTGGGACTGTCGTAGTGGGTCTGTGTGCGTTTGGTGGTAGAGTGTGATGAAGTTGGTACGGTTCAGAAAGGGGATTGTTTGAAGGTGCTCTGGTCGTGGTAGGGTGAAGGTTAGAACTGCGGGTTCGTACAGGAGGATTGCAACTGAAGTTGATTGGGGATGGTGGGATGATTATGGTAAGGAAAGTTGTATGAGCATGAGAGTGGTTGTTTGGCCAGTGTAGGTGGCGAGGTCTGGGCGCGATGAATTGGCAATGTGGGTATTTTGATCAGATGAAGAAGATTAGCAGATTGGAGAGAAAGATGAGGTAGTGGTTTGTGAATGTTTTGTATGGTTTGGAGAAGCTATGTATGATTTGCGTGATTCAGAGGACAATGGTTGTTCGTAGAGCAAAGTTTTCAGAAAGGGAGCTTGAAACTGGCTATAACAGGTTTATAAGTTACTGGGATCAATATGGGAAGGGACCCCCAAACTTAGGATTATTCAAAAATAATCCAAACTTCGGATTATTATGGAAAGACACGTTAAACTTGGGATTATTCCTAACAATTGATCCTTATAATTACTTGATATCTTGTGTTTTTTGGGATCAATATCTCTTGATTTGTGGAGGCTTGACAACCCCATGATTCAAAGAACTCGAGATCTTTCCTCTTTTAGTTCAACACGCTCAAGCATAGAGGCTAGAGAACCTTGCGTGTTTTTAAGAACTCGTTACCTCATGTCTTATAGTTGCTCAATAACCTCTGTGTAGCCACGTGACAAACATATTTTTTGCGGTGCAACAATTGTATGTTTTACAGACTTTATAACTACGAGTGTCACGGCATGCGTTTCGCACGTGATGATAACTTGCACACATGAATTATTTTTCTACAATCGTATATGTTTATCACATTCAAGAGAAAGAGTTTTGCACAAAAATTAATCATATTTTTACACTGGAATCATTTGTTTAGTCTGAATTTTTTATTTTTGAGTTAGTTTGATTTTTTATTTTGTTGTGTTGGATTCTATTCTTTAGTAATATTAAGTTCTGATAGTATTTACGGTGAAGTTGTTAGAATTTGTACATAAAATTTATCAGTTTGATTCATGATGTTAAGATTTTATAGTTTCTACAGATTATTTTTTGTAGTTCACGCTTATCAAATCTTCTATAAATTGTTTTCGTGTAGCATGAATTGTTTTTCTACATACTTAATATGTTTAACATATTGAAAATGACGATTTGCACAAATATTAAGCTATATTTTTAGGTTGAGATCATCATCTGAATTTTTATTTCTTAGTTGAAATATCCGAAAATAATGTTTGTTAATTTTTTTTTAATCTATAAAAGAAGTTTGTTTATTATATCTTATTTTTAAATGATATGAAATTTTTGATACTTGTACATAAAGTTTATTTGCTAGATCGTATAGTTAAATGACAAATACTCAATAATAACTGTATAATAATAAATGCTAAGACTCAATAAATTTGTAGAGGAAAATTTGAATTTTAAAAGAAGTTAAATTCAATTTTTAAGGAGAAATTTAAATCTGTAAAAGAAATTAGATCCAAATTTTAAGGAAAATTTGAATTTATAAAAGAAATTAAACTAAATTTTCAAAGTGATATTAAGATAGAGGGCTGATTTTGGTAGTTCACGTTAATACCAAAAAATATATGAAACCAACCGTATTACAACTATTAATAAAGATGTTTTAGATGTTCGATAACCTTATTTTTTGTGGTTGAGCAACCTTGTGTTTTACAGCTTAATAATTATGTTTTGAAGTCTCGATAACCATGTTTCATAGAAACTCGACAACTAAATTTCAGCGACTAACAACCATATGTTTTAGTTATTTGTTTCCTATATTGTAAAATTGACCAAAATGTTCTTCACTTAAAGAAATAACATAACATAAAGCTACATTTTAATTGAAGAAAACTAAATTTTAATTGAAGCATACTAATGTGTTTATTATTCTACCGAAATTGGTGTTTTACTCGTTAAAACTAAAGTGTCACTATGTTTTACTTCTTCTTTAAAGGAGAATTGGTGCAATGTTCAGTCCTCTTGATTGAATAGTACATCTCTTCTTAATATTGAATGATGACATCATGTCTTCAGTTTTATACAGCAACAATTTTTGTGTAATTATGTTCGTTCAATCAACTAAATATGAGGAAAATACTAATAAATGGATGCTTTACTATATAATCTTATGTGGTATTTTTGTAGTGTTTAAACAATATTGATTTTCGCAGTAACTCGTCCTTACTTTATGTTCAAGAGGGTGAATGGATTTAATTTCCTCACAATCATTTAAAACATTATTGTTGTATAAGTATTTTTACTGACTTATGAAACTTAATAATCGAAAGATGAACATTAAAAATTGAATTTTTCTGCATAAACAAAGAATAATGCAACTCCATAATAAATTTGTCCATAAACCTAGTCATGCTAGAAACATCAAAGCATTAATTTTAGACAATCAAACATTAAAAAAAAAATTAGACTACTAAAAATATTTATTGCTGGTCGAAATTTAAGACCATTAGTACATCTTCTATAGGAATAACAAAATACCAACATGCTTGCCTGATAACCTTCTTTTCACAATGATTAAATTGTTGTTTTACATGAACAATAATTGTTAATTATTATCATTTCTTAAATAAAAATCACTTATTAAATGATTTTAATAAATATTTATATGCAAATTATTTCAGTTGACAATATTTTCATACCATCGATCTGTCAAATGCTTTAGCGGATCTCATATTGGATTTTCTTTCTTTCAGTTTTAGTTATAACTTTATTTTTGGTTTGAAATAGCTCCCTCTGCGCACCACTTCATTTTAACAATGTAATAAGAGGATAAATATTAATGTTTATTCAGTCTACCAATATATTAAAAATTTCATTAAGGGAAGTCAATGCTTCGAAAAATTTCAAGCACAATCTCATCGATTTCATAATGCAATTTTTAATAAAAAAACAACTATAATTTGTGAATATGGATACCAAAGGTCATTAGTACTAACTTATATTAAAATTAGTAACTTGCGGACAAACTGCGCAAGGATGTTAGGCTAGCTAACTCTATGCTTGTATTTTATTTCTATAAAAACTTATCTATGTATGAAATAACAAATATCAAGTGGATCCTACATTTTTTGAACATTCTTCTGGTTTTACGTATCAACTTCATATATGGATCTTTCTGAGACGACCCGAACTTCCCCGTAAAGGAAAGCCCGGATTGAATTGAGGACAAGACACATCGGGACGCAAACAGAAGAACATTTCATTTCTTATTACAACAATTCCATCAGAATACAAGAATATACAGAGTATGAATGAATAAAATACATTCTATAAATATCATAGGTTTAAATTACATTACATAGCAGCGGAAAATAATACAAAACACAACTGAAGGAGATATACGGATACAGAGCTTTCCGGATATCGTTCCCGCTGTAAACCAGGATCCTGTGAATATAAATCTGCAAAACCAAAACTACTAGCTGCTCGTCTCAAAATAAGGGCACCCAGAGTTTAGGCTAAAATAATAAACTACAGGTCAGTCATGTGACTGGTGTGAGAAATAAAACAGTTATTAAGCTTTATTTTAAAGTTAGGTAAATCACGGGACCACACCGTATAACACGGAACAGGTTTCCTCCCAAGAATACCAGTGCATAAAACAATAGCGCAATGCTAAATAAAGAACAATGAAGCAATTATAAGACCCAAGTCCCATCACACAATGCAACACAAGCCGGAGGATAGGGTTTTACCTTATAATAGCCAAAGAATGCTTGATACGCTAAATTTCATGTTTTATTATTACTATAAGTGTATAGTGTCAAAACAATTTCAATCATAAATATCAATCATAGACGGCATAAGTGCCTCATACCACTATGTCGCCATACTAGTTCTACAATTAAAACCGCAAAGTCACCTATTGGAAGTTGGGTTTCCATCTGCGAACCGAGGCATGGGATCGACCTCACCGCTTTCAAGACAATCTAGCCATGTCTCAGGATCAGAGCTCAAGTGACCCTTGGATCTTCAGGGCCGGTCCACCGATGTGGATTAAACTTAAACCCTGGACACTGCGTTTCCCCACCCTTTGGGGCGTAAATGAGCCAAATGACTCCATCGGCTCCACATAGTCACTGATATATCCGAGACGCCTCGCAATCCAACACCCACACAGGTGAAAATAATATATATGTCAGGGCTGATAAATCACTAACACCACCCTAGCTAGAAGGAAACACATGCCCTCCCTGCAGTCCTCTCCCGTTTCTGGTTCACAACCGGGGTGTGAGGCTCACGAATTAACGTTATACACAAAGCTACACCACAAAGGCCGTGCTTTGATCATCAACCACAGGACTTTGCTTTTCAAAAAAAGCCCTGATCATTTGCCACTTAGGCATGCCACAAAGGCAATTCACTCCGTGCGATTGATATCCATCAATATATAACCTCTGAGCTCGTACGTCTCAGAGAAGGGCGTTAAGCAAGAGAATAAATTCTCCGCCGCCAAACAGATATATATTTAATAGAAATCAATCAAACAGAATAAAATCCAATGTTAGACACACAGTCCATTTACAAGTTCGTTCTGGGTCTGAACGAAACCGGAGGCACCTTGTACCTCGCATATCCATCGATCTCCAAGTACGTCTGGACGATCACCAACTGATTCCCTCCTCTTGGGTGTACAGCCCAATCAAGATCATCAGTAATTATCCAAACGATGTGAAGACCTCCGGTCTTCGACCACCGTCTTCATCCTCGACACAACGTCGAATCAGTTATTCAGAATGGGATAAACCCGGTCTTTCTGAATAACTCGCGTATATAATAAACAAGTGTTACACAAACACAACATACGCCCCATTCCAATTCATAACATTCTTTTATTCAAATATTATTATACTTTGGGAAAGGTTCCCATTAATGTTATCAAAGATAAATTCTTTCAATTTATTCTTTAATCTCCTTTTGAATATCAATTCAAACCAAATTATGGTTTATCAAAACTAGTCGGGATTAGTGAACCACACCGAAGTAATCATTTATTTTATTTCCCAATCCCAACCTATTCATCCCATGAAGTAAAACTGGTCATACTTCATATCTAACACCACGGTGTTATTGGTAAATTCAATTACCATTTCATGTTCAAATCCAATTAAAGATTTAACTATCGCCTAGAGAAAAACTGGTGATACTCCATTCTCGATCATTTCAATCTAATTAAAGATTCATTAAAACTCCACTTGGTTTTAATCTTCCCAATAATCACTATCAATAATTATTTAACTTGGGAAATCATATCCCGTCTTTAACTGGGTTAAAGAACCAATGTCATTTAAAACACGGTTCACGATAAACCCAAAATCACATTCTATTCCATCGGCCTTTAATAGTAAATTAGCAAGTGAACAGTTCCCCAAGTAATAACCCCGAAGGCCAAAACCAACATCAGATCAATACCCAAGAAACCATTCAACTTAACTAATCTCCAGTTAGTTTCTGATTTTCTTAACTCCGTTGGGTCTAAGAACAGTATTATTAAAGATACCATTCATGACAACCCAAAATCACATTCCATTAATTATCGGGTTAAAGAACAAGTGTTATTTAAAACACCGTTCACGATAAACCTAAAAATCAATTCAAATTCAATCCCAATTATATACCATTTAAGTGGTATACTTCATTAAATCTAAATAAAAAGATTTAATCTTTTTCTCAACTCGGTTTAAGAACAGTGTTAATGAAGACACCATTCACGACAAACCCAAATCCCATTTGATATTAAATACAAGGCTCTGAATAAAAAATATATCGGCTTATATTCAATATCAAATTCTACGAGCAACAAATATCGTATTGGAAATAACGATATAAATATATCTTTCAAATTTCCATAACAATATCTGTATAATCACGAAATCCAACATCGAAATATTCCAAAGACAATTCGATACAAATTCATTCCAATTCAATTATTGGAAATTCTGGTTACTTTCTAAACCATTTCGAATCCACTTTATTTATTTCAAAAATAAATGGGATTATAATTCTAGTTCAAAACTAGTTCATTTCGATAAAAATCTATTTTTATCTTTTCAAATTTGGAATTTTTCATCCCTATTCTTCACAAATCATTTCTTATGATTTTACGCAAATTATTACTATTTTTAATAATTTTATCAAGGCTCGTACAGTCGATTTCCATCAACGGCCATCGAACTGCACTTACAACGACCTTTTCCAAATTTGATTTGGACATAATTCCAAATCCAACCGTTAGATTTCAAATCTCTAATATTCGTTAGAAAACTCTTTTCGATACGAACCCAACGATTCCAATTTTAGGAGAATCCAATGGTCGGATCTCCCATAATTTGCATCCGAAGTCAATGGTCGAAATTCGCGAATTGTCGCAGTGCAGCGCGTTCTATTCAGACCATTATATTTTATATATATAATATATATAATATATATTTCATCGATTTCCTTTCAAAACGTATTTTATAAATCATTTAAAATTCGTTTTCAAAACGATTTCAACTTCATATTCAATTTGAAATCAAAATTGAATATTCCATATCATCGATATATAAATGATAATATTTTCAAAATGTTATATTTTGAAATCACTTCCTTTTCGATACTCATTATAAAAATGAATAAAATCGATATAGATATCGTCCACGTCAAAATGACGCATATCTAATCAACACGGCTTTATATATTTCAATAACTTCTTTATTCTATTCAACAAATGAATATTTTCTTCAATACATGAATACATATTGTTATTCAACACATGAATATTTATTCTATTCAACACATGAATTTATATTTTTATTCAACACATGAATATTTATTTTTGTTCAACACATGAATATTTATTCTCTTCAACACATGAATTTTTATTCTATTCAACACAGGAATATTTATTCTATTCAACAAATGAATTTTATTCTATTCAACACATGAATTTTCTTTTATAATATTCCTTATCTTCCAAATTGGAATGGGGCCCAATCAATTACCATATAATGTTAATTATATGGATTCCATATAACACATGTATATAATAGCAAGGATAAATAATCAACCATCATCCAGAGTGCACCACACAACTGCATAAGCATTGAATATAAATAATTAACGCTTACACAGTCTGTCAACCCATCGATCGACATACAACTAAACAATCGGGATTAGTGTACGACAAATATCATTACAATACCCGTGTGGGGTTTCAGTCAACAAAGACAGACTTTTATTTGTGTAGTTGGGCGATGTGTAAAATGTAACACCCCGTATTTTCTATGAACGTATAAGCAACAAATTAAAATATAATTAATTTTTAATAGAAGAATTAAGGGAAATGGGTTGCGCCATTGTGTTCGTCTCGAAATTCTGCTTGAGATAGAGTCCGAGTTTGCATAAAACAGATATTGTATGAAGAAGATATGGATGAACGAAGTTAGGCAGAAAAACCGGAAATAGGCCAGAATACACTGGCGCACTTGTGAAGTGCACCAGTACAAAAATACACTGGCGCCCCTGCCAAGTGCGCCCATACCGATCCAACACAGAATTCTGGAGTGTTCTGTGATGACATGTCTTCTTCTGAGTGGCTGGATGACCTGTCTTCGAGCTGGATGGTTCTGATTACTTCTGGACTGATCTGAAGGCTCTAAATCACCCTATTCTCCTATAAAAACACCCCCAAACCTCACTTTCTCTCCACATAATTTTATTCTGCCTATACTCTGCCTCTATAATAAATAAAATAATGGCGTTGCTACTCTACTGGGATCAAAACTAGAACTAGTGCATCTTCTTCCAAATCTGAATAAGATTAAAAGAGAACTACTGCAACTCTTCTTCTATAATCCAATCAAGGCAAGTGTAGTTATTTTCTGATAAGAATTTTAATCATGATCTTGAAATAATTATAAAACTGAATCTGAGATTATGCCCTTTTTCTATTTATCAGATCTGTTCCTCTGTTTTATTATTCTGTTTGTTCTGTATTTCTTCCTCCTTTCTTTCTTTTTGTTTGATAGCCAGGCTACCACGAGCCTGAGCCAGATCTCATAAGAGATGAACGCATAAATGATAAATTTGGGAAGAATATTGAATGAGGCATATTTGGGCATAATTGATTTGTAACTAATTTGAGGATACAACACATGTTGTAATTCTGGACATAAATTTGAGGCATATTGTATAAGACAACCTATGACTTGGAAGGAGAGGATTATTGTGACTTAGAACATAAAGAACATAGGTTGAACTTAGAACATAAATCTGAAACATATAATTGGGCATGTTGTATTTAAAACATAAGGTGTATTTAACATATGTCTTGAGTTTTGAGGCATAAAGAATATTGGACATATGACTTGGGATTTATGGCGTAAAGTTTAACTGTGAACATATAACTGATTTGGATTCATAGTACAAGTTGTAATTCAAGATCTAGATCTGAACATACTATATATATTATAGTCTGAAATTAGGAAAAAAGAGAATTAATTAACTTAGGTGTAAAGATCCATATTAAGATTGGATAATTATTAAGTGTGAATACACCTAAGTAAGGGTTTTTTTTTTGGATATGTGACATGCATTGTAATCAATGGCCATTTTTGGCATAATTTATATATAAGGTTTTTGGAGAATATTCTGAACTATGCAAGTTTAACTAAAAATTGGGATATATGTTATATGGTGGATTATGACCATAATTTAGGCATATAAGTTTAGACCTACCTTATGAATTAGGCAAGATATGTGAATAGGACTTTAAGGAATGTTTAAATCGGTTAAAACTGTTATCTGCTTATTATGTTAAATTTGCCTAATCTGCTAAACCTGTTACCTATTTAACCTATTGAATTGCCTAAACTGTTACATATGTTGAATTGCCTAATCTGCTAATTTTGCCTAATCTCCCAAATCTGTTGAGTTGCCTAATCTGCTAAATCTGTTGAACCGCCTGAGCTGCTAAATATGTTAAATCTGTTGAAAAGCTGAATGATTGTAATTTGTGTAAAACATGTTAATTTGTTTAATCTGCTGCGACTTGAAAAGAAGTCAAATCTGTTAAATTGACATAATTAGTCTGATATTTGTATAATTTGAAATGGAATAAACTGGTTAAAA
Source organism: Allium sativum (assembly GCA_030737875.1). Lineage (NCBI taxonomy): Eukaryota > Viridiplantae > Streptophyta > Magnoliopsida > Asparagales > Amaryllidaceae > Allium > Allium sativum. The sequence continues at coordinate 548,869,047 of CM060918.1, forward strand.
TAAAAATGCTGAGACACGAGGTTAGACTCATGTTTGCGATAGAAGCCTGCCCGGACCCAACCGGCTTAACCAGCAACTGCAAACTGCTAGTCTAATGTGAGAGGTCGTAGGCATAACTAAAATATGCTTAGACACGAGGTTAGGTCTGGCTTATGGCAGAAGTCTGCCCGGAACCGCCCGGCTTATCCAACGGCCACAAGCTACCGACCTAATGTGAGAGGTCTGCGCATTAATATTTAATTAATGCAAATCTGAGATAAATATGATGTCTAAAACGTGTTGGGTAGATAAGGCTAAACCAACTGGACTGATGAATTAATAAACCTGTTTCGTGAATCTGTAGGCCTAATACAAAGTTAGACAATCTGTAAAGTCTATTAAAACTATACATCTGATCCGTTAGTCTGAAAACCTGTTGACTTGATTTCTGGTTTGTGAACTAGTTGATTCTGAACTCTGTATTCCTAAAACTTGTAAACAATTTAATCTGAAATCTGTTAGTCTGGGGACACAAGGTTAGGAGGGAAAATACTTGTGTCATCTGTTGTTTGGGGCCCATATTAGTCAATAACCCTTTCTGGTATCAAAACTATGACCCAACAGTAGGTAGGGTCCGGGCACACTTACTGAACTAATTATAAGTGGTTCATTCTGATAATGGCGAGGGGTGTTGATGGTGCGTTCCAACCGGGTCATGTGCGTGCATGGATCCCGGTCTGCCTCTGAGGATGTAAGACGCCGTGACATCTGTAAATAGGTCTGTGTCATTTAAAGGTTGCCACTTTGGGGAGTGGTACACCCTTTTGTGGGGTTGTCATAGGGTATTTGTGTATTAGGGAGCCGATCGCTTGGGGTAGATTTATGGTACACTTAGTTCTGTTTGTTTCCGTTGGGGTACCGTCTGTTTCTGTTGGGTGGTAACACCTGTCTATTTCTGCGTGATACCGTCTGTTGGGGTGGTAAAGGCCCATTTACTAGTGTACACCTAATTCTAACATTCTGTTTCTGTAGGGATTATTCTGTTTCCATCTTTGATTCCATTTATGTACCTTCTATCTGTTGGGGTGGTAAAGGCCCATTACTGGCATTCTGTTCCTGTATAGATTATTCTGTTTCGTTTCTTTTTCTGTTTGGACATTAGGGTAACGCCTAATCATGTTATACTAGTATTAGTGCAGAGAAGTAAAATATAAGTAAGAAGCATAACTTGGGCTATATCATTCTGTTTCTACTGTTTAGCTTAAGTATACCAGTTACTCCTGTTGCTGTTGTCTCTTATCCATCTTTATTTTCATGTCATGATTTTATTATCTGTCCATATGCTGAAAGTCACTGGACTTGCCAGACTTTATGTCTGACCTTGCTTGTTTTCGCCCCTTTTCTTTCGTTCCCCCCCACCAGGTTTTTTTGGGTGGAAATATAGGAGCTTGATTAGGATTTTCTCTTATTGAAGTATCGCTTGGCCTTGGCTCTATCTTTCCATGGCAGTTTATGTTGGGGATCATGACTTTAAAAACTATGCATTCTGAAGGCTTTTGTGCAAGACTGAATTTTTTTACTTGAATTCTGATATTGTGATTTGAAAAGATGTAACCAAACTTATTTCGGTCTCTGTTGTAATAAAGTTATAAATTTTCCAAGTACTGTTTTATCTGTCTTGTAAATTTCTGTTCTGTCTACTTAAACGCTCCTCCAAAGTTAAGGCATTCCCTTTGTGAGTGACCTTAACGGAGGTGGGGTGTTACACTTGGTATCAGAGCTGAAGGTTACCGGATTTGATAAAAAGTTTTGGAAAACTATTTTCAAAAAGGTTTTTAAAAAGGAAGTATTTTCAAAAGTAGAGTTTATTTTGAAAAACATAATCCCCAAAGCCATAGCCTATCTTTCAATCTTTTGTTTTGAGTCTTTCCTTTTTCTTTCGTTTCTGCATGTCTGGGGATCTTAACCTTCCGGAGGGCATATCGATACCTGGCTGGTTCAGGAGGTACCTTGAAGCTAGGGCTAATGATGCGGGCCCAACATACGTCCCTCCTCCCCCAGCTGCAGCGGTTCCTCCTCCTCCTCCGCGCATGAATACTTTCCCGAAGATATGTAGAGACTTTCGAGCCATGGGTGGGAAGAACTTTAATGGAACTGAATCCTTTGTGGAAGCATGGAACTGGCTCAAAGAAAATGAGGATTTGTTCATTATCTTCGAGGTGGACGATAGGCAAAAGGTACAGTTGGCGGTATGGTTGCTTAAGGACGAAGCTTCTTTTTGGTGGGAGGTCACAAATGGAGAGCGTCCGGTAGAGAGATGGATGGATTTCAGGCATAGGTTCGAGATGAAATTTCTCTCATGAGCGGAAGAGAGTCTATACGTAGAAAGGTTCTTAGCGTTAAAGCAGGGGGATTTATCAGTGAGAGAGTACGTCAACAAGTTTAATCAATTGACAAGATTCGGCTTAGAATTGGTAAATACACCGGATAAGAAGGCACTAAGGTTTGCTAAAGGTTTGAATGAGCCGCTACACGGATTGGCGACGTCCCACATTCCTATGGGGGCAACCTTCGAAAAATTGGTGGACATGGCGTTAATGCATGAAGAGGAAGCCGAAAGTAAAAAGAAAGAGGAAAAGCTTGAAGGACACCGAACAAGAAGGCGGGGCCCAAAAAGGAAACACAAAAGAAGGATAAGAAGACTGAAGATAAGAAAGAGAAGAAGTGCTTTACTTGTGGGAGCTCGACCCATCTGAACAAGGATTGCAGAAAAAGGAAGGGCACTTGCTTCAACTGTGGAGAAATGGGGCACTTCATAAGGGACTTCCCAAAGAAACGGGGGCAAGGGCAGAACCCACTTCTGGAGGACAGACGAGTGCTCAAGTGACTGGTAGATAGGGTAGAAATAAGAAAATTTATGTAGAAGGTTTAATTTCCTTATCTGATTGAGGAGTTAAAAACTCTTTCTAATTCTGGCATTTTGATTCTGTAATTGAAACTCTGCACTTTAATACTAGTCTTGTTTTTGTTTCCGTTTTAGTCTCAGACCCCATGAGGGTTACGACTCATTTGTTTGTAATAAGTTGGGGTTTGAAGGCATCTGTGTTGGGCGTGACGCATACATTCTGAGTTTTTATCATGCTTAGTTTCCTAAGAATCATTTGGTAATCTGATCTGTATCAGTAGTCTGTAGGTTTCTGAAAAGGATAGGAGTTTTTACTCAAAATGTGAAATAGGTTTCCAGTTAGGCATTTGTTTAATGGGAGTGATTCTCTGTGTATTAATCTGATGTTGATTTCGGTCTTCGGGGTTGATACTTAGAAGTTATTCTCTTAAACCAATGTCAAATGGGAACCTTGCTTTAGTTTAATAATTGCTTCTATCACTCTACTTTATCCTTCGACCTTTAGGTAGAAACTAATGGGTGTAAACATGTGTTTGAGACATGTTATGTTTGATGGTTGCAAGTGGATGCAAGTGTTTTCTAGTGATTGCTAGTGGATGCATATACACACACTAGGCACTAGATCGGCTCAAAAACACTCTCATACTGCATATGGATGTGTGTGCATTTTTTTATGGATGCAAAATGGGTGACTCAACACATGGATGTTGCATATGAATGAGCGGTTGTGCACTCATATAGGAATGAAGTGTATCAAATAGGATTTCTTTCATACATAACTGGACTCATGGCACCAACCTGGTTCGCATTGAGGAGGTCGACTGAATCAGTAGACCGCCTGATCTTGGCATAAGATAAGAGACATATACACACAATTTTGCATATGTTCATACAACATTAGAAGTTTTCTAAGGAAAATGGATGCTTGTGGATGATGGTTGAGTAGATGGATGATTGGATGGTAAGACACATTCTTCTTAACTTGAAGATTTCGGGGACGAAATCCTTTAAGGAGGGGAGAATGTAACACCCTGTATTTTCTGTGAACGTATAAGTAACAAATTAAAATATACTTAATTTTTAAGAGAAGAATTAAGGGAAATGGGTTGCGCCATTGCGTTCGTCTCGAAATTCTGCTTAAGATAGAGTTCGAGTTTGTGTAAAATGGATACCGTATGAAGAAGATATGGATGAATGAAGTTAGGCAGAAAAACCAGAAACAGGCCAGAATACACTAGCGCACTTGTGAAGTGCACCAGTACAAAAAAAAAATTGGCGCACCTGCCAAGTGTGCCCATGCCGATCCAGCATAGAATTCTGAAGTGTTCTGTGATGAGGTGTCTTCTTTTGAGTGGTTGGATGACCTGTCTTCGAGCTGGGTGGTTCTGATGACTTCTGGATTGATCTGAAGGCTCTAAATCACCCTATTCTCCTATAAAAACACCCCCAAACCTCACTTTCTCTCCACACAATTTCATTCTGCCTATACTCTGCCTCTGTAGTAAATAAATAAAATAATGGCGTCGCTACTCTGCTGGGATCAATACTAGAATTAGTGCATCTTCTTCCAAATCTGAATAAGATTAAAGGAGAACTACTGCAACTCTTCTTCTATAATCCAATCAAGGCAAGTGCAGTTATTTTCCGATATGAATTTTAATCATGATCTTGACATAATTATAAAACTGAATCTGAGATTATGCCCTTTTTCTATTTATCAGATTTGTTCCTCTGTTTTATTATTCTGTTTGTTCTGTATTTCTTCCTCCTTTCTTTCTTTTTGTTTGATAGCCAGACTACCACGAGCTTGAGCCAGATCTCATAAGAGATGAACGCATAAACGCTAAATTTGGGAAGAATATTGAATGAGGCATATTTGGGCATAATTGATTTGTAACTAATTTGAGGATACAGCACATGTTGCAATTCTGGACATAAATTTGAGGCATATTGTATAAGACGATCTATGACTTGGAAGGAGAGGATTATTGTGACTTAGAACATAAAGAACATAGGTTGAACTTAGAACATAAATCTGAGACATATAATTGGGCATGTTGTATTTAAAACATAAGGTGTATTTAACATATGTCTTGAGTTTTGAGGCATAAAGAATATTGGACATATGACTTGGGATTTGTGGCTAAAGTTTAACTGTGAACATATAACTGATTTGGATGCATAGTACAAGTTGTAATTCAAGATCTAGATCTGGACATACTATGCATATTATAGTCTAAAATTTGGAAAAAAGAGAACTAATTAACTTAGGTGTAAAGATCCATATTAAGATTGGATAATTATTAAGTGTGAATACACCTAAGTAAGGAGGGGGGGGGGGGGGGTGTTTGGATATGTGACATGAATTGTAATCAATGGATATATTTGGCATAATTTATATGTAAGGTTTTTGAAGAATATTCTGAACTATGCAAGTTTAACTAAAAATTGGGACATATGTTATATGGTGGATTATGACCATAATTTGGGCATATAAGTTTATGCTTACCTTATGAATTAGGCAAGATATGTGAATAGGACTTTAAGGAATGTTTAAATCGGCTAAAACTGTTATCTGCTTATTATGTTAAATTTGTCTAATTTGCTAAACCTGTTACCTATTTAATATGTTGAATTGCATAAACTGTTACATATGTTGAATCGCCTAATCTGCTAATTTTGCCTAATCTGCAAAATCTGTTGAGTTGCCTAATCTGCTAAATCTGTTGAACCGCCTGAGCTGCTAAATCTGTTAAATCTGTTGAAAAGCTGAATGATTGTAATTTGTGTAAAACATGTTAATTTGTTTAATCTGCTGCGACTTGAAAAGAAGTCAAATCTGTTAAATTGACATAATTAGTCTGATATTTGTATAATTCGAAATGGAATAAACTGGTTAAAATAAAAATGCTGAGACACGAGGTTAGACTCATATTTGCGATAGAAGCCTGCCCAGACCCAAACGGCTTAACCAGCAACCGCAAACTGCTAGTCTAATGTGAGAGGTCGTAGGCATAACTAAAATATGCTTAGACACAAGGTTAGGTCTGGCTTATGGCAGAAGTCTGCCCGGAACCGCCCGGCTTATCCAGCGGCCACAAGCTACCGACCTAATGTGAGAGGTTTGCGCATTAATACTTAATTAATGCAAATCTGAGATAAATATGATGTCTAAAACGTGTTGGGTAGATAAGGCTAAACCAACTGGACTGATGAATTAACAAACCTGTTTCGTGAATCTATAGGCCCAATACAAAATTAGACAATCTGTAAAGTCTGTTAAAACTATACATCTGAACCGTTAGTCTGAAAACCAGCTGACTTGATTTTCTGGTCTGTGAACTAGTTGATTCTGAACTCTATAGGCCTAAAACTTGTAAACAAGTTAATCTGAAATCTATTACTCTGGGGACACAAGGTTAGGAGGAAAAATACTTGTGTCATCTGTTGTTTGGGACCCATATTAGTCAGTTACCCTTTCTGGTATCAAAACTATGACCCAACAATAGGTAGGGTCTGGGCATACTTACTGAACTAATTATAAGTGGTTCATTCTGATAATGGCGAGGGGTGTTGATGGTGCGTTCCAACCGGGTCATGTGTGTGCATGGATCCCGGTCTGCCTCTAAGGATGTAAGACGCCGTGATATCTGTAAATAGGTCTGTGTCATTTAAAGGTTGCTACTTTGGGGGAGTGATACACCCTTCTGTGGGGATGACATAGGGTATTTATGTATTAGGGCACCGATCGCTTGGGGTAGATTTAGGGTACACTTAGTTCTATCTGTTTCCGTTGGGGTACCGTCTTTTTCTGTTGGGTGGTAACACCTGTCTGTTTCTGTGTGGTACCGTCTGTTGGGGTGGTAAAGGCCCATTTACTAGTGTACACCTAATTCTAACATTCTGTTTCTGTAGGGATTATTATATTTCCGTCTCTAGTTCCGTTTATGTACGTTCTGTCTGTTGGGGTGGTAAAGGCCCATTACTGGCATTCTGTTCCTGTGTAGATTATTTTGTTCCGTTTCTGTTTCAGTTTGGACATTAGGGTAATGCCTAATCATGTTATACTAGTACTAGTGCAGAGTAGTAAAATATAAGTAAGAAGCATAACTTGGGCTATATCATTCTGTTTCTTCTGTTTAGCTTAAGTATACCAGTTACTCCTGTTGTTGTTGTCTCTTAACCAGCTTTATTTTCATGTCATGATATTATTATCTGTTCATATGTTGAAAGTCACTGGACTTGCAAGACTTTATGTCTGACCTTGCTTGTTTTCGCCCCTTTTCTTTCGTTTCCCCACCCCCCCAGGTTTTTTAGGGTGGAAGTATAGGAGCTTGATTCAGATTTTCTCTGTTTGAAGTACCTCTCGGCCTTGGCTCTATCTTTCCATGGCAGTTTATGTTGGGGATTATGATTTTAAAAACTATGCATTGTGAAGGCTTTTGTACAAGGCTGATATTTTGTACTTGAATTCTGATATTGTGATTTGAAAAGATGTAACCAAACTTACTTCGGTTTCTGTTGTAATAAAGTTATTAATTTTCAAGTACTATTTTTTCTATCTTGTAAATTTTTGTTCTGTCTACTAAAACGCTCCATCAAAGTTAAGGCATTCCCTTTGTGAGTGACCTTAACGGAGGTGGGGTGTTACATAAAATTTATCGACCCAATCAATATCAGTCAAATCAGTGTATATAAAAAAATCGTCCGATTTGTTTATAATTATTTATTTTATATACACATTAAAAATTATATTTTTAACTATAAAATATTTATTCAATCTACATCACACTATCAATTTTCACAACACATCCATCAAACAAGTCATCCATGGTCTGTGGACGACGGGTGTCAGGTGCTGCTAAGCACCGTCTGCATCCTAGTATATATTTCAACTAGAAAACAAATTAAAAGTGAGAAGTTCTCACCTATAAGCTAAACCAAACACCACGACTCTTCATACGTAGGAAATCTTCGCCATGCTCGCCTTTTTTCACTTTCGTCGTCCGTATTCTCTACATATATAAAAATCACATTTTTACTATAATATGGTATAAGTAAAAATCATACCTTTATTTCTACTTCATGTATATAAAAATCGAATTTTTATCGCTACTTCATATATGTTGAAATCGAATTTTTATCGCAACTTCATATATATAAAAATCGAATTTTTATCGCTACTTCATATATATAAAAACCGTATTTTTCTCTTGCCATTCTCTCTATAAAAATCACATTTTTTTATATATAAAGATCGTATTTTTATATCTCTACTACATATGTAAAAATCACTCCTTTACACCGCTACTTCCATAAGAAAAATCATATTTTTATTTCATGATAATAAAAATCTAATCTTTATTCTAAAACCATATTTATAAAAATCAAATCTTTATAAATCAAAATCAAAGCTTTTTATAAATAAAGATCCTATCTTTATGTTCACAAAAATCACAACTTCATGAATTAAAAATCATAGCTTGGAGCGAATAAAAATCCTAGCTTTTGATTTTGAAATCATACATAAAAACCATATAAACTAAATTAATCAAAGGAAAATAAAATAATAAGGAAACTCACCTTTTTAGCAAAAAAAATCGAATCTTTGTCGCGGGGGGGGGGGGGGGGGGAGGGAGGGGGCGTGTGGCTTCGTCGGAGGTAGGGGAGGTCGCTGGTGGTAGCAGGGGGCGGCGTCGGTCTTCTGCTGGTCAGAGTGGGGCCACATCAGCTCGATTTGGCGGAGGGAGTTTTTGGGAGTTTGCTGGTGAAAGGAGGAGAAGGAGACCGCGGTTGGAGGGTGGGGGGGGGGGGGTTGGTTGTCGTCGGCGCTAGAGGCCGAGGGGGGACTGGCTTAGGCGACGACGGAGGGTTGAAGGGCGGCGGATTTCGAGAAGGGAGGGGCTACGGGTTTTGGCGATTTTTTTTAATTTCTGATCGGGTTTTTAGTAGAGGGAGAGAACGTGAGAGAGGGAGGGGGTATAAGGATAAGGGTTGACATTTCTAATTTATATTATATTCTATTCCACCTAAGGTTGACTTTTTTATTCGAACTCTGAATCGAACCCACCGTCTGTCGTCCGTAGCATAATACCCCTATTCCGAACACAACGAATGTTTCGTAACCCAATTCTATCGTTTCGATCAGTTTTGATTTAAATTAAAATATAATTCTATATATTCACTTTTAAATGTACATTTCACTTTACCGGGGTCATATACTAACTCTAAAAATTCTAGAAAAATTATTTCTAGCTTTGTATTGACAACACGGTCCTAACAAAACTAATTCCGTCAAATTCTGAGACCGTCTGGAAAATGGCCATTTTCTGGTCGATCGAAATTGACTGAAACTGTCAAAACACGTTTAACTTCGCCATGCCCACATAATGATTCAGAAAATTATGAATTTTGAAATCTAACTATAATTCGACATCCCGGATAAAAAAAAGTGGTTTCGTCGAAAACAGAGTCGTTTGCACAATTTCCATTTTTAAGGGCCAAAATTCCATAGCGACTATTCTGAATTTTCAACTGGGCATAACTTTTTATTCCCGCTATGAAATTTCAATTTTCCGGATTCGTTGGAAAGATATTCTCAAATAGATTCAAAATAAATTTCTCGTCGTTATTATTTAAAATAAATCATTTTAAATATTCAAATTTCACTAAAATTTCCAAAATAAAATTTTTAAATTGGCTCAGATTTCTGGGTTAATACAATATCCCCCACTTAAAACTTTTCGTCCTCGAAATGGAATGAAGCTGAAGTTGTTTAACTAATCAACTCAACTTCCATTATTTTCTTTACGGCTTAAGTTCTTCAACTTTTCAGTTTCTAAGAACTTCTCAAAATTTTCAAAAATTTGGCTAACACCCTAAATTTCTAAAAAATTTCGCCATAACCTCCCCTTGAACGGGATCTCCGAGATATTTCAAATAGCCTCCCATGGCCCTCACCAATCCAAAAAGAAAAAGAAACAACCAAGCGGCTAGCCAATCGACTCATAAAATCACCAAAAACCCAAGAAATACAATAAACATGTACCTATTTGTCGGGCAAACAATTTTATTCCTCTGCTCTGGCCTTCTTGCTATGACCTGTTCAATGTAAGTAGTTGTATATGCATGCAAATGCGACTAATTTTCAATACAATTCACTTTTTGGTTCAATTTGGCTAAAGGTTCAACATTTAATTAATCAAACAATAATCAAACAACACAATCAGCAATCAATTTGTTGATTATCTTTTCAAATTCATAACTTTGATACATAGTCCAAAAATCAGATTTTTGATGCCAAATTACAACCAACATATTCTATTTAGTTTTGGTTCTCACACCAGTCAATTGGAATCATATAGAAATCCCACTTTCGAAACTCAAACACAATTACTGATGATGCTCGGGCATCACCAGAATCATGTCCGGGTGACTAGAGCGTGATTCCATGTCTATCCAATATATTTGAGACTTCATTACACGTGGATCAGACGTATATGAAAATCTCTATATACTGGATTATCCAAAATCAATACAAATAAGTATTTAAATACGTTGAATAAGGTTTAAATTTTCAAAACAAAATTTGTTTTCAATTTAAAAATATACTCTTCACACTCTTTCCAGGATACTACTGATCCCATCTCTAACGAGTCATTCCCATTGGATATTACTAATCCAATCTCTGATGAATTCTTTTGTTTGGTACTAAATTGTCTTGTTCTCGAGCCCTGTAAACCAAAGCTCTGATACCAACTGAGACGACCCGAACTTCCCCGTAAAGGAAGGCCCGGATCGAATTGAGGACAAGACACATCAGGATGCAAAAAGAAGAACATTTCATTTCTTATTAAAACAATTCCATTAGAATACAATAATATACAGAGTATGAATGAATAAAATACATTCTATAAATATCAGAGGTTTAAATTACGTTACATAGCAACGAAAAATAATACAAAACACAATTGAATGAGTTATACGGATATAGAGCTTTCCAGATATCGTTCCAGCTGTAAACCAGGATCCTGTGAATATAAATCTGCAAAACCAAAACAACTAGCTGCCCGTGTCAAAATAAGGGCACCCAGAGTTTGGGTTAAAACAATAAACTCCAGGTCAGTCATGTGACTGGTGTGAGAACTAAAACAGTTATTAAGCTTTATTTTAAAGTTGGGTAAATCACAGGACCACGCCGTATAACACGGAACGGGTTTCCTTCCAGGAATACCAGTGCATAAAACAACAGCGCAATGCTAAATAAAGAACAATGAAGCTATTATAAAACCCAGGTCCCATCACACAATGCAACACAAGCCAGAGGATAGGGTTTTACCATATAATAGCCAAAGAATTCTTGATACACTAAATTTCATGTTTTATTATTACTATAAGTGTATAGTGTCAAAACAATTTCAATCATAAATATCAATCAAAGACGGCATAAGTGCCTCATACCACTATGTCGCCATACTAGTTCTACAATTAAAACCGCAAAGTCACGTATTGGAAGTTGGGTTTCCATCTGCGAACCGAGACATGGGATCGACCTCACCGCTTTCGAGACAATCTAGCCCATGTCTCAGGATCAGAGCTCGAGTGACCCTTGGATCTTCAGGGCCGATCCACCGATGTGGATTAAACTCAAACTCTGGACACTGTGTTTCCCCGCCCTTTGGGGCGTAAATGAGCCAAATGACTCCATCGGCTCCACATAGTCACAGATATATTCGAGGAGCCTCGCAATCCAACAACCACACAGGTGAAAATAATATAAATGTCAGGGCTGGTAGGTCACTGACAACACCCTAGCTAGAAGGAAACGCATGCACTCCCTGCAGTCCTCTCCCGTTTCTGGTTCACAACCGGGTTGTGAGGCTCACGAATTAATGTTATACACAAAGCTACGCCACAAAGGCCGTGCTTTGACCATCGACCACAGGACTTTGCTTTTCAACAAAAGCCCTGATCATTTTCCACTTAGGCATGCCACACAGGCAATTCACTCTGTGCGATTGATATCCATCAATATATAACCTCTGAGCTCGTACGTCTCAGAGAAGGGCGTTAAGCAAGAGAATAAATTCTCCGCTGCCAAACAGATATATATTTAATAGAAATCAATCACACGGAATAAAATCCAGTGTTAGACACACATTCCATTTACAAGTTCGTTCTGGGTCTGAACGAAACTGGAGGCACCTTGTACCTCGCATATCCATCGATCTCCATCTACGTCTGGACGATCACCAACTGATTCCCTCCTCTTGGGTGTACAACCCAATCAAGATCATCATTAATTATCCAAACGATGTGAAGACCTCCGGTCTTCGACCACCGTCTTCATCCTCGACACAACGTCGAATTAGTTATTCAGAATGGGATAAACCTGGCCTTTCTGAATAACTCACGTATATAATAAACTAGTGTTACACAAACACAACATACGCCTCATTCCAATTCAGAACATTCTTTTATTCAAATATTCTTATACTTTGGGAAAGGTTCCCATTAATTTTATCAAAGATAAATTCTTTAAATTTATTCTTTAATCTCCTTTTGAAAATCAATTCAAACCAAATTATGGTTTATCCAAACTAGTCGGGATTATCGAACCACACCGAAGTAATCATTTATTTTATTTCCCAATCCCAACCTATTCATCCCACGAAGTAAAACTGGTCATACTTCATATCTAACACCACGGTGTTATCGGTAAATTCAATTACCATTTCAAGTTCAAATCTAATTAAAGATTTAACTATCGCCTGGAGCAAAACTGGTGATACTCCATTCTCGACCATTTCAATCTAATTAAAGATTCATTAAAACTCCACTTGGTTTTAATCTTCCCAATAATCACTATCAATAATTATTTAACTTGGGAAATCATATCCCGTCTTTAACTGGGTTAAAGAACCAATGTAATTTAAAACACGGTTCACGATAAACCCAAAATCACATTCTATTCCATCAGCCTTTAACCGTAAATTAGCAAGTGAACAATTCCCTAAGTAATAACCCCGAAGGTCGAAACCAACATCAGATCAATACCCAAGAAACCATTCAACTTAACCAACATCAGATCAATACCCCGAAGGCCGAAACCAACATCAGATCAATACCCAGTTAGTTTCTAATTTTCTTAACTCCGTTGGGTCTAAGAACAGTATCATTAAAGATACGATTCACGACAACCCAAAATCACATTCCATTAATTATCGCGTTAAAGAACAAGTGTTATTTAAAACTCCGTACACGATAAACCCAAAAATCAATTCAAATTCAATCCCAATTAAATACCATTTAATTGGTGTACTTCAATAAATCTAAATAAAAAGATTTAATCTTTTTCTCAACTAGGTTTAAGAACAGTGTTAATGAAGACACCCTTCACGACAAACCCAAATCCCATTTGATATTAAATACAAGGCTCTGAATAGAAAATATATCGGCTTATATTCAATATCAAATTCTACGACCAACAAATATCGTGTTGGAAATAACGATATAAATATATCTTTTAAATTTCCATAACAATATCTTTATAATCACGAAATCCAACATCAAAATATTCCAAAGACAATTTCGATTCAAATTCATTCCAATTCAATTATTGGAAATTCTGGTTACTTTCTAAACCATTTCGAATCCACTTTATTTATTTTAAAAATAAATAGGATTATAATTTTAGTTCAAAACTAGTTCATTTCGATAAATGTCTACTTTATCTTTTCAAATTTGGAATTTTTCATCCTTATATTTCACAAATCATTTCTTATGATTTTACACAAATTATTACTATTTTTAAATTTTTTATCAAGGCTTGTACAGTCGAATTCCATAAACGGCCATCGAACTGCACTTACAACGACCTTTTCAAAATTTGATTTGGACATAATTCCAAATCCAACCGTTAGATTTCAAATCTCTAATATTCGTTAGAAAGCTCTTTTCGATACGAACTCAACGTTTCCGGTTTTAGGAGAATCCAATGTTCGGATCTCCCGTGATATCCATTCAAAGTCAATGGTCGAAATTCGCGAACTGCCGCAGCGCGACGCTTTCTATTCAGGCCATTATATTATATATATATATAATATATATTTCGTCGATTTCCTTTCAAAACGTATTTTATAAATCGTTTAAAATTCGTTTTCAAAACGATTTCAACTCTATATTCAATTTCAAATCAAAATTGAATATTCCATACCATTGATATATAAATGATAATATTTTCTAAACGTTATATTTTGAAATCACTTCCTTTTCGATACTCATAATAAAAATGAATAAAATCGATATAGATATCGTTCACGTCAAAATGGCGCATATCTAATCAACACGGCTTTATATATTTCAATAACTTCGTAATTCTATTCAACAAATGAATATTTTCTTCAGCACATGAATACATATTTTGATTCAACACATGAATATTTATTCTATTCAACACATAAATTTATATTTTTGTTCAACACATGAATATTTATTTTCATTCAACTCATGAATATTTACTCTCTTCAACACATGAATTTTTATTCTATTCAACACGTGAATATTTATTCTATTCAACAAATGAATATTTATTCTATTTTAAAACATGAATTTTCTTTTATAATATTCCTTATTTTCCAAATAGGAATGGGGCCCAATCAATTACCATATAATGTTTGTTATATGGATTCCATACAACACATGTATATAATAGCAACGATAAATAATCAACCATCATCCAGAGTGCACCACACAACTGCATAAGCATTGATTATAAATAATTAACGCTTACACAGTCTGTCAACCCAGCGATCGACATACAACTAAACAATCGGGATTAGTGTACGTCAAATATCATCCCATTACCCATGTGGGGTTTCAGTCAACAAACACAGACTTTTATTTGTGCGGTTGGGCGATGTGTAAAATTTATCGTCCCAATCAATATCAGTCAAATCAGTGTATATAAACAAATCCTCCGATTTGTTTATAATTATTTATTTTATATACACGCTAAAAATTATATTTTTAACTACAAAATATTTATTCAATTTACATCACACAATCAATTTTCACAACAAATCCATCAAACAAGCCATCCATGGTCTGTGGACCACGAGTGTCGGGTGCTGCTAAGCACCGTCCGCATCCTATTATATATTTCAACTAGAAAACAAATTAAAAGTGAGAAGTTCTCACCTATAAGCTAAACCAAACACCACGACTCTTCATACGTAGGAAATCTTCGCCTTGCTCGTCTTTTGTCACTTTCGTCGTCCGTATTCGCTACATATATAAGAATCACATTTTTACTACAATATGGTATAAATAAAAATCATACCTTTATTTCTACTTCATGTATATAAAAATCGAATTTTTATCGCTACTTCATATATGTAGAAATCGAATTTTTATCGCTACTTCGTATATATAAAAATCGAATTTTTTTCACTACTTCATATATATAAAAACCGTAATTTTCTCTCGCCATTCTCTCTATAAAAATCACATTTTTTTATATATAAAGATCGTATTTTTATATCTCTACTACATATGTAAAAATCACTCCTTTACACCGCTACTTCCATAAGAAAAATCATATTTTTATTTCATGATAATAAAAATCTAATCTTTATTCTAAAATCATATTTATAAAAATCAAATCTTTATAAATCAAAATCAAATCTTTTTATAAATAAAGATCCTATCTTCATGTTCACAAAAATCACAACTTCATGAATTAAAAATCATAGCTTGGAGCGAATAAATGTCCTAGCTTTTGATTTTGAAATCATACGTTAAAACCATATAAACTAAATTAATCAAAGGAAAATAAAATAATAAGGAAACTCACCTTTTTAGCCAAAAAACTTGAATCTTTGTCGAGGGGCGGGGGGGGGGGGGGGGGTAGGGGTTGTGTGGCTTCGTCGAAGGTAGGGGAGGTCGCTGGTGGTAGCAGGGGGCGGCGCCGGTCTTCTTCTTGTCCGAGTGGGGCCACATCAGCTCGATTTGGCGGAGGGAGTTTTTGGGAGTTTGCTGGTGAAAGGAGGAGAAGGAGACCGCGGTTGGGTGGTGGGGGGGTTGGCTGTCGTCGGCGCTAGAGGCCGAGGGGGGACTGGCTTAGGCGACGGCGGAGGGTTGAAGGGCGGCGGATTTCGAGAAGGGAGGGGCTACGGGTTTTGGCGATTTTTTTTTTAATTTCTGATCGGGTTTTTAGTAGAGGGAGAGAACGTGAGAGAGGGAGGGGGTATAAGGATAAGGGTTGACATTTCTAATTTATATTATATTCTATTCCACCTAAGGTTGACTTTTTTATTCGAACTCTGAATCGAACCCACCGTCTGTCGTCCCTAGCATAATACCCCCATTCCGAACATAATAGGATATTTTCGTAACCCAATTCTTTCGTTTCAATCAGTTTTGATTTAAATTAAAATACAATTCTATATATTCACTTTTAAACGTATATTTGAATTTACTGGGGTCACATACTAACTCTAAAAATTCTATAAAATTTATTTCTAGCTTCGTATTGACGATACGGTCCTAAAAAAATAATTTCGTTAAATTCTGAGATCGTCTGAAAAATGGCCATTTTCTGGTCGATCGAAATTGACTGAAACTGTCAAAACACGTTTAACTTCGCCTCGCCTACATATTGATTCAGAAAATTATGAATTTTGAAATGTAGCAATAATTCGACATCCCGGATCCAACAAAAGTGGTTTCGTCGAAAACAGAGGTCGCTTGCAAAATTTCCATTTTTAAGGGCCAAAATTCCATAGCGACTATTCTGAATTTTCAACTGGGCATAACTTTTTATTCCCACTATGAAATTTCAATTTTTCGGATTCGTTGGAAAGATATTCTCAAATAGATTCAAATATTTTTGGTTTCGCTAAAATCTGTTTTATTTTGAATCCTGTAAATTCATTTGAACTTTGAAATCGAATTTTCAAACTACCGCGCCATTTTCAATTCCTTTTTTAATTAAAAATAAATATTTATATTCTAACGACGATTCGAATAAATATATACATTCTTATTCAATTCAAAGTAAGTTTCTCATCGTTATTATTTAAAATAAATCATTTTAAATATTCAAAATTCACTAAAATTGCCAAAATAAAAATTTTAAATTGGCTCAGATTTCCGGTTTATTACAATCTCCCCCACTTAAAACTTTTCGTTCCCGAAATGGAACGAAGCTGAAAGTTGTTTAACTAATCAATTCAACTTCCATTATTTTCTTTACGGCTTAAGTTCTGCAACTTTTCAGTTTCTAAGAACTTTTCAAATTTTTCAAAAATTTGGCTAACACCCTAAATTTCTGAAAAATTTCGCCATAACCTCTCCTGCACCGGGAGCTTTGGGATATTTCAAATAGCCTCCCATGGCCCTCACCAATCCAAAAAGAAAAAGAAACAGCCAAGCGGCTCATAAAATCACCAAAAACCCAAGAAATACAATAAACATGTAAGTACCTATTTGTCGGACAAACAATTTTATTCCACTGCTCTGGCCTCCTTGCTCTGACCTGTTCAATGTAAGTACATGTATATACATGCAAATGCGACTAATTTTCAATACAATTCAATTTTTGGTTCAATTTGACTAAAGGTTCAACATTTAATAAATCAAACCATAATCAAACAACACAATCAGCAATCAATTTGTTGATTAGCTTTTCAAATTCATAAGTTTGATACATAGTCCAAAAATCAGATTTTTGATGCCAAATTACAACCAACATATTTTATCTAGTTTTGGTTCTCACACCAGTCAATTGGAGTCATATAGAAGTTCCACTTTCGAAACTCGAACACAATTACTGATGATGCCTGGGCATCACCAGAATATGTCCGGGTGACTAGAGCGTGATTCTATATTTATCCAATATATTTGAGACTTCAATACACATGAATCAGACGTATATTAAAATCTCTATATACTGGATTGTCCAAATTCATTTCAAATAAGTATTCAAATACGTTGAATAAGGTTTAAGTTTTCAAAACAAAATCTGTTTTCAATTTAAAAATGTAATGATACAGATTTCGCCCGGACCTAATCGATCGCTCAATCGATCAAGACCATTCAAAATCCGGATACTCTAACTCTGGGCATACAACACATCAAAACAGATAATAGAAGACTTCTATAAACGTCATAATAATGTTACATCAGAGTACGGAATATCATAGTATATCGAAATATAATCAATACAGCGGAAGATAATTTTACAATAAATGTAATACGATTCACAGCAAAAAAAAAAATAAAGTAACACAGCGTAAGACTATCAATGCTCTGGACACAGCTTTAAGCTTCAATCCAGAATCCTGCTCATATATCTGCAACATAAACTACTCGACTGCCCGTATGGAAAATAGGGGCACCCGAGTTTGCAAGGGAAAAGCAAACTACAGGTCAGTCATGGGACTGGTGTGAGAAACTCTAAACAGTTATAAACTTATGATAAGGCAAATCATAGGACCACGCCGCTAATGCGGAACGGGTTTACCCCCATGAATGCGATTGTATAAACAACAATAAATATAGATATATGGATCTACTATGCATCAATCAACATGCAATATCCCAATCTACCCGTTTAGATTAATTACCACACTTAGATTTTCCAAATCCACTTCAATTTACAGAAATTATTCCTTTGGACTTTATTTCCGATTTCTATTTCAAATCATTTGAAATACATATCTAACTTTCTATATCAAAGTAAATTTCACTTCGGGATCTCAAATCAAATCGTTTGGAAATGTGAATTCCAAAACATAACAATGCATACAAACAAGTATGCAACCAAATATCGGGCTCCCCCTAGACAAGGAAAAGGGTACGCACCTAGCAACTCGATATGTAAATGTGCACCTACCCCACATAGGAGCAGGCTACACTGACAATGCACCTCCCACACATGAAAGCATACACCGCCCATCTCACCCATACTTTTAGTCATCCATGTTACCCAAATCTCTAGCCACATACCAAATCATTTCATATCCCGAAGTAGGGAAAATCATTTCACAACATAATAATCACAAGTACTTTCAAAATATAGTACTTCACATCAGCAATTCACACATATAATTAGTCACTATTAATCACATAACCGTTGAGCTCGTACGTCTCAAGGAAGGGTGTTAAGCAAGAGAATAAATTCTCCGCCACCAAACAGATACCTCATTAATAGAAACTAATCAAATATGTGATGAACTACAATGTAAAACCATAATACAATTCCAAATCATTTCGAAAACATCGGGTTTTAGCCCTCGAAATCCTTTCTGTTTTATAAAACATTTTTATAAAACACTCCCTGTCCAAAATCGGGAATATATTCTTTTCACTTAAGAAAAATATCATTTCACAATCATTCATTAAATTTGAAATGAACACATCGCTAAACACCTTATCGTCAAATCGTGAAGTGTTTCACAAGGTGTTAACACACAGATATTCTTACCCAACCCAATGCTAACTGTAAAAGAATATTTTGCTCATAAACTGGTCGAGCACAATCCAAACAATCAATCAGTCCAATTTGACATTAAATATAAGGTTTTGAATAGAGATAGTATCGACTTATATTCAACATCAAATCCTGAAACCAACAGATATCATATCGGGAATAACGATATCAATATCTTCCAAATTCCCATCACAATATCCGTATAATCACGGAATCCAATATCGAAATATTCCGAAGATAATTTCGATTCAAATCCATTCCAATCCATATATTGGAAATTCTAGTTATTTTTAAAACATTTAAAATCCAATTTATTTATTTAAAAATAAATAAATTATTATTCTAGTTCAAAACTAGTTCATTTCGATAAAAATATATTTTCCTCTTTTCAAATATGGAAATTTTCATCCCAATTCTTTTCAAATCATTTCTTTTGATTTTACACAAATTATTAATATTTTTAATAATTTTATCAAGGCCCGTACAGTCGGTTTCCAATAACTGCCACCGAACTCTACTTACAACGACTTTTCCAAATTTGATTTGGACATAATTCCAAATCCAACTGTTTGATTTATACTTTCTTGTATTCGTTAGAAATCTCTTTTCGATACGAACCCAATGGTTCCGGTTTTAGGAGAATCCGACGGTCGGATCTCCCATAATGTCCGTTCAAAGTCAATGGTCGAAATTGACGAACTGCCGCAGCGCGTTCTATTCAGGCCATTATATATATAATATATATATTATATATATTTCATCGATTTCCATTTAAAACATATTTTATAAATCGTTTTAAATTCGTTTTCAAAATGATTTCAACTTCATATTCAATTTCAAATCAAAATTGAATATTCCATATACATGAAAATCTCATACAACTCATATATATGTTAAAAATAATATTTTTAACCAATCAACATTTATTTCATTCACACTTCATATATATATTATTCACTTCTTATATATATATAATTCATTTCATATATACATCCTTTTTCATTTCATATATATATATATATTTCACGTTTCATATATATAATATTTTCACTTTCATATATACAATGTTTTCACTTTTCATATATACATTGTTTTCACTTTCATATATACAATATTTTCACTTTCATATATATATATATATATACATATATAATATTTTCACTTTCATGTATACAATGTTTTCACTTTTCATATATACATTTCACATTTCATATATACATTGTTTTCACTTTTCATATATATTTACCATCGATTTCATATATATACATTCACTTTTCAATTTATTTCATTTCACATCACGATCAATTTTCACACAGAATACAATCAAACAAGTCATCCATGGTTTGTGGACGATGGGGAGCAGTTCATATATGCAGTTATACAATAACTAACTGTACATAAATAATATAGTGAGAGAATTCTCACAGTGGGATCCACTCCGTCAGTTTTTATCTAAATTTCTGAACAGTTCGAGTTTGAATTTGTCCCAAATTCAAATTTTCCCCTTTTCTTCTCTAGTCAGTGCCATGTTGTAATGCTCTTCAAGACGATTCCGACGAGTCCGGGTTTCGAATTTCTGACGAGTATCGAATGAGTTATGGGATTTTAAACTTTTGATAATAAAAACGATCATTAAAAATTAATTAATGTAATGACCCGGATATTTGACGGTGTAATAATTAACTTATTTAATTATTTAAATAACGAATATATTATTTAATCGTCGATGTTAGAACGTATAATTATATTATAATTAAAAATCGAGCTTGAAATGGCGCTGCAGTTCGTAATTTGGCGATTCGAACTTCAACTGAATATACAGGGTCCGTTTAAAATCGGTTTTCTGTGAAACAAGAAACGTGTGGAGCTGGTGGAGTATATCTTTCTATGGAAGAGAAAAATCAGGATTTCGTCGTGTAGATTTTGAGATATGTCCAAATCAAATTTTAAAATAGTCGCTATAGAATCGTTTATCGACCATAACGGGTTATTCGATATAACTAGAGATAGGGTTTGAATTTAGACAAGGTTCATTTGGGAAGTAGTGATAATTTAATTTTTAGAATTTTACTGTAATTTTTAATTAATTTAATAAGCAACTTTTTATTTGGAGTATTTTGCACCCTGTAGTCAACATTTTGAGATTTCAAAATATGAGTTAATCTACCGGTATTATTATATTTTTGGAGTCGGGACACCTCGCTCGTCACGATGGTGTTTTTATTTCCGTCGATAGCAGTTCGTAAGTGAGCGGTATTTCATGTAGCAGAGTACGCTAAAATTTGTTGTGGAACACATAAACAAAAACATACACACGTTCTTTGGTTGTTTCCTCTCACACGTCCTCTCCTTTTCTTGGTTGTTAAGTGATCAACGCGTACATTCTTCCTCCCACAAAAATCATTTACAGAAAAAGGATAAAATGAATCAAAACGAGATCATATAAATACATACCCCTTAAACACTAAAACCTATTTCATTCCCTCATTCTTCAGCAAAGGGAACGGCCGCCACTTCTTTCTCCTGTTCTTCAAGACGCGAGAAAACAAAATCCAAACAAATGAAAATAAAATTCCATAAATTCCAAAGTTCATATCTTTGAACTCGTAGGGACTTGCACCTCATTTCTATCTACTTTTTCTTTGGTTCGAAGTAATTTTTTCGCTGGAAGAGGAACCCGGGGTAGGCTAGGGTTAAGACTGGATTGAAGAACACAGCAGCGAGGGGAGGGGATCAGTTCGAGGCACTGGGTAGAGGCGACTGCCTGGTTGAACTTCGGGTGGTCTAAAGTGTCGATGGGTGGATCGAAGGAAGTCGGTGATGTTCTGGAAGGCGTGACGCATCTGTCAATGAAGTTTGGGTGAGGTTTGTGATACTTTTGGGTTGGCGTTTCCTGTGGCTTGTCTGAATTTGCTGGAAGCACCGGAAGTCGCTGAAGGCGATGGGGGACGACGTCAGGAGTCAGTCCGGTTGTTTTGTTTGAAGCAGCGCCAAGGTAAGGCTGCTGTGACAATGGGTGGTGCCGGGGGAAATTTCGGATGGTTGTTCAAAGCTACAGCGTGTTATGGCGGATGTGTTCGCTGCTGTGTTAAGAAGAGAAGAGAAAGAAGGAGGAAATGGCAGGAGTATTGGCGGAGTTCTAGTTCGAAATGTTTGAGGAGGATGATGGTTTTGGGTCCGGATTCTTGTGCAGCGACTTTGAAGTGAACGTTGGCGGAGATATCTGCAGAAATGGTGGAGATTTATACTATAGGGTGTGGGTTTTTAAGAATGGGCTGATCAATATAAAAAGGATTGGATGGACAGACACTCAACACTAAAACTGGTTTGATCTGTATGAATTGTTGTGGCATGGGAAAAGACTTTGGATTGGTGGAAAATTATTGGAAATGACTCACTGTAAAGGAGCAGGTTTGGACGGAAATATTGGAGGGAGGAAGAGCACTGTTAAGTGCGGGTTTGGGTTCAAAACCGTTGGGCCAGAATTCAATTGGGTTGGTATACTTCTAAGTGGGCCGGAAGGAAAAAACAAATGGAATTCCGAAAATTCAGATCCGACAGGATCGTATGGGCAACGACTACAAATAGGAACTGACTAAGAATGGACTAAGACTCGTTACAATTTATGGCAAAATAAATTGTCCGTCAGAATCAAGCGATGGTTATCGTTATTAACGATGATCGTCCAATGTGAGTAAAACTCACTAACTCTCCTCAATTTATACTTTTAATATAAATTGTACTTTATTTATTGACTGCTGTATATTGATTGTTTAACTGGACTGTTAAATAGATTTGATTGAAAACGTAGTTATAGTTAATCTATGTACTGTTAATCAAATATGGTTCTGTACAGCAGGATATTTCATTTCAAAATGAAATATGATATATATTATACTGTGTAACATCTGTGGATGCAGGGAGACAGGTTGGAGGAATCCGACTGGGTTCCTCAACAATTATTTTACTGTTTTCATATATTGTGATATATGTTGTGATTTATAATCTGTTGTTGATTATGGATGTTAGAACGATATTGATCATCGTTGTTTGATATTTTGAATATCATAAGAAACCCTGAGTTGTAAAAAGGAATATTTTAATATATATTGAAATAAAGGAATTGTATAAAATCACAGGATTTTATAAAAGAAAAATTTGTTTATAAAACGAACACGGTTTTATAAAAAGGAAAGTATGTATAAAACGAACACGGTTTTATAAAAGGAAATTTATTTATAAAACAAATAGAATTTTATAAAAGGGATATTTATTTAGAAAATAAATAGAATTGAAAAGGGGAATATTTATTTAGAACGTGAGATGTTCTTGTTGAACTCCAGTGTATCGTTCCTAGAGTACACTGATGTTCTTGTTGAACTCCAGTGTATCGTTCCTAGAGTACACTGATCGGAAGGTGGTTCCATACCTTGTCATAGTTGGAAATCCAATCATCCAATACGCACCCGCGGTTTTGATTTTATACTATATATGTAGAACGTGAGATGAAAGCGTTTCTGCTAGATTGATATCTAATTGTATTTAGACATTATTATAATATCAGTGATACTGCTTTTCAAAGATGTTGGATTCTCATAAGGGAAAACCCCGTTCCGTATTCACGGCGTGGTCTTATGAGATATCATATACCTGTTAAAATGATTTGAGTTTACTCACACCAGTCCATGACTGACCCGGAGTTTATTTGTTTTGTCTTCCCTAAACTCTTGGGTGCCTAAATTTGTACGCTCAGTCAAGTAGTCGGGATTTACAGATGCACTTGGAGAGCTTGGAGCAGGAGGCTTCAGCAGTCGATAGCTATTATTTATTCCGCTGTGATGTTATATGTTGTACTCTGAAAATGGTATGTATAAACAGTTATAACTTTGTATTTCAAAAGTTATGTTATATTTTATTCGTTCCGCTGTGAGATTCGTGTTACTCTGATGATGTTGTTGTTGTCTTCTTCTTCTTCTTCTTCTATTCTAAGTTTCTATCTTATCTATCCTCACCCTCTATCTTCTTTCTATTAGTTTCTTGAATTTCCAGTGCAATTTGGGGTTGGACTTGTGTTATTTAGTCAGCTCAAATTGGACCGGATTTTCGGGCCACTACAGTTGGTATCAGAGCTTAAGGTTAAGTTTTACCTTGGCTCTGTGGCGTGATTCAGTAGAGATGGGATTAGTAATATCCTAGATTGAGTTTGAGTGTATATATACGAGTGAACGTATTTGTTATTTGATATAAAAATTTGTTTTATATTGTGGAGCTTTATTGGTTGAGTGCTTATGAATTCTGGTCGATAATGGGGCACCACAATATCGATAGGGGTTTCTAAACACTCGAATACAATGAACCAACATGATATGTTTTGAAATTAACATAGTATAATTGGTTGTATTGGTTGTTTGTATAATTGAATGAGATTATAAAAAGGCGAAATGGTTATAGATAACTAATCACAATTCATATAAGTAAAGTATATGAAATAAGATGAATTAAATCTGAAATTAAATCAGGATTAGTAATTAAAATAAGGAAATTTTAAGTTCCTGGGAGATTTTGAAAATGTTTTCAAATTGGAAGTGTTATAGTATTGAACTCACTTCGATAAACTGGGAAATAACCCTGATGAGTGTGGCCACATCATCAGTGTTCATTTTCGAGTTCTAAGTGACGGATTACTACCAAAGATTTCTGTTTTTGAATTGTTTTGAGAAAACAAGTGGTTTAGAAATTCAAATGTTTTGAATTGGTGTTATGATTTCAAATTGATATGAAATGAGCCCAGGAATTTAAATTCTGGAATTTGAATTTAACTTATGAAGTTAAATGGATTAAAATAGTAAAAGTGAATAAATAAATATGAATCAAACTTAGGCAAGGTTAAATATAATATGGAATTATATTGGAAGGATATCGAGTAAGTTGATTTACGATATAAGAATTAAGAATCAAGAATGGAACTTGAAGTGGAATTTGGCTTGGATATAACCAAATGATTTTGATGAGATTAAACTGATTGGAGTTTGATTGGAATGGCATGGTATATGCAAAGTTGATAACCAATGGGAATGGTATAATGATATGGTCAGCAAAAAGGTACAAGTTTATATTTCATATGAGTTAGAATTTATGAGCCGATTTGGCAAGCCGCTTGGCGTTTTGATTTTCTTTTGGGTTGGAGAAGGCCTAGAGAGGCGAGTTGTGGTTTTACCGATAGGGCTGTACAAAGGAGGTTATGGCGAAATTTTCCGAAAAATTTAGGCGTTAGAAAATTTTCAAAATTTTTGAAAATTTAGGTTAGTCGGAAGGAATTAATATTTTAGTCAATATTAATTGGTTCAGTTGAAATTAGAAATAAAGGGTAAACCGATAAATATTTATCCAGTAGGTAGGGCCGTCCTCTACCTTAGCAATTTCGAGGACGAAATTATTTTAAGTGGGGAAGAATGTAATGACCCGGATATTTGACGGTGTAATAATTAACTTATTTAATTATTTAAATAACGAATATATTATTTAATCGTCGATGTTAGAACGTATAATTATATTATAATTAAAAATCGAGCTTGAAATGGCGCTGCAGTTAGTAATTTGGCGATTCAAACTTCAACTGAATATACAAGGTCCGTTTAAAATCGGTTTTCTGTGAAACAAGAAACGTGTGGAGCTGGTGGAGTATATCTTTCTATGGAAGAGAAAAATCAGGATTTCGTCGTGTAGATTTTGAGATATGTCCAAATCAAATTTCAAAATAGTCGCTATAGAATCGTTTATCGACCATAACGGGTTATTCGATATAACTAGAGATAGGGTTTGAATTTAGACAAGGTTCATTTGGGAAGTAGTGATAATTTAATTTTTAGAATTTTACTGTAATTTTTAATTAATTTAATAAGCAACTTTTTATTTGGAGTATTTTGCACCCTGTAATCAACATTTTGAGATTTCAAAATATGAGTTAATCTACCGGTATTATTATATTTTTGGAGTCGGGACACCTCGCTCGTCACGATGGTGTTTTTATTTCCGTCGATAGCAGTTCGTAAGTGAGCGGTATTTCATGTAGCAGAGTACGCTAAAATTTGTTGTGGAACACTTAAACAAAAACATACACACGTTCTTTGGTTGTTTCCTCTCACACGTCCTCTCCTTTTCTTGGTTGTTAAGTGATCAACGCGTACATTCTTCCTCCCACAAAAATCATTTACAGAAAAAGGATAAAATGAATCAAAACGAGATCATATTAATACATACCCCTTAAACACTAAAACCTATTTCATTCCCTCATTCTTCAGCAAAGGGAACGGCCGCCACTTCTTTCTCCTGTTCTTCAAGACGCGAGAAAAAAAATTCCAAACAAATGAAAATAAAATTCCATAAATTCCAAAGTTCATATCTTTGAACTCGTAGGGGCTTGCACCTCATTTCTGTCTACTTTTTCTTTGGTTTGAAGTAATTTTTCCGCTGGAAGAGGAACCCGGGGTAGGCTAGGGTTAAGACTGGATTGAAGAACACAGCAGCGAGGGGAGGGGATCAGTTCGAGGCACTGGGTAGAGGCGACTGCCTGGTTGAACTTCGGGTGGTCTAAAGTGTCGATGGGTGGATCGAAGGAAGTCGGTGATGTTCTGGAAGGCGTGACGCATCTGTCAATGAAGTTTGGGTGAGGTTTGTGATACTTTTGGGTTGGCGTTTCCTGTGGCTTGTCTGAATTTGCTGGAAGCACCGGAAGTCGCTGAAGGCGATGGGGGACGACGTCAGGAGTCAGTCCGGTTGTTTTGTTTGAAGCAGCGCCAAGGTAAGGCTGCTGTGACAATGGGTGGTGCCGGGGGAAATTTCGGATGGTTGTTCAAAACTACAGCGTGTTATGGCGGATGTGTTCGCTGCTGTGTTAAGAAGAGAAGAGAAAGAAGGAGGAAATGGCAGGAGTATTGGCGGAGTTCTAGTTCGAAATGTTTGAGGAGGATGATGGTTTTGGGTCCGGATTCTTGTGCAGCGACTTTGAAGTGAACGTTGGCGGAGATATCTGCAGAAATGGTGGAGATTTATACTATAGGGTGTGGGTTTTTAAGAATGGGATGATCAATATAAAAAGGATTGGATGGACAGACACTCAACACTAAAACTGGTTTGATCTGTATGAATTGTTGTGGCATGGGAAAAGACTTTGGATTGGTGGAAAATTATTGGAAATGACTCACTGTAAAGGAGCAGGTTTGGACGGAAATATTGGAGGGAGGAAGAGCACTGTTAAGTGCGGGTTTGGGTTCAAAACCGTTGGGCCAGAATTCAATTGGGTTGGTATACTTCTAAGTGGGCCGGAAGGAAAAAACAAATGGAATTCCGAAAATTCAGATCCGACAGGATCGTATGGGCAACGACTACAAATAGGAACTGACTAAGAATGGACTAAGAATCGTTACAATTTATGGCAAAATAAATTGTCCGTCAGAATCAAGCGATGGTTATCGTTATTAACGATGATCGTCCAATGTGAGTAAAACTCACTAACTCTCCTCAATTTATACTTTTAATATAAATTGTACTTTATTTATTGACTGCTGTATATTGATTGTTTAACTGGACTGTTAAATAGATTTGATTGAAAACGTAGTTATAGTTAATCTATGTACTGTTAATCAAATATGGTTCTGTACAGCAGGATATTTCATTTCAAAATGAAATATGATATATATTATACTGTGTAACATCTGTGGATGCAGGGAGACAGGTTGGAGGAATCCGACTGGGTTCCTCAACAATTATTTTACTGTTTTCATATATTGTGATATATGTTGTGATTTATAATCTGTTGTTGATTATGGATGTTAGAACGATATTGATCATCGTTGTTTGATATTTTGAATATCATAAGAAACCCTGAGTTGTAAAAAGGAATATTTTAATATATATTGAAATAAAGGAATTGTATAAAATCACAGGATTTTATAAAAGAAAAATTTGTTTATAAAACGAACACGGTTTTATAAAAAGGAAAGTATGTATAAAACGAACACGGTTTTATAAAAGGAAATTTATTTATAAAACAAATAGAATTTTATAAAAGGGATATTTATTTAGAAAATAAATAGAATTGAAAAGGGGAATATTTATTTAGAACGTGAGATGTTCTTGTTGAACTCCAGTGTATCGTTCCTAGAGTACACTGATGTTCTTGTTGAACTCCAGTGTATTGTTCCTAGAGTACACTGATCGGAAGGTGGTTCCATACCTTGTCATAGTTGGAAATCCAATCATCCAATACGCACCCGCGGTTTTGATTTTATACTATATATGTAGAACGTGAGATGAAAGCGTTTCTGCTAGATTGATATCTAATTGTATTTAGACATTATTATAATATCAGTGATACTGCTTTTCAAAGATGTTGGATTCTCATAAGGGAAAACCCCGTTCCGTATTCACGGCGTGGTCTTATGAGATATCATATACCTGTTAAAATGATTTGAGTTTACTCACACCAGTCCATGACTGACCCGGAGTTTATTTGTTTTGTCTTCCCTAAACTCTTGGGTGCCTAAATTTGTACGCTCAGTCAAGTAGTCGGGATTTACAGATGCACTTGGAGAGCTTGGAGCAGGAGGCTTCAGCAGTCGATAGCTATTATTTATTCCGCTGTGATGTTATATGTTGTACTCTGAAAATGGTATGTATAAACAGTTATAACTTTGTATTTCAAAAGTTATGTTATATTTTATTCGTTCCGCTGTGAGATTCGTGTTACTCTGATGATGTTGTTGTTGTCTTCTTCTTCTTCTATTCTAAGTTTCTATCTTATCTATCCTCACCCTCTATCTTCTTTCTATTAGTTTCTTGAATTTCCAGTGCAATTTGGGGTTGGACTTGTGTTATTTAGTCAGCTCAAATTGGACCGGATTTTCGGGCCACTACAGTTGGTATCAGAGCTTAAGGTTAAGTTTTACCTTGGCTCTGTGGCGTGATTCAGTAGAGATGGGATTAGTAATATCCTAGACTGAGTTTGAGTGTATATATACGAGTGAACGTATTTGTTATTTGATATAAAAATTTGTTTTATATTGTGGAGCTTTATTGGTTGAGTGCTTATGAATTCTGGTCGATAATGGGGCACCACAATATCGATAGGGGTTTCTAAACACTCGAATACAATGAACCAACATGATATGTTTTGAAATTAACATAGTATAATTGGTTGTATTGGTTGTTTGTATAATTGAATGAGATTATAAAAAGGTGAAATGGTTATAGATAACTAATCACAATTCATATAAGTAAAGTATATGAAATAAGATGAATTAAATCTGAAATTAAATCAGGATTAGTAATTAAAATAAGGAAATTTTAAGTTCCTGGGAGATTTTGAAAATGTTTTCAAATTGGAAGTGTTATAGTATTGAACTCACTTCGATAAACTGGGAAATAACCCTGATGAGTGTGGCCACATCATCAGTGTTCATTTTCGAGTTCTAAGTGACGGATTACTACCAAAGATTTCTGTTTTTGAATTGTTTTGAGAAAACAAGTGGTTTAGAAATTCAAATGTTTTGAATTGGTGTTATGATTTCAAATTGATATGAAATGAGCCCAGGAATTTAAATTCTGGAATTTGAATTTAACTTTTGAAGTTAAATGGATTAAAATAGTAAAAGTGAATAAATAAATATGAATCAAACTTAGGCAAGGTTAAATATAATATGGAATTATATTGGAAGGATATCGAGTAAGTTGATTTACGATATAAGAATTAAGAATCAAGAATGGAACTTGAAGTGGAATTTGGCTTGGATATAACCAAATGATTTTGATGAGATTAAACTGATTGGAGTTTGATTGGAATGGCATGGTATATGCAAAGTTGATAACCAATGGGAATGGTATAATGATATGGTCAGCAAAAAGGTACAAGTTTATATTTCATATGAGTTAGAATTTATGAGCCGATTTGGCAAGCCGCTTGGCGTTTTGATTTTCTTTTGGGTTGGAGAAGGCCTAGAGAGGCGAGTTGTGGTTTTACCGATAGGGCTGTACAAAGGAGGTTATGGCGAAATTTTCCGAAAAATTTAGGCGTTAGAAAATTTTCAAAATTTTTGAAAATTTAGGTTAGTCGGAAGGAATTAATATTTTAGTCAATATTAATTGGTTCAGTTGAAATTAGAAATAAAGGGTAAACCGATAAATATTTATCCAGTAGGTAGGGTCGTCCTCTACCTTAGCAATTTCGAGGACGAAATTATTTTAAGTGGGGAAGAATGTAATGACCCGGATATTTGACGGTGTAATAATTAACTTATTTAATTATTTAAATAACGAATATATTATTTAATCGTCGATGTTAGAACGTATAATTATATTATAATTAAAAATCGAGCTTGAAATGGCGCTGCAGTTAGTAATTTGGCGATTCAAACTTCAACTGAATATACAAGGTCCGTTTAAAATCGGTTTTCTGTGAAACAAGAAACGTGTGGAGCTGGTGGAGTATATCTTTCTATGGAAGAGAAAAATCAGGATTTCGTCGTGTAGATTTTGAGATATGTCCAAATCAAATTTCAAAATAGTCGCTATAGAATCGTTTATCGACCATAACGGGTTATTCGATATAACTAGAGATAGGGTTTGAATTTAGACAAGGTTCATTTGGGAAGTAGTGATAATTTAATTTTTAGAATTTTACTGTAATTTTTAATTAATTTAATAAGCAACTTTTTATTTGGAGTATTTTGCACCCTGTAATCAACATTTTGAGATTTCAAAATATGAGTTAATCTACCGGTATTATTATATTTTTGGAGTCGGGACACCTCGCTCGTCACGATGGTGTTTTTATTTCCGTCGATAGCAGTTCGTAAGTGAGCGGTATTTCATGTAGCAGAGTACGCTAAAATTTGTTGTGGAACACTTAAACAAAAACATACACACGTTCTTTGGTTGTTTCCTCTCACACGTCCTCTCCTTTTCTTGGTTGTTAAGTGATCAACGCGTACATTCTTCCTCCCACAAAAATCATTTACAGAAAAAGGATAAAATGAATCAAAACGAGATCATATTAATACATACCCCTTAAACACTAAAACCTATTTCATTCCCTCATTCTTCAGCAAAGGGAACGGCCGCCACTTCTTTCTCCTGTTCTTCAAGACGCAAGAAAAAAAATTCCAAACAAATGAAAATAAAATTCCATAAATTCCATAGTTCATATCTTTGAACTCGTAGGGGCTTGCACCTCATTTCTGTCTACTTTTTCTTTGGTTTGAAGTAATTTTTCCGCTGGAAGAGGAACCCGGGGTAGGCTAGGGTTAAGACTGGATTGAAGAACACAGCAGCGAGGGGAGGGGATCAGTTCGAGGCACTGGGTAGAGGCGACTGCCTGGTTGAACTTCGGGTGGTCTAAAGTGTCGATGGGTGGATCGAAGGAAGTCGGTGATGTTCTGGAAGGCGTGATGCATCTGTCAATGAAGTTTGGGTGAGGTTTGTGATACTTTTGGGTTGGCGTTTCCTGTGGCTTGTCTGAATTTGCTGGAAGCACCGGAAGTCGCTGAAGGCGATGGGGGACGACGTCAGGAGTCAGTCCGGTTGTTTTGTTTGAAGCAGCGCCTAGGTTAAGGCTGCAGTGACAATGGGTGGTGCCGGGGGAAATTTCGGATGGTGGTTCAAAGCTACAGCGTGTTATGGCGGATGTGTTCGATGCTGTGTTAAGAAGAGAAGAGAAAGAAGGAGGAAATGGCAGGAGTATTGACGGAGTTCTAGTTCGAAATGTTTGAGGAGGATGATGGTTTTGGGTCCGGATTCTTGTGCAGCGACTTTGAAGTGAACGTTGGCGGAGATATCTGCAGAAATGGTGGAGATTTATACTATAGGGTGTGGGTTTTTAAGAATGGGCTGATCAATATAAAAAGGATTGGATGGACAGACACTCAACACTAAAACTGGTTTGATCTGTATGAATTGTTGTGGCATGGGAAAAGAGTTTGGATTGGTGGAAAATTATTGGAAATGACTCACTGTAAAGGAGCAGGTTTGGATGGAAATATTGGAGGGAGGAAGAGCACTGTTAAGTGCGTGTTTGGGTTCAAAACCGTTGGGCCAGAATTCAATTGGGTTGGTATACTTCTAAGTGGGCCGGAAGGAAAAAACAAATGGAATTCCGAAAATTCAGATCCGACAGGATCGTATGGGCGACGACTACAAATAGGAACTGACTAAGAATGGACTAAGACTCGTTACAATTTATGGCAAAATAAATTGTCCGTCAGAATCAAGCGATGGTTATCGTTATTAACGATGATCGTCCAATGTGAGTAAAACTCACTAACTCTCCTCAATTTATATTTTTAATATAAATTGTACTTTATTTATTGACTGCTGTATATTGATTGTTAAACTGGACTGTTAAATAGATTTGATTGAAAACGTAGTTATAGTTAATCTATGTACTGTTAATCAAATATGGTTCTGTACAGCAGGATATTTCATTTCAAAATGAAATATGATATATATTATACTGCGTAACATCTGTGGATGCAGGGAGACAGGTTGGAGGAATCCGACTGGGTTCCTCAACAATTATTTTACTGTTTTCATATATTGTGATATATGTTGTGATTTATAATCTGTTGTTGATTATGGATGTTAGAACGATATTGATCATCGTTGTTTGATATTTTGAATATCATAAGAAACCCTGAGTTGTAAAAAGGAATATTTTAATATATATTGAAATAAAGGAATTGTATAAAATCACAGGATTTTATAAAAGGAAAATTTGTTTATAAAACGAACACGGTTTTATAAAAAGGAAAGTATGTATAAAACGAACACGGTTTTATAAAAGGAAATTTATTTATAAAACAAATGGAGTTTTATAAAAGGGATATTTATTTAGAAAATAAATAGAATTGAAAAGGGGAATATTTATTTAGAAAATAAATAGAATAAAGAAATATTTATTTAGAAGATAAATAAAACGTTATAAATAGAGAATATTTGTAACGGAAATCAAACGTTATAAATAGGAAATATTTGTAACGGTAAATAGAAGTTATAAAAAGGAAATATTTGTAACGGTAATTAGACGTTATAAATAGGAAATATTTGTAACGGTAAATAGAAGTTAAATAGGAAATATTTGTAACGGTAAGTAAACGTTATAAAAAGGAAATAGTTGTAACGGAAAACGTAGTTTATCAAAAGGAGTTAATCAAACGTAGTTTATCAAAAGGAGTTAATCAAATGTAGTTTATCAAAAGGGGTTAATCGAATATAGAAATTAAGAAGTGAAGTTAAACAAAAATTAGAAACTGACCAAAGATTAGTAGGTTGAATAGTTTTCTGAGTATCGATCTGATGTTGGTTTCGGCCTTCGGGGTTTATACTTAGAGAATTGTTCTCTTACTAGTTTACAGTTAGGGACTAATAGTTGTGGAATGGTAGCAATACGTGAATGAGGATTGGAAATGTTTTCCAATGTAAATAACGTATATTTTCTAATCATAGAAAATAAGGAAATATGAATATATATATATATGTATATATATATATATGATGATGGTTGATCGATCAAATTTCTATCTAGAAATAAGATCGTTGTTTGTACACCGACATGTTTTCATTGATAGTTAAATCACAGACTATCAAGTTTTGACCATTTTACGTTGTAAATATGGAGAGACCGGTTGAATTATTATCCGAAGAACCACTCCATGTTGGCATAAGCGTTGTGATTAAATACGATGAAGCTAATTGAAGACGGTGTTATGCAAGGGCTGTCCTGTTTACAGAATAGTGCCTTCGGTTTCGTTCAATCCCAGAACGAACGTAAATGGACGAATGTCTGACAAAGTATTTCCAATGATCGAATGGGTTGGACTGTACAAATATATATGGTTGCCAACGGATTTATTCCCTTCGCATAATATCCAGAATCTATTTGTGCAGATCCAACTAATGATTAACGGATCTGATAATGTGGCATTCAAATTAATTGTGCTATCAAGGAAAGATAGATAATCGTAGCTTCTAGCCTCACATCCGGTAAATGACAAAAATCGGGCAGGCAACATGGCTAAGTCGGTCGCTCCGAAGTAGGGTGTATAATCACCTATCTAGAGAATATTCATTTGCTTCTTAAATCTATCAATGTTGTCCCATATATATACGGGAACGGTTGCTGATCCCAACCGTTGGTGATGTACATTCGATACACTCAAGCGAAATGAGTGGTCGGTCATGTGTGGCTAAGTTACAAGATGTTCTTGTTGAACTCCAGTGTATCGTTCCTAGAGTACACTGATCGGAAGGTGGTTCCATACCTTGTCATAGTTGGAAATCCAATCATCCAATACGCACCCGCGGTTTTGATTTTATACTATATATGTAGAACGTGAGATGAAAGCGTTTCTGCTAGATTGATATCTAATTGTATTTAGACATTATTATAATATCAGTGATACTGCTTTTCAAAGATGTTGGATTCTCATAAGGGAAAACCCCGTTCCGTATTCACGGCGTGGTCTTATGAGATATCATATACCTGTTAAAATGATTTGAGTTTACTCACACCAGTCCATGACTGACCCGGAGTTTATTTGTTTTGTCTTCCCTAAACTCTTGGGTGCCTAAATTTGTACGCTCAGTCAAGTAGTCGGGATTTACAGATGCACTTGGAGAGCTTGGAGCAGGAGGCTTCAGCAGTCGATAGCTATTATTTATTCCGCTGTGATGTTATATGTTGTACTCTGAAAATGGTATGTATAAACAGTTATAACTTTGTATTTCAAAAGTTATGTTATATTTTATTCGTTCCGCTGTGAGATTCGTGTTACTCTGATGATGTTGTTGTTGTCTTCTTCTTCTTCTATTCTAAGTTTCTATCTTATCTATCCTCACCCTCTATCTTCTTTCTATTAGTTTCTTGAATTTCCAGTGCAATTTGGGGTTGGACTTGTGTTATTTAGTCAGCTCAAATTGGACCGGATTTTCGGGCCACTACAATTAACCTTTTCAATTTTCACTAATCTCTCTCTAATTATCTCTTCACCGTTCAATCCTTTATCCACGCAACTACCAGAACTCAAACCCATCATCATTCAAAGTTAGGGTTCCCCCTAACTTCCCTATCGTCGCGCCTGAGCCATATCCGCCACCACCTCGTCGAAGAACCTCCCACCGCCTGCCTGCGCCCTGACCTAGGCCCCAATCGGTGGTCCCCATGTTCTCGAAATGCGCGTGAAGATGGCTGGTTTTTTGCCACAAATCCAAGCCGACCACTTATCGAAAAACAATCAAACCGAGATGAATTGAAAGGCCATGAAAATCACTTTGATTTTGTTTTAGAACTGTATTTTAATTCGATGGGGATTGAGGGAAAAAAGGCAAGAAAAATCAAACGATAATAATCGTCGATGTAGGTGGTGGCGCTTAGAGGAACGGGTTGACCTTGTTTAATGAGGCTAGGGTTTACTTTGACCAAGGATTTATAATTAATTTCATTATTATTTTAATTTGAAAATATATGATTTTTCATACGAACTCGAAATCAAATCCAACGACTGTCGCCCCTAGCCAAATACCCACATTCCGAACACAATGGGATATGTCTGGTAAGACAATTCGGCTGTTACAGTCAGTTTTAATCAAAATTGAAATGTAAATCAATATATGTTGAATTTAAACGTACATTTTAATTTACTGGGGTCACATGCTAACTCTAAAAATTCCAGAAAAATTATTTCCAGCTTCGTATTGCCGATACGGTCCCAAAAAAACTAATTTCGTCAAATTTGAAGACCTATTGAAAAATGGACATTTTCTTGTCGATCCAATTCAGCTGAAACTGTCAAAACACGTTTTCTTTTGCCACGCCCACATATTGATTCAGAAAATTCTGAATTTTGGAATCTACCAATAACTTGACATCACGGATCCAACAAAAGTGGTTTCGTCAAAAATCGAGGTCATTTGCAAAATTTCCATTTTTAAGGGCCAGAATTCCATAGCGACTATTCTGAATTTTAAACTGGACATATCTTACACTCTATAAAGTGAAATCTCAGTTTCTTACATCCGTTAGAAAGATATGATTAAACAGATTCAAATATTTTTTTTTTCGTTCAATTCTGATTTATATTGAATTCTGTATATTCATTTGATTTGAAATTGAATTTCCGAACTACCGCGCCATTTTACATTCCTTTTATAATTAATAATAAGTATTTATATTCTAACAATGATCTATATATATACGTTCGAATTCTATTCAAAATAAATTTCTCGCCGTCACTATATAAAATAATTCATTTTAAATATTCAAAATTCATTAAAATTGCCAAAATAAAAATTTAAATTGGCTCAGATTTCCGGGTTGTTGCAAAAAATATACTCTTCACACTCATTCTAGGATACTACTGATCCCATCTCTAACGAGTCATTCCCATTGGATATTACTAATCCAATCTCTGATGAATTCTTTCGTTTGTTTCTAACGTGTCTTGTTCTCGAGCTCTGTAAACCAAAGCTCTGATACCAGCTGAGACGACCTGAACTTCCCCATAAAGGAAAGTCCGGATTGAATTGAGGACAAGACACATCGGGACGCAAACAGAAGAACATTTCATTGCTTATTACAACAATTCCATCAGAATACAAGAATATACAGAGTATGAATGAATAAAATATATTCTATAAATATCAGAGGTTTAAATTACATTACATAGCAGCGGAAAATAATACAAAACACAACTGAAGGAGATATACGGATACAGAGCTTTCCGGATATCGTTCCAGCTGTAAACCAAGATCCTATGAATATAAATCTGCAAAACCAAAACTACTAGTTGCCCGTGTCAAAATAAGGGCACCCAGAGTTTAGGTTAAAACAATAAACTCCAGGTCAGTCATGTGACTGGTGTGAGAACTAAAACAGTTATTAAACTTTATTTTAAAGTTCGGTAAATCA
Organism: Allium sativum; assembly: GCA_030737875.1. Classification (NCBI taxonomy): domain Eukaryota; kingdom Viridiplantae; phylum Streptophyta; class Magnoliopsida; order Asparagales; family Amaryllidaceae; genus Allium; species Allium sativum. The sequence continues at coordinate 548,906,379 of CM060918.1, forward strand.
CGGGACCACGCCGTATAACACGGAACGGGTTTCCTCCCAATTAGAATACCAGTGCATAAAACAACAGCGCAATACTAAATAAAGAACAATGAAGCTATTATAAGACCCAGGTCCCATCACACAATGCAATACAAGCCAGAGGATAGGGTTTTACCTTATAATAGCCAAAGAATGCTTGATACGCTAAATTTCATGTTTTATTATAACTATAAGTGTATAGTGTCAAAACAATTTCAATCATAAATATCAATCATTGACGGCATAAGTGCCCCATACCACTATGTCGCCAGACTAGTTCTACAATTAAAACCGCAAAGTCACGCATTGGAAGTTGGGTTTCCATCTGCGAAACGAGGCAAGGGATCGTCCTCACTGCTTTCGAGAAAATCTAGCACATGTCTCAGGATCAGAGCTCGAGTGACCCTTGGATCTTCAGGGCCGGTCCACCAATGTGGATTAAACTTAAACCCTGGATACTGCAATTCCCCACCCTTTGGGGCGTAAATGAGCCAAATGACTCCATCGGCTCCACATAGTCACCGATATATCCGAGGCGCCTCGCAATCCAACAACCACACAGGTGAAAATAATATAAATGTCAGGGCTGGTAGGTCACTGACACCACCTTAGCTAGAAGGAAACGCATTCCCTCGCTGCAGTCCTCTCCCGTTTCTGGTTCACAACCGGGGTGTGAGGCTAACGAATTAACGTTATACACAAAGCTACACCACAAAGGCCGTGCTTTGATCATCAACCACAGGACTTTGCTTTTCAACAAAAGCCCTGATCATTTTCCACTTAGGCATGCCACATAGGCAATTCACTCCGTGCGATTGATATCCATCAATATATAACCTCTGAGCTCGTACGTCTCAGAGAAGGGCATTAAGCAAGAGAATAAATTCTTCGCCGCCAAATAGATATATATTTAATAGAAATCAATCACATAGAATAAAATCCAATGTCAGACACACAGTCCATTTACAAGTTCGTTCTGGGTCTGAACGAAACTGGAGGCAACTTGTACTCGCATATCCATCGATCTCCAAGTACGTCTGGACGATCACCAACTGATTCCCTCCTCTTGGGTGTACAACCCAATCAAGATCATCAGTAATTATCCAAACGATGTGAAGACCTCCTATTTTCGACCACCGTCTTCATCTTCGACACAACGTCGAATCAGCAATTCAAAACAGGATAAACCCGGTCTTTCTAAATAACTCGCGTATATAATAAACAAGTGTTACAAAAACACAACATACGCCTCATTCCAATTCAGAACATTCTTTTATTCAAATATTCTTATACTTTGGGAAAGGTTCCCATTAATTTTATCAAAGATAAATTCTTTAAATTTATTCTTTAATCTCCTTTTGAATATCAATCCAAACCAAATTATGGTTTATCCAAACTAGTCGGGATTAGCGAACCACACCGAAGTAATCATTTATTTTATTTCCCAATCCCAACCTATTCATCCCATGAAGTAAAACTGGTCATACTTCATATCAAACACCACGGTATTATCGGTAAACTCAATTACCATTTTACGTTCAAATTTAATTAAAGATTTAACTATCGCCTGGAGCAAAACCGGTGATACTCCATTCTCGATCATTTCAATCTAATTAAAGATTCATTAAAACTCCACTTGGTTTTAATCTTCCCAATAATCACTATCAATAATTATTTAACTTGGGAAATCATATCCCGTCTTTAACTGGGTTAAATAACCAATGTCATTTAAAACACGGCTCACGATAAACCCAAAATCACATTCTATTCCATCAGCCTTTAACCGTAAATTAGCAAGTGAAAAATTCCCTAAGCAACAACCCCGAAGGTCGAAACCAACATCAGATCAATACCCAAGAAACCATTCAACTTAACCAACATCAGATCAATACCCCGAAGGCCGAAACCAACATCAGATCAATACCCAGTTAATTTCTGATTTTCTTAACTTCGTTGGGTTGAAGAACAATATCATTAAAGATACCATTCACGACAACCCAAAATCACATTCCATTAATTATCGGGTTAAAGAACAAGTGTTATTTAAAACTCCGTACACGATAAACCCAAAAATCAATTCAAATTCAATCCCAATTAAATACCATTTAATTGGTGTACTTCAATAAATCTAAATAAAAAGAGTTAATGTTTTTCTCAACTAGGTTTAAGAACAGTGTTAATGAAGACACCATTCACGACAAACCCAAATCCCATTTGATATTAAATACAAGGCTCGGAATAGAAAATATATTGGCTTATATTCAATATCAAAATCTACGACCAACAAATATCATATTGGAAATAACGATATAAATATATCTTTCAAATTTCCATAACAATATCTGTATAATCACGAAATCCAACATCGAAATATTCCAAAGACAATTTTGATTCAAATTCATTCCAATTCAATTACTGGAAATTCTGGTAACTTTCTAAACCATTTCAAATCCACTTTATTTATTTTAAAAATAAATGGGATTATAATTCTAGTTCAAAACAAGTTCATTTCGAAAAAAAATCCATTTTTATCTTTTCAAATTTGGAAATTTTCATCCCTATTCTTCAAAAATCATTTCTTATGATTTTACACAAATTATTACTATTTTTAATAATTTTATCAAGGCTCGTACAGTCGATTTCCATCAACGACCATCGAACTGCACTTACAACGATCTTTTCCAAATTTGATATGGACACAATTCCAAATCCAACCATTAGATTTCAAATCTATAATATTCGTTAGAAAGCTCTTTTCGATACGAACCCAACGGTTCATGTTTTAGGAGAATCCAATGGTCGGATCTCACGTAATATCCATTCGAAGTCAATGGTCGAAATTCGCGAACTGCCGCAGCGCGGCGCGTTCTATTCAGGCCATCATATTATATATATAATATATATATAATATATATTTCATCGATTTCCTTTCAAAACGTATTTTATAAATCGTTTAAAATTCGTTTTCAAAACGATTTCAACTTCATATTCAATTTCAAATCAAAATTGAATATTCCATATCATCGATATATATATATATATGATAATATTTTCAAAACATTATATTTTGAAATTACTTCCTTTTCGATACTCATTATAAAAATGAATAAAATCGATATAGATATCGTCTACGTCAAAATGACGCATATCTAATCAACACGGCTTTATATATTTCAATAACTTCTTTATTCTACTCAACAAACGAATATTTTCTTCAACACGTGAATATATATTTTTATTCAACACACGAATATTTATTCTATTCAACACATGAATTTGTATTTTTATTCAACACATGAATATTTATTTTTATTCAACACATGAATATTTATTCTCTTCAACACATGAATTTTTATTTTATTCAACACATCAATATTTATTCTATTCAACACATGAATTTTTATTCTATTCAAAACACGAATTTTCTTTTATAATATTCCTTATTTTCCAAATTGGAATGAGGCCCAATCAATTACCATATAATGTTAATTATATGGATTCCATACAACATATGTATATAATAGCAACGATAAATAATCAACCATCATCCAGAGTGCACCACACTACTGCATAAGCATTGAATATAAATAATTAATGCTTACACAGTCTGTCAACCCATCGATCGACATACAACTAAACAATCGGGATTAGTGTACTCAAGTATCATCCCAATACCCGTGTGGGGTTTCAGTCAACAAACACAGACTTTTATTTGTGTAGTTGGGCGATGTGTAAAATTTATCATCCCAATCAATATCAGTAAAATCAGTGTATATAAACTAATCGTCCGATTTGTTTATAATTATTTATTTTATATACACGTTAAAAATTATATTTTAACTATAAAATATTTATTCAATCTACACCACACAATCAATTTTCACAACATATTTATCAAACAAGTCATCCATGGTCTGTGGACGACGGGTGTCAGGTGCTGCTAAGCACCGTCTGCATCCTTGTATATATTTCAACTAGAAAACAAATTAAAAGCGAGAAGTTTTCACCTATAAACTAAACCAAACACCGCGGCTCTTCATACGTAGGAAATCTTCGCGGTGCTCGTCTTTTGTCACTTTCGTCGTCCGTATTCGCTACATATATAAAAATCACATTTTTACTATAATATGGTATAAATAAAAATCATTCCTTTATTTCTACTTCATGTATATAAATATTGAATTTTCATTGCTACTTCGTATATGTAGAAGTCAAACTTTTATCGCTACTTCATATATATAAAAATCGTATTTTTCTCTCGCCATTCTCTTTATAAAAATCACATTTTTTTATATATAAAGATCGTATTTTTATATCTCTACTGCATATGTAAAAATCACTCCTTACGCCGCTACTTCCATAAGAAAAATCATATTTTTATTTCATGATAATAAAAATCTAATCTTTATTCTAAAACCATATTTATAAAAATCAAATCTTTATAAAACAAAATCAAAGCTTTTTATAAATAAAGATCCTATCTTTATGTTCACAAAAATCCCAACTTCATGAATTAAAAATCATAGCTTGGAGCGAATAAAAATCCTAGCTTTTGATTTTGAAATCATACATAAAAACCATATAACTAAATTAATTAAAAGAAAATAAAGTAATAAGGAAACTCACCTTTTTAGCCAAAAAAATCGAATCTTTGTCGAGGGAGGGGGAGGGGGCTATGTGGCTTCGTCGGAGGTAGGGGAGGTCGCTGGTGGTAGCAGGGGGCGGCGCCGGTCTTCTGCTGGTCGGAGTGGGGCCACATCAGCTCGATTTGGCAGAGGGAGTTTTTGGGGGTTTGCTGGTGAAAGGAGGAGAAGGAGACCGCGGTTGGGGGGGGGGGGGTTGGCTGTCATCGGCGCTAGAGGCCGAGGAGGGACTGGCTTAGGCGACGTCGGAGGGTTGGAGGGCGGCGAATTTCGAGAAGGGAGGGGCTACGGGTTTTGGCGATTTTGTTTTTGTTTTGTTTTTTTGTTTTTCTTTTTAATTTCTGATCGTGTTTTTAGAAGAGGGAGAGAACGTGAGAGAGGGAGGGGGTATAAGAATTAGGGTTGACCTTTCTAATTTATATTATATTCTATTCCACCTAAGGTTGACTTTTTATTCGAACTCTGAATCGAACCCACCGCCTGTCATCCCTAGTGTAATACCCCCATTCCGAACACAATGGGATATGTTTCGTAACCCAATTCTATCATTTTGATTAGTTTTGATTTAAATTAAAATATAATTCTATATATTCACTTTTAAATGTACATTTCAATTTACTGCGGTCACATACTAACTCTAAAAATTCTAGAAAAATCATTTCTAGCTTCGTATTGACGATATGGTCCTAACAAAACTAATTTCGTCAAATTCTGAGACAGTCTGAAAAATGACCATTTTCTGGTCGATCGAAATTGACTGAAACTGTCAAAACACGTTTAAGTTCGCCACACCCACATATTGATTCAGAAAATTATGAATTTCGAAATCTAGCAATAATTCGACATCCCGGATCCAACAAAAGGGGTTTCGTCGAAAACAAAGGTCGTTTGCAAAATTTCCATTTTTAAGGACCAAAATTCCATAGCGACTATTCTGAATTTTCAGCTGGACATAATTTTTTATTCCCACTATGAAATTTCAATTTTTGGGATTCGTTGGAAAGATATTCTCAAATAGATTCAAACATTTTTGGTTTTGCTAAAATCCGGTTTATTTTGAATCGTGTACATTCATTTGAAATTTGAAATTGAATTTTCAAACTATCGCGCCATTTTCAATTTCTTTTATAATTAAAAATAAATATTTATATTCTAACGACGATTCGAATAAATATATACGTTCTAATTCTATTCAAAATAAATTTCTTGTCATTATTATTTAAAATAAATCATTTTAAATATTCAAAATTCACAAAAATTGCCAAAATAAATTTTTTAAATTGGCTCAGATTTCCGGGTTATTACACTTTCTATCCTTCATTTCCCAATTAGCACTTGACATTATGACTTCAAAGGTCTTTAAGCAATGATTGTTGAACTAAAATTACATCCTATAGAGATGGGATCAATATGAACTCCTAGCATTTTTGTGCAAGTCGTATACAGTTAATGGTAAAATGGAAAGCTATGAGATATATGTTGAATAGTGTATTCCATAACAACTCCCACTATGTAAATGGTTGTCATATAAGTTAAATAATATTAAAGTGAGTTTTGAGGTATCATATATCTTAAGTGTGACATTCCATACGCGTTAGTCATATAATAATGAGAAAAATAAATAAATTCATACTTGTTAGATTGCAGAGTACTAAGATAAGCATTTTATTGAAATTCTTAGGATGACAACCTAAAAATTAGAAGAATACACTTTTCATTATCTTATATTTAGCATATGAACATCAATTATAAAATACCGTGTTTTTTTTATATAAACCCAACCGTGTCATATTAATGACTATGTATAATGAAGATTCTAATAGCACACACAACAATCATCATTTAAATATTACCCATTACATATTGTTACAATACTTATTCAAGGAATTTATTATTTCATTAAATATGACTATTTACATTTGGTGATCAAATAGGTCGATTATGTTAGATCACTAAATAAAACAGCTACGATAAGCACATTGCCCAAACTGGTTAAGTTCTTGAACATGGTGCAAGTGGTCATGAGTTCGACCCGCATTTCGTGTGATCTAACTCCCTTGCAATGCAGTATGTTATATACTATCCAAACTTGTATATAAAGTACTCAATTTCAAAAAAGAAAAAGAATAACTACGTATTTGCACATGGTATAGTATATATTCCCAGCTTATTAATGTAATAAGAAGTGATAAAAAAAGAAAGAAAGAGATTTATTTTTTCTAATATGTATTCTCTTTTACCATTATTTATATGGAAATAATATTACAGAAATTTAATGTATAAATTCATGATAATTTTAGATACATGATTGAATATTTCATTGTCGATAAATATTTCATTATAGATAAATATTTGGCTCAAACATCACAAAAATAATGATAGATAGAGTTTAAAATTCATGATACAAATGCAACGATATATAAACACATACACACACATGTGTGTGTATACACACACACATATAAGCCTATGTGGTGTTCATTACCATGTACATTTTTCGAAAATCGACAAAATGAATAAATTTGTATTCATTACACAATAAATTTATTATCTATGTACTTTCTTATCCTTAGATTTACAGTATCTTCTTTTTTAATGCTCTTGAATGGAATAACACTAATTATGCACAGATAGAGACTATAGAAAAATTGGTAAATTTATGTATTGAATTTACATATTTGTAAAAATTCTAGATTGAATTGGCCTAAAACATTAGCAAATTATCATTATAAACTTATAATTATTCATATTTCATGTATCATCATATACATTGAAACATTATTTATATCGAATATTGAACCCAATTTATGATACATTAATGATCATGCATCATGACAATTCCAACAGTCATATATAGTGATTATTATTATTATTATTATTCTAACAGTTGTAAAAAATTTGGAAAGATAATTTCGAAAATTATTCCTACGTTAAATATGTTATTTATATTTTAGTCATCAAATAGGCATAGTTTATTCCATCTAAATAAGGAGCTGCGTCTTGTATAAAACTTCATAGAATAAAAGTTATATACTATAAGCAGAAGTTATGAACCAGTATAAAATTCTACAGACAAGCTTGGTGACTGGACGTAGGACGAGAGGTATGAAATAATATAAAAATTCTGGTGTGCTACTATATATTTATTTACTATTTTGTAATTAGTTATTATACATATAGCATAGAGATAGTTGACATTTGAGTTGGGTTTGGATTCATCTTCTGGTGTTGTTTGAATCTAGGATGTTTGTCAGGGGATGCAGGGATTTGGATTCATCTTCTGTTGTTGCGCTCGGGTCTCACATGATCAGCCGTGTTCGGTATATAGTTGTGGCGGAGAGCCGAGGCAGAATTAGGGTTTTTACAGAGGCTGGTGTGACACTATACGGGACTGAAATTGCTATGGGGAAGGTGCTTGCTTTTATGAAGCAAAGGCTGCTTTTCTTGACTGAAAATGGTGCTGGTTTCCTTGATCTGAGAAAAATTACCAATTGCTAATCCAAATGGGATTGGAAAGAAGAGAAGTAGTGCGCGTAGCAGTATCGTCATCCGTTAGCTTCTTCGATGTTGTAAGGGATTTGATAGTGAAAAGTTTGGAAGCAATAGCAATGAGAACATTTAATTTAAATTTATTTTAAATGGTTAATTATAATTAGAAGATAATTATAATTAGTTATAGTTAATTAATGGCATATTAATGTTGATGGTTGTATGTGATGTTTGGATGGATATTTATGTGTTCAGAACACAAGCTACACTAAGCGTTATTAAACGTAACGCTTGCACATAACTAAAAGTGTTTTAATTGTTGAACTGTGATGGATTAATTCATGTTCATATGGTTGACTATTGATTGATTATGGTTGTATCACACACACACACACACACACACCATAGGTGGAGTTATACAGATAATCTGTTTAAATCTCCTTCCTATGACGATTTTATTTTTTTTAAACATTAAAATAAAAATTGTAAGTTTATTTATGAATTTAGATTTTGAAAATTTAGAAATCTAAGTTAACGAATGATAAAGGCCTTTGTGAAAGATGGAAACAATTTCGGAAATGTTTTAATTAATTTTGGACTCATGAAGTTTGAGACAAGTTTTGAAATTTAATCAAGGAAGTAATTTTGAGTTACACTGGTTTTATGTAAACATTTATTTTTCTAACAATCCATACCCTTTGAAGTAATTAAAAAAGTTGGGAAAATATATTATTAAGTTTCGATTAAATTGAAATGGAGCTTGGAAATATTTCAAGCTATTTATAGTTAAATTGAGTTTTGAATCAAAGAAAATGATTTGAGTTATGAATCAAAATTTATTTTTATTAAGATAAGTGGTTCTAACATTTGTATAGAGACTAACTATAAACTTGGAAACGGTTGGATGAGTTTGGAAAATATTAGTATTGTACATTTAGTTGTCAATATAATTTGAAATGAAAATTCAAAAATTTAAAATGATGTTTTGAAATAAAGTTGTTTTGGACTAAACAGGAATATAAAATATTATTTTGAAAAAGATTGGTAATATGGTTTTAAATTTAAGTTATGAAAATTTAAAAATTATTTTAAATAGGATTTGAACGTTTTTTAATTTACGTCGTTATATAACTTGAATTGAACGTGTCGCGTAGTGACAGTTCATTGATATTGATTTAAAATTTCAAACGAATATAGCTTGAACATTTTAAATCGGACTGACGTGAAACAAGAAACGTTGATTTTTATTAATGATAGCTTTTGACTAGAAAAGGAATTTTCGAATTCCGTTGCATGGTTTCAAGTTAATTTAAAACAAAATTTTGGAAAGTTCGCTGTACGTGCAGTTAACGACCGTAACGTAAAATCGATTAAAACTGGTTTATAAAAATTTGGAAAAATTATGATTAATCATATTTTATTATTTAAAAGTGATTCGAGTGGAATATTTGAGTTTCGAATGATTTTGAACCAATGTGATTTAAATGGCGATTTTACAGCACTTTTAGTAATGTTTTCAAACGTTGTTATAACATTTTCAAAAGACAATTTGGTTTTGAAGTTCAGAAACCATGAACTATTATTTAAAGCTGTAAAAAGGGTTTTTAAAATAGTTTGGAAGGTTTCAAAATGATTAAATATCTGTACATGGAAGTATTTATTGATTTTAAGTAAGATATTGGAAGTTGGAATTTTAGAAAAGAAATGGGTTCGTTTAGAGCTAGTCTTCTGATATTCGATATAGAAGTCCGTTATTGGACGACTACTATATGTGGAAACCTGGAAAATATTATATCAAGTTTGCGCTGAGAGAGGTAAACAATTTAGTGAATTAATATCAAATATAAGTCGACTAAACTCTATATAAAACTTATGTTTGAATATCAATTGGTTTTTGATTATCGTAAATGGTTTTAAATCCAAGTAAAGATGAAAGTTTGAATTTAGAAATTTGGAAATCTAAGATAAGGTTATTGGAATGGGAAATTATGTTAGGAAGATACAGGTTCATTAAGCGAATAATCTTGATTCGAAGTTATAGTTGGGTTTTCAAAGGAAGAGTTCAAAATGCAATTGAACTTAAGAAGCGTTAAATGAATCAAACTTGTTTTGTAAACTATATTCAAGAATGAGTTGATGACTACTCGGAAGGAGATTTGAATTGAAATCATGTGTAATCAATAACTGTTTTAAAATTTCGCTTATTACCTGGAAAGACCGGGATCGAATATTTGGAAAACCATTCCAAGCAATAATACGACGTTATAAAGAAATTGAAGACTTGGAAATCGATAATTGAAGATGGAGAATCTTCTGATTATTTGGATTAATTACTGGTGTCTCGGATCAGGCTATACACCCGATACGAGGTTATAAGTGGCATGAGATCTGAATATATTTGGAGATTTTAGGGTTGTTGTTCCGTTCAGATCCAGAATGGACTTGTATGGATTGTGTGCCTGACATTGTAGTTGACTGCATAGCGCTGGTTTTTGTTAATACATATCTGATTTGTGGCAAGAAATTTATTTTCTTCTCTAAGACATATGATCGTAGAGATTATGTATCGTTGGAAATCAGTGACATGTTGTGAATTGACAATGTGGCATACTTGAGTTATGAAATGAGCTAGTGATGATCAAAGCATGGCTTATTGAAGCGTAGCTTTGTGTATATCATGACCTCAACAAACCTCACACCCCGGGTTGATGGTAAAAAGGCGGTTAGGTTGTATACATATACATAATTTCTATTTGAAATTGAAAGCTTCGGCGGTAGATCTACATGTGATACTTGAGGAAATAAAGTATATACAGTGTCCGAGTCTAGATAAAAACTGGGATATATACTTTGCGCTATGTATTCGGTGTCCGTGTTTGGATGTTAACCGGGAGATACTTAGCTTGTGTCCTCGATTGATCTTTCGTGCCAAGAACCATCATCTTGGAAACCCGATAACCAATACAAGCCTTTTGCTTTGTTTGTATCTATGTACATAGGCATAATTACTATGCTTGCTAAGATTAATATATTTATTTGTGAAATGGGTTTCTACACTATGCACTAATTATAGTATTAAAAGAGGATTTTCATGTAGTAAAGCATTATTGGTTATCATAAGAAAAAACTCGTCCATCAGGTGTGTGCTTGCATTGCGTGATGTGGGACGAGCTTATGATAGCTTCATTTTTTCAAAGTCATTACAAGTTTCTATGCATAGGGATTCACATGGAGTAAACCCGTTCTGCACTAGTGGCGTGGTCCAGTGAATTACCCAACTTTAAAATAAACCCTAAGTAATAATTATTTTGAGTTCTCACACCAGTCCCACGAGTGATCTGCAGTTTATTGTTCTCACACTTAAACTCTGAGTGCCCATATTTTGCACGGGCAACTAGTAGTTTATTTTGTAGGTTTAGTCTGCGGAGCTGGATTCAAATTTGGAGCCAGAGTTTTGTTTTAGTTTTTCTTCTTCCACTGTGAGCATTTTGTTTCCGCTGAGCTTATATTGTACTCTGATTCTTTTTAATTATGTTGTAAAATTTTGTAATGAAATAAAAAGTTTTGTTATTTGTGTTCAAATATGTTAGTACACATAACCATCCGCCTTTATGAATTATTTAAGTTGGTTTAATTACCGGCGAGAATCAGACAAAAATGTGGGTCGTTATAGTGTAGGCATAAAGGTGGGTTGTTTACGCTTGCTATCGTAAATTCTAAACATTTTAATGTGTTCACTCTAAAATAGAATATTATCATCTTCTCAATGGTCTTTGCACTTCTTTAACCACATTGCGCAAATCGCTCAATCATCAAAAGAGATTATAGAGAGCTTTGTAATAAGAGTCAAAATCAATGTTGTTAAAAAACAACCTTGTTAAATCAGGAAACTTTTGTAATGCTTATTCCTCTAGGCTAAATGACTGTAAATTATTGAAATTTCGAAGAGGAGATTGGTATTAGGCGTAGTACGAGAGGTCTGAACCAATACAAAAATTATGTTGTGTTAAAATTTATTTATTTACTATTTTTATGATTCAGCGTAAGTTGGTAGTTATCTTGAGTATGTGAGCCGTATACGATCCATTAGAATTCAAATTTGGTATTAGAGTGACTTTGTGATCTACTTTCCATTTCTCGTGCATTTACATTATTTATATACATTGACCATTTTCGATTGCGTGGATTGAGACTAATACTTTTTCATTTAATTAAGTATAATTGTAGGCACACATTGTATTTAGCCAAGCATATCTCATAAGAAGAAGCAGTTGAATGTTAGGCATATTTGTGAAAGTGTCATTTAAGACAAGCTTTGGAAGATGGTTTCTAATGAATTTATTTTATTAATTAGTATCGCGAATATATGATGATATGTTCTTGTTAGCTCTTGACACACATTCACGTTAGCAATTTTATTTTATCGGTTATATACATTTTATTTATCGCATTTTGCATATTTATTGAATGGTTGTTTATCCATTTAGAATTGCAAATATATAGAACATTGCATACTTTTTAGATATATAATATAAGAACTTCCATGTCAATAGGTTGAATAGTTTAGGAGACCGCCTAATTTTATATTACCTGCATGTCCGTATGCATTGGATACCTATGTGTACATGTAGAATTAGGAATTTGAAGCTAATGACAATGTCTGCCAATATTGAATGGTTGAATAAAGTATTGTAGATGTTCGTTGCATGAACGAGTTGCATTTTCCATCTTTTAGAATTTCGAATATAAAAATTTTATCAAGAGGGGAGTATATAACACCTCATAATTCAAACAAAAATAAATAATTAAAAATGGAAGCTTCTGTAGTTTAACAAAAGTTTGAGAAAATGAATTTTTACAATTAAAGAAAGTTGAAGAATCCCATTTTTGTAATCTTTAGTGTAAATAGATATTTATAGCCAAAATTCATGCAAATAACATCAGAAATGGGCACCATATGAAGGAGATACATGCTATTTACCATTTCCTACATATCCAATATAGTACCTACTAGGAAATTAAGTTTAAAGTTAATTACACAAATAATTTTGAAACTTATTTATTAAATTAATAAATGAATTCTTGTGAATTACTCTAAAAACTGTACAAGTGTTTAATGGTTATTAAAAGAAAGGAAGGAAAAGTATTTACATCCACAAATTTTAAAATGCTTCAAAAGAAAAACATTAATTATAACGTACTCGGCCATGCCATGGAATCATGCATCGGATTTTAATTGTTATCATAGAACATATGATAAAGGAACCAATGTTTGAAGTGGCATAGAGCACTCTTTCCAAGTATACATGATTGTGTTCTTTAACATAAGGTATCGACATTTGTATTAGTCGGATGTTAATGTGGTTCAATGCAAACGTTTATTAAAATCGAATCATCGGTCTACTTAGCCCAAATTCGACAAAAATCAATTGCATGTAAAAGATATTATGTTTAAAGAACTTAAGGCTTGAAAACTTGGAGCCAAGGCCTGGAAGACTAGAAGTGGTTGCTTGCTATGTTGACAAGAGGAAATTGTAGGGTCATGCTGAGAGAAATAAGTGTCGTCTTCAATTACGCCCTTAGCCAATATCTCGAGTTAGAAATTGAAATGAAAAGGGAAAAATTGGTGAATCAAAGTTGAATAAACATCATCGATGACCATTGCATGGAGCCAATAATGATGTTGACAACAAAGTGTCGTTGGCACTAGCGATGTTGAAGTCTGAGTCAAAACCCACCTTGTTCAAGATTGAGGTTTGGTCATATTCAATTTGAGGAATTTAATTTGATTTTCTAAAGTAACTTAGATTGCGATCATGCTATAATTGTGGTGACAGATGAGATACCGGGCAAATCAGATAAGGATATATTAGGTTTATTATATCAAAGAAGGCCAAAGCCCAATAACAAATATAAAGCTATATGGACTTCCAAACATATCAGGCCAAGCCGAAAAGCATTTTATGATTTGTAACCTGTAAATACCGCATGTATACATGATTTTATGTATTCTCTCAGTTTAATCATTTTCTCATTTTCATTACTGTATCAAAGCTTCATCACAAAATTCTATATTGATTATTCGAGATAGAAATAAAATCAAATATATTTCTATCATCAAAATCTTTTATGGTATCAGAGCCTATCGGCTTAACAACAAAATCAGAATCAAATCTCAATAAGATTTTATTCATATACCCATCAGAGAGTTTTCGTCACTTGGTTGTCCCACTCTTCAAAGTTTTCACCTATCATTTGAGAGCTGTTGTGATCATTAAGATCAGTGCCTCGCCAAGCAAGAATCACTGGCTGCATCAAATCTTAATAACCATTTTTAAAGAAGATCATTAAGATCAGTGCCTCGCCAAGCAAGAATTACTGGCTGCATCAAATCTTAATAACATTTTTAAAGCAAATCAGAAAAACCAGTCAAGAATATCAAATTCAGGCCACTAGAAAATCAAGAATTCAATTCAAGAAGCTGCCGTATTAGAGAAGTTCATTAGATTTTCATCATCATTTGAAGATCTTCTGATTGCAAGACATTCCTGAGTTGAAGACTTATTTTAGCACTCTGAATTTGATTCGAGTAAGTTTTTCTCACTGCCAATTCATTCTTTTCTGAGTTTCTATTGTCATCATGGGTGGCAAATCATCAACAACTGCTTCTGCTGCATCTCAAGTCCAACCAACATATGTAGCCATCTCTGTTGATCAACTGGTAAAAACATCAATAAGTCCTCAAAGTTAGTTAATCACAACAAAACTCGATGAAAGCAACTATTTGTTATGGAAATTTCAAATAAAAATTGTAATTCAAGGGATATATTTATAGTACTTTATCAATTCCACTAGCATATATAACAGATTACGTAAATAGGTTTGTATCTAATGAGGAATATGTAAAGTATCATAGGCAAGATAGATTGATCAGTGCATGGCTACTATCATCAATCAGCAATAACCTAATTTCTCAAGTTATTGTTGTAAGAATTCGAATGAAATATGGACAAATGTTGAAAAGAATTTCAATGCTCAATCTTCTGCAAAGATAATGCACTACGGATACAAATACAGAATGCAAGAAAGGATAATAGTACTAGAAGAGAATAACTATCAAATATGAAGACCTTAAGTAATCAACTTAAGGCTAGTTGGTTGAATCTGAACAAGTATTAAATATATTGGATGCTCTAAGTGATGAGCATGAAGCTGTAGAAGCAATATTCTCATCTCAAAGGGTCACTCCACCTCTAGAAGTGGTACGCTCAATACTTCTATCTCATGAAGTAAGGCTTGAAAGTAAGAAACCTCAAGAAATAGATCTTTCTATTAACTATGCTAACAATTATAGAAACAAGGATCAAAGATCAGGTCAGAACCCTCAAAGAGAAGGTTTTAGTAATAGAGGTAGAGGTAAAGGCAGGAACAACAATAGCAATAGAACCGAATGTAAAATTTGTGAAAGGGTTGGACATACTTCCCTCAAATGTTATTTCAGATTCAACCAGAACCATACACCCAAGAAAACTGGAAACAATCAGAGAAATAATAATGCTAATGCAAATGTAGCCCAGATGCAACATGAACAGGTCAATCAAATTGACGCAAAGACTACCAATCATGTAGAGACTGCTAGAGATGATTACATTAATGATGAATGCTGGTATTCAGACTCATGAGCAACAAATCATTTAACAAACAATCTAGATAATTTGAATCTTGGTTGCAAGGAGTATAGAGGTAATCAATCATTTTGCATGGTAAATGGTATAGTCTATTTGCATTACTCATACTGGTTGTGGTATTTTAAATTGAAATAAACATTTACTTCTAAAAAATTTATTGAGGTTACTTGACATAAAGAAAAATCTTCTAAGTGTGCCACAATTTGCTCAAGATAATCAAGTATATTTTGAGTTTTATCCTGAGTATTGCTTAATTAGGGACATACTGACTAGAAAAATATTGTTGCAGGGCAGTGAAGTCAAGAGGCTATACAAGTTCAATCGAAACAGCTGCAACAATAATGGAAAAAGAACACTGAATTGCTATTTCAGTGAAAACAATTATGGAAAGAGATTAATGTTTTTGATATATGGCATAATAAACTAAGTCATCCTAGTGCAAGTATTACTATGCAAGTTCTTGTAGATAATAATATTAAATGTAATGATGTGTGCTCAAATCCGTATCAAACTATATTTTGCGATCCGCACCACCTCAAATGCCCTAAATCTGACTGTTCATCAATGAATCCCCGAATTAGTTAATTTGATACGGATTTGGGCCAAATCGAATTCGTATCATATTGTACATCACATTAGGCACTCGGAATAAAAATTTTGGTTTCTCCCTTTTTCATTTATTTTAGATTAATGGTGACTGAAAACCCAAATTTGGGTTTTCGGTCACCAAATCGTGCCTCCACCTTCGACAGAGACGAACAACCCTCTCCTTTGGCAGAAATGTAACGACCCGGATTTTTTTCGATCTATTTTAAACATTTAAATTGTTTAAACTATTGTATTAGAAGTATAAACGGAAATTTATATGGAATTTAGTAATGAAAAATGAAGTTTGAACGTATAATTTATAATTAAATTATAAACATGCTCGTAATGTCACAGTAATTTGTAATTTAACGTTTTGAACTTCAATTGACTATACATAATTCAATATAAGTCGGGTTTCTTCGAAATAGGAAACATTCAGATCTATTTAATAATGATTTTCTAATAAAAGAGAAAAATCGAGATTTCAGTTTATAGATATTTAGTTATATCTAATTCAAATTTTCAAATAGCCGCTATGGAATCGTTAATAAATCATAATGATTTATTATATAAATAAATTAATTTTTATTAATCCAAACATCGCTATAAATCTGATATATCGGTTTTAAAATCCAAATAAAATCTAAATCTCATCTTATCCTATGGCCGACGTCTTTGACCTAATATAAAGAAATAAATAAAAGTCTTGATAGCTGTTTGTCATTAGACCGACATTTCGTAATTACTGAATAATGATATCACTTTGAAAATACTTGTCTCCTTTTATTTTCTTCCAGTCGAAGCTACTAGCTAGGACTTAAAACTGTTTTTTGTCCCATCCTTTTAAACACAGCTTGTATAATATAATATAAAAACAAAGCACACCAAAATTTCAAATCACATAGTAAGCTAAAACCTAATCCATTTAATTAAACTGCAGTTGGTTTGCCTTATCTTAATCTGACCAAATCACCACAAACAAATTCATACCTTGCATTTGGTCAAAAATAGGTGGCTGCCGACATGTGATATGTATACAAAGAAAACTGCTGTACATCTTTCTTCTCTCGATAATAGTAAACAAAAATATCGTATGTCCTCGTTTCTGCAGATGATAGGGACGCTAGATTTAAAAACGATCAAAGAAGAAAAAAAGAAGTAAATACAAGCTGGTACAATATTATATTCAGATACGATAAGTTTTCTTTGGTGTACATGGGATTAAATATTCCAATGCGAATCCTTTCATACCATTTTCTAATCTTTTAAATCATGCCAAAATCTCAAATCCATGTGCTCCTATTGAGAGTAGTAGGACGTATTTTTACAAAATCTTACCTTCTCCAAGTAGTCAAAAGTTGCTGCTTGACTTTTGCCTCCGTTCACATTAGTATAAGCAACCCACTTGTTCCCTTTATATAACATCCCAAACCAGCAAGCATTAGTAACAATTAATTAACCAATTTAAACATCCCATCCATTTTTCTATTTCGAAATCAATCAAACAAGCCACCGGCCTTTCAATGTATTTTTTCCTGAATTAAATTCAAAGTGAAAACTTCCAATTTTCGATTCACCAAACCCTAAACTCGTACTCTTCCCGTTCGTGTTCTCTACCTCCAACTCGATGGCTCTTTTTGTCGTGCCTTTCAACAGCATTGGACGAGATGAGGCCAGAGCTGTTGGAGAGTGAAGGAACGCGGCGGTCTTCGGTGGTGGCAGACCGGACTTCAGTGACCCTAACTCCTGATGGCAAGGAGATGAGCAAGAAGTTGCGACTTCGTTTATAAAATGGTGGAATCCCATGAAATGTTTGTTGCAGTACTTTATGGTGTTCGATGTTGTATGTGTTGCGATGGAAAACATGTCAGTAATGCATGGGGGTCAGCTGGCTTTCGGAGGAGTGGCGCTTTGTTTAGCAAAGTCTGGTATCCGATGAGCATAAAGAGGGGGAGTCAATGCAGTAGGGATATAGGAATGATTACATAAAGGGTTTAAATGGCTTGTGAATGGGAGCGACATTGGTTACCGTGTTTATTGAGGAAGTTATGGTGTATAAGTTCATTACTGGAGCATGTTCTATGACTGTAGGCGGGATGAAGGATATTGGGTGAAGTGAAGTGATGAAGGAGTTGTGGAAAGATGGAGGTGCAGTTTAGTTTGAGGCCTTCATGAAATGGAATATGCAGGTGGATCGGAATGTTGTCGGGGAAGAAGGAAGGAGCTAGGGCAGTTTAAAATTAGACTTCAGTAGTGTTTACATGGAGCTTTCATTTGTTAGAACGTTGAAATCAGGAGTTAAACAGTTATTAGAAGCAGGTGTTTACGGTGGGAAAGGGGTTCTGTATTTTATTTTATTTTAACTAGAAGGAGATGGATTAAAGATGGGAAAACATGGAGGAGCAATTAGCAGAAACAATGTTTAAAACGTGAAGTTGAACGGAGGGACATTTGTTGTGTTGTTTTTTTTAAAGATGTGCCGCATCTGGAGAAAACCGGATGGTCTTTGGGGTGTTTGAAGAGTCTAGGTCAGTCTGGGTGGTGATTGTGTCAGTGGCGCGTTGGAGGGAAGAGGTGCAGCGGTCTGAAGTTCACCATCGTTAGAGTGGGGATTGGTGAGATTGATGGTACTGTATTAAGGTTAGAATAAGTGGAACGTCGAACTTTGTCTAACATGAAGGAATTAACAGTGGGTTTAATTTATTTAAACCGGTAATTAGCTCAAAGAAACTATGCACCATGGGATCTTAAGTGACTGGGAGCTATGAAGTTTAATGTGTTAATGGTGTTTTGATTTGTTCCTCCATGGATGTCTTTCAGACCAGATCTTTGTTCTACAAGGATCAACTTATTGGCATTTTTATGGAGAAAGCCCAAGTGTTTGGTTTAGAAAAGGTTATTTCAAATAATAGATGGAAGCTAAGAAGAAGGGTCTAAACAAAAATGTATATAGTTGAAGTGGTGGTTGATCATTGGTGCACAATGGGTTCCAGGAAATATTGCGATGTCTTGATGTCAGGCAAGAAAGCAAATTTACAGGATCCGCTTATATTAAATAAGTAATTAACTTTTTAATTTAATCTTTAATTAAACTAACGGCACTTAAACTAATATCTCATGCATACGTGAACAGAGTTACACGAAAACTGGTCGTGTTGGAATTATAACGACAAGGTCTTCGTTGTGGAGCTGATGTGGCTGAGAACAAAGCTATAGGGATTTCATGATAAAATCAAACATCTGTTTGATTTTAAATCAAATAAAAGCAAAACCATCAACTGCAAAACAAGATGAGTAAACTCACTAACTCTGGCTCATTCATATTTTTATATAAATGAGTTTTAAATTTAATTATAGTAATTTTATACGGTGTGATGGTTGTTTGGTTGAAATGTTTGATAGTTGATCGATTATTAGTTCTGTTTTCCAGGATATTTCATATTGATGTGAAATTAATATTATTGATGTTGATTAACATCTGTGGATGCAGGGAAACAGGTTGGAGAGATCCAACTCGATTCCTGAACATTTATTTACTGTTTTATTTATTTATTTATTGTGATGTATGATGTGATATATGATTGGTGATCGATTATGTTGTGGTTGAATTACACTAGCCTTATGATTTTGGTATTTAAATACCGTAAAATATCTTAGTATGCAGAAAGAAACTTGAGATTTTAAAAAGGGAATTATTTTCAAAATAGAAATTAGATTCAAATGAACTGGAAATCGAAACTTGTTTAAGTAGATTAAACAAGAAGTTGGTTATCGTGATGTTTATAAATAAAATAAAATATTTATCATGGGATAAATTAAAAATATAAATTCAAGTTGATTCATATAAAAGAAAAATGAAAACCTGTGTTGACACTGATGTTTGAAGTATTGATTTAAACGCAATAATTATAAAAGAAATTTGAGTTGAGGAAAAGAATTCAAATGGAAATTTGAAAGAGGAATTTGGATAAAAAGAAAATTGTTTTCGAAAGAAACCGATGAATTTTATTCCAAATGTTATAATATAAACAAATTTAGATAAATCTAAGGAATTTATAATTCGAATTCGACTGTGTTAAATTTTATTATAACGATTTATTCTTAGAGAAAAATAATTAAAATTCTACTTAATATGAAAACATAATTTAAATGGAGTTCTATGCTTTGAAATGATATAATATTATTATGGTTAAATGTGTAGTATTTGTAGAAATCAAATGAAGTCGATTTTGGAAGTTGTGGCACGTATAGCGTGTAAATATACTTGAAAGGAAATTTGAATTGTTACATAAATAAAATGGTGTTAATAGCAGTTTTATAAAATGAGATATATAAATATAATATGGGTTTATAAGTGACTTAATTTGAATATAAAATAGTATTTACAAATAAATGTTTTGTAAATCTAAACAGTGATTTTAGCACTGTCGTTATAATAAAGTATTGTAAATCTAAATAGTGATTTTAGTGCTGTCATTATAATAAATGTTTTGTAAATCTAAACAGCGATTTTAGCGCTGTCATTATAATAAACGTTTTGTAAATCTAAACAGTGATTTTAACGCTGTCATTATAATAAATGTCTTATAAATCAAATATTTGGAAACATATATTATAACGCTACCGTTATAATCAATGTTTTCCCGTAAAAGAAGTGGATCCTTATATTGAATTTGAGAGTCGCATAAGCGATGTTTTTTTAAAGTTGTGAGCTTTCACTATTCCAAAGTTGAAAATGTTATTCAATTAAGGTCTGAGAGGTAATTATACCCCAACTTGATTGACTTCATGATTGATGGAGGAATGGTTAAGGTTTAATAGTGAAGATTAGTTAGCAATACAGTTAGTTAATAAATGATTAATGGTTTGAGTTTTAATAACGATGTTTTATAACATCGCGTTAATTTAAAGAATTTTGAAATGTTTCCCAAATAAAATGAGAGACATTTTCTATGCATAGAAAACGATATGAATTGGTAACGAGGAATTAATAAATGGGATATGAAATTATTTTCTGATATTAATAAGGTATATTTTCTGAATATAGAAAATAAGGATTTGTGAATATATAAAAAAATGTTTTCTAATTGGAATAAGAGATATTTTCTAGAGTAAAGAAATTATAACATTGGAAATGTTTTTCCAAGAATCGGGAGAGGAAATCGAGTTTTGAAAGGATGCGAAAGATGGGAGATAGGAATTGGAAATGATAGTATAATAAAGAATTGATTTAAAAAGGGGCCAGTGTTGTTTGATGCTTGATCAGTAAAATTTTCAATTGGAAATAGGACCATTGATTGTATGGATGTTTTTTTGATAGTTAAATCACCGACTATCAAAATTTTGATTTATTTTATACCTCCGCTGTCAATATGGAGAGACTGGGATCAGATTTAATATTTGAAAACCACTCCGTATTGGTATAAGCGTTATGCATCAACTTATGCTGAAGATATATGAAGACGGAGTTAAGTGCAAGGGCTATTCTATAAATCCTTGGTGCAAATCGCCCAAGATGGATTAATAGAATGGTGCCTTTGGTTTGTCCGGTCCCAGGGCAACGTATATGGATGGATATATGACGATGTGATATTCAAAGTAAATGGTGGCAAGATATTCTGAAAAATAATTGTGACCTCAAGCCTCATCAACCGGGAAATGACAGAGGGCAGACAACACTGCCATATGGGTAATTCCCATTAGGGGTATTATCACATGATCTAGAGAAATTTCATTTGATTCTTATTCTATTCGCTGCTGTATGCTTTTAGTAACGGTTGCTGATCACAACCGTTGGTGATAATATGCTCGATACACTCAAGTTAAATGCAGGGCCGACCCTGAGTATTTGTAGGCCTAGTGCGAAAAGAAAATTTTAGGCCCTTAAATTTTATTTCTATTTTTTTTTATGAAATTGAAGTTAAGTGAAAATGTGCTTTTCTACTATGCATCTCCATTGGAAAAATTGCATGTGTCAGTAAATTCATAAAGTTTTTACCCATAGGGCCCATTAGGTCATACAAAAATAATATGATAAGCATGCATTATCCCATAGGACCCATTAGATTCAATTCTTTCTGCATGCTTACATACAATCCACCACCTAGATTCACTCTTTCAACAATTCTATCAAATACAAGTTAAATATCTTCTTGCTCTAGTGAAGGTAATATAGTTTTTTTTATGGGTCCTCTGACCTAATGGGCCCTGTGTAGCCGCACAGCTAGCACTAGGCCAGGGCCGCCCATGGTTAAATGAGTGGTCAGCCATGTGTGGGTCGGGTTGCAAGACGTTCTTGTTGAACCCAGTGTATTCCCCTCTAGAGATACACTATCGGAAGGTGGTTCCGTACCTTGTCATAGTCGGAATCCAATCTCTAATAAGCGCCCTGCGGTTTTTGATTTTATTTATATGGAGCATGAGATCCAAGCGTTCCGCAAGATTTTTATTTATTTGACTTATACACTATTGTAATATCACTGGATTTGATATCAAAAATATCTTTGGTTATCGTAAGGTAAAACCATCCGTGTTTATGTGTGGGTCGGTCTTACGATTATCATTTCTTTTGAAAGGATTTTGAAAGTTAAACAAATGGTTGGACTTTACTCACACCAGTCCCATGACTGACCCAGAGTTTTTTTTGTTTGTTTTCCCTAAACTCTTAGGTGCCTAAATTTGTACAGCAGTCAAGTAGTCGGGATTTTACAGATTCACTTGGAGGAGTTTGAAGCCGGAGGCTTCATCAGTTAGCTATAGACTATCGTATATTCCACTGTGTACCATGTTTGTATCTGGAAATAGGTGTTCATAACTTTTCCAGGAATAGCTGTCGTGCTCTGATAATGGTATGTATATACAAACCAGATTTGTATTTCAAAGTTTATGTTATATAATATATTTTATTCGTTACGCTCTGAGTTTCTGATCTTCGTTTTCTTCTATTCTAATATTTCTTTCTTTCTATTTCTCATCCTCTAACTTCTTTCTAATAATGATTCGTATTTCCGTGCAATTTGGGTTGGACGTAGGTGTTATTAGTTGACTCAAAGAGTATGAAAATCTGGGCCATTATAAGAAACACAGCAACCCTTGGTCTCCCTAGCCCTTCTTCGACAGAGCAGGTATGTGTTTCAATTGAATTTTGGCATGCATGACTGATAGTAGGGAACAAATTGAAATCTTTGTGTGATAGTTGATTGCTACTTTGGCACAATTATACATCCTATGGAAAAACTGTCAGTTTTGTCCAACTAAAAATGATTTGTAAGCAATTTTTATTTCTTCCCTATCTGGAAAAAAATCCTCAACTCCGCTACTGGTTAGTGTGTTAGCTATTTCAATTGAATTGGTTTGTGTAAGTGTGTTACCTGATTGCTACTTTGTGTTAAGGACGGATCTGTGGTTACACCCTGATTTCATAGAAATCAAATTTGAATCATGATTTGTGATTATGTAAAAAACATCTGAATTGCTATTGGAAACATGTATGGTATAATTTATGACTGCAGTATTTCTATGAAACAAAGAAATAACAATGAGTTAGTTTGCCTTGATTTCATCGTCATTTCACTGTTTGTTTTCCTTATGCTTGAAATTTAAATTGGGTTGTCTTATAATAAGTTTACTATGTTTTGAGAGATAACAAGTGTATTGAAAATAATTTAACAGGTTTGTTGAACATTTTGGTAGATGGATGATTACTAGACTTTCTGGTTAATATTTTACTAGGAGATCCACCATGTGGATGTATTTTAGCTCACACGTAGGTTCGGGTATCCATGCTAATTAGCTTCATCCAAATGACATGTTGTTGCGCTTAAATTTAGTAAAAAGTTGCTTTCACTAGCAACTTTCCCCTACTTTGTAGCAGAGACTGTAGTGTAAGTTACCTTGCACTACACAGTCTGCTTCAAAGAAACTAAAAGTTGCAAGTGAAAGCAGCTTTTTCCAAAGGTTAAGTGAAGCGACATTCGACATTTGAGTGAAGCTAATTAGCATGGATTACTTACCCTATGCGTGAGCTAAAATGCAGCCACCTGGTAGATCGCCCAGTAAATTCTTAATCAGAAAGTTGAGTATGTGTGTCATCCGAAGATGATGATTCGATATCTTTAGTCGTTGGAGTAAGTATATATTATTTTACACTTATCTCTATGTAGTATCTTACATGGACGATGCCTTGCATTTTTAACGACCGACATTTCATTCATCTTTGAGACATATACTTACTGACTACACTAACACATGGATATTGGTCCTTAAAGTACTACTTTTGACTTGTTACAATGTACTGACTAAGTTAAACATAGAAGACATTATCAATCGGTAATTAAAGTGTTATTTTTGACTTGTTTCAATGTAATTTGAGTTAAACTCAGTCAATACATAATAACAGAAGACATTTCAACCCACATATCATTTCTATATATATGTCATTAAACAAGTTCCATTTTAGCTCATTTCTGTATGTTTTAGTGAGTTACAATGTCGATCTCCTGTCTAGTGAAGTATTTGTGAGTTTAATGAATTTATATGCAGTCCTGTTGGAGAAAACAGAGAAAGTGGGGAGGTGTATCAGCTATATACGATGTTGGAGGTCACGTTAAACCACAAAGCATGTGAGATGCTAGTATGTTTCTAGGTTACAAGTTCATGAAATCAAGTCAGTAGCATCACATAAACATGTTATACATATAATTGACAAATATGCACACATGAACACATACATGATATGCCCCTCACTGTTATCAGTACGAACACAAAGACATGATACTTTGTGTGCAATCAGGCATAAAATTGCTTCTTTTTCCTATAGATTTTGGTGCCTTTGTGCTGTTGGAACTCAGGCTGGCTACCACGATTCAGTTTTACTACCAATCAACAGGTTGGCCTTTTAAGTTTTGTTTTAAACTGTGTATATATATATAAATATTTACGCTGTTATAAACTTTATCAGCATCATCTAGCTTATTCTAATACTACTTTGATTTACAGCAAACACATGGATTTCATCAGCATGATCAGCACGTACGCTCAATCTTCCTTGCCTCGACTGGAGCTAAATATCAGGCTGATCATATGTTTTTACCTTTTTTTGTTAGTTCGTACTATTACGAAAATCTTTGACAGTTTCCTTTGTATATGTTTGTATGTTATACATTGTGATCGTGTTATGAAAAATCTTGTAATGCTTTGAGTGTATATGTATATATATATATATAAATTGTGTTATTCTTGTGTATAAATTGTGGTGTATAATGAAAAATATGTGCTACACTTTCTGTTTTTATATATTATATATATATGCATGTATATACATATATGTGCACACATAGATATAATTAGATACGGTAAAAGGCGGCGTCTGAATACAATTTAGATACGGCTGTAAGACGTATTTTATTACTAGTGAGATACGGTTTATAGCCGTATCTAAAAATTTAACATGCCATTTTTTGATACAACTTTTTGCTGTGTTTAAGAGCTTTAGATACGACTAAAAATACAACTTAATCAGCATATATGGTGTAGTGATTATAGGTGTAATTGGACATAATCTGGTATATGATTATAATTTACTTCTCTACCGTTGGAAGTCAATAATTAAGTAATAATAATTTTCCACTTGTTGGATCTCCGTTGGATTTGTGGACATTTGTTCATGTTGATTCCCATAGTATTACACTTGGCAGACTCGAAATATGCATATTGGACACTTGTGAGTTGTGACCTCCTTCTCAAACTATCTCCGTGCCTTCTTCTTCCTGTTCTTAAAACTCGAAAGAAAAACGAAACATCTCCAACTCGTTTGTATAGCACGTCCTTCTCTTCCCCACCCTGTTTCACAACCACGTCACCCTCTTCTAAACTTCACAGTCCAATTGCCCTTCAACACGATCGACCTTCTTTATACAGGCTCCATCACCACCCGAGCCGAATACCTTTCTCTCTCCCAATCAGTTTCTTCACTCGAGAAGTCAACATCGGTTTCCACCGGCCAATCGAAGCCGCCGTCCCCATCACCGCACTTGCTGCCCTAAACCTCCCTCAGACCCTTCTTCTCTACTCAGTTCACTCTTTCTGCGTTCATTTATCTAGATTCCGATCCCCACATGCGTTGCTCCGCTTCCCTACGTTGACGCGACACCGCTTACTTCGCCGTTGGAGGTCAACATGGCAGCGGTTATGTCATCTCCACCCGTTTCTGATTCCTCAATCACTTCCACCCTTTCTTACCCTTTTAAAAAGAATGAATCTTTAATATATATGGGTCATAAAGATGGATCGGTGGCAACACATTGAGTTCTCTAATCCAATGGTGGAGTTGGGATTATGAAATTGTAACACCCCACCTCCATTAAGGTCACTCACAAAGGGAATGCCTTAACTTCAGTGGAGCGGTTTTGGTAAACAAACACAGAATATCACAAGACAGATATAAAAATTTTGCAGTGGAAAATAAAAAACTTTATTAAAACACCAAAATATTTTGTTACATAATACCATGAGTCATAAAACCCTTACAACAAAGCACTTCTGTCTTAAATTATCAGAGTACATAGGTATTTAAAAGAAAACATCATTCCCCATATTAAAGAGCAAGCCGTATAAGAGACAGAGACTTGAGCCATACTTCAGAAGTAGCTCCTAGAAGATGATATCCAAATCCTGACTAAACCTGTGTGTTTCCTCCCTGAGAACCTGGGGGGGTGGGGGGGGGGGGGGGGGCGGAAGAAAAGAGGCGAAACAAACTAGGTCAGACATATGTCTGGTGAGTCCAGTAACTTTTAGCCAGTAAATAAATAAAGGTAAACGTGACAGGCATACAAAGTGGATAAAAGGATCACGGTACAAATGACAGGTATGACAGGACAAATAAGGTAAGGTGTATGCATGATTCACTACTAACTACTCTGCACTATTACTAGTCAAATCAAGATGGGATGATCCCTTCCACTAATGATAACGATGGTGGTAGTTTCATGTATTCCTAGCTGCTGCAATAGGTGCTGCCTGCTCCTATCTCAACTAGTCGTACCCACTACCCTCCTACTATAAATTGGTAGACTTAGGGCATACGTTCGGGTATACCCTAACCACTACCCTAATCGATCGGCTCCCTACTCTGTAGATACCCTATGCTGGTCCCACAACTAGGGGGTATCACTTCCCTAAAGTGGCAGCCTAAGGTGTGCACAGTTATACCTACAAGTGTCACGGTCGTCTTGTCCCCCTCTGCCCGACCCATGCACGCACATGTCCCCGGTCGGTTTGCGCCGCCCACGCCATCCGTCTCGTTTTGGATCTCTTACAATCAATCAGTAAGCGTGCCCCTTCCCCGCCTAGTACGGAGTTCTTTACTTTGATACCGCTCTGGGTTACTGACTGAAATGGGTCCCATACAACATGATACAAGCTCTCCCCTATGTCTTGTATCCCCACTAGGTTTTCTACTGAATATGTATACCCTAAGGTGTCTTTAATTACATAGCCCTCAATTAGTTATGCGTACCTATAGGTGTCTTTAATACATAACCCCTATTCTACCTATCGGTTATGCGTACCTATAGGTGTCTTTAATACATAACTCTACCTATTCCCATTAGTTATGCATACCCCTATGGGTGTCTTTAATACATAACTTTACTATTTTTCCCCGGTTATGTATACCGTTAGGTGTCTTTAATTACATAACCCTTTTTATATGGTTAAGTTTGTGGGCCTATATGTATTAATATTACCCACCTACCCTTCAGTTGTACTTAACACTCCCACTGATTTAATCCTATTTTTTTAACGGTTAAGTTTGTGGGCCTATATATATTAATATTACCCACCTACCCTTCAGTTGTACTTAACCCACCCACAATCCAATTCGTTTTGCTTAACCCTAACTTATGTCAACCATCATACAGTCCATATGTATTAAGTTAGGTTAAGTAGCATTAATTTATTATTGAGACCTGTAATCGTATTTCACATGCCACCCAAGGCACCCACTTAATTCCACATGCCACCCAAGGCACCCACTTAATTCCACATGTCCCACTACATGTTTATCTGGTTAAGTGTTTCTTAATTCATTAAGACCGTAAACTTATAAAGACCTCTCACATTAGACTAGCATTTATGGCAGCTGGATTTGCCGGGCGGGTCCGGGCAGTCTTACACCACAAAAGAGCCTAACCTCGTGTCTTTACAACTGTCACGTATTTAATTTATGCCTAAGACCTCCCACATTAGACTGGCATTTGTGGCAGCTGGATTTGTCGGGCGTGTCCGGGCAGTCTTACCCTACAAAAGAGCCTAACCTCGTGTCTTAGACGATTAATTACTCCTAATTAATTATTCCCCAATTTGAATTACTTTCCTTATTCAAATTATCAATTAATTCCAAATTTAACTATGGCCATAATTGACTCAATTATGTCCATCTATTTATGGTATGTAAAATTATGCCAATTTCTTCACAAATTTATTTTATGCCATTTAAGGCATTTATGCCAATTCTCAATATTAAATCTTCAGACTTTAATTGCTTAAACATTCCTCTTTTGATTAATTAAGTTAATTAATTAATCCTTTCCTTTTTATAGGTGTCAATACCTATCTTATTAACAATTTGAATTTCCTATCTATAAATGGTCATATTCAAATTATACCATTTTTACCCAATTTTACCCATGTCATAATAGGTAATTGTTTATATGTTTCCCTACCAGAATCATGTGTCCAATTTACATAATCACTAAGTAAATTATGCCTATTATGAATTCCCCTTTTTCCCCGCTTCATAACTTGCGTAACCGTTTGCATTTTTGGCATCATCGAGGCTACAAAATAGTCTCGCCATAACAATAAAATAAAGGGAATGACAAGTTGATCGTTTTCAGTACAATTTTTGGCATAATCATGACAACTAGGGAAAATGACATGATAACTTCAAATATAATTGTGATTCACCACATAATTAACAACTTGCACAGATTCATGATTTTGCAACATAACAACTTGCATAGGTTTATGATTCTCAACATAATTAACAACTTAGATAGGTTCACGATTCACAACATAACAACTTGCATGATTCATAACATAACCTCTTGCATAGTTGACTTACATAGGTTCATGATCCACAACATAACAACTAGCATAGGTCAATGAATTAACAACCTATCAACTTGCATAGGTAACTTACATAGGTTTAACAACTAGCATAAATTCATGAATTAACAACGCAACAACTTGCATAGGTAACTTGCATGGGTTCATAGTTTCTCAACATAATAATTTGCATAACTTCATGATTCACAACAAAAATAAACTTAAAATAATAAACTTGCATCATATCATGATTCACAACAATAATGAACTTGCATAACTTCATGATTCACAATAATAAGGAACTTGCATCATTTCATGATTCACAACAATAAGGAACTTGCATCATTTCATGATTCACAACAATAAACTTGCATAACTACAAACAACATATACCCAAATCATAGTCTACCACAATTCACTTTTATTTATTTAAACCTAAAAGTGACTAGAACTCACCGAATACGGGGTCTTGAGTTTTGGGATCTGAATTCTGTAATTGATTAGCGTTCCCTTGTTGTAGACAATTTCGTTGTTGTAGTTTTAGGCTTGATTTGAATTGAATTGTTGTCTTTAATTTGCTTCTAGTTGGTGGCGGCTACTCTAGGGTTTGGAGTGACAACATGACGGCCACTGATCTAATTTTGATTTTGATTCTAGGGTTTGAGTCTACACATGTTTATATAGAATTTCAATTTAATTATAGCCGTTGGATGACCCTAGAGTTAATCGCAACCATTCAGTCCAGATTAGAACTATCCAGAAACTCAAATGACTCATTAACTAGTTAGAAATGACTCAGCACTGACTCACCGTTCGAACCAGAGCCTCAAAAATCTGTGCAGATTTTTGCCTCGGCCTGGGCGCACCTGCCAAATGCGCCAGTGCAATATTGCATGGGCGTACTTCCCAAGTGCGCCAGTGCAATTTTGTTCTGACGCACTTCCCAAGTGCGCCAGTGCATTCTGGCCCGTTTCTGTTTTTTCTGTCTAACTTCGTTCGTCCATATCTTCTTCATACAGCATCCGTTTTACGCAAACTAGGACTCTATCTCAACCAGAATTCCGAGACGAACATAATGGCGTAACCCGTTTCCCTTAATTCCCACATCTGAAATTAAGTATTCTTTAATTTAGTCAATCTGATTATTCAAAAATTCGGGGTGTTACATTCTCCCCTCCTTAAAGGATTTCGACCCCGAAATCTTCAACTCAAGAAGAATGTGCATCCTACCATACAATCATCCATCTACTCAACCATCAAACACAGGCATCCATTGTTCTTAAAAGATTTCTAATGCCATATGAACATATGCAAAAAGTGTGTGTATATATTCCTAATCTAATGCAAAATCAGGCGGTCTACTGATTCAGTTGGCCTCCTCAATGCAAACCATGATAGTGCCATGCGTCCATTATGTATGCGAAAGAATCCTATCGATACATATTATTTCTATATGTGTGCTCAACCATTCATCAAAATGCAGCATCCATATGATAACACAACCATTGTTCATCCATTAACCTAAATATGCACACACATTTATATGCAATATGAAAGTGATTTGAGCCGATCTAGTTCCTAATGTGTGTGTAAATGCATCCACGAGCAACCACTAGCAAACACTTGTATCCACTTGCAACCAACAAACATAACATGTCCCAAGCACATGTTTACATCCATGGATTTCCTATCTAAAGGTCGAAGATCCGGTCGATGGGATATAAACAAATGATATAACTAAAACAAAAGCTCTGTTCCCATTTGACATCGGTTAAGAGAATAATTCCCTAAGTCTTAGCCCCGAAGACCGAAATCAACATCAGACTGACACCCAAAGATTTATCCCCATTAAACAATGTCAAAACTGGAGATCTACTTCATGCTTCGAGTAGAAACCCGTATCCTTCAGAAATATCCAGATACTTACAGACTACTAGTACAAATCAGATTACAAAATGATTCTCAGAAAGCTAAGCATAACGGACCCTTGCGGGTCACAAGAAATTTTGGGGGTCTTCATATGACAAGTTAGAAACTTAACGACCCTCCTCTTAAAATCTAGAACGACCCTCTACATAGAAAGCTGGTCCATTTAGAACCAACCCATAGCCTATAAACTTGAGCACATAAACGTCACATTCAAATTTTTGACGCCTAACACAGATAATTTCAACCCCTTACAAATCACCAATAAATGAGCTAAACCACAAATGGGGTTTGAAACAACTACGGGATCAGAAACAAGACTAGTATTAAAGTGCAGAGTCTATTACAAAATCAAAATGCCAGAATCCTCTTATCCTTTCCCTTGCCATCCTTCTTGCCTTTCTTCTGCTGTTGCTGTTGCTGTCCTTTCTTGGGTCCCACCTTCTCATTTTTTAGTGTCCCTTCAACTTTTTCCTGTTTCTTTGCTCGTTTGTCCTCTTCATGCATGAGGGCCATATCCACCAGCTTTACAAAAGTGGCCCCCATGGGAACGTGGGTCATAGCCAATCCGTGTAGCGGCTCATTCAAGCCTTTAACAAATCTCAGAGCCTTCTTCTCAGGTGTGTTCACTAAGTCTAAGCTGAACCTCGCCAACTGATTGAACTTGTTGACGTACTCTTTTACTGACAGATCCCCCTGCTTCAATGCCAAAAACCTTTCCATATATAGATTTTCTTCCGCTCGTGAGAGAAATTTAGCCTTAAACCTATGCCTAAAATCCGACCATGTATCAACTGGACGCTCTCCATTAGTGGCCTCCCACCAAAACGAAGTTTCGTCTTTCATCAACCAAGCAGCCAATTGGACCTTCTTACAGACGTCCAAGTCGAAAATGCCAAACAGATCCTCCACTTCCTTCAACCAATTTCTAGCTTCAATAAACGTTTCAGTCCCACTAAAAGATTTTCCACCCATCGAACGAAAGTCCTTACATATTTTGGAGAAAGTATCTCCACGCGGAGGAATGACTGGAGCCGGGGGAGGAGGAATGTTGGCCGGACCCGCGGTAGCGGCCCTAGCCTCGAGATATTGACGAAACCAACCGGGTACATGAACACCCTATGGTATCTCAGCTGCTCCAGACATGATGAAACGAAAAAGGAAAGATTCAATACAAAGAACCGAAGGAAAGATATATGGCTCTTGGGGAGTGTTTTTCAAAACAGGCATTCCTTTTTGAAAATACTTTCTTTTAAAAGTTCTTTGAAAATAGTTTTTCAAAAGCTTTTTATCAAGTCTGGTAACCTTCAGCTCTGATACCAAGTGTAACACCCCACCTCCATTAAGGCCACTCACAAAGGGAATGCATTAACTTCTGTGGAGCATTTTTGGTAAGCAGACACAGAATATCACAAGAAAGATATAAAAATTTTGCAGCGGAAAATAAACAACCTTATTAAATCACCAAAATAATTTGTTACATAACACCATGAGTCATAAAACCCTTACAACAAAGAACTTCTGTCTTAAATTATCAGAGTACATAGGTATTTAAAAGAAAACATCATTCCCCATATTAAAGAGCAAGCCATATAAGAGACAGAGACCCGAGCCATACTTCAGAAGTAGCTCCTAGAAGATGATATCCAAATCCTGACTAAACCTGTGTGTTTCCTCCCTGAGAACCTTGGGGGGGGGGGGGAACGGAAGAAAAGAGGCAAAACAAACTAGGTCAGACATACGTCTGGTGAGTCCAATAACTTTTAGCCAGTAAATAAATAAAGGTAAACATGACAGGCATACAAAGTGGATAAGAGGATCACGGTACAGATGACAGGTATGACAAGACAATTAAGGTAAGGTGTATGCATGATTCACTACTAACTACACTGCACTATTACTAGTCAAATCAAGATGGGATGATCCCTTCCGCTAATGATAACGATGGTGGTAGTTTCGTGTATTCCAAGCTGCTGCCATAGGTGCGGCCTGCTCCTATCTCAACTAGTCGTACCCACTGCCCTCCTACTATAAATTGGTAGACTTAGGGCATAAGTCCGAGTATACCCTAACCACTACCCTAATCGATCGGCTCCCTACTTTGTAGATACCCTGTGCTGATCCCACAACTAGGGGGTATCACTTCCCTAAAGTGGCAACCTAAGGTGTGCACAGTTATACCAACTAGTGTCATGGTCGTCTTGTCCCCCTCTGCCCGGCCCATGCACGCACATGTCCCCTGTCGGTTTGCACCGCCCACACCATCCGTCTCGTTTTAGATCTCTTACTATCAATTAGTAAGCGTGTCCCTTCCCCGCCTAGTACGGAGTTATTTACTTTGATACCCCTCCGGGTTACTGAATAAAATGGGTCCCATACAACATGATACAAGCTCTCCCCTATGTCTTGTATCCCCACTAGGTTTTCTACTGACTATGTATACCCTAAGGTGTCTTTAATTATGTGACGATCCCAAAATCCGAGGGGCGGTATTAAGGATAATCATTAGGAAATAACACATTAATCATCATAGCAGAGTACAGATAATAGCAGAAACAATAAATAAAATAATTTTACATGGATATGACAGCGGAATCACAACATGTAGGAATATCAGAGTAGCATAACGTGGGATATACTTAGTAAAAGGAAAGGGAAGTGATCAGTCATCATCGCCAGAGGCGGAATACATACATGCAGTGACATAATAAGAGTATCAGTCTACATCGCCGAAGGCGGAATACATATACATATAGTGAGAAATACGGAAAGTAAATCAGTCTGCATCGCCAGTGGCGGAATCATAATATACACAGTAATGGCGGAAAATATCTAAGTCATCACTATGAAGTCAGCCTCGCCATGAGCCAAAAGTGCATGCTGTGCAGCAGTGCAGAACCAAAAACCACCTGTCACCTGTGTACTAGGCTGCCCGTGTGAAAATAAGGGCACCCGCGTTTGCAAAGTGAAACAAACAACGAGTCAGTCATGGGGACTGGTATGAGGAATCTATTTAACAGTTAAACAACAGTAATAGCAAATCATAGGACCACGCCACTTTCGCGGAACGGGTTTACTCCAGTGATTGCTAGTGCATTTAAAACAAAGTAAATTCTTTTTAAGACAACGCAATGCTTTTAGAAAGAATGAAGCTATTATAAGACTCAGGTCCCATCACACAATGCAACGCAAGCCGGAGGATAGAGTTTTACCTTATAATAGCCAAATATGCTTGATACGTATAAAGCGAAATCATTTGATATTATTACTAGTGCATATATGTTTCAAAAACGAATAGCATCATAAATATCAATCATAGACGGCATAAGTGCCCCATACCACTATGTCGCCATACTAGTTCTACAATCAAGTCCGTTATTTCGTATTGGAAATTGGATTTCCGTCATGATTCGAGGCAAGGGGCAAGCTCCTCTCCGCTTCGAGACACTCTAGCAAATGCCTCAGGATTACGCACACTGGGTAACCCCTGGATTCGGCTGGGCCGGTCCTCACTTACGTTAGAGGATTATTTATTCCTGAACACACGTTTCCCGGTCCTTACAGACCTATAATCGAGGCGCCTCGCATTCCAACAACCACAAAGGTGAAAAGTAGATATATATGTCAGGGCTGGTAAGTCACTGACACCACCATAGCTAGAAAGAAACGTCGTGCTCTCCCAGCGGTCCGTATCCCGTTTTTAACTCATACCGGGGTGTGAGGTTCGCGAATCTACGAAATACACAAAGCTAGGCCACGTAGGCCTTGCTTTGATCATCATCCACAAGACTTTGCTTTGCAACAGAAGCCTTGATCACAGCATCTTAGCATGCCACATAGGCAGTCCACTCCATACGATTGATTTCCATCGATATATAACCTCTAAGCTCGTACGTCTCAGAGAAGGGCGTTAAGCAAGAGAATAAATTCTCCGCCGCTAAACAGATATATATTTAACAGAGATCAATCAGTATAGAACAAAATCCAATGTCAGACACACAGTCCATTTACAAGTCCGTCCTGGGTCTGAACGAAACCGGAGGCGTCAAATTCCTTGTATATCCGTCCAATCAACATATACGTTCAGACGGCTACTACTTCCGTCCCTTTCCGGTAGCTACTCCGGTTAGGAACCTCAGTAGCGCCCATCCAACCGATACGAAGATCGTCGGTCTTGAATCGTCTTTGCATTTTCCAATTTGAATCGCTCGATGAATTATTTGAAATGAGGGTTAGCTCGGCCTTTTCAAATAATTCACGTCATTAGAATTTAAATCGATTCTTTATATGGTTATATTATTCGACATCCATCTTTCAGTTATTTAATGTTATTTTCATGTCATACACATACAACCATCAAATATCAAACAAATTCAAGCCCACTTGGTTTATTTGCAACCTATGTTGCTTATAATATTTTATAACGATTTTTCCCCATTTTTATTTATTTAAAAATGGCCATATTTAATTAAACGACGTTTCAGGTCGTTTCGTGTCACTGGCGCTGTTTTTCCCTTAATTTGTTTTACACATATCGGAAAATCTAACCGTTGGATCTTCACAAATTTTACAACATTAGGAAGGTCTTTTCAAAACGAATCCAACGATTCCAGTTTTGGGAAAATCCGACGGTCGGATCTTCCACACTAACCATTTGAAGTTACGATTTCAATTTACGAACTGCAGCGTCGTTATTCGATTAAATTTAATTATATTTTTATATATATATAAATATAATCGTTTCTGGCGCTGTTTTTCCTTAATTTTGAATTAAACATTCCAGACAATCCAACCGTTGGATTTTTACAAGGTTGGTGCCGTTGGAAAGATTATTCCAAGGCGAACCCGACGGTTGAGGTTTCGGGAAAATCCAATGGTCGGATCTTCCGCACTAGTCGTTTGAATTCACGGTTTCAAAATACGAACTGCACGGCCACGTTTCGTTTTAATTCTATTTATATTTATATATTTATATAAATATAGTTCATTCAATGATTTCTATATCGTTTTCACTTCCAATATTTTTCTAACACCCTAAAATTTTGGGAAAATTTCGCCATAACCTCCCCTGCACCGGGAGCATCGGGAAATCGCAAATAGCGTTCCCGGTCCTTCTAATCTCAAAAAGAAAAAGAAAAAGCCAAGCGGCTAGCCAACAGGCTCATAAAATCATCACCCAAACAAAGCAGTAAATGTGTACCTATTTGTCGGGCACAAATTTTATTCCTCTTCTCTAGCCCCTTTGCTATAACCTGTTCAATAAATATGCAGGTACATATATATACAGTTCTTATCATTTATCATCTTCCATTCGACTTCATATTTGATTTCTGTTTGGTTTAAAAACACCATTCATTCTAATGTTACATAAATAGGTGCAAATCATTTCATTGGCTAATTAATGAATATTTCAACTCATATATGTTTATTTTGAACAAGTGGCTATTTTTAACACTTCACATTTCAACGATTATGCATACAATAAAAATGTGATTCTTATTGTAAAACAATTCATTTCAAAACACTATTTTTCTATATAGTTTAAGTTGGTGATAAAATAGGATTTTTATCATCAAATGATTTATTTCAAAATATGAATACCATTCAACACATGAATTTCTAATCAACGAATGAATATCAATTCAACACATGAATGTTTTCTATAGTTTCTATATATAGATAAAAATGTGATTTTTATTATCGAACGATCTATTTCAAAATATGAATACCATTCAACACATGAATTTCTAATCAACGAATGAATATCAATTCAACACATGAATGTTTTTTATAGTTTCTATATATAGATAAAAATGTGATTTTTATTATCGAACGATCTATTTCAAAATATGAATACCATTCAACACATGAATTTCTAATCAACGAATGAATATCAATTCAACACATGAATGTTTTCTATAGTTTCTATATATAGATAAAAATGTGATTTTTATTATCGAACGATCTATTTCAAAATATGAATACCATTCAACACATGAATTTCTAATCAACGAATGAATATCAATTCAACACATGAATGTTTTCTATAGTTTCTATATATAGATAAAAATGTGATTTTTATTATCAAACAGTTTATTTCAAAATATGAATACCATTCAACACATGAATTTCTAATCAACGAATGAATGTCAATTCAACACATGAATGTTTTCTATAGTTTCTATATATAGATAAAAATGTGATTTTTATTATCGAACAGTTTATTTCAAAATATGAATACCATTCAACACATGAATTTCTAATCAACGAATGAATATCAATTCAACACATGAATGTTTTCTATAGTTGAATAAATATAGTTTAAGCATATGAAAATAATTCAAACACAAGAATATTATTCAAAATTTTGGCAGCATAACGGCAGGGTAGTTAAACCGGCACCGTCCCTAGTACGGCTCCTCGCTCTACCTTAAAACCTCGCGGTTTTTGACAATGGGAATCATGCATCTAGTTCGCACGCAGGCGGCATGTTTATTTTTATTTCATTTCCACAAACTAATTCTATGTGGTTTCAACCAAATATTTTTCAACCACAAACGGGTATTTTTCAACTGCAATCAACCAATATCAATCACAAACAATCCCAAACTATCAATCAATTTTCACAACAATTTCAACCAATAAATATCGTCCATGGTTTGTGGACGAGGGGCGTATATATATATATAGATATTTATATATAGCAATTCACTTTCATTTTCAACACATATATATTTATTTTAAAAAGAAATTGAAGAGTGAGAAATCCTCACCAATAGCTACCCAAAAACACGACTCTTCCTGAATAGAAACCTTCGCCTATTTCGCCTTCTTGTTGCTTTCGTTGCCCGTACTCTCTACATAGGTAAAAATCGAATTTTTACTATGTTATTCAATATATAAAGATTGCATTTTGACTTCGCTATTAAATATAAAGATTATATTTTTATTATTCTTATGATATAACAATTATATTTTAATTATTTTAAAAATACAAAAATCATGTCTTGCTCCTTCTACATAATAAAAATCCCGTCTTTTCTCTTTTTTTTAAATATGATCTTTATTTTTGCAAGTTCAAATCTTTTTCTATTAAAAGATTAAACCTTTTCTTATTTCAAAGTTTAAACCTTTAAAATAAAATCAGTTTTAAAATTCCTTTAAAAATCAGTTTTTATCTTCTTAAAAAAAAATCAGTTTATACTTTCTTAAAAAAAATCAGTTTATACTTTCTTAAAAAAATCAGTTTTTATATTTCTTTTTAAATCAGTTTTTATATCATTTAAAAATCCAGTTTTTAAAATCTTTAATCATTTAAGAAGAATCAGTTTTTAAAAATCCTAAAAATCAGTTTTTGCTCTTTAAAAAAAATCAGTTTTTATGCAACCTTAAAATCAGTTTTTAAATTCGTATAAATCAGTTTTTAAATCTTTAATCATTTAAAAAGAATCAGTTTTTAAAAATCCTAAAAATCAGTTTTTAATTTACTGCAAAACAAAAATAAAAACAAAAATAAAATAACCTAAACGCTCACCTAGATTTCGAAGTGGAGGAGGGAAGAAGGAGCGTCGGCGGTGGCTCAGTGGTGGTGGTGCTCGGTGGTTCAGGGAGGTGCGGCGGCTTCGATTTGCGTCGCGACTGGGGGGGGGGGGTGTTCGAGGGTTTCGTCGGTTTCGCTGGAAGGAGGAGGTCGGGCGGTGGGGGCTTCGGCGAAGTCTTCGTCGGCGGCAAGGGTTCAGGCGGCGGCTCGATTAGGTTTTAGGTTTATTTTTTTTTTATATCGTTTCTGTATAATGAAACGGGGGGGGGGGGGCAACGAAGAAGAAAAAAGGGGGGGAAAATTAAAATAATATATATTTTTTTATTAATTAATTATTTAATTTTGGTAAAAAGGTTGACTTTTACATATGACCTCGAAACGAGGCCTACCGCCTGTCGTCCATAGCGTTTTACCCCCATTCCGAACACAATGGGATACGTATCGTAAGCTGGTTTGATCGTTACAATCAGTTTCCGTGGAAATTTACATTTAAATCCTTATATTGAATTTTAAACGTACATTTCAAATTATCGGGGTCACATATTAACTAGAAAAATTCTAGAAAAATATTTTCTAGTTTCGTATGGACGATACGGTCCTAACAAAACTAGTTTCGTCGAATTCTGAGACCGTTTGCAAAATGGCCAATTTCCAGTCGATTAAATTCAACAGAAACTGGTCAAACGCGTTTTCTTTTGCCATGCTCACATATTGATTCGAAAAATTATGAAATTTGAAATCTAGCAATAGTTTGACATCCCGGATCCAACAAAAGTGGTTTCGTCGAATTCCGAGGCCATATGCAAAATATCAATTTTCCAGGCCTATATATTCTATATACCGATTCTTCTGAAAATTCATTCGGCCATAACTTTTGATTCCCGTTATGAAACTTCGATTTTTCAGATTCGTTAGAAAGGTATTGACTAACAGATTTAAATATTTTTGGTCTCACTAAAATCCGTTATCTTTTCCATCCTGCACAGTCAGACTTAGTTTGAAATCAAAATTTCAAACGGCCATATTATACACAATTCTATATTTTATGGAAATAGGCTATTTTAATCATTCAAATTTCTTGTTAATAACCTAATTTAAAAATTTTAAACTGGTTCACATTTTCTGGGTTATTACAATCTCCCCCACTTAAAACTTTTCGTCCTCGAAAAGGAAATAATAGTTAAGCAGGAAATAAAATGTAAATGCAAAGTATTGTAAAGGTACCTTGCACCGGAGTTAGTCAGAGATGTCCACTCTGCATTTGGGATAGGCTTGTTTAATGCTTTCCTCAGTTTCCCCAGTACAGTCTCTAGGATCACTACTCCACTGCACTTTGACTAAATGGATCTTTTTCCTCCTTAGCTCTCTGGTTTCTTTGCCAACTATCTTTAATGGATCTCTTTTGAGTGCTAATTCTGGAGTTATGTCAATATCCTGTTGTGCTGCTTCTTCCACAACAAGATCTGGATCATGAACATGTTTTCTGAGTTGAGATACGTGGAACACATTATGTACACCAGGCAACCAATCAGGTAATGAAACCCTATATGCAAGAGTTCCAATCCGTTCAAGTATAGGAAAGGGACCAATAAATCTCGATGCCAACTTCCCAGTCTTGCCAAATCTGATTACTCCCCGCATGGGAGAAACTCTTAAATAAACATAATCGCCAACGGCAAACGATATATCCCTTCTTCTCGCATCAGCATAACTTTTCTGTCGGCTCTGCACGGTTTTTAATCGCTTCTTAATGGAATCGACTTTATCCGATGCTTCTTGAATCATATCGGGCCCTAACACAAGTCTGTTGCCAGGTTCTACCCAACATGCGGGAGATCTGCACGGTCTACCGTATAGTGCTTCAAATGGGGACATTCCCAAACTTGCTTGATAGCTATTGTTGTAAGAGAATTCTGCTAAATGTAAATGATCTTCCCATGAGCCTCCAAAATCAATAACGCAAGCTCGCAATAGGTCTTCTAAAATTCTATTCACCCGCTCAGTTTGGCCGTCTGTCTGAGGGTGATAAGCGGTGCTTAGATTTAATTTGGTTCCCAATTCTTCTTGGAATGCTTCCCAGAATTTGCTAGTGAACAGGGGATCTCTATCGCTGACTATACTGAGCGGTACTCCATGAAGTTTAACAATTTCTTTGAAGTAAATCTGTGCCAGACTTTGAGCCGTTCTGTTGGATCGGACAGGTATAAAATGGGCAGTCTTCGTGAAGCGATCTACGATTACCCATATGCTGTCGTTTCCTTTTCTAGTTCGAGGCAGGCCATCGATGAAGTCCATCGAGATTTGTTCCCACTTCCAACCTGGAATTTCTAATGGTTGTAATAATCCAGCCAATTTCTGCTGATCACTCTTAACTAGCTGACAAGTGGGGCATCTACTAACATATAATGAGATATCTCTTTTCATCGCCTTCCACCAAAAGGTGCGTTTGATATCGTTGTACATTTTGCTCACACCAGGATGGATGCTTAATTTGGATTTGTGGCATTCATCAAGCACTTCTCTTTTTAGCTCGGAGATGTCGGGAACACAAATTCTTCCTTTTAATCTCAAAACCCCCTCACTATCCACTTGGAAGCTGGAGTCTATGCCTTCATTGATCCTTTTTATCATTACCTTTACAAAATTATCCTCCTTTTGAAGGGTCGAGATTCTGTCTATTAATGAAGACGTGATGACAAAACTGGCGATGATTTCATTTTTCCTGCTGAGCGCATCTGCTACTACATTGGCTTTCCCCGGAGTGTATATAATTTCAAAATCGTATGCTGCAAGGAATTCTAACCAACGCTGTTGCCTCAGGTTTAAATCTTTCTGGGTGAACAGGTATTTCAAGGATTGATGATCGGTAAATAGTTCGAATTTCTCGCCTAATAAATAATGCCTCCATATTCTTAAAGCGAACACGATAGCTAATAACTCAAGATCATGAGTAGCATAGTTTCTTTCATGTGGCTTTAGTTGACGACTGGCATAAGCGATCACTTGGCCTTTTTGCATTAACACTGCGCCTAGCCCTCTAATAGAAGCATCTGTCCATACTGTCAAGTCCTGGTTACCTTCTATTATTGTCAATACCGGAGCGGTTGTCAATTTCCGTTTCAGCTCCTGGAAAGCTTCTTCACATTCGGGAGTCCATTTGAATTTTTCATGCTTCTTTGTAAGCTTTGTCAAAACTCCTGATATCTTTGAAAAATCCTGAACGAATTTCCGATAGTAACTAGCTAATCCCAGGAAACTTCGAACTTCTGTGGGCGTAGTAGGTTGTTTCCAGTTCTGAATCGCTGTAATTTTGCTTAGGTCTACAGCAATTCCTTCTTTTGATACGACATGGCCAAGGAATTTAACTTCATTCTGCCAGAAGACACACTTAGAAAATTTAGCTTTCAAGACATTTCTTCTCAGAATTTTCAACACTTGTTCTAAATGTTTTGCATGTTCTTCTTCCGACTTAGAGTAGATTAGAATGTCATCGATGAAGACTAGAACAAATTTATTCAACACACCACGGAACACTCTGTTCATAAGATCAACGAAGTATGCCGGAGCGTTGCACAAACCGAACGGCATTACTAACCATTCGTAGAATAAATCGGGACCCCTGAAGGCTGTCAAAGGAACACAGTCTTCGGCTATACGCAATTGGTGGAAACCTGTAGCTAGGTCCATTCTGGAGAACACTGTTGCTCCATTTAATTGATCTAACAGATCGTCTATTCGGGGCAAAGGATATTTGTTCTTCAGTGTTTGTTTATTGAGATCCCTATAATCAACGCAAAGTCTTAGAGTACCGTCTGATTTAGGGACAAATACTACTGCGGCTCCCCATGCTGAAAAGCTTGGTCTGATCAGACCTTTCCAAAGTAATTCTCGGGTTTGACTACTTAGCTCTTCTTTTTCTTTCGGGGCCATTCTTCTTATTGGATGTACTACTGGTCGGGCATTCAGAATTAGATCAATTCTAAATTCAATTTCCCTTTGCGGCGGTAAGTTCTCTACTTCTTCAAACACATCCGCATAATTTTTCATGACCGGTATCTTTTCTATTGAAGGGGGAGTAATTTCTAAAGAAGACCAAAATTCTGTTCTATTAATTTCTGAGCCATGACAAGGTATATATATAGGTCCAAGCTTCGTTTCAACTTTAACGATTCTTTCGGCACATCTAACTTCGGCCTTATATTTTGTCAACCAATCAAGTCCCAGAATAATATCAAAGTCGGAAAGGTCCATGAGAATTACCTTAAAAGAGAACTTGTATCGAGAGAAGGAAATAGGTACTTTACAATATGTACTGAGACTCACAGAACCTCCTATCGGGTTTTGAACTTTAATTGGTTCCTTAAGTTTTCCTCTTTTCAGTTTTAATTTGTGAACAAGGTTACCAGAAATGAAGCTACGTGATGCACCAGTATCAAAAAGTACAGAAACAGGAATATTTTTAATAGTAAGGGTACCTCCCAAGACATCGGGTTTACCTGATCCATCGGTGGTAGCTGGCGGGGTATTCCCGTCATAAACATGGGCCACTTGTGCGCTCTTCTTCAAAGGACAATTCTTGCTATAGTGCCCCTTCTTGTGGCAATTGTAGCATTCAACTGAGTCACTGGCCCTTGGCTTCTTTGGGGCTTTGCATACATTAGAGAAATGACCGGGCTTCCCGCAATTGTAGCAGTTTCCTTTCGGGATCTTTGCGGGTTTTTGAGTAGCGGCCGCGGTAATGCTAGATTCGGGTTGGTCAGTTGAAGTCTTGCGCTTATTCCCTGCTTGGCTCTTAGCGCGGTCTTGGCTAGCATG
The DNA here is from genome assembly GCA_030737875.1 of Allium sativum. Classification (NCBI taxonomy): domain Eukaryota; kingdom Viridiplantae; phylum Streptophyta; class Magnoliopsida; order Asparagales; family Amaryllidaceae; genus Allium; species Allium sativum. The sequence goes on from CM060918.1 coordinate 548,950,193, forward strand.
CCTCTCATCCATGTCCTCGTAGTTGCAAGCCATCTCTACGAGTTCTGTAAAAGAAAGTTTGATGTTGCTCATAGCTCTATCATGGTATTTGCGCTTCAGCCCAAAAATGAATCTCTTATTCTTCGCTTTGTCGGTCAAAACCAACTCTGGAGCATAGCGCGATAGCTGAGTGAACTTATTCAGATAGTCTTGAATAGAGAGGTCTCCCTGCTGGAGATTAGCAAATTGCTCCCGCATCCCCTCAAGAGCTTGTTCTGGCACAAACTTCTCATTGAATAAAGTCTTGAACTGCTCCCAAGTTCGGATAGTACCAGCTGCATCTCCAGAAATAATGGCATCCCACCACAGCTCTGCCTCTTCCTGAAGGAGCCAAATGCCAAGTCGGGCTTTGTTGTTAGTTCCCATGCCCATACCTTCGAAGATTTTCTCACAGGTTTTCAGCCAAGCGATAGCTTCGGTCACTGTGCCTGTGCCAGTAAAAGGTTTCCCTCCAAGATTTCGGTATCTCTTTGCCACTTTATCCAACTCAAAGTCTTCTGGTGCTGGTGGCTGAATAATAGGGATCTCTACAGCTACGGGGATATTCCCCCGTCCTCCTGCTGCATCTCCTCGGCCTCCTCTGGCTGCTGCTGCTCGTGTAGCCATCTAAGAGTACTGTATAAGCAAGAAAAGAGTCAAGCTCACAGATTTGATAATTTTCATAAATGATAAAGCAAGGAAATACAAGGAAAGATAATGATGATGTACTGATCAAATTGTTTTGCTAATCTGCTTAGCTCATTCTAGGACATTGCTAATCCTATCTCTAATGAGCTACTCGCATTAGAACACTACTGATTCTATTCTGACGAGGTGTTTAATGTGTTAGATCCCGGAGCTAAGGTTAACCAAAGCTCTGATACCAACTGTGACGATCCCAAAATCCGAGGGGCGGTATTAAGGATAATCATTAGGAAATAACACATTAATCATCATAGAAGAGTACAGATAATAGCAGAAACAATAAATAAAATAATTTTACATGGATATGACAGCTGAATCACAACATGTAGGAATATCAGAATAGCATAACGTGGGATATACTTAGTAAAAGGAAAGGGAAGTGATCAGTCATCATCGCCAGAGGCGGAATACATACATGCAGTGACATAATAAGAGTATCAGTCTACATCGCCGAAGGCGGAATACATATACATATAGTGAGAAATACGGAAAGTAAATCAGTCTGCATCGCCAGTGGCGGAATCATAATATACACAGTAATGGCGGAAAATATCTAAGTCATCACTATGAAGTCAGCCTCGCCATGAGCCAAAAGTGCATGCTGTGCAGCAGTGCAGAACCAAAAACCACCTGTCACCTGTGTACTAGGCTGCCCGTGTGAAAATAAGGGCACCCACGTTTGCAAAGTGAAACAAACAACGAGTCAGTCATGGGGACTGGTATGAGGAATCTATTTAACAGTTAAACAACAGTAATAGCAAATCATAGGACCACGCCACTTTCGCGGAACGGGTTTACTCCAGTGATTGCTAGTGCATTTAAAACAAAGTAAATTCTTTTTAAGACAACGCAATGCTTTTAGAAAGAATGAAGCTATTATAAGACTCAGGTCCCATCACACAATGCAACGCAAGCCGGAGGATAGAGTTTTACCTTATAATAGCCAAATATGCTTGATACGTATAAAGCGAAATCATTTGATATTATTACTAGTGCATATATGTTTCAAAAACGAATAGCATCATAAAGATCAATCATAGACGGCATAAGTGCCCCATACCACTATGTCGCCATACTAGTTCTACAATCAAGTCCGTTATTTCGTATTGGAAATTGGATTTCCGTCATGAGTCGAGGCAAGGGGCAAGCTCCTCTCCGCTTCGAGACACTCTAGCAAATGCCTCAGGATTACGCACACTGGGTAACCCCTGGATTCGGCTGGGCCGGTCCTCACTTACGTTAGAGGATTATTTATTCCTGAACACATGTTTCCCGGTCCTTACAGACCTATAATCGAGGCGCCTCGCATTCCAACAACCACAAAGGTGAAAAGTAGATATATATGTCAGGGCTGGTAAGTCACTGACACCACCATAGCTAGAAAGAAACGTCGTGCTCTCCCAGCGGTCCGTATCCCGTTTTTAACTCATACCGGGGTGTGAGGTTCGCGAATCTACGAAATACACAAAGCTAGGCCACGTAGGCCTTGCTTTGATCATCATCCACAAGACTTTGCTTTGCAACAGAAGCCTTGATCACAGCATCTTAGCATGCCACATAGGCAGTCCACTCCATACGATTGATTTCCATCGATATATAACCTCTAAGCTCGTACGTCTCAGAGAAGGGCGTTAAGCAAGAGAATAAATTCTCCGCCGCCAAACAGATATATATTTAACAGAGATCAATCAGCATAGAACAAAATCCAATGTCAGACACACAGTCCATTTACAAGTCCGTCCTGGGTCTGAACGAAACCGGAGGCGTCAAATTCCTCGTATATCCGTCCAATCAACATATACGTTTAGACGGCTACTACTTCCGTCCCTTTCCGGTAGCTACTCCGGTTAGGAACCTCAGTAGCGCCCATCCAACCGATACGAAGATCGTCGGTCTTGAATCGTCTTTGCATTTTCCAATTTGAATCGCTCGATGAATTATTTGAAATGAGGGTTAGCTCGGCCTTTTCAAATAATTCACGTCATTAGAATTTAAATCGATTCTTTATATGGTTATATTATTCGACATCCATCTTTCAGTTATTTAATGTTATTTTCATGTCATACACATACAACCATCAAATATCAAACAATTCAAGCCCACTTGGTTTATTTGCAACCTATGTTGCTTATAATATTTTATAACGATTTTTCCCCATTTTTATTTATTTAAAAATGGCCATATTTAATTAAACGACGTTTCAGGTCGTTTCGTGTCACTGGCGCTGTTTTTCCCTTAATTTGTTTTACACATATCGGAAAATCTAACCGTTGGATCTTCACAAATTTTACAACATTAGGAAGGTCTTTTCAAAACGAATCCAACGATTCCAGTTTTGGGAAAATCCGACGGTCGGATCTTCCACACTAACCATTTGAAGTTACGATTTCAATTTACGAACTGCAGCGTCGTTATTCGATTAAATTTAATTATATTTTTATATATATATAAATATAATCGTTTCTGGCGCTGTTTTTCCTTAATTTTGAATTAAACATTCCAGACAATCCAACCGTTGGATTTTTACAAGGTTGGTGCCGTTGGAAAGATTATTCCAAGGCGAACCCGACGGTTGAGGTTTCGGGAAAATCCAATGGTCGGATCTTCCGCACTAGTCGTTTGAATTCACGGTTTCAAAATACGAACTGCACGGCCACGTTTCGTTTTAATTCTATTTATATTTATATATTTATATAAATATAGTTCATTCAATGATTTCTATATCGTTTTCACTTCCAATATTTTTCTAACACCCTAAAATTTTGGGAAAATTTCGCCATAACCTCCCCTGCACCGGGAGCATCGGGAAATCGCAAATAGCGTTCCCGGTCCTTCTAATCTCAAAAAGAAAAAGAAAAAGCCAAGCGGCTAGCCAACAGGCTCATAAAATCATCACCCAAACAAAGCAGTAAATGTGTACCTATTTGTCGGGCACAAATTTTATTCCTCTTCTCTAGCCCCTTTGCTATAACCTGTTCAATAAATATGCAGGTACATATATATACAGTTCTTATCATTTATCATCTTCCATTCGACTTCATATTTGATTTCTGTTTGGTTTAAAAACACCATTCATTCTAATGTTACATAAATAGGTGCAAATCATTTCATTGGCTAATTAATGAATATTTCAACTCATATATGTTTATTTTGAACAAGTGGCTATTTTTAACACTTCACATTTCAACGATTATGCATACAATAAAAATGTGATTCTTATTGTAAAACAATTCATTTCAAAACACTATTTTTCTATATAGTTTAAGTTGGTGATAAAATAGGATTTTTATCATCAAACGATTTATTTCAAAATATGAATACCATTCAACACATGAATTTCTAATCAACGAATGAATATCAATTCAACACATGAATGTTTTCTATAGTTTCTATATATAGATAAAAATGTGATTTTTATTATCGAACGATCTATTTCAAAATATGAATACCATTCAACACATGAATTTCTAATCAACGAATGAATATCAATTCAAAACATGAATGTTTTCTATAGTTTCTATATATAGATAAAAATGTGATTTTTATTATCGAACGATCTATTTCAAAATATGAATACCATTCAACACATGAATTTCTAATCAACGAATGAATATCAATTCAACACATGAATGTTTTCTATAGTTTCTATATATAGATAAAAATGTGATTTTTATTATCGAACGATCTATTTCAAAATATGAATACCATTCAACACATGAATTTCTAATCAACGAATGAATATCAATTCAACACATGAATGTTTTCTATAGTTTCTATATATAGATAAAAATGTGATTTTTATTATCGAACAGTTTATTTCAAAATATGAATACCATTCAACACATGAATTTCTAATCAACGAATGAATATCAATTCAACACATGAATGTTTTCTATAGTTTCTATATATAGATAAAAATGTGATTTTTATTATCGAACAGTTTATTTCAAAATATGAATACCATTCAACACATGAATTTCTAATCAACGAATGAATATCAATTCAACACATGAATGTTTTCTATAGTTGAATAAATATAGTTTAAGCATATGAAAATAATTCAAACACAAGAATATTATTCAAAATTTCGGCAGCATAACGGCAGGGTAGTTAAACCGGCACCGTCCCTAGTACGGCTCCTCGCTCTACCTTAAAACCTCGCGGTTTTTGACAATGGGAATCATGCATCTAGTTCGCACGCAGGCGGCATGTTTATTTTTATTTCATTTCCACAAACTAATCCTATGTGGTTTCAACCAAATATTTTTCAACCACAAACGGGTATTTTTCAACCGCAATCAACCAATATCAATCACAAACAATCCCAAACTATCAATCAATTTTCACAACAATTTCAACCAATAAATATCGTCCATGGTTTGTGGACGAGGGGCGTATATATATATAGATATTTATATATAGCAATTCACTTTCATTTTCAACACATATATATTTATTTTAAAAAGAAATTGAAGAGTGAGAAATCCTCACCAATAGCTACCCAAAAACACGACTCTTCCTGAATAGAAACCTTCGCCTATTTCGCCTTCTTGTTGCTTTCGTTGCCCGTACTCTCTACATAGGTAAAAATCGAATTTTTACTATGTTATTCAATATATAAAGATTGCATTTTGACTTCGCTATTAAATATAAAGATTATATTTTTATTATTCTTATGATATAACAATTATATCTTAATTATTTTAAAAATACAAAAATCATGTCTTGCTCCTTCTACATAATAAAAATCCCGTCTTTTCTCTTTTTTTTTAAATATGATCTTTATTTTTGCAAGTTCAAATCTTTTTCTATTAAAAGATTAAACCTTTTCTTATTTCAAAGTTTAAACCTTTAAAATAAAATCAGTTTTAAAATTCCTTTAAAAATCAGTTTTTATCTTCTTAAAAAAAATCAGTTTATACTTTCTTAAAAAAATCAGTTTATACTTTCTTAAAAAAAATCAGTTTTTATATTTCTTTTTAAATCAGTTTTTATATCATTTAAAAATCCAGTTTTTAAAATCTTTAATCATTTAAGAAGAATCAGTTTTTAAAAATCCTAAAAATCAGTTTTTGCTCTTTAAAAAAAATCAGTTTTTATGCAACCTTAAAATCAGTTTTTAAATTCGTATAAATCAGTTTTTAAATCTTTAATCATTTAAAAAGAATCAGTTTTTAAAAATCCTAAAAATCAGTTTTTGCTCTTTAAAAAAAATCAGTTTTTAATTTACTGCAAAACAAAAATAAAAACAAAAATAAAATAACCTAAACGCTCACCTAGATTTCGAAGTGGAGGAGGGAAGAAGGAGCGTCGGCGGTGGCTCAGTGGTGGTGGTGCTCGGTGGTTCAGGGAGGTGCGGCGGCTTCGATTTGCGTCGCGACTGGGGGGGGGGGGGTGTTCGAGGGTTTCGTCGGTTTCGCTGGAAGGAGGAGGTCGGGCGGTGGGGGCTTCGGCGAAGTCTTCGTCGGCGGCAAGGGTTCAGGCGGCGGCTCGATTAGGTTTTAGGTTTTTTTTTTATATATTGTTCTAGTATAATGAAACGGGGGGGGGGGGGGGGGGGGGGGCAACGAAGAAGAAAAAAGGGGGGGGGGGAAATTAAAATAATATATTTTTTTTATTAATTAATTATTTAATTTTGGTAAAAAGGTTGACTTTTACATATGACCTCGAAACGAGGCCTACCGCCTGTCGTCCATAGCGTTTTACCCCCATTCCGAACACAATGGGATATGTATCGTAAGCTGGTTTGATCGTTACAATCAGTTTCCGTGGAAATTTACATTTAAATCCTTATATTGAATTTTAAACGTACATTTCAAATTATCGGGGTCACATATTAACTAGAAAAATTCTAGAAAAATATTTTCTAGTTTCGTATGGATGATACGGTCCTAACAAAACTAGTTTCGTCGAATTCTGAGACCGTTTGCAAAATGGCCAATTTCCAGTCGATTAAATTCAACAGAAACTGGTCAAACGCGTTTTCTTTTGCCACGCTCACATATTGATTCGAAAAATTATGAAATTTGAAATCTAGCAATAGTTTGACATCCCGGACCCAACAAAAGTGGTTTCGTCGAATTCCGAGGCCATATGCAAAATATCAATTTTCCAGGCCTATATATTCTATATACCGATTCTTCTGAAAATTCATTCGGCCATAACTTTTGATTCCCGTTATGAAACTTCGATTTTTCAGATTCGTTAGAAAGGTATTGACTAACAGATTTAAATATTTTTGGTCTCACTAAAATCCGTTATCTTTTCCATCCTGCACAGTCAGACTTAGTTTGAAATCAAAATTTCAAACGGCCATATTATACACAATTCTATATTTTATGGAAATAGGCTATTTTAATCATTCAAATTTCTTGTTAATAACCTAATTTAAAAATTTTAAACTGGTTCACATTTTCCGGGTTATTACAATTTACATAGCCCTCAATCAGTTATGCGTACCTATAGGTGTCTTTAATACATAACCCCTATTCTACCTATCGGTTATGCGTACCTATAGGTGTCTTTAATACATAACTCTATCTATTCCCATTAGTTATGCGTACCCCTATGGGTGTCTTTAATACATAACTTTACTATTTTGCCCCGATTAAGTATACCGTTTAGTGTCTTTAATTACATAACCCTTTTTATCTGGTTAAGTTTGTGGGCCTATATGTATTAATATTACCCACATACCCTTCAGTTGTACTTAACCCTCCCACTGATTTAATCCTATTTATTTAACAGTTAAGTTTGTGGGCCTATATATATTAATATTACCCACCCACCCACCCTTCAGTTGTTCTTAACCCACCCACAATCCAATTCGTTTTGCTTAACCCTAACTTAGGTCAACCATCATACAGTCCATATGTATTAAGTTAGGTTAAGTAGCATTAATTTATTATTGAGACCTCTAATCGTATTTCACATGCCACCCAAGGCACCCACTTAATTCCACATGCCACCCAAGGCACCCACTTAACCCCTCATGTCCCACTACATGTTTATTTGGTTAAGTGTTTCTTAATTCATTAAGACCGTAACCTTATAAAGACCTCTCAAATTAGACTGGCATTTGTGGCAGCCGGAATTTCCGGGCAGGTCCGGGCAGTCTTACACTACAAAAGAGCCTAACCTCGTGTCTTTACAACTGTCACGCATTTAATTTATGCCTAAGACCTCCAACATTAGACTTGCATTTGTGGCAGCTGGATTTTCCGGGCGGGTCCGGGCAGTCTTACACCACAAAAGAGCCTAACCTCATGTCTTAGACGATTAATTAGTCCTAATTAATCATTCCCCAATTTGAATTACTTTCCCTATTGTAACAACCCGAATTTTTATAACATGTTAAAACAAGAAATCAGGGCAGAATTAAATTATAAGTTAAGAATCAATGGGAACAGGTTACGCCATTGCATTCATCTCGAAATTCTGCTTGAAAACGAGTCCGAAATTTCGTAAATCGGAGTCCGTATGACCAAGATATGGCCCATAGAAGATTTTAGAAAATTCAAAATTCCGCCCGAAATTCAAATTCAACCCCAAACAGATTGGGCAGGAAAATTTCCCACCCATCCCTAGGTCGACTGGGGAGTCGACCCGCCCCAGCCCAGGTCGACTGCCTAGTCGACTTGGGTGTCGACCTGGGGGTCGACTTCCCTGGTCGGCCATGTTTGCCTGGTGCACCTATTTTCTCCTTTGGGTCTGTTCAGTTGGCCTGTGACGGGATTTGATGGTTCAGATCTAAACTAGGGTTAATCCTATGGCCTAAACTTGTCTCTACACCTATAAAAACACCCTAAGACCTAGCCTAAACCACTACAAATCATCCTAACAACTAAGTGCTGCCAAAATGCTCTTAAATCATGGCCTCCATCTTCATCATTGAGAGCTTGAGAGTTCTAAACTAAAGCTAAGGCAAAGGAGCAATCTTTCTCCATCAAATCAAAGGAGCTACTTATTTCTCAAGGCTTCTAGTGTTTTGCTACATCATTCCTAGAGCTTCTACAACGTCTCTATCTTGTTCTATTTTGTTCTAGTTCTCATAGCCACGATTTGTAAGCACCACTCTACTCTTAGATTTAAACTATGAAATTAATATGAATGTGTAGCAAGTTGAAATGAGATTCTTGTGTAATACTTGTCTTTGGTCTATCATTGTATGCATAGATCCATTCATGACTCTTTTGATCTATGATTGTGGGACTATCATGAACCTAGTACCATTCACCTTGATTTTTGGGTAGAAAGCTATGAACTTTATTTGGGGATTATGCATAATGCAACATAGAACCCCTCATAACCTTGATGTTAACTTGCCTATGATGTTGAACTACATGCTAGTCACAAGTTTATCACTCTATGTCAACTATTATCGTGTTATCACCCTATTTGCTAAGTTTGATGTCATACATGTTTTGAGGCCAATAATCCTATATGCTAGTTGTGATGAACACCTTTGCCTCAAATATCATCATGTTTAACTTATGACCAACTTTATCACCTTATGCCCATCTTTATCATGTTGTTATGTTCCCCTTCTTGATCTATTTGTATTGATGCGAATTTACGTGCGATGGGAATACGTTATGGGTAGTTAGGCGAACTTGAAATGACATGAAAAACATGACTTGAAATGTGACACGAAAATTGATTATGCTTCAAAACATGAATGTGTTCATGACATGTAGAAAACCATAAAGTGGCCAACTCGAGGTTGGGTTGAGTTTGTAGCGTAAATCTGCCCAGAACCGCCCGGCAAATCCAGTGGTTACAAACAATAGGACCCAATGTGAGTAGTTGGTCATATCGCGCTTGAAACCCGAGGTTAGACTAGGTTGTGGTGTAAATCTGCCCGGACCCGCCCGACACATCCAGTAACCACAACAAAGTCTAATGTGAGAGGTTGGGCGCAACCACACTTAACCCGTTAGAAACCCTAGTTACGTGGTCCTTTTCAGCAGTAACCCTCTTGGATGTATCACGATACCCTAGGGACTAGGCTAGGGTGGGGCACGATTACTGGGCTGATTGTAAGCGACCAGAAAGACGGCTGAGTAGGTGCGCCAGTGTAGGTTCAGGCTGGCTATGGTCGTGCACATAACCCGGAGTTGAAAAAAAACAGACATGGGCACCAGTAGGTTAGACCGTGCGTGCTTGATTTGTGTCAGTGGTTGGCACCCTAGGGCTTGATACACCCTAGGGTGGACCTAGCACAGTTGACTACATTCCGTGATTGGGCCGTACGACACCGACACTCGATGAGTTAGGCTTATTGGGAGCCGATCGACTAGATCGTATAGTTGGACCTTGACTTAGGTCATCTCATGATATTGGGCCAAGGGATCATTTCTTGTTTATACTTGACATGGGTTAGAATACTAGTACTATTGGTGCAAAACTAAACCTTGTATATGCGATGCCACACTTGATCTACCTTGTTATCTATTTATCATGCAAGTTAGTTACCATCTTTATGTTTCATCTCAGTTTCTCATGTTTAGTTAACTTCATTAGTTTTTATACTAATAGTAGGTAGGACTTACCAGTCTTTATGACTGACCCTTTTTCTTTCGCCTCTTTTCTTCCGTTTCCCCCCAGGTTCTCAGGGAGGGAACACTAGTGCTTAGCTTGGACATTTGGCTTGCTTTCTTGACAGCTCATGTACGGTTTGGACTTGAGCTTGCTATAGCTTCACCACATCTATTTTGGGGATAGTTTACTTTATGTTATTTTCAGTTTATGTTTCTAGACTTGTGGTAGTTGGAAAATAATGACTAAGTATTTTGATGTAAGTTGACTTTGGTTTTGAAATGGTTAACTATGGTTTTTAAATTTCTACCGCTGCTTTACTTATTTATTTATCTATGTTCTGTCTTGTGATATCTCTGTGCATGTTTACCTAGACAACACCCCTCCAAAGCTAGTGAAATCACTCGTGAGTGACCCTGGCGGAGGTGGGGTGTTACATTTGGTATCAGAGCATGAGGTTTACTAGACCGGACAAAATTTTTAAAAACCCTTTTTGAAAAAATATTTTCAAAGCCAATTAAGTATTTTTCCAAGGAAAGTCTAGTTTATTTTAAAAGGCTATTCCCCAAAATCCATTAGCACTATCCTTTGTTTCCTCGTTCTAAATCTATCTTTTACTTCGTTTCAGTGTGGCCGATAACTTTATCATCCCGGAGGGAATACCGGTACCTATTTGGTTTAGGAGGTACATGGAGGCTAGGGCAAATGGAGCCGGCCCAGCAAACACTCCCACTCCTCCTCCCGTACCTGAGGTTCCTCCTCCACCTCCTCAACGTCTACAAGCGGATTTCGCGAAGATTTGTAAAGACTTTAAGGCGATGGGTGGCAAGAATTTTGTTGGGACAGAGACTTATGTTGAGGCAAGAAACTGGTTAAGGGAAACTGAAGACCTTTTTGCTATCTTTGATGTAGAAGATCGTAGGAAAGTTTTGTTGGCAGTATGGCTATTGAAAGAGGAAGCTTCTTATTGGTGGGAAGTCACCAATGCTACTAGGCCTATAGATACTTGGGCCGACTTTAGGATGAGGTTTGGGCTTAAGTTTCTATCATCTGCTGAAGAGAATATGCAAATGGAGAGGTTTATATCTTTGAAGCAAGGGGACATGACCATGAGGGAGTATGTGAATAAGTTTAACCAGCTTGCTCGATTCGGTTTAGACATGGTTAACACACCTCAGAAGAAGGCTCTACGCTTTGCTCGAGGATTGAATGAGCCATTGCAAGGTTTGGCCATGTCTCATATACCCATGGGGGCCACTTTTGAGAGCTTAGTGGACATGGCCTTATTTCAAGGAGATGATAAGAATGGCAAGAAAGAAGTTAAGCTTAATGAGACTCAAACCAAGAAGGCGGATTCCAAGTGGGGAGGCAACCAGAACAACCAGAACAACAAGAACAACAAGAACACCAAGGGTAACAAGGCCAACAACAACAAGGCAAGGGAGACAAGGAAGTGCAACTTCTGTGGGATCACTGGACACATAGTCAAAGATTGTAGGAAGAAGAAGAGGAAGTTGGGAGAATGCTTTCATTGCGGAGAGTCTGGACACTACAGTAAGGATTGCCCAAAGAAGCAAGGACAGGGGCAAGGACAGACTCAGCAAGCAGGACCTTCTGGAGGGTAGATTCATGCTCTCAACACTACTCCAGCTCCGGACCGAGGTAGTATTTCTGTAGAAAGCCTTGTTTACATTTCTGGTTTTCCTGTTCGAACTTTATTTGATTCTGGCACATCGCATACCTTTATTTCTTCTGACATTGTTGAAAGTTTGCACCTAAGTACTAGTCTAGTTGAGGATCCCGTTAGTGTTTCAAATCCAATTGGGGGTTCCGCCCATCTATCCATGATTTGTATGGATTTGAGGATTTCTATCTTGACCGTAGAATTCACATGTAATGCTTATGTTCTCGGGTTCATGGGATACGGGTTGATTTTGGGCATGGATTGGTTGTCCAGTTACGGAGCCATTCTCGATTGTGAGCATAGGGTAATGAGGCGTATGACTCGCCTTGGCAATACTCTAGATATTTCTTGTAACCCTATGGATCCCGTCATGTTATGTTATCTTGAATCCCTCGACTCGTCTATTGACAATCTTCAATCTGTGAGGGTGGTCCGAGAATATCCTGATGTCTTTGATGAGGTGAAGGGGTTACCCCCTAAATGCGAGATAGACTTCCGTATTTATCTTGTTGATAATGCCAAGCCAGTTTCATTGCCTGTTAGGCACATGGCCCCGCGAGAAAGAAGAGAGCTTAGCAAGCAAGTCAAGGAGTTGCTTGAGAAAAATTTCATTAGGCGAAGCATTTCTGAATGGGGTGCTCCTGTGGTATTCGCTACTAAGGCGGATGATTCGCTTCGTCTATGTGTTGATTATCATGAGTTAAACAAGCTGACAAAGAAGAATAGGAACCCGTTACCGAGGATTGATGATCTTTTTGACCAGCTTGTAGGGGCTTTTGTTTTCTCTCAACTCGATCTAGCCACCGGATTCCATCAGCTTAGAGTGGCTGAGGATAGTATTGACAAGACTGCGTTTAGGACTCCAGATGGATTCTTTGAATGGCTCGTCATGCCGTTCGGTTTGACTAATGCACCCGCATACTTCGTTGATTTGATGAGTAGGGTGTTTAGGGAGTTCCTTAACAAGTTTGTGGTTGCCTTTGTGGATGATATTCTGATCTTCTCTAAGGACGAGGAAGAGCATGCTATACATCTCAAGGAGGTTATGGATACGCTTAGAGCTCATCAGTTAAAAGCCAAGTTCTCCAAATGCCATTTCTGGAGAAGGGAAGTTCGGTTCCTTGGGCATATAGTTTCTAAGCAGGGCATAGCTGTGGATCCCGCTAAAGTAGTGGCGGTACAAGACTGGAAGGTTCCGAAGAATGCAACTGAAGTGAGAAGCTTTCTCGGTCTGGCAGGATTTTATAGGAAGTTCATTAAGGACTTCGCTAAGATTTCAGCCCCTCTCACTAAGTTAACGAAGAAGAACTTAGTCTTTGCATGAGACTTAGAGTGTGAGCTTGCTTTTCAAAGGCTCAAGAAAGCCCTCACCACAGCTCCAGTTCTAGCATTACCCGATGGAGGGAAGTTGTTTACCATGTATACCGATGCATGTGGCACGGGATTAGGCGCTGTCCTGATGCAAGAAGGGAGAGTGATATGCTTTGGGGGTAGGCAACTCAAAGTTCATGAGAAGAACTATCCCACTCATGATTTGGAGTTGGCGGCGATCGTCTTTGCACTCAAATCTTGGCGCCATTATCTTCTAGGTGAAAGGTTTGAGTTATATACTGATCACAAGTCGCTCAAGTACCTCTTCTTGCAGAAAGATTTGAATCTAAGGCAGCAGAGGTGGATGGAATTCTTGGCATCATATGACTTCGATATAGCTTATACCCCTGGCAAGGGTAATGTTGTGGCGGATGTGCTAAGTAGAAGAAGTTTGACTTTGAGTCCCTTGTTTGTTGAGATGAAGAGCCTAGAGTTCTTGGCAACCTTTGATTTTACACCTGCTGTTGAGTCGATGACTGGTTCGTTAGCATCCCTTGAGCTTAGACCTACACTTCTCGATCAAGTTGGGACTTCACAGAGGGAAGACCCGCAGATAGTCAAGATCATGGACAAGTTGATTCGTGGTGAGACGTCAAGTCACCTCGCTAGATATACTATTGATGACAAGGGGTGGCTAAGGCGTGATGGAAGACTATGTGTCCCACAAGTGGGAGACTTAGTAAATAAAGTTCTTGAGGAGGCGCATCACTCGAGGATGACCATACATCCCGGAGGGGATAAGCTGTACCGGGATATGAAGCGCATTTTCTTTTGGGATGGGATGAAAAAGGATGTTGCAGAGTTTGTTTCTAGATGCATTGTTTGCCAACAAGTAAAGGCCGAGTCGAAGAAGCCCGGTGGGCTACTGCATCCATTGGAGGTCCCGCAATGGAAGTGGGAAAGTATCTCTATGGATTTTGTGGATGGATTGCCGAGATCAAGGAAGGGGAATACTAGCATATGGGTCATAGTGGATAGACTCACGAAGAGCGCTCATTTCATTCCAGTGAAGAGCAAGAGGACCGCATCATGGCTAGCATCTGTTTATCTTCGAGAGATAGTGCGATTGCATGGAGTTCCCTCTAGCATAGTTAGCGATCGTGACCCAATCTTTACTAGCCAATTTTGGAATAGTTTGCAAGAAGCGATGGGTACGCGATTGAATCTAAGTACATCCTATCACCCACAGACGGATGGTCAGACCGAAAGGGCGAATAGAGTACTAGAAGATCTGTTGAGGCTATGCATTCTTGACTTTGGTGGCACTTGGGAAGACCACCATTCGAAGCTTTGTATTGAAGGCCGTGCAAGTCACCAACATGTTGGTGGGAGACGACGGATAAGCTTATACTTGGGCCCGACATGATAAGGGACACATCCGAGAAGGTTGAGTTGATTCGAAGGCGGATGAAAACGGCCCAAGATAGACAGAAATCCTATGCAGACAAGCGAATGACAGATTTAGAGTTTGAAGTTGGAGACACGGTCTTTGTGAAGGTTTCTCCCTTGCGAAATGTGGTTCATTTTGGAGCAGTTGGAAAGCTAGCACCAAGGTTCGTAGGACCCTTCCCTATCATCGAGAGGATTGGGCAAATGCCTTATAGGGTGGAATTGCCTGAGAAGCTGGCTGGAGTGCACAATGTCTTTCATGTCTCGCATCTCCGAAAATGCCTACATGAATCAGCCGAAGTAGTTGAGCCTAGCATTCTTGAAGACGTGGAAGTACAGAAAGAGGCAACCCTGAGGCGAGCTCCGATTCGTATCTTGGGAACGGAGATCAAGAAGCTGAGGAATCGAGAAGTCAAGTTAGTAAAGGTTCAGTGGAGTGAAGCCGACGAAGATGCAACTTGGGAAACCGAGGAGAAGATGCGTGGGCTTTATCCATTTCTTTTTGAGGGTACATTCTCAATCTCTTTTCCTAGTTTGCATATCTTTCTTTTGCTATCCATGTTTATCTTGTTATTTCGTCAATCTTGTCATGAGAACCTTAGGTAGAAACCCTTTGGATGAAACATGCATTTGAAACATGTTATGCTTGATGGTTGCAAATGGTTGCAAGTGGTTACTCGTCGATGCATGATACACGTTAGGCACTAAGATCGGCTCACACACTTTCATATTGCATATGCATGAGTGTTTATGGTTATTCATGGATGAAACTTGTTATGCTATCACGTGGATGTTGCATATGAATGAATGTTATGTGCACTCATGTAGAGATTATAAATTATGTTAGGAATTTGCATACATTTGGACTCATTTCAGTAACATATTCTGCATTAAGGAGGTTTACTGAGTCAGTAACCGCCTGATTTTCGCATTAGATAGGTGCATATACACACACTTTTGCATATGTTCATACAGCATTAGAAATCTTTTAAGGACAATGATTACTTTTGGATGATGTTTTGAGTAGATGGATGATGGATGGTAGGGTACATTCTTCCTAACTTGGAGATTTCGGGGACGAAATCCTTTAAGGTGTGGAGAATGTAACAACCCGAATTTTTATAACATGTTAAAACAAGAAATCAGGGCAAAATTAAATTATAAGTTAAGAATCAATGGGAACGGGTTACTCCATTGTGTTCGTCTCGAAATTTTGCTGGAAAACGAGTCCTAAATTTCGTAAATCGGAGTCCGTATGACCAAGATATGACCCATAGAAGATTTCAGAAAATTCAAAATTCAGCCCGAAATTCAAATTCAGCCCCAAACAGATTGGGCGGGAAAATTTCCCGCCCAGCCCCAGGTCGACTGGGGAGTCGACTTGCCCCAGCCCAGGTCGACTGCCCAGTCGACTTGGGTGTCGACCTGGGGGTCGACTTCCCTGGTCGGCCATGTTTGCCTGGTGCACCTATTTGCTCCTTTGGGTCTGTTCAGTTGGCCTGTGACGGGATTTGATGGTTCAGATCTAAACTAGGATTATTCCTATGGCCTAAACTTGTCTCTACACCTATAAAAACACCCTAAGACCTAGCCTAAACCACCACAAATCATCCTAACAACTAAGTGCTGCCAAAATGCTCTTAAATCATGGCCTCCATCTTCATCATTGAGAGCTTGAGAGTTCTAAACTAAAGCTAAGGCAAAGGAGCAATCTTTCTCCATCAAATCAAAGGAGCTACTTATTTCTCAAGGCTTCTAGTGTTGCTACATTATTCCTAGAGCTTCTACAACGTCTCTATCTTGTTCTATTTTGTTCTAGTTCTCATAGCCATGATTTGTAAGCCCCACTCTACTTTTAGATTTAAACTATGAAATTAATATGAACATGTAGCAAGTTGAAATGAGATTCTTGTGTAATACTTGTCTTTGGTCTATCATTGTATGCATAGATCCATTCATGACTCTTTTGATCTATGATTGTGGGACTATCATGAACCTAGTACCATTCACCTTGATTTTTGGGTAGAAAGCTATGAACTTTATTTGGGGATTATGCATAATGCAACATAGAACCCCTCATAACCTTGATGTTAACTTGCCTATGATGTTGAACTACATGCTAGTCACAAGTTTATCACTCTATGTCAACTATTATCGTGTTATCACCCTATTTGCTAAGTTTGATGTCATACATGTTTTGAGGCCAATAATCCTATATGCTAGTTGTGATGAACACCTTTGCCTCAAATATCATCATGTTTAACTTATGACCAACTTTATCACCTTATGCCCATCTTTGTCATGTTGTTATGTTCCCCTTCTTGATCTATTTGTATTGATGCGAATTTACGTGCGATGGGAATACATTATGGGTAGTTAGGCGAACTTGAAATGACATGAAAAACATGACTTGAAATGTGACATGAAAATTGATTATGCTTCAAAACATGAATGTGGTCATGACATGTAGAAAACCATAAAGTGGCCAACTCGAGGTTAGGTTGAGTTTGTAGCGTAAATCTGCCCAGAATCGCCCGACAAATCCAGTGGTTACAAACAATAGGACCCAATGTGAGTAGTTGGTCATATCGCGCTTGAAACCCGAGGTTAGACTAGGTTGTGGTGTAAATCTGCCCGGACCCGCCCGGCACATCCAGTAACCACAACAAAGTCTAATGTGAGAGGTTAGGCGCATTAAATTAATTAATGCCACATGTTTGGGTCAATTCATGAACCACTTGGATACACTTAACCAACTTGATACATGATTGGATAGGGTTAACCACACTTAACCCGTTAGAAACCCTAGTTACGTGGTCCTTTTCAGCAGTAACCCTCTTGGATGTATCCCGATACCCTAGGGACTAGGCTAGGGTGGGGCACGATTACTGGGCTGATTGTAAGCGACCAGAAAGACGGCTGAGTAGGTGCGCCAGTGTAGGTTCAGGCGGGCTATGGTCGTGCACACAGTCCGGAGTTGAAAAAAACAGACATGGGCACCAATAGGTTTAGACTGTGCGTGCTTGATTTGTGTCAGTGGTTGGCACCCTAGGGCTTGATACACCCTAGGGTGGACCTAGCACAGTTGACTACATTCCGTGATTGGGCCGTATGACACCGACACTAGACGAGTTAGGCTTATAGGGAGCCGATCGACTAGATCGTATAGTTGGACCTTGACTTGGGTCATCTCATGATATTGGGCCAAGGGATCATTTCTTGTTTATACTTGACATGGGTTAGAATACTAGTACTATTGGTGCAAAACTAAACCTTGTATATGCGATGCCACACTTGATCTACCTTGTTATCTGTTTATCATGCCAGTTAGTTACCATCTTTATGTTTCATCTCAGTTTCTCATGTTTAGTTAACTTCATTAGTTTTTATACTAATAGTAGGTAGGACTTACCAGTCTTTATGACTGACCCTTTTTCTTTCGCCTCTTTTCTTCCTTTTCCCCCCAGGTTCTCAGGGAGGGAACTGTAACACCCCACCTCCGCTAGGGTCACTCACGAAGGGAATGCACTAGTTTTGGAGGGGTATTATCGAGATAACGTCACAGAATTATCACAAGACAGAACATTAATATAAAAAAATTAAGTAAACAGCGGAAGAATTTATAAGCAAAACAGAACTTCATTTTATTCCAAACTAAACCATGTCTCTTACAAACATTTCAAATAACTTCATTACAACTGTCTTGTAATAATAGCCAAAGAAGCAATAACTTAAAAAAAACAGAAAAATAGCTTATTCCCCAAGTGCAGTAAAAAGAAGCAGCTATAGCAAACCGTACATGCTGAGCCAAAGCAAGTGATATCCAAGCTAAGAGCTAGTGTTTCCTCCCTGAGAACCTGGGGGGGGGGGGGGGGGACGAAAGAAAAGGAGGCGAAAGGAAAAAGGGTCAGTCATAAAGACTGAGTAAGTCCTAGTGACTTTCAGTGTAAAAACGGTTAAAACAACCTGCCATGTATGAACTGGAACTAAACTTAAAAATGGTGTCAAGGTGAACAAGATAGACTAAGGTGATCAGGATAAGTCAAGACAAGTCAAGTAAAGCATCACATGTTCGAGATTCGTTGCATCGACTGTACTAGTATACTAAGCCCATGTCACAAGTTAATCACGAAATAAATCCCACGGCCCAATATCATGAAATAACCCTGAAACGGGGTCTGACCCAAGTACGGGGTCCTACGGAGCGATTATCTACTCGATCGGCTCCCTACAAGTTCTAGCTCGTCAAGTGTCCGTGTCATATGGCTAATCACGAATGTAGTCACCTGTGCTGGGTCCACCTTCGGGTGTATCAGCCCTAGGGTGTCAACCCCTGACATGATTCAAGATGCACAGATAAATCTACGGATACCCAGTGTCTGCCCCGGAATACGTGCACGACCGTAGCCCACCGAACCTACACTGGCGTACCCCACTGCCGTCGTTCACCTCTTACAATCAGCCCAGTAATCGTGCCCTACCCGGCCTAGCCCCAGGATACCTTGATACATCTAGAGGGTTACTGCTGAAAAGGGTCGTGTCTAGGGTTTCGCCTAACATATTAGGTCATGTAATTCGTGGCCTAACCCGCCTAACCGATTAAGTCATGTAATTCGTGACTTAATCCTTTTCCAGTCTAGTCATGTTAATATGGTTAAGTATGTCATTTAAATTCGTGACTTAACCCGCCTACGTGTCATGTCAAGTTGGCTAAGTGTTGTCGTTTCAAGTTCATGACTTAGCCCTACAAATCGTGTTCAAGTTGGTTAAGTTGTTTTTTCATGTTCATGACTTAACCCTAATTGGCATTAATTGATTCGTTAATGCACCGAACCACTCACATTGGATCCTATTGTTCGTAGCCACTGGATTTGCCGGGCGGTTCCGGGAAGGTTTACGCTACGAACTCAACCCAACCTCGGGTTTCAAGCGCGATGTGACCAACTACCCACATTGGATCCTATTGTTTGTAGCAACTGGATTTGCCGGGCGGTTCCGGGCAGGTTTACACTACAAACTCAACCCAACCTCGAGTTGGCCACTTTCTTGTTTTCTAAAGTCATGCCCATGTTCTTATCAGATTCGTGCTATTTTCATAGCATGTTCATATGTCAATTTCGTGCCCAACTAAGGCATGTTTCAAGTCAAGTTATGGAATGTTCAAGTCAAGTTTTTCGTGCCATATTTCATGTTCTACTTATGCCAAATTTCACGGTTTATGATTATAATCAATTCAAGTTTTGCCTGTTCTACCCAATCGTATCCCCAACGTAAATAAACGTACTTCGTTCACAAGCATAAACAATTCAAGAGATAAAGGGGAATAACACCAAACATGTGATAGGCATATGTGACAATTGTAACACCCCACCTCCGTTAAGGTCACTCACAAAGGAAATGCCTTAACTTTGGTGGAGCATTTTAGTAAACAGAACAGAAACTTACAAGACAGATAAAACAGTACTTGAAATTTTTTAACTTTATTGCAGCGGAAACAGAAATTAATATGGTTACATCCTTTCAATTTCAGAATTCAAGTACAAAATATCAGTCTTGTACAAAAGCCTTCAAAATGCATAGTTTAAAATCATAATCCCCATGGAACGGAAGCTATACAGAGCCAAGCCATACTTTAAGCACTTCAAGCAAAGAGAAATCCGGATCAAGCTAAAGTATTTCCCTCCTTGGATTACCTGGGGGGGAAACGGAAGAAAGGAGGCGAAACAACAAGGGTCAGACAAAAAGTCTGGCAAGTCCAGTGACTTTCAGCATATGAACAGATAATAATAATATGATATGAACATAAAACTGGATGTGAGATAACTATAACAGGTGTAGCAGATATAACAGAAAAACAGAATGATATAAACTATTGTTTTACACTTCTCTGCACTAATACTAGTATAGCAGAATTAGGTGTCACCCTAATGTCTAAATTGAAGCAGGAACGGGTACAGAATACTTTAACAGAAACAGAATGCTAATAATGGGCCTTTACTACCCGATCAGAAACAGACAGAAGAAGAAACAGATTTATCCCTATGGAGACAGAATGTGGAATTAGGTGTACACTAGTAATGGGCCTTTACCACCCGAACAGACGGTACCACACAGAAACAGACAGGTGTTACCACCCAACAGAAACAGACGGTACCAACAGAAACAGACAGAACTAAGCGTACCCTAAAACCCTACCCCAAGCGATCGGCTCCCTAATACATAAATATCCTGTGTCGGCCCCACAGTAGGGTGTATCACTCCCTAAAGTGACAACCAATTGGCACAGACCTATTTACAGATGTCACGGCGTCTTACATCCTCAGAGGCAGACCGGGATCCATGCACGTACATGACCCGGTTGGAACGCACCATCAACACCCCTCGCCATTATCAGAATGAACCACTTATAATTAGTTCAGTAAGCGTGCCCGGACCCTACCTACTGTTGGGTCAAAGTTTTGATACCAGAAAGGGTTACTGACTAATATGGGTCCCAAACAACAGATGACACAAGTAATTTCCCCTCCTAACCTTGTGTCCCCAGACTAACAGATTTCAGATTAACTTGTTTACAAGTTCAGACATACAGAATTCGGGTTTACTAATTCACAAATTAAGTTAACAAGTTTTCAGACTAACAGGTCAGATGTACAGATTTGTCTAACTTTGTATTGGGCCTACAGATTCATGGACGGGTTTTACTACACTTATTAATCCCTTTGGTTTAACCCTATTTTTCCCCAATACGTTTTAGACGTCATTCTTATCTTAGATTTGCATTAATTAATTATTAATGCACAGACCTCTCACATTAGGTCGGTAGCTTGTGGCCGCTGGATATGCCGGGCGGTTCCGGGCAGACTTCTGCCACAAGCCAGACCTAACCTCGTGTCTTACGCATGTTATGACTAACTTCTCACATTAGAACCTATTGTTTGCGGCCACTGGATGTGCCGGGCGGTTCCGGGCAGATTTACGCCGCAAACTCATTCTAACCTCGAGTTAGCCATGTTTATCTTTGCGGCCAATTAATTAATAATTTACCGTTTATGCGCGTGCCCAATATATATATATGCCAATTCAGATTATATCAATCACAGGATGATTATATCAACATAGCAAATAACGGATTTTATATGACATAACGGATTTAACAGATTTAGCAACTTAGCAGATTTTGGCATATAACAGGTTAGGCATTTCAACCGACAAATTTAACAGATTAGGCATTTCAATCTAATTAGCAGTCTAGGCAATATAACAAAACTAGCAGTTTAGGCAACTTGGCAAATTAGCAGATTTAGCAAATTTAATATTTCTAAAGGTTCTATTTACATGCCTTGCCTAAACATAAATTAGGCCTAAGTTCATATGCCTAAATAATGTCATGATTCACAATATGATCATATACTTCCATGTTTGCATACATTTACATAGCGCAGAATATGGACATAATTTACCCTATAACATATGTTCCAATTTTTGTTAAACTAGCATTTTACAGCAGATTCACATATAAATTATACCAAATATAACCATTAATTCCAATGCATGCCATATATCCAAAAATCCCTATTTAGGTGTAATCTCAATAATAGATATCCTAATTAATGCAAATCTTTTACACCTAAGCTTCCATATCTTCTTCTTTTTAAGTCATGAATCATTATGCAAACTATACCCAAAAATCTAAATCTTTAAATCATATCTTCTAAAAATCAAATCTTGACTTTTATATGCATCTTGTCCAAAGTCTCAAATCATATGTAAGGTTCCTCTTCTTCCTTTTATCACAGAATATGCATAGGTCTAAAACTAGTTTATAACATATGCTCATCTTTTCTAATTAATTACAATATCTAAATTACAACATAACTATGCATACAACATGCATAAATTATATGTTCATAGTCAAATTTATGCATATGTTCAATATATTTTATGCCTCAGACCTAAAGTCATATGTTCAATTCAGTCTTGTCATTTCGCATCATTCATTAATTGTCCCAAAATTTGCGTTCATACGTTAATCTCTTTATGAGATTGGGCACAGGCTCGTGGTAGCCTGGCTATAGAAACAGAAAAGAAGAAAGGAATATAGAACAGTCACAGAAAACAGATCTAACAGAAGAGAATACAACCTCAAACTCAGATTTAAATGCATATCAAAATTATAATTAACGTTTATAGCGGAGAATAACTGTACTTGCCTTGATTAGATTAAAGAAAGGACTTTAACTTGCTGTAGAATCTTTTGCAGAAACTATAATCTCTAGTTTGAATTGAGTTGCTTAGGCTGATGTTGATTATCTTCTAGTTTTAATTCCAGCAGAGCAGAGACGCCATTTTTATTTTTAATTAGAAGAAGAGAGCAATGGAGGCTAGAGAATTGTGTAAGAAACCTAGGTAGAGTCTAGGGTCATTTTATAGAGTTTATGAACTGATTAGGACCATTGATGTTGCTTGGATTGATCATAGCCATTCATTCGCAAGAGGGACCAATTAGAGCCTGCCACCTAGCCCTAATGACAAAGCAGACCACAGAAAATCGACCAACATAGAATAGGCCAGCCAGGGTGGACTGGGTTCGACCTGGTCTGGACCAGGTCGACACCCCTGTCGACAGCCCTGTCGACCTGGTTAGACCAGGTCGACAGCCCAGTCGACCTGGGTGCGTCAGGCGGGCCTGGCCCATTGGGCCCCACTTCGGAATTTTTAATTGTTTTATTCTGTTTGAATTTTAAACTTAATTCAGAAACTTCCGAAGGCCATATCTTCTTCATACGGACTCGTTTTTCGAAAACTCGGACTCTATTTCGCGTATTTTTCCGAGACGAACGCAATGGCGTATCCCGTTTCCCTTAGTTCTTTGATTTGAAATTGATTATACTTTAATTTGTGAATTTCACAGTTATAGAATTCGCGGGGTGTTACATTCTCCCCCTCTTAAAAGGATTTCGTCCCCGAAATCTTCAAGTTAAGAAGAATGTGTCCTACCATCCAATCACCCATCTACTCAACCATCATCCACAAGCATCCATTGTCCTTAGAAAACTTCTAATGTTGTATGGACATATGCAAAAGTGTGTGTATATGTTCCCTATCTAATGCAAAGATCAGGCGGTTTACTGATTCAGTTGACCTCCTTAATGCGAATTATGTCAGTGCCATGAGTCCAACATGTATGCAATAGAATTCTGATGATATACATTATTTCTATATGAGTGCACAACCATTCACTCAAATGCAACATCCATGTGCTGAATCAACCATTTTGCATCCACAAGAATTGAAAAATGCTCACCCATCCATATGCAGTATGAGAGTGTTTTCGAGCCGATCTAGTGCCTAGTGTGTGTATATGCATCCACGGGCAACCACTAGCAACCACTTGCATCCACTTGCAACCATCAAACATAACATGTCTCAAACACATGTTTACACCCATTAGTTTCTACCTAAAGTTCAAATATTCGATCGATAGGATACAGTCGAATGATGGAAGCGAGTACAGATAGAACAAAAATTTGGTTCCCACTAGACATGGGTCCTAAGTATCGGCCCCAAAGACCGAAACCAATATCAAATTGACATCCTACGAAAACTCAGAATGTATGCGTCATACTTGACGCCTAACACAGATATCCCTCAAACCCCAGTCTCAAACAGATGATCCATAACCCTTATGGGTCTGAGTCTATAGCGGAATTCAGAAATAATACTAGCATTAAAGTGCAGAGTATCGATTACAAAATCAAAATACCAAAATCAGAAAAAGTCACAATCAGATAAAGAAATTAAACCTACTATAGAAATTTTCCTATTTCTATCCTAGCCAGTAGCCTCAAGAGTGTTCGCCTGCCCTCCTTGTCCTCGTCTCTTCGGGCAGTCCCTAGTGAAGTGTCCCATCTCCCCACAGTTGAAGCAAGCGCCCTTCCTTTTTCTGCAATCCTTGTTCAGATGAGTTGAGCTCCCACAAGTAAAGCACTTTTTCCCCTTCTTATCTTCAGTCTTCTCATCCTTCCTTTGTGTTTCCTTTTTGGGCCCCGCTTTCTTATTTGGTGGTTCTTCCTTCTTTGTCTCTTTCGGGCCCTTGTCTTCCTCATGCAGTAGTGCCATGTCCACCAATTTCTTGTAAGTCGCTCCCATAGGTACGTGGGTCATGGCTAAGCTGTGCAGTGGCTCGTTCAATCCTTTAACAAAGCGGAGAGCCTTTTTATGCTGAGTGTTGACTAAATCCAATCCGAACCTAGCCAGTTGGTTGAACTGGTTGACGTATTCCTTGACCGTCATACTTCCTTGCTTAAGAGATAAGAACTTTTCCAATTGTAAACTTCGTTCGGCTTGCGAGAGAAATTTTGTCTCAAACCTTGTTCTGAAATCCATCCATGTCTCAACCGGCCTCTCGGCGTTAGTGACTTCCCACCAGTAGGAAGCTTCGTCTTTGAGCAGCCATACTGCCAACTGTACCTTCTGCCTATTGTCCACCTCGAAGATAACGAATAGATCCTCAGTTTCTTTGAGCCAATTCCTTGCTTCTACGAATGATTCAGTTCCTTTGAAATCCTTCCCACCCATGGCCCTAAAATCTCTACAGATCTTTGAGAAAGAAATTGCACGAGGAGGGGGTGGAGGAGGGGGATCATTTGCTGGACCTGCAGCGGCGGTCCTAGCCTCAAGATATTGACGAAACCAACCAGGTACATGAACACCCTCTGGTATCTCAGATGCTTCAGACATGCTGAAACGAAAAAGGAAAGGTTCAATACAAAAAGGACTGAAAGAAAGATATATGGCTCTTGGGGATCATGTTTTTCAAAATAAGCTTTATTTTTGAAAAATACTTCCTTTCAAAACCTTTTTTTGAAAATAATTTTCAAAACTTTTTATAAAATCTGGTAACCTTCAGCTCTGATACCAAGTGTAACACCCCACCTCCGTTAAGGTCACTCACAAAGGAAATGCCTTAACTTTGGTGGAGCATTTTAGTAAACAGAACAGAAACTTACAAGACAGATAAAACAGTACTTGAAAATTTTTAACTTTATTGCAGCGGAAACAGAAATTAATATGGTTACATCCTTTCAATTTCAGAATTCAAGTACAAAATATCAGTCTTGTACAAAAGCCTTCAAAATGCATAGTTTAAAATCATAATCCCCATGGAACGGAAGCTATACAGAGCCAAGCCATACTTTAAGCACTTCAAGCAAAGAGAAATCCGGATCAAGCTAAAGTATTTCCCTCCTTGGATTACCTGGGGGGGAAACGGAAGAAAGGAGGCGAAACAACAAGGGTCAGACAAAAAGTCTGGCAAGTCCAGTGACTTTCCGCATATGAACAGATAATAATAATATGATATGAACATAAAACTGGATGTGAGATAACTATAATAGGTGTAGCAGATATAACAGAAAAACAGAATGATATAAACTATTGTTTTACACTTCTCTGCACTAATACTAGTATAGCAGAATTAGGTGTCACCCTAATGTCTAAATTGAAGCAGGAACGGGTACAGAATACTTTAACAGAAACAGAATGCTAATAATGGGCCTTTACTACCCGATCAGAAACAGACAGAAGAAGAAACAGATTTATCCCTATGGAGACAGAATGTGGAATTAGGTGTACACTAGTAATGGGCCTTTACCACCCGAACAGACGGTACCACACAGAAACAGACAGGTGTTACCACCCAACAGAAACAGACGGTACCAACAGAAACAGACAGAACTAAGCGTACCCTAAAACCCTACCCCAAGCGATCGGCTCCCTAATACATAAATATCCTGTGTCGGCCCCACAGTAGGGTGTATCACTCCCTAAAGTGACAACCAATTGGCACAGACCTATTTACAGATGTCACGGCGTCTTACATCCTCAGAGGCAGACCGGGATCCATGCACGCACATGACCCGGTTGGAACGCACCATCAACACCCCTCGCCATTATCAGAATGAACCACTTATAATTAGTTCAGTAAGCGTGCCCGGACCCTACCTACTGTTGGGTCAAAGTTTTGATACCAGAAAGGGTTACTGACTAATATGGGTCCCAAACAACAGATGACACAAGTAATTTCCCCTCCTAACCTTGTGTCCCCAGACTAACAGATTTCAGATTAACTTGTTTACAAGTTCAGACATACAGAATTCGGGTTTACTAATTCACAAATTAAGTTAACAAGTTTTCAGACTAACAGGTCAGATGTACAGATTTGTCTAACTTTGTATTGGGCCTACAGATTCATGGACGGGTTTTACTACATTTATTAATCCCTTTGGTTTAACCCTATTTTTCCCCAATACGTTTTAGACGTCATTCTTATCTTAGATTTGCATTAATTAATTATTAATGCACAGACCTCTCACATTAGGTCGGTAGCTTGTGGCCGCTGGATATGCCGGGCGGTTCCGGGCAGACTTCTGCCACAAGCCAGACCTAACCTCGTGTCTTACGCATGTTATGACTAACTTCTCACATTAGAACCTATTGTTTGCGGCCACTGGATGTGCCGGGCGGTTCCGGGCAGATTTACGCCGCAAACTCATTCTAACCTCGAGTTAGCCATGTTTATCTTTGCGGCCAATTAATTAATAATTTACCGTTTATGCGCGTGCCCAATATATATATGCCAATTCAGATTATATCAATCACAGGATGATTATATCAACATAGCAAATAACGGATTTTATATGACATAACGGATTTAACAGATTTAGCAACTTAGCAGATTTTGGCATATAACAGGTTAGGCATTTCAACCGACAAATTTAACAGATTAGGCATTTCAATCTAATTAGCAGTCTAGGCAATATAACAAAACTAGCAGTTTAGGCAACTTGGCAAATTAGCAGATTTAGCAAATTTAATATTTCTAAAGGTTCTATTTACATGCCTTGCCTAAACATAAATTAGGCCTAAGTTCATATGCCTAAATAATGTCATGATTCACAATATGATCATATACTTCCATGTTTGCATACATTTACATAGCGCAGAATATGGACATAATTTACCCTATAACATATGTTCCAATTTTTGTTAAACTAGCATTTTACAGCAGATTCACATATAAATTATACCAAATATAACCATTAATTCCAATGCATGCCATATATCCAAAAATCCCTATTTAGGTGTAATCTCAATAATAGATATCCTAATTAATGCAAATCTTTTACACCTAAGCTTCCATATCTTCTTCTTTTTAAGTCATGAATCATTATGCAAACTATACCCAAAAATCTAAATCTTTAAATCATATCTTCTAAAAATCAAATCTTGACTTTTATATGCATCTTGTCCAAAGTCTCAAATCATATGTAAGGTTCCTCTTCTTCCTTTTATCACAGAATATGCATAGGTCTAAAACTAGTTTATAACATATGCTCATCTTTTCTAATTAATTACAATATCTAAATTACAACATAACTATGCATACAACATGCATAAATTATATGTTCATAGTCAAATTTATGCATATGTTCAATATATTTTATGCCTCAGACCTAAAGTCATATGTTCAATTCAGTCTTGTCATTTCGCATCATTCATTAATTGTCCCAAAATTTGCGTTCATACGTTAATCTCTTTATGAGATTGGGCACAGGCTCGTGGTAGCCTGGCTATAGAAACAGAAAAGAAGAAAGGAATATAGAACAGTCACAGAAAACAGATCTAACAGAAGAGAATACAACCTCAAACTCAGATTTAAATGCATATCAAAATTATAATTAACGTTTATAGCGGAGAATAACTGTACTTGCCTTGATTAGATTAAAGAAAGGACTTTAACTTGCTGTAGAATCTTTTGCAGAAACTATAATCTCTAGTTTGAATTGAGTTGCTTAGGCTGATGTTGATTATCTTCTAGTTTTAATTCCAGCAGAGCAGAGACGCCATTTTTATTTTTAATTAGAAGAAGAGAGCAATGGAGGCTAGAGAATTGTGTAAGAAACCTAGGTAGAGTCTAGGGTCATTTTATAGAGTTTATGAACTGATTAGGACCATTGATGTTGCTTGGATTGATCATAGCCATTCATTCGCAAGAGGGACCAATTAGAGCCTGCCACCTAGCCCTAATGACAAAGCAGACCACAGAAAATCGACCAACATAGAATAGGCCAGCCAGGGTGGACTGGGTTCGACCTGGTCTGGACCAGGTCGACACCCCTGTCGACAGCCCTGTCGACAGGCCTGTCGACCTGGTTAGACCAGGTCGACAGCCCAGTCGACCTGGGTGCGTCAGGCGGGCCTGGCCCATTGGGCCCCACTTCGGAATTTTTAATTGTTTTATTCTGTTTGAATTTTAAACTTAATTCAGAAACTTCCGAAGGCCATATCTTCTTCATACGGACTCCGTTTTTCGAAAACTCGGACTCTATTTCGCGTATTTTTCCGAGACGAACGCAATGGCGTATCCCGTTTCCCTTAGTTCTTTGATTTGAAATTGATTATACTTTAATTTGTGAATTTCACAGTTATAGAATTCGCGGGGTGTTACAACAATTCCAACATCACTTGCATAATAAACAGGCTATAACATATCACATGATTTCAATACTAACATGATGATAACTTGGCATAATAATGGTTCCAACTTGGTTTAACATGATGATTTCAACTTTACATCATAGGCGTAATAATCATTGCGGGCATAATAATAATTTTATTACAAACATGAAACATTAAAGGCATGGTAATTCTAATAGGCATAGTGGATTCCAATTTAGCATTTTTAACATAATGATTCTCATCTAGCATTATAAACATAATGATTCCAACTTTTCATCATAACCTAGCAATTCCCAATTTGTCCTTAACATGATAGGTATATTAACATCACATGCATAGTTTCATTAACATCATAGACATGGTTTAATTAGCATCATAGGCATGGTTTAATCAACATAAAGATTTCAATAAACATAGTGATTCCATGGACATGTATTAGTCCAACTTGCCATACAATTAAGCCCAAGTGATTCATAACAACATCAAAATCATGATAAGTTTAACTTGCAACATTAACATAGCAAGATTCCCAAATTATGATTCAAAGTTAAACAATATAAACATGGATTAATAATAGTTTCTAAATCCGGTTTCAATTCATAGCATGTCCATGTTATTTCAGCGTTTTTGCCTAAAAAGTGACATAGAACTTACAATATGAAGCAAGCAATCCAAATCAAAACTTCAAATCAAATAGCCCTAATTCCGTTGTCTAAAGCGTCGTAGTTGTTGTAGCTTCTAGTTGTAGCCTTCAAGAATCATCCTTCGTCTTCTTTAATTTCGTTCTTTGTATTTCTAATTTAGAGTTCTAGGTTTAATGGCGGCTGCATGAGGCTAAAATGAAATAGTATGATTTAAGCTAGGTCTTAAGGTCTTTTTATAGTGTTTAGGATTAGTTTTAGCCATAGGATAAACCCTAGGATAGATCTGAGCCATCTAAAATCGTCACAAGCCCCCAAAACAAGACCCAGGAGCCAAAACAGGTGCACCAGGCCGACCTGGCCGACCAGGGAGGTCGACCCCTAGGTCGACACCCAGGTCGACTCCCCAGTCGACCTGGGGGGGGGGGGGGGAGTCGACCCCCAGGTCGACTCTAGTGTCGACCTGGTTGGGGGGAGGTCGACCCTAGTGTCGACCCCCCTGTCGACCTGTCTGGGCGGGATTTTTCCCGCCTACCCTGAATTCTGAAAATTTGAATCTGTTTTTGAATTTGAATTTTTCGTGAAACTTTACGAGGCCATATCTTGATCATACGGACTCTGATTTACGAAATTTCGGACTCTATTTCGCGTATTTTTCCGAGACGAACGCAATGGCGCAACCCGTTTTCCCTGATTCAGATATTAAAATTTAATTATGCCTTGATTCTTGTCTTAACATGTTGTTAAAATTCGGGTTGTTACAGGAACACTAGTGCTTAGCTTGGACATTTGGCTTGCTTTCTTGACAGCTCATGTACGGTTTGGACTTGAGCTTGCTATGGCTTCACCATATCTATTTTTGGGATAGTTTACTTTATGTTTTTTTTAGTTTATGTTTCTAGACTTGTGGTAGTTGGAAAATAATGACTAAGTATTTTGATGTAAGTTGACTTTGGTTTTGAAATGGTTAACTATGGTTTTTACCGCTGCTTTACTTATTTATTTATCTATGTTCGGTCTTGTGATATCTCTGTGCATGTTTACCTAGACAACACCCCTCCAAAGCTAGTGAAATCACTCGTGAGTGACCCTGGCGGAGGTGGGGTGTTACACCTATTCAAATTATCAATTAATTCCAAATTTAACTATGGCCATATTCGACTCAATTACGTCCATCTATTTATGGTATATAAAATCATACCAATTTCTTCATAAATTTATTTTATACCATTTAAGGCATTTATGCTAATTCTCAATATTAAATCTTCAGACTTTAATTGCTTAAACATTCCTCTTTTGATTAATTAAGTTAATTAATTAATCCTTTCCTTTTTATAGGTGTCAATGCCTATCTTATTAACAATTTGAATTTCCTATCCATAAATGGTAATATTCAAATTACACCATTTTTACCCAATTTTACCATGTCATAATAGGTAATTGTTTATATGTTTCCCTACCAGAATCATGTGTCCAATTTACATAATCACAAAGTAAATTATGCCTATTACGAATTCCCCTTTTTCCCCGCTTCTTAACTAGCGTAACCATTTGCGTTTTTGGCGTCATCGAGGCTACAAAATAGTCTCGCCATAACAATAAAATAAAGGGAATGAGAAGGTGATCGTTTTCAGTACAATTTTTGGCATAATCACGACAACTAGGGAAAATGACATGATAATTTCACATATAATTGTGATTCACCACATAATTAACAACTTGCACAGATTCATGATTTTGCAACATAAAAACTTGCATAGGTTCGTGATTCTCAACATAATTAACAACTTAGATAGGTTCACAATTCATAACATAACAACTTGCATGATTCATAACATAACCTCTTGCATAGGTGACTTACATAGGTTCATGATCCACAACATAACAACTAGCATAGGTCCATGAATTAACAACCTATCAACTTGCATAGGTAACTTGCATAGGTTTAACAACTAGCATAGATTCATGAATTAACAACGCAACAACTTGCATAGGTAACTTGCATGGGTTCATAGTTTCTCAACATAATACTTTGCATAACTTCATGATTCACAACAATAATAAACTTGCATCATATCATGATTCACAACAATAATGAACTTGCATAACTTCACGATTCACAATAATAAGGAATTTGCATCATTTCATGATTCACAACAATAAGGAACCTGCATCATTTCATGATTCACAACAATAAACTTGCATAACTACAAACAACATATACCCAAATCATTGTCTACCACAATTCACTTTTATTTATTTAAACCTAAAAGTGACTAGAACTCACCGAATAAGGGGTCATGAGTTCTGGGATCTGAATTATGTAATTGATTAGTGTTCCTTTATTGTAGACAATTTCGTTTTTGTAGTTTTAGGCTTGGTTTGAATTGAATTGTTGTCTTTAATTTGCTTCTAGTTGGTGGCGGCTACTCTAGGGTTTGGAGTGACAACATGACGGCCACTGATCTAATTTTGATTTTGATTCTAGGGTATGAGTCTACACATGTTTATATAGAATTTCAATTTAATTATAGCCGTCAGATGACCCTAGAGTTAACCGCAACCATTCAGTCCAGATTAGAACTATCTAGAAACCCTAACGACTCATTAACTAGTTAGAAATGACTCAGCACTGACTCACCGTTCGAACCAGAGCCTCAGAAATCTGTGCAGATTTTTACCTCGGCCTAAGCGCACCTGCCAAGTGCGCTAGTGCAATATTGCATGGGCGCACTTCCCAAGTGCGCCAGTGCAATTTTGTTCTGGCGCACTTCCCAAGTGCGCCAGTGCATTCTGGCCCGTTTCTGGTTTTTCTGCCTAACTTCGTTTGTCCATATCTTCTTTATACGGCATCTGTTTTACACAAACTCGGACTCTATCTCAACCAGAATTCCGAGATGAATGCAATGGCGTAACCCGTTTCCCTTAATTCCTATATCTGAAATTAAGTATTCTTTAATTTAGTTAATTTGATTATTCAAAAATTTGGGGTGTTACAGAAATTGATATTGGTTGAATCTAGGCAATTTGTCAGGGAAAGCAGGGACGCTATGCGGGAATGAAATTGCTACAGGGAAGGTGCTTGCTTTTATGAAGCACAGGCTGCTTTTCTTGACTGAAAGTGGTGCTGGTTTCCTTGATCTGAGAAAAATTACCAACTGCTATGGGATTGGAAAGAAGAGAAGTAGTACGCATAGCAGTATCGTCATCCGTTGGCTTCTTCGATGTTGATAAGGAATTTGATAGTGAAAAGTTTAGAAGCAATAGCGGCGAGAATATTTAATTTAAATTTATTTTAAATGGTTTATTATAATTAGTTAACGTTAATTAATGGCTTATTGATGTTGATGGTTGTATGTGATGTTTGGATGGATATTTATGTTGCTAGAACACAAGGTACACTAAGCGTTATTAAACGTAACACTTGCACATAACTAAAAGTGGTTTAATTGTTGAAATGTGATGGATTAATTCATGTTCATATGGTTGATTATTGATTGATTATGGTTGTATTACACACATGCCGTAGCTGTGGAGTTATACGAGTAATCTGTTTAAATCTCCTTTCCATTACGATTTTATATTTTTAAACATTAAAATAAAAAATTGTAAGTTTAGTTATGAATTTAGATTTTGAAAATTTATAAATCTAAGTTAACGAATGATAAAAGGCCTTTGTGAAAGATGGAAACAATTTTGAAAATGTTTTAACTAATTTTGGACTCACGAAGTTTGAGACAAGTTTTGAAATTTAATTAAGGTAGTAATTTTGAGTTACACTGGTTTTATTTAAACATTTATTTTAATAACAATTCGTAAGCTTTGAAGTAATTAAACAAGTTAGGAAAATATATTATTAAGTTTCGATTAAATTGAAATGGAGCTTGGAAATATTTCAAGCTATTTACAGTTAAATCGAGTTTTGAATCAAAGAAAATGATTTGAGTTATGAATCAAAATTTGTTTTTATTAAGATAAGTGGTTCTAATATTTGTATAGCGACTAGCTATAAACTTTCAAATGGTTGAATGAGTTTGGAAAATATTAGTACTGTATATTTAGTTGTGAATATAATTTAAAATGAAGATTCGAAAATTTAAAACGATGTTTTGAAATTAAATTATTTTGGACTAAATGGGAATATAAAATATTATTTTGGATAAGACTGGGAATATGGTTTTAAATTTAAATTATGAAAATTTAAAAATTATTTTAAAAGGATTTGAACGTTTTATAATTTACATCGTTATATAACTTGAATTGAACGTGTCGCGTAGCAACAGTTCATTGATATTGATTTAAAATTTCAAACGAATATAACTTGAACATTTTAAATCGGACTGACGTGAAACAAGAAACGCTGATTTTTATTAATGATAGATTTTGAATAGGAAAGGAATTTTTGAATTCCGTTGTATGGTTTCAAGTTAATTTAAAACAAAATTTTGGAAAGTTCGTTGTACGTGCAGTTCGGCGACCGTAACGTAAAATGGATTAAAACAGGTTTATAAAAATTTGGAAAAATTATGATTAATCGTATTTTATTACTTAAAAGTGATTTGAGTGGAATATTCGAGTTTCGAATGATTTTGAACCAATGTTATTTAAATGGCTATTTTACAACACTTTTAGTAATGTTTCCAAACGTTCTTATAACATTTTCAAGGCTAATTTGGTTTTGAAGTTCAGAAATTGTGAACTATTATTTAAACCTGTAAAAAGGCTTTTTAAAATAGTTTGGAAGGTTTTAAAATGATTAAATTTTTGTACATGGAAATATTTACCGATTTTAAGTAAGATATTGGAAGTTGGAATTTTTGAAAAGAAATGGGTTCGGTAAGAGCTAGCCTTCCGATATTCGATATAGAAGTCCGTTATTGGACGAATACTATATGTGGAAACCTGGAAAATATTATATCAAGTTTCCGCTGATAGCAGTCGACAATTTTGTGAATTATTATCAAATATAAGTCAATTAAACTCCATATAAAACTTATGTTTGAATATCAATTGGTTTTGGATTATCGTAAATGATTTTAAATCCAAGTAAAGATGAAGTCTGAATTTGGAAATCTAAGATAAGGTTATTGGAATGGGAAATTATGTTAAGAAGATATAGGTTCATAAAGCGAATAATCTTGATTCAAAGTTATAGTTGGGTTTTCGAAGGAAGCGTTCAAATTGTAATTGAACTTCTTAAGCGTTAAATGAATCAAACTTTGTTTTGTAAACTATAATGCAAGAATGAATTGATGACTACTCGGAAGGAGATATTGAAATCGTGTATAATCCGTAACTGTTTTAAAATTGTGCTTATTACTTGAAAAGACATGGATCAAATATTTGAAAAACCATTCCAAGTAATAATACGACGTTATAAAGAAATTGAAGGCTTGGAAATCGATAAGTGAAGACGGAGAATCTTCAGATTATTTGGATTAATGACTGATGTCTCGGATCAGGCTGTACACCCAATATGAGGTTATAAGTGGCATGAGATCTGAATATATTTGGAGATTTTCGGGTTGTTGTCCCGTTTAGACCCAGAACAGACTTGTATGGATTGTGTGCCTGACATTGTAGTTGATTGCGTAGCACTGATTTCTGTTAATACGTATCGGATTTGTGGCAAGGAATTTATTTGCTTCTCTAAGACATATGATCTTAGATATTATGTATTGATGGAAATCAGTAACATTTTGTGAATTAATAATGTGGCATACGCGAGTTACGAGATGAGCTAGTGATGATCAAAGCATGGCTTATTGAAGCGTAGCTTTGTGTATATCATAACATCAACGAACCTCACACCCCGGGTTGATGGTAAACCGGCGGTTAGGTTATATACATATACATAATCTTTATTTGAACTTGAAAGCTTCAGCGGTAGTTCTACCTGTGAAACCCGAGGAAATAAAGTATATACGGTGTCCAAGTCTGGATGAAAACCGGGATATATACTTTGCGCTCTGTATTCGGTGTTCATGTCTGGATGTTAACCGGGAGATACTTAGCTTGTGTCCTCGATTGATCTTTCATGCCAAGAACCATCATGTTGGAAACCCGATAACCGGTACAAGCCTTTCGCTTTGTTTGTAAACTATGTACATGGGCATAATTACTATGCTTGCTAAGACTAATATATTTATTTGTGAAATGGTTTTCTACACTATGCACTAATTATAGTATTAAAAAAGAGGATTTTCATGTAGTAAAGCATTGTTGGTTATCATAAGACAAAACTCGCTCATCTGGTGTGCGCTTGCATTGCGTGATATGGGATGAGGTTATGATAGCTTCATTTTTTCAAAGTCATTGCGAGTTTCTATGCACAGGGATTCACATGGAGTAAACCCGTTTCACGTTAATGGTATGGTCCAGTGAATTTCCCAATTTTAAAATAAACCCAAAATAATAATTGTTATTTTGAGTTCTCACACTAGTCCCACGGCTGATCTAGAGTTTATTGTTATCACACCTAAATTCCAAGTGCCCATATTTTGCATGGGCCGCTAGTAGTTTAGTTTGCAGGTTTAATCTGCGGAGCTGGATTCAGATTTGGAGCTAGAGTTTTGTTTTAGTTTTACTTCTTCCACTGTGAGCATTTTGTTTCCGCTGAGCATATATTGTACTCTGATTCTTTGTAACTTTGATGTTAAATTTTGTAATGAAATAAAATGTTCCGTTATTTGTGTTCAAATATGTTAGTACCCATAACCATCCGCCTTATGAACGATTTATGTTGGTTTAATTACCGGTGAGAATCGGACAAAAAGGCAGGTTGTTACAGTGTAGGCATAGAGGTGGGTTGTTTACGCTTGCTATCATAAATTCTAAACTTTTTTAATGTATTTACTCTAAAATAGAATATTATCATCTGCTTAATGTTCTTTGCACTTCTTTAACCATATTGTGTAAATCGCTCAATCATCAAAAGAGATCATAGAGAGCTTTGTAATAGGAGTCAAAACCAATGCTGTCAAAACACAACCTTGTTAAATCAGGAAACTTTTGTAATGCTTATTACTCTAGGCTAAATGACTTTAAATTATTGAAATTTCGAAGAGGAGATTGTTACTAGGGGTAGTATGAGAGGTCTGAACCAATATAAAAATTACGTTGTGTTAATATTTATTTATTTACTATTTATGATTCAACGTTAGTTAGTGGTTATCTTGAGTATGTGAGCCATATACGATCAACTAGAATTCGAATTTGGTATTAGAGTGACTTTGTGATCTACTTTCCATTTCTGGTGCATTTACATTATTTATATACATTGACCATTTTCGATCGTATGGATAGAGACTAACACTTTTTCATTTAATTAAGTATAATTAGAGGCACACATTGTATTTAGCAAAGCATATCTCGTAAGAAGAAGCATTTGAATGTTAGGCATATTTTTGAATGTGTCATTTAAGACAAGCTTTGGATGATGGTTTCTAATGAATTTATTTTATTAATTAGTATCGCGAATATATGATGGTATGTTCTTGTTAGCCCACGACACAGATTCACGTTAGCAATTTTATTTTATCGGTTATATACATTTTATTTATCACATTTTGCATATGTATTAAATGGTTGCTTATCCATTTAGAATTGCAAATATATAGAACATTGCATACTTTTTATATATATAACATAAGAACTTCCATTTCGATAGGTTGAATATTTTAGGAGACCGCCTACTTTTATATTACCTACATGTCGATATGCATTGGATACCTATATGTACATGTAGAATTAGGAATTTGAAGCAAACGACAGTATATGCCAATATTGAATGGTTGAATAAATTATTGTAGATGTTCGTTGCATGAACGAGTTGCATTTTCCATCTCTTAGAATTTCGAATATAAAATTTTTATCAAGAGGTGAGTATATAACACCTCATTATTCAAACAAAAATAAATAATTAAAAATGGAAACTTTTGTAGTTTAACAAAAGATCGAGAAAATGAATTTTACAAGTAAAGAATGTTGAAGAATCCCATTTTTTTTAATCTTTTGTTTAAGTAGATATTTATAGCCAAAATTCATGTAAATAACGTCAAATATGGGCACCACTTGAAGGAGATACAAGCTATTTACCATTTCATGCATATGTAATATAGCACCTAGTAGGAAATTAAGTTTAAAATTAATTACATAAATAAATTTGAAACTTATTTATTAAATTAATAAATGAATTTTTGTGAATTACTCTGAAAATTGTACAAGTGTTTAATGGTTATTAAAAGAAAAGAAGGAAAAGTATTTACATGCACAAATTTTAAAATTC
This sequence comes from Allium sativum, assembly GCA_030737875.1. NCBI lineage: Eukaryota > Viridiplantae > Streptophyta > Magnoliopsida > Asparagales > Amaryllidaceae > Allium > Allium sativum. The sequence goes on from CM060918.1 coordinate 548,988,345, forward strand.
TTCAAAAGAAAAACATTAATTATAACGTACTCGGCCATGCCATGGAATCATGCATCAGATTTTGCTTGTTATCATAGAACATATGATAAAGGAACCATTGTCTGAAGTGGCATAGAGTACTCTTTCCAAGTATACGTGAATGTGATCTTTAACATAAGGTATCGACATGTGTATTAGTTGGATGCTAATGTGGTTCAATGGAAACATTTCTTAAAATTGAATCATCGGTCTACTTAGCCCAAATTTGACAAAATATCAATTACATGTAAAAGCTATTATGTTAAAAGAACTTAAGGCAGGAAGACATGGAGCCAAGGCCTGGAAGACAAGAAATGGTTGCTTGCTATGTCGACAAGAGGAAATTGTAGGGTCATGCTGAGAGGAATAAGAGTCGTCTTCAACTACGCCTTTAGCCAATATCTCGAGTTAGCAATTGAAATGAAAAGGGGGAAATTGTTGAATCAAAGTTGAATAAACATCATCGATGACCATTGCATGGAGCCAATAATGATGTTGACAACAAAATGTCGGTGGAACTAGTGATGTTGAAATCTAAGTCAAAACCCACCTTGTTCAAGATTGAGGTTTGGTCATATTCAATTTGAGGAATTTAATTTGATTTACTAAAGTAACTTAGATTGCGATCATGCTATAACTGTGGTGACAGATGAGATACCGGGCAAATCAGATAAGGATATATCAGGTTTATTATATCAAAGAAGGCCAAAGCCCAATAACAAATATAAAGCTATATGGACCGCCAAACATATCAGGCCAAGCCGAAAAGCATTTTATGATTTATAACCTATAAATACAGCATGTATACACGACTTTATGTATACTCTCAGTTTAATCATTTTCTCATTTTCATTACTGTATCAAAGCTTCATCACAAAATTCTATATTGATTATTCGAGATAGAAACAAAACCAAATATATTTTTGCCATCTAAATCTTTTATGGTATCAGAGCCTATCTGCTTAACAACAAAATCAGAACCAAATCTCAATGTGATTGTATTCATATTCCCACAGAGTGATTTCGTCACTTGGTTGTCTCTCTCTTCATAGTTTACACCTATCATTTGTGAGCTATTGTGATCATTAATATCAGTGCCTCGCTAAGTAAGAATCACTGGCTGCATAAGATCTATAACCATTTTTAATGCAGATCAATAAGATCAGTGCCTCGCCAAGCAAGAATTACTAGCTGCATCAAATCTTAATAACCATTTTTAAAGAAAATTAGAAAAACCAGCCAAGAAAATCAAAATCAGATCACTAGAAAATCAAGAACTCAATTCAAGAAGCTGGCATACTAGAGAAGTTCATTAGATTTTCATCATCGTTTTAAGATCTTCTGATTGCAAGACATACCTGAGTTGAAGACTAATTTTAGCACTTTGAATTTGATTTAGGTAAGTTTTTCTCACTGCCAATTCATTCTTTTCTGAATTAATCATCATGGGTGACAAATCATCAACAACTACTTCTGCTGCATCTCAAGTCCAACCAACCAATGTAGCCACCTCTGTTGATCAACTGGTAAAAACTTCAATAAATCCTCAAAGTTAGTAAATCATAATGAAACTCGATGAAAGAAACTATTTGTTATGGAAATTTCAAATAAAAACTGCAATTCGAGTTCATGGTCTTAAGGGATATATTTATAGTATTTTATCAATTCCACCAGCATATATAACAGTTCAAGTAAATAGGTTTGTATTAAATGAGGAATATGTAAAGTATCATAGGCAAGATAGACTGATCAGTGCATGGCTACTATCATCAATCAGCAATAACCTAATTTCTCAAGTAATTGGCTGTAAGAATTCGAATGAAATATGGACAAATGTTGAAAAGAATTTCAATGCTCAATCTTTTGCAAAGATAATGCACTACAGATACAAATAAAGAATGAAAGAAAGGATAATAGTACTATGAGAGAATACCTATCAAAGATGAAGACCTTAAGTGATCAACTTGAGGCTACAGGTCATAAGTTGACTGAATCTGAACAAGTATTAAATATCTTGGATGCTCTAAGTGATGAGTGTGAAGCTGTAGAATCAAAAATCTCATCTCAAAGGGCTAATCCACCTCTGGAAGAGGTACGCTCAATACTTTTATCTCATGAAGCAAGGCTGGAAAGCAAGAAACCTCAAGAAACAGATCTTTCTATTAACTATGCTAACAGTTATAGAAACAAGGATCAAAGATCAGGTCAGAACCCTCAAAGAGAAGGTTTCAGTAATATAGGTAGAGGTAAAGGCAGGAACAACAATAGAAATAGACCCAAATGTCAAATTTGTGAAAGGATTGGACATACTGCCCTCAAATGTTATTTCAAATTCAACCAGAACCATACACCCAACCTAACAGGAAACAATCGGAGAAATAATAATGCTATGCAAATGTATCCCAGATGCAACATGAACAGGTCAATCAAAATGACGCAAAGACTACCAATCATGAACAAACTGCTAGAGATGATTACATTAATGATGAGTGCTAGTATCCAGACTCAGGAGCAAAAAATCATTTAATAAACAATCTGTAACACCCCATGTCCATTAATGTCACTCACAAAGGGAATGCATTAACTTCTATGGAACGTTTTAAGTGAGTATAGAACAAAAACTTAACAACAAGACAGATATAAACAGTACTTGAAAAATTAAAAAATTTATTTCATTGCTACGGAAAATACATATGTTTGATTACATCATCAAAACCAGAGCCAAGTACATAATATCCATCTTGACTAAATCAAAGTACATAAATTGAATGACATAATTCCAAATACAAAATAGCCATAAATTAAAGAGAGGCCGAACTTTACTTCAGCGATCCAAGCAATCTTCTAAAAGCAAGAAGCACAGCTGTCCAAAATCAAGCTCCACTGGTGCTAGTTCCAACCTGAGCACCTTGGGGGGGGGAGGAGGAAGAAAAGGGAAGGAAACAAAGGGGGTCAGACATAAAGTCTGGCGAGTGCGATAACTTTAAAAATATAATCACCAAAGTAACTAGGCTAAGGCATAAGTTGGAAAATCAGGAAATGACCATGAACCATTGAGTATGACAGAGTAAACAAGGAAACATGATGAACAACGATATCGTTAAAGCGCACCTAACCCATTGTAAGATAATTACTAAACTACACCAACACTATGAGATAATTGCTATACTTGAAACACCCCACCTCCGTTAAGGTCACTCACAAAGGGAATGCCTTAATTTTGGTGGAGGTTTATAAGTAAAAGCCACAGATAAACTCAAGACAGATATAAATACACATATTTTAAACAGCGGAAACTAAACAGACTTTTATTTCATCAATACGTGTTCAAAACATAACATTCCATAATTGTTTCAAAATACTTCCATCATTACAACCTCATAACTGTCTTGATTATTAAAGAAGCATAAAAACATAAATAAAGTCACAAAAATCCCCAAAGTGATATCCAAATCCATAATCCGAGTAAAAGAGATCCAAATCATACATCTACGTTCTTGGAGTTTGTAAAGAGCCTGACTGAGTTGAGCTGTTTCCTCCCTGTGGACCTAGGAGGGGGGGGGGGGGGCGAAAGAAAAGAAGACGAAAAGAAAATAGGGTCAGACATAAAGCCTGATTAAATCTAGTAACTCTTCAGTATGTGAATAAGAAAAGGGCATGATAAATATATACTAAAAATAGGAAAGTGTCACAAGCTAAGGAAGTGTCGCTCAGAACCGAATATACTATCGCACCCACACTATATCTCTACATCTACTTGAGTTTATTCTAACTGGCACCCCATGGTGAGGGTGAAGTGATCCCCATCTTTATTTAAAGATCGGCTCCTACCCGCGTTAACATGTGTCATATGGCCCCCAAGAATTGTAGATACCTATGCTGGTCCCACCATGAGGTGTATCAAGACACATGTTGGCGGCCCCAACACAAATTCTAGAAGGCATAGGTTATACTACTGGTGTACCCAGTGCCCTGGTTGTCTGCTCCGGAGTGTGTGCACGCCTGCACCCTGTTAGACCTGCACTGTGCACCCACCGCCGTCGTTTGACCACTTACAATTAGCCCAGTAATCGTGGCCCATCCTGCCTAGTTTCAGGGTACCGTTGATACCTAACTTGCGTTACTGCTGAAACAGGTCCCTCGTTACCAGGATTTTCTAGTCAAACATGTTAAGTGGTCAAGTGTCTGTATTTACCTAACCCCACCCATCAATTCTTGTTAACATGTTGAATTTGGTTAAGTGTTATAGTTGACTTAACCCTACCATCTGTCCTTAGCCTCTTAGGAGCACCTGACCACTCACATTAGATAGGTATTGCTATGGTTACTGGATATGTCGGTCGGTTCCGGGCAGGTTTACACTGTAGCTCAGTCTAACCTCGGGTCATTATTGGGCTCAATGCTTAACCACCCACATTGGATAGGTATTGCTGTGACTACTGGACAGCCGGGCGGTTCCGGGCAGGTTTACATTACAACTCAATCCAACCTCGGGTTAAGCATATCGTGTTTTCTAAGTTTACATATCTTATTATTATATATGTAAATGTCATATCTTTTATTCTTGGGTATAACAATTCATACCGCTTTAAATGTCATTGTCGTTGGCATGTGCCAAACATGCCAACATATATTTTCATGTTTTACATCCAACGTTATTACCCCCGTTTATACGTTCGCAACGTTATAACAAATGTTGGGCTCGACACAATTCAGCCCAACTTTATAAGCGTAAGGAAAGGGGAAATCAAGAACATGTAATATTTTACAACATATAAGGGTGTGTGGCGCATGAACTTGCAATTTAGCGATACTAACATAAATGATGGGTCATGTGAACTTGCATTCAAATCAAAGTATAACTAAGTAGGTGACAAATGAAATGGCACAGTTTAGGCTAATACAAACTTGTGTTTGAACATGTTTAACTTGCCATAATGTCAAACACAAAACTAGCATGTTGTATATTCACCAAAATGTCCAATTATAGCATCTAATCACATAGCCTATTTCAACATGAACTTGCATAGTTTATGAAACCCAAACGATACTTAACATAGATCCAATTATACTTGCAAATAAACATGAACTTGCATAATTTATGAAACCCAAATGATGCTTAACATAGATCCAATTATACTTGCAAATAGACATGAAAATGATATCATAGGTTTTGGGTCATGTAGGCATAAAAGGTTTTAAGTCTAAAACATGTTTACATAAATTCTAATTTAGACTAAGGGAATATACATAGTCCATGCCTTCGACATGTACATAAAGGGATCAATTTCTAATTTTTGCCACAAACTTGCAAGTGCCATTGTTTTCATATACAATTGTTCAATAGGCTTGCATCAATCAATTTATGCCACAAACGTATGTACACAAGTCATGATAGAACCATCGCAATACATAGAATTTTATACAATACAATAACACAATTCTATTTTCATTCACATCGAAACACATCACAATTTTTATTCATATTCTGAAAGATCACTATACTTACAACGAATGCAGAATCTTGAATTCTGGATTCTGAATTCTGAAATTGAGATGCGCTCCTTTGGGTAGACTAATGTTGCGTTGATTAATTTGATTAACTTTAATCTTCTTCTTAATTTGATTTGTCTCTAGGCTTTTCTCTCTTGACGGCTATGTTCAATTCCTCCCTAGCAGCATGAAGACTCCTTTCTCATTTTTTTTGTGTGAATTTTCAGTTGAGACTTAGGGTGTATTTATAGATTTTAAGTTGTTTTGAGCCGTCAGATGAAGACAGGAGGAATCTAGGCCATTCAAGTTCAGAGAGCCAATCAAGAGGTGACACGTCAGCCATAGTGACACACAGAGCCATAGAAATTCGAGCCAGAGCCAGACCTGGCCAGCCAGGTCGACCAGGCTGGTCGACACCCAGGTCGACACTATGGTCGACCAGGGGGGACCAGGTCGACACTACGGTCGACCTGGTCTCTGGGCGGGAATTTTCCCGCCCAGCCCAGTTCGAACCTGAAATTCGAATTTTGAAATTTAAACTAAGCTGTTTATATTTAAATTTGATTCTGAAACTTCCGAAGGCCATAACTCCTTCATACGGAGTCCGATTCGCGCAAACTCAGACTCTATCTCAAGCAGAATTCCGAGACGAACGCAATGGTGTAACCCGTTTCCCTTAACTTTTTCATTTAGTATTAATTATACTTTAATTTGTGAAGCTTAGCATTATAGAATTCACGGGGTGTTACATTCTTCCCCCCATAAAAGGATTTCGTCCTCGAAATCTTCAAGTTAGGAAGAATGCATATCCTACCATCCAACAGTCCATCTACTCAACCAACAAACACAGGCATCCACTGTCCTTATAAGAATTCTAATGCTTCGTGACCATATGCATTATGTGTGTGTGTCCTTATCTAATGCAGAAATCAGGCGGTCTACTGATTCAGTTGACCTCCTTAATGCGAATCATGTAAGTGTCATGAATCCATTATGTATGCAAATTTTCCTACTCATAATTCTACATGAGTGCACAACTATTTATACAAATGCGACAACCATATGACAGCATATCAAGTTTCAACCATATACAAATGAGAATACATATATATTCATATGCAATATGAAGTGACTGAGCCGATCTATAACCTACGGGGTGTGTGTGTGTGTATCATCCACGAGCAACCACTAGCAACCACTAGCAACCATTTGCAGCCATCATCCACAACATGTTTTCAAATACATGTTTGCATCCATTTGTTTTCTACCTAAGGAGTTAGGAAAAGGACCGAGGAGATATACCTAAAAAGATAGATACAACATAACTTAAGAAAAAGAGATCAAAGATGTACCCTCAAAAAGAAGAGGGTAGGCGACGCGTATTCTGTCCTCAGTTTCCCAAGTCGCGTCTTCCTCGGCGTCGCTCCACTGAACTTTAACGAGTTTGACTTCGCGGTTGTGTAGCTTTCTCACTTCACTTCCTAAGATGCGGGTTGGAACTCTCCTCACAGTTGCTTCGCGTTCCACTTCGGCTTCTTCTAGAATGCTAGGTTCCACCACTTCCGCAGACTCATGCAAACACTTCCGGAGGTGAGAAACATGAAAGAAGTTGTGAACTCCGGCCAGTCTCTCGGGTAGCTCTAATCTATAGGCCATCTTCCCAACCTTCTCGATGATAGGAAACGGTCCTACAAATCTTGGTTCTAGCTTTCCTGCGGATCCAAAGCGAACGACGTTCCTTAAAGGAGATACCTTAAGGAAAACCCTGTCCCCAACCTCAAACTCAAGGTCGGTCCTTCTTTTGTCGGCGTAGGACTTCTGTCTGTCTTGGGCAGTCTTCATTCTCCTACGTATCAAGTCCACTTTCTCCGAAGTCTCTCGAATCATATCTGGCCTAAGTATAAGCTTATCTGTAGACTCCTACCAACAAGTTGGTGATTTGCACGGTCTTCCATACAAGGCTTCGAAGGGCGCCATACCGATGGTAGCTTGGTAGCTGTTGTTGTAGGCAAATTCCACTAAAGGAAGGTGGTCCTCCCAAGTCCCTCTAAAGTCAAGAACGCAAAGTCTCAAAAGATCCTCTAAAATTTTATTCACCCTTTCCGTCTGGCCATCGGTTTGGGGGTGATAGGCCGTGCTCAAACATAACTGTTCGCCTACAGCTTCTTGCAGACTCCGCCAAAACTCGCTTGTGAAGATAGGGTCTCGGTCACTAACAATGCTGGAGGGTATCCCATGGAGTCGAACTATTTCCTTGAGATAAATAGATGCTAGAGATGCGGCAGTCCTTCTACTCTTGATAGGTATAAAGTGGGCGCTTTTAGCTATCCACTATTAACCAAATGCTAGTGTTGCCTCTTCTCGACCTAGGTAGTCCATCAATGAAGTCCATTGAAATGCTATCCCACTTCCACTATGGGACCTCGAAAGGGTGAAGTAGTCCTCCAGGTTTCTTCTGTTCCGCCTTGACCCGTTGGCAGGTCATGAACTTAGAGACGAAATCTGCCATGTCTTGCTTCATGCCGCTCCAAAAGAAAGTCCTTTTTATATCCTTGTACATCTTATCACCGACAAGGTGTATAGTCATCTTGGAATGATGTGCTACCTCGAGAACCTTCTTTGTCAACTCCCTTGCTTGTGGGACGCATAATCTTGCATCTCACCTCAGCCAACCCTTATCGTCGATGGCGTATCTACTGAGGTGACTAGAAGTCTCACCCTTAATAAGTCTATCAATCACATCAACAAGCTGAGGGTCTTCACGTTGTGCAGCCCCTATTGAGTCTAAGAGATTCGGGCGTACTTCGAGAGATGCCAACAATCCGGATACGAAATCTGAGGAGGGCCTAAAGTTAAAACTGGCTATATACTCCAGGCTTTGCCTCTCTACGAAGAGTGGGATTAATGTTAGTTTCTTTCGGCTCAACGCGTCTGCTACTACATTGCCTTTGCCTGGAGTATAGGAAATTTTAAAGTCATACGAGGAAAGAAACTCCATCCATCTTTGCTGCCTCAAGTTAAGATCCTTCTGCGAGAAGAGATATTTCAACGATTTATGGTCAGTGTATAATTCAAACTTCTCACCTAGGAGATAATGGCGCCAATACTTAAGCGCAAAGACGATGGCGGCTAACTCAAGATCGTGGGTTGGGTAGTTCTTTTCATGAACTTTCAATTACCATAAGCTACTACCCTTCCTTCTTGCATTAGAACAGCGCCTAGTCCCGTTCCACATGCATCTGTGTATACTGTGAACATTTTGCTTCCATCTGGCAAAGTCAGAACTGGGGCTGTTGTGAGAGCCCTTTTTAATCGTTGGAAAGCAAACTCGCAATCCAAATCCCAAGTGAATGCCAGATTCTTCTTTGTTAGCCTTGTGGGTGGGGCTGAAATTTTCATGAAATCCCTAATAAACTTTCGGTAAAAACCGGCTAGCCAAAGAAAGCTTCGAATTTCGGTTGCATTTCTTGGTGTCTTCCAATCTTGCACTGCCACCACTTTCGCGGGGTCCATGGCCAACCCATCTTTGGACACTATATGCCCCAGAAATCTTATTTCTTTTCTCCAGAAGTAACACCTGGAGAATTTGGCTTTTTGCTGATGAGCTCAAAGAGTTTCCATGATTTCTTTCATATGCTGAGCATGCTCTTCCTCACTCTTTGAGAAGATTAAGATATCATCTACGAAGACAACCACAAATTTGTTGAGGAATTCTTTGAACACCCTGCTCATTAGGTCTAAGAAATAAGCGGGTGCGTTTGTCAAGCCGAAAGGCATGATAAGGCACTCGAAGAAACCGTCTGGGGTTATGAACATTGTCTTATCAATACTATCTTCAGCTACTCTTAGCTGATGAAACCCAGTTGCCAGATCAAGTTGGGAGAAGATCATCGCACCTACAAGCTGATCAAACAAATCATCGATTCGGGGAAGAGGGTGCCTATTTTTCTTGGTCAATTTGTTTAACTCCCTATAGTCAACGCAAAGGCGAAGCGAATCGTCCGCTTTAGTTGCAAACACCACTGGAGCACCCCATTCCGAAATGCTCCGTCAAATGAACCCTTTTTCGAGAAGTTCTTTAACCTGCTTACTGAGCTCTTTTCTCTCCCTTGGAGCCATGTGTCTGACAGGTAAAGCTACAAGCTTTGCGTTATCCACAAGATATATGCGGAAGTCTATTTCCCGCCTCGGAGGTAAGCCTTTCACCTCCTCAAAGACATCCGGATATTCCCGGACTACTCTTACTGATTGCAAATTCTCATCGGAAGCATCAAGCGACTCTAGATAACTAAGCATAACAACATTTAAGGGATTACAAGAAACTTCAAGAGTGTTACCAAGCCGAGTTAAGAGTCTAACTACTCTTTTCTCACAATCAAGAATGGCACTATTACTGGATAACCAGTCCATGCCTAAGATCAAACCATATCCTGAGAAGCCTAAGACAAAGGGATTACAGCTAAACTCAACGCTGAGAATAGAGATTTTCAAACCCAAACAAACCATTGACAAGTAAGCGGAGCCCCCAATTGGATTTGAAACTACTAAGGGATCTTCTACCATACTAGTGTCTAGATGCAGAGGTTCTACTAAGGCAGATGAAATAAAAGAGTGTGATGCGCCAGAGTCAAAAAGTGTACGAATTAGATGATCATAAAGATAGACTACACTTTCTACAGAAATACTACTACCTCGTTCTTGCTGAGGTGCCACTAGCGCATGAACCTGACCCCCTGAAGTGGATTCGGCTTTCTGTCCCTGCCCTTTCTTCTTTGGGCAGTCCTTAGCTTGGTGCCCAGTCTCTCCACAATGAAAGCAACCATACCGCTAGTTGTATCTTTTTCCTGTCATCAACCCCGAAGATGACAAACAAATCCTCAGTCTCCTTTTGCCAGTTTCTTGCTCCTACAAAGGACTCTGTTCCATAGAAGTCTTTTCCACCCATAGCCTTAAAGTCTCTACATGTTTTTGCGAAGGCATTTCCACGAGGAGGTGGAGGAGGAGGAACCGTGACCACTGGAGGAGGGATATCTGTTGGACCCGCGCCATTGGCCTTTTCTTCTATGTACCTCCTAAACCAGCCGGGAATCGACACTCCTTTCGGGAGGTTAAGGTCTCCAGACATGCCGAAACCGAAAGGAAAAGTTCAAAACGAAGGACAGAGAGAGATAGATAGGGCACATGGCTTTGGGGGATTTTTGCCTTTTTATAAACATAACACTTTTTTTTTCTTGAAAAATGCTTCTTTAAACTTTCTTTTTGAAAACAATTTCAAAAACTTCTATCTTATCTGGTAAACCAATCCTCTGATACCAAGTGAAACACCCCACCTCCGTTAAGGTCACTCACAAAGGGAATGCCTTAATTTTAGTGGAGGTTTATAAGTAAAAGCCACAGATAAACTCAAGACAGATATAAATACACATATTTTAAACAGCGGAAACTAAATAGACTTTTATTTCATCAATACGTGTTCAAAACATAACATTCCATAATTGTCTCAAAATACTTCCATCATTACAACCTCATAACTGTCTTAATTATTAAAGAAGCATAAAACATAAATAAAGTGACAAAAATCCCCAAAGTGATATCCAAAGCCATAATCCGAGTAAAAGAGATCCAAATCATACATCTACGTTCTTGGAGCTTGTAAAGAGCCTGATGAGCTGAGCTGTTTCCTCCCTGTGGACGTGGGGGGGGGGGGAACGAAAGAAAAGAAGACGAAAAGAAAATAGGTTCAGACATAAAGCCTGAGTAAATCTAGTAACTCTTCAGTATGTGAATAAGAAAAGGGCATGATAGATATATACTGAAAATAGGAAAGTGTCACAAGCTAAGGAAGTGTCGCTTAGAACCGAATAAACTATCGCACCCACACTATATCTCTACATCTACTTGAGTTTATTCTAACTGGCACCCCATGGTGAGGGTGAAGTGATCCCCATCTTTATTTAAAGATCGGCTCCTACTCGCGTTAACATGTGTCATACATCCCCCAAGAATTGTAGATACCTATGTTGGTCCCACCATGGGGTGTATCATGACCCATGGTGGCGGCCTCGACACAAATTCTAGAAGGCATAGGATATACTACTGGTGTCCCCAGTGCCCTGGTTGTCTGCTCCGGAGTGTGTGCACGCCCGCACCCCGTTAGACCTGCACTGTGCACCCACCGCCGTCGTTTGACCGGTTATAATTAGCCCAGTAATCGTGCCCCATCCTGCCTAGTTTCAGGGTACCGTTGATACCTAACTTGGGTTACTGCTGAAACTGGTCCCTCGTTACCAGGATTTTCTAGTCAAACATGTTAAGTGGTTAAGTGTCTGTATTTACCTAACCCCACCCATCAATTCTTGTTAACATGTTGAATTTGGTTAAGTGTTATAGTTGACTTAACCCTACCATCTGTCCTTAGCCTCTTAGGAGCACCTGACCACTCACATTAGACAGGTATTGCTACGGTTACTGGATATGCCGGCTGGTTCCGGGCAGATTTACACCGTAGCTCAGTCTAACCTCGGGTCATTATTGGGCTCAATGCTTAACCACCCACATTGGATAGGTATTGCTATGACTACTAGACAGCCGGGCGGTTCCAGGCAGGTTTACATCACAACTCAATCCAACCTCGGGTTAAGCATATCGTGTTTTCTAAGTTTACATATCTTATTATTATATATGTAAATGTCATATCTTTTATTCTTGGGTATAACAATTCATACCGCTTTAAATGTCATTGTCGTTGGCATGTGCCAAACATGCCAACATATATTTTCATGTTTTACATTCAACGTTATTATCTCCGTTTATACGTTCGCAACGTTATCCACCACCTAGATTCACTCTTTCAACAATTCTATCAAATAAAAGTTAAATATCTTCTTGCTCTAGTGAAGGTAATATAGTTTTTTTTATGGGTCCTCTGACCTAATGGGCCCTGTGTAGCCGCACAGCTAGCACTAGGCCAGGGCCGCCCATGGTTAAATGAGTGGTCAGCCATGTGTGGGTCGGGTTGCAAGACGTTCTTGTTGAAACCAGTGTATTCCCCTCTAGAGATACACTATCGGAAGGTGGTTCCGTACCTTGTCATAGTCGGAATCCAATCTCTAATAAGCGCCCTGCGGTTTTTGATTTTATTTTATATATGGAGCATGAGATGCAAGCGTTCCGCAAGATTTTTATTTATTTGACTTATACACTATTGTAATATCACTGGATTTGATATCAAAAATATCTTTGGTTATCGTAAGGTAAAACCATCCGTGTTTATGTGTGGGTCGGTCTTACGATTATCATTTCTTTTGAAAGGATTTTGAAAGTTAAACAAATGGTTGGACTTTACTCACACCAGTCCCATGACTGACCCAGAGTTTATTTTGTTTGTTTTCCCTAAACTCTTAGGTGCCTAAATTTGTACAGCAGTCAAGTAGTCGGGATTTTACAGATTCACTTGGAGGAGTTTGAAGCCGGAGGCTTCATCAGTTAGTTATAGACTATCGTATATTCCACTGTGTACCATGTTTGTATCTGGAAATAGGTGTTCATAACTTTTCCAGGAATAGCTGTCGTGCTCTGATAATGGTATGTATATACAAACCAGATTTGTATTTCAAAGTTTATGTTATATAATATATTTTATTTGTTCCGCTCTGAGTTTCTGATCTTCGTTTTCTTCTATTCTAATATTTCTTTCCTTCTATTTCTCGTCCTCGAACTTCTTTCTAATAATGATTCGTATTTCCGTGCAATTTGGATTGGACGTAGGTGTTATTAGTTGACTCAAAGAGTACGAAAATCCAGGCCATTATAAGAAACACAGCAACCCTTGGTCTCCCTAGCCCTTCTTCGACAGAGCAGGTATGTGTTTCAATTGAATTTTGGCATGCATGACTGATAGTAGGGAAAAAATTGAAATCTTTGTGTGATAGTTGATTGCTACTTTGGCACAATTATACATCCTATGGAAAAACTGTCAGTTTTGTCCAACTAAAAATGATTTGCAAGAAATTTTTATTTCTTCCCCATCTGGAAAAAAATCCTCAACTCCGCTACTGGTTAGTGTGTTAGCTATTTCAATTGAATTGGTTTGTGTAAGTGTGTTACCTGATTGCTACTTTGTGTTAAGGACGGATCTGTGGTTACACCCTGATTTCATAGAAATCAAATTTGAATCATGATTTGTGATTATGTAAAAAACATCTGAATTGCTATTGGAAACATGTATGGTATAATTTATGATTGCAGTATTTCTATGAAACAAAGAAATAACAACGAGTTAGTTTGCCTTGATTTCATCGTCATTTCACTGTTTGTTTTCCTTATGCTTGAAATTTAAATTGGGTTGTCTTATAATAAGTTTACTATGTTTTGAGAGATAACAAGTGTATTGAAAATAATTTAACAGGTTTGTTGAATATTTTGGTAGATGGATGATTACTAGACTTTCTGGTTAATATTTTACTAGGAGATCCACCATGTGGATGTATTTTAGCTCACACGTAGGTTCGGGTATCCATGATAATTAGCTTCATCCAAATGACATATGTTGCTGCGCTTAAATTTAGTAAAAAGTTGCTTTCACTAGCAACTTCCCCCTACTTTGTAGCAGAGACTGTAGTGTAAGTTACCTTGCACTACACAATCTGCTTCAAAGAAACTAAAAGTTGCAAGTGAAAGCAGCTTTTTCCAAAGGTTAAGTGAAGCGACATTCGACATTTGAGTGAAGCTAATTAGCATGGATTACTTACCCTATGCGTGAGCTAAAATGCAGCCACCTGGTAGATCGCCCGGTAAATTCTTAATCAGAAAGTCGAGTATGTGTGTCATCCGAAGATGATGATTCGATATCTTTAGTCGTTGGAGTAAGTATATATTATTTTACACTTATCTCTATGTAGTATCTTACATGGACGATGCCTTGCATTTTTAACGACTGACATTTCATTCATCTTTGAGACATATACTTACTGACTACACTAACACATGGATATTGGTCCTTAAAGTACTACTTTTGACTTGTTACAATGTACTGACTAAGTTAAACATAGGAGACATTATCAGTCGGTAATTAAAGTGTTGTTTTTGACTTGTTTCAATGTAATTTGAGTTAAACTAAGTCAATACATAATAACAGAAGACATTTCAGCCCACATATCATTTCTATATATATGTCATTAAACAAGTTCCATTTTAGCTCATTTCTGTATGTTTTAGTGAGTTACAATGTCGATCTCCTGTCTAGTGAAGTATTTGTGAGTTTAATGAATTTATATGCAGTCCTGTTGGAGAAAACAGAGAAAGTGGGGAGGTGAATCAGCTATATACGATGTTGGAGGTCACGTTAAACCACAAAGCATGTGAGATGCTAGTATGTTTCTAGGTTACAAGTTCATGAAATCATGTCAGTAGCATCACATAAACATGTTATACATATAATTGACAAATATGCACACATGAACACATACATGATATGCCTTTCACTGTTATCAGTACGAACACAAAGACATGATACTTTGTGTGCAATCAAGCATAAAATTGCTTCTTTTTCTTATAGATTTTGGTGCCTTTGTGCTGCTAGAACTCAGGCTGGCTACCACGATTCAGTTTTACTACCAATCAACAGGTTGGCCTTTTAAGTTTTGTTTTAAACTGTGTGTATATATATAAATATTTACGCTGTTATAAACTTTATCAGCATCAGCAAGCTTATTCTAATACTACTTTGATTTACAGCAAACACATGGATTTCATCAGCATGATCAGCACGTACGCTCAATCTTCCTTGCCTCGACTGGAGCTAAATATCAGGCTGATCATATGTTTTTACCTTTTTTTTACGAAAATCTTCGACAGTTTCCTTTGTATATGTTTGTATGTTATACATTGTGTTTGTGTTATGAAAAATCTAGTAATGCTTTGAGTATATATATATATATATATAAATTGCGTTATTCTTGTGTATAAATTGTGGTGTATAATGAAAAATATGTGCTACAGTTTCTGTTTTTATATATTATATATATATGCATGTATATACATATATGTGCACACACAGATATAATTAGATACGGTAAAAGGCGGTGTCTGAATACAATTTAGATACGGCTGTAAGACGTATTTTATTACTAGTGAGATACGGTTTATAGCCGTATCTAAAAATTTAACATGCCATTTTTTGATACAACTTTTTGCCGTGTTTGAGAGCTTTAGATACGACTAAAAATACAACTTAATCAACATATATGGTGTAGTGATTATAGGTGTAATTGGACATAATCTGGTATATGATTTCAATTTACTTCTCTACCGTTGGAAGTCAATAATTAAGTAATAATAATTTTCCACTTGTTGGATCTCCGTTGGATTTGTGGACATTTGTTCATGTTGATTCCCATAGTATTACACTTGGCAGACTCGAAATATGCATATTGGACACTTGTGAGTTGTGACCTCCTTCTCAAACTATCTCCGTACCTTCTTCTTCCTGTTCTTAAAACTCGAAAGAAAAACGAAACATCTCCAACTCGTTTGTATAGCACGTCCTTCTCTTCCCCACTCTGTTTCACAACCACGTCACCCTCTTCTAAACTTCACAGTCCATTTGCCCTTCAACACGATCGACCTTCTTTATACAGGCTCCATCAGCACCCGAGCCGAATACCTTTCTATCTCCCAATCAGTTTCTTCACTCAAGAAGTCAACATCGGTTTCCACCGGCCAATCGAAGCCGCCGTCCCCATCACCGCACTTGCTGCCCTAAACCTCCCTCAGACCCTTCTTCTCTACTCAGTTCACTCTTTCTGCATTCATTCATCTGGATTCCGATCCCCACATGCGCTGCTCCGCTTCCCTACGTTGACACGACACCGCTTACTTCGCTGTTGGAGGTCTACATGGCAGCGGTTATGTCATCTCCACCCGTTTCTGATTCCTCAATCAATTCCACCCTTTCTTACCCTTTTAAAAAGAATGAATCTTTAATATATACGGGTCATAAAGATGGATCGGTGGCGACACATTGAGTTCTCTGATCCAATGGTGGAGTTGGGATTATGAAATTGTAACACCCCACCTCCATTAAGGTCACTCACAAAGGGAATGCCTTAACTTCAGTGGAGCGGTTTTGGTAAACAGACACAGAATATCACAAGACAGTTATAAAAATTTTGCAGTGGAAAATAAACAACTTTATTAAAACACCAAAATATTTTGTTACATAATACCATGAGTCATAAAACCCTTACAACAAAGCACTTCTGTCTTAAATTATCAGAGTACATAGGTATTTAAAAGAAAACATCATTCCCCATATTAAAGAGCAAGCCGTATAAGAGACAGAGACTCGAGCCATACTTCAGAAGTAGCTCCTAGAAGATGATATCCAAATCCTGACTAAACCTGTGTGTTTCCTCCCTGAGAACCTGGGGGGGGGGACGGAAGAAAAGAGGCGAAACAAACTAGGTCAGACATATGTTTGGTGAGTCCAGTAACTTTTAGCCAGTAAATAAATAAAGGTAAACACGACAGGCATACAAAGTGGATAAGAGGATCACGGTACAAATGATAGGTATGACAGGACAAATAAGGTAAGGTGTATGCATGATTCACTACTAACTACTCTGCACTATTACTAGTCAAATCAAGATGGGATGATCTCTTCCACTAATGATAACGATGGTGGTAGTTTCGTGTATTCCTAGCTGCTGCAATAGGTGCTGCCTGCTCCAATCTCAACTAGTCGTACCCACTACCCTCCTACTATAAATTGGTAGACTTAGGGAATACGTTCGGGTATACCCTAAACACTACCCTAATCGATCGGCTCCCTACTCTGTAGATACCCTATGCTGGTCCCACAACTAGGGGGTATCACTTCCCTAAAGTGGCAGCCTAAGGTGTGCACAGTTATACCTACTAGTGTCACGGTCGTCTTGTCCCCCTCTGCCCGGCCCATGCACGCACATGTCCCCGATCGGTTTGCGCCGCCCACGCCATCCGTCTCGTTTTGGATCTCTTACAATCAATCAGTAAGCGTGCCCCTTCCCCGCCTAGTACGAAGTTCTTTACTTTGATACCCCTCCGGGTTACTGACTGAAATGGGTCCCATTCAACATGATACGAGCTTTCCCATATGTCTTGTATCCCCACTAGGTTTTCTACTGACTATGTATACCCTAAGGTGTCTTTAATTACATAGCCCTCAATCAGTTATGCGTACCTATAGGTGTCTTTAATACATAACCCCTATTCTACCTATCGGTTATGCGTACCTATAGGTGTCTTTAATACATAACTCTGTCTATTCCCATTAGTTATGCATACCCTTATGGGTGTCTTTAATACATAACTTTACTATTTTCCCCGGTTATGTATACCGTTAGGTGTCTTTAATTACATAACCCTTTTTATCTAGTTAAGTTTGTGGGCCTATATGTATTAATATTACCCACCTACCCTTTAGTTGTACTTAACACTCCCACTGATTTAATCCTATTTTTTTAACGGTTAAGTTTGTGGGCCTATATATATTAATATTACCCACCAACCCTTCAGTTGTACTTAACCCACCCACAATCCAATTCGTTTTGCTTAACCCTAACTTATGTCAACCATCATACAGTCCATATGTATTAAGTTAGGTTAAGTAGCATTAATTTATTATTGAGACCTCTAATCGTATTTCACATGCCACCCAAGGCACCCACTTAATTCCATATGCCACCCAAGGCACCCACTTAACCCCTCATGTCCCACTACATGTTTATCTGGTTAAGTGTTTCTTAATTCATTAAGACCGTAACCTTATAAAGACCTCTCACATTAGACTAGCATTTGTGGCAGCTGGATTTGCCGGGCGGGTCCGGGCAGTCTTACACCACAAAAGAGCCTAACCTCGTGTCTTTACAACTGTCACGCATTTAATTTATGCCTAAGACCTCCCACATTAGACTGGCATTTGTGGCAGCTGGATTTGTCGGGCGTGTCCGGGCAGTCTTACACTACAAAAGAGCCTAACCTCGTGTCTTAGACGATTAATTACTCCTAATTAATTATTCCCCATTTGAATTACTTTCCTTATTCAAATTATCAATTAATTCCAAATTTAACTATGGCCATAATTGACTCAATTATGTCCATCTATTTATGGTATGTAAAATTATACCAATTTCTTCACAAATTTATTTTATGCCATTTAAGGCATTTATGCCAATTCTCAATATTAAATCTTCGGACTTTAATTGCTTAAACATTCCTCTTTTGATTAATTAAGTTAATTAATTAATCCTTTCCTTTTTATAGGTGTCAATACCTATCTTATTAACAATTTGAATTTCCTATCTATAAATGGTCATATTCAAATTATACCATTTTTACCCAATTTTACCCAGTTCATAATAGGTAATTGTTTATATGTTTCCCTACTAGAATCATGTGTCCAATTTACATAATCACTAAGTAAATTATGCCTATTATGAATTCCCCTTTTTCCCCGCTTCATAACTAGCGTAACCCTTTGCATTTTTGGCAGCATCGAGGCTATAAAATAGTCTCGCCATAACAATAAAATAAAGGGAATGACAAGTTGATCGTTTTCAGTACAATTTTTGGCATAATCATGACAACTAGGGAAAATGACACGATAACTTCAAACATAATTGTGATTCACCACTTAATTAACAACTTGCACAGATTCATGATTTTGCAACATAACAACTTGCATAGGTTCATGATTTTCAACATAATTAACAACTTAGATAGGTTCACAATTCACAACATAACAACTTGCATGATTCATAACATAACCTCTTGCATAGTTGACTTACATAGGTTCATGATCCACAACATAACAACTAGCATAGGTCCATGAATTAACAACCTATCAACTTGCATAGGTAACTTACATAGGTTTAACAACTAGCATAAATTCATGAATTAACAACGCAACAACTTGCATAGGTAACTTGCATGGGTTCATAGTTTCTCAACATAATAATTTGCATAACTTCATGATTCACAACAATAATAAACTTACAATAATAAACTTGCATCATATCATGATTCACAACAATAATGAACTTGCATAACTTCATGATTCACAATAATAAGGAACTTGCATCATTTCATGATTCACAACAATAAGGAACTTGCATCATTTCATGATTCACAACAATAAACTTGCATAACTACAAACAACATATTCCCAAATCATAGTCTACCACAATTCACTTTTATTTATTTAAACCTAAAAGTGACTAGAACTCACCGAATACGGGGTCTTGAGTTTTGGGATCTAAATTCTGTAATTGATTAGCGTTCCCTTGTTGTAGACAATTTCGTTGTTGTAGTTTTAGGCTTGATTTGAATTGAATTGTTGTCTTTAATTTGCTTCTAGTTGGTGGCGGCTACTCTAGGGTTTGGAGTGACAACATGACGGCCACTGATCTAATTTTGATTTTGATTCTAGGGTTTGAGTCTATACATGTTTATATAGAATTTCAATTTAATTATAGCCGTTGGATGACCCTAGAGTTAATCGCAACCATTCAGTCCAGATTAGAACTATCCAGAAACTCTAATGACTCATTAACTACTCAGAAATGACTCAGCACTGACTCACCGTTTGAACCAGAGCCTCAGAAATCTGTGCAGATTTTTACCTCGGCCTGGGCGCACCTGCCAAATGCGCCAGTGCAATATTGCATGGGCGCACTTCCCAAGTGCGCCAGTGCAATTTTGTTCTGACGCACTTCCCAAGTGCGCCAGTGCATTCTGGCCCGTTTCTGGTTTTTCTGCCTAACTTCGTTCGTCCATATCTTCTTCATACAACATCCGTTTTACGCAAACTCGGACTCTATCTCAACCAGAATTCCGAGACGAACACAATGGCGTAACCCATTTCCCTTAATTCCCACATCTGAAATTAAGTATTCTTTAATTTAGTCAATCTGATTATTCAAAAATTCGGGGTGTTACATTCTCCCCTCCTTAAAGGATTTCGTCCCCGAAATCTTCAAGTCAAGAAGAATGTGCATCCTACCATACAATCATCCATCTACTCAACCATCAAACACAGGCATCCATTGTTCTTAAAAGATTTCTAATGCTATATGAACATATGCAAAAAGTGTGTGTATATATTCCTTATCTAATGCAAAATCAGGCGGTCTACTGATTCAGTTGGCCTTCTCAATGCAAACCATGATAGTGCCATGCGTCCATTATGTATGCGAAAGAATCCTATCGATACATATTATTTCTATATGTGTGCTCAACCATTCATCAAAATGCAGCATCCATATGATAACACAACCATTGTTCATCCATTAACCTAAATATGCACACACATTTATATGCAATATGAAAGTGATTTGAGCCGATCTAGTGCCTAATGTGTGTGTAAATGCATCCAACCACTAGCAAACACTTGTATCCACTTGCAACCATCAAACATAACATGTCCCAAGCACATGTTTACATCCATGGATTTCCTATCTAAAGGTCGAAGATCCGGTCGATGGGATATAAACAAATGATATAACTAAAACAAAAGCTCTGTTCCCATTTGACATCGGTTAAAAGAATAATTCCCTAAGTCTTAGCCCCGAAGACCGAAATCAACATCAAACTAACACCCAAAGAATTACCCCCATTAAACAATGTCAAAACTGGAGATCTACTTCATGCTTCGAGTAGAAGCCCGTATCCTTCAGAAATATCCAGATACTTACAGACTACTAGTACAGATCAGATTACAGAATGATTCTCAGAAAGCTAAGCATAACAGACCCTTGCGGGTCACAAGAAATTTTGGGGGTCTTCATATGACAAGTTAGAAACTTAACGACCCTCCTCTCAAAATCTAGAACGACCCTCTACATAGAAAGCTGGTCCATTTAGAACCAACCCATAGCCTATAAACTTGAGCACATAAACGTCACATTCAAATTTTTGACGCCTAACACAGATAATTTCAACCCCTTACAAATCACCAATAAATGAGCTGAACCACAAAAGGGGTTTGAAACAACTACGGGATCAGAAACAAGACTAGTATTAAAGTGCAGAGTCTATTACAAAATCAAAATGCCAGAATCCGAAAGAGTCTTAACTTCATAAGGAAATTAAACCTTTTACATAAATTTTTCCTATCTCTATCCTATCCATCTGCCACGAGAGCGTTCGCCTGCCCTCCAGAGGTCCCTTGCGATCCCTGCACCTTTGGGCATCCCTTGGAAAAGTGTCCGACCTCACCACACTTAAAGCTATTGGACTTCCTCCTTTTACATTCTTGGACTAGGTGACCTTCTTTCCCAAAATAGTGGCATTTCCTCTTATCCTTTCCCTTGCCATCCTTCCTGCCTTTCTTCTGCTATTGTTGTTGCTGTCCTTTCTTGGGTCCCACCTTCTCATTTTTTAGTGTCCCTTCAACTTTTTCCTGTTTCTTTGCTCGTTTGTCCTCTTCATGCATGAGGGCCATATCCACCAGCTTTTCAAAAGTGGCCCCCATGGGAACGTGGGTCATAGCCAATCCGTGTAGCGGCTCATTCAAGCCTTTAACAAATCTCAGAGCCTTCTTCTCAGGTGTGTTCACTAAGTCTAAGCTGAACCTCGCCAACTGATTGAACTTGTTGACATACTCTTTTACTGACAGACCCCTCTGCTTCAATGCCAAAAACCTTTCCATATATAGATTTTCTTCCGCTCGTGAGAGAAATTTAGCCTTAAACCTACGCCTAAAATCCGGCCATGTATCAACTGGATGCTCTCCATTAGTGGCCTCCCACCAAAACGAAGCTTCGTCTTTCATCAACCAAGCAGCCAATTGGACCTTCTTACAGGCGTCCAAGTCGAAAATGCCAAACAGATCCTCCACTTCCTTCAACCAATTTCTAGCTTCAATAAACGTTTCAGTCCCACTAAAAGATTTTCCACCCATCGAACGAAAGTCCTTACATATTTTGGAGAAAGTATCTCCACGCGGAGGAATGACTGGAGCTGGGGGAGGAGGAGGAGGAACGTTGGCCGAACCCGCGGTAGCGGCCCAAGCCTCGAGATATTGACGAAACCAACCGGGTACATGAACACCCTCTGGTATCTCAGCTGCTCCAGACATGATGAAACTAAAAAGGAAAGATTCAATACAAAGAACCGAAGGAAAGATATATGGCTCTTGGGGAGTGTTTTTCAAAACAGGCATTCCTTTTTGAAAATACTTTCTTTTAAAACCTCTTTGAAAATAGATTTTCAAAAGCTTTTTATCAAGTCTGGTAACCTTCAGCTCTGATACCAAGTGTAACACCCCACCTCCATTAAGGTCACTCACAAAGGGAATGCCTTAACTTCAGTGGAGCATTTTTGGTAAGCAGACACATAATATCACAAGAAAGATATAAAAATTTTGCAGTGGAAAATAAACAACTTTATTAAATCACCAAAATAATTTGTTACATAACACCATGAGTCATAAAACCCTTACAACAAAGAACTTCTGTCTTAAATTATCAGAGTACATAGGTATTTAAAAGAAAACATCATTCCCCATATTAAAGAGCAAGCCATATAAGAGACAGAGACTCGAGCCATACTTCAGAAGTAGCTCCTAGAAGATGATATCCAAATCCTGACTAAACCTGTGTGTTTCCTCCCTGAGAACCTAGGGGGGGGGGGAACGGAAGAAAAGAGGCAAAACAAACTAGGTCAGACATACGTCTGGTGAGTCCAGTAACTTTTAGCCAGTAAATAAATAAAGGTAAACATGACAGGCATACAAAGTGGATAAGAGGATCACGGTACATATGACAGGTATGACATGACAAATAAGGTAAGGTATATGCATGATTCACTACTAACTACTCTGCACTATTACTAGTCAAATCAAGATGGGATGATCCCTTCCGCTAATGATAACGATGGAGGTAGTTTCGTGTATTCCTAGCTGCTGCCATAGGTGCGGCCTGCTCCTATCTCAACTAGTCGTACCCACTGCCCTCCTACTATAAATTGGTAGACTTAGGGCATAAGTCCGAGTATACCCTAACCACTACCCTAATCAATCGGCTCCCTACTTTGCAGATACCCTGTGCTAGTCCCACAATTAGGGGGTATCACTTCCCTAAAGTGGCAACCTAAGGTGTGCACAGTTATACCAACTAGTATCATGGTCGTCTTGTCCCCCTCTGCCCGGCCCATGCACGCACATGTCCCCGGCCGGTTTGCACCGCCCACACCATCCGTCTTGTTTTGGATCTCTTACATTCAATCAGTAAGCGTGTCCCTTCCCCGCCTAGTACGGAGTTATTTACTTTGATACCCCTCCGGGTTACTGACTAAAATGGGTCCCATACAACATGATACAAGCTCTCCCCTATGTCTTGTATCCCCACTAGGTTTTCTACTGACTATGTATACCCTAAGGTGTCTTTAATTACATAGCCCTCAATCAGTTATGCGTACCTATAGGTGTCTTTAATACATAACCCCTATTCTACCTATCGGTTATGCGTACCTATAGGTGTCTTTAATACATAACTCTATCTATTCCCATTAGTTATGTGTACCCCTATGGGTGTCTTTAATACATAACTTTACAATTTTGCCCCGATTATGTATACCGTTAAGTGTCTTTAATTACACAACCCTTTTTATCTGGTTAAGTTAGTGGGCCTATATGTATTAATATTACCCACATACCCTTCAGTTGTACTTAACCCTCCCACTGATTTAATCCTATTTATTTAACGATTAAGTTTGTGGGCCTATATATATTAATATTACCCACCTACCCTTCAGTTGTTCTTAACCCACCCACAATCCAATTCGTTTTGCTTAACCCCAACTTATGTCAACCATCATACAGTCCATATGTATTAAGTTGGGTTAAGTAGCATTATTTCACATGCCACCCAAGGCACCCACTTAATTCCACATGCCACCCAAGGCACCCACTTAACCCCTCATGTCCCACTGCATGTTTATTTGGTTAAGTGTTTCTTAATTCATTAAGACCGTAACCTTATAAAGACCTCTCACGTTAGACTGGCATTTGTGCCAGCTGGAATTTCCGGGCAGGTCAGGGTAGTCTTACACTACAAAAGAGCCTAACCTCGTGTCTTTACAACTGTCACGCATTTAATTTATGCCTAAGACCTCCCACATTAGACTTGCATTTGTGGCAGCTGGATTTGCCGGGCGGGTCCGGGCAGTCTTACACCACAAAAGAGCCTAACCTCATGTCTTAGACGATTAATTAGTCCTAATTAATCATTCCCCAATTTGAATTACTTTCCCTATTGTAACAACCCGAATTTTTATAACATGTTAAAACAAGAAATAAGGGCAGAATTAAATTATAAGTTAAGAATCAATGGGAACAGGTTACGCCATTGCATTTGTCTCGAAATTCTGCTTGAAAACGAGTCCGAAATTTCGTAAATCGGAGTCCGTATGACCAAGATATGGCCCATAGAAGATTTTAAGAAAATTCAAAATTCAGCCCGAAATTCAAATTCAGCCCCAAACAGATTGGGCAGGAAAATTTCTCGTCCAGCCCTAGGTCGACTGGGGAGTCGACCTGCCCCAGCCCAGGTTGACTGCCCAGTCGACTTGGGTGTCGACCTGGGGGTCGACTTCCCTGGTCGGCCATGTTTGCCTGGTGCACCTATTTGCTCCTTTGGGTCTGTTCAATTGGCCTGTGACGGGATTTGATGGTTCAGATCTAAACTAGGGTTAATCCTATAGCCTAAACTTGTCTCTACACCTATAAAAACACCCTAAGACCTAGCCAAAACCACCACAAATCATCCTAACAACTAAGTGCTGCCAAAATGCTCTTAAATCATGGCCTCCATCTTCATCATTGAGAGATTGAGAGTTCTAAACTAAAGCTAAGGCAAAGGAGAAATCTTTCTCCATCAAATCAAAGGAGCTACTTATTTCTCAAGGCTTCTAGTGTTGCTACATCATTCCTAGAGCTTCTACAACGTCTCTATCTTGTTCTATTTTGTTCTAGTTCTCATAGCCACGATTTGTAAGCACCACTCTACTCTTGGATTTAAACTATGAAATTAATATGAACGTGTAGCAAGTTGAAATGAGATTCTTGTGTAATACTTGTCTTTGGTCTATCATTGTATGCATAGATCCATTCATGAATCTTTTGATCTAAGATTGTGGGACTATCATGAACCTAGTACCATTCACCTTGATTTTTGGGTAGAAAGCTATGAACTTTATTTGGGGATTATGCATAATGCAACATAGAACCCCTCATAACCTTGATGTTAAGTGCCTATGATGTTGAACTACATGCTAGTCACAAGTTTATCACTCTATGTCAACTATTATCATGTTATCACCCTATTTGCTAAGTTTGATGTCATACATGTTTTGAGGCCAATAATCCTATATGCTAGTTGTGATGAACACCTTTGCCTCAAATATCATCATGTTTAACTTATGACCAACTTTATCACCTTATGCCCATCTTTGTCATGTTGTTATGTTCCCCTTCTTGATCTATTTGTATTGATGCGAATTTACGAGCGATGGGAATACGTTATGGGTAGTTAGGCGAACTTGAAATGACATGAAAACATGACTTGAAATGTGACATGAAAATTGATTATGATTGAAAACATGAATGTGGTCATCACATGTAGAAAATCATAAAGTGGCCAACTCGAGGTTGGGTTGAGTTTGTAGAGTAAATCTGCCCGGAACCGCCCGACAAATCCAGTGGTTACAAGCAATAGGACCCAATGTGAGTAGTTGGTCATATCGCGCTTAAAACCCGAGGTTAGACTAGGTTGTGGTGTAAATCTGCCCGGACCCGTCCGGCACATCCAGTAACCACAACAAAGTCTAATGTGACAGGTTGGGCGCAACAACACTTAACCCGTTAGAAACCCTAGTTACGTGGTCCTTTTCAGCAGTAACCCTCTTGGATGTATCACGATACCCTAGGGACTAGGCTAGGGTGGGGCACGATTACTGGGCTGATTGTAAGCGACCAGAAAGACGGCTGAGTAGGTGCGCCAGTGTAGGTTCAGGCGGGCTATGGTCGTGCATATAGTCCGGAGATGAAAAAAACAGACATGGGCACCAGTAGGTTTAGACTGTGCGTGCTTGATTTGTGTCAGTGGTTGGCACCCTAGGGCTTGATACACCCTAGGGTGGACCTAGCACAGTTGACTACATTCCGTGATTGGGCCGTATGACACCGACACTCAACGAGTTAGGCTTATAGGGAGCCGATCGACTAGATCGTATAGTTGGACCTTGACTTGGGTCATCTCATGATATTGGGCCAAGGGATCATTTCTTGTTTATACTTGACATGGGTTAGAATACTAGTACTATTGGTGCAAAACTAAACCTTGTATATGCGATGCCACACTTGATCTACCTTGTTATCTATTTATCATGCAAGTTAGTTACCATCTTTATGTTTCATCTCAGTTTCTCATGTTTAGTTAACTTCATTAGTTTTTATACTAATAGTAGGTAGGACTTACCAGTCTTTATGACTGACCCTTTTTCTTTCGCCTCTTTTCTTCCGTTTCCCCCCCAGGTTCTCAGGGAGGGAACACTAGTGCTTAGCTTGGACATTTGGCTTGCTTTCTTGACAGCTCATGTACGGTTTGGACTTGAGCTTGCTATGGCTTCACCACATCTATTTTGGGGATAGTTTACTTTATGTTATTTTCAGTTTATGTTTCTAGACTTATGGTAGTTGGAAAATAATGACTAAGTATTTTGATGTAAGTTGACTTTGGTTTTGAAATGGTTAACTATGGTTTTTAAATTTCTACCGCTGCTTTACTTATTTATTTATCTACGTTCTGTCTTGTGATATCTCTGTGTATGTTTACCTAGACAACACCCCTCCAAAGCTAGTGAAATCACTCGTGAGTGACCCTGGCGGAGGTGGGGTGTTACATTTGGTATCAGAGCATGAGGTTTACTAGACCGGACAAAAGTTTTAAAAACCCTTTTGAAAAACTATTTTCAAAGCCAATTAATTATTTTTCCAAGGAAAGTCTAGTTTATTTTAAAAGGCTATTCCCCAAAAGCCATTAGCACTATCCTTTGTTTCCTCGTTCTAAATCTATCTTTTACTTCGTTTCAGTATGGCCGATAACTTTATCATCCCGGAGGGAATACCGGTACCTATTTGGTTTAGGAGGTACATGGAGGCTAGGGCAAATGGAGCCGGCCCAGCAAACACTCCCACTCCTCCTCCCATACCTGAGGTTCCTCCTCCCCCTCCTCAGCGTCTACAAGAGGATTTCGCGAAGATTTGTAAAGACTTTAAGGCGATGGGTGGCAAGAATTTTGTTGGGACAGAGACTTATGTTGAGGCAAGAAACTGGTTAAGGGAAACTGAAGACCTTTTTTCTATCTTGATGTAGAAGATCGTAGGAAAGTTCTGTTGGCAGTATGGCTATTGAAAGAGGAAGCTGCTTATTGGTGTGAAGTCACCAACGATACTAGGCCTATAGAGACTTGGGCCGACTTTAGGATGAGGTTTGGGCTTAAGTTTCTATCATCTGCTGAAGAGAATCTGCAAATTGAGAGGTTTATATCTTTGAAACAAGGGGACATGAACATGAGGGAGTATGTGAATAAGTTTAACCAGCTTGCTCGATTCGGTTTAGACATGGTTAACACACCTCAGAAGAAGGCTCTACGCTTTGCTCGAGGATTGAATGAGCCATTGCAAGGTTTGGCCATGTCTCATATACCCATGGGGGCCACTTTTGAGAGCTTAGTGGATATGGCCTTGTTTCAAGGAGATGATAAGAATGGCAAGAAAGAAGTTAAGCTTAATGAGACTCAAACCAAGAAGGCGGACTCCAAGTGGGGAGGCAACTAGAACAACCAGAACAACAAGAACACCAAGGGTAACAAGGCCAACAACAAGGCAAGGGAGACAAGGAAGTGCAACTTCTGTGGGATCACTGGACACATAGTCAAAGATTGTAGGAAGAAGAAGAGGAAGTTGGGAGAATGCTTTCATTGCGGAGAGTCTGGACACTACAGTAAGGATTGCCCAAAGAAGCAAGAATAGGGGCAAGGACAGACTCAGCGAGCAGGACCTTCTGGAGGGCAGATGCATGCTCTCAACACTACTCCAGCTCCGGACCAAGGTAGTATTTCTGTAGAAAGCCTTGTTTACATTTTTGGTTTTCCTGTTCGAACTTTATTTGATTCTAGCGCATCGCATACCTTTATTTCTTCTGACATTGTTGAAAGTTTGCACCTAAGTACTAGTCTAGTTGAGGATCCCGTTAGTGTTTCAAATCCAATTGGGGGTTCCGCCCATCTATCTATGATTTGTATGGATTTGAGGATTTCTATCTTGACCGTAGAATTCACATGTAATGCTTATGTTCTCGGGTTCATGGGATACGGGTTGATTTTGGGCATGGATTGGTTGTCCAGTTACAGAGCCATTCTCGATTGTGAGCATAGGGTAGTGAGGCTTATGACTCGCCTTGGCAATACTCTAGAGATTTCTTGTAACCCTATGGATCCCGTCATGTTATGTTATCTTGAATCCCTCGACTCGTCTATTGACAATCTTCAATCTGTGAGGGTGGTCCGAGAATATCCTGATGTCTTTGATGAGGTGAAGGGGTTACCCCCTAAATGCGAGATAGACTTCCGTATTTATCTTGTTGATAATGCCAAGCCAGTTTCATTGCCTGTTAGGCACATGGCCCCGCGAGAAAGAAGAGAGCTTAGCAAGCAAGTCAAGGAGTTGCTTGAGAAAAATTTCATTAGGCGAAGCATTTCTGAATGGGGTGCTCCTGTGGTATTCGCTACTAAGGCGGATGATTCGCTTCATCTATGTGTTGATTATCGTGAGTTAAACAAGCTGACAATGAAGAATAGGAACCCGTTACCGAGGATTGATGATCTTTTTGACCAGCTTGTAGGTGCTTCTGTTTTCTCTCAACACGATCTAGCCGCCGGATTCCATCAGCTTAGAGTGGCTGAGGATAGTATTGACAAGACTGCGTTTAGGACTCCAGATGGATTCTTTGAATGGCTTGTCATGCCGTTCGGTTTGACTAATGCACCCGCTTACTTCGTTGATTTGATGAGTAGGGTGTTTAGGGAGTTCCTTAACAAGTTCATGGTTGTCTTTGTGGATGATATTCTGATCTTCTCTAAGGACGAGGAAGAGCATGCTATACATCTCAAGGAGGTTATGGATACGCTTAGAGCTCATCAGTTAAAAGCCAAGTTCTCCAAATGCCATTTCTGGAGAAGGGAAGTTCGGTTCCTTGGGCATATAGTTTCTAAGCAGGGCATAGCTGTGGATCCCGCTAAAGTAGTGGCGGTACAAGACTGGAAGGTTCCGAAGAATGCAACTGAAGTGAGAAGCTTTCTCGGTCTGGCAGGATTTTATAGGAAGTTCATTAAGGACTTCTCTAAGATTTTAGCCCCTCTCACTAAGTTAACGAAGAAGAACTTAGTCTTTGCATGGGATTTAGAGTGTGAGCTTGCTTTTCAAAGGCTCAAGAAAGCCCTCACCACAGCTCCAGTTCTAGCATTACCCGATGGAGGGAAGTTGTTTACCATGAATGCCGATGCATGTGGCACGGGATTAGGTGCTGTCCTGATGCAAGAAGGGAGAGTGATATGCTTTGGGGGTAGGCAACTCAAAGTTCATGAGAAGAACTATCCCACTCATGATTTGGAGTTGGCGGCGATCGTCTTTGCACTCAAATCTTGGCGCCATTATCTTCTAGGTGAAAGGTTTGAGTTATATACTAATCACAAGTCGCTCAAGTACCTCTTCTCGCAGAAAGATTTGAATCTAAGGCAGCAGAGGTGGATGGAATTCTTGGCATCATATGACTTTGATATAGCTTATACCCCTGGCAAGGGTAATGTTGTAGCGGATGCGCTAAGTAGAAGAAGGTTGACTTTGAGTCCCTTGTTTGTTGAGATGAAGAGCCTAGATTTCTTAGCAACCTTTGATTTTACAACTGCTGTTGAGTCGATGACTGGTTCGTTGACATCCCTTGAGCTTAGACCTACACATCTTGATCAAGTTGGGACTTCACAAAGGGAAGACCCGCAGATAGTCGAGATCATGGACAAGTTGATTCGTGGTGAGACGTCAAGTCACCTCGCTAGATATACTATTGATGACAAGGGGTGGCTAAGGCGTGATGGAAGACTATGTGTCCCACAAGTGGGAGACTTAGTAAATAAAGTTCTTGAGGAGGCGCATCACTCGAGGATGACCATACATCCCGAAGGGGATAAGCTGTACCGGGATATGAAGCGCATTTTCTTTTGGGATGGGATGAAAAAGGATGTGGCAGAGTTTGTTTCTAGATGCATTGTTTGCCAACAAGTAAAGGCCGAGTCGAAGAAGCCCGGTGGGGTACTGCATCCATTGGAGGTCCCGCAATGGAAGTGGGAAAGTATCTCTATGGATTTTGTGGATGGATTGCCGAGATCAAGGAAGGGGAATACTAGCATATGGGTCATAGTGGATAGACTCACGAAGAGCACTCATTTCACTCCAGTGAAGAGCAAGAGAACCGCATCATGGCTAGCATCTGTTTATCTTCGAGAGATAGGGCGATTGCATGGAGTTCCCTCTAGCATAGTTAGCGATCGTGACCCAATCTTTACTAGCCAATTTTGGAATAGTTTGAAAGAAGCGATGGATACGCGATTGAATCTAAGTACAGCCTATCACCCACAGATGGATGGTCAGACCGAAAGGGTGATTAGAGTACTAGAAGATCTGTTGAGGCTATGCATTCTTGACTTTGGTGGCACTTGGGAAGACCACCTTCCTCTCGTAGAGTTTGCTTATAATAACAGCTACCAAGCAAGCATAGTGATGGCACCATTCGAAGCTTTGTATTGGAGGCCGTGCAAGTCACCAACATGTTGGTGGGAGACGACGGATAAGCTTATACTTGGGCCCGACATGATAAGGGACACATCCGAGAAGGTTGAGTTGATTCGAAGGCGGATGAAAACGGCCCAAGATAGACAGAAATCCTATGCAGACAAGCGAAGGACAGACTTAGAGTTTGAAGTTGGAGATATGGTCTTTGTGAAGGTTTCTCCCTTGCGAAATGTGGTTCGTTTTGGAGTAGTTGGAAAGCTAGCACTAAGGTTCGTAGGACCCTTCCCTATCATCGAGAGGATTGGGCAAATGGCTTATAGGGTGGAATTGCCCGAGAAGCTGGCTGGAGTGCACAATGTCTTTCATGTCTCGCATCTCCGAAAATGCGTACATGAATCAGCCGAAGTAGTTGAGCCTAGCATTCTTGAAGATGTGGAAGTAGTGAAAGAGGCAACCCTGAGGCGAGCTCCGATTCGTATCTTGGGAACAGAGATCAAGAAGCTGAGGAATCGAGAATTCAAGTTAGTAAAGGTTCAGTGGAGTGAAGCCGACGAAGATGCAACTTGGGAAACCGAGGAGAAGATGCGTGGGCTTTATCCATTTCTTTTTTAGGGTACATTTTCAATCTCTTTTCCTAGTTAGCATATCTTTCTTTTGCTATCCATGTTTATCTTGTTATTTCGTTAATCTTGTCATGAGAACCTTAGGTAGAAACCCTTTGGATGAAACATGCATTTGAAACATGTTATGCTTGATGGTTGCAAATGGTTGCAAGTGGTTACTCGTCGATGCATGATACACGTTAGGCACTAAGATCGGCTCACACACTTTCATATTGCATATGCATGAGTGTTTATGGTTATTCATGGATGAAACTTGTTATGCTATCACGTGGATGTTGCATATGAATGAATGTTATGTGCACTCATGTAGAGATTATAAATTATGTTAGGAATTTGCATACATTTGGACTCATTTCACTAACATATTCTGCATTAAGGAGGTTTACTGAGTCAGTAACCGCCTGATTTTCGCATTAGATAGGTGCATATACACACACTTTTGCATATGTTCATACAGCATTAGAAATCTTTTAAGGACAATGATTACTTGTGGATGATGTTTTGAGTAGATGGATGATGGATGGTAGGATACGTTCTTCCAAACTTGGAGATTTCAGGGACGGAATCCTTTAAGGTGTGGAGAATGTAACAACCCGAATTTTTATAACATGTTAAAACAAGAAATCAGGGCAAAATTAAATTATAAGTTAAGAATCAATGGGAACGGGTTACTCCATTGCGTTCGTCTCGAAATTCTGCTTGAAAACGAGTCCTAAATTTCGTAAATCGGAGTCCGTATGACCAAGATATGGCCCATAGAAGATTTCAGAAAATTCAAAATTCAGCCCGAAATTCAAATTCAGCCCCAAACAGATTGGGCGGGAAAATTTCCCGCCCAGCCCCAGGTCGACTGGGGAGTCGACTTGCCCCA
This sequence comes from Allium sativum, assembly GCA_030737875.1. Classification (NCBI taxonomy): domain Eukaryota; kingdom Viridiplantae; phylum Streptophyta; class Magnoliopsida; order Asparagales; family Amaryllidaceae; genus Allium; species Allium sativum. The sequence goes on from CM060918.1 coordinate 549,021,235, forward strand.
GCCCAGGTCGACTGCCCAGTCGACTTGGGTGTCGACCTGGGGGTCGACTTCCCTGGTCGGCCATGTTTGCCTGGTGCACCTATTTGCTCCTTTGGGTCTGTTCAGTTGGCATGTGACGGGATTTGATGGTTCAGATCTAAACTAGGGTTAATCCTATGGCCTAAACTTGTCTCTACACCTATTAAAACACCCTAAGACCTAGCCTAAACCACCACAAATCATCCTAACAACTAAGTGCTGCCAAAATGCTCTTAAATCATGGCCTCCATCTTCATCATTGAGAGCTTGAGAGTTCTAAACTAAAGCTAAGGCAAAGGAGCAATCTTTCTCCATCAAATCAAAGGAGCTACTTATTTCTCAAGGCTTCTAGTGTTGCTACATTATTCCTAGATCTTCTACAACGTCTCTATCTTGTTCTATTTTGTTCTAGTTCTCATAGCCACGATTTGTAAGCTCCACTCTACTTTTAGATTTAAACTATGAAATTAATATGAACATGTAGCAAGTTGAAATGGTATTCTTGTGTAATACTTGTCTTTGGTCTATCATTGTATGCATAGATCCATTCATGACTCTTTTGATCTATGATTGTGGGACTATCATGAACCTAGTACCATTCACCTTGAATTTTTGGGTAGAAAGCTATGAGCTTTATTTGGAGATTATGCATAATGCAACATAGAACCCCTCGTAACCTTGATGTTAACTTGCCTATGATGTTGAACTACATGCTAGTCACAAGTTTATCACTCTATGTCAACTATTATCATGTTATCACCCTATTTGCTAAGTTTGATGTCATACATGTTTTGAGGCCAATAATCCTATATGCTAGTTGTGATGAACAACTTTGCCTCAAATATCATCATCTTTAACTTATGACCAACTTTATCACCTTATACCCATCTTTGTCATGTTGTTATGTTCCCCTTCTTGATCTATTTGTATTGATGCGAATTTACGTGCAATGGGTATACGTTATGGGTAGTTAGGCGAACTTGAAATGACATGAAAAACATGACTTGAAATGTGACATGAAAATTGATTATGCTTGAAAACATGAATGTGGTCATGACATGTAGAAAACCATAAAGTGGCCAACTCGAGGTTGGGTTGAGTTTGTAGCGTAAATCTGCCCGGAACCGCCCGGCAAATCCAGTGGTTACAAACAATAGGACCTAATGTGAATAGTTGGTCATATCGCGCTTGAAACCCGAGGTTAGACTAGATTGTGGTGTAAATCTGCCCGGACCCGCCCGGCACTTCCAGTAACCACAACAAAGTCTAATGTGAGAGGTTAGGCGCATTAAATTAATTAATGCCACATGTTAGGGTTAAGTCATGAACCACTTGGATACACTTAACCAACTTGATACATGATTGGATAGGGTTAACCACACTTAACCCGTTAGAAACCCTAGTTACGTGGTCCTTTTCAGCAGTAACCCTCTTGGATGTATCACGATACCCTAGGGACTAGGCTAGGGTAGGGCACGATTACTGGGCTGATTGTAAGCGACCAGAAAGACGGCTGAGTAGGTGCGCCAGTGTAGGTTCAGGCGGGCTATGGTCGTGCATATAGTCCGGAGTTGAAAAAAACAGACATGAGCACCAGTAGGTTTAGACTGTACGTGCTTGATTTGTGTCAGTGGTTGGCACCCTAGGGCTTGATACACCCTAGGGTGGACCTAGCACAGTTGACTACATTCCGTGATTGGGCCGTATGACACCGACACTCGACGAGTTAGGCTTATAGGGAGCCGATCGACTAGATCGTATAGTTGGACCTTGACTTGGGTCATCTCATGATATTGGGCCAAGGGATCATTTCTTGTTTATACTTGACATGGGTTAGAATACTAGTACTATTGGTGCAAAACTAAACCTTGTATATGCGATGCCACACTTGATCTACCTTGTTATCTATTTATCATGCCAGTTAGTTACCATCTTTATGTTTCATCTCAATTTCTCATGTTTAGTTAACTTCATTAGTTTTTATACTAATAGTAGGTAGGACTTACCAGTCTTTATGACTGACCCTTTTTCTTTCGTCTCTTTTCTTCCGTTTCCCCCCCCTGGTTCTTAGGGAGGGAACACTAGTGCTTAGCTTGGACATTTGGCTTGCTTTCTTGACAACTCATGTACGGTTTGGACTTGAGCTTGCTATGGCTTCACCACATCTATTTTGGGGATAGTTTACTTTATGTTTTTTTTCAGTTTATGTTTCTAGACTTGTGGTAGTTGGAAAATAATGACTAAGTATTTTGATGTAAGTTGACTTTGGTTTTGAAATGGTTAACTATGGTTTTTAAATTTCTACTGCTGCTTTACTTATTTATTTATCTATGTTCTGTCTTGTGATATCTCTGTGCATGTTTACCTAGACAACACCCCTCCAAAGCTAGTGAAATCACTCGTGAGTGACCCTGGCGGAGGTGGGGTGTTACACCTATTCAAATTATCAATTAATTCCAAATTTAACTATGGCCATATTCGACTCAATTATGTCCATCTATTTATGGTATATAAAATCATACCAATTGCTTCATAAATTTATTTTATACCATTTAAGGTATTTATGCTAATTCTCAATATTAAATCTTCAGACTTTAATTGCTTAAACATTCCTCTTTTGATTAATTAAGTTAATTAATTAATCCTTTCCTTTTTATAGGTGTCAATGCCTATCTTATTAACAATTTGAATTTCCTATCCATAAATGGTAATATTCAAATTATACCATTTTTACCCAATTTTACCATGTCATAATAGGTAATTGTTTATATGTTTCCCTACCAGAATCATGTGTCCAATTTACATAATCACTAAGTAAATTATGCCTATTACGAATTCCCCTTTTTCCCCGCTTCTTAACTAGCGTAACCATTTGCGTTTTTGGCGTCATCGAGGCTACAAAATAGTCTCGCCATAACAATAAAATAAAGGGAATGACAAGGTGATCGTTTTCAGTACAATTTTTGGCATAATCATGACAACTAGGGAAAATGACATGATAATTTCACATATAATTGTGATTCACCACATAATTAACAACTTGCACAGATTCATGATTTTGCAACATAAAAACTTGCATAGGTTCGTGATTCTCAACATAATTAACAACTTAGATAGGTTCATGATTCATAACATAACAACTGGCATGATTCATAACATAACCTCTTGCATAGGTGACTTACATAGGTTCATGATCCACAACATAACAACTAACATAGGTCAATGAATTAACAACCTATCAACTTGCATAGGTAACTTACATAGGTTTAACAACTAGCATAGATTCATGAATTAACAACGCAACAACTTGCATAGGTAACTTGCATGGGTTCATAGTTTCTCAACATAATAATTTGCATAACTTCATGATTCACAACAATAATAAACTTGCATCATATCATGATTCACAACAATAATGAACTTGCATAACTTCACGATTCACAATAATAAGGAACTTGCATCATTTCATGATTCACAACAATAAGGAACTTGCATCATTTCATGATTCACAACAATAAACTTGCATAACTACAAACAACATATACCCAAATCATAGTCTACCACAATTCACTTTTATTTATTTAAACCTAAAAGTGACTAGAACTCACCGAATAAGGGGTCTTGAGTTCTGCGATCTGAATTATTAATTGATTAGTGTTCCCTTGTTGTAGACAATTTCGTTTTTGTAGTTTTAGGCTTGATTTGAATTGAATTGTTGTCTTTAATTTGCTTCTAGTTGGTGGCGGCTACTCTAGGGTTTGGAGTTACAACATGACGGCCACTGATCTAATTTTGATTTTGATTCTAGGGTTTGAGTCTACACATGTTTATATAGAATTTCAATTTAATTATAGCCGTCAGATGACCCTAGAGTTAACCGCAACCATTCAGTCCAGATTAGAACTATCCAGAAACCCTAATGACTCATTAACTAGTTAGAAATGACTCAGCACTGACTCACCGTTCGAACCAGAGCCTCAGAAATCTATGCAGATTTTTACCTCGGCCTAGGCGCACCTGCCAAGTGCGCTAGTGCAATATTGCATGGGCGCACTTCCCAAGTGCGCCAGTGCAATTTTGTTCTGGCGCACTTCCCAAGTGCGCCAGTGCATTCTGGCCCGTTTCTGGTTTTTCTGCCTAACTTCGTTCGTCCATATCTTCTTCATACGGCATCCGTTTTATGCAAACTCGGACTCTATCTCAACCAGAATTCCGAGATGAATGCAATGGCGTAACCCGTTTCCCTTAATTCCTATATCTGAAATTAAGTATTCTTTAATTTAGTTAATCTGATTATTCAAAAATTTGGGGTGTTACAGAAATTGATATTGGTTGAATCTAGGCAATTTGTCAGGGGAAGCAGGGTCGCTATGCGGGACTGAAATTGCTACAGGGAAGGTGCTTGCTTTTATGAAGCACAGGATGCTTTTCTTGACTGAAAGTGGTGCCGGTTTCCTTGATCTGAGAAAAATTACCAACTGCTATGGGATTGGAAAGAAGAGAAGTAGTACGCATAGCAGTATCGTCATCCGTTGGCTTCTTCGATGTTGATAAGGGATTTGATAGTGAAAAGTTTGGAAGCAATAGCGGCGAGAACATTTAATTTAAATTTATTTTAAATGGTTTATTATAATTAGTTAACGTTAATTAATGGCTTATTGATGTTGATGGTTGTATGTGATGTTTGGATGGATATTTATGTTGCTAGAACAAAAGGTACACTAAGCGTTATTAAACGTAACACTTGCACATAACTAGAAGTGGTTTAATTGTTGAAATGTGATGGATTAATTCATGTTCATATGGTTGATTATTGATTGATTATGGTTGTATTACACACATGCCGTAGCTGTGGAGTTATACGAGTAATCTGTTTAAATCTCCTTTCCATTACGATTTTATTTTTTTAAACTTTAAAATAAAAAAATTGTAAGTTTAGTTATGAATTTAGATTTTGAAAATTTATAAATCTAAGTTAACGAATGATAAAAGGCCTTTGTGAAAGATGGAAACAATTTCGAAAATGTTTTAATTAATTTTGGACTCACGAAGTTTGAGACAAGTTTTGAAATTTAATTAAGGTAGTAATTTTGAGTTACACTGGTTTTTTTTAAACATTTATTTTAATAACAATTCGTAAGCTTTGAAGTAATTAAACAAGTTAGGAAAATATATTATTAAGTTTCGATTAAATTGAAATGGAGCTTGGAAATATTTCAAGCTATTTACAGTTAAATCGAGTTTTGAATCAAAGAAAATGATTTGAGTTATGAATCAAAATTTGTTTTTATTAAGATAAGTGGTTCTAATATTTGTATAGCGACCAGCTATAAACTTGTAAACGGTTGAACGAGTTTGGAAAATATTAGTACTGTATATTTAGTTGTGAATATAATTTAAAATGAAGATTCGAAAATTTAAAACGATGTTTTGAAATAAAATTATTTTGGACTAAATGGGAATATAAAATATTATTTTGGATAAGACTGGGAATATGGTTTTAAATTTAAATTATGAAAATTTAAAAATTATTTTAAAAGGATTTGAACGTTTTATAATTTACATCGTTATATAACTTGAATTGAACGTGTCGCGTAGCAACAGTTCATTGATATTGATTTAAAATTTCAAACGAATATAACTTGAACATTTTAAATCGGACTGACGTGAAACAAGAAACGTTGATTTTTATTAATGATAGCTTTTGAATAGGAAAGGAATTTTTGAATTCCGTTGTATGGTTTCAAGTTAATTTAAAACAAAATTTTGGAAAGTTCGTTGTACGTGCAGTTCGGCGACCGTAACGTAAAATGGATTAAAACAGGTTTATAAAAATTTGGAAAAATTATGATTAATCGTATTTTATTACTTAAAAGTGATTTGAGTGGAATATTCGAGTTTCGAATGATTTTGAACCAATGTTATTTAAATGGCTATTTTACAACACTTTTAGTAATGTTTCCAAACGTTCTTATAACATTTTCAAGGCTAATTTGGTTTTGAAGTTCAGAAATCGTGAACTATTATTTAAACCTGTAAAAAGGCTTTTTAAAATAGTTTGGAAGGTTTTAAAATGATTAAATTTTTGTACATGGAAATATTTACCGATTTTAAGTAAGATATTGGAAGTTGGAATTTTTGAAAAGAAATGGGTTCGGTAAGAGCTAGCCTTCCGATATTCGATATAGAAGTCCGTTATTGGACGAATACTATATGTGGAAACCTGGAAAATATTATATCAAGTTTCCGCTGATAGCAGTCGACAATTTTGTGAATTATTATCAAATATAGATCAATTAAACTCCATATAAAACTTATGTTTGAATATCAATTGGTTTTGGATTATCGTAAATGATTTTAAATCCAAGTAAAGATGAAGTCTGGATTTGGAAATCTAAGATAAGGTTATTGGAATGGGAAATTATGTTAGGAAGATATAGGTTCATAAAGCGAATAATCTTGATTCAAAGTTATAGTTGGGTTTTCGAAGGAAGAGTTCAAATTGTAATTGAACTTCTTAAGCGTTAAATGAATTAAACTTTGTTTTGTAAACTATAATGCAAGAATGAATTGATGACTACTCGGAAGGAGATATTGAAATCGTGTATAATCCGTAACTGTTTTAAAATTGTGCTTATTACTTGAAAAGACCAGGATCGAATATTTGAAAAACCATTCCAAGTAATAATACGACGTTATAAAGAAATTGAAGGTTTGGAAATCGATAAGTGAAGACGGAGAATCTTCAGATTATTTGGATTAATGACTGATGTCTCGGATCAGGCTGTACACCCAATATGAGGTTATAAGTGGCATGAGATATGAATATATTTGGAGATTTTCGGGTTGTTGTCCCGTTCAGACCCAGAACAGACTTGTATGGATTGTGTGCCTGACATAGTAGTTGATTGCGTAGCACTGATTTCTGTTAATACGTATCGGATTTGTGGCAAGGAATTTATTTGCTTCTCTAAGACATATGATCTTAGAGATTATGTATTGATGGAAATCAGTAACATTTTGTGAATTAATAATGTGGCATACGCGAGTTATGAGATGAGCTAGTGATGATCAAAGCATGGCTTATTGAAGCGTAGCTTTGTGTATATCATAACATCAACGAACCTCACACCCCGGGTTGATGGTAAACCCGCGGTTAGGTTATATACATATACATAATCTTTATTTGAACTTGAAAGCTTCAGCGGTAATTCTACCTGTGAAACCTGAGGAAATAAAGTATATACGGTGTCCAAGTCAGGATGAAAACCGGGATATAGACTTTGCGCTCTGTATTCGGTGTTCATGTCTGGATGTTAACCGGGAGATACTTAGCTTGTGTCCTCGATTGATCTTTCATGCCAAGAACCATCATGTTGGAAACCCGATAACCGGTACAAGCCTTTCGCTTTGTTTGTAAACTATGTACATGGGCATAATTACTATGCTTGCTAAGACTAATATATTTATTTGTGAAATGGGTTTCTACACTATGCACTAATTATAGTATTAAAAAAGAGGATTTTCATGTAGTAAAGCATTGTTGGTTATCATAAGACAAAACTCGCTCATCTGGTGTGCGCTTGCATTGCGTGATATGGGATGAGGTTATGATAGCTTCATTTTTTCAAAGTCATTGCGAGTTTCTAAGCATAGGGATTCACATGGAGTAAACCCGTTTCGCGTTAATGGTATGGTCCAGTGAATTTCCCAACTTTAAAATAAACCCAAAATAATCATTATTATTTTGAGTTCTCACACCAGTCCCACGACTGATCTAGAGTTTATTGTTATCACTCCTAAATTCCAAGTGCCCATATTTTGCACGGGCAGCTAGTCGTTTAGTTTGCAGGTTTAATCTGCGAAGCTGGATTCAGATTTGGAGCTAGAGTTTTGTTTTAGTTTTACTTCTTCCACTGTGAGCATTTTGTTTCCGCTGAGCATATATTATACTCTGATTCTTTGTAACTTTGATGTTAAATTTTGTAACGAAATAAAAAGTTTCGTTATTTGTGTTCAAATATGTTAGTACCCATAACCATCCGCCTTATGAACGATTTAAGTTGGTTTAATTACCGGTGAGAATTGGACAAAAGGCGGGTTGTTACAGTGTAGGCATAGAGGTGGGTTGTTTACGCTTGCTATCATAAATTCTAAACTTTTTTAATGTATTTACTCTAAAATAGAATATTATCATCTTCTTAATGTTCTTTGCACTTCTTTAACCACATTGTGTAAATCGCTCAATCATCAAAAGAGATTATAGAGAGCTTTGTAATAGGAGTCAAAACCAATGCTGTCAAAACACAACCTTGTTAAATCAGGAAACTTTTGTAATGCTTATTCCTCTAGGCTAAATGACTTTAAATTATTGAAATTTCGAAGAGGAGATTGTTACTAGGGGTAGTATGAGAGGTCAGAACCAATATAAAAATTACATTGTGTTAATATTTATTTATTTACTATTTATGATTCAACGTTAGTTAGTGGTTATCTTGAGTATGTGAGCCATATACGATCAACTAGAATTCGAATTTGGTATTAGAGTGACTTTGTGATCTACTTTCCATTTCTGGTGCATTTACATTATTTATATACATTGACCATTTTCGATCGTATGGATAGAGACTAACACTTTTTCATTTAATTAAGTATAATTAGAGGCACACATTGTATTTAGCAAATCATATCTCGTAAGAAGAAGCATTTGAATGTTAAGCATATTTATGAATGTGTCATTTAAGACAAGCTTTGGATGATGGTTTCTAATGAATTTATTTTATTAATTAGTATCGCGAATATATGATGGTATGTTCTTGTTAGCTCACGACACAGATTCACGTTAGCAATTTTATTTTATCGGTTATATACATTTTATTTATCGCATTTTGCATATGTATTGAAAGGTTGCTTATTCATTTAGAATTGCAAATATATAGAACATTGCATACTTTATATATATATAACATAAGAACTTCCATTTCGATAGGTTGAATATTTTAGGAGACCGCCTGCTTTTATATTACCTACATGTCCATATGCATTGGATATCTATATGTACATGTAGAATTAGGAATTTGAAGCAAACGACGGTATATGCCAATATTGAATGGTTGAATAAATTATTGTAGATGTTCGTTACATGAACGAGTTGCATTTTCCATCTCTTAGAATTTCGAATATAAATTTTTTATCAAGAGGTGAGTATATAACACCTCATTATTCAAACAAAAATAAATAGTTAAAAATGGAAACTTCTGTAGTTTAACAAAAGATCGAGAAAATGAATTTTTACAAGTAAAGAAAGTTGAAGAATCCCATTTTTTTAATCTTTTGTTTAAGTAGATATTTATAGCCAAAATTCATGTAAATAACGTCAGAAATGGGCACCACTTGAAGGAGATACATGCTATTTACCATTTCATGCATATGTAATATAGCACCTAGTAGGAAATTAAGTTTAAAATTAATTACATAAATAAATTTGAAACTTATTTATTAAATTAATAAATGAATTTTTGTGAATTACTCTGAAAATTGTACAAGTGTTTAATGGTTATTAAAAGAAACGAAGGAAAAGTATTTACATGCACAAATTTTAAAATTCTTCAAAAGAAAAACATTAATTATAACGTACTCGGCCTTGCCATGGAATCATGCATCGGATTTTGCTTGTTATCATAGAACATATGATAAAGGAACCATTGTCTGAAGTGGCATAGAGTACTCTTTCCAAGTATACGTGAATGTGATCTTTAACATAAGGTATCGACATGTGTATTAGTTGGATGCTAATGTGGTTCAATGGAAACATTTCTTAAAATTGAATCATCGGTCTACTTAGCCCAAATTTGACAAAATATCAATTACATGTAAAAGCTATTATGTTAAAAGAACTTAAGGCAGGAAGACATGGAGCCAAGGCCTGGAAGACAAGAAATGGTTGCTTGCTATGTGGACAAGAGGAAATTGTAGGGTCATGCTGAGAGGAATAAGAGTCGCCTTCAACTACGCCTTTAGCCAATATCTCGAGTTAGCAATTGAAATGAAAAGGGGGAAATTGTTGAATCAAAGTTGAATAAACATCATCGATGACCATTGCATGGAGCCAATAATGATGTTGACAACAAAATGTCGGTGGAACTAGTGATGTTGAAATCTAAGTCAAAACCCACCTTGTTCAAGATTGAGGTTTGATCATATTCAATTTGAGGAATTTAATTTGATTTACTAAAGTAACTTAGATTGCGATCATGCTATAACTGTGGTGACAGATGAGATACCGGGCAAATCAGATAAGGATATATCAGGTTTATTATATCAAAGAAGGCCAAAGCCCAATAACAAATATAAAGCTATATGGACCGCCAAACATATCAGGCCAAGCCGAAAAGCATTTTATGATTTATAACCTATAAATACAGCATGTATACACGACTTTATGTATACTCTCAGTTTAATCATTTTCTCATTTTCATTACTGTATCAAAGCTTCATCACAAAATTCTATATTGATTATTCGAGATAGAAACAAAACCAAATATATTTCTGCCATCTAAATCTTTTATGGTATCAGTGCCTATCTACTTAACAACAAAATCAGAACCAAATCTCAATGTGATTGTATTCATATTCCCACAGAGAGATTTCGTCACTTGGTTGTCTCTCTCTTCGTAGTTTACACCTATCATTTGTGAGCTATTGTGATCATTAAGATCAGTGCCTCGCTAAGTAAGAATCACTGGCTGCATAAGATCTATAACCATTTTTAAAGCAGATCAATAAGATCAGTGCCTCGCCAAGCAAGAATTACTAGCTGCATCAAATCTTAATAACCATTTTTAAAGAAAATTAGAAAAACCAGACAAGAAAATCAAAATCAGATCACTAGAAAATCAAGAACTCAATTCAAGAAGCTGGCATACTAGAGAAGTTCATTAGATTTTCATCATCTTTTTAAGATCTTCTGATTGCAAGACATACCTGAGTTGAAGACTAATTTTAGCACTTTGAATTTGATTTAGGTAAGTTTTTCTCACTGCCATTTCATTCTTTTCCGAATTAATCATCATGGGTGACAAATCATCAACAACTACTTCTGCTGCATCTCAAGTCCAACCAACCAATGTAGCCACCTCTATTGATCAACTGGTTAAAACTTCAATAAATCCTCAAAGTTAGTAAATCATAATGAAACTCGATGAAAGCAACTATTTGTTATGAAAATTTCAAATAAAAACTGCAATTCAAGTTCATGGTCTTAAGGGATATATTTATAGTATTTTATCAATTCCACCAGCATATATAACAGTTCAAGTAAATAGGTTTGTATTAAATGAGGAATATGTAAAGTATCATAGGAAAGATAGACTGATCAGTGCATGGCTACTATCATCAATCAGCAATAACCTAATTTCTCAAGTTATTGGCTGTAAGAATTCGAATGAAATATGGACAAATGTTGAAAAGAATTTCAATGCTCAATCTTTTGCAAAGATAATGCACTACAGATACAAATAAAGAATGAAAGAAAGGATAATAGTACTATGAGAGAATACCTATCAAAGATGAAGACCTTAAGCGATCAACTTGAGGCTACAGGTCATAAGTTGACTGAATCTGAACAAGTATTAAATATCTTGGATGCTCTAAGTGATGAGTGTGAAGCTGTAGAAGCAATAATCTCATCTCAAAGGGCTAATCCACCTCTGGAAGAGGTACGCTCAATACTTTTATCTCATGAAGCAAGGCTGGAAAGCAAGAAACCTCAAGAAACAGATCTTTCTATTAACTATGCTAACAGTTATAGAAACAAGGATCAAAGATCAGGTCAGAACCCTCAAAGAGAAGGTTTCAGTAATATAGGTAGAGGTAAAGGCAGGAACAACAATAGAAATAGACCCAAATGTCAAATTTGTGAAAGGATTGGACATACTGCCCTCAAATGTTATTTCAAATTCAACCAGAACCATACACCCAACCTAACAGGAAACAATCGGAGAAATAATAATGCTAGTGCAAATGTATCCCAGATGCAACATGAACAGGTCAATCAAAATGACGCAAAGACTACCAATCATGAACAAACTGCTAGAGATGATTACATTAATAATGAGTGCTAGTATCCAGACTCAGGAGCAAAAAATCATTTAATAAACAATCTGTAACACCCCATGTCCATTAATGTCACTCACAAAGGGAATGCATTAACTTCTATGGAACGTTTTAAGTGAGTATAGAACAAAAAATTAACAACAAGACAGATATAAACAGTACTTGAAAAATTAAAAACTTTATTTCAATGCTGCGGAAAATACATATGTTTGATTACATCATCAAAACCAGAGCCAAGTACATAATATCCATCTTGACTAAATCAAAGTACATAAATTGAAAGACATAATCCCAAATACAAAATAGCCATAAATAAAAGAGAGGCTGAACTTTACTTCAGCGATCCAAGCAATCTTCTAAAAGCAAGAAGCACAGTTGTCCAAAATCAAGCTCCACTGGTGCTAGTTCCAACCTGAGCACCTTGGGGGGGGAGGAAGAAAAGCGAAGGAAACAAAGGGGGTCAGACATAAAGTCTGGCGAGTACGATAACTTTAACAATATAATCACCAAAGTAACTAGGCTAAGGCATAAGTTGGAAAATCAGGAAATGACCATGAACCATTGAGTATGACAGAGTAAACAAGGAAACATGATGAACAACGATATCGTTAAAGCGCACCTAACCCATTGTAAGATAATTACTAAACTACACCAACACTATGAGACAATTGCTATACTTGAAACACCCCACCTCCGTTAAGGTCACTCACAAAGGGAATGCCTTAATTTTGGTGGAGGTTTATAACTAAAAGCCACAGATAAACTCAAGGCAGATATAAATACACATATTTTAAACAGCGGAAACTAAACAGACTTTTATTTCATCAATACATGTTCAAAACATAACATTCCATAATTGTTTCAAAATACTTCCATCATTACAACCTCATAACATTCTTGATTATTAAAGAAGCATAAAAACATAAATAAAGTGACAAAAATCCCCAAAGTGATATCCAAAGCCATAATCCGAGTAAAAGAGATCCAAATCATACATCTACGTTCTTGGAGCTTGTAAAGAGCCTGACTGAGTTGAGTTGTTTCCTCCCTGTGGACCTGGGTGGGGGGGGGGGAACGAAAGAAAAGAAGACGAAAAGAAGATAGGGTCAGACATAAAGCCTGAGTAAATCTAGTAACTCTTCAGTATGTGAATAAGAAAAGGGCATGATAAATATATACTGAAAATAGGAAAGTGTCACAAGCTAAGGAAGTGTCGCTTAGAACCGAATATACTATCGCACCCACACTATATCTCTGCATCTACTTGAGTTTATTCTAACTGGCACCCCATGGTGAGGGTGAAGTGATCCCCATCTTTATTTAAAGATCGGCTCCTACTCGCGTTAACATGTGTCATATGGCCCCCAAGAATTGTAGATACCTATGCTGGTCCCACCATGAGGTGTATCAAGACACATGGTGGCGGCCCCAACACAAATTCTAGAAGGCATAGGTTAACTACTGGTGTCCCCAGTGCCCTGGTTGTCTGCTCTGGAGTGTGTGCACGCCCGCACCCTGTTAGACCTGCACTGTGCACCCACCGCCGTCGTTTGACCGCTTACAATTAGCCCAGTAATCGTGCCCTATCCTGCCTAGTTTCAGGGTACCGTTGATACCTAACTTGGGTTACTGCTGAAACAGGTCCCTCGTTGCCAGGATTTTCTAGTCAAACATGTTAAGTGGTTAAGTGTCTGTATTTACCTAACCCCACCCATCAATTCTTGTTAACATGTTGAATTTGGTTAAGTGTTATAGTTGACTTAACCCTACCATCTGTCCTTAGCCTCTTAGGAGCACCTGACCACTCACATTAGACAGGTATTGTTACGGTTACTGGATATGTCGGTCGGTTCCGGGCAGGTTTACACTGTAGCTCAGTCTAACCTCGGGTCATTATTGGGCTCAATGCTTAACCACCCACATTGGATAGGTATTGCTGTGACTACTGGACAGCCGGGCGGTTCCGGGCAGGTTTACATCACAACTCAATCCAACCTCGGGTTAAGCATATTGTGTTTTCTAAGTTTACATATCTTATTATTATATATGTAAATGTCATATCTTTTATTCTTGGGTATAAAAATTCATACCGCTTTAAATGTCATTGTCGTTGGCATGTGCCAAACATGCCAACATATATTTTCATGTTTTACATCCAACGTTAGTACCCCCGTTTATACGTTCGCAACGTTATAACAAATGTTGGGCTCGACACAATTCAGCCCAACTTTATAAGCGTAAGGAAAGGGGAAATCAAGAACATGTAATATTTTACAACATATAAGGGTGTGTGGCGCATGAACTTGCAATTTAGCGATACTAACATAAATGATGGGTCATGTGAACTTGCATTCAAATCAAACTATTACTAAGTAGGTGACATATGAAATGGCATAGTTTAGGCTAATACAAACTTGTGTTTGAACATGTTTAACTTGCCATAATGTCAAACACAAAACTAGTATGTTGTATATTCACCAAAATGTCCAATTATAGCATCTAATCACATAGCCTATTTCAACATGAACTTGCATAGTTTATGAAACCCAAACGATACTTAACATAGATCCAATTATACTTGCAAATAAACATGAACTTGCATAATTTATGAAACCCAAACGATGCTTAACATAGATCCAATTATACTTGCAAATAGACATGAAAATGATATCATAGGTTTTGGGTCATGTAGGCATAAAAGGTTTCAAGTCTAAAACATGTTTACATAAATTCTAATTTAGACTAAGGGAATATACATAGTCCATGCCTTCAACATGTACATAAAGGGATCAATTTCTAATTTTTTCCACAAACTTGCAAGTGTCATTGTTTTCATATACAATTGTTCAATAGGCTTGCATCAATCAATTTATGCCACAAATGTCTGTACACAAGTCATGATAGAACCATCGCAATACATAGAATTTTATACAATACAATAACACAATTCTATTTTCATTCACATCGAAACACATCACAATTTTTATTCATATTCTGAAAGATCATTATACTTACAACGAATGCAGAATCTTGAATTCTGGATTCTGAATTCTGAAATTGAGATGCGCTCCTTTGGGTAGACTAACGTTGCGTTGATTAATTTGATTAACTTTAATCTTCTTCTTAATTTGATTTGTCTCTAGGCTTTTCTCTCTTGACGGCTATGTTCAATTCCTCCCTAGCAGCATGACGACTCCTTTCTCATTTTTTTGTGTGAATTTTCAGTTGAGACTTAGGGTGTATTTATAGATTTTAAGTTGTTTTGAGCCGTCAGATGAAGACAGGAGGAATCTAGGCCATTCAAAGTTCAGAGAGCCAATGAAGAGGTGACACGTCAGCCATAGTGACACACAGAGTCACAGAAATTCGAGCCAGAGCCAGACCTGGCCAGCTAGGTCGACCAGGCTGGTCGGCACCCAGGTCGACACTATGATCGACCAGGGGGGACCAGGTCGACACTACGGTCGACCCTATGATCGACCAGGGGGGGACCAGGTCGACACTACAGTCCACTTCGGCTTCTTCTAGAATGCTAGGTTCCACCACTTCCGCAGACTCATGCAAACACTTCCGGAGGTGAGAAACATGAAAGAAGTTGTGAACTCCGGCCAGTCTCTCGGGTAGCTCTAATCTATAGGCCATCTTCCCAACCTTCTCAATGATAGGAAACGGTCCTACAAATCTTGGTGCTAGCTTTCCTGCGGATCCAAAGCGAACGACGTTCCTTAAAGGAGATACCTTAAGGAAAACCCTGTCCCCAACCTCAAACTCAAGGTCGGTCCTTCTTTTGTCGGCGTAGGACTTCTGTCTGTCTTGGGCAGTCTTCATTTATCTACGTATCAAGTCCACTTTCTCCAAAGTCTCTCGAATCATATCTGGCCAAAGTATAAGCTTATCTGTAGACTCCTACCAACAAGTTGGTGATTTGCACGGTCTTCCATACAAGGCTTCGAAGGGCGCCATACCGCTGGTAGCTTGGTAGCTGTTGTTGTAGGAAAATTCCACTAAAGGAAGGTGGTCCTCCCAAGTCCCTCTAAAGTCAAGAACGCAAAGTCTCAAAAGATCCTCTAAAATTTTATTCACCCTTTCCGTCTGGCCATCGGTTTGGGGGTGATAGGCCGTGCTCAAACATAACTGTTTGCCTACAGCTTCTTGCAGACTCCGCCAAAACTCGCTTGTGAAGATAGGGTCTCGGTCACTAACAATGCTGGAGGGTATCCCATGGAGTCGAACTATTTCCTTGAGATAAAGAGATGCTAGAGATGCGGCAGTCCTTCTACTCTTGATAGGTATAAAGTGGGCGCTTTTAGCTATCCACTATTACCCAAATGCTAGTGTTGCCTCTTCTCGACCTAGGTAGTCCATCAATGAAGTCCATTGAAATGCTATCCCACTTCCACTGTCGGGCCTCTAAAGGGTGAAGTTGTCCTCCAGGTTTCTTCTGTTCCGCCTTGACCCGTTGGCAGGTCATGCACTTAGAGACGAAATCTGTCATGTCTTGCTTCATGCCACTCCAAAAGAAAGTCCTTTTTATATCCTTGTACATCTTATCACCACCAGGGTGTATATTCATCTTGGAATGATGTGCTTCCTCGAGAACCTTCTTTGTCAACTCCCTTGCTTGTGGGACACATAATCTTGCATCTCACCTCAGCCAACCCTTATCGTCGATGGCGTATCTACTGAGGTGACTAGAAGTCTCACCCTTAATAAGTCTATCAATCACATCAACAAGCTGAGGGTCTTCACGTTGTGCAGCCCCTATTGAGTCAAAGAGAGTAGGGCGTACTTCGAGAGATGCCAACAATCCCGATACAAAATCTGAGGAGGGCCTAAAGTTAAAACTGGCTATATACTCCAGGCTTTGCCTCTCTACGAAGAGTGGGCTTAATGTCAGTTTCTTTCGGCTCAACGCGTTTGCTACTACGTTGCCTTTGCCTGGAGTATAGGAAATTTCAAAGTCATACGAGGAAAGAAACTCCATCCATCTTTGCTGCCTCAAGTTAAGATCCTTCTGCGAGAAGAGATATTTCAACGATTTATGGTCAGTGTATAATTCAAACTTCTCACCTAGGAGATAATGGCGCCAAGACTTAAGCGCAAAGACGATGGCGGCTAACTCAAGATCGTGGGTTGGGTTGTTCTTTTCATGAACTTTCAATTGCCATAAGCTACTACCCTTCCTTCTTGCATTAGAACAGCGCCTAGTCCCGTTCCATATGCATCTGTGTATACTGTGAACATTTTGCTTCCATCTGGCAAAGTCAGAACTGGGGCTGTTGTGAGAGCCCTTTTTAATCGTTGGAAAGCAAACTCGCAATCCAAATCCCAAGTGAACGCCAGATTCTCCTTTGTTAGCCTTGTGAGTGGGGCTGAGATTTTCATGAAATCCCTAATGAACTTTCGGTAAAAACCGGCTAGCCCAAGAAAGCTTCGAATTTCGGTTGCATTTCTTAGTGTCTTCCAATCTTGCACTGCCACCACTTTCGCGGGGTCCATGGCCAACCCATCTTTGGACACTATATGCCCCAGAAATCTTATTTCTTTTCTCCAGAAGTAACACTTGGAGAATTTGGCTTTTTGTTGATGAGCTCGAAAAGTTTCCATGATTTCTTTCATATGCTGAGCATGCTCTTCCTCACTCTTTGAGAAGATTAAGATATCATCTACGAAGACAACCACAAATTTGTTGAGGAATTCTCTGAACACCCTGCTCATTAGGTCTACGAAATAAGCGGGTGCGTTTGTCAAGCCGAAAGGCATGACAAGGCACTCGAAGAAACCGTCTGGGGTTATGAACACTGTCTTATCAATACTATCTTCAGCTACTCTTAGCTGATGGAACCCAGTTGCCAGATCAAGTTGGGAGAAGATCGTCGCACCTACAAGCTGATCAAACAAATCATCGATTTGGGGAAGAGGGTGCCTATTTTTCTTGGTCAATTTGTTTAACTCCCTATAGTCAACGCAAAGGCGAAGCGAATCGTCCGCTTTAGTTGCAAACACCACTGGAGCACCCCATTCCGAAATGCTCCGTCAAATGAACCCTTTTTCGAGAAGTTCTTTAACCTGCTTACTGAGCTCTTTTCTCTCCCTTGGAGCCATGTGTCTGACAGGTAAAGCTACAGGCTTTGCGTTATCCACAAGATATATGCGGAAGTCTATTTCCCGCCTCGGAGGTAAGCCTTTCACCTCCTCAAAGACATCCGGATATTCCCGGACTACTCTTACTGATTGCAAATTCTCATCGGAAGCATCAAGCGACTCTAGATAACTAAGCATAACAACATTCAAGGGATTACAAGAAACTTCAAGAGTGTTACCAAGCCGAGTTAAGAGTCTAACTACTCTTTTCTCACAATCAAGAATGGCACTATTACCGGATAACCAGTCCATGCCTAAGATCAAACCATATCCTGAGAAGCCTAAGACAAAGGCATTACAGCTAAACTCAACGCTGAGAATAGAGATTTTCAAACCCAAACAAACCATTGACAAGTAAGCGGAGCCCCCAATTGGATTTGAAACTACTAAGGGATCTTCTACCATACTAGTGTCTAGATGCAGAGATTCTACTAAGGCAGATGGAATAAAAGAGTGTGATGCGCCAGAGTCAAAAAGTGTACGAACTAGATGATCATAAAGATAGACTACACTTTCTACAGAAATACTACTACCTTGTTCTTGCTGAGGTGCCACTAGCGCATGAACCTGACCCCCTGAAGTGGATCCGGCTTTCTGTCCCTGCCCTTTCTTCTTTGGGCAGTCCTTAGCTTGGTGCCCAGTCTCTCCACAATGAAAGAAACCATACCGCTAGTTGTATCTTTTTCCTGTCATCAACCCCGAAGATGACAAACAGATCCTCAGTCTCCTTTTGCCAGTTTCTTGCTCCTACAAAGGACTTTGTTCCATAGAAGTCTTTTCCACCCATAGCCTTAAAGTCTCTACATGTTTTTGCGAAGGCATTTCCACGAGGAGGTGGAGGAGGAGGAACCGTGGCCATTGGAGGAGGGATGTCTGCTGGGCCCGCGCCATTGGCCTTTGCTTCTAAGTACCTCCTAAACCAGCCAGGAATCGACACTCCTTCCGGGAGGTTAAGGTCTCCAGACATGCCGAAACAGAAAGGAAAAGTTCAAAACGAAGGATAGAGAGAGATAGATAGGGCACATGGCTTTGGGGGATTTTTGTCTTTTTATAAACATAACACTTTTTTTTCTTGAAAAATGCTTCTTTAAATTTTCTTTTTGAAAACAATTTCAAAAACTTCTATCTTATCTGGTAAACCAATCCTCTGATACCAAGTGAAACACCCCACCTCCGTTTAGGTCACTCACAAAGGGAATGCCTTAATTTTAGTGGAGGTTTATAAGTAAAAGCCACAGATAAACTCAAGACAGATATAAATACACATATTTTAAACAGCGGAAACTAAACAGACTTTTATTTCATCAATACGTGTTCAAAACATAACATTCCATAATTGTCTCAAAATACTTCCATCATTACAACCTCATAACTGTCTTGATTATTAAAGAAGCATAAAAACATAAATAAAGTGAAAAAAAAATCCCCAAAGTGATATCCAAAGCCATAATCCGAGTAAAAGAGATCCAAATCATACATCTACTTTCTTGGAGCTTGTAAAGAGCCTGATGAGCTGAGATGTTTCCTCCCTGCGGACGTGGGGGGGGGGTGAAAGAAAAGAAGACGAAAAGAAAATAGGGTCAGACATAAAGCCTGAGTAAATCTAGTAACTCTTCAGTATGTGAATAAGAAAAGGGCATGATAGATATATACTGAAAATAGGAAAGTGTCACAAGCTAAGGAAGTGTCGCTTAGAACTGAATAAACTATCGCACCCACACTATATCTCTGCATCTACTTGAGTTTATTCTAACTGGAACCCCATGGTGAGGGTGAAGTGATCCCCATCTTTATTTAAAGATCGACTCCTACTCGCGTTAACATGTGTCATACAGCCCCCAAGAATTGTAGATGCCTATGTTGGTCCCACCATGGGTGTATCAAGACCCATGGTGGCGGCCTTGACACAAATTCTAGAAGGCATAGGTTATACTACTGGTGTCCCCAGTGCCCTGGTTATCTGCTCCGGAGTGTGTGCACGCCCGCACCCCGTTAGACCTGCACTGTGCACCCACCGCCGTCGTTTGACCGCTTACAATCAGCCCAGTAATCGTGCCCCATCCTGCCTAGTTTCAGAGTACCGTTGATACCTAACTTGGGTTACTGCTGAAACGGGTCCCTCGTTACCAGGATTTCCTAGTCAAACATGTTAAGTGGTTAAGTTTCTGTATTTACCTAACCCCACCCATCAATTCTTGTTAACATGTTGAATTTGGTTAAGTGTTATAGTTGACTTAACCCTACCATCTGTCCTTAGCCTCTTAGGAGCACCTGACCACTCACATTAGATAGGTATTGCTACGGTTACTGGATATGCCGGTCGGTTCCGGGCAGATTTACACCGTAGCTCGGTCTAACCTCGGGTCATTATTGGGCTCAATGCTTAACCACCCACATTGGATAGGTATTGCTGTGACTACTGGACAGCCGGGCGGTTCCGGGCAGGTTTACATCACAACTCAATCCAACCTCGGGTTAAGCATATCGTGTTTTCTAAGTTTACATATCTTATTAATATATATGTAAATGTCATATCTTTTATTCTTGGGTATAACAATTCATACCGCTTTAAATGTCATTGTCGTTGGCATGTGCCAAACATGCCAACATATATTTTCTTGTTTTACATTCAACGTTACTACCTCCGTTTATACGTTCGCAACGTTATAACAAATGTTGGGCTCGACACAATTCAGCCCAACTTTATAAGCATAAGGAAAGGGGAAATCAAGAACATGTAATATTTTACAACATATAAGGGTGTGTGGTGCACGAACTTGCAATTTAGCGATACTAACATAAATGATGGGTCATGTGAACTTGCATTCAAATCAAACTATTACTAAGTAGGTGACATATGAAATGGCATAGTTTAGGCTAATACAAACTTGTGTTTGAACATGTTTAACTTGGCATAATGTCAAACACAAAACTAGCGTGTTGTATATTCACCAAAATGTCCAATTATAGCATCTAATCACATAGCCTATTTCAACATGAACTTGCATAGTTTATGAAACCCAAACGATACTTAGCATAGATCCAATTATACTTGCAAATAAACATGAACTTGCATAATTTATGAAACCCAAACGATGCTTAACATAGATCCAATTATACTTGCAAATAGACATGAAAATGATATCATAGGTTTTGGGTCATGTAGGCATAAAAGGTTTCAAGTCTAAAACATGTTT
This sequence comes from Allium sativum, assembly GCA_030737875.1. Taxonomy (NCBI): domain Eukaryota; kingdom Viridiplantae; phylum Streptophyta; class Magnoliopsida; order Asparagales; family Amaryllidaceae; genus Allium; species Allium sativum. The sequence goes on from CM060918.1 coordinate 549,042,708, forward strand.
ACATAAATTCTAATTTAGACTAAGGGAATATACATAGTCCATGCCTTCGACATATACATAAAGGGATCAATTTCGAATTTTTGCCACAAACTTTCAAGTGCCATTGTTTTCATATACAATTGTTAAATAGGCTTGCCTCAATCAATTTATGCCACAAACGTCTGTACACAAGTCATGATAAAACCATCCCAATACATAGAATTTTATACAATACAATAACACAATTCTATTTTCATTCACATCGAAACACATCACAATTTTTATTCATATTCTGAAAGGTCACTATACTTACAACGAATGCAGAATCTTGAATTCTGGATTCTGAATTCTGAAATTGAGATGCGCTCCTTTGGGTAGACTAACGTTGCGTTGATTAATTTGATTAACTTTAATCTTCTTCTTAATTTGATTTGTCTCTAGGCTTTTCTCTCTTGACAGCTATGTTCAATCCTCCCTAGCAGCATGACGACTCCTTTCTCATTTTTTTGTGTGAATTTTCAGTTGAGACTTAGGGTGTATTTATAGATTTTTAAGTTGTCTTGAGTCGTCAGATGAAGGCAAGAGGAATCTAGGCCATTCAAAGTTCAGAGAGCCAATCAAGAGGTGACACGTCAGCCCTAGTGACACACAGAGCCATAGAAATTCGAGCCAGAGCCAGACCTGGCCAGCCAGGTCGACCAGGCAGGTCGACACCCAGGTCGACACTATGGTCGTCCTGGGGGGGACCAGGTCGACACTATGGTCGACCTAGGGGGGACCAGGTCGACACTATGGTCGACCCTATGATCGGTCTGGTCTCTGGGCGGGAAATTTCCCGCATAGCCCAGTTTGAACCTGAAATTCAAAAATTGAAATTCAAACTGAGTTGTTTGTATTTAAATTTGATTCTGAAACTTCCGAAGGCCATAACTCCTTCATACGGAGTCCGATTCGCGCAAACTCGGACTCTACCTCAAGCAGAATTCCGAGACGAACGCAATGGCGTAACCCTTTCCCATAATTCTTTAATTTAGAATTAATTATACTTTAATTTGTGAAGCTTAGCATTATAGAATTCACGGGGTGTTACATCTGCACCACCACTAGTATACTGCACCACCACTAGTCACACTAAGATTGATCCTGCCTACTGAACATAAGTGATAATAATAATGGTAGTTTCGTGTACCCCTAGCTGCTGTCTTAGGTGTCGCCTTCTCCTATCTCCACTAGTGGTACCCACTACCCTCCCCATTCTAATTACAATATTCATCATATAGTAGCTGTACTCCTAGCTGCTGTCATATGTGCCGCCTGCTCCTGTCTCCACTAGTCGTACCCACTACCTTCTCCATTCGATCGGCTCCCTAACTCGTAGATACCTGTGCTGGTCCAATAGTGGGGTCTATCACTCCCCAATGTGGCAACCCAATACTACCAGAGATGCACGGCTTATACCTACATGATGCAACAACGTCTTACATACCAGCCCGGGTCCACACACGCATATGAACCCATTGGACTTGCGTTGCCACCGCTAACCCGGTTTGGCTTCTTACAGTCAAGCCCAGTATGCGTGTCTCGTCCTCGACTTGGGTCGAGCCCACAAAGATACGTATGGGTTACTGGTTGAAATGGGCCCCCATGACTTGACACAAGCTATCCACCTAAGCTTGGTCCCCTCTAGTATTTCCCACTTAACCCACTTCTTATTCATGTTTCAATTACATGTTTCAATTTTGGTTAAGTATTTCTAATCGTATTTCAAATGCCACCCAAGGCATCCACTAGATTCCACATACCACCCAAGGCACCCACTTAACCCCCTCATGTCCCACTACATGTTTATCTGGTTAAGTGTTTCTTAATTCATTAAGACCGTAACCTCATAAAGACCTCTCACATTAGATAGGCATTTGTGGCAGCTGAATTTGCCGGGCGGGTCCGGGCAGTCTTACACCACAAAAGAGCCTAACCTCGTGTCTTTACAATTGTTACGTATTTAATTTATGCCTAAGACCTCCCACATTAGACTGACATTTGTGACAGCTGGATTTGCCGGGCGGGTCCGGGCAGTCTTACACCACAAAAGAGCCTAACCTCGTGTCTTAGACGATTAATTACTCCTAATTAATCATTCCCCAATTTGAATTACTTTCTGTATTCAAATTATCAATCAATTCCAAATTTAACGATGTCCATAATTGACTCAATTATGTCCATCCATTTATGGTATGTAAAATCAAACCAATTTTCATCACAAATTTATTTTATGTCTTTTAGGGCATTTATGCCAATTAAATCTTTTAATATTATCCCCTTTACCCACGTTGTACGTTCATTCGTTTAACGTAAAATATATGTTAGACTTGAATATTCTAACTCATGGAATAAAGAGAAAACATCAGAATATACATATAATTAAAACTAGATCTAAACATAAGGGGTGAACTTGCATGTGTGAATGATGTTCTACATCTAAAACTTGCATAGGCCAAAGTTACAACTTGCATAAAATTACATATGTCATAAATCCAAATCTAAAGGTGTGAACTTGTTTAGATAATGGTCACAAACTTGCATAAATCTTGTATGTCATAGATCTACATCTGAAGGTGTAAACTTGCATAGGCAGTAACCACAAACTTGCATAACATGATTCATTCTCAAACACATATATTCATATAAACTTGCATATGTGATTTATGCAACATAACAATGGTATAAACTTACATCTAAACAAGTAAACTAGCATGTAGAATTTGGCATATAACTCACACATGTCATAGCCTAACTTTAGATCTAAAATAGGTGTCATGAAGCATATAAGGTTATACATATAATTTTCCCCAACTTGCATATGATTCATGTCTTAATAAAAATTTAACTTGCATACATTCTTATGATTTATCATATGAATCAACATACCCAAACTAGCATATGAACAACATGGTGATTCGATTATACATAAGCCAATCATAAAATTACAACATAGATGAACACAACTTTACAAGATAGCATCATAGAATTTACAACATAAACATCACAATTTTACTACATGAATAATAACATGCGGTCAATAATTCACATCATATCCAAATAGTCCACATCATAACCCAATCCAATTAATTTGCTAATTATTTTATTAAAATTATCGGATTCACAACTCAGAGAAGGTCTTGAATTTTGAATTCTGAGTTCTGAAGTTGTAATAGCTTTCCCTTGAAGAAGATTCGTTGTTAAAGTTGAAAAGGATTGATTTAGACTAGCTTTCTTCCTCTCTAATTGGTGGCGGCTATGCTGAGTTGCTAGGTGACGGCATGGAGGCCATGAATCTAATTTTGTTTTGATTTTAGGGTTTGAGTCTAGGGTTGTTTTTATAGAGTTTAGGATTAATTTAGGCCATCTGATCAACCTAGAATCAACTTGAACCATCCAAACAAGATAGGGTGACACCTCAGCCCTAATGACTCAGCACAGTGTATTAAATGTTCATTTTTTTCCTATAATTTACATATTTCTTATTTATGACAAATTCCATATGTAAATTATTCCCACTTTAATTATGCCATAACTATATTTTTAATTATGCTCACAATTAATGGTATACTAAATATACCATTTCATGAACCAATCTATGCCGTGTAATTTTCTTGTTTATCCTTCATATTTATATGTAAATTATAAATCTATTATTGTTAATTACATATTCTCCCTTTTACCGTATACATTAATAACCCATATACAAATATCCATTTATACATGCACAAATCTTTCTTACCTTTAATTTGTCATAAAAGCCAATCAGAGAAGGCCATATAAAAAAACAATCATCGACAACCAAAAATGCGCCACGTACGCCACATGATGCGTACACGTCATATATATATATATATTCTATATATATACTTTCTTTTTATCTATCTTCCCAATTACCCATTTTCACACTAAACCAATTTTTGAACTGTGTTCACATTAAGCCATTTTAAGTCATTCCCCTAAAACAAAAAATATGACGCTGGAGGGGATCGAACTATGTACCCCTTGTATGCAAGTCACGTGTTCCAACCAAATGAGCTACTAAGTCTTTTGCTTACAAACCTTAGAACAATGCTAAACATTTATTCTTTTCTCATTCTTTTTTTTCATGTTTTGCTGTAATATTTAAATTAAAGATATCTTTTTCATATGTAATCCAATTTACGCAAACTCGGACTCTATCTCAACCAGAATTCTGAGACGAACATAGTGGTGCAACCAGTTTCCCTTAATTCTCACATCTGAGATTAATTATTCTTTAATTTAGTAGATTCAATTATTCAAAAATTTAGGGTGTTACATTCTCCCCTACTTAAAGGATTTCGTCCTCGAAATATCTAAGTCAAGAAGAACGTATCCTACCATCCAAACAACCATCTACTCAACCATCAAACATAGGCATCCATTGTCCTTAAAATTTTCTAATGCTATATGAACATATGAAAGAAGTGTGTGTATATGTTCCTTATCTAATGCAAAATTAGGCGGTCTACTGATTCAGTTGACCTCCTTAATGCAAACCATGATAGTGTCATGCGTCCATTATGTATGCGAAAGAATCCTATCGATACATATTATCTCTACATGCATGCACAACCATTCACCAAAATGCAACATCCATATGATAGTACAACCATTATACATCCATTACTTAAATATATACACACATTTATATGCAATATGCAATATGAAGTGATTGAGCTGATCTAGTGCCTAAAGTGTGTGTATATGCATCCACGAGCAACCACTAGCAAGCACTTGCATCCACATGCATCCACATACATAACATGTCTCAAACACATGTTTCAACCATAGGACTACCCTATCTAAAGGTCAAAGGTACTAACGAGAGGACATACTAAAGATAAGATATATGGCCCTTCGAGTTATGCTTTCTAAAATAAGTTTTTTTCTTGAAAATACTTTCCTTAAAACATACTTTTGAAGGTACTTTTTTATAAAATTGTTTTTGAAAAATAGCTTTTCAAAATTCATATCTATTCTGGTAACCTTCAACTCTGATACCACGTGTAACACCCCATGTCCATTAATGTCACTCACAAAGGGAATACATTAACTTCTATGGAACATTTCAAGTGAGTATATAACAGAAACTTAACAACAAGACAAATATATACAGTATTTGAAAAATTAAAAACTTTATTTCATTGCTGCAGAAAATACATATGTTTGATTACATCATCAAAACCAGAGCCAAGTACATAATATCCATCTTGACTAAATCAAAGTATATAAATTGAAAGACATAGTCCCCAATACAAAATAGCCATAAATAAAAGAGAGGATGGACTTTACTTCAGTGATCCAAGCAATCTTCTAAAAGCAAGAAGCACAGCTGTCCAAAATCAAGCTCCACTGGTGCTAGTTCCAACCTAAGCACCTGGGGGGAGGGAGGAAGAAAAGGGGAGGAAACAAAGGGGGTCAGACATAAAGTCTGGCGAGTGCATTAACTTTGACAATATAATCACCAAAGTAACTAGGATAAGGCATAAGTTGCAAAATCAGGAAATGACCATGAACCATTGAGTATGGCTGAGTAAACAAGGAAACAGGATGAACAACGATATCGTTAAAGCGCACCTAACCCACTGTAAGATAATTACTAAACTACACCAACACTATGAGATAAGTGCTATACTGCACCACCACTAGTCACCCTAAGGTTGATCTTGCCTACTGAACATAAGTGATAATAATAATGGTAGTTTCGTGTACCCCTAGCTGCTGTCATAGGTGCCACCTGCTCCTATCTCCACTAGTTGTACCCACTACCCTCCCCATTCTAATTACAATATTCATAATATGGTAGCTGTACTCCTAGCTGCTGTCATAGGTGCCGCCTGCTCCTATCTCCACTAGTTGTACCCACTAACTTCCCTATTCGACCGGCTCCCTGACTCGTAGATACCCGTGTTGGTCCCACAGTGGGGTGTATCACTCCCCAAAGTGGCAACCCAATACTACTAGAGATGCACGGCTTATACCTACGCGATGCAACAACGTCTTACCTACCAGCCCGGGTCCACACACGCATATGAACCCGTTGGACTTGCGTTGCCACCACTAACCCGGTTTGGCCTCTTACAGTCAAGCCCAGTATGCGTGTCCCGTCCTCGACTAGGGTCGGGCCCACAAAGATACGTATGGGTTACTAGTAGAAATAGGCCTCCATGACTTGCAATCTATCCACCTAAGCTTGGTCCCCTCTAGTATTTCCCACTTAACCCACTTCTTATTCATGTTTCAATTACATGTTCCAATTTTGGTTAAGTATTTCTAATCGTATTTCAAATGCCACCCAAGGCACCTGCTAGATTCCACATGCCACCCAAGGCACCCACTTAACCCCCTCATGTCCCACTACATGTTTATCTGGTTAAGTGTTTCTTAATTCATTAAGATCGTAACCTCATAAAGACCTCTCACGTTAGACTGGCATTTGTGGCAGCTGAATTTGCCGGGCGGGTCCGGGCAGTCTTACACCACAAAAGAGCCTAACCTCGTGTCTTTACAATTGTTACGTATTTAATTTATGCCTAAGACCTCCCACATTAGACTGACATTTGTGACAGCTGGATTTGCCGGGCGGGTCCGGGCAGTCTTACACCAAAAAAGAGCCTAACCTCGTGTCTTAGACGATTAATTACTCCTAATTAATCATTCCCCAATTTGAATTACTTTCTGTATTCAAATTATCAATCAATTCCAAATTTAACGATGTCCATAATTGACTCAATTATGTCCATCCATTTATGGTATGTAAAATCATACCAATTTTCATCACAAATTTATTTTATGTCTTTTAAGGCATTTATGCCAATTAAATCTTTTAATATTATCCCCTTAACCCCACGTTGTACGTTCGTTCGTTTAACGTAAAATATACGTTATTCTCGAATAGTCTAACTCATGGAATAAAGAGAAAACATCACAACATACATATAATTAAAACTAGATCTAAACATAAGGGGTGAACTTGCATGTGTGAATGATGTTCTACATCTAAAACTTGCATAGGCCAAAGTTACAACTTGCATAAAATTACATATGTCATAAATCCAAATCTAAAGGTGTGAACTTGTTTAAATAATGGTCACAAACTTGCATAAATCATGTATGTCATAGATCTAGATCTAAAGGTGTAAACTTGCATAGGCAGTAACCACAAACTTGCATAACATGATTCATTCTCAAACACATGTATTCATATAAACTTGCATATGTGATTTATGCAACATAACAATCGTATAAACTTACATCTAAACATGTAAACTAGCATGTAGAATTTGGCATATAACTCACACATGTCATAGCCTAACTTTAGATCTAAAATATGTTTCATGAAGCATATAAGATTATACATATAATTTTCCCCAACTTGCATATGATTCATGTCTTAATAAAAATATAACTTGCATACATACTTATGATTTATCATATGAATCAACATACCCAAACTAGCATATGAACAACATGGTGATTCGATTATACATAAGCCAATCATAAAATTACAACATAGATGATCACAACTTTACAAGATAGCATCATAGAATTTACAACATAAATATAACAATTTTACTACATGAATAATAACATGCGGTCAATAATTCACATCATATCCAAATAGTCCATATCATAACCCAATCCAATTAATTTCCTAAATATTTTATTAAAATTATCGAACTCACAATTCAGAGAAGGTCTTGAATTCTGAATTCTAAGTTCTGAAGTTTTAATAGCTTTCCCTTGAAGAAGATTCGTTGTTAAAGTTGAAAAGGATTGATTTAGACTAGCTTTCTTCCTCTCTAATTGGTGTCGGCTATGCTGAGTTGCTAGGTGACAGCATGGAGGCCATGAATCTAATTTTGTTTTGATTTTAGGGTTTGAGTCTAGGGGTGTTTTTATAGAGTTTAGGATTAATTTAGGCCATCCGATCAACTTAGAAGCAACCTGAACCATCCAAACAAGATAGGGTGACACCTCAGCCCTAATGACTCAGCATAATGTATTAAATGTCCTTTTTTTCTATAATTTACATATTTCTTATTTATGACAAATTCCATATGTAAATTATTCCCATTTTAATTATGCCATAACTATATTTTTAATTATGCTCACAATTAATGGTATACTAAATATACCATTTCTTGAACCAATCTATGCCATGTAATTTTCATGTTTATCCTTCATATTTTTATGTAAATTATAAATCTATTATTTTTAATTACATATTCTCTCTTTTATCGTATACATTACTTACCCATATACAAATAGCCATTTATACATGCACAAATCTTTCTTACCTTTAATTTGTCATAAAAGCCAATCAGAGAAGGCCACATAAAAAAACAATCATTGACAACCAAAAATGCGCCACGTACGCCACATGATGCGTACACGTCATATATATATATATATATATGTGTGTGTGTGTGTGTGTGTGTGTGTGTGTATTTTCTGTATATATATTTTCTTTTTATCTATCTTCCCAATTACCCATTTTCACACTAAACCAATTTTTGAACTGTGTTCACACTAAGCCATTTTAATCCATTCCCCTAAAACAAAAATATGGCGCTGGTGGGGATCGAACTCTGTACCCCTTGTATGCAAGTCACGTGTTCCAACCAAATGAGCTACTAAGTCTTTTGCTTACAAACCAAAGAACAATGCTAAACATTTATTCTTTTCTCATTCTTTTTTTCTTCATGTTTTGCTGTAATATTTAAATTAAAGATATCTTTTTCACATGGATTCCAATTTACGCAAACTCGGACTCTATCTCAACCAGAATTCCGAGACAAACACAATGGCGCAACCCGTTTCCCTTAATTCTCACATCTGAGATTAATTATTCTTTAATTTAGTTGATTCGATTATTCAAAAATTCAGGGTGTTACACAATCTAGATAATTTGAATTTTGGTTATAAGGAGTACAGAGGTAATCAATCATTTTGCATGGGAAATGGTATAGTCCATTTGCATTACTCATACTGATTGTTGTATTTTAAATGGAAATAAATGTTTACTTCTGAAAAAATTATTGAGGGTAGTTGACATAAAGAAAAATCTTCTAAGTGTGTCACAATTTTCTCAAGATAATCAAACATATCTTTTGTGGACGCTTACATGATTTTCATGCATATACTTTTTAAAGTATAAGTCTGACACATATAATATTGTGATACATTTTATAACTCATGTTGAAAAGCAAACAAATTCACATGTCAAAAAAATTCAATCAGATGGTGGTACAGAATATAAGCCACTAAAAGAATATTTCCTTAAAAAGGGAATAATTCATAGGACTACTTGTTCGCATACATCTTAACAGAATGTGCTTGTAGAGAGGAAGTATAGATATATAGTTGAAACAGGTTCAAATTTATTGGCTCAAGCAAAAATGCCATTGAAATTCTGGCATGATTCTTTTAAAACACTTTCTTTTAAAACTACAGTGTATTTAATAAACAGGTTACCAACTAAGGTTCTTAAAGGAATCAAACCATTTCAAAAATTATTTGAGATAAATCCTAATTATAATTTTTTGAAATTTTTTGGATGTCTATGCTACCCAGATTTAATGCCATACAGTAAACATAAGTTTGTCTACAGGTCAAAACCTTGTACATTTTTAGGATATGCTGAAAATCAGAAAGGGTATAAATGTTTGGATGATGCTGGTCATATTTTTATAAGTAGGCATTTCATTTTCAATGAGATTTTTTTTCCATATAATGATGTCTACTTTAAAACCACAAAGAAATTATATGATGCAAGGGTTTCACTTCCACTAATACCTATTCAATCATACTATTCAATCATCAAGCCAACACGAATGGACCATCATATGGCAACGATACTATTCAATCATCAAGCCAACATAGATTGTCACCTATTCTATATGATAATGAAAGATAACATTAACAATGAACAGAATGATGATTAACACAACAATAGAGAACAATCTGATGAAAAAGACTAACCTAACACTCAAAATCAAGCAAGACCCACTCACCCAATGATTACAAGAGCCAAAAATGGAATCTTTAAGCCTAAATTGTGTACTGTAATTATGGCCCATGAAGAACCATGCAATAATGATCAAAACAAAGCTGATATCATATGGATTATGGCAATGGATGCCGAATATCAAGCACTCATGCAAAATCAAGTATGAAGACTTGTTAAACCACCATAAGAAAAGAATTACCACTACACCATAATAACCAATTTGGCACAGATGGATGCAGGATATAATACGGGTTTAAGCAGTATCATATTTGATAGTGCTTAGATCCATATCAAACTATATTTTGCAATCCGCATCACCCCAAATGCCCTAAATCTGACCGTTCATCAACGAATCCCCGGATTAGTTAATTTGATATGAATTTGGGCCAAATCGAATTCGTATCATATTGTGCATCACATTAGGGCACTCGGAATAAAAAATTTGGCCGCTCCCTTTTCCATTTGTTTTACTTTATTGGTGACCGAAAACTTAAATTAGGGTTTTCGGTCACCAAATCATGCCTCCACCTTCAACAGAGTCGAACAACCCTCCCCTTCGGCAGAAACGCAATAACCCTTGGTCTCCTTAGCCCTCCTTCGACAGAGAGGGTATGTGTTTCAGTTGAATTTTGGCATGCATGACTGATAGTAGGGAAAAAAATGAAATCTTTGTGTGATAGTTGATTGCTACTTTGGCAAAATTATACACCTATGTAAAAACTGTCATTTTAGTCCAACTAAAAAATGATTTGTAAGCAGTTTTTTTTATTTCTGCCCTATCTGGAAAAAAATCATCAGCTCCGCTACTGGTTAGTGTGTTAGCTATTTCAATTGAATTGGTTTGTGTAAGTGTGTTACCTGATTGCTACTTTGTGGTAGGGAAAGATCTGTGGTTATACTCTGATTTCATAGAAATAAAATTTGAATCATGATTTGTGATAATGTAAAAAACATCTGAATTGATATTGGAAATGTGTGGTATAATTTTAGATTGCGGTATATCCATGAAACAAAGAAATAACAATGAGTTAGTTTGCCATGATTTCATCGTCATTTGACTGCTTGTTTGCCTTATGCTCAAAATTTAAATTGGGTTGTCTTATAACAAGTTGTTTTGAGAGATAACAAGTGTACTGAAAATGTTTTAATAGGTTTGTTGAAAATTTTGGTAGATGGATGATTACTAGACTTTCTGGTTAATATTTTACTAGGCGATCCACCAGGTGGATGCATTTTAGCTCATGCGTAGGTTTGGGTATCCATGCTAATTAGCTTCATCCAAATGACGGATGCTGCTGCACTTAAATTTAGTAAAAAGACGCTTTCACCAGCAACTTCCCTTACTTTGTAGCAGAGACTGTATTGTAAGTTACCTTGCACTACACAGTCTGCTTCAAAAAACTGAAAGTTCCAAGTGAAAGCAGCTTTTTCCAAAGGTTAAGTGAAGCGGCATTCGACATTCGAATAAAGCAAATTAGCATGGATTACTGACCCGGCACGTGAACTAAAATGCAACCACCTGGTGGATCGCCCAGTAAATTCTTAATCAGAAAGACGAGTATGTGTGTCATCCGAAGATGATGATTTGATATCTTTAGTCGTTGGAGTGGGTATATATTATTTTACACTTATCTCTATGTTGTATCTTACATGGATGATGTGAAACACCCCACCCTCCATTAAGGTCACTCACAAAGGGAATGCCTTAACTTTGGTGGAGGTTTGTAAGTAAAAGTCACAGATAAAACACAAGACGGATATAAACACATATATATAAGCAGCGGAAAACAATAGACTTTTTATTTCATAAATATGTGTTCATACAAAACATTTCCATAACTGTCACATAATAACTTCCAAAACATTACATAATAATTTATGTCTTGGTTATTAAATAAAGAAGCATTAATCATAATTAAAATTGCATAAATCCCCATAGAGTGTGTCCAACAGCCATAGCCAAGAAAAGAGAGTCCAAACCATACATCTACTATCTTGAAGCTTGCAAAGAATCTGACTAAGCTGGGTTATTTCCTCCCTGTGGACCTGAGGGGGGAGGGAACAGAAGAAAAGAAGACAAAAGAAAATAGGGTCAGACAAAAAGCTGGTAAGTCTAGTGACTCTTCAGTATGTGAATAAGAAAAAGGGCATGATAGGTATAAACTGGAAATAGAATGTATCATAAACTAAAGCAGTTTGAATCGAATATGCTATCGCACCCCCACACTATATCTCAACACCTACTTGCATTGTCTCAACTGGCACCCCATGATCGGGGTGAAGTGATCCCCTTTCTAAAGATCGGCTCATACTCGCATAATCATCTGTGTCTTACGGCCCCCAAAGATTGTAGATACCTATGCTGGCCCCACCGTGGGGTGTATCAAGTCCCATGGTGGCGACCCGACACAATCCTTAAAATGCATAGGTTATACTACTGGTGCCCTTAGTGCCCTGTTTGTCTGCTACGAAGTGTGTGCATGCCCACACTCCGTTAAAACCCACACTGTTGCACCCACCACCATCGCTTTTGACCGCATACAATCAGCCCAACAATCGTGCCCCACCCTGCCTAGTTTCAGGGTACCATGATACCTAATTGGGTTACTACTGAAATGGGTCCCCGTTACTAGAGTTTTCTAGTCAAACATGTTAAGTGGTTAAGTGTCTGTATTTACCTAACCTCTCCCATCAGTTTAATTTAACATGTTGAATTGGTTAAGTGTTTTAGTTAACTTAACCCTACCATCCTGACTTGTCTGTCCTTAGCTTTTTAAAGCACAGACCACTCACATTAGACAGGTATTTTTACGATTACTGGATGTGCCGGTCGGTTCCGGGAAGATTTACACCGTAACTACGTCTAACCTTGGGTCCTTATTGGGCTCAATGCTTAACCGCCCACATTAGATAGGTATTGTTGTGACTACTGGACAGCCGGGCGGGTCCGAGCAGGTTTACATCACAACTCAATCCAACCTCGTGTTAAGCATACTCGTATTTCTAAATTTACATATTTGTCTTTATTACTTGTGATATGTAAATTTTTCAACAATTAAATGTTGTGGCCCACTTTCCAAGTTTAACATTTTTGGTATAAGAATTTATACCATTCAAGTGCCACCAATTTTGGCATGTGACAAACATGCCAATTTCATATATTTTCACCAATTTATGTCAAGTTACCAATTTTCCCAACGTTACCCCGTCTAAATATTAGGCTAACAATCTTAGCCTAATTTTCGTTCGCATGGTTTTTAACATATATTATTAGGCTAAAAACTTAGCCTAGTTTAGCGCACACAAAATTGGTATAAGGGAATTTATAAACATAAACATGACATAGGTGTAAACTTGGCATTTTTGGCATAGTCAATATGAACATCATAGGTGTGAATTTGCAAAATAGTCAACATGAATATCATAGGTGTGAACTTGCAACATAGGCTAAATCAACTTACATACATGTGAACTTGCATTGAAATAGGGGTCTAACCAAATAGGTGTCACATGAATTAACATATGATTTAGACAACATAAGCCTAAACATGTTTAGATCTAGGCATAACATTGAACATCATTAGCATATGACAAGAATATAACATGTCTAAAAAGTATGTATAATTTCATCCCATGTGTGAACTAGATCCAAATCATGTTTACAACTATAACATGAAACTTGTATTAAAATGGATCTTGGCATGGATCCAATTATGAACTTTGCAACTTTTGTATAAACATATGAGCATGTATATGAACTTAACCATTTAGGCATAGAGGTTCTAGCATAAAGTATATACATGAGATCTTAACTTGGACATATCACATACAACTTATATAATCACATAAACATATAGGTGTAGATTACAACATGAACTATACAACTTGCATGTGATGTTGTTTTCATTTGAATGGATCCAACACCAAGCAAATTTAACCACAAACATTCCAACCATTCACAATACAATCATTTCAATACATAGACATGAATTAACATCATCGTTATACAGTAACATAATTCCATTTCCATTTTACATCGAATCAAATCCTAACTTTTATTCACATCGGAAAAATCACTATACTTACACCAAACGACGGTCTTGTTTTCTAATTTCTGAGTTCTGAATTTGAATTGCTTTCCTTTGGGTAGACATACGTTGATTGATTCTTGTTTTACTTTAATTTTGGCTTGTCTCTAAGCTTTTCTACAAGTGGAGGCTCCTCTCAATTTTCTCCCGACAGCATGGCGGCTCCAATTCTATATTATTTTGTGTGAATTTAGGTTGAGTGTTGAGTTGTATTTATAGAATTTCAGATTGATTTGAGCCGTCATATGTTCATAGATGAATCTAGACCATTCACTTCGAGTGGAGCCAACCAGAATGTGACAAATCAGCTCTAGTGACACAGCCAAGCTCAGAAATTCGACCAGAAACCGACCAGGCCAGCCAGGGCCAAACCAGGTCGACCTGGTCACCCAGGTCGACCCCTAGGTTGACCCTATGGTCGACCTGGTGCCTGGGCGGGAATTTTCCCGCTTAGCCTAGTTTGGGCCTATTTTTCGAATTTTGAACTTCATTTGAACTGTTTGAATTTTAAATTGAATCCTGAAACTTTCGGAGGTCATAACTCCTTCATACGGAGTCCGATTCACGCAAACTCAGACTCTATCTCAGGCAGAATTCCGAGATGAGCATAATGGCGTAACCTGCTTCCCTTAATTCTTTCATTAAGAATTAATTATACTTTAATTTGTTAATTTACTGTTAATAGAAAATTCGGGGTGTTACATTCTCCCCTCCTTAAAGGATTTCGTCCCCGAAATCTTCAAGTCTAGGAGAGCGTAAGTCCTAACATCCAATCGTCCATCTACTCAACCGACAAACACAGGCGTCCATTGTCCTTAAAAGACTTCTAATGCTTCATGATCATATGCATAGTGTGTGCATATGTCCTTATCTAATGCAAAATCAGGCGGTCTACTGATCTAGTTGACCTCCTTAATGCAAATCATATTAGTGTCATGAATCCATTATGTATGCAAAAAATTTTCCTACTCGTAATTCTACATGAGTGCACAACCATTCATACAAATGCGACATCCATATGACAACATATCAAGTTTCAACCACATACAAATATGAATACATATATACATATGCAGTATAAAGTGACTGAGCCGATCTAAAACCTAGGTTGTGTGCGTATATGCATCCACGAGCAACCACTAGCAACCACTTACAACCACTTGCAGCCATCAACCATAACATGTTTCAAATACATGTTTACATCCAAATGGGATAGATACAAGCACAACTTAAGGAAAAAGAGAAATCAAAGATGTACCCTCAAAAAGAAAAGGGTAGGCCGTGCGTATTTTGTCCTCAGTTTCCCAAGTTGCGTCTTCCTCGGCGTCGCTCCACTGAACCTTAACAAGTTTGACTTCGCGGTTGCATAACTTTTTCACTTCAGTTCCTATGATTCGAGTTGGAACTCTCCTCACAGTTGCTTCGCGTTCTAATTTGGCTTCTTCTAGAATGCTTGGCTCCACCACTACCGCAGACTCATGTAGACATTTCCGGAGGTGAGAAACGTGAAAGACGTTGTGAATTCCAGCCAATATTTCAGGCAGCTCTATTCTATAAGCCATTTTCCCAATCTTCACGATGATAGGGAACGGTCCTACAAATCTTGGTGCTAGCTTTCCTACGGATCCAAAGCGAACGACGTTCCTTAAAGGAGATACCTTCAGGAAAACACTGTCCCCAACCTCAAATTCAAGGTCGGTCCTTCTTTTGTCTGCGTAGGATTTCTGTCTATCTTGGGCAGTCTTCATTCTCCTTCGTATCAAGTCCACTTTTTTTGAAGTTTCTCTAATCATGTCTGGCCCAAGTATAATCTTGTCAGTAGACTCCCACCAACAAGTTGGTGATCGACACGGTCTTCCATATAGAGCTTCGAAGGGCGCCATACCGATGGTGGCGTGGTAACTGGTGTTGTAGGCGAACTCCACTAATGGAAGATGATCCTCCCAAGTCCCTCTGAAGTCAAGAATGCATAATCTCAGAAGATCTTCTAGTACTCTGTTCACCCTTTCTGTCCGACCATCAGTTTGGGGGTGATAGGCCGTACTCAAGCATAATTGTGTGCCTACAGCTTCTTGCAGACTCTGCCAAAATTCGCTCGTAAAGATGGGATCTCTGTCACTAACTGTGATGTACAGTATTCCATGGAGTCGAACTATCTCCTTGAGATAAAGAGAAGCTAGAGACGAGGCAGTCCTTCTACTCTTGATAGGTATAAAGTGGGCGCTTTTAGTGAGCCTGTCCACTATTACCCAAATGCTAGTATTGCCTCTTCTTGACCTAGGCAACCCGTCAATGAAGTCCATTGAAATGCTATCCCACTTCCACTGCGGGACTTCTAGAGGATGAAGCAGTCCTCCAGGCTTCTTTTGTTTCGCCTTGACCTGTTGGCATGTCACGCACTTAGAAACGAAATCTGCCACGTCCTTCTTCATGCCGCTCCAATAGAAAACTCTCTTTACGTCCTTGTACATCTTATCTCCACCTGGATGTATTGTCATCTTGGAATGATGTGCTTCCTCGAGAACCATCTTTACTAAATCCCTTGCTTGTGCGATGCATAGTCTTCCATCTCGTCTCAGCCAACCCTTATCATCGATGGAGAACCTATTGAGGTGACTGGAAGTTTCACCCCTAATTAGTATATCAATCACATCAACAAGCTGAGGGTCTTCACGTTGTGCAGCCCCTATTGAGTCCAAAAGAGTGGGCCGTACTTCTAGGGATACCAATAAACCAGGTATAAAATCAAAGGAGGGCCTAAAGTCAAAACCGGCTATATACTCCAAGCTTTGCCTTTCCACAAAGAGAGGGCTTAGGGTTAGCTTATTTCTGCTCAACGCGTCTGCTACTATGTTGCCTTTGCCAGGAGTATAGGAAATCTCAAAATCATATGAGGCAAGGAACTCCATCCACCTTTGCTGCCTCAAGTTAAGATCTTTCTACGAGAAAAGATACTTCAACGATTTATGGTCAGTATATAATTCGAACTTCTCACCTAGGAGATAATGGCGTCAAGACTTAAGCGCAAAGACGATGGCGGCCAACTCAAGATTGTGGGTTGGGTAGTTCTTTTCATGAACTTTCAATTGTCTTCCACCATAAGCTACTACCCTCCCTTCTTGCATCAGAACATCGCCTAGTCCCGTACCACAAGCATCCGTACATACTGTGAACATCTTGCTTCCATCCGGCAAAGTCAGAACTGGGGCTGTTTTGAGAGCCCTTTTAATCGTTGGAAAGCAAACTCGCAATCCATATCCCAAGTGAACGCCAGATTCTTCTTTGTTAGACTTGTGAGCGGAGCTGAGATTTTCGTGAAATCCCTAATGAATTTTCGGTAGAAACCGGCTACCCCAAGAAAGCTTCGGACTTCGGTTGCATTTCTTGGTGTCTTCCAATCTTGCACTGCCACTACTTTCGCGGGGTCTAGAGCTAACCCCTCTTTGGACACTATATGTCCAAGAAACCTCACTTCTTCTCTCCAAAAGTGGCACTTGGAGAATTTGGATTTTAGCTAATGAACTCGAAGAGTTTCCATGATCTCCTTTTGGATGTTGAGCATGTTCTTCCTCATTCTTTGAGAAGATCAAAATATCGTCTACGAAGACAACCACAAACTTGTTGAGGAATTCTCTGAACACCCTGCTCATTAGGTCCACGAAATAAGTGGGTACGTTTGTCAAGACGAAAGGCATGACAAGCCACTTGAAGAAACCGTCTGGGGTTCTGAACGCCGTTTTATCAATACTATCTTCAGCTACCCTTAGCTGATGGAACCTAGTAGCCAGATCAAGTTGGGAGAAGACCGACGCACCTACAAGCTGATCGAACAAATCATCTATTCTGGGAAGCGAGTGTCTATTCTTTTTAGTCAGCTTGTTTAGCTCCCTATAGCCCACAAAAAGACGTAATGAACCATCTGCTTTGGTGGCGAACACCACTGGAGCGCCTCATTCCGAGATACTCCTCCTTATAAACCCCTTCTCGAGAAGCTTCTTAACTTGCTTACTGAGCTCCTTTCTCTCCTTTGGAGCCATGTGTCTAACAGGCAGAGCTACGGGCTTTGCATAATCAACAAGATATATGCGGAAGTCTATTTCCCGCTTCAGAGGTATGCCTTTCACCTCTTCAAAGACATCTGGATATTCCCGACCACTCTAACCGACTGCAAATTCTCAACAGAAGCATCAAGTGACTCTAGATAACTAAGCATAAAAGCATTCAAGGGATTACAAGAAATTTCTAAACTGTTACCGAGTCGAGTCAAAAGCCTAACTACTCTTTTCTCACAATCAAGAATGGCACCATTACTAGATAACCAGTCCATGCCTAAGATCATTCCATATCCCGAGAAGCCCAAAACAAAGGCACTACATCTAAATTCAACACTTAGAATAGAGATTTTCAAATCCAAGCAAACCATCAACAGATAAGCCGAGCCCCCAATTGGATTTGAAACTATCACGGGATCTTCTACCATACTAGTTTCTAGGTGCAGAGATTCTACTAAGGCAGATGAAATAAAGGAGTGCGATGCACCAGAATCAAAGAGAGTGTGAACTGGATGATCATAGAGATAAACTAAGCGTTCTACAGAAATATTTCTGCCTAAGGTTCTCAAGATAGGATTGAGAAGATAAGCAAGATAAAACAAAGCTTCTATGAGAAGAAGTTAAAGATGTACCCTCAGATGGTCCTGCTTACGGGCCTTGCCCTTGCTTCTTATGGCAGTTCTTGCTGATATGTCTAGTATCACCAAACTGAAAGCATGCTTCCATCTTCATTTTCTTCTTTCTACAATCCTGGACTATATGCCCAACAATTCCATAGAAATAACATTTCCTTTTCTCACGTGGTGCTGTGTTATTATTGTTGTGGTCCTTTCCTCCTTGACTATTATCCGTCTTCTTGTTCCGCGATTCTTCCGCTGCTGTTTCACATAGAGGAGGAGGAGGAGTAAAAGCGTTTGTAGCTGGAGAGTGAGGTCCTCAGACATGCTAGAACAAAAAGGAAAGTATTCAAGACAAAGGATAGAGAGATAGTGCATATGGCTTTGGGGAATTATGCCTTTTAAAAACAACTCTTTTTCATGAAAACACTGCTTCTTTAAACTTCTTTTTGAAAATAGTTTCAAAAACTTTTATCTAGTCTAGTAAACCTGTGCTCTAATACCAAGTGAAACACCCTACCCTCCATTAAGGTCACTCACAAACGGAATGCCTTAACTTTGGTGGAGGTTTGTAAGTAAAAGTCACAGATAAAACACAAGACGGATATAAACACATATATATAAGCAGCGGAAAACAACAGACTTTTTATTTCATAAATATGTGTTCATACAAAACATTTCCATAACTGTCACATAATAACTTCCAAAACATTACATCATCATTTCTGTCTTGGTTATTAAATAAACAAGCATAAAAACATAATTAAAACTGCATAAATCCCCATATAGTGTGTCCAACAACCATAGCCAAGAAAAGAGAGTCCAAACCGTACATCTACTATCTTGAAGCTTGCAAAGAATCTAACTAAGCTGGGTTATTTCCTCCCTTTGGACCTTGGGGGGGGGGAATGGAAGAAAAGAAGATAAAAGAAAATAGGGTCAGACATAAAACCTGGTAAGTCTAGCGACACTGTAGTATGTGAATAAGAAAAAAGGCATGATAGGTATAAACTGGAAGTAGGAAGCATCATAAACTAAAGCAGTTTGAATCGAATATGTTATCACACCCCATACTATATCTCTGCACCTACTTGCATTGTCTCAACTGGAACCCCATGATCGGGGTGAAGCGATCCCCTTTCTAAATATCTACTCCTACTCGCATAATCATCTGTGTCTTATGGCCCCCAAAGATTGTAGATACCTATGCGGGCCCCACCGTGGAGTGTATCAAGTCCCTTGGTGGCGACCCGACACAATCCTTAGAATGCATAGGTTATACTACTGGTGCGCCCAGTGCCCTGTTTGTCTGCTCCGAAGTGTGTGCATGCCCGCACTCCATTAGAACCCACACTGTTGCACCCACCACCATCGCTTTTGACCGCTTACAATCAGCCCATTAATCGTTCCCTACCCTGCCTAGTTTCAGGGTACCATGATACCTAATTGGGTTACTGCTGAAATGGGTCCCCGTTACTAGGGTTTTCTAGTCAAACATGTTAAGTGGTTAAGTGTCTGTATTTACCTAACCCCGCCCATCAGTTTAATTTAACATGTTGAATTGGTTAAGTGTTTTAGTTAACTTAACCCTACCATCCTGACTTGTCTGTCCTTAGCTTTTTAAAGCACCGACCACTCACATTAGACAGGTATTGTTACGGTCACTGGATGTGCCGGTCGGTTCCAGGCAGATTTACACCGTAACTCAGTCTAACCTTGGGTCCTTATTGGGCTCAATGCTTTACCACCCACATTGGATAGGTATTGCTGTGACTACTGGACAGCCGGGCGGGTCCGGGCAGGTTTACATCACAACTCAATCCAACCTCATGTTAAGCATACTATTATTTTCTAAATTTACATATTTGTCTTTATTATTTGTGATATGTAAATTTGTCAACAATTAAATGTTGTGGCCCACTTTCCAAGTTTAACATTTTTGATATAAGAATTTATACCATTCAAGTGCCAAAATTTTTGGCATGTGATAAACATGCCAATTTCATATATTTTCACCAATTTATGTCAAGTTACCAATTTTCACAACGTTACCCCCTCAAAATATTAGGCTAACAATCTTAGCCTAATTTCATTTGCATGGTTTTTAACATATAATATTAGGCTAAAAACTTAGCCTAATTTAGCGCACACAAAATTGGTATAAGGGAATTCATAAACATAAACATGACATAGGTGTAAACTTGGCATTTTTGGCATAGTCAATATAAACATCATAGGTGTGAACTTGCAAAATAGTCAACATGAATATCATAGGTGTGAACTTGCAACATAGGCTAAATCAACTTACATACATGTGAACTTGGATTGAAATAGGGGTCTAACCAAATAGGTGTCACAAGAATTAACATATGATTTAGACAACATAAGCCTAAACATGTTTAGATCTAGGCATAACATCGAACATCACTAGCATATGAAAAGAATATAACATGTCTAAAAAGTATGTATAATTTCATCGCATGTGTGAACTAGATCCAAATCATGTTTACTACTGTAACATGAAACTTGTATTAAAAAGGATTTTGGCATGGATCCAATTATGAACTTTGCAACTTTTGTATAAACATATGAGCATGTATATGAACTTAACCATTTAGGCATAAAGGTTCTAGCATAAAGTATATACATGAGATCTTAACTTGGACATATCACATACAACTTATATAATCACATAAACATATAGGTGTAGATTACAACATGAACTATACAACTTGCGTGTGATGTTGTTTTCATTTGAATGGATCCAACACCAAGTAAATTTAACCACAAACATTCCAACCATTCAAAATACAATCATTTATACATAGACATGAATTAACATCATCGTTATACAGTAACACAATTCCATTTCCATTTTACATCGAATCAAATCCTAACTTTTATTCACGTCGGAAAAATCACTATACTTACAACAAACGACGGTCTTGTTTTCTGATTTCTAAGTTCTGAATTTGAATTGCTTTACTTTGGGTAGAAAACGTTGATTGATTCTTGTTTTACTTTAATTTTGGCTTGTCTATAAGCTTTTCTACAATTGGAGGCTCCTCTCAGTTTTCCCCCGACAACATGGCGGCTCCAGTTCTATATTATTTGTGTGAATTTAGGTTGAGTGTTAAGTTGTATTTATAGAATTTCAGATTGATTTGAGCCGTCAGATGATCATAGATGAATCTAGACCATTCATTTCGAGAGGAGCCAACCAGAATGTGACAAATCAGCCCTAGTGACACAACCAAGCTCAGAAATTCGACTAGAAACCGACCAGGCCAGCCAGGGCCAAACCAGGTCGACCCCCAGGTCGACCTAGTGCCTGGGCCGGAATTTTCCCGTCCAGCCTAGTTTGGGTCTGTTTTTAAAATTTTGAACTTCATTTGAACTTTTTGAATTTTAAATTGAATTCTGAAACTTCCGGAGGTCATAAATCCTTCATACGGAGTCCGATTCACGCAAACTCGGACTCTATCTCAGGCAGAATTCCGAGATGAGCACAATGGCGCAACCCGTTTCCCTTAATTATTTCATTAAGAATTTATTATACTTTAATTTGTTAATTTACTGTTAACAAAAAATTCGGGGTGTTACACGATGCCTTGCATTTTTAACGATTGACATTTCATTCATCTTTGAGACATATACTTACTGACTACACTAACACATGGATATTGGTCCTTAAGGTACTATTTTTGACTTTTTACAATGTACTGACTAAGTTAAACATAGAAGACATTATCAGTCAGTAATTAAAATGCTATTTTTAACTTTTATCTGTAACAACCTAAACTTCCCCGTGAAGGAAAGCCCGAATTGCTTTGAGAACAACACACATCAGAACACAAAACAGAAGAACATTTTATTTCTGTTACAACAATTACATCAAAGTACAAGAATAAGAGTATACATAAGTATTATACATCAGAAAATATCAGATTTTTGCAAAGCAGCGGGAAAAAATACATTTTTATAAATACATAGC
Source organism: Allium sativum (assembly GCA_030737875.1). Classification (NCBI taxonomy): domain Eukaryota; kingdom Viridiplantae; phylum Streptophyta; class Magnoliopsida; order Asparagales; family Amaryllidaceae; genus Allium; species Allium sativum. The sequence continues at coordinate 549,065,513 of CM060918.1, forward strand.
GCAGCGGAAGACTATCAATGCTCTGGATACAGCTTTAAGCTTCAACCCAGAATCCTGCTAAAAAGAATCTGCAAAGAACCAAAACTACAAGCTGCCCGTGTGGAAAATAAGGGCACCCAGAGTTTAGGTTAAGAACTATAAACTCCTAGTCAGTCATGGGACTGGTATGAGAACTAGAAAACATTTTTAACTTTAATCTTCAAAGTTGGGTAAATCAAGGGACCAAGCCAATTTCGCGGAACGGGTTTCCTCCCAAGAATACCAGTGCATAAAACAATGAAATGCATTTTAGGAAAATGAAACCGTTATAAGGCTCAATCCCTTGCACGTACGCCGAAGGATAGAGTTTTTCCTTGTAATGGTAAAAAATGCTTAATACGCGAAATTCATCTTTTATTATTATAAGGGCACAGTGTAGAAATAAATTTCGAATATAAATGTATCAATCTTAAGTGGCATAATATATTATATAAGCGGCATAATATATTATATCACCATACAAGTATACAACTAAAACTGTAAGCTCGTATTGAAAAATTGGATTTCCAGCATTATGGCTGCTAATTCAATAGATCAATCGCATCATGTATCTCCACTGTAACACCCCGAGCTTTCTGTTAATCGTAAATTAACAAATTAATGTATAATTAATTATAATGAAAGAGTTAAGGAATACGGGTTACACCATTGCGTTCGTCTTGGAATTCTGCTTAAGATAGAGTCCGAGTTTGCAGGAATCGGACTCCGTATGAAGGAGTTATGACCTCCGGAAGTTTCAGAATTCAATTTAAAGTTCAAACAGTTCAAAATTTAGTCCAAATTTCGAATTCAGACCCAAACTGGGCTGGGCGGGAAAATTCCCTCCCAGGCACCAGGTCGACCATAGGGTCGACCTAGGGGTCGACCTGCCCAGTCAACCTGTTTTGGCCCCGGCTGGCCTGGTCGGGTTCTGGTCGATTTCTGAGGCTTGGCTGTGTCACTAGGGCTAACTTGTCGCATTTTGGTTAGCTCCTCTCGAAGTGAATGGTCTAGATTCATCTGCGATCATCTGACGACTCAAATCAATCTGAAATTCTATAAATATAACTCAACACTCAACCTAAAATCTCACAAATAATATAGAAATAGAGCCGCCATGCTGTCGGGAGAAAACTAAGAGGAGCCTCCGCTTGTAGAAAAGCTTAGTGACGAGCCAAAATTAAAGTAAAACAAGAATCAAATCAACGTTTGTCTTCCTAAAGGAATGCAATTCAAATTCAGAATTTAGAAATCAAAAAACAAGACCGTCGTTTGTTGTAAGTATAGTGATTTTTCCGATGTGAATAAAAGTTAGGATTTGATTCGATGTAAAATGGGAATGGAATTGTGTTATTGTGTAACAACGATGTTAACTCATACCTATGTATTGAAATGATTGTGGTATTGTGATATTTGTGGTATAGTTGAATTGATATTGATCCTATTGTACATTTAGAATCACATGTAAGTTGTATAGTTCACGTTGTAATCGACACCTATATGTTTATGTGATTATATAGGTTGTATGTGATTAAGATTTCATGTATATATATATATATGCCAAAACCTCTATGCCTAAGTTCATATACATGCTAATATGTTTATACAAAAGTTGCAAAGTCAATAATTGATCCATACCAAGATCCAATTTAATACATGTTTCATGTGTAGTTGGACATATGATTGGATCTAGTTCACTCATGCGATGAAATTATATATATACTTTACGAACATGTCATATTCTTATGCTAGTGATGTTCGATGTTATGCCTAGATCCACACATGTTTAGGCTTATGTTGTCTAAATCATATGTTAATTCATGTGACACCTATTTGGTTAGACCCCTATTTCAATGCAAGTTCACATGTATGTAAATTGATTTAGCCTATGTTGCAAGTTCACACCTATGATATTCATATTGACTATTTTGCAAGTTCACACCTATGATGTTCATATTGACTATGTTATGAATGCCAAGTTTTAACCTATGTCATGTTTACGTTTATGAATTCCCTTATGCCAATTTTGTGTACGCTAAATTAGGCTAAGTTTTTAGCCTAATATTGTATGTTAAAAACCATGCGAATGAAAATTAGGCTAAGATTGTTAGCCTAATATTTACACGGGGTAACGTTGGGAAAATTAGTAACTTGACATAAATGGTATAAATATATGAAATTGGCATGTTTATCACATGCCAAAATTGGTGGCACTTGAATGGTATAATTTCTTATACCAAAAAGGTTAAACTTCGAATGTGGTCCACAACATTTAATTGTTGACAAATTTACATATAATAAGTAATAAAGACAAATATGTAAATTTAGAAAATACAGTATGCTTGTAACACCCCACCTCCGCTAGTGTCACTCACAAAGGGAATGCACTAGTTTTGGTGGAGTATTATCCAGGTAAACATGCGCAGAGATATCACAAGGCAGAACATAAATAAAGCAGCGGTAGAAATTAAAAACCAGCTTCTTGTTATTTTCAAGAAAAGAGTCAAAAGCTCATATATCCAAGATACAAACTATTCCATTACATCAAGTTCCAAATAAAGAAGCATAAACTTAAAACAAAAGTAAATTATTCCCCATATATAGCAGAAGTAGCCATAGCATAGCCCAAGACCAAACCGTACATGAGCTGTCAGAAAGCAAGCTAAATCCAAGGTAAGAGCTAGTGTTTCCTCCCTGAGAACCTGGGGGGGGGGGGACGAAAGAAAAAGAGGCGAAAGAAAAAGGGTCAGTCATAAAGACTGGTAAGCCCTAGTGACTTTCAGTATGAAAACTAGTAAAGGTAACATGATGAAAACTGGAATTAAACATAAGGATGATAACAAAACTGGTAGGATAACCAAGATAACAAGATAAGTCAAGTCTAGCATCGCATATTCAAGGTTCGTTGCACCAACTGTACTAGTGTTCTACCCATGTCAAGTATTAACCATGAAATGATCCCTTGGCCCAGTATCATGAAGTGACCCATTACGGGGTCCTACGGTACGATCTACTAATCGATCAGCTCCCTACAAGTCCTAGCTCGTCATGTGTCTGTGTCATACGGCCCTATCCAGAAATGTAGTTACCTGTGCTAGGTCCACCATAGGGTGTATCAAGTCCTATGGTGCCCACCACCGACACGAATCAAGCACGCACAGTGTAAATCTACGGGTGCCCAATGCCTGCATTTTCAACTCCAGACTACGTGCACGACCATAGTCCGCCTGAACCTACAATGGCGCATCTACTCAGCCGTCGTTCTGGTCGCTTACAATCAGCCCAGTAATCGTGCCCCACCCAGCCTAGTCCCAGGGTATCGTGATACATCTAAGTGGGTTACTGCTGAAAAGGACCGCGTAACTAGGGTTTCTAATGGGTTAAGTGTTGTCGTTCAAATTCGTGACTTAACCCTATCCAAATCATGTATCAAGTTGGTTAAGTGTGTTCAAGCAGTTCATGACTTAACCCTATCAAATCATCGTGTCAAGTTGGTTAAGTACATTCAAGTGGTTCATGACTTAACCATATCATGTGACATTAATTCATTAATGCACTTCAACCTCTCACATTAGACTAACTGTTGTGGTCACTGAATTTGTCGGGCGGTTCCGGGCAGATTTACACCACAACATAGTCTAACCTCGAGTTTTAAGTGCGATATGACCAACTACCCACATTGGATCCTATTGTTTGCAGCCACTGGATTTGTCGGGCGGTTGCGGGCAGATTTACACTGCAAACTCAACCCAACCTCGAGTTGGCCATTTTCAAGTTTATCTAATTATCATGCCCACATTCACGTTTTCATGTCTAGATTCATGTCCAGTTTTCAGGTCATGTTTTATGTCGAATCTTGTCAAGTTCATGTCCATATTCATGTTTAAGTTATAATAATGTTCATGTTTAAAGTTCAAAGACAATTCATGTTTTACCTAGTCTACCCAAATCGTATTCCCATCATACATAAGCTCGAATCGATACAAATAAATTTAATTAGGGAATAACATAAAAAGGGACGGGTATAAGGTGGCAAAAGTGATTACTAGCATAACACGTTATAACTTGAGATAAATGATATAACATTACTGGCATATGGAATATTGGCCTCAAACATAAAGATTTCAAATATAACAAATAAGGCTAGTCAAGATAACAGTTGTCATAAGGTGATAGTATAGTCACGGTAACGATTGACATAAGGTGGTAGCATAATCATGGTAACGATTGACATAAGATGATAGCATAATCATGGTAACGTTTGACATAAGGTGATAGTCATAAACTTGTGACTAATAGCATATTCAACATGATAATATGAGGGGTCCTATTTTTGATTTACAACATGAATAGGCCCCAAATCAATGTCATAGTAATATCCAAGAGTCAAGACCCAAGATGAACAAGAATGAATGTAAAACAGTCATCATACATAGGTCCAATTTCAATTTACATCATATTCATGTTACATTTACAGTTTAAATCTAAAAATAACTGGGGCTTACAGATCGTGGTTCGAGAATTAGAAAAAGAGAGTCGATGTTGAATCTTTATATGCTTAGTCAAGTCCTAACATAAATCCCTAAATCAGCAACGTAGCTTCGACATAGAAGAAGTGGTCTCTCTAACTTTTCAACCAGAATTAGAGCAACATAAGGTTAGAAAGAATTTTGTGTAGAGAGACTAGTGTGAGGGGTTGTATTTATTGGGTCAGGTCAACGAATGTGGACAGAAACGAGGCCAGAAACATCAAAGTGAATCCAGCTTCAAAACTGGGCTCGGGCACTAGGTCGACCCCCAGGTCGACACTATGGTCGACCTGGTCCTGGGCAGGTCGACTACATAGTCGACCCCCAGGTCGACCTGGTCCTGGGTGGGAAATTTCCCGCCCAGTCCATTCTGAGTTGTGAATTTTGAATTTTGAATTCGAATTGAACTATTTTGAACTTGAAAACTTCTGAAAACTTCGAAAGGCCATAACTTGGTCATACGGGCTTCGATTTTCGAAAACTCGGACTCGTTTCCAAGTAGAATTTCGAGACGAACGCAATGGCGTAACCCGTTCCCCTTGATTCTTATTTTAAAAATTAATTCTGCCTTGATTTATAGTTATTACACGTTATAATAACACAGGTTGTTACATTCTCCCTCCTTAAAGGATTTCGTCCCCGAAATCTCTAAGTTAGGGAGGATGTGTCCTACCATCCATCATCCATCTACTCAAAGAATTATCCACAGGAAACCATTGTCCTTAAAAGATTTATAGTGCTGTATGAACATATGCAGAAAGTGTGTGTATATGTACTTATCTAATGCAAAAGATCAGGCGGTTACTGATTCAGTAAACCTCCTTAATGCAATATATGTTAGTGTCATGAATCCAACATGTATGCAAATTCCTAACATAGTTTATAATCTCTACATGAGTGCATAAACATTCATCCATGTGCAACATCCAAGTGATAGAATAACAAGTTCCATCCATGTACAAGTATAAGCACTCATGCATATGCAACATGAAAATGTGACTGAGCCGATCTAGTGCCTAATGTGTGTCATGCATCCACTAGCATCCACTTGCAACCATTTGCAAACATCAACCATAACATGTTCCAATCACATGTTTACATCCATATGGTTCCACCTAAGGTTCTCAAGATAAGATCAAGAAGATAACAAGACAAACGTAGATAGCAGAAGCATGATACGAAAAGGTTTTCAAGTTTATAGGAAAAAGAGATCGAGAACGTACCCTCAAAAAGAAATGGGTAAAGCGCGCGTATCTTCTCTTCAGTTTCCCAAGTTGTGTCTTCTTGGGCTTCACTCCACTGCACTTTAACCAACTTGACTTCTTGATTCCTTAGCTTCTTAATCTCCGTTCCTAAGATACGAATCAGAACTCGCCTCAATGTTGCTTCTTTTTCCACTTCTACGTCTTCAGGGATGCTTGGCTCAACCACTTCGGCTGACTCATGCAAGCACTTCCGGAGATGCGAGACGTAAAAGACATTGTGCACCCCAGCCAGCTTCTCGGGTAAGTCTACCTTATAGGCCATTTGTCCAATACTCTCAGTGATAGGGAACGGTCCTACGAACCTTGGTGCTAGCTTTCCAACTGCTCTAAAACGAACTACATTGCGTAATGGAGAAACTTTTACAAAGACCATATCTCCGACTTCAAACTCTAGGTCTGTCCTTCTCTGGTTTGCATAAGATTTCTGTCTATCTTAGGCCATTTTCATCCGTCTTCGTATCAACTCAATCTTCTCAGAAGTGTCCCTTATCAAGTCATGCCCAAGTATAAGTCTGTCTGTCGTCTCCCACCAACAAGTTGGTGATTTGCACGGTCTTCCATACAGGGCTTTGAACGATGCCATTCCGATGCTATCTTGGTAACTATTATTATATGCGAACTCCACGAGAGGAAGATGGTCTTCCCAAGTACCACCAAAGTCAAGAATGCATAACCTCAGGAGATCTTCTAGTACCCTATTTACCCTTTCGATTTGTCCATCCGTCTATGGGTGATAGGTCGTGCTCAAGTTCAGTCGTGTTCCCATTGCTTCTTGCAGACTATTCCAAAACTGGCTAGTGAAAATCGGGTCACGATCACTAACTATACTAGAAGGAACTCCATGCAACCGTACTATCTCTCGAAGGTAAATAGACGCTAGCCCTTATGCAGTCCTCTTGCTCTTCACCGGAATGAAGTGAGCACTTTTCGTGAGTCTATCAACTATGACCAATATGCTAGTATTTCCCTTCCTAGACCTAGGCAGTCCATCCACGAAATCCTTCGAGATACTCTCCCATTTCCATTGCAGAACCTCCAAAGGATGTAATAGCCCACCAGGATTCTTTGACTCGGCCTTTACTTGTTGGCACACCATGCACTTCGAAATGAACTCTGCCATGTCCTTTTTCATTCCAGCCCAAAAGAACATGCGTTTCATATCCCTGTACATCTTATCCCCTCTGGGATGTATAGTCATCTTCGAGTGGTGTGCTTCTTTGAGAACTTTCCTTACTAGGTCTCCCACTTGTGGGACACATAGCCTTCCAGCGCGCCTTAGCCATCCCTTGTCATCTATGGCATACCCACTGAGGTTACTCGACGTCTCACCCCTAATCAGCTTGTCCATGATTTCGACTATTTGTGGGTCTTCCTTCTGTGAAGTCCCTACTTGATCTAGAAGTGAAGGTCTTAACTCAAGAGATGCAAACGTAGCTATCAATGACTCAACAGCAGGTGTAAAATCAAAGGTTGCTATAAACTCAAGGCTTTTCCTTTCAACAAACAAGGGGCTCAAAGTCAACCTTTTTCTACTGAGCGCGTCCGCCGCCACATTACCCTTGCCAGGGGTATAAGCTATATCGAAGTCATATGATGCCAAGAACTCCATCCACCGCTGTTGCCTCAGATTCAAGTCTTTCTGTGAGAAGAGGTACTTAAGCGATTTGTGGTCGGTATACAGCTCGAACCTCTCCCCTAGAAGATAATGGCGCCAAGCTTTAAGTGCAAAAACAATCGCGGCCAACTCCAAGTCATGCGTGAGATAGTTTTTCTCATGAACTTTAAGTTGTCTGCCCCCGTAGCATATTACCCTTCCTTCTTGCATTAGGACGGCGCCTAACCCCGTGCCGCACGCATCTGTGTACACGGTAAACATCTTACCTCCATCGGGTAATGCCAAAACTGGAGCTGTGGTGAGGGCTCTCTTGAGTCTTTGAAAAGCAACGTCACACTCTATGTCCCATACAAAAGCTAGGTTCTTCTTTGTTAACTTAGTAGGAGGGGCTGAAATCTTAGCGAAGCCCTTAATGAACTTCCTGTAGTAGCCCACCAAACCGAGAAAGCTCCTCACCTTTGTTGCATTCTTAGGAATTTCCCAGTCCTGTACCGCAATTACCTTTGCGAGGTCCACGGCTATGCCTTGCTTAGAAACTACATGTCCAAGGAATCGAACTTCCTTCCTCCAAAAATGGCATTTGGAGAACTTAGCCTTTAACTGGTGTGCTCTAAGTGTTTCCATGACTTCCTTGAGATGTCTAGCATGCTCTTCTTCATCTTTTGAGAAGATCAAAATATCATCCATGAAAACTACCACAAACTTGTTAAGGAACTCCCGAAACACCCTACTCATCAAATCCACAAAGTATGCGGGTGCATTTGTTAATCCAAATGGCATGATGAGCCATTCGAAGAACCCATCTGGAGTCCTAAACGCAGTTTTGTCAATGCTATCCTCAGCCACTCTAAGCTGATGGAATCCTGTGGCTAGATCGAGTTGAGAGAAAACAGATGCTCCCACAAGTTGGTCAAACAGATCGTTAATTCTTGGTAGTGGGTGCCTATTCTTCTTCGTCAGCTTGTTTAACTCACGATAATCTACGCATAGATGAAGCGATCCATCCGCCTTAGTAGCGAATACCACCGGAGCACCCCATTCAGAAATGCTTCGCCTTATGAAATTTTTCTCAAGCAACTCATTAACTTGTTTACTGAGCTCTCTTCTTTCTCGCGGGGCCATGTGCCTAATGGGCAATGAAACTGGCTTGGCATTATCAACAAGATAAATTTGGAAGTCTATCTCGCGTTTAGGAGGTAACCCCCTCACTTCATCAAAGACATCTGGATATTCTCGGACCACTCTTACAGATTGCAAATTATTGTCGGATGAGTCAAGGGATTCAAGATAACACAACATGACCGGACCCTTAGGATTACAAGAAATTTCAAGGGTATTGCCGAGGCGAGTCATGAGCCTCACTACCCTTTGTTCACAATCAAGAATGGCTCCATAATCGGACAACCAATCCATACCTAGGATCAAACCGTATCCCATAAATCCGAGAACATAAGCATTACACGTGAATTCTACGCTAAAGATAGAGATCCTCAATTTCATACACATCATAGATAAATGGGCGGAGCCCCCAATTGGATTTGAAACTATAACAGGATTCTCAACCAGACTAGTACTTAGGTGCAGATTTTCAACAATATCAGAAGAAATAGAAGTATGCGATGCACTAGAGTCAAACAAGATTCGAACAGGAAAGTCAGAAATGTAAACAAGGCTTTCTACGGAAATATTACTACCTCGGTCAGGAGCTGGAGTGGTGTTGAGAGCATGCAACTGCCCTCCAGAAGGTCCTGCTCGCTGGGTCTGCCCTTGCCCCTGCCCTTGCTTCTTAGGGCAATCCTTGTTGATGTGTCTAGTATCTCCACAATGAAAGCATTCACCCAACTTCCTCTTCTTCTTTCTACAATCTTTAGCTAGATGTCTAGTAATACCACAGAAGGTGCACTTCCTCGTCTCACGTGGTTTGTTGTTGCTCTTGTTATTCTTGTTACTTTTGTTGTTTCCCTTCTTGAAGTCAGCCTTCTTATTCTGAGTCTCATTAGGCTTAACCTCCTTCTTGCTATTCTTGTCTTCCTCATGAAGTAGAGCCATATCCACCAAGCTTTCAAAGGTCGCCCCCATGGGTATATGAGTTAGGGCCAAGCTATGTAGTGGCTAGTTCAATCCTCGAGCAAAGCATACAGCCTTTTTCTGGGCTGTGTTGACCAAATCCAAACCGAACCGAGTAAGCTGATTAAACTTATTCACGTACTCCCTAACAGACATGTCCCCTTGCTTGAGTGCTAGGAACCTCTCCATCTGAAGGTTCTCTTCTGCCGACGACAATAATTTAAGCCTAAACCTCTCTCTAAAGTCTGCCCAAGTCTCAACTGGCCTGGTAGCGTTGGTGACTTCCCACCAAAATGCAGCTTCCTCTTTCAACAACCATGCTGCTAACTGAACTTTCCTATGGTCCTCCATATCAAAGATAATGAACAAGTCTTCCGTCTCCTTTAGCCAATTTCGTGCCTCAACAAAGGTTTCAGTTCCAACGAAGTTCTTGCCGCCCATTGCTTTAAAGTCTTTGCATATTTTGGCAAAGGCGGTACCAGGAGGAGGAGGAACCGCAGCCACTGGGGGGGAGGAGGAGGGATGTCTGCCGTGCCCGCGTCGTTGGCCCTGACTTCTAAGCGCCTTCGCAACCATCCAGGCACGGGTATCCCCTCAGGCAGGTTCCATGCTGAAAAACGAAAAGAAAAATTCAAATGAGGAAACAAAGGAAAGTGCTAATGGCTTCTTGGGGAATAACCTTTTTAAAAGTAGAACTTTTCTTGAAAAATGCTTCTTTATAAATGGTTTTGAAAATAGTTTCAGAAGGTTTTTAAAACTTTTGCCCAGCCTAGTAACCTTCTACTCTAATACCAAAATGTAACACCCCACCTCCACTAGGGTCACTCACAAAGGGAATGCACTAGTTTTGGTGGAGTATTATCCAGGTGAACATGCACAGAGATATCACAAGGCAGAACATAAATAAAGCAGCGGTAGAAATTAAAAATCAACGTCTTATTATTTTCAAGAAAAGAGTCAAAAGCTCATATATCCAAGATACAAACTATTCCATTACACCAAGTTCCAAATAAAGAAGCATAAACTTAAAAAAAAGTAAATTATACCCCATAAATAGCAGAAGCAGCCATAGCATAGCCCAAGACCAAACCGTACATGAGCTGTCAGAAAGCAAGCTAAATCCAAGCTAAGAGCTAGTGTTTCCTCCCTGAGAACCTGAGGGGGGAACGAAAGAAAAAGAGGCGAAAGAAAAAGGGTCAGTCATAAAGACTGGTAAGCCCTAGTGACTTTCAGTATGAAAACTAGTAAAGGTAACATGATATGTGAAAACTGGAATTAAACATAAGGATGATAACAGAACTGGTAGGATAACCAAGATAACAAGATAAGCCAAGTCTAGCATCGCATATTCAAGGTTCGCTACACCAACTGTACTAGTGTTCTACCCATGTCAAGTATTAACCATGAAATGATCCCTTGGCCCAGTATCATGAAGTGACCCATTACGGGGTCCTACGGTATGATCTACTAATCGATCGGCTCCCTACAAGTCCTAGCTCGTCATGTGTCTGTGTCATACGGCCCTATCCAGAAATGTAGTCACATGTGCTAGGTCCACTATAGGGTGTATCAAGTCCTATGGTGCCAATCACCGACACGAATCAAGCACGCACAGTGTAAATCTACGGGTGCCCAAGGCCTGCTTTTTCAACTCCGGATTACGTGCACGACCATAGTCCGCCTGAACCTACAATGGCGCACCTACTCAGTCGTCGTTCTGGTCGCTTACAATCAACCCAGTAATCGTGCCCCACCCTGCCTAGTCCCAGGGTATCGTGATACATCTAAGTGGGTTACTGCTGAAAAGGACCGCGTAACTAGGGTTTCTAATGGGTTAAGTGTTGTCATTCAAATTCGTGACTTAACCCTATCCAAATCATGTATCAAGTTGGTTAAGTGTGTTCAAGCAGTTCATGACTTAACCCTATCAAATTATCATGTCAAGTTGGTTAAGTATATTCAAGTGGTTCATGACTTAACCCTATCATGTGACATTAATTCATTAATGCACTTCAACCTCTCACATTAGACTAACTATTGTGGTCACTGGATTTGCCGGGCGGTTCCGGGCAGATTTACACCACAATATAGTCTAACCTCGGGTTTTACGTGCGATATGACCAACTACCCACATTGGATCTTATTGTTTGCAGCCACTGGATTTGCTGGGCGGTTCTGGGTAGATTTACACTGCAAACTCAACCCAACCTCGAGTTGGCCATTTTCAAGTTTATCTAATTGTCATGCCCACATTCACGTTTTCATGTCTAGATTCATGTCCAGTTTTCAGGTCATGTTTCATGTCAAATCGTGTCAAGTTCATGTCCATATTCAGGTTCAAATTATAATAACGTTCATGTTTAAAGTTCAAAGTCAATTCATGTTTTACCTAGTCTACCCAAATCGTATTCCCATCGTACGTAAGCTCGAATCGATACAAATAAATCTAATTAGGGAATAACATAAAAAGGGATGGGTATAAGGTGACAAAAGTGATTACTAGCATAGCACGTTATAACTTGAGATAAATGATATAACATTACTGGCATATGGACTACAGGCCTCAAACATAAAGATTTCAAATCTAACAAAATAAGGTACTAGTCAAGATAACAGTTGTCATAAGGTGATAGTATAGTCACAGTAACGATTGACATAAGATGATAGCATAATCATGGTAACGATTGACATAAGATGATAGCATAATCATGGTAACGACTGACATAAGGTGATAGTCATAAACTTGTGACTAATAGCAGATTCAACATGATAATATGAGGGGTTTTATTTTTGATTTACAACATGAATAGGCCCCAAATCAATGTCATAGTAATATCCAAGAGTCAAGATCCAAGATGAACAAGAATGAATGTAAAACGGTCATCATACATAGGTCCAATTTCAATTTACATCATATTCATATTACATTTACAGTTTAAATCTAAAAATAACTGGGGCTTACAGATCGTGGTTCGAGAATTAGAAAAAGAGAGTCGATGTTGAATCTTTATATGCTTAGTCAAGTCCTAACAGAAATCCACAAATAATCAACGTAGCTTCGACGTAGAAGAAGTAGTCTCTCTAACTTTTCAACCAGAATTAGAGCAGCATAAGGTTAGAAAGAATTTTGTGTAGAGAGACTAGTGTGAGGGGCTGTATTTATAGGGTCAGGTCAACGAATGTGGACAGAAACGAGGCCAGAAACATCAAAGTGAATCCAGCTTCAAAAATGGGCTCGGGCACCAGGTCGACCCCCAGGTCGACACTATGTTCGACCTGGTCCTGGGCAGGTCGACTACATAGTCGACCCCCAGGTCGACCTGGTCCTGGGCAGGAAATTTCCCGCCCAGTCCATTCTGAGGTTTGAATTTCGAATTTTTAATTCGAATTGAACTGTTTTGAACTTGAAAACTTCTGGAAACTTCGAAAGGCCATAACTTGGTCATATGGGCTCCGATTTTCGAAAACTCGGACTCGTTTCCAAGCAGACTTTCGAGATGAACGCAATGATGTAACCCGTTTCCCTTGATTCTTATTTTAAAAATTAATTCTGCATTGATTTATAGTTATTACACGTCATTAAAACACGGGTTGTTACAATGCTTAACACGAGGTTGGAATGAGTTGTGATGTAAACCTGCCCGGACCCGCCCGGCTGTCCAGTAGTCACAACAATACCTATACAATGTGGGTGGTTAAGCAATGAGCCCGATAAGGACCCAAGGTTAGACTGAGTTACGGTGTAAATCTGCCCGGAACCGACCAACACATCTAGTAACCGTAACAATACCTATCTAATGTGAGTGGTCGGTGCTTTAAAAAGGTAAGGACAGACAGTCAGGATGGTAGGGTTAAGTTAACTAAAACACTTAACTAATTCAACATGTCAATTAAATTGATGGGTGGGGTTAGGTAAATACAGACACTTAACTACTTAAAATGTTTGACTAGAAAACCCTAGTAACAGGGACCCATTTCAACAATAACCCAATTAGGTGTCATGGTACCCTGAAACAAGGCAGGGTGGGGCACGATTACTGGGATGATTGTAACTGGTCAAAAGTGATGGCGATTGGTGCAACAGTGTGGGTTCTAACAGAGTACGGGCATGCACACACTTCGGAGCAGACAAACAGGGCATTGGGGGCACCAGTAGTAGAACCTATGCATTCTAAGGATTGTGTCGGGCCGCCACCATAGGACTTGATACACCCCATTGTGGGACCGGCATAGGTATCTATAATCTTTGGGGGTCGTAAGACATAGATGATTATGCGAGTAGGAGCCGATCTTTAGAAAGGGGGTCACTTCACCCGATCATGGGGTGCCAGTTGAGAAAATACAAGTAGGTGCAGAGATTTAGTGTGGGGAGCGATGGTATATTCGATTCAAACTGCCTTACCCTAGGTTTATGATACTTTCCTATTTTCAGTTTATACTTATATGTCCTTTTTCTTATTCTCATACTGAAGAGTCACTAGACTTACCAGGCTTTATGTCTGACCCAATTTCCTTTCGTCTTCTTTTCTTCTGTTTCCCCGCCCCCAGGTCCACAGGGAGGAAACAACCCAGCTTAGTCAAATTCTTTGCAAGCTTCAAGATAATAGATGCACGGTTTGGACTCTCTTTCCTTGGCTATGGCTGTTGGACACACTCTATGGGGATTATGCAGTTTAATTATGTTTTTTATGCTTCTTTATTTAATAACCAAGATAGAAATGATGATGTAATGTTTTGGAAGTTATTATGTGACAGTTATGGAAATGTTTTGTATGAACGCGTATTTATGAAATAAAAAGTCTGTTGTTTTCCGCTACTTATATATATGTGTTTATATCTGTCTTGTGTTTTATCTGTGACTTTTACTTACAAACCTCAACCAAAGTTAAGGCATTCCCTTTGTGAGTGACCTTAATGGAGGGTGGGGGTTTTCATCCACGGCTTACGTCTCGGCAAGAGAAAACACCGTAATACATATACTACGCACTTTGGATGTGCAGCAATATGAACAATCCTCATGAGATAAATGACCTATCCCACTTCTAGAGTGGAGCGACCAACCTAGCCCCATTGGCCGACTCCAAATCTGTATAAAGTATATTGGTCAAACCGTACATTATAAAACAAATCATTCACCATCATACCGTGGTGTGTGAGGCCAGCGAAGTCACGTTGTATCCAAAGCAGCGCTATATAAAAGCTATGCTTTGGTCTTCATCCACAAGGCTCTGCTTTTCAACAAAAGCCTTGATCATATGCATCTTAGCATGCCACCTTGTCAGACCATACTATATCATTAATCATCTACCAATATATAACAGGGTGTTAAGCAAGAGAATAAATTCTCCGCCACCAAACAGCCATATATTAAATAAAGATCAACGAATACAATATAAAGGAATACAATGTCAGACACACAATCCATTTATCAGTCCATTCTGGGTCTGAACGAAACCATATCCGGTAGATCTCCAAATACGTCTGAATGATCACCAATTTTTCCTTCATCTTGGGTGTACGGTCCAATCAAGATATCAATAATCATCCATTCGATATGGAAATTTCCCGGTCTTCAATTACCGTCTTCATCATCGACCTTGAATCGTCGCATGAATTATTCAGAATGGGTTAAACCCGGTCTTTCTGAATAATTTGCGCAATTTAAAATCATGTGCTTTAAAACACAACCAATGCCTCATTCCAATCAAGAGTATTCTTTGATTATAATTTAAATCAAATTAAGGTTTATTCAACTAGTCGGGATTAACGTCTTACCGAAGTAATCATTTATTAGTATCCCATTCCCAACCTATACAACCCATGGAGTAAAACTGGTGGTACTCCATATCTAACACCCAATGGGTTACGGTAAACTTAATTATCGTTTTATCGTTCAAATCTAATTAAAGATTAATTATCGCTTGGAGTAAAACTGGTGGTACCCCATTATCGTTCATTTCTTGAATTAAGTAAATTTAATTACTTTTATCCTCACTCAATCCAATTAAAGATTTATTAAAACTATATTTAGCTTTAATATTCAAGAATCATTATTTAACGCTTATTTAACTTTCAAGAAATAATCTTTCCTTTAGCTGGGTTAAAGAACAAATGTTGCTTAAAAACATCATTCACAATAAACCCAAAATCATATTCCAATTTAATATATTAAATTGAAAATTTCTCTTTAGAATATTTCGTTAAATCTTAATTAAAAGATTTATGAATTACCAATCTAGATTTCACTATCAATCGGGTTTTAAGAACTAATGTCATTCAAAAACATTGTTCACAATCAACCCAAAAGTCAGTTTCACTTAATTTTCAATTATGTTTAATAATTGGAAATCTTATTTAAATATTAATTAAACAATTTATTCTTTCCCAAATGGGTTTAAGAACAGTGTTATTTAAGACATTATTCACGACAAACCCAAATTCTAATCAGATATTAAATATCATGCTTTGAATAGAAATTATATCGATTTATGTTCAATATCAAATTCTGAAAACTAACATATACCAAATTGGGAATACCGATATTAATATCTTCCAAATTCCCACAATAATATCCGTATAATCACAGAATCCAATACTGAAATAATCCGAAGATTATTTCCATTCAAATCCATTCCAATATATGTAGTGGAAATCTTGGTTTTATTAAAACCATTTAAAACCTTTTATTTATTTTAATCAATTTAATAAAACAAATAAATCACTCATTCTTTTACACTGAAATGTATATTAACATTAAAATGAATCTTTTTCATTCTTTTGAAACAAATTAACTATAAAAATGTATTCTTTCTAATGTAATCAATCTTAAAAATAAAAATGAAATCTTTTTAATGTAATCTTTTTAGTTCAACCTTTATTACATTGAAAAATGTAACATTTTAATTTCAATCTTCATTACATTGAAAAATGTAATATTTTCATTTCAATCTTTATTACATTGAAAAATGTAATATTTTCATTTCAAACTTTATTACATTTTTCAATGTAATAAATATTGAAATGAAAATATTACATTTTTCAATGTAATGAAGGTTGAACTAAAAAGATTATATTAAAAAGATTTCATTTTTATTTTTAAGATTGATTACATTAGAAAGAATACATTTTTATAGTTAATTTGTTTTAAAAAAATGAAAAAGTTTCATTTTAATGTTAATATACATTTCAATATAAAAGAATGAGTGATTTATTTAATTTATTAAATTGATTAAAATAAATAAAAGGATTTAAATGGTTTTAATAAAACCAAGATTTTCCATTACATATATTGGAATGGATTTGTATGGAAATAATCTTCGGATTATTTTAGTATTGGATTCTGTGATTATACGAATATTATTGTGGGAATTTGGAAGATATTAATATCGGTATTCCCGATTTGGTATACGTTAGTGTTCAGAATTTGATATTAAATATAAATCGATATAATTTCTATTCAAAGCACGATATTTAATATCTGATTAGAATTTGGGTTTTTCGTGAATAGTGTCTTAAGTAACACTGTTCTTAAACCCATTTGGGAAAGAATAAATCGTTTAATTAATATTTAAATAAGATTTCCAATTATTAAACATAATTGAAAATTAAGTGAAACTGACTTTTGGGTTGATTGTGAACAATGTTTTTAAATGACATTAGTTCTTAAAGCCCGATTAACAGTGAAATTTAGATTGGTAATTCATTAATCTTTTAATTAAGATTTAACGAAATATTCTAAAGAGAAATTTTCAATTTAATATATTAAATTGGAATATGATTTTCGGTTTATTGTGAACAATGTTTTTAAGCAACATTTGTTCTTTAACCCAGTTAAAGGCAAGATTATTTCTTGAAAGTTAAATAAGCATTAAATAATGATTCTTAAAGATTAAAGCTAAATATAGTTTTAATAAATCTTTAATTGGATTGAGTGAGGATAAAAGTAATTAAATTTACTTAATTCAAGAAATGAACGATAATGGGGTACCACCAGTTTTACTCCAAGCGATAGTTAAATCTTTAATTAGATTTGAATGATAAAACGACAATTAAGTTTACCGTAACCCATTGGGTGTTAGATATGGAGTACCACCAGTTTTACTCCATGGGTTGTATAGGTTGGGAATGGGATATTAATAAATGATTACTTCGGTAAGACGTTAATCCCGACTAGTTGAATAAACCTTAATTTGGTTTAAATTATAATCAAACAATACTCTTGATTGGAATGAGGCATTGGTTGTGTTTTAAAGCACATGATTTTAAATTGCACAAATTATTCAGAAAGACCGGGTTTAACCCATTCTGAATAATTCATACGACGATTGAAGGTCGATGATGAAGACGGTTATTGAAGACCGGGAAATTTCCATATCGAATGGATGATTATTGATATCTTGATTGGACCGTACACCCAAGATGAGAGAAAAATTGGTGATCATTCAGACATATTTGGAGATCTACCGGATATGGTTTCGTTCAGACCCAGAACGAACTGATAAATGGATTGTGTGTCTGATATTGTATTTGTTGATCTCTATTTAATATATAGCTGTTTGGTGGCGGAGAATTTATTCTCTTGCTTAACACCCTGTTATATATTGGTTGATGATTAATGATATAGTATGGTCTGACAAGGTGGCATGCTAAGATGCATATGATCAAGGATTTTGTTGAAAAGCAGAGCCTTGTGGATGAAGACCAAAGCATAGCTTTTATATAGCGCCGCTTTGGATACAACGTGACTTCGCGGGCCTTACACACCATGGTATGATGGTGAACGATTTGTTTGATAATGTTCGGTTTGACCAATATACTTTATACGGATTTGGAGTCGGCCAATGGGGCTAGGGTGGTCGCTCCACTCTAGAAGTGGGATAGGTCATGTATCTCATGAGGATAGTTCAGATTGCTGCACATCCAAAGCGCGTAGTATATGTATTACGGTGTTTTCTCTTACCGAGACATAAGCCGTGGAGATACATGACGCGATTGATCTTTTGAATCAGCATCCATCATGCTGGAAATCTAATTTTTCAATACGAGCTTACGGTTTTAGCTGTATACTTGTATGGTGATATAATATATTATGCCGCTTACATAATATATTATGCCACTTAAGATTGATACATTTATATTCGAAATTTATTTCTACACTGTGCACTTATAATAATAAAAGATGAATTTCGCGTATTAAGCATTTTTGACCATTACAAGGAAAAACTCTATCCTTCGGCGTACGTGCAAGGGATTGAGTCTTATAACGGTTTCATTTTCCTAAAAAGCATTTCATTGTTTTATGCACTGGTATTCTTGGCAGGAAACTCGTTCCGCGAAAGCGGTGTGGTCCCTTGATTTACCCAACTTTGAAAATTAAAGTTAAAAATGTTTTTGAGTTCTCATACCAGTCCCATGACTGACCTGGAGTTTATTGTTCTTAACCTAAACTCTGGATGCCCTTATTTTCCACACGGGCAGCTTGTAGTTTTGGTTCTTTGCAGACTATGTATTTATAAAGATGTATTTTCTTTCCCGCTGCTTTGTAAAACTCTGATATTTTCTGATGTATAATACTTATGTATACTCTTATTCTTGTACTCTGATGTAATTGTTGTAACAACAATAAAATGTTCTTCTGTTTTGTGTTCCGATATGTGTTGTTCTCAAAGCAATTCGGGCTTTCCTTCACGGGAAAGTTTGGGTTATTGCATTTGGTATTAGGGCTTTGGTTTACAGAGCTCGAGAACAAGACACATTAGAATCGAATGGTAGAATTCATCAGAGATCGGATTAGTAATATCCAATAAGAATGACTCGTTAGAGATAGGATCAGTAGTATCCTAGAACGAGTGTTAAGAGTATTATTTTCCTTAAAATTAAAATAATAAAACAAATTTAGTTTTAAATTTTTTATCTTAAAATACGTATTTGAGATATTATTATTATATTTTAATTTGGACAATCGAGTATATAAAGATTTTGAATAGATGAGTAATTAGCGGATATTCGAAGTTTTAATATACTGGATATATATAGAATCACACTCTAGTCACCCGAAGATGATTCTGATGATTGAGGCCTCATCATCAGTATTTATGTTCGAGTATCGAAAGTGTAATATCTATATATTTCCATTGACTGGTGTGAGAACCAAAACTTAGATAGGGTCTATGGTTGTTATTTGCATTGATATAAGATTTTTGATTATATATAAAAGTTATATATATTTAAAAAAGTTAACCACCTAATTGATTGCTGGCTGTGATGTTTGATTATTAGTTTAACTAATAAAATTATTGGAATGATAAATTTAATTAGATCAAATTTAATATTGAACTGAATTGGAAATCGATTAGAATTGAAAGTTGAGTTGGGTAATTAAACGACTTTCAGCTCTGTTCCTTTTAGAGGATGAAAAGATTTTAAGTGGGGGAGATTGTAACGACCCAAAATTTTGGGGCAAATTTAAATTTTTTATTTTAGTTAATTTAATGGATTTAGTATATTTAAAATAATTTATTTTAAAATAATAACGATTAAAAACTTATTTTATTTGAGGAATAAAACATAAAAATTTATATTAATTCTATTCCGAGCCTGAAATGGCGCGGTAATTTTAATATTCGATTTTCAACTTTGGAAAAATATATAAAATTCATTATAATTCAGAATTGGACGAAACAAGAAATGCTGGGACCGTATTGACGATATCTTTCCAATGAATTTTAGAAATTTAGATTTCAGTTTATAATTTGTAAGTTATGCCAAAATTAAAATTTCAGAAAAACGCTATGGAATTTATATATATAATATATATATGGCCCAAAACTCTACTTTTTGCATACGAATGAATTTGGACTCGAAACCACTTCCATTGAGTTCAAAATGATGTTTCTGCATTGAAAAAGTATAAACACTTATATATTTCGAGTTTCAGAAATTATTCATATTTATTTGTATTTTTAATATTAAATATTGTGACGAAAAGGAATTTCGCTCGGTCCGAACCAGTCGCTAAACCGACCCAGACCGTTCGAAACGCCCTATCGTTTGAGAACAGGACAAAACAGAACACATACAGAAGAACATTTCATTGCATATTACAACAATGCATCAGATTACAAGAATATACAGAGTATAAATGAATATTACACAGAAATATCAGAGATTTAAATTACATTTAAATACATAGCAGCGGAAAATAATACAATACACAACTAGAAGTAGATATACGGATACAAAGCTTTCCGGATATCGTTCCAGCTGTAAACCAGGATCCTGTGAATATAAATCTGCAAAACTGAAACTACTAGCTGCCCGTGTCAAAATAAGGGCACCCAGAGTTTAGGTTAAAACAATAAACTCCAGGTCAGTCATGTGACTGGTGTGAGAACTAAAACAGTTAATCTTTATTTTTAAAGTTAGGTAAATCAAGGGACCACGCCGTATAACACGGAACGGGTTTCCTCCCAAGAATACCAGTGCATAAAACAAACAGCGCAATGCTAAATAAAGAAAAATGAAGCTGTTATAAGACCCAGGTCCTATCACACAATGCAACGCAAGCCGGGGGATAGGATTTTCCCTTATAACAGCCCAAG
Source organism: Allium sativum (assembly GCA_030737875.1). Lineage (NCBI taxonomy): Eukaryota > Viridiplantae > Streptophyta > Magnoliopsida > Asparagales > Amaryllidaceae > Allium > Allium sativum. The sequence goes on from CM060918.1 coordinate 549,086,607, forward strand.
AATGCTTGATACGTTTGAAACAAATCATTTGATACTATAATAAGTGCATAGTATATAAAACAACTTCAAATCATAAGTATCAATCATAGACGGCATAAGTGCCCCATCCCACTATGTCGCCATACTAGGCTCTACAAATAAAACCGCAGAATCACGTATTTGGAAATTGGGTTTCCATCTATGAACCGAGGCAAAAGATAGTCCTCAACCGATTCGAGACTGCCTAGCCCGAGTCTCAGGATCAGAGCTCGAGTGACCCTAGGAGCGACAGGGCCGGTCCACCGATGTGGATTAAAATGCCTGAACACTACGTTTCCCCGCCCTTTGGGGCGTAAATGAGCCAACTAAATGACTCCATCGGTTCGAGAACGACCGATCAATCCGAGGCGCCTCGCAACAGCAACAACCACATAAGTCAAACTCGTAAGGGCGTGTAAAACCACTGACGCCACTTCTAACTAGGAAGAAACGCATGCCCTCCCTGAGGTCCGTCTCCCGTTTTTGGTTCATACCGGGTGTGAAACTCGCGAAGTAAACGTTACACAAAGCTACGCCACAAAGGCCTTGCTTTGATCATCACCACAAGACTTTGCTTTTCGACAGAAGCCTCGATCAATTGCCACTTAGGCATGCCACACAGGCAATTCACTCCATGCGTTTGATATCCATCAATATATAACCCCTGAGCTCGTACGTCTCAGAGAAGGGCGTTAAGCAAGAGAATAAATTCTCCGCCGCCAAACAGATATATATTTAATAGAGATCAATCACACGGACTAAAATCCAATGTCAGACACACAGTCCATTTACAAGTCCGTTCTGGGTCTGAACGAAACCGGAGGCACCTAGTACCCCACATATCCATCGATCTCCAAGTACGTCTGGACGATCACTAACTGTTTCCATCTTCTTGGGTGTACAGCACAATCAAGATCATCAGTAATTACCCAAACGACGTGAAGACCTCCGGTCTTCGACCATCGTCTTCATCTTCGACTTATCATCGTATCAGTTATTCAGAATGGGATAAACCCGGTCTTTCCGAATAACTCGCGTATATTTTAAATAAGTGTTACAAAAACACAACATACGCCTCATTCCAATTCATCAGTCACTAACCGTGAATTAATCAAGAGAATAATTCCCCAAATATTAACCCCGAAGGCCGAAACCAACATCAGATCAATATCCAGAAAACCATTCTGCTTGGCTAACCGACAGTTAGTTTCTAAATTCCACATTCATAGGGAAATGTTCCCATTAATTTTATCCAAGATAAATTCTTTGAATTTATTCTTGTTTCTATTTTTGAATCTCAATTCAAACTAGTCGGGATTAGCGAACCTTACCGAAGTAATCATTTATTTTAATTTCCCAATCCCAACCTATTCATCCCATGAAGTAAAACTGGTAATACTTCATATCTAACACCACAGTGTTATCGGTAAATTCAATTACCATTTCACGTTCAAATCTAATTAAAGACTTAACTATCGCCTGGAGCAAAACTGGTGATACTCCATTTTCGATCATTTCAATCTAATTAAAGATTCATTAAAACTCTACTTAGTTTTAATCTTTGACTGGGTTAAAGAATCAGTGTCATTTAAAACACAGTTCACGATAAACCCAAAGTCACATTCCATTGATTATCGGGTTAAAGAACGAGTGTTATTTAAAACACTGTTCACGATAAACCCAAAAATCAATATCAATTCAATTCCAATTAAATATTATTTAATTGGTACACTTCATTAAATTCAGGTAAAAAGATTTAATCTTTTCTCAACTGGGTTCAAGAACAGTGTTAGTGAAGACACCATTCACGACAAACCCAAATCACATTTGATATTCAATACAAGGCTCTGAATAGAAAATATATCGGCTTATATTCAATATCAAATTCTACGATTAACAAATGTCGTATTGGAAATAACGATATAAATACATATCTTTCAAATTTCCATAACACCATCCGTATAATCACGAATTCCAACATCGAAATATTCCGAAGACAATTTCGATTCAATTCCACTCCAATACAATCATTGGAAATTCTGGTTATTTTTAAAACCCTTTCGAATTCAATTTATTTATTTAAAAATAAATAGAATTATAATTCTAGTTCAAAACTAGTTCATTTCGATAAAAATCTATTTTATCTTTTCAAATATGGAGTTTTTCATCCCAATTTTTCCCAAATCATTTCTTATGATTTTACACAATTTATTATTATTTTTAATAATTTTATCAAGGCCCGTACAGTCGATTTCCATCAATGGCCATCGAGCTGCACTTACAGCGACCTTTTTCAAATTTGATTTGGACATAATTCCAAATCCAACCGTTAGATTTCAAATATCTAATATTCGTTAGAAAGCCCTTTTCGATACGAACCCAACGGTTCCGGTTTTAGGAGAATCCGACGGTCGGATCTCCCGTAATGTCCGTTTAAAATAAATGGTCGAAATTTACGAACTGCCGCGGCGCGGCGCGTTCTATTCAGGCCATTATATTATATATATAATATATATAATATATATTTCGTCGATTTCTATTTAAAACGAATTATATAAATAGTTTTAAAATTCGTTTCAAAAGCAATTTCAACTTCCATTTCAATTCAAATCAAAATTGAATTCTTCTTTATAAATTCGTTTTAAAATTCATTTCTATTCAATTCAAATTTCAATTCAATTTGAATTCATTTTCAATTCGCTTTCAATTCCATTTGAATTCGTTTTCAATTCAATTCAATTCAAAATCGTTTTCAATTCAAATCATTTCGAAATCGTTTTCAATTCAATTCATTTCGAAATCGTTTTCAATTCAATTCATTTCGAAATCGTTTTCAATTCAATTCATTTCGAAATCGTTTTCAATTCAATTCATTTCGAAATCGTTTTCTCATTTCGAAATCGAATAAAATCGATATAAATATCGTTCACGTCAAAATGGCGTCAATCTAATCAACATGGCTTCATATATTCCTTTATTTTCAAATATTCTATTTCAAATATTTCTTATTATCAAAATATTTCGTTCAACACATGACCAATCTCAATGGATGAGTACTGTCAACACATGAACCTTTATTTTAAAATATTCTTTATTTTTCAAATTGGAATGAGGCCCAATCAATTACCATATAAAGTTAATTATATGGATTTTCATGCATTACACACATATAATAGCATTGAAAAATAATCAACCATCAACCAAAGTGCACTACACTGTATAAGCATCAAATATAGATATCTAACGCTTATAACAGCCTGTCAATCAATCGATCGACATATTTAATCAATCAGGATGAGTGAACTTCAAATTTCATCCCAACACCCGTGTGGGGTTTCAAACAATCAAACGCATATTTTATTTGTGCAGTTGGGCGATGTGTAAAATTTATCGACCCAATCAATGTCCTTCAAATAGGTGTACATAAACAAACCGTCTGGTTTGTAAATGAATATTTATTTATTCACATTCACGTTAAAAATTATATTTTTAACGACAAAACATTTTATTCCAACATATGAATTTCTATTCAGTTCATTCTTTAAATAAAATGATATTTTTATTTTTCTAACTTATTTTAGAAAATTTCGGCGGCATAATGGCACGATACTAGCAACGGGACAAGGCCTAGCCTTATCCCCGGTCTAGTGAAGGCCCACGCCATTCACACATCAATCAAATTCACCAAACAAATCAATTCAACCAAAATAATTTAACTAACTACACAACCAAACAATTTAACAAACAAGCCATCCATGGTCTGTGGATGACGGGTGTCGGGTGCTACTAAACACCATCTACATCCTAGTATATATATATAACTAGAAAAAGAAATTGAAAGGTGAGAAATTCTCACATATAGCTATCCTAGCTCCCCGGCACTTCATTGATAGAAATCTTCATCGCTATCGCATCTTCGTTGTCCGCTTTCACTACCTATGTAAAAATCGAATTTTTACTTGGCTATTCCATATATAAAAATCATATTTTTATTTCAAAGTTCAATATATAAAAATCATATTTTTATTTCAAAGTTCAATATATAAAAATCATATTTTTATTTCAAAGTTCAATATATAAAAATCATATTTTTATTTCAAAGTTCAATATATAAAAATCATATTTTTATTTCAAAGTTCAATATATAAAAATCATATTTTTATTTCGAAGTTCAATATATAAAAATCATATTTTTATTTCATAAAAATTATATTTTCAATAACTTCGCATTTTTATAAAAAATCAAATCTTTAACTTCTATAAAAATTCAAACTTTACTTTTCTAACTTCATTATAAAAATCGTTTCTTTCTATAAAGATATAAACTTTTATTTATTTTATATATAAAAACAGAATTTAGAAAATAAAAACTGTTTTTAAAACAATGAAAAAAATATATATTTAAAACTAAATTAACTGGGGAAAAAAACTCACCGACGAAGAGGGAGGCGCTGCGTTCAAAGGAGAAAAAAAAAAGGGGGGGGTTTCTCTGTCGGCAGCAGGCTTAAGGGGGGGTTTGTGCGGTTGCGGTGGCTGAGAGGGAGGAGGTTCGAAGGCGAGGCGAGGGGGTCACAGGTGGGCGCGGCGCGTCATGGCGGAGGGGGGGAAAAGGGTGTCGCGTCGCTTCCGTCGATCCTAGGCTTGGGGGGGGGGGGGCTACGGTTGCGGAAATCGCAAGGGGGAGGGGCGGTGGTGCTGAGGATCGAGGAGGGGGGTGGAGCGATGTCCGTTGATGGCACAGGGAGGAGGCGGCGGGCGGGTCCGATCCCCTTTCTCTTTTTTTTTTTTCTGAAGAATGAACTCCTCGGGGGGGGGGGGGGGGGGTGGCAGAACGAGATTAAGGGGGAGGGTTTTTTTTCTTCTTCTTTTTTTTTTTTTTTAATTTTCCTCCAAAAAGCAACTTTTATTTTCGACCACAAAATGGGGCCCACCGCCTGTCGTCCCTAGCTAATTACCCCCATTCCGAACACAATGGGATATGTATCGTAGGCTGATTCAACCGTTACAATCAGTTTCCGTTGAGTTTACATTTAAATCACTATATTGAATTTTAAACGTACTTTTCAAATTACCGGGGTCACATACTAACTCTAAAAATTCTCGAAAAATATTTTCTAGCTTCGTATTGATGATACGGTCCTAACAAAACTAGTTTCGTTGAATTCTGAGACCGTTGGAAAAATGGCCATTTTCCAGTCGATTAAAATCAACTGAAACTGGTCAAACGCGTTTTCCTTTGCCACGCTCACATATTGATTCGAAAAATTATGAAATTTGGAATCTAGCAATAACTTTACATCACGGACCCAACAAAAGCGGTTTCGTCGAAATCCGAGGCCGTTTGCAAAATTCCCATTTTTAAGGGCCTGAATTCCATAGCGACTATTCAGAATTTTCAACTGGACATATCTTTTGATTCCCGCTATGAAATCTTGATTTTTCGAATTCGTTGGAAAGATATTCTCGATTAGATCCTAATGTTTTTGGTTTCACTAAAATCCGGATTGTTTTGCACCCGGTACATTCAATTGAAGTTTGAAATCGAATTATCGAACTACCGCACCATTTTCAATTCTATTTATAATTATATATAATTATTTATATTCTAACGACGAAGCGTATAAATATATACGTTCGAATTATATTCTAAATAAATTTCTCGTCGATATTATTTAAAATAATTCATTTTAAATAATTAAAATTCGCTAAAATTGTCAAAATAAAAATTTCAAACTGGCTCAGATTTCCCGGGTTATTACAATCTCCCCCACTTAAAACTTTTCGTCCCCGAAAAGGAACAAAGTTGAAAATGGTTTGATCAATCAACTCTACGCTCGATCTGGCTTCCATTCTCCAACTTTTCAGTTTCTAAGAATTTTCAAATTTTCAAAAATTTGGCTAACACCCTAAATTTTCGAAAAATTTCGCCATAACCTCCCCTGCACCGGGAGCATCGGGGAATTTCAAATAGCTTCCCCGGTCCTTCAGATCTCAAAAAGAAAAAGAAAAAGCCAAGCGGCTAGCCAATAGGCTCATAAAATCATCATCACCCAAACAAAACAGGAAATTATGTAGTAAACATGTACCTATTTGTAGGGCAAACAAATTTTATTCTTTGCTCTAGCCTCCTTGCTATGACCTGTTCAATGTAAGTATAGGTATATGCAAGCAAATGCGACCAATTTTCAATACAGTTCAATATTTGATTCAATTAGGCTAAATGGCTAAAAATTAGCAACCAAATAAACAAACAACACAAACTTCAATCAATTAGTGAATTAGAGTTTCAAGTTCATAATTTTGATACATATACAAAAATCAAATTTTTGATGCCAAATCGCTACAATAGGCCCTATCTAATTTTGGTTCTCACACCAGTCAATAGGAAATATATAGATATTACACGTTCGGAGCACGAACATAAATATTGATGATGCCATGGTCATTATCAACATCATCTCCGGGCGACTAGAGTGTGATTCTATATCTATCCAGTATATTAAAACTTCAAATACACGTTTGCAAGGCGTATATGCGAAATCTTTATATACTGGACTGTCCTAATCAATAAAGATAAATAATCAAATACGAATAATTGATTTAACTTTTCAAAACAAAAATTTGTTTTCATTTTAAAAATATACTCTTCACACTCGTTCTAGGATACTACTGATCCCATCTCTAACGAGTCATTCCCATTGGATATTACTAATCCAATATCTGATGAATTCTTTCGTACGTTTCTAATGTGCCTTGTTCTCTGAGCTTTGTAAACCAAAGCTCTGATACCAAATGTGACGAAAAGGAATTTCGCTCGGTCCGAACCAGTCGCTAAACCGACCCAGACCGTTCGAAACGCCCTATCGTTTGAGAACAGGACAAAACAGAACACATACAGAAGAACATTTCATTGCATATTACAACAATGCATCAGATTACAAGAATATACAGAGTATAAATGAATATTACATAGAAATATCAGAGATTTAAATTACATTTAAATACATAGCAGCGGAAAATAATACAATACACAACTAGAAGTAGATATACGGATACAAAGCTTTCCGGATATCGTTCCAGCTGTAAACCAGGATCCTGTGAATATAAATCTGCAAAACCGAAACTACTAGCTGCCCGTGTCAAAATAAGGGCACCCAGAGTTTAGGTTAAAATAATAAACTCCAGGTCAGTCATGTGACTGGTGTGAGAACTAAAACAGTTAATCTTTATTTTTAAAGTTAGGTAAATCAAGGGACCACGCCGTATAACACGGAACGGGTTTCCTCCCAAGAATACCAGTGCATAAAACAAACAGCGCAATGCTAAATAAAGAAAAATGAAGCTGTTATAAGACCCAGGTCCTATCACACAATGCAACGCAAGCCGGGGGATAGGGTTTTCCCTTATAACAGCCCAAGAATGCTTGATACGTTTGAAACAAATCATTTGATACTATAATAAGTGCATAGTGTATAAAACAACTTCAAATCATAAGTATCAATCATAGACGGCATAAGTGCCCCATCCCACTATGTCGCCATACTAGGCTCTACAAATAAAACCGCAGAATCACGTATTTGGAAATTGGGTTTCCATCTATGAACCGAGGCAAAAGATAGTCCTCAACCGATTCGAGACTGCCTAGCCCGAGTCTCAGGATCAGAGCTCGAGTGACCCTAGGAGCGACAGGGCCGGTCCACCGATGTGGATTAAAATGCCTAAACACTACGTTTCCCCGCCCTTTGGGGCGTAAATGAGCCAACTAAATGACTCCATCGGTTCGAGAACGACCGATCAATCCGAGGCGCCTCGCAACAGCAACAACCACATAAGTCAAACTCGTCAGGGCGTGTAAAACCACTGACGCCACTTCTAACTAGGAAGAAACGCATGCCCTCCCTAAGGTCCGTCTCCCGTTTTTGGTTCATACCGGGTGTGAAACTCGCGAAGTAAACATTACACAAAGCTACGCCATAAAGGCCTTGCTTTGATCATCACCACAAGACTTTGCTTTTCAACAGAAGCCTCGATCAATTGCCACTTAGGCATGCCACACAGGCAATTCACTCCATGCGTTTGATATCCATCAATATATAACCCCTGAGCTCGTACGTCTCAGAGAAGGGCGTTAAGCAAGAGAATAAATTCTCCGCCGCCAAACAGATATATATTTAATAGAGATCAATCACACGGACTAAAATCCAATGTCAGACACACATTCCATTTACAAGTCCGTTCTGGGTCTGAACGAAACCGGAGGCACCTAGTACCCCGCATATCCATCGATCTCCAAGTACGTCTGGACGATCACTAACTGTTTCCATCTTCTTGGGTGTACAGCCCAATCAAGATCATCAGTAATTACCCAAACGACGTGAAGACCTCCGGTCTTCGACCATCGTCTTCATCTTCGACTTATCGTCGTATCAGTTATTCAGAATGGGATAAACCCGGTCTTTCCGAATAACTCGCGTATATTTTAAATAAGTGTTACAAAAACACAACATACGCCTCATTCCAATTCATCAGTCACTAACTGTGAATTAATCAAGAGAATAATTCCCCAAATATTAACCCCGAAGGCCGAAACCAACATCAGATCAATATCCGGAAAACCATTCTGCTTGGCTAACCGACAGTTAGTTTCTAAATTCCACATTCATAGGGAAATGTTCCCATTAATTTTATCCAAGATAAATTCTTTGAATTTATTCTTTATTCTATTTTTGAATCTCAATTCAAACTAGTCGGGATTAGCGAACCTTACCGAAGTAATCATTTATTTTAATTTCCCAATCCCAACCTATTCATCCCATGAAGTAAAACTGGTAATACTTCATATCTAACACCACAGTGTTATCGGTAAATTCAATTACCATTTCACGTTCAAATCTAATTAAAGACTTAACTATCGCCTGGAGCAAAACTGGTGATACTCCATTTTCGATCATTTCAATCTAATTAAAGATTCATTAAAACTCCACTTAGTTTTAATCTTTGACTGGGTTAAAGAATCAGTGTCATTTAAAACACAGTTCACGATAAACCCAAAGTCACATTCCATTGATTATCGGGTTAAAGAACGTGTGTTATTTAAAACACTGTTCACGATAAACCCAAAAATCAATATCAATTCAATTCCAATTAAATATTATTTAATTGGTACACTTCATTAAATTCAAGTAAAAAGATTTAATCTTTTCTCAACTGGGTTCAAGAACAGTGTTAGTGAAGACACCATTCACGACAAACCCAAATCACATTTGATATTCAATACAAGGCTCTGAAAAGAAAATATATCGGCTTATATTCAATATCAAATTCTACGATTAACAAATGTCGTATTGGAAATAACGATATAAATACATATCTTTCAAATTTCCATAACACCATCCGTATAATCACGAATTCCAACATCGAAATATTCCGAAGACAATTTCGATTCAATTCCACTCCAATGCAATCATTGGAAATTCTGGTTATTTTTAAAACCCTTTCGAATTCACTTTATTTATTTAAAAATAAATAGAATTATAATTCTAGTTCAAAACTAGTTCATTTCGATAAAAATCTATTTTATCTTTTCAAATATGGAGTTTTTCATCCCAATTTTTCCCAAATCATTTCTTATGATTTTACACAATTTATTATTATTTTTAATAATTTTATCAAGGCCCGTACAGTCGATTTCCATCAATGGCCATCGAACTGCACTTACAACGACCTTTTTCAAATTTGATTTGGACATAATTGCAAATCCAACCGTTAGATTTCAAATTTCTAATATTCGTTAGAAAGCCCTTTTCGATACGAACCCAACGGTTCCGGTTTTAGGAGAATCCGACGGTCGGATCTCCCGTAATGTCCGTTTAAAATAAATGGTCGAAATTTACGAACTGCCGCGGCGCGGCGCGTTCTATTCAGGCCATTATATAATATATATATAATATATATAATATATGTTTCGTCGATTTCTATTTAAAACGAATTATATAAATAGTTTTAAAATTCGTTTCAAAAGCAATTTCAACTTCCATTTCAATTCAAATCAAAATTGAATTCTTCTTTATAAATTCGTTTTAAAATTCATTTCTATTCAATTCAAATTTCAATTCAATTTGAATTCATTTTCAATTCGCTTTCAATTCCATTTGAATTCGTTTTCAATTCAATTCAAAATCGTTTTCTATTCAAATCATTTCGAAATCGTTTTCAATTCAATTCATTTCGAAATCGTTTTCAATTCAATTCATTTCGAAATCGTTTTCAATTCAATTCATTTCGAAATCGTTTTCAATTCAATTCATTTCGAAATCGTTTTCTCATTTCGAAAACGAATAAAATCGATATAAATATCGTTCACGTCAAAATGGCGTCAATCTAATCAACACGGCTTCATATATTCCTTTATTTTCAAATATTCTATTTCAAATATTTCTTATTATCAAAATATTTCGTTCAACACATGACCAATCTCAATGGATGAGTACTGTCAACACATGAACCTTTATTTTATAATATTCTTTATTTTTCAAATTGGAATGAGGCCCAATCAATTACCATATAAAATTAATTATATGGATTTTCATGCATTACACACATATAATAGCATTGAAAAATAATCAACCATCAACCAAAGTGCACTACACTGTATAAGCATCAAATATAGATATCTAACGCTTATAACAGTCTGTCAATCAATCGATCGACATATTTAATCAATCAGGATGAGTGAACTTCAAATTTCATCCCAACACCCGTGTGGGGTTTCAACCAATCAAATGCATATTTTATTTGTGCAGTTGGGCGATGTGTAAAATTTATCGACCCAATCAATGTCCTTCAAATAGGTGTACATATACAAACCGTCTGGTTTGTAAATGAATATTTATTTATTCACAATTACGTTAAAAATTATATTTTTAACGACAAAACATTTTATTCCAACATATGAATTTCTATTCAGTTCATTCTTTAAATAAAATGATATTTTTATTTTTCTAACTTATTTTAGAAAATTTCGGCGGCATAACGGCACGATACTAGAAACGGGACAAGGCCTAGCCTTATCCCCGGTCTAGTGAAGGCCCACGCCATTCACACATCAATCAAATTCACCAAACAAATCAATTCAACCAAAATAATTTAACTAACTACACAACCAAACAATTTAACAAACAAGCCATCCATGGTCTGTGGATGACGGGTGTCGGGTGCTACTAAACACCGTCTACATCCTAGTATATATATATATAACTAGAAAAAGAAATTGAAAGGTGAGAAATTCTCACATATAGCTATCCTAGCTCCCCGGCACTTCATTGATAGAAATCTTCATCGCTATCGCATCTTCGTCATCTTCGTTGTCCGCTTTCACTACCTATGTAAAAATCGAATTTTTACTTCGCTATTCCATATATAAAAATCATATTTTTATTTCAAAGTTCAATATATAAAAATCATATTTTTATTTCAAAGTTCAATATATAAAAATCATATTTTTATTTCAAAGTTCAATATATAAAAATCATATTTTTATTTCAAAGTTCAATATATAAAAATCATATTTTTATTTCGAAGTTCAATATATAAAAATCATATTTTTATTTCATAAAAATTATATTTTCAATAACTTCGCATTTTTATAAAAAATCAAATCTTTAACTTCTATAAAAATTCAAACTTTACTTTTCTAACTTCATTATAAAAATCGTTTCTTTCTATAAAGATATAAACTTTTATTTATTTTATATATAAAAACAGAATTTAGAAAATAAAAACTGTTTTTAAAACAATGAAAAAAATATATATTTAAAACTAAATTAACTGGGGAAACAAACTCACCGACGAAAAGGGAGGCGCTGCGTTCAAAGGAGAAAAAAAAGGGGGGGGTTTCTCTGTCGGCAGCAGGCTTAAGGGGGGGGTTTGTGCGGTTGCGGTGGCTGAGAGGGAGGAGGTTCGAAGGCGAGGCGAGGGGGTCACAGGTGGGCGCGGCGCGTCGTGGCGGAGGGGGGGAAAAGGGTGTCGCGTCGCTTCCGTCGATCCTGGGCTTGGGGGGGGGGGCTACGGTTGCGGAAATCGCAAGGGGGAGGGGTGGAGGTGCTGAGGATCGAGGAGGGGGTGGAGCGATGTCCGGTGGTGGCACAGGGAGGAGGCGGCGGGCGGGTCCGATCCCCTTTTTTTTTTTTTTTTTTCTGAAGAATGAACTCCTCGGGGGGGGGGGGGCAGAACGAGATTAAGGGGGAGGTTTTTTTTTTCTTTTTTTTAATTTTCCTCCAAAAAGCAACTTTTATTTTCGACCACAAAACGGGGCCCACCGCCTGTCGTCCCTAGCTAATTACCCCCATTCCGAACACAATGGGATATGTATCGTAGGCTGATTCAACCGTTACAATCAGTTTCCGTTGAGTTTACATTTAAATCACTATATTGAATTTTAAACGTACTTTTCAAATTACCGGGGTCACATACTAACTCTAAAAATTCTCGAAAAATATTTTCTAGCTTCGTATTGACGATACGGTCCTAACAAATCTAGTTTCGTTGAATTCTGAGACCGTTGGAAAAATGGCCATTTTCCAGTCGATTAAAATCAACTGAAACTGGTCAAACGCGTTTTCCTTTGCCACGCTCACATATTGATTCGAAAAATTATGAAATTTGGAATCTAGCAATAACTTTACATCACGGACCCAACAAAAGCGGTTTCGTCGAAATCCGAGGCCGTTTGCAAAATTCCCATTTTTAAGGGCCTGAATTCCATAGCGACTATTCAGAATTTTCAACTGGACATATCTTTTGATTCCCGCTATGAAATCTTGATTTTTCGAATTCGTTGGAAAGATATTCTCGATTAGATCCTAATGTTTTTGGTTTCACTAAAATCCGGATTGTTTTGCACCCGGTACATTCAATTGAAGTTTGAAATCGAATTATCGAACTACCGCACCATTTTCAATTCTATTTATAATTATATATAATTATTTATATTCTAACGACGACGCATATAAATATATACGTTCGAATTATATTCTAAATAAATTTCTCGTCGATATTATTTAAAATAATTCATTTTAAATAATTAAAATTCGCTAAAATTGTCAAAATAAAAATTTCAAACTGGCTCAGATTTTCCGGGTTATTACAAATATATACGCCTTAAAAATGGGAATTTTGCAAACGACCTCTGAATTCGACGAAACCACTTTATATGGATCTGAAATATTAAATTATTGCTGGATTCCAAAATTCGTAATTTTTGGAGTCAGTATGTGGTCGTTATTAATTTTTCAATGAAAACGGTCAATTTTCAGACTTTAAAAATTCATTAATAATTCATACGGACTCGAAATTTAACGAAATCAGTTTCTATGGGCTCGTAATGTTTAGAATTAGCTGTGTTCCAGTTTTTAGAAAAATTGAAATCAGTATGTGATCACACAGTTTTTAAAACGAAGAAAATGACTGAAAATTAAAGAAAATTACAACATAAAGGCATAGTATTATATAAGTTATAATAGACAAGGACTTGAATAGAAAATTCACAACCTCTATATAATATCTCATTCTCTCATAACCCTAACTTTTCCTAAACCTATCAGCCTCCTTTTCCTTCATTTTCATGGCGGCTGCACTCCTTCCTCTAAAACTTCTTTGCAAATTAGCCCCTGAAAACAAAATAATTTATATCTCTCAATTAGAACAAAATCAGACCAAACCCTTTCTAGGTTTTTTTCATATCAATAACCACTACCTACCACGAAAAATTCATGACTTATGTCTCACGGATTCGCCGTAATCTCAATCCAAAGGCAGCAGGTCTATTTTCGTTTTTTGGGTATTGCGGGCCCCACGAAGAGAGTTAGACCGAGTGACTTCAGGCAGTGGTAGAGGGGAAGCATACGGTTCTTTTGGCGGTAGTGACATGGTCTTAGGTGGTCGGAGTTGGCCGGAATGTCAATTTTACTGGAGGGGTGCTGAAAACAGGACAGTCGCAAAGATAAGCAATTTCCCGTCGATCCATACATTTTCAGGCAAAGTGACCTAAACGAAAGTTGTTCGGGAGGTCGAGATCTAGCTATTGACAAAAATTGGTGGCATTTGGATTACCGAGGCGGCCGCAGCACTAAGATGAGCAGAAAAGGCAGTTTTCCGTTCAATTGGAGATCAAGGGGCCCACGTGCGGAACTGGAGAGGGGTACCACCAGGAGTGGAAAGAAGGGGAGAAGCCAGAGAGAATGGCACAAGTTTCGTGCAATTCCGACTTACGGTTTGGCCGTGGTGAGCATTTTAAGTTGAGGGTGTCGTTTGAAGAAAAAGGTGAAGGGCTTAAACGCGAAACATTTATTTAATTTTATGTTCAATGTTCGTAATGCAATATCTTTTACATACGAGATCAAAATTTGATGATTTTAGGTCTGCTGCGATCGTGGCGACGAGAGTTTCGCGTGGACACCAAATTTGTCCAATTTGGAGGAAAATGAAATTTTGGGCAATTTTTACAAATTTAAATATTATTTAAATCGATTTGTTAACTTCGCAAGTGCATAATTTCACGTTATCGAAATTGCATGAAACTGAATCCGTTGAGATCGTTATGTCAAGAGCTTCGAGTGAGCAGTAATTTTTTCCAATTCTGAGCAAGTTGAAAATTTGGGTAATTTTCATAATTTGAATTAATTATTTAATTATTACAAACTTCAGAAATTCATAGCTTTGTGATACGAACTCGAAATCACACAAAACAGGATTTGCTGCGATCAGTGAGTCGAGAGCTACGCATAGACACTAATTTCATCAAATTTGGAGCATGTTTTATTTTGGGCTAAAATTGGGCCCGAACCGTCAATTTAAAGCCAGCAAAGGTGAGAACTTTTATCTCACTCAAGTTTTTGAACAATTAATTATTTTTATTATCAAATATTAATTAATTATCTGTGTTGAAATTATTTTTTGTTGGATAAATGTTCTTTTGTTTTGTGTTCTAATGTGTGTTGTTTTCAAAGCAATTCGAACTTTCCTTCACGGAGAAGTTTGGGTTGTTACAGTTTCAGTGTAATTTGAGTTAAACTCAGTCAATACATAATAACAGAATACATTTCAGTCCACATATAACTTCTATATATATGTCATTAAACATGTTCCATTTTAGCTCATTTCTGTATGCTTTAGTGAGTTACAATGTCGATCTCCTGTCAAGTGAAGTATTTTTAAATTCTTTAATGAATTTATATGTAGTCCTGTTGGATAAAACAGAAAAAGTGGGGAGGTGTATCGGCTATATACGATGTTGGAGGTCACGTTAAACCACAAAGCATGTGAGATGCTGGTATGTTTCTAGGTTACAAGTTCATGAAATCATGTTAGTAGCATCACATAAACATGTTATACACATAATTGACAAATATGCACACACGAACACAAAGACACGATATGCCCTTCACAGTTATCAGAATGAACACAAAGACATGATATTTTGTGTGCAACCAGGCATGAAATTACTTCTTTTTCCTATAGATTTTGGTGCTTTTGTGCTGTTGGAACTCAGACTGGCTATCACGATTCAGTTTTACTGTCAATCATTAGGTTGACCTTTTAAGCTTTTGTTTCAAACTCTCTCTCTCTCTGTGTGTGTGTATATATATATGCTATTATAAAACTTTATTAGCATCATCTAGCTTATTCTCATACTGCTTTGATTTACAACAAACACTTGGATTTCATCTGCATGACCAGCACGTACGCTCAATCTTCCCGGCCTCGACTGGAGTTATATTCGGTTGGTCATATGTTTTTACCTTTTTTGTTAGTTCGTACTGTTATGAAAATTTTGGCAGTTTCCTTTGTATATGTTTGTATGTTATACATTGTGTTTGTGTTATGAAAAATCTTTTAATGCTTTGAGTGTGTGTGTGTGTGTGTATATATATATATATATATATAAATTATGTTATTCTTGTGTATAAATTGTGGTATATATGATGTGTTATGAAAAATATGTGCTATAGTTTCTATTTTAATATACATTTTTATGTATATATATGCATGTGTGTGTGTATATATGCATACATAGATATAATTAGATACGGCAAAAGGCCATGTTTGAATACAATTTAGATATGGTTATAAGCCGAACGTTATTACTAGTGAGATACGATTTATAGCCGTATCTAAAAATTTAACATGCCATTTTTTTATACGGCTTTTTTCCATGTTTAAGAGCTTTAGATACGGCTAAAAACACAGCTTAATTAGCATATATGGTGTTGTGATTATAGGTGTAAGTGGACATATAAAATCAAGAGAAACAGATGGATCTATTGACATATATAAGGCTAGACTGGTAGCAAAAGGATTCACTCAACAACAAGACTTTGACTACAGGGAAACTTTTTCTCCTATAGTCATTCCTATAACAATAGAGTTGTACATACAATTGTTATCGGTAAAGGGTGGAAACTTAGACAGTTTGACGTTAATAATGCATTCCTCAATGGCATACTTAAAGAGGATGTGTACATGGAATAACCTCAAGGCTATATTCAAAATACTAATCTAGTGTGCAAATTACATAAAGCAATTTATAGGCTGAACTAAGCAACTAGAGTACGGTTTGATAGATTGAAATCCACATTAGGAGACATCGGATTCCAATCTACCAAATCAGTCAATTCACCTTTTATAAAATCAAATGACAACTGCACTATATACATTCTGATATATGTTGATGATTTAATAATCACAGGAAACGACAACACAGAGATCAACAACTTAGTGCAATTTCTAAACAGGCAATTCCCTATTAAGGACATAGGAAAGCTAAACTACTTTATGGGAATAGTGGTCAACTCAAAATCCTCAATAGAATTCACCTTGTCTCAGAGGAAATATATATCAAAACTTCTAGCAAAGACACAAACGAGTGAGGCAAAGGGTCAGCCAACCGCAACGGCCAGCAGTTAGACTCTATCTAAACACATGGGAAAATCCATATACAACTCAAAGAAATATAAAAGTGTAGATGGTGCATTACAATATGCAACAATTACTAGACTAGATATATCGTACAATGTTAACAAAGTGTGTCAATTCACGTAGGATCCACTGGATATACATTGGAAAGCTATAAAAAGGATATTGAGATACCTGAATGCAACAATAAACTATGGACTCGCTATCAAAGCATGCAACAACTTGCAGATGCAGATTTGGCATTCGACGCAGATGATACGAAGTCAACTACAGGGTACTGCATTTATATTGGGTACAATATATTATCTTGGTGTTCAAAGAAACAGTGAACTGTATCACGATATAGTACTAGAGCAGAATACCGATGTATTGCAAATACAACTGCTGAAATAATGTGGCTAAGATCTCTACTTACTAAGTTAAACATCAGCACAAATAAATCAATACTATGGTGTGATAATCAAAGTGCAGTTAGATGTCAGCAAACCCAGTTTTACATTCCAAAACGAAACATGTAGAAATTGATCTTTATTTTGTAAAAGAAGAAATAATGAAAGGAAGTTTAGAAGTCAGACATATACCTGCCACTAACTAGGGAGCTGACACTCTTACCAACCGTTGTCATCTCTAAACTTTGTTTAAGTTCAAAGATACTATGAGCATTGAGAAGATCGATGATCAGCATGCTAAGCCCCTCAAAAAGATGTCAGATTTCAAGCCTATCAGAAGATCTAAAACAACAGATGTGATTTCGAAGTTAACGAGCGGACTCATGACAAGCAAAGCTCAGATATGTCTATAACAAACATATCTAAACAAGTTGGAGGCTCGAAAGTGAAGAAATTTTAGAGATCTGTCAAAGAGACAGATAATTTGAAGAAGAAAGACCTGGAAAATCTCACGAGAAGCCACCATGGAAACCCTAACCCTCATATCGATTATTATTTTGTGTGTGTGGGGATGGGGATTGTATATCGGGAAAATCAGATAAGGATATATCTGGTTTATTATATCAAAGCAGGCCTAAGCCTAATAACAAATATTCAACTATATGGACTGCCGAACATATCAAGCCCAAGCTGAAAAGCATTTTATGATTTGAAATTTATAAAAACAGTATGTATATATGATTTTCTGTATTCTCTCAGTTTAATCATTTTCTCATTTTCATTGCCTTATCAAAGCTTCATCACAAACTTCTGTATTGGTTAATTGAGATAAAAATAATATCAAATATATTTAATTCATCAAAATCTTTTAGTGATGATAGCCGAAATGACGACAATGATGACAAGACAAGCAAAGAAACATCACCAGCAGCAAATTGAAGAAGTAAGGAAATTGAGATTGCCGAGCATTGGAAAATAGATTGAAGTGCGAATTTTTTTCCAATCGTCAATTAAATATACCACATCAAAAAATCATGTTGGTGCCAATATGATCATGTAGGTGGTGACATGTTTTGATGCTCATATTTGAAAAAACAATGGAAGATTGAAAAAAAAGAATAGAAAACGAAGAAAAGAGAAGTATAGCTAATCAAGATATGATGTCGCTTATAGATTACTAAGGCTCAACTTTACTAGTAGAAAAGTGACAATTGGACATCTATTTGAAGTGATGAACAAAATTTCTAAGAACATGTCATGCATTTAGATGACTATTAGTCGATGAACCAAGTGTCTTCTTGATGAATATTATCTTCAAGACGATGAAGAATGGGTCAAGATGTTTAAGAGATGCTGGTAAAATTAGAAGAAAAAACAGAATAAATTTAACAAATATTTGCGTATCTTGTCAACATCGATATGATGAGTCATTTTGGTATTAGGTTTTGTCGTAGGATCCACTTTTGAATAGAAGGCAAAGACAAAGTGTACAAAAATGAAATTTCGCATATGAAAAATTATGTTAGTACCAACGTGATACGAAGAACCAATTTTACAACGTAACTCTGAGACTTGAAGAGCTAACGTATCTATAAGTTATGAAATCATATCAGCAACAACATGATTTCGTCAGTACTGTCCCTGTGGCATACTACTAAATCTTTCAATCCTCTTCTCTGCCTGCCTCAAGGGTGGAATTTTATAACTCTTTTTACCTCACATAGCAATATATATATACTCTATGATATCACTTCATGTAATTTCCATCACAGTTGAACGTAATTTTTTTTTTCTGGTCTTGCTTCTTCTTTCTGTCAAAGTAATCAGTGTTCTTATCCTTGTTATCATTTCCAACTTTGTCACCATCCTTCTTGACAAACATATTTCTTTGAATGATGTTACTTAACACAGCTTGACCACTAATGCCCTATCCTTCTACCAGTATTGCCTCTTACAAAGCAAGTAAACTGGTTCAATTTTCTAAGGAGAAAAAATCATGGTAGTCTGCCTCTTCGTTTTCAGCCGCTAGCAAATCTTTTGACCATGAAACATCTCTTCTCTAGGGTTGTCCACCTTCATCATGATGGCATTGAACCATTTAAAAATTATTAAAGGTATCTTAAAATATTTGATGCAATTTAGTTGATATCATCATATCCTTTGGCTATGTCAAAAGGAGAACATTAATTATAATGTAATCGGATTTTACTTGTTATCGTAGAACATATGATAAAGGAACCATTGTTTGAAGTGGCATAGAGTTCTCTTTCCAAGAATACGTGATTGTGATCTTTAACATAAGGTATCGACATATGTATTAGTCGGACGTTAATGTGGTTCAATGCGAACATTTCTTAAAATTGTGTCATCAGTCTACTTAACCAAAATTCGACAAAAGTCAATTACATGTAAAAGCTATTATGTTTAAAGAACTTAAGGCGGGAATACTTGGAGCCAAAGCCTGAAGACTAGAAATGGTTGCTAGCTATGTTGACAAGAGGAAATTGCAGGGTTATGCTAAGAGGAATAAGAGTCATTTTCAACTAATCCCTTAGCCAATATCTCAAGTTAGCAATTGAAATGAAAAAGGTGAAATTGGTAAATCAAAGATGAATTGACATCATCAATGACCATTGCATGGAGCTAATAATGATGTTGATGACTAAGTGCCAGAGGAAATAGTGGTGTTTTAATCTAAGTCAAAACCCACCTTGTTCAAGATTGAGGTTTGGTGATATTCAACTCGAGGAATTTAATTTGATTTGCTAAAGTATTGCATTCATACTATAATTGTGGTGACGATAGCAGAAATAACGACAATGATGACAAGACAAGCAAAGAAACATCACCAACAGCAAATTGCAAAAGTAAATAAATTGAGATTGCTGAGCATTGGAAAATATATTGAAATGTGAAAATTGTTCCAATCATTAATTAAATATACCACGCCAAAAAATCATGTTGGTGCCAACATGATCATGTAGGTAGTGACATGTTTTGCTGCTCATATTCAAAAACAAGGGAAGATTGAAAAGGAAAGAATAGAAAACTAGGTAAAGAGAAGTCTAGCTAATCAAGGTTGAAGTCGCTTATAGGTTACTAAGGCTCAACTATACTAGTAGAAAAGTCACAATTGGACATCTATTTGAAGCGATGAACAAAATTTCTATGAACATGTCATGCTTTACGATGACTGTTAGTCGATTAGTGATCCTTCCCTATTTAGCAATCAACTACTTTGTTTTCATGAAAAGCATGCATATATTGGGGAT
Source organism: Allium sativum (assembly GCA_030737875.1). Classification (NCBI taxonomy): domain Eukaryota; kingdom Viridiplantae; phylum Streptophyta; class Magnoliopsida; order Asparagales; family Amaryllidaceae; genus Allium; species Allium sativum. Next base: position 549,107,257 of record CM060918.1, read on the forward strand.
AATATTATCCAACATCTGAACCAAGCGACTTCTTTATGAATATGATCTTCAGGAAGATGAAGAACGGGTCAAGATGTTCAAGAGATGCCGGTAAAATAAAAGAAAAAGTAGAGTAAATTTAACAAAGATTTGCATATCTTGTTGGTACAAAGGGCGGATCTGGGCCTGTACGGACCTGGGCTGTAGCCCAGGATCGAAAAAAGGAGGGTTTTAGTACCTTTATGTTGGTTAGCAAATTCTTACGTCTTCAAATAAGCTAAACCCGGTATTCATTCTCTTCCGATACCTTTTTTAATCGGTGATTAGAAGGTAGTGAAGGCACTCCAATGCCTTTATTATTTGTTAGTGCTGGACAACTCCTCCAATTTAACAGAATTCTTTTCTGAAAAAGGAGGGTTTCAGCGTTCAGCGTTTTGAGAATTCATTGCTCTGGCAAACTCAAAGTCGAGTTTGTCTCCTCTGTTCACTTGAGTTGTCGTGGGTGCTATACTGGGAGGGTTGACAATGGGAACAAGTTGCCTTCAATTTGAAATGAAAAAAAATGATTTTTTTTAAACACCATGACCACGGAACCCATACCTGCTAAAAGCTCGGTCAAAACTTCTACTACAACTTAGGTAATTTCATCAACATTGAATTTCAATGGCTCAAACTTAGAAAAACCTAGGGCCTTGGCAAGTAAGTTAATTTTGATCATGGTTTGATGTTTGTTTTAGCTAAACCTTTCGTTAAGTTATGATGATATTTGTTCATAAAATTAAGTAAAGAAGGATGTTTTATAATGAAAATATCATTTATCATACTATAGTTAATTTTTTTACTTCTATACGTTTTAATTTTTTACTTCGATTTGTTTCCATAATTTGTCATACTATAAATTAGCCACCCCTTTGTTAATTCCTGGATCTGCCCTTGGTTGGTACCGATATGATCAGACATTTTGGTATTGAGTTCTGGCATTGCTTCTACTTCTGAATAGCAGGCAAAGATGAAGTGTGCCAAAAAGAAATTTCGCATATGAAAATTTATATTTGTACCAACATGATATGAAGAACCAAATTTACAATGAAACTCTGAGACTTGAAGACTTGAACAAATATAGAGAAAAAGCTAACGTATCTATAAGTTATGAAATCATATCAACAACAACATGATTTCGTCAGTACTGAAATGATTTGTGATATGAATATGAGTTGTTCTTCCTTCTTGTTAGCATGGATCTAATCTCTTACCAGTCTTCTATGGACTAGCGACTCCAGTAGATGTATTCACATATAATATCCATGCTAGACAACCAAAAAGGAATCTTTTCTCTTCGCATCGCAAAATATATACTATATGATATCACTTCATGTAAATTCCGTCACAGGCAGTTGAATGTAAATTTCTTCTTCTTCTTCTGGTCTTGCTTCTTTCTATCAAAGTAATTAATTTTCTTATTCTTGTTATCATTTCCAACTTTATCACCATCCTTCTTGACAAGCATATTGCTTTGTATGATGTTACTTAATACAGCTTGACCACTAATGCCCTATCCTTCATCTAATATTGCCTTTTACAAAGCACGTAAACTGGTTCAATTTTCTAAATAAAAAATAATCAGTAGTAGGCCTCTTCGTCTTCAGCCGCTAGCAAATCTTCTGACCATGAACCATCTCTTCTCTAGGGTTGTTGTTGTTGAAGGTGGTACAAATTTCTAGAGAATTCTAAAGAAATTAACAAAATGTCATATGAATTATTACTTGATGTGTCTAGAATGTAAAATCTAGAATATTCCAAATAATATTAAAAAAATTGTGAGATGCCTATAAATAAAAGAAGAAGTACATTGTAATAGTGTACTACAACTTGAAAGCAACAATGTTATTGCATTACTAAAACACTTCAAGTCATATCTTTCTTAAGTTTTGGTTCCAACTATTCAACTATTTTCAACTATTTTCCACTACTTCTACTGCTAATAGTTGTATCAGAGTTTGTTCATTCATATAGTGGGCGTAGACAAATATCTTCCAATTATTAAAAATTGCTCACATGATTATACACCACTTCCAATTAATTTGAAGCAATGACAAATATCGTTCAATCTCCATTTATTTCCGTCCCTGTTTTTTACAGGTGAAAGTTATGATTTTTGAAGCATAAAAATGAAGATATTTTTAGCTCTCAAGATTTATAGGATATTATAGAAGAAGGTTTTACCATTCCCGAAGATACTTCAACCCTTAGTCAAGGCTCATAAAAAGGAGTTTAAGGGGAAAAAAAAGAGATTCAAAAGCATTATTTATTCTACAACAGGCAGTGGCTGACACTATTTTTCCAAGAGTAATGGGAGCTACGAACGCCAAAGAAGCATGGACCACACCACAGGAAGAATTTCAAGGAAGTGCAAAGGTATGTGCCATTAAACTTCAAACACTAAGGTGTGAGTTTGAATTAATAAAAACGAAGGAGTCGGAGATTGTAAAAGATTATTATTCCAAAATAAAAGAAATATTTAGTCAAATGAGAGCCTATGGGGATAACATTCTTGAAAAGAGGATTGTTGAGAAAAAATTAATTATTATTCCCCATAAGTACGATCCAATTGCGACTACGATTGAGCAAACTAAAGATCTATCTACCTTATCGGTAACTGAATCAATGGGCACTCTTGAAGCATTTGAACAAAGAATGAGTAGACATGATGAAGACTTGGTTGAGAATGCCTTTCAATCAAAATTCAAGTTATTATCTCAAAATAAAGCATATGGAGGAAATAAGAATGATGGAGAGAATTCTAAAAACAAATGAAATTCTTGAAATTTCTCGAATATTCTCCATGTGGAATTTGTAAGATGACAAATCACTTGGAGATGTCCTGTTGGAATCGTGGAAAGCCAGTGTAGGCACTATAAAAAATATGGACATTTGGAGAAGAACTGTTTCCACCTAAATAAAGATCAAGCAAATTTCGTTGAAGAACGTGACCGTAAGCAACATCAACATGATCGTAATCAACATTTTTTTATGCTACCTAAGATTCTAGTAATGAAATTGGTGTTAACTTGTAACACCCCGTATTTTTTTAATATAATTAAAATGAAATAAAATATATGAAAATATGCTTATGATAGGTAAATAATGGTGATGCATAAGGAGAATTAATTAACACATGGAAGAGAAGAAAAATTAGTTCGATAACGGCGTATGTAACGGAAAAGATAGTAAAATAAGGATAACTAGTTCAAGAATTAGGAATTAGGTAAAATGGACATCACCATTGCGTTTGTCTCGGAAAATACGTGAAATAGAGTCCGAGTTTTCGAAAATCGGATACCGTATGAAGAAGATATGGACGAACGAAGTTAGGCAGAAAAACCGAAAACAGTCCAGAATACACTAGCGCACTTGTGAAGTGCGCCAGTACAAAAATACATTGGCGCACCTGCAAGTGCGCCCGTACAAATCCAGCACCAAATTCTGGAGTGTTCTGAGGTGACGTGTCTTCTTTTGAGTGGCTAGATGATGTGTATTCGAGCTGTGCGATTCTGAAGACTTCTGGACTGATCTGAAGGCTCTAAATCACCCTATTCACCTATAAAATAACACCTAGACCTAGCCTAACTCACAACAAATCATTCTTACACCGTTATGCTGCTAGACTTCCTCTTGATCATGGCCGCCGTCTCTAATCTTCTTCCTAAGCTTTCAAACTCAAATCAATTCAAAGGTTAAAGCTTCAACAAAGGATCAAATAATAAATCAGAGACGCCGCAACATTTCTACAACAAATCCAATTCTTAATTCATTAGCCATGCTATGTAAGTTCTAGTTATTTTCAGGTTTAAATATTTAATTATAATGTGGCCATGAAATAAAGTGGATTTGGATTTAAGTATGTGTATCGATTCAGATCTATTTCTGTTTCTTCTTGAATCTTGATCTTTGGACTTTTCTATCTTTACTCTCATGCTAAGTTCATGATCTATTCAGCCTGTTGTAAATCAATTTTCTTGATTCATGTTGATATTATTATCCAGTTGTAATCTCAATATGCCTGTGATGATGTTTTTCTCTCCGATCTTGTTTTGATGCAAAATTCTACCTTTCCCCTGTTTATTTTCTTTTGATGAACCTAGGTCAATTTCGGACCTAGGCCTAAACTGCGATTTGCGTGCGATTGAATACGGGGGAAATATTGGGATATTGTCTTGTTGGATATATGTGTTTGATAGAAGCGAAGGCATAATATGAAAACTGGATATTTAGGTATTATTGCCATTCACATGAAATTGGAATCTGGGTATTATCGTTATAATTAAAGTTCGCTAGCTTGGGTAAATTGGGGTAAACATGGAATTCATGTAGTTTGGTATGAAACTTGACCTATGAAAAAAATGGCAAGAATATCGATATGTATAACTTGGCTAAAATTTGACCTATGTAAATTGGGCATAGCTTTGTAAACATGTAAACTCTGAATCTTGACATATGTAAAAAGGCATGAAACTTGGTATATATGTAAATTGTCTAGGATTAGGCATATATAAATTGGCATATGAAATTTGGCATGGATCTTGATATATGTGTGATTTGGCTAGAACTTGATATGTGTAAATTGGCATAAACTTGGCATACATGTAAACAGGCAAGAATTAGACATATGTAAACCAACTAGAATTGGGTACATATATTAATGGGCATGTAATTTGGAATGTGGACGTATGTTAATTAACATGTAATTGTCGTGTTTAGCATAATCATGGTTAGTGACATTTAATTTGGTCTGATTTACATACCAAAAATTATAAACATGATTTAAAGGGAAGGTGGGCCATAATAGTAAATGTTGATTAATGTAAATTATGGACATAAAGATAATTGGTAATTTTTAGGAAACTTGCCATAAATTAGTCATTAATCACATAAGTGATTTATGGCATAAAATGGTATTAATTATATACCTAAATTAATGAGATTGATTGGAAACAAATTGGGCAGTAATTTGAATTTGAATAATTTACATAATTAATGTAAATTAGAAAATACGAATATGCTTAGCACGAGGTTGGATTGAGTTGTGATGTAAACCTGCCCGGACCCGCCCGGCTGTCCAGTAATCACAACAATACCTATCCAATGTGGGAGGCTAAGCATTGGGCCCAATAAAGACCCGAGGTTAGACTGAGTTGTGGCGTAAGACTGCCCGGACCCGACCGACACACAGGCAGCCACAACAATATCTGTCTAATGTGAGAGGTCAGGGCTCTAATAAGACAATTAGAGCTGAGCTAGGATTGGAAAGGTTAAGTTAACTAGAACACTTAACCAATTTCAACATGTTAACTAAATTGGTAGGTAGGGTTAGGTTAATCTGGACACTTAACCAATTTAATATGTTGACTACGGGAGTGGGTAAGGTTAAGCAAATGTTTAACCATTATAACACGATTAAACTGGACTAGAAAGTGAGGTTAAGTTAATGAGAACACTTAACTAATACAATGGGTTAATTAGACAAGTGGTTGCGGTTAAGTAGTAACACTTAACCAACATAACAGGACAAGTGGGTGGGCTAAGTTAACTTGAATAAGTTGATAACACTTAACCATTATAATATGACTAGTGGATGAGGTTAAGTTAACATGCACTTAACCAATCTGATGTGATGCGTGGTAGGGTTAAGTAACACACGGGGTTAAGTTAACAAGAAAATCCTTAACCAATGTAACCAGATAGACGAATGGGGTTAAGTTAATAAACCACACTTAACCAATCAAACATAATAAGCGAGAAAGGTTAAGTTAACTAAGGTAAACACTTAACCATGGTAACATAACGAGTAGGAGGGTTAAGTACATATCGGGTTGGTGGGTAATATTAATAAATATAGGCCCACATACACTTAACCATTAAATATACATGCTTGAATCAGTAGCGGGGTTAAGTACACATCAGGGTTGGTGGGTAATATCAGAGAATATAGGCCCACAAACTTAACCATTAGAAAAACCTAGTAACGGGGACCCATTTCAGCAGTAACCCACATTAGGTATCAACGGAACCCTGAGCTAGGCAAGGTGGGGCACGATTACTGGGCTGATTATAAGAGGTCAAATTAGCGGCGGTTGGTGCAGCAGTGCAGGTTCTAACGGAGTGCGGGCGTGCACACACTTCGGCGCAGAAAATTTAGCCACTGGGCATCAGTAGGTATAAAGTTGTGCATCTTGGTTATGTCAGGGTTGCCACCATGGGACTTGATACACCCCATGGTGGGACCAGCACAGGTATCTACAAGTAGGGGGCCGCGTGACACAAACGAGAACTAGGTCAAGTAGAGAGCCGATCGATAATGTAGTAAGGGTGCATCGAATATATACATGGCCATTGGGGTGATCGAGGTGGAATCCTCAAAGTCGATGTACACCTGAAGGCTACCATAATTGCGGGGATTGGGATCACGTTGTAATTATTATATAACACGGCCTACTAGTTGGGACACTAGTAGGAATACGGATCATTCCATGTAAGACACTTATGAGGATGCTAGTTAGGTGGTGCAGAGCAAATAGATATCATTTTAATGGTGAAGCTTAGAAAACTTGCGATGTTATTCTTGACAGAAACCATGCGATGTGATACTTGATAGGAATTATGGGATGTTATACTTGATTCATTGTGCCCGAAGTTTACCTTGTTATCTTAGTTTATCTTGATATCTTATTTTATCTTGCCTACCTTGTTATCATGCTTATGTTTACTTTCACTTTATTCATGCCATGTTATCTTTACCTATTTTTATGTTGAAAGTCACTAGGACTTACTCAGTCTTTATGACTGACCCGTTTTGTTTCACCTCTTTTTCTTCCGTTTCCCCCCCAGGTTCACAGGGTTGGAATACAGCTTAGTTCGGATCTTACCAAGCTCTAAGGCTCTTTCATGTATGGCTTGGACTTCTCTTGGATATGGCTTGCTTTGCTTTATTGGGGAATACTGCAGTTTGTTTTTATGCTTCTTTGTTTTTGAGCAAGACAGATATTTTAACTATGAAATTGGGTATTGGAAGTTGATGGGCTTTTCTTGTAAACATAGGCTTTTCTTGTAAACATTTATATTTAATAAATGATTTGAAGTACTTCCACTTTATTTTCCACTGTTTTATATATGTCTGTCTTGTAATATTTCTGTTCCAGTACCCATAATACTCCATTGAAGTTAAGCCATTCCCTTTGTGAGTGACCTTAACAAATGTGGGGTGTTACATTTGGTATCAGAGCAGAAGGTTACCAGACTGGGCAAAAGCTTTTAAAAACCTTCTGAAATTATTTTCAAAACATTTACAAAGAAGCAAATTTTCAAGAAAATTTTGTTTTGATTAAAAGGCATATTACCCAAAGCCATATGCACTATCTTTTGATTCTCTCTTGAAATCACTTCTCTCTCTTTTCACCATAGTTTCGTAGGCATCCGACATATGTCGGAGGGCAAAAAAGTGCCCAACCTCCATCTGTAGCCGCAATAGTCCCATCTACGTCTAATCTTATTTCAAGCTTTGTAGAGTTGCCGTGCGATGGAGGTAGCTTCCGAGAAAACTTGTCAACAAGCTATACAAGTATAGTAAGAACGAGGATAAAGAACACAAGACTAAGGATGAGAAACTTGTTGAAATGGCTTAATCCACGAAGGAGGAAAAAGGTGAAAGGAAAGAGGCCAAAGTGAAAGAATAGTAAAACCCATGACAAGAGAGAGTATCTTTAGTATGGTAAGAAGGGACGTGTAGTTAAGTATTATAGGACAAGGACAAGGGCAAAGGACAAGATCTTCGAGGGGGCAGTTGTATGCTCTCACTACTAGCGTACCTCAGAGAGGTGGTAACGTTTCTGTTAAAGGTTTAGCTTTTATTTTCTATCATCCCACTAGAACTCTGTTTTTGTACATCGCATCCTTTTTATTCTGCTTCGATAGTTGAGTCTCTGCACCTTAATACTAGCATATTAGAAGATCCCATTTTCGTCTCAAATCCTGTTGGGGAATCGGCTCATTTATTCATGACTTGTTTGGATTTGAGAATGTCTATGCTAAGTGTTGAGTTTAGAAGTAATGATTCTGTTTTTGGGCTATGGGCTGATTCTAGGGATGGAGTGGTTATCCAGAAATGGTACCATTCTCGGTTTTGAAAAGAGGGTAGTTAGACTCTTGACTTGCCTCGGTAATACCCTCGAAGTCACAGGTAACCTTTAGGGTTCTATCATGATTTGTTACCTAGAATCTCTTGACACATTTATTGGTAATTTGTAATCCGCTCGAGTAGTGTCCGCCACTAAGGCGGATGGGTCATTTCGCTTATTCATGAGTTGTAGAGAATCACCTTAGTAAGTACATTTGGCAGCATGGTTGGCATTTATTTTCAAGAGATAGTTCTTCTGCGTGGAATACCTGATAGTAAGTGGACGAGATCCAAGATTCACTAGTGAATTTTGGAGAGCTTGCATGAATCCATGAGTACGCAGTTATGTTTGAGCCGAGTATACTAGGGAGAGAATAAGTGAAAGTGGAATGAGAGGCAACAGTGAAATGGGTTCCAACTCATATTTTGGAAACAAGAATTAAGAAGCTATGAAATTGTGTAGTTAAAGATGGTAAAAGCACAATGGAGTTAAGCTCACGAAAATGCGACTTAGAAGATTGAAGACTATATTCGCGCATCATATCTCTTTTTAAGAGTATACCCTTGATCCCTCTTTTCCTGTAGAGCTTACTCACATGCTATCTTTTGTGTATATCCTCTCGGTCCTATTCTCAATCTAATTTCTGTTGCAAACCCCATAGGGAGTATGACTCATCTGTTAGTAACACATGTTGGGGCTTGAGGGTGTTCGTTGGTTTGACTAAACTTTTTGGGTTTTATAGGATACGGGTTGGTCTTAGGAAGGGATTCCCTTGTGACCTAAAAGGAGTCCATCATGCTTAGTTTCCTAGAATCATATATAGTGGTTGGGTTGAGTAATTCTTTGGGTGTCAGTCTGATGTTGATTTCGGTCTTCGGGGCTGATGCTTAGAGAGTTCTTCTCCTAATCAATAAATATGTGGCATAGATTTCCAGTTTTGACATTGCCTAATAGGCACAAAGTTTTTACTTGCTTTATCATTCGACTATACCTTTAGATAGGAACAATTGGGTGTAAATATGTGTTTGAGACATGTTATGATTGATGGTTGCAAGTGGCTGCAAGTGGTTGCTCGTGGATGCATTTACACACATTAGGCACTAGATCGGCTCAATCACCTTTCATATTGCATATGCACGAGTGTTTAAACTTGTTTGTGGATGAAATTGAATGTGTTATCATGTGGATGTTGCATATGGATGGATGTTTGTGCACACATATAGTCTTTATGTGACTAGGACTATTTGCATACATGTTGGACTCATGGCACTAAACATATTTTGCATCTAGAAGATCAATCAGGCCTGATCATTTGCATTAGACAAGGAACATATACACACACTTCTTGCATATGTTCATACAGCATTAGAAATCTCTTAAGGACAATGAATGCCTGTGATTGATGATTGAGTAGATGGATGATGAATGGTAGGACACATTCTTCTTAACTTGAAGATTTCGGGGACGAAATCCTTTAAGGAGGGGAGAATGTAACACCCCGTATTTTTTTTTAATATAATTAAAATGAAATAAAATATATGAAAATATGCTTACGATAGGTAAATAATGGTGATGCATAAGGAGAATTAATTAACACATGGAAGAGAAGAAAAATTAGTTCGATAACGGCGTATGTAACAGAAAAGATAGTAAAATAAGGATAACTAGTCCAAGAATCAGGAATTAGGTAAAATGGACATCACCACTGCGTTTGTCTCAGAAAAATACGCGAAATAGAGTCTGAGTTTTCGAAAATCGGATACCGTATGAAGAAGATATGGACGAACGAAGTTAGGCAGAAAAACCGAAAACAGTCCAGAATACACTGGCGCACTTGTGAAGTGCACCAGTACAAAAATACACTGGCGCACCTGCCAAGTGCGCCCGTACAAATCCAGCACAAAATTCTGGAGTGTTCTGAGGTGACGTGTCTTCTTTTGAGTGGCTAGATGATGTGTATTCGAGCTGTGCGATTCTGATGACTTCTGGACTGATCTGAAGGCTCTAAATCACCCTATTCACCTATAAAATAACACCTAGACCTAGTCTAACTCACAACAAATCATTCTTACACCATTATGCTGCTGGACTTCCTCTTGATCATGGCCGCCGTCTCTAATTTTCTTCCTAAGCTTTCAAACTCAAATCAATTCAAAGGTTAAAGCTTCAACAAAGGATCAAATAATAAATCAGAGACGCCACAACATTTCTACAACAAATCCAATTCTTAATTCATTAGCCATGCTATGTAACTTCTAGTTATTTTCAGGTTTAAATATTTAATTATAATGTGGCCATGAAATAAAGTGGATTTGGATTTAAGTATGTGTATCGATTCAGATCTATTTCTGTTTCTTCTTGAATCTTGATCTTTGGACTTTTCTATCTTTACTCTCATGCTAAGTTCATGATCTATTCAGCCTGTTGTAAATCAATTTTCTTGATTCATGTTGATATTATTATCCAGTTGTAATCTTAATATGCCTGTGATGATGTTTTTCTCTCCGATCTTGTTTTGATGCAAAATTCTACCTTTCCCCTATTTATTTTCTTTTGATGAACCTAGGTCAATTTCGGACCTAGGCCTAAACTGCGATTTGCGTGCGATTGAATACGGGGGAAATATTGGGATATTGTCTTGTTGGATATATGTGTTTGATAGAAGCGAAGGCATAATATGAAAACAGGATATTTAGGTATTATTGCCATTCACATGAAATTGGAATCTGGGTATTATCGTTATAATTAAAGTTCGCTAGCTTGGGTAAATTGGGGTAAACATGGAATTCATGTAGTTTGGTATGAAACTTGACCTATGAAAAAAATGGCAAGAATATCGATATGTATAACTTGGCTAAAATTTGACCTATGTAAATTGGGCATAGCTTTGTAAACATGTAAACTCTGAATCTTAACATATGTAAAAAGGCATGAAACTTGGTATATATGTAAATTGTCTAGGATTAGGCATATATAAATTGGCATATGAAATTTGGCATGGATCTTGATATATGTGTGATTTGGCTAGAACTTGATATGTGTAAATTGGCATAAACTTGGCATACATGTAAACAGGCAAGAATTAGACATATGTAAACCAACTAGAATTGGGTACATATATTAATGGGCATGTAATTTGGAATGTGGACGTATGTTAATTAACATGTAATTGTCGTGTTTAGCATAATCATGGTTAGTGACATTTAATTTGGTATGATTTACATACCAAAAATTATAAACATGATTTAAAGGGAAGGTGGGCCATAATAGTAAATGTTGATTAATGTAAATTATGGACATAAAGATAATTGGTAATTTTTAGGAAACTTGCCATAAATTAGTCATTAATCACATAAGTGATTTATGGCATAAAATGGTATTAATTATATACCTAAATTAATGAGATTGATTGGAAACAAATTGGGTAGTAATTTGAATTTGAATAATTTACATAATTAATGTAAATTAGAAAATACGAATATGCTTAGCACGAGGTTGGATTGAGTTGTGATGTAAACCTGCCCGGACCCGCCCGGTTGTCCAGTAATCACAACAATACCTATCCAATGTGGGAGGCTAAGCATTGGGCCCAATAAAGACCCGAGGTTAGACTGAGTTGTGGCGTAAGACTGCCCGGACCCGACCAGCACACAGGCAGCCACAACAATATCTGTCTAATGTGAGAGGTCAGGGCTCTAATAAGACAATTAGAGCTGAGCTAGGATTGGTAGGGTTAAGTTAACTAGGACACTTAACCAATTTCAACATGTTAATTAAATTGGTAGGTAGGGTTAGATTAATCTGGACACTTAACCAATTTAATATGTTGACTACGGGAGTGGGTAAGGTTAAGCAAATGTTTAACCATTATAACACGATTAAACTGGACTAGAGAGTGAGGTTAAGTTAATGAGAACACTTAACTAATACAATGGGTTAATTAGACAAGTGGTTGCGGTTAAGTAGTAACACTTAACCAACATAACAGGACAAGTGGGTGGGCTAAGTTAACTTGAATAAGTTGATAACACTTAACCATTATAATATGACTAGTGGATGAGGTTAAGTTAACATGCACTTAACCAATCTGATGTGATGCGTGGTAGGGTTAAGTAACACACGGGGTTAAGTTAACAAGAAAATCCTTAACCAATGTAACCAGATAGACGAACGGGGTTAAGTTAATAAACCACACTTAACCAATCAAACATAATAAGCGAGAAAGGTTAAGTTAACTAAGGTAAACACTGAACCATGGTAACATAACGAGTAGGAGGGTTAAGTACATATCGGGTTGGTGGGTAATATTAATAAATATAGGCCAACATACACTTAACCATTAAATACACATGCTTGAATCAGTAGCGGGGTTAAGTACACATCAGGGTTGGTGGGTAATATCAGAGAATATAGGCCCACAAACTTAACCATTAGAAAAACCTAGTAACGGGGACCCATTTCAGCAGTAACCCACATTAGGTATCAACGGAACCCTGAGCTAGGCAGGGTGGGGCACGATTACTGGGCTGATTATAAGAGGTCAAATTAGCGGCGGTTGGTGCAGCAGTGCAGGTTCTAACGGAGTGCGGGCGTGCACACACTTCAGCGCAGAAAATTTAGCCACTGGGCATCAGTAGGTATAAAGCTGTGCATCTTGGTTATGTCATGGTTGCCACCATGGGACTTGATACACCCCATGGTGGGACCAGCACAGGTATCTACATGTAGGGGGCCGCGTGACACAAACGAGAACTAGGTCAAGTAGAGAGCCGATCGATAATGTAGTAAGGGTGCATCGAATATATACATGGCCATTGGGGTGATCGAGGTGGAATCCTCAAAGTCGATGTACACCTGAAGGCTACCATAATTGCGGGGATTGGGATCACGTTGTAATTATTATATAAACGGCCTACTAGTTGGGACACTAGTAGGAATACGGATCATTCCATGTAAGACACTTATGAGGATGCTAGTTAGGTGGTGCAGAGCAAATAGATATCATTTTAATGGTGAAGCTTAGAAAACTTGCGATGTTATTCTTGACAGAAACCATGCAATCTGATACTTGATAGGAATTATGGGATGTTATACTTGATTCATCATGCCCGAAGTTTACCTTGTTACCTTAGTTTATCTTGATATCTTAGTTTATCTTGCCTACCTTGTTATCATGCTTATGTTTACTTTCAGTTTATTCATGCCATGTTATCTTTACCTATTTTTATGCTGAAAGTCACTAGGACTTACTCAGTCTTTATGACTGACCCGTTTTGTTTCGCCTCTTTTTCTTCCGTTCCCCCCCCTAGGTTCACAGGGTGGGAATACAGCTTAGTTCGGATCTTACCAAGCTCCAAGGCTCTTTCATGTATGGCTTGGACTTCTCTTGGCTATGGCTTGCTTTGCTTTATTGGGGAATACTGCAGTTTGTTTTTATGCTTCTTTGTTTTTGAGCAAGACAGATATTTTAACTGTGAAATTGGGTATTGGAAGTTGATGGGCTTTTCTTGTAAACATACGCTTTTCTTGTAAACATTTATATTTAATAAATGATTTGAAGTACTTCCACTTTATTTTCCGCTGTTTTATATATGTCTGTCTTGTAATATTTCTGTTCCAGTACCCATAATACTCCATTGAAGTTAAGCCATTCCCTTTGTGAGTGACCTTAACAAATGTGGGGTGTTACATAACTGGTACTTAGATAGCGGTTATAGCAATCACATGGCCAAAGATGGGAGCATCTTCAAGGATATTGATGACTCTATCAAAGTAAAAGTGCAATTGGGAAATGGACCCATCTTATAATCTAAAGGCAAAGGTACTATTATGGTAGAAACAAAGAAAGGTACAAAGTTCATTAAAGATGTTTTACTAGTTCCAAATCTTAAAGAAAATTTGTTGAACATTGGTCAATGATGGAGAAAGGCTATGTTCTCCATTTCGAAGGGGACAATTGTAAAATGCATGACAACAACAATAAACGACTCGAGATAGACCAAGTAAAAATGGAGAAGAGAAATTGAAGCTTTCCAATAAATTTTAAATACACTGCTAATATTGCAATGAAAGTACAAGCAGACGATTAATGGTTTTGGCATCGAAGACTCGACCACTTCAACACTTAAGCCTTGAAATTGTTATATCAAAAGAATACGATGAGAGATCTCTCGCGCATAAAAGAAAATAATGAAGCATGTGAAGGATGTCTTCTCGGAAAGCAACACAGATCATCATTTCCATCAGGAAACACTTGAAACACTTAGAGAGCAAGAAACTTGTTAGAGTTAATTCACACTGACGTTTGTGGACCGATGAGAACACCACCACTCCATACCAACAGGTAGTTCATCCTCTTTATTGATGATTTCTCTAGAATGACATGGGTCAACTTCATTAAAGAAAAATCAGAAGTCTTTGGAATAGAAGGAAGTTCAAGCTCTTGTCGTAAATCAAAGTGGAAACCGAATAAAGAGACTTCGAAGTGATAGTGGTAAAGAGTACAATTCTCATGAATTTGATAAATTTTGTTATAAGAAGGCATTAAGTGACAACTTACAGTTGCATATACCCCACAATAAAATGGAGTATCTAAAAGAAAAAAGTCGCATAGTCATGGAGATGGCTAGATCATTGTTAAAGGATAAGGGTCTACCCAACACTTTCTGGGAAGAAGCAGTTTACACTGCTGTCTATATACTCAATCGATGTCCAACTAGAGCAGTCCAAGACAAGACTCTTATAGAGGCATGGAGTGGAAAAAATCCAACAGGCAAACATCTAAGAGTTTTTGGATTTATCTGCTACGTACATGTTTCAGATCAAAAGAGACACAAACTAGAAGAGAAGACTATACGAGGAATGTAACAACCCAGAAAATCAGAACCAATTTAAATTTTTTATTTTGGCAATTCTAATGAATTTTGAATATTTAAAATGATTTATTTTAAATAATAATGACTAGAAATTTATTTTGAATAGAA
Organism: Allium sativum; assembly: GCA_030737875.1. Lineage (NCBI taxonomy): Eukaryota > Viridiplantae > Streptophyta > Magnoliopsida > Asparagales > Amaryllidaceae > Allium > Allium sativum. The sequence goes on from CM060918.1 coordinate 549,122,390, forward strand.
TTAGAACGTATAAATTTATTTAATTCGAAATTAGAATATAAATATTTATTTTAATTATAAAAGGAATTGGAAATGACGCGGTAGTTTGAAAATTTGATTTCAAATTTCAAATGAATGTACAAGATTCAAAACAAACCGTATTTTAGCAAAACCAGAAATATTTGAATCTGTTTGAAAATATCTTCCCAACAGATCTGAAAAATGGAAATTTCATAGCGGGAAACAAAAGTTATGTCCAATTGAAAATTCAGAATAGTCGCTATGGAAATATAGCACTTAAAAATAGAAAATTTGCAAACGGCCTCGGTTGTCGACGAGACCACTTTTGTTGGATTCGGAATGTCAAATTATTGCTAGATTTTAATTTTCATAATTTTTGGAATTAATATGTGAGCGTGGTGAATTTAAACGTGTTTGGTCAATTTGGTTTGAATTTAATTGACTGGAAGATGGCCGTTTTTCAAGCGGTCTCCAAATTCGATGAAATTAGTTTTATTAGTACCGTATTGTCAAAACATAGCTAAATTTATTTTTCGGGAATTTTAGGAGTCAGTATGTAGCCCCTGTAAATTAAAATGTACATTCAAATTCAATATATATTGATTTACATTTTAATTTTGATGGAAACTGATCATAACAGTCGAATTGGCATACGAGACATACCCCATTGCGTTTGGAATGGGGGTAATTAGCTAGGAGCGACCGTCGTTGGGTTCGATTTAGAATTCGAATCAGAAAGTAACTTTATGGAAATTAAATAAAATAATTATATAAATATTTTATATAACCCCCTCCTTATCTCTTTCCCTGGTCAACGTTCATTTGAAATAATGTAAAAGAAAAAAAGAAAAACCCCCGCTGTTCGATCCCCGTCACCCTTCAGCCCACCTCGCCGGACCACCGCGCCCTTCTCTCCATCTCCAATGATGCGCCGCACCCCCCATCTCCGATGATCCGTTCAATCCTCCCCAAAAACCCCAATCCCGTTCAGAATTGACCGCCGCCGCCACATATGGCTCACACACCGACCACCTGAGCGACGCCCCCCCACCTGCGCCACCGCGAACCAGAAACCCCCCTCCCCGCAAGGAAAAAACCTATAAGCATTTTTCTTTATTTTATAGCCAATAAAAATTGATTTAAATTCAAATTTTTATATATGATTTTTATTTAATAAAAAAGCGATTTTTTATTTTATGAAAATATGATTTTTCGTTAATAAAAATATGATTTTTAGCTAACAAAAACATGGTTTTTTTAGCTATATTCAAAAAGATTTGATTTTTATACAATAAAAAGATTCGATTTTTATATGTATAATAGTGAATTAAAAATACGATTTTTAGTTATATAAAAATACGATTTTTAGTGGACAAAAATATGATTTTTATCGTATGAATGTCATGAATGAAGTTGTCATATTATGGAATTATTTTTAGGAAGATAAAAATTTGATTTTTTATATTTTTGACAAAATAATAAATATTTGATTTATATATATGAAGTAGCGATCAAAATTCGATTTATATATATATGAAGTAGCGATAAAAATTCGATTTATATATATATGAAGTAGCGATAAAAATTTGATTTTTATATATATGAAGTACAGATAAAAATTCAATTTATATATATATATATATATATTTGAAGTAGCGATAAAAATATGATTTTTATTATATATATAGCAAAGTAAAAATATGATTTTTAATATATAAACATCATATTAAAAATAAGATTTTTATTATGAACAGCGTGGAAAGGACTGCATTGGAATTTCGGACAAATCCGAACGATTCAGAAATTCAGAAATAGAACTGGAGGAGTGGATCCCAAAGGTGAGAACTTCTCACTTTAATTTATTTCCTAGTCAAAAATATATACTAGGTTGTAGACGGTGCTTAGTAGCACCCGACACCTTTGTTTGAAACCATGTTTGTCTGGTTGTTTGGTTGATTAGATTATTTGGTTGAATTTGGTTTGGGAAATGAATTGAATTGATAGAATTTGGTAAGTACATGGCGCGAGCCATTAGTAGGCGAGGGATAAGGCTAGACCTTATTCCGGTTCTAGTATCGCACCGTTATGCTGCCGAAATTTTCTAAAAATGTTAGAACAATAAAAATATCATTTTTATTGTATAAATGAACTGCATAAAATATTCATGAGATGAAATAAATAATTTATAGTTAAAAATATAGTTTTTAATGTGTATACGAATAAAATAAATATTCTTTTACAAATAGGACGATTTTTTTATGTACACACAGTTGACTGATATTGATTGGGACAATATATTTTACACATTGCCCAACATCGCAAATAATAATCAGCGTTTGTTGTTTGAAAACCCCACACGAGTATTGGGATGATATTGGACATACACTAATCCCAATATTTAGTTGTATGTCAATTGATGGGTTGACAGACTGTTGTAAGCGTTAATTATTCATATTTAACGCTTATGCAGTTGTGTAATGCACTCTGGATGATGGTTGACTGTGTTTGATTAATGTTGTGTACATGTGTGTAAGAAATCCATATAAATAAAATGATATGGTAATTGACTGTGTCTGATTCCAATTCGGAAGTAACGAATATTTTAAATTAAAGAATATTTTAAAATGACGAGTAATGAATATTTTAAAATAACTAATATTTTAAATAATATTCAGTAATGTATCAAAATACGATTTTGATGTCCGATTTGGAATGGACACAAAAATATTTAAATATATAAAACCATGTTGATTTATTGATGCCATTTTGACGTGAACGATATTTATATCGATTTTATTCATTTTTATAATGAATATCGAAAGGAAGTGATTTCAAAATCTAATGTTTTGAAAATATTATCATTCACATATTAATGATATGGAATATTCAATTTTGATTTAAAATTGGATATGTAGTTGAATTTGTTTTGAAAACAAATTTAAAACGATTTATAAAAGGAAATCGACGAAATATATATATATTAAATAGCCTGAATAGAATGCGTGCGCCGCGGTAGTTCGCGAATTTTCGCCATTGACTTCGAATTGACATTACGAGAGGTCCGACTGTCGGATTCTCCTAAAACCGGAACAGTTGGGTTCGTATCGAAAAGAGGTTTCCAAAGAATACAAGAGATTTGAAATCTAATGGTTGGATTTGGAATTATGTCCAAATAAAATTTAGAAAAGGTCATTGTAAATGCAGTTCGATGACCGTTTATGGAAATCGATTATACGGGCCTTGATAAAATTATTAAAACTATCAATAATTTGTGTAAAATCATAATAAATGATTTGGGATGCATGGGGATGAAAAATTCCATTTTTTTAAGATTGGTAATTTTTATTAAAGATTAAACTAGCCCAAACTGATAGACCAAGTCACAGCCTTTACATACATGCTCAGTACAAACGAGGCCCAATAGCCCATGTAAATCCTATTAAGCATTAGAATACAAAAAACACTTTCTCGCTGCCACATACTTCATCTATCAAAAAGATGAAAAGGCATTTCTTAAAACTAGATCATAGCGGCTCAAAATAATTTCTTACAGATCGGATTTCTTCTCATGGAACCCTTCATTCGTCTACTCGCAAGTCAACTACTGCTCCTTCCTGGCTACTTCTAAGTTTTCTCACCTTAATTCTCTTAGCCGTTAGACGAATCTCCATCCAGTTCAGATAACTGACTTGGTAGCTATTAGATTTGCATGCTTGAAAATTCTCGCGTTTCTCTCTCTCCAAATCATCCAAACTGAAGATGTGACAAAAATTTTATACAGTTTGGCTTCGCCGTCTTCCAACAGCCTACGGACATTCAGGTACTCCACACTTCTCTGCAATTCATAACTACCATTGATGATGTTAAGTTTGTCAATGCAGTTGCCTCATCCCCTCTGTGAGAATTTGCATTCGAAAAATAGATGTTGATGTGATTCTGTTTCTTTGTTGCACAACACACACACTATTGTCCACAATTCCCCATGCCATTAGTCTATCTTTCGTGGGTAGCTTGTTCAGCAGTGCTTTATATGTAGTCATAGCCATTTTTGGGCAATTTACCCTATCCCAAACAAAGCTATGCCAAGATGTTGTCCGATATTTCTTCCTTGTGGCTTCCCAAGCTGATCTAGTTGAAAATGCTTTACCATGTTTCCATGCCCAAATATCCTCATCTTTATTATACAGCAATGGCATGTACTCAATCTTTGATTTCACTTCCTCGCTGCATGGTAGACTACGACAATTTCATTCATTCGCCTCTATAATGTCTTCAACTTTTTTGTTAGAACAACCGTAAGCCGAGAATGTATCCCAGCCAATGATGTCAATCAACGATTTACCCTCGATCCAGGGGTCTTTCCATATTTGAAAAGATTAAAATATATTTTTATCGAAATGAACTAGTTATGAACTAGAAGTATAAATTTAGTTTTTTTTAAAATAAATAAATGGGATTTGAAATGGTTTTAAAAATAACCAGAATTTCCAATATATGAATTGGAATGGATTTGAATCGAAATTATCTTTAGAATATTTCGATATTGGATTCCGTGATTATATGGATATTATGGAGGAATTTGGAAAATATATACATCATTATTCGCAATACGATATTTGTTGATTTCAAAGATAATTTCTATTCAGAGCCTTGTATTTAATATTGAATTGGACTTTGGCTTTGTCGTGAATGGTGTCTTTATTAACACCGTTCTTAAACCCAGTGTGAAAAGAATAAATCTTTTAATTAATATTTAAAGAAGAATTACAAATTAATTAACATTTAATTGGAATTGAAAATGGAATGTGAATTGGGTTTATTGTGAACTGTGTTTTTGACGACATTTGTTCTTTAACTCGATTTACAGTGAAATGTGATTTGGAATTTATAAATCTTTTTATTAAGATTTACTGAGAATTTTCCAAAGTAAAGTTTTCCAACTTAATATATTAAATTGGAATTGAATGGAATTCGATTTGATAATAATCGAAGTGAGCTTATGTGGGGGAAGACTGTTAATATATATGGAATCTAAAAGGATTTTTCGGTATTCCATTTGTATTATTAGTCGGATACAGAAATTGATATCGATTATATATTGATATATTTTCTATGAAGATTCCATTTTTATGGAAGAGAATTTGGGTTTATTGTGAACCGTGTTTTAAATGACATTGGTTCTTTAAGCCAGTTAAAGACGGGATTACATGTCTAGCATTGTATTTCGAACTATATGGTTGATCTCTGCTAAATATACATCTGTTCGGTGGCGGAGAATTTATTCTCTTGCTTAACACCCTTCTCTAAGACGTACGAGCTTAGAGGTTATATATCGGCAGAAATCAATAGTACGGTGTAGATTGTCGATGCGACATGTTAGTGTTTCCAAAGTTAAATAATCATTAATATTGAATTTTGGGAAGAGTAAAACTAAGGGGAGTTTTAGTGATTCTTTAATTAGATTGAAACGAGAATGTGATAATTTAAATTATCAAATTCGGGAAATGATCGAGAACGGAGTAGCACCAGTTTGGCTCCAAGCGATAGTTAATCTTTAATTAGATTTAAACGGAAAATGGTAATTAATTTTAATGATAACACCGTGGTGGTAGTTATGGAGTAATACCAGTTTTTCTCCATGGAATGAATAGGTTGGGATTGGGAAATTAAATAAATGATTACTTCGGTAAGGTGCGTTAATCCCGACTAGTTTGGAAAACCTTAATATGATTTGAATGATATCCAAAGGAAGATTAAAGAATAAATTTTGAAGAATTTATCTTTGATAAATTTAATGGGAACATATCCCTAAGAATGTGAATATTTGAATAAAAGAATATTCTGAATTGGAATGAGGCGTATGTTGTATTTTTGCAGCACTTGTTTATTATATACGTGAGTTATTCGGAAACGCCGGGTTTATACCCATTCTGAATAACTGATTCAACGATAAGTAGATGGTGAAGACGGTGGTTGAAGAATGGAGGTCTTCACATCGTTTGGATGATTACTGATGTCTTGATTCGGTGGTACACCCAAGACAAGGTAATAAGTGGTGATCGTCCAGACGTATTTGGAGATCGACCGGATATGCGAGGACCTCTCTCCTATATTGGACATATGGGACGAGGAATAAGGTGCCTTCGGTTTCGTTTAGACCCAGAACGAACTTGTAAATGGATGTATGTCTGACATTGGATTTTATTCTGTGTTGATTGATATCTATTAAATATATATAAGTTTGGCGGCTGCGAATTTATTCTCTTGCTTAACGCCCTTCTCTGAGACGTACGAGCTCAGAGGTTAAATATCGATAGACATCTGTCACATGGAGTGAATTTCCTATGTGGCATGCTAAGATGCCAATGATCAAGGCTTCTGTTGAAAAGCAGAGTCTTGTGGTTGATGATCAAATCACGGCTTTAATATAGCATAGCTTTGTGTATAGCATTGATTCGCGAGGCTCACACCTCGGTATGAGTCAAAAACGGGATCAGACCGTTAGGAGAACATGACGTTTCTTTCTAGCTATGGGTGGTGTCAGGGTTTTGCAAGCCCTAACATTTTGTATTTTAACCTATGTGGTTGTTGGATTGCGAGGCGCCTTGGATATATCGATCTTTATGGAGCCGATGGATATTGAGTCATCTGGCTTATAGACGCCCGATAGGGCAGGGAAACATGTGTTCAAGAGTAACTAATCCTCAAACGTAAGGGAGGACCGGCCCGACCAATCCAAGGGTTCACTGCGGGGGATCCTGAGGCATTTGCTGGAATGTCTTGAATTGTAAAGGAGCCATCCCTGGCCTCGACTCATTACAAAAATCCAATTTCCAATACGTGACATTCAGTTTTATTTGTAGAGCCTGGTATGACAACATAGTGGGATGGGACACTATGCCGTTGATGATTGATACATTTATATTTGAAGTTGTTTTCATACACTTTACACTATAATAGTATCAAAATGATTTGTTTTAAACGTACCAAGCATGTTTGGCTGTTATAAGGAAAAACTCTATCCTCCGATTTGCGTTGCATTGTGTGATGGGACCTGAGTCTTATAATAGCTTCATTTTTCAAAAAGCATTGCGCTGTTTACAACTGTTTATGAACTGGTATTCTTGGGAGGAAACCCATTCCGTGTTGTATGGCGTGATCCCTTGGTTTACTCCATTTTAAAGTTAAATAACTATTTAGTTCTCACACCAGTCACATGACTGACCTGGAGTTTATTGTTTTAACCTAAACTCTGGGTGCCCCTATTTTCCGCACAGGCAGCTAGTAGTTTGGTTTTGCACATTTTTTCTTAAAGGATCCTGATTTACAACTGGAGATATATTCGGAAAGCTCTGTATCCGTATATTCCATTCAGCTGTGTTATGTATTATTTTCCGCTGCTTTGTAATTTGAATCTCTGATATTTTTCTGATGTATAATATTTATTCATACTCTGGTATATTCTGTACTCTGATGTAAATTATTGTAATAAGAAATGAAATGTTCTTATGCTTGTCTTTTGATTTGTTGTGTTCTCAAGACAATCTGTCCTTTCTCTTCTCATTGGAGACCGGGGAAGTTCAGGTCAATACAAGGAACCTTTTTGGGGTATAGCACACAGTCAAAAGGCTATAGAGTTTATAACTTACAAAAAAGAAGATGATTATTAGTCGACATGTTGAGGTTGATGAGAATGCTGCTTGGAATTGGGATGAAAAAAATTCGAGAGAAGAAACATTTCTGTTCTAGTATATAAATCTCATGAAGACGTGGAAGAAAAGGAAGAAGAACCAGGTAATATCTCCTCACCTCAACAACAAACTCCTTCACAAAAGTCTACTCTGAGAAGAGTTAGTTCTTTGGTAGACATATATGAAACATGTAACTTAGCTATACTTGAACCTGAAAGCTATGAAATAGCATCTAAGCATAAAGTATAAGTCAAAGCAATGAAAGAAGAGATAGAAATGATTGAGAATAATAATACTTTGGAACTTGCATATTGTCCTACAGATAAAGAAATCATTGGAGTGAAATGGGTTTATAAGAAAAAACTTAACCCAGACGGTTCAATATAAAGACACAAGGCTTGGCTCGTTGCAAAGGGCTACTCATAACAATATGGAGTCGACTATAATGAGACATTTGCTCCAATTGCACGGCTTGATACAATTAGAGATTTAGTGGCTCTGGCAGCTCAAAAAGGTTGGAATATATTCCAACTAGATGTGAAGTCAGCCTTCGTAAATGGAGTATTAGAAGAAAAGATTTATGTGGAGAAACCGCAAGGCTTTGTAAGTACATGCAATGAAAATAAAGTGCTAAGACTAAGAAAGCCTCTATATGGCTTGAAGCAAGCACCTCGGGTATGGGACAACAAAATTGATCAGTGCTTCATTTATCAAGGATATAGGAGGAGCAAGAATGAGCCAACATTATACATCAAGACACATGGTCAGTATGATACATTCATTGTCTCTCTATATGTAGATGATCTTATCTACATAGGAAATAATACGAAGATGATAGCTACATTCAAAGAAGACATGATGAAAACATTTGAAATGTCCGATCTTGGCTTGATGAATTACTTCCTTGGAATTGAAGTGAAACAACATAAGGAAGGGATATTTATTTCCCAAAAGAAATATACCAAAAAACTATTGAAGTAATTCAGAATGAATGATTGCAAACCTATCACTACTCCGCTTGTAACAAATGAGAAGTTGCAAAAGGACGATGGATCCCCAAAAGAAGATGCATCAAGCTATAGAAGTTTAATTAGAAGCCTATTATCTCTTACTGCTATACGACCAGATATCATGTATGCTTCAAGTCTTTTATCAAGATTCATGTAGAGTCCAAGCCAGATTCATCTTGGAGCAGCTAAAAGAACTTTAAGGTACTTACAAGGAACAAAGGGTTTTGGTATATGGTAAAAACCCGTGACCAACTCAAAGTTGGTTGGCTACACAGATAGTGAATGGGCAGGATCATAAGATGGTATAAAAAGAACACCAGGCTATGCTTTTTCACTTAGATCAGGAATATTCTCGTGGGCATCAAAATGTTAAGGAATGCAGAACGGATCGTTAAGGAAAAACAAATACTAGAGGGAGGACGGTGAATAGTGTTTGTGAGAATTTAAACAAAATCTAAAACTTATGCGAACTATGGTATGAATCAAACACCACAAACACAATAACAGACACAGATTTAGACACAGATACAATATAAACAAAAATAAAAATGCAGAAAAGGAAAGAACACACCGGATTTTATACTGGTTCGGATTACTCCTACGTCCAGTCCCGCACAACGCTGGATTGCGCACAGTTTTATTACTATATCAACAGTCAAGTACACCCTCCTTGATTTTGCGACTACAAGGGATACCACCGATTTCTACTTCCCTGTTTTCTCGGCTACAAGGAAACACCGATTCCTACTTCCTTGATTTCTCGGTTACAAGGGTACCACCGATTCCTCTTTTACTCAACCCAAACAATTACAAAGAGCCCTAAAACTCTTCAATAACACTTGATTTAGAGAAATGAGAAGAGAGTGTAGAGAGAAGAAGTTTGATCAAAACAGAATTGAATTGGCAGAGTATAAGTGTAGAAATCATAAAACTGATTAAGAATGACTATATAATGCAAGAGGATGAAAGTAGAGAAGAAGATATGTTTAAAAATTCGGTTTTAACCCCTTTTTATAGTGTGTGAAAGGTTGCAATGTTTCTGTATCGTTTCAAATAGTGAAAAGACACTTCCTTTCAAAATTGAAAAAGTGACAGTTATATGTCGACATGGTGTTTTTGTTATGTCAACATACTTAGTGTATTTTTGAATTTTAAAACATTTTTCAAGTGTTTTGATATTAATATAATTCTAAAAAAATCTTAAATCAAATCATAGCATTGCAAATTAATATTATAAAGTAGAAAATCGTATGAAAACATAAATTTAAACTATATAAACATATTTATAAAATTATAAGGTTTTAAATTATAAAAAGTGTAAGGATATATAAAATTTAAGTTTGAAAAATAAAGAAGAATAAGAAAGGAAAAAATAGAAAAGATAGAAAATAAAATAGAGAGGATTAAGGATAGAATTAAAAATTTGAATTTGAATTTGAACCTGGAGTGTTATTTAGAGTCTTACATAATCTAGACTCTATAACTATATTAATCTTGAAATCTTGAATTCTTGAAATCTTGAATACTCATAAGTCTTCAAATTTCTTTGATCTTTGAATCTCTATCATCTTTAAAACTGTATAGTCTTTAGTAATATTTCCTGTATATAATTCCTACATATGTGTGTGTGTATATACATATATATTCTATATAAAAAGTGTTAGTATATATTTTATAATCATTAATAATTGAAATAAGTTTGTTGTCATCAAAACTCCATTCTCCAACAATTTCTCCCTTTTTGATGATGAAAACCTTAGTTTATAAAATATCATACCTGTATATACCTATTGATGATGATCCTTCTAATACTCCCCCTGCCTGTAAGAATTCTATAAACTATTCCTATATTTTATAATTTCTCCCCCTTTGGCATTATAAAAAAGAAATTCTATGAAAACCAATTGTATAACTTTCTGAATAAAACTTAAGTAACTAACCTATAAAGATATTCCCCCTTAACCTTATATCCATGTTTTAGAGAGTTATAATTTATTAAACCATAATCATAAATGACAATTTTATTAAACATGAGTTTGTACAAATACACGAATTTATACAAATACGATTTATCGTAGGAATGAAATAAAACGAAAGAACAAGAAAACCCTTAAACACTTAATTATTTAACATTGGAAGATTTGTAATTTTGGACAATTTGGACAACGGAGACAGAATTCTCCATTCTTTTCAATCACATTCCCATTTTCGTCAAATACGACTTCTCCTACACATTCAACCTTATCATCTTCATCCGTAATCGTTTGTTGCATCTCCTGATGCTCCTCTTCCCCATCATTTCTTCTTCCTCTTCTGGTTCTTCCTCCTCTTCCAAGGCTTGATTATCATCATTGATGATTATCGGATTAGCCTTGTTATCCATTATAAACTTTAAGAGACTTCTCATTACTTTTCCTTGCCGGTTTTGCTCTTGACTCATCTTAATCTGGAGTACTTGTATCTCATCCACCATTTGCAGTACATACTCCATTTTTTTCTTTGATTTTAATAACCCTAGATAACGTAGATCTTGAAACGGACTCTTAGATGATCCAACGTATGAATCGGAGTTGATTTGAGTATTTGGATTAGTGGAGGCCATTGTATTTTTTAATTTAGAGTTTTTACAGAGAAGAAAAATGAAAATGAAGAAGAAAAGTTGAAATAAAAGGTTTATATAATTAAAATAACTAACTTTTGGTGGGAGTTTAATTTGAAATTTCAGCTATTATAATTTTATTATATTAATTTCTTATTTTATTACTATATTTAATTATTCTAACTCACTTAATGAACATATGCCTAATTCTCCCGTAAACTTAGTGAATGTTGCTAAATTTAATGGTTTAATTAATATATCTGCTATTTGTTTATCAGTTTTTATAAATTCAAGTGAAATCTTTTCTTTACTTAAAATGATGTCTCACTTCGATATGTCTAGTTCTTGCATGATGAGTTGGATTTTTAAAAATATTTATAGCGCTTGTATTATCGCAGTATAAAAGAGATTTATTTATATCTAAACCAAATTCGTTTAAAGTTTGTTGCACATATATTACTTGTGAACAAACCAAAGCAGCAAAGATATATTTTGCTTTAGTTGTTGACAAAGATACAATATTTTGCTTTTTACTGAACCATGATACAAGGGAATTTCCTAGGAAGTGACATGTTCCACTAGTACTTTTATGATCGAATTTACATCCTGCATAGTCAGCGTCACAGTACAAAACTAAATCAAATGAATCATTCTTAGGATTAAATTATCCAAAATCTGATGTATTCTTTACATACCTTAGAATACGTTTTACGGATTTTAAATGTGTTTCCTTAGGTTGTGATTGGTATCTTGCACAGAGACATACACTATGCATTATATCTGGTCTACTAGTTGTGATATATAATAACTATCATATCATTCCTTTATATAGTTTTTGATCAACGTCTTTTGATGTATCATCTTTACTTAAAGCAATATTAGTTGCCATAAGTGTTGGTCTTCCATTTGTTGTTGTTAGATTATATTTATTAATTAAATCTCTTGCATACTTTTCTTGATTAATAAATATTCCATTCTTTAATTGTTGAATTTGTAACCCTAAAAAGAATGATAATTCTCCCATATAGCTCATTTCGAATTCTTTGGTGATAATATCTGAAAATTCTTTATTCATTTTATCATTTGTTGACCCAAAAATAATATTGTCAACATATATATGTACTAGTTGTGTATCTTTGTTATTCTTCTTGATAAACAAAGTATTATCTAATTTTCCTATTTTAAAATTTGGTTGTAATAAATAATTTCGTAATTTATCATACCAAGCCCTAGGAGCCTGTTTTAATCCATATAATGCTTTCTTCAGCTTATAATGTGATTTGGTAATTATTCATCTTCAAATAGGGGTGGTTGCTCCACATTTATGTCTTCTTTGACAAATCCATTTAGAAAAGCACTTTTGACATCCATTTGACATAATTTGAAACTATTATAGTTTGCTAAAGCTAGTAAAATTCTAATAGCCTCTAGTCTTGCTATAAGGGCAAAAGTATCATCGTAATCAATTCCTTCTTCTTGAGTATAACCTTGTGCTACTAGTCGTGCCTTATTTCTTACTACCTCACCGTGTTCATTCATTTTATTTTTGTAGACCCATTTGGTTCCTATTATTGTTTTATCCTCTGGTGTAGGAATAAGTTCCCATACTTCATTCCTAGTAAACTCATTCAGTTCATCTTGCATAGCAAGTATCCATGAATCATCGGAAGAAGCTTCCTTTGGATTTTTGGGTTTAATAGTTGATATAAATGCAGTATTACTCATATTATTTAATTGATTACGAGTTCTAACAACAGATTCGATATCTCCTAAGATATTTTCTATCGGATGGTCTCTAAATAATCTATTTTTTACTTGGTTGATTATCTTCATAATTTATTTCATTAATTTCATTTTCACAATCGTCTTCACTGTTTCGAGTTATACTTTTATAGTTTTTGTCGAAAGATACGTTTTTTGTTTCTTCTATAGTGTTAGTTCGAGTATTTAAAACTTTATAAGCCTTGCTTCTTTCTGAATATCCAATAGAATTCCTTTATCAGATTTTGAATCAAATTTGCCTAAATTATCTTTTTTATTTATTATAAAACATTTACTTTCAAATATTTTAAAGTATGATACTTTTGGTTTCTTATTATACAAAAGTTCATATGGTGTTTTATGAGTTAAAGGTCTAATTGAAATTCTATTAATAATATAGCAAGCTATTGCAACTGCCTCAGCCCAAAAATTCCTTGGTAAATTACTATTGGATAACATAGTTCTTCTACAATCTTGTGTCATTCTTTTCTTACGTTCAACTACTCCATTTTGTTGAGGGGTTCTTGGAATTGAAAATTTGTGGGTTATTCCCTTTTTATTACAATATTTTTCAAAATTCTCATTTTCAAATTCTCCACCATGATCACTACGTAATATTTTAATTTTTAGTAATAATAAATTTTGAATCCTTTTAGAAAAAGTTTTAAACTGATCGAAAGCATCACTTTTATGTTTAAGAAACAAAGTCCAAGTAAATCTATAAAAATCGTCAACTATTACGTACACATATCTGTTATGATTTATTGATTGAACTTTGGATGGACCAAATAAATCCATGTGTATTAACTCTAATGGTTTTGAAGTATTAATTTCTTCTTTTGACTTAAACGATCTCTTCCTTAATTTTCCAAATTGACAAGCATCGCATAAATTATTAACTTTAAATTTCATTTTGGGTAATCCTCTAACTGAATCTAATTTAGAAATTCTAGAAATGTGTTTGAAATTTGTATGACCAAATCTCTTATGCTAGATCCAGGGATCACTTGTATTGGCCATAAGACATAAATTATCGCAGGAGATTTTCGTACTTAATATATAGATATTTTTCTTTCTATCTCATTCGAATATAACTTTTGAATTCCTATCTTCTATAAAACATTTATTGTTTTCAAAATTTATTTTATAACCCATATTGCAAAGTTGACTTATACTAAGCAAGTTGTGTTTCAAATTCCTAACTAATAAAACATCAGATATAGTAGGAGTTTCCAAATTGCTGATATTGTCGATTTCAATGATGTATCCTTTAGAATTATCTCCGAAGTTTACCATTCCACCATCTACATATTTCAGATTATTGAGTAGTTCTGGATTTCCAGTCATATGTCTTGAACAGACACTACCCAATATCCATTTGTTCTTTTTCATTTCCACCAATTACTTTCCAGAATTTGAATTTTCAACAGCCATGTAACACACCAGATCAGGATTTGAATTTCCAACAGCCACCTTTTCAGAATTTGAATTGCCAACGGCCACTTTACCCATATTTTCAACTTTTGAATTTTCAAAAGCCATAGAACTAATCCTTTTTTGAATTGAACAATAATTCAGTAGATTACATGCCTCTTTAATATTATTATATGCAGACTCTTTCAACATTGATGCAATGCATGAATTGACACTAGTATTAACGGAGATTCCAAACTTTGCCATAATCACTATTTTCAAAAATCATATTATGAACTTTTTGAAAGACCTTGCTCCGATACCAATTGTTAAGGAATGCAGAATGGATTGTTAAGGCAAAACAAACACTAGAGGGGGGTGAATAGTGTTTGTGAGAATTTAAACAAAATCTAAAACTTATGTGAACTATGGGATGAATCAAACACCACAAACACAATAACAGAGACAGATCCAAACACATATACAAAATAAACAGAAATAAAATGCAGAAAAGGAAAGAACACACCGGATTTTATACTGGTTCGGATTACTCCTACGTCCAGTCCCGCACAATGTTGGATTCCACACAGTTTTAGTACTATAACAACAGTCAAGTACACCCTCCTTTATTTCACGGCTACAAGGGATACCACTGGTTTCTACTTCCCTGATCTCTCGGCTACAAGGAAACACCGATTCGTACTTCCTTGATTTCTCGGCTACAAGGATACTGCTGATTCCTCTTTAACTCAACCCATACAGTTACAAATAGCCCTAGAACTCTTCAATAGCACTTGATTCAGAGAGAGATGAAAAGAGAGTGTAGAGAGAAGAAGTTGGATCAAAACAGAATTGAATTCGGTACAATATAAGTGTAGAAATCATAAAAATGATTGTTAATCCCTTAAAAAATCTATACGGACATTGAGCCAAAGATGCGGAATGGTCGCCATCAGGGTCGGTCGTGCATAATGTTATCCAAAACACTCAAATGACCCATAATTGGTAGGATGCAACGGCACAGAGCCAAACCCAAAAATCAAACCCGAGACGAGCCAAGACGACCAGAGCAACCAGGGATAGTGGGTCTAATATCAAAGACTGGTCGCACGCATTAGGATAAGAGTCAAGGTCACATATGTACTTAACAATTGCTCATGGATGGCAACCCCTATCGCTCGACACATAGATCAGAAACCTATTGGCCGATCATACACCGGTCCTTGAAAAAGCACATTTACATCTCAGAGTCACAATCCTCAGTCGGTCACCTCTAGACTAAGGAAGAGCGTCGCTCTCCCACTCAAATCAGATATAACCGCATTAAGGAGCTGCAGTCGACAGGAGCTATGGTCGACTCATTCCTTCACTTTGCCATCAAGCAAATCAGATATCTACCCGTCAAATGCCAAAAATAGCCGTAACCGAACGACATCAACCAAACGTTAGACATGAATCATGGTTCAGGTACAAATGCCAAGGTCGCTCATTCATATTGAGACAAAGCTGCTCAAACAACGAAATAAAGAAAATCGCCCATTCAGCGTAGTCGTAAGCGACCTCATAGCGTAGCCGTAAAGACAGACAGCGCCATGCAAAGGCAGCAAAAGAACGAGCGCCCTTGAATCAAGATGGTCGATCGCTCAAGGGACAAAGGAAAGTCAACTCTAGTATAAAGTTTCCCAAAGAAATCATTCTCACAGGGACGCCCGCTCCTATGGACTTGCACAACTACTCAATATGCTCGCTCCATTGAGTCGCTCGCACATAGTGATTGAATACAGCCACGTGCAGCTGGCTATAGCTAGCCGATGGCATGGTCGTAATTAATAAAATGAGTGACCCGTAGCTGGCATAAACAGACTTCAGGTCATTTCCCAAGGGGAGCTCACCTATAAATACACCATGGCTGTCAATAAAAAGGGGATCGAATCTTTGAAACCACGGAGTGTTGTTAAATTCTATCCTCAAATACAGATTCCGCCATGGCATCAACTACAATTTGGTGATCAAGGAAAAGAGGGCATCCTCCTTCTTAATCTCTCATCCATCCTTCTTCTCCTCGAATTCCATCATTCTCTTGTATCATTCCAAGATTGAAATATATAGGCGAGGATACACTGAGTGAATATAGAGATGTATGGATAGAGAGAATTGATGTATTTTGTAATCTTCATCGTAAGCACATAAATCACCTTCACAGTGGACGTAGGCCTAATTGATGGCTGAACCGCTATAAATCTCGTCTCTACTTTACCTTTCGCACATTTTTCATTTTATAATTGCTGATTAAACCTAGTTCCATTTATTTCTTACCAAATTGGAGAAGTACAATTCAATACCTTTGGTGTTTAAACCGTTTTTGGTATAAACATTTTGGCGCCCACCGTGGGGCCGTTTTTTGCTTCTTTCCCCATTTCAGGTCCGATGATATTTTCTGAGAGGCACTGTGCTTGAAATCATGAGCACACCGAGGAGAATCACCGATGAAGTCAATAACCCCAACAACGGCATCAACATCGTCACGCCGTCAGACAGCGACTCCGAGGAAGAGGGGTTGCCAGAAGTTAAAGAAGCTGTAACCAGGAAGGAATTGGAGGAGGAGATGACAGCATTAACGAGTCAAATAACTATTGCAAGCGATTCAATGATGAAGAAGCTCGAGTCGATACTCTCCATTCAAGCCGCTACCGCAAAAGCCACTTTAAGCGCCACCCGTTCCTCGCTAACTTGAATGAATTGCGAGTCAGAAACAGAGTTCCCTGCTTCAAGCTCAAGAGGGCAAGATTCCATCCAGAGAGTTGCACGTCGCACCAATCCAAACTACGAAGGGGGCAAAGCACCTACGTGCAATCACTTTGATGATACAATCGCGCGACGGGAAAACAGTCCCACTATCATCAGGATGTCCTTCCCAAAGGGATGCCCAAATTCCTTGCCCCCAATTCATGAAGACACATATAGATTAGAGGTCGGTAATAGAAAAGGTGGTCGATTTATGGATCTAAGCAAGGAACGGAAGTACATCTTGGAATGGCGCGAGCAATTGTGAAGGAAAGCCTAGAGAAGAAGGATGATCGAAGTGAATGGGAGTCCTTCCCAACTAAAACCCCGCTCACTGAAAGGGTTAAGAAAACTGTATACCTACAAAGATTCGAACCTCCATCATTACAGTCCTATGATGGGAAAAGCAACCCTGATATATTTCTATGTAAATATGACCAGTACATGAATGGGGCATGCGCTACTGATGAAATTAAATGCTTATATTTCCCAACTTATTTGGAAGGAGTGGCTTATCTTTGGTTCACAAAGCTGCCACCGCAGTCCGTGGATAATTTCGTGACCTTAGCTAGGCTATTCAATGAGCAGTTCAAATCCCAAGCACTCAAAACTTGGGATGCTACGGAGCTAAGTGAACTACAACAAAGACCAGGAGAGCCCATCAAAGCTTTTCTCACTTGCTTTTATATGGCAGTGGCTAAAGCCAAGAATATCGAACCCGGCCTAATCTTAATGGCTCTTAAGGGGGCATACGTAAAGAAACCAAGTTGGGGCGGTGGATCAAGAAAAAGAAACCAAGTACACTCGAACGATTGCTCAACAAAGCTGAAAAATATGCAAGTATTGAAGGAAAAAACGCACAGGTAGAGAAGAATGGAAATGCGCAAAGAAACCTAGAAAATCAAAAAAGGAGCAACGAAGAAGAGGATAGTCGAGCAAAAAAGAAGCTGCGTTTCTTCAAGAACTCCAAGTTCACTCCCCTTAACGATACCATGGGAAATATCTTCATGGCAACTAAGAACACCAAGAAATATCCCGTTTTGAAACAAAGACAAGTCAAAAATACCGCTATGAAGTCAGTAAGTTTATGTCTGTTCCACAAACAGTTAGGACACGATACCGATGAATGCAGGCAATTGAAGTCATTAATCGAGGGATTAATCCAAAAAAATCATTTGCAACAGTATGTACAAGATCATAAAAGTTGTTCCAACTCTCCGCAAACAAGGGGCAATACGCCTTAAAGAGGAAAGGGCTTAAACTGATCCAAAGATGATGCTCATCAGGGAGACTAGTCACTGACATCTCAATAATGGAGCATTAAACTATAGCTCTCATTACTTTGCTTCATTCCCCTGATTTTATCTTGTTCTTAAGATTGTTTTAACTTTCTTTACTATTCACTATGCTCGTATTAAGCAGCAGTTTACTTGCAAGAACTACGTGCATCAAAAATTAATTATGTGTCTATCTGAATAACATACTTATTGGTCCATGCTAAAAGAAGAACAATCTCTTGGAATGTAGGCATGGTAAAAGCTGTCCGCCATACGCAGCAAGACTATGGCGGAAAAATCCCAGGCTGCACACTAAACGAAGCAGTTTGGGAATCGCGAACATCAAGCAAGATCAAACAGGAGGAATAGACACATCACCTCAAAAAGAACAAGCTATTCTAAGATGGACAACAAGGCTGCACCTCTCATTATGGAGTATGCTGAATGCTTAGCAGAACCCAATCAAAGGACCGCCGCCAGACCTCACTGAAAGTACAGGAATATTACCAAATCTGTCCCTCGGATAAAATTGCTAATCCTAAAGAGGCATTCTCTCAGGTACAGGACATGAACTCCTTAAAACCGGAGTTAAATTCGGTATCAAGGATTGATGTCCACCTCCTTGGAGTCAATGCCAAAGTAGAAGCAATTCAAAAACTCCCACGGTTAAAGTCCTACGGATAAAATTGTTGAGCCCACCAAAGAAACACCTTCTTAGGTGTTGGACACGGGTTCTCCAACTTGAAATAAAACTCAATGAGGTGAACCAATGTCTGTTTCCTAGGGCAAAGGCACAAAGTCGGAAAAACCGACATGTTCCGAAACGGAAAAAATTGCCGATTCACGAGGGGCACCTTGTTAGGTGAAGGACACGAGTTTTATCCCTTCTGAGTCAAGGCTCGACGAGATGAATTAGTGTCCGCTCCTCGGGATGAAGCATAAAAATGGGGAAGGACTAGACATGTTGGATGGACCAGCGAAAAACAGAAATCCTAGCCGAAAGGGGGTATCCATTCTAGAACCTTTTTGAATAACTAAAACAATCAAATAGGGCCTAGAATGGATCGAAAACCTTTAACCCAAGACCTCCCCAGGGGCACGTATTCAAAACCGGCCTCCGAAGGGCTCGGATTACCAATCAGGCAGGCGCGGGGTTGAATACTAATAAATAAAAGATACCAAACGCTCTTACAATAATACAAATGCGTAATAACCTTCAATAAGTGATGAACTTCAAAAGCTAACTAAATCCCAACAACAACAATAATAATAGAAAATTGGGCACAACCGAACGATTAATAAAGCGCTCGGCCGAATGTATAATCCACAAAGGTGCAGCGTACGACGCACCCATGTGAAAGTAAACAAGCTACATAATAAGAACTGCAGTGCGTTGAGGTCCAAAACAAACCATAAAAGTCACAAATACAAACTTAAGCGTACGAAAATAAGCGAGGCTGGCTCCCACGTACGCAAGCCAGACTAAAAGTACCATTCTAAATAAAAACCAAAACAACAAAACAAGTAAAGCATTAGCAAGCCACAAAGTTCAGATGAGGTGAGAGATGATACTCTCCCTAGACTCAAGGGCCTCGACAAGTTTGAGCCTGTCCTTCTCCAAGGCACAAAGTCGTTCAAAATTCTCTTTATTTGACTACTGAAGATCTTTGACAAGAGAATGCCAGGCACCCATTTGCTCCACAATGTAATCTCTGACAGTTGTGATGAGGCCTTCAACCAAATGTGGACGTGTTTCCAACTGATTGAACACAACCAATATGCAATCCTTCATGGCGTCCATCTTACCTGCAATAATCCATCTTTCAAAAGGGTCTATATACACACCGGAACACGAGCTAGCTGGACACGGAGTCACAAAATCCTCAGCAAATTCAGGATAGCAAGGGTTGGAAACAGAAAGAGGCTCCGATACAGCTGCAGGATCCAGGGTGATGGACGAAGAAGCCATATGACCAAGACCAACTTGAATATCTGAGTCAGGAATTTCATTCAGCAAACAATGCCTTTGAGTATTAGTCGCACCCAAGATCTCCTATTGTCGACCTTTTCCTAAGCCTCCTAGACATGAAAAATTCCATCCTCGGATGACCTATTTCAAAAGAGATCAGTGTGGACTCAAACAACAACCATGAAAAGAGAAACAACCCAGCCAGACTCAGGCATAAACAAAAACATTTCAACTGGAGAAACCTGGGGCATTTCACCAAAATATTTATGAACAAATACCAAGCATCGAAAACCACTAGATGATTCATATTCCTCAGAGATGGTTACGAAAACGATATCTATGCCACACAAAAACCTGGCTATCACCCAAATCCCAAATTCATATACAGCTTGGTCAGGTTATGTTTGGAACATTCTAACTTGGGGAACGTATGAGTATTTCAAAAAAAAAACTTACCCAGAAATATCATGGTACCTCGGAGCCGAAAGAAAATTGCTGAAGAAAAAATAGGTTCTACTGCATATACTAAGAAAAATGATGAAATAAGAAAGTCGAAACCTTTTGAAGAGAAATCAAGGCAGAAATGTCAAACACAGATTACCTGGTTAAACTCTCGAGGAGGCACAACTATGACCAAAGGATTTCTCGAAAAAGATAAAAGTGGAATTAAGCAGGTTAAAAGTAAATAAGGAAGATTAAAAGGCATACATGTAGAGAGTTCTCACCACGACAGCCTAAATGCCCTCTTACACAAAATGTCCCATCAAATTCCAACTGGCATTCCGAAATCCGACTATTCGCACAATAACAAAAGAGACTCGTCGAGCCTTTCGCTCACAAAAGAGGCAGTATCGGTCCACTTCAATGAAACAATCCCAAATTCTCGCACGACCCCTCGACAAATCTACCAAACGATGTGCGATCAAATATATCGAAGTTAGTGATCCCTTACTAAAAGAAATCACGGGCTTCGAGGGGCAAGTGTTAATCCCTCAAAATATCTATACGCACATTGAGCCAAAGATGCGGAATGGTCGCCATCAGGGTCGGTCGTGCATAATGTTATCCATAACACTCAAACGACTCATAATGGGTAGGATGCAACGGCACAAAGCCAAACCCAAAAATCAAACCTGAGACGAGTCAAGACGACTGGAGCAACCAAAGATAGTGGGTCTAATATCAAAGACTGGTCGCACGCATCAGGATAAGAGTCAAGGTCACATATGTACTTAACAATTGCTCATGGATGGAAACCCCTATCGCTCGACACACAGATCAGAAACCTACTGGTCGGTCATACACCGGTCCTTGAAAAAGCACATCTACATATTCGAGTCACAAGCCTTAGTCGGTCACCTCTAGACTAAGGAAGAGCGTAGCTCACCCATTCAAATCAGATATAACCACATACAGGAGCTACGATCGACTCGTTCCTTCACTTCACCATCAAGCAAATCAGATATCTACCCGTCAAATGCTGGAAATAGCCGCAACCGAACGACATCAACAAAACGTTAGACATGAATCATGGTTCAGGTACAAAAGCCAAGGTTAGCCATTCATATTGAGACAAAGCTGCTCAAACACTGAAATAAAGCAAATCACTCATTCAGCATAGCCGGAAGTGACCTCATAGCGTAGCCGTAAGGACATATAGCGCCATGCAAAGGCAGCAAAAGAACGAGTGCCCTTGAACCAAGATGGTCGATCGCACAAGGGACAAAGGAAAGTTGACTCCAATATAAAGTTTCCCAAAGCAATCATTCTCACATGGACGCTCGCTCCTATGGACTTGCACAACTACTCAAGATGCTCGCTCCATTGAGTCGCTCGCACATAGTGACTGAATACAGCCACGAACAGCTAGCTACAGCTAGCTGATGGCATGGTCGCAATTAATAAAATGACCGACCCGTATCTGGCATAAACAGACTTTAGGTCATTTCTCAAGGGAAGCTAACCTATAAATATGTAACACCCCGTAATTTTTAACATTAAAATTCACAAATTAAGGTATACTTAATTTTTAGAAAATAATTAAGTGAAATGGGGGCGTAGAGAAATATATATATTGATATATATATATATTAAAAATTAAATAAATAAATATGCGAAAAAGTTCAAAATAGCGAATTGGGAGGGGGAATAACCGAACCGGCCGATTTTTGAGGTCGACCCAAGCTTCGCTGGGTCGAATAGGGGTTAATCCAGGGTGTTTGGCTGTCAACCCGTGGGCCGATTCGCTCAAATGCAGATTTTGCATTTGATTGGTTCTCATGGTTCAGGGTTAATCTAATGGTCCTAAATAACTTCCTACACCTATAAATACATCCTAATGCTAACCCTAAACCTAATTAAAATAGAATAGTTACCGTCATACCATCGCCATGGAAATCAATGGAGTCGCCGCCAACTAAGAAAGAAGAAAAGCAAATTCAATTCTAATTCTCTCAACCCTAAAGCAAAGCAAAACTCTCTCTTTTCTTCTTTAAATTGTGAGTATGATGATCTTAACAAGATTATTATCATTTTAATTAGGTTGAGTTATGAATGGATTATGAGTAGATGATGTGAATTATCATATATGTTGTTGTAAACCCCTTTTGCTATCATGTATATTGTAAATCCAATGTTATGTGATGATGATATCTTATATGTTGTAAATCATGATATGATGATGTTATGTATGTTGAAAGTTTCTATGCTAAGTTGTGATAAATCATACATGTTAAAAAGGCCATGATGTTACCATCTATGCTAGTTAGTTCATATTAATTAAATCATCATGTTTGGGTTATGTTGATCTATATGACAAGTCACATATGCAAGTTAGATTGATTAGAAAAGTTATGAACATATGCCAAGACATCTATTATGACATCTAGAATTATGCCATGACATATGTGATATCCTATGCTAGTTCACACCATCATTATGTTGCCTAAAAACCCCATATGCAAGTTTATGTATAGATTTGGGCTATGATCATATCATGTAAATTGAGACATTTAACAAGTTGACACCTTTTGATCCTTAACATGTGTAGTTTATGCAAGTTTCACCCCTATTATGATTAGATTTATTTTAATTGTCTATATGTTGTGATAATTTATCTTTGTGCTAGGTGTTAGACTATACAAGTCTAGCCTATATTATGCGTTGAATAAGCGAACGTATAAACGTGGGGTAGGGGTAATATTAAGGATTTAATATTAAAAAGTTGGGGTGCAATTGATATGATTTTGCATGCCATAAGTGGATGACCATAATTGAGTCAATTATGGACATCATTAAAAGTTGACTTAATTAATAATTTGAATAGGGAATTATTAAAACTGGGGTAAAAGATTTTAAGTGTTAATCAATGCTTAGGACACGAGGTTGGACTCGTTTGTGACGTAAACCTACCCGGACCCGCCCGGCAAATCCAGTGGTCACAAATGTCAGCCCAATGTGAGAGGTCCTAGGCCTAAACTAAAGCATAACGGTTGTAAAGACACGAGGTTAGACTCTTTTATGGTGTAAGACTGCCCGGACCCGCCCGACAAATCCAGCTGCCATAAATGCCAGTCTAATGTGAGAGGTCTTTATGAGGTTGTGGCCTGAATGAATTAAGAAATACTTAACCAGATAAACATGTAAGGTGGGACATGGGGGTTAAGTAGGTGCCTTGGGTGGCATGAGGAATCTAGGGGGTGCCCTTAGTGGCATGTGAAATACGATTAGTAAGACTTAACCAAACACACATGTAAATGAACATGACTAAGAGGGTTAAGTGGGATATATTAATGACAAGCTTAGGTGAGTAGCTTGTGGGGGCCCATTTCAACTAGTATCCCAAACGTATCTTTGTGGGCTCGACCCAAGTCGAGGACGAGACATGCATACTGAGTTTGACTATAAGAGGCCAAAACGGGGAGCGGTGGCAACGCAAGTCCAACGCGTTTCGTATGCGTGTGTGGACCCGGGCTGGTAGGTAAGACGTTGTTGCATCGTGTAGGTATAAGCCGTGCATTCTCAAGTTGTATCAGGTTGCCACTTTAGGGGAGTGATACACCCCACTGTGGGGCCAGCACGGGTATCTACGAGTAGGGAGCCGATCGAAAGTGGGTAGTGGGGTACACCTAGTGGAGATAGGGGCAGACGACACCTATGTAGTCAGCTAGGGGTACGTAAGGCTATTTATAAAGTTTCTGTGTGAAGCAAGTGAGATCAAACAATAGGGTGACTGGTGTGGTGCAGTGTAGTAATGTGCGGTGCAGTGTAGTAATCATTCGTTAGTAATTAGGTGTGCCTTTACCGTTATCTTTAACGTTATCTTAAACGCTATCTTTATCTTCCTAAGAGTTCATAGACATTTACTTGTCTTCCAGCTTATGCCTTAGTCTAGTTATTTTGATAATAGTATTGTTAGAATTATCATACTCGCCAGACTTTATGTCTGACCCCCTCTATTTCTATCCTTTTCCCCCCTCCAGGTCCTCAGGTTGGGCCCAGCTCTAGTGGAGTTTGATTGAATTGCTTCATCTCTCTTTGGAAAGCTTGGACCGTTGAAGTAAAGTCCAGCTTGTTATCTTTTTAATGGCTTTATGTAATGGGATTATGTATTTTGTTTTTATGAAGATGGATATTGTACTTGGTTATGATCTATGGTTTTATGATGTAACAAACATGTTTAACTTCCGCTGCAATAAAATGAAGTTTTAGATTTCCAAGTACTATTTATTATTTGTCTTGTTGTAATTTTTCTGTTCTATATTCACTTATAACCTCCATGGAAGTTAATGCATTCCCTTTGTGAGTGACATTAATGGACGTGGGGTGTTACAAAATACACCATGGCTGTCAACAAAAAGGGGATCGAATCTTTTACCACGGAGTGCTGTTAAGTTCTATCCTCAACTACAGATTCATCCATGGCATCAACTACAATATGGTGATCAAGGAAAAGAGGGCATCCTCCTTCTCAATCTCTCATCCATTCTTATTCTCCTCGAATTCCATCATTCTCTTGTATCACTCCAAGATTGAAATATATAGGTGAGGAAACACTGAGTGAATATAGAGATGTATGAACAGAGAGAATTGATGTATTTTGTAATCTTCGTTATAAGCATAGAAATCACCTTCACAGTGGACATAGGCCTAATTAACGGCTGAACCACTATAAATCTCGTCTTTACTTTACCTTTCTCACATTTTTCATTTTTTTAATTGCTGATTAAACACAGTTCCATTTATTTCTTACCATATTGGTGAAGTACAGTTTAGTACCTTGGGTGTTTAGACCATTTTTGGTGTAAACAATGATTAAGAATGATTATATAATGAAAGAGGATGAAAGTAGAGAAGAAGATATGTTTAAAATTTTGGTTTTAACCCCTTTTTATAGTGTGTGAAAGGTTGCAACGTTTCTGAATTGTTTCAAATAGTAAAAAGATACTTTGTTTCAAAATTGAAAGTTATTTGTCGACATGGTGTTTTTGTTATGTTGACATACTTAGTGTATTTTTGAATTTTAAAACATTTTTCAAGTGTTCTGATATTAATATAATTCTAGAAATTCTTGAATCAAAATATAGTATTGTAAATTAATATTACAAAGTGGAAAATCATATGAAGTCATAAATTTAAACTATATAAACATATTTATAAAATTATAAGGTTTTAAACTATATAAAGTATAAGGATATATAAAATTTAAGTCTGAAAAACAAAGAAGAATAAGAAAGGAAAAAGACAGAAAATAAAATAGAGAGGATTGAGGATAGAATTTAAAATCAGAATTTGAAAATTAGAATTAGAATTTGAACCTGGAGTGTTATTTAGAGTCTTACATAATCTATACTCTATAACTATATTAATCTTGAATACTCATGAGTCTTGAAATTTCTCTGACCTTTGAAATCTCTATCATCTTTAAAACTGTACAGTCTTCAGTAATATTTCCTGTATATAATTCCTGCATATGTGTGTGTATATATATATGTGTGTGTTCTATACAAAAAGTGTTAGTATATATTTTATAATCAATGATAATTGAAATAAGGTTGTTGTCATCAAAACTCCATTCTCCAACGCAAAAAACAAGCAACAATTGCACAATCAATAGCAGAAGCGGAATATGTGGCAGCAGCTGAAGCAACAAGTCAAGCTAAATGGTTACGAATAATACTTGAAGAAATGGGCGAATATCAAGAACATCCTATTAGAATCTATTGTGATAGCAAATCAGCAATAGCAATGACAAAGAATCTGATTCATCATAGCCGAACTAAACATATAGCTATAAAGTATCACTTCATCAGAGATGCGGAAGAGACAAAACAAATTGAGCTCAAGTACCGCAGGAAAGAAGATCAAGTTGCAGATATCTTCACAAAGTAACTGCCAAGAGCAAGATTTTAGCAACTTCGAACTTTGTTTGGAGTGCTTGAAATTTGCATAAAGGAGGAGTGTTGAAGGTGCTACAAATTTCTAGAGAATTCTAAAGAAATGAACAAGTCGTCATATGAATTATTTCTTAATGTGTCTAGAATGTAAAATCTAGAATAATCCAAATAATAATAAAATTATTGTGAGATGCCTATAAATAGAAGAAAAGACACATTGTAATAGTGTACTACCACTTGAAAGCAATAAAGTTGTTTCATCACTAAAACACTTCAAGTCATATCTTTCTTAAGTTTTGGTTCCGACTATTCAACTATTTCCCACTACTTCTACTACTAACAGTTCTCCACCTTCATCATGATGGCATTGTACTATTTAAAAATTGTTAAATGTATCTTAAAGTATTTGATGCAAGTTAGTTAATGTCATTATATCCTTTGGCTACAACAATTGCACTCTGAACTACTCATTCAATCTCTCTTCTAACCTACCATATGATGATATGGATCTAGGATCAATTTAATATAAACCATATCCTAGCCAATTCCTTTCCGAAGAGTGGGAAACATCTCAATGTTATTGCATTGTCAGTAGTAGCATCATCTATATCCCTTTCATATTTCATTAGATGCTACATTGGATTAGTTGACCCGTTAACACTTTGCATCATTGGCATGAAGAACTTCTTTTGATATGTTGTAGATTGAATCTCTTTGGTGAATGTAACACCCTGAAAATATAAAGAAACATTTAATGAGAAAATTGAATTTAGATAGAACAAGGGACAAATAAAAAATTTCACAAACATTTAAATTAGGTTATGAAACCTACATTATTACGTTTATAGCAATTTTCTAGATAATTTTCATACACAATACTTTGAAATTGGAGTTATTATGAAGAAGTTATAGATGTTTAACAGTTTGAAAATAAAATAAAGTTGTAAGAACTTACCAAATAAAACTCCAAATTAAACTATGTAATCAGTCGTAGCCTTAGGGTGTACCTATCGATTGACTATGCCTGGCGGTCAGCCGATTAACATGTTTTTTTAGATCTGGAGCATTATTTTGTACGATAACAAATGAACCAAAAAAATATTCTTCTATGCCAAGTGTTTAATGTACGATTGAGATGAGAACAACGATTTCCTATGGTAAATCAGATGCTCTTCTGTACTTACTCTAAATAAACATCTAACCTAACTTGATTTCATTAGAAAATTTATAACATACTAATACTATGCTAGAACTACTTTTCTTTACTTAAAAAAATTATTCTAAAATAAATTTTAAAAAACCAAGTAAAAGAAATTAATAGTAAATTGGATTAGTATTGGGAAAGCTACCGGGCGGTGATTCTCCGACATAGCATTGGGTTAGAACTTTGATCCGAGGTGAATGCGAACAAATTTAAGTAGTTGATTATTTATAAAAAAAATACCTACTCTATTTGATTTAAGATACTAATATTTAAACTACAAAATCCAATTGTTTATTGTGAAATATAATTAGAAATTTAATCAGTATAAATAGATAAATATCATTTAACCTAAGTTAAACCCCTCTTGAATTTGAATACACATAATTGAGTAGAAATCCAAAAAACTGATTAGCCTTTTGTTAAAGGGTACAAACCCATGAATTTGATATTGTTAAGAAGTGTTGTAAAATTTGCAATGGCTAATTATTGCAAATCAATATCTACGATTCTCTCTGTAATTCAACTTGATAGAATTAATGATTAATTAGAATCGGATAAACACAATCAGAAAACTAACATTTACAATGTGATCGATTAACCATCTACCCTAAGTAACCAATGTAGGATCTAGCTTTCAATCAATGACCCCCCATATGCATAATCTGAACCTCAATCCAAGTTGAAAATACAAATAATAATTGTATAAATTATTTAGTACCATACATATATGGAAATGTTAGAGGTAAGAAAGCTATTTCCCTATGAGTCGACGCTAGTGTTGGGTAAATGAACTTTATCCAATGAGGGGCGATTATTTAACCAGGAGCGAATCTTGTCGCATATGGAACGAATAGGAGGTTCTATGGTGGGCGCACAACACTCACTAATGCTTGATGAAGTGTATGTATGTAGCACATTGGGACCCCTTGATATCCATGATTCTGAAGTGGCGTAATACCGTGTGGTAGATGGATCCCAATGCATGCAATAAGAGGTGTATACAACATAGTGGGAACAAGTGTAGAAGATGGGACATACGGGTGAATCAACATTGCAGGATCATCCTTCAGTGTGTAATAGGAGTGCATGTTCTTGTAGATGTTGGGCACTTATTCCAATGGTAATTCTTGTAGTAGTGTTCCTATATGTTAGCTCTAGTAAAAGTTTTCTTATATGAGTAGCTTGATGTGCATGTAAAGATATATAATTTCAAACTTGATCTTTTTTTATTTAAATAAATGTCACATTATAATGTTTTTAAATGTTTAAAATAAAATAAAAACATATTCTTAAGTCATCACTCATTCATCTACACAAGGATAAAATGATAATTTTGTGTGTATACTGATTTAGAGAAAAAATATTTGCACATTATATTTTTACTAACCGTATCATTTAGAACATCAACCACAAAACCCTATAATCAACCTTCCTTTGCACCTATAGCACAACCCAAACATCATGCAACATACACACCAGTAACCATCACTTCCTCCATTCCCAAAGCATTGTCATCCTCAAACAATTAACGGTGACCTCATAGCAACACTCGACATAACACCTAGCACTAACCCCTGCAAAAGAAATAGCCACTTGAAACCTTCCAGTTGCAGCGACTGCTAACAAAAATTAGTTTCGTCTTCAATACCGACTAGGAACCCTAGCTCTTCCATATGAACTGCCAACACTAACCCGTCAACTTCAAGAACCAATGTCTGTACTCAATTCACAAATCAAGTGGCACACCCTAGCACTTCCCAAACCAGAATTGAAACCGCACCATTCAATCCTCAACCTGCAACCCAAAACCAGCAATTCACAACCGAAACTCAACACTGACCACCTACCTTTTCCTGCAACCGTCTCCATACCCTACTGCACCTCAGTCGACCTCCAACCCGCAACCCAGTTGAAGCCAATCTACTTACCTTCAAAACCCGCCAACACCTCCCTTGAAATCATGACCCGACCACATTTCAAACCTGTGTCTACCGCCCAAAAAGATAACTTGACTACACAATCTAAAAGCAAAAGCACGAGTTAGTCGATGGTTAATTAATACTTAATGATGACTTGACTGCACAATCTCAAAGACAACTTGGGTAGCTCCCAAAAAGAGATTAGGGTTTTAAACATATATAATTGACCCTCTTATATGCATATAGATATCGCACTTTTTATGCATATGTAGTTGATGAAAAAATGGAAATAAATTCTCCTCTTTAATAACTTCTTAACCTTGCTTTTTTAGTGCAACTTTTTTATGTTCTTTTTTATGCGTATGTTCTCTTTTATGGTCTCTTATTTATGCTGTCTTTTCTTATGTGTATCAACTAAAGAGAGAGTTTCCACATAGGGAGCTAAGCTTAGACCAAAGTCTAGCAAGTTACAACAGAGAGAAAATACCGAATATCCTTAAGCAGTTACATAACATGACAATATATGTTGGGAAACAAATGGCTGAGTCACGTACTCTGTCGCTTTCTTGAAGACGATTCAGCGATCTGGCCGGTGGTGCAAAACCAGTTCGTACTTTCGCCGCCGCCTCTAGGATAAAACAGCCTCTCCGAAAGTAATAACTGATTTGCTTTGCACAAACAAACCAGTGTAGATTTGCACTTTCTGATTTTTAACTTCTCGAAAATTTGTTAAGAATATTTTTAATGGCGGAGAAAGAGAAAAGCAGAATTTTTTCTATTTAGATCTCGTCTGATCTGATGATAATATATAGACGAGGATTAGGTTAATCGAAAATACTGGTCAGTGGAGGAAAATAGGATCTGCGAAATACTTGGTCAAAATTTTTACCGCTTCATATTAAAGTCGGTTCAGAAATATCTGGATTTAAAAAAAAACAGGTTCGAAAAATGCAGTGTTTTCTGGACCAAAAATATAAGTATCTACACCACATAGCCAAGGCCCAAAGCCCAAGCCCAATACCGAACCGAACCGAGCCGGGCCAGGCCGGGTCGAGTCGAGTCGGTCAGTCGGTCGCGCGCGCGTGTGTGTTGGTCATGATGCATGGGCTCCCTCCTCACAACAAAGCATGTATTGGGAGCCCCAAGGCCCCATCAAAGCTTCTTAGAAACAAATATAAATACTTGCTTCTTTCATATAATCCCATGATGTGGGACTATTCACATTAAGGAGCCACTCATACACTTATTCAAATATTTTAATAATTCACACAAATTTCCAACAATCCCCCACTTGAATTTTAAAATATTATCGAGCAGTTTCTAAAAAACATAAGACTGTGCATAAACAAAGGTGTCATCCGACTTGAACCTTTGCATAGTGAGTAAGATTCAGTTTTTACTAGAGTGACACGTAGTCTTGAACTCTATTCCTGACATCAAACCACACACAATCTTTTCTATAGTGCAATCAAATAAGCCCGTGCGTTTATGGCCATACACGTCTATCCCAGTTTAGTGAACGCTCTAGAAGTTTTACCCAAAACTCCATAGGAAACGACCTCATTTCCACATTCACATAGGTGAGTCTATCAAGAGTACTCCTGAAGGTAGGTACTCCACTCCAAATAGAGTATAGATCTCATTAAGAGATTCTATTAACTCATCCTCTATCACTTCAGGAATACATGCTTCTTAGTTTATTAAATAGCATGTTCAACTTCTATCACTACACAACTTGTTTTTACCCATTGAACCTATTTCTTGGGATCTCCAGTCATTTAGGTCGGGTTACCATTGTGTGACTCAACAATCTAAGGGCAATAGTCCCATTCTTTTAGAAGAATTATGGACTTTCTCTCTTGACAGTCCTTTCGTCAAAGGATCTGCCAAATTTTCTTCACTACGTACGTAATCTACTCTAACAGTACCTGTAGAAAGTAGCTCTCTAACCGTGCTATGCTTACGACGTATTTGTCGTCTCTTACCGTTATAATAACGGTTCTGAACTTTTGCAATAGCCGTGGTACTATCGCAATGTATCAACACAGTCGGTATCGGTTTTTCCCATAAGGGAATCTCAGCTAGCAGATTTCTTAAATACTCTGCTTCTTCACTAGCTGTAGCTAGTGCTATCATCTCAGATTCCATAGTGGACTGAGCCAAAATAGCCTGTTTCTTGGATTTCCAAGAAATAGCTCCTCTAGCAATGCTAAATATATAGCCACTGGTCGCTTTAGAATCATTAGATAAAGTATTTTAGTCTGCATCTGAGTATCCTTCAAGTACAGCTGGAAACTTTTCATAATGTAATCCAAGGTTCATAGTTCGTTTAAGGTATCTCATGACCCTTTCAATAGCATGCCAGTGCTCTATACTAGGTCTACTGGTAAACCTGCACAATAATCCCACGACATAGGCAATGTCGGGTCTAGTACAATCAGTGGCATACCGAAGGCTGCCAATGATGCTCGCATAATCAGACTGTCTTACACCTTCTCCAGTGTTCTTAAATAACTTTACACTTGGATCATATGGTGTACATGCAGGTTTACAGTCAAAATAATTATATTTCTTCAGTATCTTCTCAATGTAATGAGATTGATCCAAAGAAATTCCCTTTTCTGACCTAGTAATTTTAATACCAAGGATTACACTCGCCTCAACTAGATCTTTCATATCAAAATTGGCACTTAATAAGGATTTGACTGAGTTTATGGCATGAATGTTTGACCCAAAGATGAGTAGGTCATCTACATAAAGGCATATAATAGTGCAAATGTCATTCTCATATTTGTAATAAATGCATTTGTCACTTTCATTAACTTTAAAACCATTTGAAATGATTAAGTTATCAAATTTTTCATGCCATTGCTTAGGTGCCTGTTTAAACCATATAATGATTTATCCAATTTGCATACTTTATGTTCTTGACCATGTACTACAAATCCTTCAGGCTGGTCCATATAAATTTCTTCGTCTAACTCACCGTTCAAAAAAGCAGTTTTAACATCCATTTGGTGTATTAGTAAATTATGAATGGAAGCAAGTGAGATTAATACGCGAATGGATGTTATTCTAGTTACAGGTGAAAAAGTATCGAAGAAGTCTATATTTTCTTTTTGTCTAAAACCTTTAGCTACTAGTCTTGCTTTGTATTTATCTATAGTTCCATCAGGTTTTAGTTTCTTTTTAAGTACCCATTTACAGCCTATAGATTTACAACCAGGGGGTAAATCTGTCAAATGCCAAGTCTTATTGGAGTCAAGAGAATCCATCTCATCATTTATAGCCTCTCGCCAGAAATCGGCATCTATTGAAGATAAGGCCTCTTGGAGGTTTAAGGGATCCTCCTCTATAGTAAAAGCGCTAAAATCCAAACCAAAATCTTTTACGGTTCTTGCTCTTTTACTTTTTCTATGTTCTACTTCAGAACTTTTATCAAGTTCTGTTCTAATAGGCGTACTTGATGTGCCCCCACTATTCCTTAATTTAAAAGGAAATTTAGTTTCATAAAAATCGGCATCATTTGATTCAATTATATTATGTGCGTTTAGATCATAAAATCTGTATGCTTTGCTATTAATAGCATAGCCTATAAATGCACATTCATATGCTCTACTTGCCAATTTTATTCTCTTAGGGTCTGGAATGCGAACATATGCTAAACAACCCCAAGTTCTAAAGTACGAGACATTGGGTTTATGATTCTTTAAAATTTCATAAGGTGAAATTTTATTCTTAGATTTAGGGATTCTATTCAGAACATAGCATACAGTTAATAAAATATCCCCCCACCAATGTTTTGCTGCACCAGAATTTAGTAGGATGGCCAGTACTAATTCGGTAAAAGTCCTATTTTTTCTTTCAGCTTTACCGTTCATTTCAGGTGAATAGGGTGCAGTTCTCTCATGTACAATACCGTGTAATTTATAGAAGTCCAGAATTGAATTAGATTCATATTCTGTTCCTCTATCACTACGAAGTCTCTTAATTTTTCTATTTACTTGATTCTCAATTTCAGTTTTGAATGTTTTAAACATTTCAAAAGCATCACTTTTATTTTTCATAAGATATACATATGTGAAATCAGAACAATCATCGATAAAAGTGATAAAATAGCGATGTCCATGTCTAGTCAAAGTACCATCAAGTTCACATATATCAAAATGAATCAAGTCTAAGGGTTCAGTTTCTCTATCAATAGACTTGTGAGGTTTCTTTGTGATTTTTGCTTGTGTACAGAACTCACATTTATCAGATTCAGATTCTGCTATCTTAGGTATCATATCTAGAGTGCTCATGTTATGAATTATTCGTTTATTAACATGACATAATCTAGAATTCCAAATATTAAAATCACACAACATATAAGCAGAATTATTCACTTTATTAGATTCAACATTTAATTTGAACATTCCCTCACAAACATAACCCTTTCCTACAAAGTTTCCCTTATACACTATGGTATACAAGTCAACCCCAATAAATTGAGTAAACCCTGCCTTATTAAGGAGATAGCCAGAAACCAGATTCTTCCTCATCTCTGGAGTATGCAAAACATCTTTGAGGATCACAGTCTTTCCAGAGGTAAACTTGATCTCCACGTTTCCAACCCCTGCAACTTTAGTGGTGTGAGAATCTCCCAGCAACACTTTCTGATCTTCAACAGCCGTGTATGTGGAGAACATAGCACGATCATAGCAGACATGGCGAGAAGCACCAGTGTCTACCCACCAACCCTCTGATCCACCAACAAGGTGAATCTCTGTAATCATAGCCATAAGAGGCTCCTCCTTAGTCAAGTTAGCCTGTGGTACAGAGCTAGGCTTGTTCCGACACTTTCGTGCCATATGACCTGGTTTTCCGCAGTTGTAACATAGAAACAACTGTCCAGAGTCATTCTTTTGGGCTGGTTTTTGCTGTCCTTTTGGGTTTCCTTGCGGATTCCCATTCTGTTTGTTGCGTCTGTTCTGATTCTTGAAAGACTTCTGATTTGGTTTCAGAACTGCGGGTTTGGTCTTTTTAGTGTTGTTGTTTGAAACAAACAACACTTCCTCTTTCTGGTCCTGTTTGCGTGCTGCCTCCTCAATGCGAAGGCGAGTGATCAAACTCTCTAAGGAAAATTCCTCAGTCTTATGCCGTAAGAAAATTTTAAAGTCTTTCCAACCTGGGGGCAGTTTGTCAATAATAACAGCAATTTGAAACTGTTCATCTAAAACCATACCTTCGGAGATGATCTCATGAGCTATTTTCTGCAGCTCATGAGACTGCATCTCTACTGACCTATCGTCTATCATCTGGTACTTCAGATAGCGGCTCACACCATACTTCTTCGCCCCTGCCTCCTCTGTATCGTATTTCTTCTGCAGCGCTTCCCAGATCTGCTTGGCTGTCTTGTCTTCTGAGTTGTAGTAATCATACAGATCATCGCTCAATCCGTTCAGAATAAAATTCTTGCACAGATAATCCTGTTCAGTCCAGCTCTGCAACTGCTTTGATTGTTCAGTCCAGGATGTCATCAGCGCTTCATCAGCTCCGTCAGGCTTGTCTGGCAGCTGCGGTTTGTCGGTGGTTAGAGCAGTAGCCACCTTCCTCATCGTCAAGTAGAACTCCATTTTCTGACGCCATCGTTTGAAGTGCAGACCCTCGAAACGAAACGGGTCAGCAGTCACCAATGGGATCTGGAATGCAGAGGAAGGAGCAGCATCATCTATGGTTGTTGTCGAAGCCATTGTTTCTATTCGTCTTCAATTTTTTGGGAAAAAAATGGCTGAGTCACATACTCTGTCGCTTTCTTGAAGACGATTCGGCGATCTGGCCGGTGGTGCAAAACCAGTTCGTACTTTCACCGCCGCCTCTAGGATAAAACAGCCTCTCCGAAAGTAATAACTGGTTTGCTTTACACAAACAAACTAGTACAGATTTGCACTTTCTGATTTTTAACTTCTCAAAATTTTGTTAAGAATATATTTAATGGCGGAGAAAGAGCAAAGCAGAATTTTTTCTATTTAGATCTCGTCTGATCTGATGATAATATATAGATGAGGATTAGGTTATTCGAAAATACTGGTCAGTGAAGGAAAATAGGATCTGCGAAATACTTGGTCAAAATTTT
Source organism: Allium sativum (assembly GCA_030737875.1). Taxonomy (NCBI): domain Eukaryota; kingdom Viridiplantae; phylum Streptophyta; class Magnoliopsida; order Asparagales; family Amaryllidaceae; genus Allium; species Allium sativum. Next base: position 549,158,527 of record CM060918.1, read on the forward strand.
TACCGCTTCATATTAAAGTCGGTTCAGAAATATCCGGATTTTAAAAAAACAGGTTCGAAAAATGCAGTGTTTTCTGGACCAAAAATATAAGTGTCTACACCACATAGCCAAGGCCCAAAGCCCAAGCCCAATACCGAACCGAACCGAGCCGGGCCGGGCCGGGTCGAGTCGGTCGGTCGGTCGCGCGCGCGTGTGTGGTGGTCATGATGCATGGGATCCCTCCTCACGACAAAGCATGTATTGGGAGCCCCAAGGCCACATCAAAGCTTCTTAGAAACAAATATAAATACTTGCTTCTTTCATATAATCCCATGATGTGGGACTATTCACATTAAGGAGCCACTCATACACTTATTCAAATATTTTAATAATTCACACAAATTTCCAACAATCCCCCACTTGAATTTTAAAATATTATCGAGCAGTTTCTAAAAAACATAAGACTGTGCATAAACAAAGGTGTCATCCGACTTGAACCTTTGCATAGTGAGTAAGATTCAGTTTTTACTAGAGTGACACGTAGTCTTGAAATCTATTCCTGACATCAAACCACACACAATCTTTTCTATAGTGCAATCAAATAAGCCCGTGCGTTTATGGCCATGCACGTCTATCCCAGTTTAGTGAACGCTCTAGAAGTTTTGCCCAAAACTCCATAAGAAACGGCCTCATTTCCACATTCACATAGGTGAGTCTATCAAGAGTACTCCTGAAGGTAGGTACTCCACTCCAGATAGAGTATAGATCTCATTAAGAGTTTCTATTAACTCATCCTCTGTCACTTCAGGAATACATGCTTCTTAGTTTATTAAATAGCATGTTCAACTTCTATCACTACACAACTTGTTTTTACCCATTGAACCTATTTCTTGGGATCTCCAGTCATTTAGGTCGGGTTACCATTGTGTGTGACTCAACAATCTAAGGGAAATAGTCTCATTCTTTTAGAAGAATTATGGACTTTCTCTCTTGACAGTCCTTTCGTCAAAGGATCTGCCAAATTTTCTTCACTACGTACGTAATCTACTCTAACGGTACCTGTAGAAAGTAGCTCTCTAACCGTGCTATGCTTACGACGTATTTGTCGTCTCTTACCATTATAATAACGGTTCTGAACTTTTGCAATAGCCGCGGTACTATCGCAATGTATCAACACAGCCGGTATCGGGTTTTTCTATAAGGGAATCTCAGCTAGCAGATTTCTTAAATACTCTGCTTCTTCACTAGCTGTAGCTAGTGCTATCATCTCAGATTCCATAGTGGACTGAGCCAAAATAGTCTGTTTCTTGGATTTCCAAGAAACAGCTCCTCCAGCGATGCTAAATATATAGCCACTGGTCGCTTTAGAATCATCAGATAAAGTATTCCAGTCTGCATCTGAGTATCCTTCAAGTACAGCTGGAAACTTTTCATAATGTAATCCAAGGTTCATAGTTCGTTTAAGGTATCTCATGACCCTTTCAATAGCATGCCAGTGCTCTATACTAGGTCTACTGGTAAACCTGCACAATAATCCCACGACATAGGCAATGTCGGGTCTAGTACAATCAGTGGCATACCGAAGGCTGCCAATGATGCTCGCATAATCAGACTGTCTTACACCTTCACCAGTGTTCTTAAATAACTTTACACTTGGATCATATGGCGTACATGCAGGTTTACAGTCAAAATAATTATATTTCTTTAGTATCTTCTCAATGTAATGAGACCGATCCAAAGAAATTCCCTTTTCTGACCTAGTAATTTTAATACCAAGGATTACACTCGCCTCACCTAGATCTTTCAAATCAAAATTGGCACTTAATAAGGATTTGACTGAGTTTATGGCAGGAATGTTTGACCCAAAGATGAGTAGGTCATCTACATAAAGGCATATAATAGTGCAAATGTCATTCTCATATTTGTAATAAATGCATTTGTCACTTCCATTAACTTTAAAACCATTTGAAATGATTAAGTTATCAAATTTTTCATGTCATTGCTTAGGTGCTTGTTTTAAACCATATAATGATTTATCCAATTTGCATACTTTATGTTCTTGACCATGTACTACAAATCCTTCAGGCTGGTCCATATAAATTTCTTCGTCTAACTCACCGTTCAAAAAAGCAGTTTTAACATCCATTTGGTGTATTAGTAAATTATGAATGGAAGCAAGTGAGATTAATACCCGAATGGATGTTATTCTAGTTACAGGTGAAAAAGTATCGAAGAAGTCTATATTTTCTTTTTGTCTAAAACCTTTAGCTACTAGACATGCTTTATATTTATCGACATTTGTTTAACTGAAGTATTTTCTAATTACTAGAATGGTAAGACCGATTAATCTAATTACTAATTCTGATTAGTTAACCTAACTACCATTTCTTATTTAATTGATTTCGATTAATTATTCTAATATTAATATAATTAATCTAAATAAAACTTACTTAAAACATTATTATATAATTTATTTTGTAACCAGCGACGAATTATAACACCCTATAATTTATAACTTCACTTTGGTTCAGAGGAACAAGTTTTATAACTTTAATTATGTCCATTCGCCCATCGGTACACTAACGTTTTAAAACAAGGTTTCTGATCGTTGCTGCCAACTAATAAATCAATACAGTCTATTTATTTTAAACATCACGTAAATGTGAAGGTCAATTCAACGTTTAATCATCATTGGGTAACAGTTCTATATTTAAATAATATACAGTGTATTTGAGGAATCCGGTCGGATCCCTCCAACCTGTTCGTCCCTGCATTTCAGATAATAATATTTAAATAATTATTTAAATCAAAATTAGCCAATACGACAAATATAATTTGTCGACAATCATTAAAACAACCAATCAACCAAGGCATGCAGTCATCAAACTATTATCACTAACGATGGGTTGCATTTTATACGAATTTAACACTGCACAGAATTTCAGAAAAGTGTGAGAATTAACTCACCTTGATTTGGACTGACGGTTCGCGCTTTGTTTCCCTCCGTTCCAGCTTGACAACACGGCCTTCAGCTCCATGATCCCAACGACATTTGTTTCGTTAAAAACTCTAATCCTCATATTAACGTTAAATCATCGGCTAATCATCTCTCTAAACACCTAAAATCCGATCCCCCTCCATTGCTTTGACAAAGCACAACTTCTCTATTTCATACGTTATCCTCAAACAAGACCAACACTTCGTCCAATACCCTCTCATCCACTTTTCTTTAGTGTGGATCTCTCTTTCCGTCCAGTACCCGTTGCATAAGAATTTCTCTGGCGAATGTCGTTGTGGCCCAAAGCCCAACCAACGTTAAAGCCCACCAACCAATTAAGCTGAAACGTGAACAACTCCTCCATTTATAACTGTACTGAACAGCCTCTTTTCGTTCACATGCTGACCCTGTAGCTCAAACAAGACCACCTCCTCACCACACGTTTTCCTACAATGAAAATGCTTCACGACACATCACAATTCACTTGGCTCCTTCAATATCTTCCTTTGTATTCGCCTGCTTCCAGCGAAGCCATCCCCTCACTTTATCGCGTTCAACACTCAACATGACCTCTCTTATGGAAACTGCACTTCCACCACACTTTCTCTCAACTTCGTTGCACCATTACTGTATGGATTCAGCACCGCTACCGTTCAGTTCCTTTGCTCCCACTGGCCAACGTTGACAGACAACGAAGTCCCCCCGTCCTTTCATTATCATTCCGCTTCTGCCACTTTTACAAATGAGTGCTCCCTTTTTAGTTCACCGCTTCTCGAGTCACTGGCCACCAAAGTCGGCGCCGCCTCCCGCCATGTGTGCCCTACCATCACTTCACCGACACCTTACTGCTAAGCTCGGCCTTCTTTCAGTGATTTACGCCTTCATGTGGTCCACGGCCCCAGGCAGCGAAGCCTCTATCGCCACCGCAAGCAAAGATACCCGGTTGAACCTTCACGCCCCTCCCCTTTGATTTATTATTAAATCCGAGATTTTGTTTTCAGAAGGAAAGAAGAAGAGTGCAGCTTCATGAAGAAGTATTTAGTCGGGGGATAGAGTTAGGATGATGGGCATATTTATATAGAAATGTATATAATTTAAATATTAAGCCAATTGTATAGAAGTCGTGCTCATTTGCAGCAATTAAGGCGTGAATTCATGAAATAGAGTTAACTTAGATTTGTCCAAGTACGTGCGCGGTTCGCCTTAGGGAAATATGGTTTGCAGGATTTGTTTTATTCTGATTTTACGTTTTTTTATACATTCAGATATTTAGGGTATCGCGCCATATAAAAATATATTATTCCGGGACTGCAATGGACTGAAATAAAAATACCGTTGTATCGACTAACGTCCCACGATCCCAAAAATATAATAATATCGGTAGATCAACTTATATTGTGAAACCCCAATTAAAAATTACAGTAAAATTCTAAAAATTAAATTATAACTATGTCTCAAAGGTCTTATCCAAATCCGAGGTCGATATTTAATTATAATTAAATTATCGTTACGGTTTATAAATGATTCCACAGCGACTTTCTGAAATTTTGAATTGAACATATCTTGTAATCCTTACGATGAAATCTCGATTTGTTTCTTACATTAGAAAATTGTCATCTAATTGATTCAACCGGTTCTTGTTTCACTAAAATCCGATTTATATCGGATCCAGTATAACTAATTGAAGTTTAAATCGTAAACTACGAACTACAGCATCGTTTCAGGCTCGTTTCAATTAATTTATAAATATATAAATTCGAACTCCAATTTCTGATTAATAAATTCGAACACCAATTTCTGATTAATAAATTCGATATATAATTCATTAACATCACCAAATCGTTATTTAACACGGATATTAATATTCGTAATTAACGTTCGAAAATCTGGGACATTACCTTCCCCCTTAAAAGAATTTCGTCCTCGAAATTACAAAGTATGAAGAATGATCTGAACCCAATTATTTTAAAATAATTACATTTGAATATCCTTAAAATAAATTCGGATTACTTAAAATTTAAAATTTCGCCAGCACCTCCTCCGTACGGCTCGATCAAAACAACTACAACTGCCTCTCTGGGCCTCAACTTCTCCAAAAAAACTAAAACCAAACGACTATCGAATTCAGGGATATAAAACCAATCTCCAACCAATAATATATTAAGTTTTACCTTTTTGTCAGGTAACTCAATTCCAATTCCGACGTAAATCAACTCTTTAGCTTTCAATCTGTACTTCCATATCTATAACCATATAAATTCCATGATCTTCTCGATTCTGCACTTTTCTCGATCGATAATCCAAGTAACACATACATGGTTATCTCTTTCAGTTCATAAATGATTCTATTCAACTAGCTAACATCCAATCAATCACAATTAACTTAATCCCTAAATTTAATTTAATTTGTTAAACATAATTATTTAATTTCACTTAACATGGTTAAATTCCTTTTCCAGATTTAATTATTAATTGGGTTAATTCTAATTCGTAATTCAATTCAAATTTCAATCCAATCAAGTAAGACAACTAAATACACAATATCACTATAATATGGAAAATTATTTCCTTTTTATAAAAATATAATTTGGGAAAAATTATTTCATTTACCCGTTTAACAAAACAATTTAAAACAATTTTATACTCAAATACGCACTCTCGTATATGTAGTCAAACTCAATGTAGGATATTCCTAATCCCATCTCTATTGAGTTACACCATAAAGCCAAGGTTATTTCTAAACCATTGCTCTGATACCACGTTGTAACGTCCCACTTTTTCGTACTAATTTAAACTGACATTTTACTACCACAGTCAACTCAAATTATACAGAAAAGCAGAATGTTAAGAGAAAGAAGTTAGAGGATGAGAAAGATAAGATAGAACTAACATAATAGAAGATTAAGAAAAACATCATAATCTCACAACGAAACAAATAAAATATAATATAATATCTCTTTATACAAAAAGAAGCTATATATATACATACCAATCATCACAGTACATCATATATCGGACACAGCGGAAATAAACTCTAGATAACTAGCGGTGAAGCCTCCTGCTTCCAGCTCTTGAACTCCAAGTGGAACTGAACCTGTAAATATGCTCGGTCTGACCCGAGCACATTTGATTTAAAACAAAATTCACCCAGATCAGTCTGGAATACTTTCAGTGGTAAATTCCCAATAAACAGTTTTGATATATCCAGATCCAGTGATATTATAATAGTGTCTATCAATCACAAATAATTAACCAAGTAGTAGAACGCTTGCATCTCACGCTCTACATATTTATTTTATAATAAAAAACCACGAGCGCTTATTGGAGATTGGATTCCAACTAACAAGGTATGGGAGCACCTTCCGATCAGTGTACTCTAGAGGGTATACACCGGGGTTCAACAAGAACATCTTGCAACCCGGCCTCACATGACCGACCACTCATTTAGCTTGAGTGTATCGAATATATTGCCACCACGGTTGTCAGCCGTCCAACCGTCATCCAAAGATACAGAATTGAAAAGAAGGATAAAATATGAATTTTCTCTAGATCGGTGACAAGACACCCTGCTTGGGTATGACCTGTAACACCCCACCTCCGCTAGGGTCACTCTTTCGGGGGCACTAGCTTCTGGGGGGCGTTAGAACTGGGTAAGCATGCATAATGATATATCAAGGCAGAACAAGAACATAAATATATATGTAAAACAGAGTAAGTGAGAATAAAACAGCGGAATATCTCAAACCATCTCAAAACAAGTCTAGTACATCATAAAGTCATCTACCAAAATAAACATGTCTAGTACAACATAAACCGAAATACTGAAATACATAGTGCTATCCCCAAAAATAAAGGTGATAAACCATAGCGAGCTCAATGTCCAGACATACATGAGCTATCCAGCGAACAAGCAAGCGATCCAAGCTAAGCACCACTGTTCCCTCCCTGAGAACCTGGGGGGGGGGGAAACGGAAGAAAAGAAGCGAAAGAAAACAGGTCAGTCAAAAAGACTGGTAAGCCCTACTACGATCAGTCTATAAACTAATAAAGTTAACATCATGATGGAAACTGAGATGAACATACTGGCAATAGATAAAGGTGTCATCACATAAAGAAGATTAAGCTTTGCACCACAGTGTACTAGCAAACTAACATAACAGGTATTGATCCCTCAGCCCAAACTTTGGCCCAATAGCATGAGGTGACCTTAATACAAGGTCCAGCCCACGGTCTAATCGATCGGCTCCCTATAAACCTAACACGTCAAGTGTTGGTGTCCATACGGCCCACATATGGTTGTAGTCAGACTGTGCTGGGTCCACCTTCGGGTGTATCAAGCCCTCGGGTGTCAACCCCAGACACCTAAGCAATAATGCACTGTCTAAACCTACTGGTACCCGTGCCTCGAGTTTGTCCAACACCGAACTACGTGCACGTCCGTAGCCCGCCTGGACCCGCACCGCTGTACCACTCAGCCGTCGCTTTGGTCGCTTACATCAGTCCAGTAATCGTGCCCCGCCCTAGCCTAGCCTCTAGGGTTGTGAATGATACCAAACTGGGATTACTGCTGGAACAGACCACGTTGCTAGGGTTTTCTAAGAGGGTTAAGTGTGGTTTAACCCCTCACTAATCATGGATTAAATTAGTTAAGTGTAACCAACAGTTCACCACTTAACCCCATTTAATCCCTCGTATCCCCAAAATTGGTTAAGTATTAGTGGGCCATGACTTAACCCTAATTACGAGGCATTAATTTAATTGTACCTTAACCTCTCACATTAGACTTTGTTGCGGTTACTAGTTAAGCCGGGCGGGTCCGGGTAGCTTTACACCACAACTTGGTCTAACCTCGGGTCCCAGGTACACATGACCAACTTCTCACATTGGGTCCTATTGTTTGTAGCAACTAGTTAAGCCGGTCGGTTCCGGGTAGGTTTACGCTACAAACTCAACCCAACCTCGAGTTGGCCACACATGTTTTCTAAGTGTCATGTCCACTTTATTTCAAACCATAATTACAAGTTTAACAAATACTTGGGTAGACCTAACTTAATAGGTAAATTCCCAAGGGGTAGACCTAACTTAATAGGTAAATTCCCAATCTTATATTTTCATGTATTTTTAAGTTTTACCCAAAGACCCCCCCCCCCCCCCAACGTCATTCTATCGCTTACATATTCGTCATAACGCATAAAGGATAGAAAGAGGGAACTTGGCACAACATACATGATATATCATAATAAACATGCATAACATGTTGGACTTGCGTAACTTAGCATAGTGAACTTGCATAAACATGCATAACTTGTTAAACTTGCAAATCATGGCATAGTGAACTTGCATAAACATGCATAACTTGTTAAACTTGCAAACCATGGCATAGTGAACTTGCATAAACATGCATAACTTGTTAAACTTGCAAATCATGGCATAGTGAACTTGCATAAACATGCATAACTTATCAAACATGTGTAACATGGCATAGTGAACTCGCATAAGCATGCATAACTTATTAAACATGCATAACATAGCATAGTGAACTCGCATAAGCATGCATAACTTATTAAACATGCATAACGTAGCATAGTGAACTCGCATAAGCATGCATAACTTATTAAACATGCATAACATAGCATAGTGAACTCGCATAAGCATGCATAACTTATTAAACATGCATAAATCCCAACTTTCACCACACATTAACTTTAGTGTTTCTAAAATGAAGGTAAGAGGGCTTACAAATATTATGAAGACACAAATCTACTAATAAAGATTGAGAAGCCCTTTATGCAAGCATATAAAACCCCAAAACAAAGTTCCAATTAACAAAAATCCCAAAAACTCTAGCTTAGCAAATAAAGCTTGCAACTTGATGATGTATGCAAGCTAATGATCATTCATACAACTTAGAAATGCTTGTATGAACATCAAAATCTTCATAGAAATGATTTTTGAAGAGGGTGGAGGCTAGGGTTCTTAGGTTGAGGCCATTTGAGAATTCAATTTGACATAGTTTGGTTGCTAGAGTGAATAATGAGTGATTTAGTGTAGGTTAGGGTCTTATTTATAGATTAGGCTAGTGATTTAGACCATAGGATTAACCCTAGGTTGAATTAGGTCCATCAGATTTCGGAATTCTCTAGAACCAAGCCACAAGACCAAGCCCAAATCAAAATGGTGCGCCAGGCAAAACTGCCCGACCATCCCGTGTCGACAGGGCTGTCGACACCCTAAGACCCCTGTCGACATGCCTGTCGACATGGGGGTCCTGGCGGGAGTTTTCCCGCCTGACGCCAGTTAGCCCTAATCCTTGTTTTTAATTTGAAATTTAAATCTGTTTTTAACATGGAAATTTCTGAAAACTTCAATGGGCCTTAACTGGGTCATACGGACTCCGATTTTCGAAAACTCGGACTCTATTTCGCGTATTTTTCCGAGACGAACGCAATGGCATAGCCCGTTTCCCTTGATTCAGATTTTTGAATTAAATTCCGCCTCGATTTATGTTATAACAGGTTATTGAAAATACGGGTTGTTACATGACCCAACTAGCCATGCTGCCCTGCCCAACTTCTGTCTTTCCTGGTTGTGAGGCTAAAGACTACGCTTATCTTCTAGAACAGCACACCATCATTCACTTTGAATGCCACATCGTCAAACCCGTTAAATCACTAATCGATTTCCTTAAAATATCATGGGTTTAAAAAGCTAAGAGAAACGAATTTCTCCGCCACCAGACATAATACCTTTTGGAGATCAACCGTACGCGAATGTTAGGAATACTTTGTCAGACATTCGTCTACACAAATCATCCAGGAACAGGATGAACCGAAGGCACTCTCCTACTGCATCCTGTATAGGAGTCACCCCTGGGATCAGTAGCGAGAATTCCTTGCAATCCCTTAGATCTCAACCACGACAGAATCACAGTGTATCTCTTTTTGTTTGAGAGCTACCCAGAGATTATAAGTAGTCCTTCCGCTTATGAAATTCTACGGGTCTTCAATGCTCCATCTTTATTCTCTGCCGGCTAGTTTCGTATGCAACATTGATTCGAAGTGGGTTTGGTTCCAGTCCCATCCCGGTCTCTTCGAAACAACACGTCAAAAGGGTTAAGTATATTTCACTGATAGATTGGTGTTTTAACTATCGATGTCAAAATAGTATGGTCAAGTTCGTTGGCAGCTCGAATCATTTTACTCATTAAACCATATCCGCGATCCTTCAAATCATTTTATATTCTTATTTTAAATCCCATCGTTTCCTTACGATTATAACTATAACCACATTCTTATATAATGTACTTACCTAATCCACTTTAGTTCTTTAATTTGAAACATCGCTATTCACTAATCTTTTCCATTTCTTATACTTTGGAAAAACCCTATACTCTCAATTCAAGTATAAACAAATTTACTCTTCAAACTCGAGTCAAAGATTTGTCAAATCATACATCGCTTATTTTTAATCTCCTTTCCACTTATGAACATTTACTTAAACCTAATTACTTATGTAATACTTATTTTAAACCACCATCTACGTTTACTTCGTTAAAACTTCTAACCCATTCCATATTCTTATATATATATGTATAAAACTCTTTTTTGATCCCCTCGATTGTACTTCACTTAATCATTATACTTTGCTTCACGACCTAATATAATGTCTTTGTTTCATAGTACCACTAAGTTTTGTTTCAAATCCCGATTCCTTCTTTCATTTAGAAAGTTCGTTATTTTGATTATCATTAATTAAAATAATAATCAACCTTAGCTTACTTTGTTAGTGATTGAAAATAGATTAGTTAATCACTTACTTAAACAATTGCTAATCATATTAATAATTATTATAAATTTACTAATCATATTTAAACCTCGTTAAATAAAAAGATTTTTAATCATTACATTAAACCAAATATTCGTTAAATCTTCTCCATTAGATTAATCGAAGACCGATTAATCTAATTACTAATTCTGATTTGTTAACCAAACTACCATTGCTTAATTAACTGATTTTGATTAATCATTCTAATATTAATATAATTAATCTAAATAAAACTTACTTAAAACATTATTATATAATTTATTTCGTAACCAGCGACGCATTATAATACCCTATAATTTATAACTTCACTTTGGTTCAGAGGAACAAGTTTTATAACTTTAATTACGTCCATTCGCCCGTCGGTACACTAACGTTTTAAAACAAGGTTTCTGGTCATTGCTGCCAACTACTAAATCAATACGGTCTTTTTATTTAAAACATCACATAAATGTGAAGGTCAATTCAATGTTCAATCATTACTGGGTAACAGTTCTATATTTAAATAATATACAGTGTATTTGAGGAATCCGGTCGGATCCCTCCAACCTGTTCGTCCCTGCATTTCAGATAATAATATTTAAATAATTATTTAAATCAAAATCACCCAATACGACAAATGTAACACCCCGTATGTTAAATAACTTGTTATAACATAAATCAGAGCAGAATTAAATTTAATATTCTGAATCAGGGGAAACGGGCTGTGCCATTGCGTTCGTCTCGGAAAAATACGCGAAATAGAGTCCGAGTTTTCGTAAATCGGAGTCCGTATGACCAAGTTATGGCCCGTCAAAGTTTCACGAAAAATCAAAAACGAAAACTGCTCATGTTTTGAGGCCCGGGATGAGTTTTGGGCTGTTTTTTTTGGGCCCTAAATGGTTCCTACACTTGACTTCTTCCCCAAGACATGCTTTAAAGGCTAGGATTGGTTCTAGGGTATATCCTATGGTCCTAAAACATCTAACTAATCTATATATACACCCTAATACCCCCCTTATCCTTACCAAAAATAGATCTAAGGCCATTATGCCACCACTTAGAAAATTGGAGAGCCTCCACTAAAAATCCTAAGAGGGTTTGCAAGCTAATCTACATCTTCTTCTACTTAATCATTGGGATTTGCTTCATTTAACTTGCTAATCTTGTTTTTGTGAGCTTCTATCCCCTTGATAATCAATTATTGAATTGATTATGATAAGATGTGATAAAGTATGGCTATGTTTGTGGATCCATATATTTATGCAAGCTTGATGTAGTGAATATTATGTGTTTTGCAAGTTATATGCCTTATGTCATGCAAGTTTCATAATATGTAATCATGATATTTTTATGCAAGTTGTTTCATGATGTTTATGATGCAAAACACTAAGTGAATATGGATCCATTATGCAAACATGTTATGCAAGTATGTGAGTACTTATGCAAGTCATGTATATGCTTATATGCATGTTTAACATCTTATGCAAGTATATGAATGTTTATGCAAGTTATGTATATGTTGAAATGCAAGTTTAACATAATATGCAAGCCTATGCAAGTATGTGAATGTTTATGCAAGTTATGTATATGTTGAAATGCAAGTTTAACATAATATGCAAGCCTATGCAAGTATGTGAATGTTTATGCAAGTTATGTACATGTTGAAATGCAAGTTTAACATAATATGCAAGCCTATGCAAGTATGTGAATGTTTATGCAAGTTATGTATATGTTGAAATGCAAGTTTAACATAATATGCAAGTCTATGCAAGTATGTGAATGTTTATGCAAGTTATGCATATGTTGAAATGCAAGTTTAACATAATATGCAAGCCTATGCAAGTATGTGAATGTTTATGCAAGTTATGTATATGTTGAAATGCAAGTTTAACATGATATGCAAGCTTATGCAAGTATATGAATGCTTATGCAAGTATGTGAGTGCTTATGCAAGTTAAGTATATGCTAAAATGCAAGTTCTACATGTTATGCAAATCACATGTATGATGATATGTAAGTTCATATGCAACATGTTATGCAAATCACATGTTTGATGATATGTAAGTTCATATGCAACATGTTATGTAAGACACATGTTTGATAATATGCAAGTTTGGGTCGAATATAGTTGGGTTAATACATGCTCATATATGCAAGTTGACATCCTCTTAACCCATGATAAAGTTATATGCTAAACCCATGTTATGTGTGGTAAATCTTCCCTTTATTATGTTATGTCATAATGACGATTTACGTGGGGAACGATGGGGTTAATTAATATGTTAATTAAAAGTATGTTGAAATGGGTATGATTAAGCATACCATAAAAAAAAAATTAATTAACATAAGTGGGAATTTACCTATTGAGTTAGGTCTACCCCATGGGAATTTACCTATTGAGTTAGGTCTACCCATGTTATGGAAAACTTGATATTAATTAGGGATAATTAATATGGGGGTGATTAATTAGGTGTAATTAATCGACTAAGACACGAGGTTGGACTCATTTGTAGTGTAAAACTGCCCGGACCCGACCGGCTTAACCAGTTGCTACAAATGTCAGCCCAATGTGAGAGGTCTTAGCCATAAATTAAATACGTGATTAAGGTAAAGACACGAGGTTAGACTCTGTTATGACGTAAGACTGCCCGGATTCTACCGGCTTAACCAGGCGGTCATAACAGCCAGTCTAATGTGGGAGGTCTTTATGGGAGATCACGGTCTTAATTAATTAAGAAACACTTAACCATATTAGCATGTAGTGGGACATGAGGGGTTAAGTGGGTGCCTTGGGTGGCATGTAGTAACTAGTGGGGGTGCCTTGGGTGGCATGAGAAAACTAGTGGGTTGCCTTGGGTGGCAATAGAAAATACGATTAGAATACTTAACCAGAGTGGAACATGTAACTAAACATGATTAAAGGGTTAAGTAAGTGCCTTGGGTGGCATGGGGGAATCAAGTAAGTGCCTTGGGTGGCATGCGGAAATCTAGTGGGTGCCTTAAGTGGCAATTGTAATATAATTGGATGACTTAACCAAACCTTAACATGTAAGGGGGCATGATTATAAAAAGGGGTTAAGTGGAATGCACTAGATAAAATGACAAGCTTAAGTAGTAGCTTGTGGGGGCCCATTTCAACCAATATCCCAAACGTATCTTTGTGGGCTCGACCCATGTCGAGTGACGGGACACGCATATTGGGCTTGATTATAAGAGGCCAAAACGGGGTAGCGGTGGCAACGCAAGTCCAACGGGTTTCATATGCGTGTGTGGGCCCGGGCTGGTAGATAAGCCGTTGTTGCATCGTGTAGATATAAAGCCGTGCACCGTTGATAGTATTGGGTAGCCACTTTAGGGGAGTGATACACCCCACTGTGGGACCAGCACGGGTATCTACGTTAGGGAGCCGATCGATGGGGAGTAGTGGGTACACCTAGTAAAGATAGGAGCAGACGGCACCTATGTAGGGGTACACGAAACTACTGGGTAAGATTACTAGGTACACCTAGTGAATGTAGGGGCAGACGGCACCTACGTGGTCAGTTATACACCTAGTGGAGATAGGGGCAGACGGCACCTAAGTCCTTAGAAGGGATCAACCTTTAAGTAGGAATGACTGGTGTGGTGCAGTTAGTAATTATCCTTGGGTGGGTAGATGCGTCTTTACGGTTATCTTAGTTCGTCCTGTGTTCGTGGGCAACTTAGTGTAGTCATTATCCCCAAAGATACCATACCGAGTTCATATCATACCCTAATTACTTTAATAATTGTATTATTAAGGAGATATGGTTCACTCAGGCTTATGTCTGACCCCCGTTGTTTTTATCTTTTTCCTTCAGGTCCTCAGGTTGGGCCTAGTGCTAGTGGGCTTTGATCAGTTTGCTTTATCTATCTCTTGGAGCTTGGACCGTAGATGTAGAGCTCAGCTTATCTTATCTTTTCTGTTATGGCTATTTGTTATGAGTAGTGGGATTATGTACTTATTTTATTCAGGATGGATATTTTGTACTTGACTCTTGTTATGGTTTTATGATGTAACCAAACATGTTTTACTTTCCGCTGCTATGAGATGATGTTTTAAATTTTCAAGTATTACATTATATCTGTCTTGTTGTAATTTTACTGTTCTATACTCACTAAAAATACTCCACCGATGCTATGGCATTCCCTTAGTGAGTGACTATAGCGGGTGTGGGGTGTTACACGTGGTATCAGAGCTTAAGGTTACCGGAACAGATAAAATTTTTAGAAAAACTATTTTCTAAGAATATTTTTGGAAAGGAGTATTTTCAAAAACATGTCTTTTAAGAGAAAAGTTTTTGAAAGGAAAGCATAATCCCCAATAGCCATATCTATATCTTTCGAATTCTCCATTTTGAATCTCTCCCTTTCTCTCGTTTTGAGTTTCCCCTCCGCGTATAGATGATCTTTCTAAGATAGATAAGGATGGAAAACCACTTCAAGGGACTTAGACGTTAGTCGGATTAGAAGTTGGTTCAAGAAGGAGGAGGACTGGTAGGTATCTATTGGATAAACGATGGGAGGAAGGCTCAAATAGTTGTTTGGTTAATGAAAGATGAAACCTCATTGGTGGGAGGTTACGAGTGGAGAATAGGGAAGAAGAAGGCAAGTGGTTATCCTTTTAAGAGGAATAGGACACCTTATTAGGATTGTTCAAAGAAGCAAGGGCAAGGTATGGAATCTTCTGGAGGGTAGTTGTATTCCCTCATGACTAGGGTACCAGATGGGGATATGACCGTCTAGGTTGGAATTTGGATTTCTTTATCATCCGATTCAAGCTTTATTTGATTCTGATATATTGAGTTCGTTTATCCCACCATTGTTAGTTGAGTCACTGCACTTAGACACCAGTTTGGTAGATGATCCCTTAGTTGTTTCAAACCCAGTTGGGGCTCCATGATATGTTTGGGTTTGAAAGTTTCTATACTTAGCGTTGAGTTTAGATGTGATGCTTGTTGGGCTTCACGGGCTATGGGTTAATTTTGGGCATGGACTGGTTATCCAGTAGGAGTGTTGTTCTTCATTTTCAAGGGAGAGTTGTTAGGCTTATGGGCCGCCTAAGTAACACTCTCGAGATCTCTTGTAATCCCATAGAATCTGTTATGCTAAAGTATCTAGAATCGCCTGACACGTTGGTCTAGAGTCTGCGATCTGTTAGAGCGGTCCGGGAATACCCGGATGTGTTTGAGGAGGTGAAGGGCTTACCTCCGAAGCGGGAGATTGACTTCCGAATATATCTGGTGGATAAGGCCAAACCAGTATCTTGGCCAGTGTGCCATATGGCTCCTAGTGAGAGGAGGGAACTCCATAAGTAAGTAGGCGATTTGCTTGAGAAGGGGTTCATAAGACGAAGTATATCGGAGTGGGGCGCTCCAGTAGTTTTTGTTATGAAGGCGGATGGGTCCCTCAGACTTTGTGTAGGCTAAAGGGAACTAAAGAAACTCACAAAGAAGAATAGATACCCATTGCCGAGGATTAATGATCTCCTTGATCAGTTGGCTGGCGCCTCAGTATTTTTGTAGTAGGACTTAGCCACGGGATTTCATCAGTTGAGAGTGGCTGAGAATAGTATAGAGGAGACTGCCTTTGGGACTCCGGATGATTTCTTTTATGAGTGGCTGGTGATGCCATTGGGTTTGACGAACGCCCCCGCATACTTTGTTGAGAAGGGTGTTCAGGGAGTACCTAAATAAGTTCGTGATGGTCTTTGTAGATGACATCTGGGTCTTTTCTAGGAGCGAAATAAGTTTTCGTATGTGCTCAATAGGCTGAGCAGGGCCAGTATAGGATAAACGACGGTTTTGGAGCGAGACTGGCGAGAACATCCAGAATTGGTCAAGGGCTTAATTATTTAGCCATTTTTACTAGTATCGTCTCACGTAGGTCGTCTGAATTCGAAGGAGGTATCCCTTGGGTGTTTGTCTGATATTGGTTTAGGCCTTTGGGGCTTGCATTTGGGGGATGCCGAATTCGACTAGGGTGGTCTGCGTGGGAGACAGTTGTGATGATTTTGGATGATATTCTGGTGGAGAAGAGCATGCCCTACATCTTAGGGAAGTGTTGGAGACTCTTCGAGCGCATAGTCTTAGGACAGCAAAAGTGGATGGGATTCTTAGCATCCTATGAGTAAGGGTAACATGGTAACGGACACCTTAAGTAGAAAAAGGTTGTCCTTGAGTTCATTGTTCGTTGAACGACGGAGCTTAGAGTTTATTTCTAAGTTTGACTTTAGACCTTCCATTGACTATGTACCCGGTTTGCTAGCTTCTTTGGAAGTTAGACCTACTCTTTTGGGGCGGATTGGAGAAACCCAGAGGGACGACCCACAGTTGGTTGAGTTGATAGAGAAGCTCATAAGGGGGGAATCGTCCAGCCATTTGAGTAGGTACACCCTAGACGATAGGGGGTGCTTGCGTAGAGACGGTAGACTTTGTGTACCGCAAGATGAAGGGGTGAGGAAGGTTATTCTTGATGATGCACACCGTTCTAGGATGACCATTCATCCCGGTGGGGACAAGATGTACCAAGATATGAAGAGGGTTTTCTTCTGGGCCGGTATGAAGAAAGATGTGGCCGAATATGTAGCTCGATGCTTGGTATGTCAGCAAGTGAAGGCGGAGCAAAGGAAGCCAGGTGGGTTGCTTCACCCATTGGAGGTTCCGCAATGGAAGTGGGATAGCGTCTCGATGGATTTTATTGACGGGTTACCCAGGTCGAGGAAGGGTAATACAGGAATTTGGGTGGTGGTAGATAGACTTACTAAGAGCGCCCATTTCATACCTGTGAAGAGCAAGAGGACCGCTCCATGGCTAGTTTCTGTATACCTTCGAGAGATAGTTCGATTACATGGGGTACCCTCTAGCATTGTAAGTGATCGAGATCCTATCTTCACTAGCGAGTTCTGGAGAAGTTTGCAAGAAGCAGTGGGGACTCAATTGTGTCTGAGCACCGCATATCATCCTCAGACAGACGGCCAGACTGAGAGGGTGAATCGTGTTCTAGAAGACCTTTTGAGGCTTTGTATCCTAGATTTTGGAGGTACATGGGAAGAGCATCTTCCATTGGTGGAGTTCGCATATAATAACAGCTTTCAGTCCAGTATTGGTATGGCTCCTTTCGAAGCTCTCTATGGAAGGCCTTGTCGATCACCTACATGTTGGTGGGAATCTACGGACAAGATCTTGCTTGGGCCTGATATGGTTAGGGAGACTTCTGAGAAGGTTGACTTGATTCGAAGAAGGATGAAAGCAGCGCAGGATAGGCAAAAATCATATGCGGACAAGAGAAGGACTGATCTTGAGTTTGAGGTTGGGGATATGGTTTTTGTTAAGGTATCCCCGTTGAGAAATGTTGTTCGCTTCAGATCCGTTGGGAAGTTAGCACCGAGGTTTGTTGGGCCGTTTCCTATCAAGGAAAGGATTGGACGGATGGCATATAGGGTGGAGTTGCCCGACAGACTTAGTGGTGTTCATGATGTATTCCATGTATCACATCTGAGGAAGTGCTTACATGAGACCGCAGAGGTGGTAGAGCCGAGCTTGCTTAGAGATGTAGAGCTTGAGCGTGATGCGACGATTCGACGAGCTCCTACTCGCATCCTTGGGTCAGAGACTAAGAAATTGAGGAATCGAGAGGTTCAGCTAGTCAAAGTGCAATGGGGAGAAGATGAGAGCAACGCGACTTGGGAGACGGAAGCGAAGATGCGTTCATTGTACCCATTTCTTTTTGAGGGTACGTCTTTACTTTCTCCTTTATCGCTTGTCTAGTACTTATCTTATCTTTGGTATGTCCTCTCGTTAGTACCTTTGACCTTTAGATAGGGTAAACCTATGGTTGAAACATGTGTTTGAGACATGTTATGGTTGATGGATGCAAGTGGATGCAAGTGTTTGCTAGTGGTTGCTCGTGGATGCATATACACACACTCTAGGCACTAGATCGGCTCAGTCACTTCATATTGCATATTGCATAAAATTGTGTGTAGGAAGATATATTTATGGATGTATAATGGTTGTGTTATCACATGGATGATGCATTTTGGTGAATGATTGTGCACTCATGTAGATATTGTATGTGTCGATAGGGTTCGCTCGCATACATAATGGATGCATGGCACTATCATGGTTTGCATATGTTCATACATTAGATAGGGAACATATACACACACTTTTTGCATATGCTCATACATCATTAGAAACTGTTTAAGGACAATGGATGCCAGTGTTTGATGGTTGAGTAGATGGTTGTTTGGTTGGTAGGATACGTTCTTCTTGACTTAGAGATTTCGGGGACGAAATCCTTTAAGTAGGGGAGAATGTAACACCCCGTATGTTAAATAACTTGTTATAACATAAATCAGAGCAGAATTAAATTTAATATTCTGAATCAGGGGAAACGGGCTGTGCCATTGCGTTCGTCTTGGAAAAATACGCGAAATAGAGTCCGAGTTTTCGTAAATCGGAGTCCGCATGACCAAGTTATGGCCCGTCAAAGTTTCACGAAAAATCAAAAACGAAAACTGCTCATGTTTTGAGGCCCGGGATGAGTTTTGGGCTGTTTTTTTTTGGGCCCTAAATGGTTCCTACACTTGACTTCTTCCCCAAGACATGCTTTAAAGGCTAGGATTGGTTCTAGGGTATATCCTATGGTCCTAAAACATCTAACTAATCTATATATACACCCTAATACCCCCCTTATCCTTACCAAAATTAGATCTAAGGCCATTATGCCACCACTTAGAAAATTGGAGAGCCTCCACTAAAAATCCTAAGAGGGTTTGCAAGCTAATCTACATCTTCTTCTACTTAATCATTGGGATTTGCTTCATTTAACTTGCTAATCTTGTTTTGGTGAGCTTCTATCCCCTTGATAATCAATTATTGAATTGATTATGATAAGATGTGATAAAGTATGGCTATGTTTGTGGATCCATATATTTATGCAAGCTTGATGTAGTGAATATTATGTGTTTTGCAAGTTATATGCCTTATGTCATGCAAGTTTCATAATATGTAATCATGATATTTTTATGCAAGTTGTTTCATGATGTTTATGATGCAAAACACTAAGTGAATATGGATCCATTATGCAAACATGTTATGCAAGTATGTGAGTACTTATGCAAGTCATGTATATGCTTATATGCATGTTTAACATCTTATGCAAGTATATGAATGTTTATGCAAGTTATGTATATGTTGAAATGCAAGTTTAACATAATATTCAAGCCTATGCAAGTATGTGAATGTTTATGCAAGTTATGTATATGTTGAAATGCAAGTTTAACATAATATGCAAGCCTATGCAAGTATGTGAATGTTTATGCAAGTTATGTACATGTTGAAATGCAAGTTTAACATAATATGCAAGCCTATGCAAGTATGTGAATGTTTATGCAAGTTATGTATATGTTGAAATGCAAGTTTAACATAATATGCAAGCCTATGCAAGTATGTGAATGTTTATGCAAGTTATGCATATGTTGAAATGCAAGTTTAACATAATATGCAAGCCTATGCAAGTATGTGAATGTTTATGCAAGTTATGTATATGTTGAAATGCAAGTTTAACATGATATGCAAGCTTATGCAAGTATATGAATGCTTATGCAAGTATGTGAGTGCTTATGCAAGTTAAGTATATGCTAAAATGCAAGTTCTACATGTTATGCAAATCACATGTATGATGATATGTAAGTTCATATGCAACATGTTATGCAAATCACATGTTTGATGATATGTAAGTTCATATGCAACATGTTATGTAAGACACATGTTTGATAATATGCAAGTTTGGGTCGAATATAGTTGGGTTAATACATGCTCATATATGCAAGTTGACATCCTCTTAACCCATGATAAAGTTATATGCTAAACCCATGTTATGTGTGGTAAATCTTCCCTTTATTATGTTATGTCATAATGACGATTTACGTGGGGAACGATGGGGTTAATTAATATGTTAATTAAAAGTATGTTGAAATGGGTATGATTAAGCATACCATAAAAAAAAAAATTTAATTAACATAAGTGGGAATTTACCTATTGAGTTAGGTCTACCCCATGGGAATTTACCTATTGAGTTAGGTCTACCCATGTTATGGAAAACTTGATATTAATTAGGGATAATTAATATGGGGGTGATTTGTAACGACCCGCATTCTACGCATCATAGGATCGTAGAATATTTATTTCTTTCACATACGAAGTCGTATGGTCATGTAACTTTGGGAGACGACTATTGGGGTCATTTCCCATGTTCATGATTTTTCCCGATTTTTAAATGACCATTTTACCCCTAGTTGGCACTGTTTTGGCCATAACTTTTGACTGGGAATGAATTTTGACCTGAAACCACTTCCATTGGCTTCGGATGATGGTTTCTCTTTCCGTAGAGTGGTCACATTAGCCAAACGGACTCACCGTTTGGGAGATATGGCTGAAACAAGTTTCAGATGGTGAAAGACAGCTTAATTGGGCTTAACCGGGTGATTAGCAGCTAGGCCCAAGGGGGAATTTCGGGTTTAGAGGTATAGGAGGTCTGATTAGGGTTAGGTTGTCACTTTCATTTCAGTTTTGAGCCGCCACAAACCTCCTTGAGACCTTAGTAATGGCTTCCTACATCTAAAACACCCCAAATCACTCTCTAATTGAAGATTAGGCTTAGCAACACCAAATTAAGGAGAAAAAGCACCAAAGCAAGGTTGGAGCTGCTGTTAGACATCAGTATTCGCCCCAAATCAGAGGAGTTTCAGTTCTGAGAATTTCATTTGTGGCCAAGGTGAGTGATAGCATCATTTTGACACTAATTACGGTTGATTAAGGGTAATTAGTGAAGATTAGCGAATTTATACGTAAATAAATTCTGGAAAAATTCTTAAAATTCTAAAATAATGTTTTAAGGCTCTGTTAGAAATTTGGGTTAATTTCGATGTGTTTTATTAATCGTATGCTTAAACATGATTAAGAGGGATTATGGGAAAATATGAAGTTTTAGTCACTTTTTGATCCATTTTGATTCATTTGAATTGTTGTTTGTTGTTTGTGATTGCTATTACATGTTACTATGACCCTATGGTATGTTTCATGATTGATTAGAATAGTTAAATTGCTCGAAAACGTCGTCGAATGGCATAGAAAGCTCGCTGGAAAGTTGCAGAAGTGTGCAGGCTCCGAACCGGTTCGGATCGGAGAAAGGGGTCGGATCGGACTAGGGAACTGACCAAGGGAATCCGAACTGGATGAGGACTTGCCACTGGAAGAAGTTTGGCAGGAAGGAAGGCCATTGTTTAGAGTTGGAGTTGGACAGAAGATCGGATCGGAGCGATGGAGCGGATCGGATCGGAGTAAGCTAGGGAGCGGAGCGGATCGGATCGGAAGAGTGATTGGAGGCCAGATCGGATCGACTTGGAGATGCAGGGCTCGGATCGGAAGCAAAGAAGAAATAAGCTAGGGATTGGAGCGCTGGAGGGAAGGACACCCGACCCGACCTGGAGGAGGATCCCGACCCGACCCGGAGGAAGACACCGACCCGACCCGAAGTGGACTACCGACCCGAACCAAGCTAGACGAGGACCACCAATCCGAACCGATCAGGAAGGTTATACCGAACCGAACCAAGCTAGATGAGGAGCACCGAACCGAACCATACGTGGGCTATTACTACTACGCGATGACTCTTCTGAAGACCCACTCCAATTCAACCAAACCCGAGATGCAAAGGAAGTCCAAATGAGAAGTTAGAGCTTAAGATTCAGATGGGAATCAACGAGTTCACTTCATGATTGGGCTTTGCTGCGGGACGCGTGCTAAGGAGTTATCGACACCTATAGCTTTGGACCACTATGGTAGGAGGTACGAAGGCGGATTCAGGGCCATTATGGCATTGGTAGAACCAAGGGCTATGACCAATGAAGTGGGTCATTGAAATGTTTGGTCATGACTCCAAGTGTTTGGCTTGGTCACAGCAGGGTTTCTACAAGTCGGGATTCGTCGTTACCTCAGTTTGTCTAGTGTTCCAAAGTGGTAGATGTCGTACGCTTTACGCACTGAGTGAGAGATGTGAGGATGGTTGCTATGGATGATTTGTTTGCTATCGTTGTGACATGCACACCCCACCCCCGTATTCTTACATTATTTATTATGGCACCTTGGAGTATTGTACGGTATGTGGTACTAACTCTTTGGTTGCAGGTCCAGGTTCAGGTATGGTTTAGTATACCTGTTATCATTCTGTTTAGATGTTTATCGCTCATACCAGACTTTATGTCTGACCCAGAGTTTTATGTCTCTTCTTATTACTCTGGGTGCTCACACGAGCAGACTAGAGACAGGTTAGCTGGTGATGCACGGGTAGATGATCCGGAGACGAGCAGGAGGCTTCCACGTACTATATACATAATATTCTCCCTGTGTTGTTGAAGATCACTGCTTGGGCATTGTTGGTGTATCTTCTATTTTAGCTTTCTTTTGTTTAGAGACAGTAAATTTGGAAAGTTGTAATAAGCTGTATTTGGATTTCCGCTGCTTTGAGATTGATGTCGGTTTTAGTTATCAGCTTATGCACTGTCTCGCCTGTTTTATGTCAAGTATGTTATTATTATATTTTATTCCATGCGCTGTGAGACATTCTACAGGTTCTTTGATTAGTTCGTTCCCTTCTTTCCTTTCTTCTGACGACCGTCTTGTGCTAGTCGGGCATGTGTACAGCGCACTTTTGGAGGAAATGCAGGTTGGTGCGAGGCGGGCCGTCACACTTGGTATCAGAGCTCTAGGTTGCGTAGTTAACCTAGGGAAGTTATCAGGGAGAGATATTATACGTATACGAGAGAGCGTATTTGTGATTACTTTGGTTTTTAAAAAGCTATATATATATATACTATTAGTAGTATAAGGATGAAGTCGTACTGCACTAGCACCACTATGGAGTCGTTAATCATTTCCTTTTTCAGATTGACGATGAGCCGAGATACTAGAGGTGCTGGTAGGGGAGCTAATAATGGGATTGCTGCTGACATGAGGACGATGTTTACTGACCTCATGAGAGAGATGCTTAGAGATGTGCAGAGGGCAGCTCCCAATGGTGGAAATGGTGGTGGTCCAATAGTGCAGGCGCCAAGAGTCGACTTCGCCAAGCTGAATAAGGACTATACTAGTCTTGGTGGGAAGCCGTTCCACGGAACGGAGTCGGCTACGGATGTTCAAGATTGGTTGGATAGTTGCGAACGTATCTTCGAGGATTTGGGTATCGAGGATGCGATGAAGAGAAAGCTAGCGTCCCGTCAGCTGCAAGGGCGGGCAATGAATTGGTGGAATGCTATAAAGGCAGCTACTCCCGAAGATCAGATTACTTGGGAGCAGTTTAAGGCTCGCTTTAGTGAGAAGTTCATTCCAGCTGCTCAGAAGTCAATGTTGTTTAAGAAATTCTTGGAGCTCAAGCAGAATGGCAGAGCTGTCTCGGAGTATATTGCTGAATTTGACACTTTGTCAAAATATGGGTTATCCCTTATAGATACTGCCGAGAAAAAGAATGAGAAATTCATAACTGGTTTGGATCAGTACTTGGGGGAAAAACTTATTAACCACATCGATGAGACGTTTGAATCGATTGTGGGGAAAGCGTTAAGGTCAGAAAGTCTCTACCCTAAGCCGAAGACTGAAGTTGCATCTGCAGAAGAGCCAAAGCCACAAGCTAGTGGTGGAGGCAAAGGTGGTTCTCAGAATAAGAGAAAGCAGAATCAGGCTAAGGATGGCCAGAAGAAAAAGAATAAGCAAGATATGGAGTGCTTCAGCTGTGGTAAGAAGGGCCATTATGCTAGTAATTGTCGGGCCAAGCCAGCGGATAGGAAGTGCTTCAATTGTGGCCAATTGGGACATCACAAGGACAAGTGTCCACAGCCCCCTAAAGAAAAGCAAATGGTGAAAGCATATGCTCTTAATGCTATTCCTTCTTCGTCGAATGCCCCAACTGCGGCGGAGAAGGGAAAGAGTGTCGTCATTCAAGGTATGCTTTCTGTTTATGATGTTCCTATTAGAGTTTTGTTTGATACCGGAGCTTCCAGTTCTTTCATATCTAGTGACCTGGTAGATAGGTTGGGATTGGAGCCCGAGATTGTCGATAGACCTTTAGTAGTGACGAACCCGATTGGTGGTTCGACTAGTCTTAGCATGATTTGTCGTAATGTGGTTCTATCGAGTCATGGATGCATGTTTGTTTGTGATTGCTTTGTTTTGGGCTTTACTGGGTTTGGCATTATTTTGGGAGTAGATTGGCTCCAAAGATACGGGGTGGTGGTAGACTGTGAGGGCTTGTTGGTGACAGCTAGAGCGGATGATGGGCGGAGGATAGTGTTTGGTGGTCTACCCAGTAAGGGGGTATTGGCTAGTTTTCTAAACTCCCTCGACATTCCGCATAGTGAGTTGTCAGGTTTGCCCGTGGTTGGCCAGTATCCGGATGTTTTCGAAGAAGTGACCGGACTTCCACCACACCGAGAGATTGAGTTTCGTATTGATTTGGTAAAAGATGCCAGACCTATAGTGATGCCACTTCGTCGTATGGCACCAAGGGAGCAGCGAGAGCTCGAGGTGCAAGTCAGCGATCTTCTGAAGAAGGGATTTATCAGAAGGAGTGTTTCTGAATGGGGAGCACCAGTTGTGTTTGCTACCAAGGCGGATGGTTCCCTTCGTTTGTGTGTAGACTACCGCGAATTGAATAAAGTGACGAGGAAGAATAAGTATCCTCTACCGCGGATAGATGATTTGTTTGATCAGTTGAGTGGCGCGAGAATATTTTCTCAGTTGGATCTCGCGACAGGTTTTCATCAGCTTAGAGTGGAAGCTGAGAGTATAGCTAAAACGGCATTTCGGACGCCGTCTGGATTTTATGAATGGTTGGTTATGCCATTTGGGCTGACTAATGCCCCGGCATATTTTGTGGATCTTATGAATAGGGTATTCAGAGATCAGTTGAATAAGTTTGTCCTTGTGTTCGTCGATGATATTTTGGTCTATTCGAGGACAGAGGAAGAACACAAGGAACATTTAAGAGTAGCGATGGAGGTTTTGAGAAAACACCAATTGAAAGCAAAGTTTTCTAAGTGTCACTTCTGGAAGAGGGAAGTGAGGTTCTTGGGCCATGTTATATCAGAGAGTGGTATTGCCGTGGACCCAGCAAAGGTGGCTACGGTACAGGATTGGCCTACGCCCAAGAATGCAACAGATGTAAGGAGTTTCTTGGGATTAGCGGGATATTATCGTAAGTTTATCCAAGGCTTCTCCAAGATAGCAGCACCGTTGACTCAGTTGACCAAGAAGAATCAAGCTTTTGTCTGGGATGAAAGGTGCGAGAATGCATTCAGAAGTCTAAAGGACAAGTTGACAAACGCACCAGTGTTAGTCATTCCTAAGGGGGACGAAGAGATGACGGTATACACGGATGCATGTGGTACCGGACTGGGTGCTGTATTGATGCAAGGCGGTAGGGTTGTAGCTTATGCAAGTCGGCAATTGAAACCGCACGAGAGAAGATACCCTACCCATGATTTAGAGTTGGCAGCGATCGTGTTCGCGTTAAAGATGTGGAGACACTATCTCTTGGGAGAAAGATTTGAGCTGTTTACAGATCATAAGTCGTTGAAGTATCTATTCTCCCAGAAGGATTTAAATCTCCGTCAGCAGAGATGGTTAGAGTTCTTAGCTTCCTATGATTTTGACATCGCATACACACCAGGAAAGGGCAATGCGGTGGCTGATGCATTGAGTAGAAGACATGCCAGCTTAGGGGCTATGTTCCTTGAATGGAAGCAACTGGAGTTTATCGCGGGGTTTGATTTCAGACCAAAGTGCGAATTGGATCCAGAAATGTTAGCAAGTTTGACGATCAGACCCACTTTGATTGAGCGGATCGGCTCTAGTCAGAGGGACGATCCTAACCTATTGGAAATCATCTCCAAGTTAGAAATGGGTATCGATGAGGAGGTGAACAAGTATGGGCTTGATCGAGATGGATGGCTTAGGAAGAATGGAAAGATTGTTGTACCCAATGTCAATGGATTGAGGGATGAAGTGCTTAGAGAATGTCATCACTCAAAACTAACTATACACCCCGGTGGTAATAAGATGTATCGAGATATGAAGCAGACCTACTACTGGGAAGGGATGAAAAGAGACGTTGGGAAATTTATATCCAAGTGCGTGAATTGCCAGCTAGTTAAAGCCGAGCAAAAGAAGCCTAGTGGGTTGTTACAGCCCTTAGAAATTCCCGAATGGAAATGGGAGCAAGTCTCGATGGATTTCATCGATGGTTTACCAAGAACTAGATCGGGATATGACAGCATTTGGGTAATTGTAGACCGACTGACTAAAAGTGCAAGGTTTATACCAGTCAAATCGACCAGAACGGCAGCTAAGTTAGCAGAACTGTATGTGAAGTGGGTAGTGAGATTTCATGGAGTACCTAAAAGCATTGTGAGCGACCGAGACCCGTTGTTCACTAGTGGGTTTTGGAAGAGCTTACAAGAGGCTCTAGGGTCAGAGTTACATCTCAGTACCGCATATCATCCTCAGACCGACGGTCAGACGGAGAGGGTGAACCGTATTTTGGAAGATCTCTTGAGAGCATGTATATTGGATTTTGGTGGATCATGGGATGACCATTTGCATCTAGTAGAGTTTGCATATAATAATAGCTACCAATCCAGTATCGGTATGGCTCCATTTGAAGCTTTGTATGGAAGACCGTGCAACTCACCATCATGTTGGATAGAGACTGGCGAGAAGTTTATGCTTGGACCAGATGTGGTGAGGGAAACTTCAGATAAAATCAAGACCATTCAACAACGAATGAAGGTTGCCCAAGATAGACAGAAGAGTTATGCTGATAAGAGGCGAAGGGACTTAAAATTCTCCGTTGGTGACTTGGTGTTTGTCAAGATTTCCCCGTTGAAGAGCGTAATACGATTTGGCAGGAGAGGCAAGTTGGCACCAAGATTTGTTGGCCCGTTCCCTGTTCTTGAACTAGTCGGGAATTTGGCATATAGGATTGACTTACCAGAGAAGATGGCGGGAGTTCATAACGTATTTCATGTTTCCCAACTAAGGAAGTTCGTTCACGACTCAGATATGACTATTTCACCTGATCAGTTAGAGGACTTCGAAGTAGAACCCGAGGCGGTTGGGAACCGCAAGCCGGCCCGTATTGTCGAGTACGACATGAAGCAACTTCGAAGGAAGGCGGTGAAGCTAGTCAAGGTACAGTGGAGCGAGGACGAGAGTGGTTGTACTTGGGAAACAGAGGAGGACGTAAGGAAGAAGTATCCAGAACTCTTTGTCTGGTAAGATTTTGACTTCGATTTAGTTTTTCCGCATGCTAGGATAGGCTTGTTTGCTTGTTTTGCATGTTTGATTGTTATATGTGGTTGTTAGGCATGCGAGATCCTTTGTATGTTTTGGGTTAAGGAATTTCGGGGGCGAAATTTCTTAAGGGGGGAAGAGTGTAACGACCCGCATTCTACGCATCATAGGATCGTAGAATATTTATTTCTTTCACATACGAAGTCGTATGGTCATGTAACTTTGGGAGACGACTATTGGGGTCATTTCCCATGTTCATGATTTTTCCCGATTTTTAAATGACCATTTTACCCCTAGTTGGCACTGTTTTGGCCATAACTTTTGACTGGGAATGAATTTTGACCTGAAACCACTTCAATTGGCTTCGGATGATGGTTTCTCTTTCCGTAGAGTGGTCACATTAGCCAAACGGACTCACCGTTTGGGAGATATGGCTGAAACAAGTTTCAGATGGTGAAAGACAGCTTAATTGGGCTTAACCGGGTGATTAGCAGCTAGGCCCAAGGGGGAATTTCGGGTTTAGAGGTATAGGAGGTCTGATTAGGGTTAGGTTGTCACTTTCATTTCAGTTTTGAGCCGCCACAAACCTCCTTGAGACCTTAGTAATGGCTTCCTACATCTAAAACACCCCAAATCACTCTCTAATTGAAGATTAGGCTTAGCAACACCAAATTAAGGAGAAAAAGCACCAAAGCAAGGTTGGAGCTGCTGTTAGACATCAGTATTCGCCCCAAATCAGAGGAGTTTCAGTTCTGAGAATTTCATTTGTGGCCAAGGTGAGTGATAGCATCATTTTGACACTAATTACGGTTGATTAAGGGTAATTAGTGAAGATTAGCGAATTTATACGTAAATAAATTCTGGAAAAATTCTTAAAATTCTAAAATAATGTTTTAAGGCTCTGTTAGAAATTTGGGTTAATTTCGATGTGTTTTATTAATCGTATGCTTAAACATGATTAAGAGGGATTATGGGAAAATATGAAGTTTTAGTCACTTTTTGATCCATTTTGATTCATTTGAATTGTTGTTTGCTGTTTGTGATTGCTATTACATGTTACTATGACCCTATGGTATGTTTCATGATTGATTAGAATAGTTAAATTGCTCGAAAACGTCGTCGAATGGCATAGAAAGCTCGCTGGAAAGTTGCAGAAGTGTGCAGGCTCCGAACCGGTTCGGATCGGAGAAAGGGGTCGGATCGGACTAGGGAACTGACCAAGGGAATCCGAACTGGATGAGGACTTGCCACTGGAAGAAGTTTGGCAGGAAGGAAGGCCATTGTTTAGAGTTGGAGTTGGACAGAAGATCGGATCGGAGCGATGGAGCGGATCGGATCGGAGTAAGCTAGGGAGCGGAGCGGATCGGATCGGAAGAGTGATTGGAGGCCAGATCGGATCGACTTGGAGATGCAGGGCTCGGATCGGAAGCAAAGAAGAAATAAGCTAGGGATTGGAGCGCTGGAGGGAAGGACACCCGACCCGACCTGGAGGAGGATCCCGACCCGACCCGGAGGAAGACACCGACCCGACCCGAAGTGGACTACCGACCCGAACCAAGCTAGACGAGGACCACCAATCCGAACCGATCAGGAAGGTTATACCGAACCGAACCAAGCTAGATGAGGAGCACCGAACCGAACCATACGTGGGCTATTACTACTACGCGATGACTCTTCTGAAGACCCACTCCAATTCAACCAAACCCGAGATGCAAAGGAAGTCCAAATGAGAAGTTAGAGCTTAAGATTCAGATGGGAATCAACGAGTTCACTTCATGATTGGGCTTTGTTGCGGGACGCGTGCTAAGGAGTTATCGACACCTATAGCTTTGGACCACTATGGTAGGAGGTACGAAGGCGGATTCAGGGCCATTATGGCATTGGTAGAACCAAGGGCTATGACCAATGAAGTGGGTCATTGAAATGTTTGGTCATGACTCCAAGTGTTTGGCTTGGTCACAGCAGGGTTTCTACAAGTCGGGATTCGTCGTTACCTCAGTTTGTCTAGTGTTCCAAAGTGGTAGATGTCGTACGCTTTACGCACTGAGTGAGAGATGTGAGGATGGTTGCTATGGATGATTTGTTTGCTATCGTTGTGACATGCACACCCCACCCCCGTATTCTTACATTATTTATTATGGCACCTTGGAGTATTGTACGGTATGTGGTACTAACTCTTTGGTTGCAGGTCCAGGTTCAGGTATGGTTTAGTATACCTGTTATCATTCTGTTTAGATGTTTATCGCTCATACCAGACTTTATGTCTGACCCAGAGTTTTATGTCTCTTCTTATTACTCTGGGTGCTCACACGAGCAGACTAGAGACAGGTTAGCTGGTGATGCACGGGTAGATGATCCGGAGACGAGCAGGAGGCTTCCACGTACTATATACATAATATTCTCCCTGTGTTGTTGAAGATCACTGCTTGGGCATTGTTGGTGTATCTTCTATTTTAGCTTTCTTTTGTTTAGAGACAGTAAATTTGGAAAGTTGTAATAAGCTGTATTTGGATTTCCGCTGCTTTGAGATTGATGTCGGTTTTAGTTATCAGCTTATGCACTGTCTCGCCTGTTTTATGTCAAGTATGTTATTATTATATTTTATTCCATGCGCTGTGAGACATTCTACAGGTTCTTTGATTAGTTCGTTCCCTTCTTTCCTTTCTTCTGACGACCGTCTTGTGCTAGTCGGGCATGTGTACAGCGCACTTTTGGAGGAAATGCAGGCTGGTGCGAGGCGGGCCGTCACATGATTAATTAGGTGTAATTAATCGACTAAGACACGAGGTTGGACTCATTTGTAGTGTAAAACTGCCCGGACCCGACCGGCTTAACCAGTTGCTACAAATGTCAGCCCAATGTGAGAGGTCTTAGCCATAAATTAAATACGTGATTAAGGTAAAGACACGAGGTTAGACTCTGTTATGACGTAAGACTGCCCGGATTCTACCGGCTTAACCAGGCGGTCATAACAGCCAGTCTAATGTGGGAGGTCTTTATGGGAGATCACGGTCTTAATTAATTAAGAAACACTTAACCATATTAGCATGTAGTGGGACATGAGGGGTTAAGTGGGTGCCTTGGGTGGCATGTAGTAACTAGTGGGGGTGCCTTGGGTGGCATGAGAAAACTAGTGGGTTGCCTTGGGTGGCAATAGAAAATACGATTAGAATACTTAACCATAGTGGAACATGTAACTAAACATGATTAAAGGGTTAAGTAAGTGCCTTGGGTGGCATGGGGGAATCAAGTAAGTGCCTTGGGTGGCATGCGGAAATCTAGTGGGTGCCTTAAGTGGCAATTGTAATATAATTGGATGACTTAACCAAACCTTAACATGTAAGGGGGCATGATTATAAAAAGGGGTTAAGTGGAATGCACTAGATAAAATGACAAGCTTAAGTAGTAGCTTGTGGGGGCCCATTTCAACCAATATCCCAAACGTATCTTTGTGGGCTCGACCCATGTCGAGTGACGGGACACGCATATTGGGCTTGATTATAAGAGGCCAAAACGGGGTAGCGGTGGCAACGCAAGTCCAACGGGTTTCATATGCGTGTGTGGGCCCGGGCTGGTAGATAAGCCGTTGTTGCATCGTGTAGATATAAAGCCGTGCACCGTTGATAGTATTGGGTAGCCACTTTAGGGGAGTGATACACCCCACTGTGGGACCAGCACGGGTATCTACGTTAGGGAGCCGATCGATGGGGAGTAGTGGGTACACCTAGTAAAGATAGGAGCAGACGGCACCTATGTAGGGGTACACGAAACTACTGGGTAAGATTACTAGGTACACCTAGTGAATGTAGGGGCAGACGACACCTACGTGGTCAGTTATACACCTAGTGGAGATAGGGGCAGACGGCACCTATGTAGTGGCTAGGGGTACACGAGACTACTGGGGAAATTTTCTAAGTCCTTAGAAGGGATCAACCTTTAAGTAGGAATGACTGGTGTGGTGCAGTTAGTAATTATCCTTGGGTGGGTAGATGCGTCTTTACGGTTATCTTAGTTCGTCCTGTGTTCGTGGGCAACTTAGTGTAGTCATTATCCCCAAAGATACCATACCGAGTTCATATCATACCCTAATTACTTTAATAATTGTATTATTAAGGAGATAGGGTTCACTCAGGCTTATGTCTGACCCCCGTTGTTTTTATCTTTTTCCTTCAGGTCCTCAGGTTGGGCCTAGTGCTAGTGGGCTTTGATCAGTTTGCTTTATCTATCTCTTGGAGCTTGGACCGTAGATGTAGAGCTCAGCTTATCTTATCTTTTCTGTTATGGCTATTTGTTATGAGTAGTGGGATTACGTACTTATTTTATTCAGGATGGATATTTTGTACTTGACTCTTGTTATGGTTTTATGATGTAACCAAACATGTTTTACTTTCCGCTGCTATGAGATGATGTTTTAAATTTTCAAGTATTACATTATATCTGTCTTGTTGTAATTTTACTGTTCTATACTCACTAAAAATACTCCACCGATGCTATGGCATTCCCTTAGTGAGTGACTATAGCGGGTGTGGGGTGTTACAACAAATATAATTTGTCGACAATCATTAAAACAACCAATCAACCAAGGCATGCAGTCATCAAACTATTATCACTAACGATGGGTTGCAATTTATACGAATTTAACACTGCACAGAATTTCAGAAAAGTGTGAGAATTAACCCATCTTGATTTTGACTAACGGTTCGCGCTTTGTTTCCCTCCGTTCCAGCTTGACAGCACGGCCTTCAGCTCCATGATCCCAACGACATTTGTTTCGTTAAAAACTCTAATCCACATATTAACATTAAATCATCGACTAATCATCTCTCTAAACACCTGAAATCCGATCCCCTTCCATTGCTTTGACAAAGCACAACTTCTCTATTTCATACGTTCTCCCCAAACAAGACCAACGCTTCATCCAATACCCTCTCATTCACTTTTCTTTAGTGTGGATCTCTCTTTCTGTCCAATACCGAGTTGCATAAGAATTTCTCTGGCGAATGTTGTTGTGGCCCAAAGCCCAACCAACGTTAAAGCCCACCAACCAATTAAGCTGAAACATGAACAACTCCTCCATTTATAACTGTACTGAACAGCCTCTTTTCGTTCACACGCTGACCCTGTAGCTCAAACAAGACCACCTCCTCACCACACGTTTTTCCACCATGAAAATGCTTCACGACACATCACACTCCACTTGGCTCCTTCAATATCTTCCTTTGTATTCGCCTGCTTCCAGCGAAGCCATCCCCTCACTTTATCGCGTTCAACACTCAACAGGACCTCTCTCATGAAAACTGCACTTCCACCACACTTTCTCCCAACTTCGTTGCACCATTACAGTATGGATTCAGCACCACTACCGTTCAGTTCCTTCGTTCCCACTGGCCAATGTTGACAGACAACGAAGTCCCCCACCCCCCGTCCTTTCATTATCATTCCGCTTCTGCCACTTTTACAAACGAGTGCTCCCTTTTTAGTTCACCGCTTCTCGAGTCACTGGCCACCAAAGTTGGCGCTGCCTCCCATCATGTGAGCCCTACCATTACTTCACCGACACCTTACTGTTAAGCTCGGCCTTCTTTCAGTGATTTACGCCTTCATGTGGTCCACGGTCCTAGGCAACGAAGCCTCTATCGCCACCGCAAGCAAAGATACCCGGTTGAACCTTCACGCCCCTCCCCTTTGATTTATTATTAAATCCTAGATTTCGTTTTCAGAAGGAAAGAAGAAGAGTGCAGCTTCATGAAGAAGTATTTAGTCTGGGGATAGAGTTAGGATGATGGGCATATTTATATAGAAATGTATACAATTTAAATATTAAGCCAATTGTACAGAAGTCGTGCTCATTTGCAGCAATTAAGGCGTGAATTCATGAAATAGAGTTAACTTAGATCCTAGTACGTGCGCGGTTCGCCTTAAGTAAGTCCATATATATTTACTCCATTTGCTGTGAGCCGCTATCTATATTCAGATATAGATTAATACCCGAATGGTAAGACCGATTAATCTAATTACTAATTCTGATTAGTTAACCTAACTACCATTGCTTATTTAACTGATTTCGATTAATTATTCTAATATTAATATAATTAATCTAAATAAAACTTACTTAAAACATTATTATATAATTTATTTTGTAACCAGCGACGCATTATAATACCCTATAATTTATAACTTCACTTTGGTTCAGAGGAACAAGTTTTATAACTTTAATTATGTCCATTCGCCCGTCGGTACACTAACGTTTTAAAACAAGGTTTCTGATCGTTGCTGCCAACTAATAAATCAATACGGTCTATTTATTTAAAACATCACGTAAATGTGAAGGTCAATTCAACGTTTAATCATCATTGGGTAACAGTTCTATATTTAAATAATATACAGTGTATTTGAGGAATCCGATCCGATCCCTCCAACCTGTTCGTCTCTGCATTTCAGATAATAATATTTAAATAATTATTTAAATCAAAATTAGCCAATACGACAAATATAATTTGTCGACAATCATTAAAACAACCAATCAACCAAGGCATGCAGTCATCAAACTATTATCACTAACGATGGGTTGCATTTTATACGAATTTAACACTGCACAGAAT
Organism: Allium sativum; assembly: GCA_030737875.1. Taxonomy (NCBI): domain Eukaryota; kingdom Viridiplantae; phylum Streptophyta; class Magnoliopsida; order Asparagales; family Amaryllidaceae; genus Allium; species Allium sativum. The sequence continues at coordinate 549,193,278 of CM060918.1, forward strand.
TTCAGAAAAGTGTGAGAATTAACTCACCTTGATTTTGACTGATGGTTCGCGCTTTGTTTCCCTCCGTTCCAGCTTGACAACATGACCTTCAGCTCCATGATCCCAACGACATTTGTTTCGTTAAAAACTCTAATCCTCATATTAACGTTAAATCATCGGCTAATCATCTCTCTAAACACCTAAAATCTGATCCCCCTCCATTGCTTTGACAAAGCACAACTTCCCTATTTCATACATTATCCTCAAACAAGACCAACACTTCGTCCAATACCATCTCATACACTTTTCTTTAATGTGGATCTCTCTTTCCGTCCAATACCAGTTGCATAAGAATTTCTCTGGCGAATGTCGTTGTGGCCCAAAGCCCAACCAACGTTAAAGCCCACCAACCAATTAAGCTGAAACGTGAACAACTCCTCCATTTATAACTGTACTGAACAGCCTCTTTTCGTTCACATGCTGACCCTGTAGCTCAAACAAGACCACCTCCTCACCACACGTTTTCCTACCATGAAAATGCTTCACGACACATCACACTTCACTTGGCTCCTTCAATATCTTCCTTTGTATTCGCCTGCTTCCAGCGAAGCCATCCCCTCACTTTATCGCGTTCAACACTCAACATGACCTCTCTCATGGAAACTGCACTTCCACCACACTTTCTCTCAACTTCGTTGCACCATTACTGTATGGATTCAGCACCACTACCGTTCAGTTCCTTTGCTCCCACTGGCCAACGTTGACAGACAACGAAGTCCCCCCGTCCTTTCATTATCATTCCGCTTCTGCCACTTTTACAAACGAGTGCTCCCTTTTTAGTTCACCGCTTCTCGAGTCACTGGCCACAAAGTCGGCGCCGCCTCCCACCATGTGAGCCCTACCATCACTTCACCGACACCTTACTGCTAAGCTCGGCCTTCTTTCAGTGATTTACGCCTTCATGTGGTCCACGGCCCCAGGCAGCGAAGCCTCTATCGCCACCGCAAGCAAAGATACCCGGTTGAACCTTCACGCCCCTCCCCTTTGATTTATTATTAAATCCGAGATTTCGTTTTCAGAAGGAAAGAAGAAGAGTGCAGCTTCATGAAGAAGTATTTAGTCTGGGGATAGAGTTAGGATGATGGGCATATTTATATAGAAATGTATATAATTTAAATATTAAGCCAATTGTATAGAAGTCGTGCTCATTTGCAGCAATTAAGGCGTGAATTCATGAAATAGAGTTAACTTAGATTTGTCCAAGTATGTGCGCGGTTCGCCTTAGGGAAATATGGTTTGCAGGATTTGTTTTATTCTGATTTTACGGTTTTTTTTATACGGTCAAATATTTAGGGTATCGCGCCATATAAAAATATATTATTCAGGGATTGCAATGGACTGAAATAAAAATACCGTTGTATCGACTAACGTCCCACGATCCCAAAAATATAATAATATCGGTAGATCAACTTATATTGTGAGACCCCAAAATACTAATACAGGGTGCAAAATACTTCAAATAAAAAGTGGTGTATTTTCCCAATTAAAAATAACAGAAAAATTCTAAAAATTAAATTATAACTATGTCTCAAAGGTCTTATCCAAATCTGAGGCCGATATTTAATTATAATTAAATTATCGTTACGGTTTATAAATGATTCCACAGCGACTTTCTGAAATTTTGAATTGAACATATCTTGCAATCTTTACGATGAAATCTCGATTTGTTTCTTACATTAGAAAATTATCATCTAATTGATTCAACCGGTTCTTGTTTCACTAAAATCCGATTTATATCGGATCCAGTATAACTAATTGAAGTTTAAATCGTAAACTACGAACTGCAGCATCGTTTCAGGCTCATTTCAATTAATTTATAAATATATAAATTCGAACTCCAATTTCTGATTAATAAATTCGAACTCCAATTTCTGATTAATAAATTCGATATATAATTCATTAATATCACCAAATCGTTATTTAACACGGATATTAATATTCGTAATTAACGTTTGAAAATCTGGGACGTTACCTTCCCCCTTAAAAGAATTTCGTCCTCGAAATTACAAAGTATGAAGAATGATCTGAACCCAATTATTTTAAAATAATTACATTTGAATATCCTTAAAATAAATTCAGATTCCTTAAAATTTAAAATTTCGCCATCACCTCCTCCGTACGGCTCGATCAGAACAACTGCCACTCTGGGCCTCAACTTCTCCAAAAAAACTAAAACCAAACGACTATCGAATTCAGGGATATAAAACCAATCTCCAACCAATAATATATTAAGTTTTACCTTTTTGTCAGGCAACTCAATTCCAATTCCGACGTAAATCAACTCTTTAGCTTTCAATCTGTACTTCCATATCTATAACCATATAAATTCCATGATCTTCTCGATTCTGCACTTTTCTCGATCGATAATACAAGTAACACATACATGGTTATCTCTTTCAGTTCATAAATGATTCTATTCAACTAGCTAACGTCCAATCAATCACAATTAACTTAATCCCTAAATTTAATTTAATTTGTTAAACATAATTATTTAATTTCACTTAACATGGTTAAATTCCTTTTCCAGATTTAATTATTAATTGGGTTAATTCTAATTCGTAATTCAATTCGAATTTCAATCCAATCAAGTAAGACAACTAAATACCCAATATCACTATATTATGGAAAATTATTTCCTTTTTATAAAAATATAATTTGGGCAAAATTATTTCATTTACCCGTTTAACAAAACAATTTAAAACAATTTTATACTCAAATACGCACTCTCGTATATGTATTCGAACTCAATGTAGGATATTCCTAATCCCATCTCTATTGAGTTACACCACAGAGCCAAGGTTATTTCTAAACCATTGCTCTGATACCACGTTGTAACGTCCCACTTTTTCGTACTAATTTAAACTGACATTTTACTACCACAGTCAACTCAAATTATACAGAAAAGCAGAATGTTAAGAGAAAGAAGTTAGAGGATGAGAAAGATAAGATAGAACTAACATAATAGAAGATTAAGAAAAACATCATAATCTCACAACGAAACAAATAAAATATAATATCAAATCTCTTTATACAAAAAGAAGCTATATATATACATACCAATCATCAGAGTACATCATATATCAGACACAGTGGAAATAAACTCTAGATAACTAGCGGTGAAGCCTCCTGCTTCCAGCTCTTGAACTCCAAGTGGAACTGAACCTGTAAATATGCTCGGTCTGACCCGAGCGCATTTGATTTAAAACAAAATTCACCCAGATCAGTCTGGAATACTTTCAGTGGTAAATTCCCAATAAACAGTTTTGATATATCCAGATCCAGTGATATTATAATAGTGTCTATCAATCACAAATAATTAACCAAGTAGTAGAACGCTTGCATCTCACGCTCTACATATTTATTTTATAATAAAAAACCACGAGCGCTTATTGGAGATTGGATTCCAACTAACAAGGTATGGGAGCACCTTCTGATCAGTGTACTCTAGAGGGTATACACTGGGGTTCAACAAGAACGTCTTGCAACCCGGCCTCACATGACCGACCACTCATTTAGCTTGAGTGTATCGAATATATTGCCACCACGATTGTCGGCCGTCCAACCGTCATCCAAAGATACAGAATCGAGAAGAAGGATAAAATATGAATTTTCTCTAGATCGGTGACAAGACACCCTGCTTGGGTATGACCCAACTAGCCATGCTGCCCTGCCCAACTTCTGTCTTTCCTGGCTGTGAGGCTAAAGGCTACGCTTATCTTCTAGAACAACACACCATCATTCACTTTGAATGCCACATCGTCAAACCCGTTAAATCACTAATCGATTTCCTTAAAATATCACGGGTTTAAAAAGCTAAGAGAAACGAATTTCTCCGCCACTAGACATAATACCTTCTGGAGATCAACCGTACGCGAATGTTAGGAATACTTTGTCAGACACTCGTCCATACAAGTCATCCAGGAACAGGATGAACCGAAGGCACTCTCCTACTGCATCCTGTATAGGAGTCACCCCTGGGATCAGTAGCGAGAAGTCCTTGCAATCCCTTAGATCTCAACCACGACAGAATCACAGTGTATCTCTTTTTGTTTGAGAGCTACCCAGAGATTATAAGTAGTCCTTCCGCTTATGAAATTCTACGGGTCTTCAATGCTCCATCTTTATTCTTTGCCTGCTAGTTTCGTATGCAACATTGATTCGAAGTGGGTTTGGTTCCAGTCCCATCCTGGTCTCTTCGAAACAACACGTCAAAAGGGTTAAGTATATTTCACTGATAGATTGGTGTTTTAACTATCGATGTCAAAATAGTATGGTCAAGTTCGTTGGCAGCTCGAATCATTTTACTCATTAAACCATATCCTCGATCCTTCAAATCATTTTATATTCTTATTTTAAATCCCATCGTTTCCTTACGATTATAACTATAACCACATTCTTATATAATGTACTTACCTAATCCACTTTAGTTCTTTAATTTGAAACATCGCTATTCACTAATCTTTTCCATTTCTTATACTTTGGAAAAACCCTATACTCTCAATTCAAGTATAAACAAATTTACTCTTCAAACTCGAGTTAAAGATTTGTCAAATCATACATCGCTTATTTTTAATCTCCTTTCAACTTATGAACATTTACTTAAACCTCATTACTTATGTAATACTTATTTTAAACCACCATCTACGTTTACTTCGTTAAAACTTCTAACCCATTCCATATTCTTATATATATGTATAAAACTCTTTTTTGATCCCCTTGATTGTACTTCACTTAATCATTATACTTTGCTTCACGACCTGATATAATGTCTTTGTTTCATAGTACCACTAAGTTTTGTTTCAAATCCTGATCCCTTCTTTCATTTAGAAAGTTCATTATTTTAATTATCATCAATTAAAATAATAATCAACCTTAGCTTACTTTGTTAGTGATTGAAAACAGATTAGTTAATCACTTACTTAAACAATTGCTAATCATATTAATGATTATTATAAATTTACTAATCATATTTAAACCTCGTTAAATAAAAAGATTTTTAATCATTACATTAAACCAAATATTCGTTAAATCTTCTCCATTAGATTAATCGAAGACCGATTAATCTAATTACTAATTCTGATTAGTTAACCTAATTACCATTGCTTATTTAACTGATTTTGATTAATTATTCTAATATTAATATTATTAATCTAAATAAAACTTACTTAAAACATTATTATATAATTTATTTCGTAACCAGCGACGCATTATAATACCCTATAATTTATAACTTCACTTTGGTTCAGAGGAACAAGTTTTATAACTTTAATTACGGCCATTCGCCCGTCGGTACACTAACGTTTTAAAACAAGGTTTCTGGTCGTTGCTGCCAACTACTAAATCAATACGGTCTATTTATTTAAAACATCACATAAATGTGAAGGTCAATTCAACGTTCAATCATTACTGGGTAACAGTTCTATATTTAAATAATATACAGTGTATTTGAGGAATCCGGTTGGATCCCTCCAACCTGTTCGTCCCTGCATTTCAGATAATAATATTTAAATAATTATTTAAATCAAAATCACCCAATACGACAAATATAGTTTGTCGATAATCATTAAAACAACCAATCAACCAAGGCATGAAGTCATCAAACTATTATCACTAACGATGGGTTGCAATTTATACGAATTTAACACTGCACAGAATTTCAGAAAAGTGTGAGAATTAACCCACCTTGATTTTGACTAACGGTTCGCGCTTTGTTTCCCTCCGTTCCAGCTTGACAGCACGGTCTTCAGCTCCATGATCCCAACGACATTTGTTTCGTTAAAAACTCTAATCCACATATTAACATTAAATCATCGACTAATCATCTCTCTAAACACCTGAAATCTGATCCCCTTCAATTGCTTTGACAAAGCACAACTTCTCTATTTCATACGTTCTCCCCAAACAAGACCAACGCTTCATCCAATACCCTCTCATTCACTTTTCTTTAGTGTGGATCTCTCTTTCCGTCCAATACCCAGTTGCATAAGAATTTCTCTGGCGAATGTCGTTGTGGCCCAAAGCCCAACCAACGTTAAAGCCCACCAACCAATTAAGCTGAAACATGAACAACTCCTCCATTTATAACTGTACTGAACAGCCTCTTTTCGTTCACACGCTGACCCTGTAGCTCAAACAAGACCACCTCCTCACCACACGTTTTCCCACCATGAAAATGCTTCACGACACATCACACTCCACTTGGCTCCTTCAATATCTTCCTTTGTATTCGCCTGCTTCCAGCGAAGCCATCCCCTCACTTTATCGCGTTCAACACTCAACAGGACCTCTCTCATGAAAACTGCATTTCCACCACACTTTCTCTCAACTTCGTTGCACAATTACAGTATGGATTCAGCACCACTACCGTTCAGTTCCTTTGCTCCCACTGGCCAATGTTGACAGACAACGAAGTCCCCCCCCCCCCGTCCTTTCATTATCATTCCGCTTCTGCCACTTTTACAAACGAGTGCTCCCTTTTTAGTTCACCGCTTCTCGAGTCACTGGCCACCAAAGTTGGCGCTGCCTCCCATCATGTGAGCCCTACCATCACTTCACCGACACCTTACTGCTAAGCTCGGCCTTCTTTCAGTGATTTACGCCTTCATGTGGTCCACGGTCCTAGGCAACGAAGCCTCTATCGCCACCGCAAGCAAAGATACCCGGTTGAACCTTCACACCCCTCCCCTTTGATTTATTATTAAATCCGAGATTTTTTTTCAGAAGGAAAGAAGAAGAGTGTAGCTTCATGAAGAAGTATTTAGTCTGGGGATAGAGTTAGGATGATGGGCATATTTATATAGAAATGTATACAATTTAAATATTAAGCCAATTGTACAGAAGTCGTGCTCATTTGCAGCAATTAAGGCGTGAATTCATGAAATAGAGTTAACTTAGATCCTAGTACGTGCGCGGTTCGCCTTAGGGAAATGGGGTTTGCAGGATTTGTTTTATTCTGATTTTACATTTTTGTTTTGTTTTATACGGTCAGATATTTAGGGTATCACGCCATATAAAAATATATTATTCAGGGATTGCTATGGACTGAAATAAAAATACCGTTGTATCGACTAATGTCCCATGATCCCAAAAATATAATAATATCGGTAGATCAACTTATGTTGTGAAACCCCAAAATACTGATGCAGGGTGCAAAATACTTCAAATAAAAAGTGGCGTATTTTCCCAATTAAAAATTATAGTAAAATTCAAAAAATTAAATTATAACTATGTCTCAAAGGTCTTATCCAAATTCGAGGCCGATATTTAATTATAATTAAATTATCGTTAAGGTTTATAAATGATTCCACAGCGACTTTCTGAAATTTTGAACATATCTTGCAATCTTTACGATGAAATCTCGATTTGTTTCTTACATTAGAAAATTATCATCTAATTAATTCAACCGGTTCTTGTTTCATTGAAATCCGATTTATATCGGATCCGGTATAACTAATTGAAGTTTAAATCGTAAACTACGAACTGCAGCATCGTTTCAGGCTCGTTTCAATTAATTTATAAATATATAAATTTGAACTCCAATTTCTGATTAATAAATTCGAACTCCAATTTCTGATTAATAAATTCAATATATAATTCATTAATATCACCAAATCGTTATTTAACACGGATATTAATATTCGTAATTAACGTTCGAAAATCTGGGATGTTACAATCAACCTTCATATGCACCTATAGCACAACCCGCATATCATGCAATAACACACACTAGTAACCATCTCTTCCTCCCTGCCCATAGTATTGTCATCATCAAACAATTAATGGTGAGCTCACAGCAACCCCATCCTCTTCCATATGAACTGCCAACGCTAACCTGTCAACTTCAAGAACCAAAGTTTGAACCCAATTCATAAATCAAACTGAACACCTTAGCGCTTTCCGAACTAGAATTGCAATTGCACCATTGTATCCTCAACCTACTGCCCAAAACCAGCAATTCACAACCAGAACTCAATTCTGACCACCTACCACTGCCTGAACCGTCTCCATACCTTGCTGCACCTCAATCGATCTCCAACGCATAACCCGGTTGAAGCCAATCCACCGACCTTAAAAACCCGCAAACACCTCCCTTGAAATCGCGACCCGACCACATTTCAAACTTGTATCCACCGCCTAGTCCCAAACTAGAATGACTGCTGGTTGTAGAAGCCCATTTTTTAAAAAGAATAGTCTTGTTTATTTTTGAGTAGAGAAGGGAATAAGGGTTAGTAAATTGTTTTTGTAACTAGAGTTAACCATGGTCTATTGGCCTTGATTGGTTTTTTTTAATGTTTTTTACATTCTGTGTTTTTAAATTTCCAATGAAAGATTGCTTTCTGACTTTGGTAAATTGACCAAGAAGATTTGCATTGTTTTCAGTTCTATAATCATTAAAAGAGAGTTCGTTTCAAATCTTCATTTCAGATGCAAAAATAGAAAGAGAAGAATTGCTTATGAAATGGCTTTACATATGCTGAAGCCAAAAAGTGGAACAAACACCTAAAGAATATTATGAAGAGATAAAAATGAAGAAAATGTAAACGAAAAAAAGGAAAAAGCAAGCAAACACGAATTTATAGCGGTTCGACGTTGTTTGGCCTATGTCCACTCTATAATTATCTAAAATAAATTAAGAAATTATAAGTTACAATCTTGGAATTCTAGTACAATGCCTGATTGCGAAGAATATAATGTTATGGAGGTGATCCAAGTGCTAAAAGTCCTCATTTCGTAGCCTCTAGGGACTATTTATAGCTTAGGGTGGTTCCCGGTTTGACCTTGCCACATGGCATCCGATCAAACATAGCAGGAGAGGGGTGGAAGTAGTCTAAAGATCGTGCAAAACATCTTGACTTGGCTCGGCAGGGACAGGTAGTAGTTGATTTGAGTTTGTAGCAAAGTGGACTAAATACGTTAGAGCGGTGGAACATGTCTTCAACAAATTTTTCAATCTGATGATTGATAGAATAGCGGAAGTTGAGTGATTCATCTGGGGGAATGTCTCCCCGGCTCGACTATGCCTGGATCGACATAGTTGAGCCGGAGTTAGGTCAACTCGGAGTGCTCTTGCTTTTTGAACGGAGCTGGATAGCAATGTCTTATTACTACTATATCAAGCTGAGATGCACCGATCCGGGGCCACTATCATCTTCGAGCCGAATTCCATCTTGCTTCCTCTTTGTCGATCCAAGTTCGTGTCAAACTAAATTTCCCTAAGTACTCATCTTAGTCGATACGAGAATATGTCAAACTGAGACTAGTGCTACATCGTGATAGCCTTGCTCAATCTTATGAGCGTCCAAACGTGCTCCGCTTGAGTCCAGGGCATTAGGATTATGAATGCTTGTGATCTTGATGGCCTTGCAAAAAGACAGGTCAATACTTTCCGCCCAAAGTACATTGTGTCATAGGAGAAATGTTCTTTGAGAAGGTTGAGCTGCACCTTCTTGGATATATCACTGAATAATGATGAGTAGTCACGTCGAGTCGTCGGCTCCTGTATGTAGTCGTCCACTTACAGGTCACTGCCGAATGATATTGTCGTCTTGCGCTAGTCGAGTCAAACCATCCATCACATAAGTCAGTGTATGATATAGTAGCTGAGGCCAGGAAATAGTATGAAAGTTATCGTTCTTCCTTTTCTCTCTTTCTTATGTTATCGAATCGAAATAACCGACCCAAACTGTCTTGAATCGACATATCAATCTGGATTTAGTCAAATTTCAACATCAGACCGAATCCCCTTCTCTTCAAGGAGATTATGAAGGGTCTTTTTTCCTTCTTCGAGGAGAATACGACATACTGATTTCTACCATCCGAATTGAGACATGTAAAATCCTCAAAAACATAAATCGATTCAACCGCGTTTATGCAATTAACTTAGGTGGGTCTCGACATGTTTTGCTTAATGTTTTTATTCACGATTTCATTCGAATTAAGCATTGAATCCACATCAAATGTATTTGGTGTGTCGAAGAAGACAATAATCTATGCTTCAAGATTTCTGAAGTGGTGTTGGGTCCCATAGAGGTAGTGGGGAAGAAAGGATTGGAGTGATTTGAAGTCCGGAAGGCAGCTGTGTGGTCTCCGTTCAGTATAGCGTATATCAATTCGAGGATGCATGGGACTGGAGAGAGAACATTTGGATAGGTTTGGAGAAAGTTTGGTGGTCCGGATCGATGTTTCCATCTGTCAGTCCGGAATGTGGTTGGATCGGAGGAGTCAATGAGCAAAGGTGGGGGCCCAGATAGACATGCATCTTGATCGATTGGGGGGTAATCAGGCTGAACGAGTTGCATTGGTGATGTATCTTCTGGGGATACCTAGATCGAAGATGCCATCATCAAACCAAGAATGTCGATATGGGAAAATCGACCCCGAGCTTACCGATCCAAACCAGATCGACCCCATTCTTGAACCTTTAACTTTGACACTTCCACCAAACTCGACAATCTCAATAGCCTTGTATCACATGATGATTGCTAAAGAATTAGTTTTGGACAAGCATCTGGATAGTTAGGACAGAGCATATAAGGACTTCGTTACTACCAAAATTCTCTTAGCATAAGATGGCAGTGAAGGGATGTTGAATGAGTATAAGCATGGAAGGAAAAACCCAAGAGCAACATAGACCAACACCTTTCAGGAATAAAGGAGCTCAATACCTTCGGGACGACAACAAAGTTCACCCGGTGGGGTCCATCGGACGGGGACTACCCAAAGGAGGGTTCAGTGAAGAAAAATAACCTAAGACAAGGATCAGGAAAGAGGAAAGCACAGGCTCCGCTTATTGAAACCCCAAAGGACTATCGGGATCAACCCACCTAACGCTGACACACTAGAGGAAGAAGAGTATCGGACCAATACATGAAGATTTTCCAAGGCCGACTTCAGTGAATCGACTTCATGTATAACGAAGTGCTACCTTCACGAGTAACAGAAATATCACCGGAAGCCACCTTCTGGAGAACCAAACCATCTCAAAATTTTTTCCGAAAGGTTAAACCAAGACCCAAGCAAGGATACAGGCTACCCATACTAATCCACCTAGTACCTAAACCAGCAACGGTTTCAAATCGGTAGGTATCTACGTACATCATGAGGACAGGCTCCTCTAAGTACTCACGATAAAGCCGAAGGCCTACATCCGTAAGCTTACGTCTGAGAGCCAACGCCCGAAAGCTGCTACCGAAGGTTCAAACATCGTCCACAAATCGCCACAACAACAAACCTGTGTCAGTCTTTGGGAAGCCCAAGTCGTCCGAAACCCTCACTTCGAAGACTGTAATCGGCACCACAAGGACAACCAGAACCCAGATGCCCGATACCAGGAGGAAAAAGTGGCCAATAGAGGCCCGTGCAAGCCCAATAGTCTAACAGTGAAAGGACCCGAATTCTCTATAAATAGGACCATAGGAGTCACATATGAGGGGGACGAACTTTTTATTCCTCAAATCAGTTATTCTCTCCTAAAGAGGAGAAAATCATCAATTCTTGTAATACATCTACAATTTATGAATGGAGAATTTCCGACTCATAAGCATCTTACAATTTGATAATATTTTTGTGCCATAATGATGAAACAGGGAGTTAAAACTAACTTTACTGATGAGAAGATCAATCGGGATACCCTAGCAATGGAGAAGGAACTCTATAAAAATACGAAGTCTCTTTCCCCTTGCCTCAAGGGTTTGCCATGATTGATCGACACTCTCACGATGAGCCTAACATTTCCTAACCCTTGAAAAAGGAGGTCATCTGTGGGTTCATAACTTGATCTTCAACGTGTTTCTGACCCCTCTCTGGTGTTGGTCAGACGCGGAATGATCGTTGAAGTTAATGAATATCATATTGCCTTCTTCCCCGATGTCAGGGGAAGTGTTAGCCTGTTTTCTTCTTATTACAGTACGTCACACCATCTTCATGACTTGGGGGGCTATCAATTTCACAGATCTTAGTATTATTAAGCTAGATAACCTTCCCAAAAGTCAATTCGGAATACCCTCGCACAATATGTGCTATACCCATCCCTTGGGAATAAGATAATTAATCATTAGAGTTGAGATTCTTATACCCAGGGGAAGGCAGTCTAGCTTAGATTTATAGGTTTCAAAACGTATTTCGATAACTCTGAGTCATGAGGTGTCAGATCCCGTGGACACATGTCTTATATCTCATAATCCGGGTGTTGACGAAAAATGTCGTTAAAATTTTGGCGCTAGAAGGAGGGCCTGAACCTCCGACCTTGCGGTTAATTTGTTAAAATTAGTTTGGTGAATTTATTGGTCCATGGCAGGAAAGATTAAATAAAAAAGATTGGAGGATCGAAAAAAAGCGCTGGATCCCAACGCCAACCTTAAAGGAAATGAGGGTCCAACACTTAACCAAATAATAACTAGAAGGGAGCCACATCTAATCCACAACAACCGCTAGACTCAAACGCCATGGAAAATATTGTCGCAAGAATCTTGGTCTTGGAAAACCAACTTCAAGAAGTGCAGGCTTAGGTCAACGCCGCTCAGGCACAAAAGTCCTCAAGGCTCACCAGATCTAGCGAGAGAGAGATGAATGAATCTCCTAAAAGAAAAGCTCCCGTTCAACAATTGGAAGCAAAACAGAAGCTTAAGGCAACCTCTTCCAAGAAGAAGAGGTCCTACCTGACGGGAATAGATCATCAAGGGAATCAGTACGAGAAGGAACAATCTAGGAGCTCCACCTCCAAAGGCTACGATCCTAAGAGAATGAACTATGACAACACGTAAGCTTACATCAAAGATCTCACTCAGAAAACCATTAAGGACTTGTTGGGAAGTAAGGGGAAGAGGACCCAAGTGGACAGAGTAAACAACAATGAAAGAGTAGCTCCATTCATCGATGAAATTATGAACACCATAATACCGTCGAGAGTGAAAGTTCCAACCATAAAGTATCCCGGGACAATTGATCCCGATGATCATCTAATGGCTTTCGACTGGCATATGGATCTTTATAACGCTTCAGGAACCGTCAGATGTCGTCTTTTCCCGATTACCTTTCAAGGGATAGCAACGAAATGGTATCGCCAGTATAGGGAAAGCACCATTTACTCATGGAAATAATTCTCTTACGGATTTTTCACGCAGTTCTGCATCTGCAAAGATCCCACTATAGACTATACGGTCATTGCTAACACCAAACAAAGGCAAGGGGAGTCTCTCGAGGATTATTTAAAATGGTTCAACATCGAAGCCTTAAAGGCCAAGGACATGAATGACCGTGACAAGCTGATTGCCGCACACTTAGGGCTACTTGAAAACACCTCTTTCTGGAAGGAGTTATATATTCATGGCTACAAAGACCTGCAAGACTCCATTTCCAAGCCGACAAGTTTATCCGCATGGATGAACTGTACTTTACAAAGAGGAAGTTTGGGCCTTGAGGGGAAGGAGGAAGGCCGAACTTTGGACGAAAGCTAACGGAAGGAAATCAAAAGAGGACGAGGTGGGAAGATTCTAATACTAACTCAGTTGTCCTGAACAAGCCCATCTCGTATGTGTATGCCGTCACAAAAGAAAGGGTCAATAACTTCCCCATCTCGTTCAAAGCCAAAAATTGCCCTAAACCTCATTCTGGTGGTAAATATTGCGAATTCCACAAAACCAGCGGACACAAGACTAACGAGTACAAGGTATTGGACGGGATTATCCAGAAACTAATCTGAGAGGGACATATAAAGGAATTTGTTTAATAAGACAACATCAGCTCATCACGCAAGTGGACAACAGAAGGTTTTGGTAAATGCAATATGAGTTTCTATGGAGGAAAGCAACCTAGATTTAGAGCCACCCGTAAACTGAATCAACGTGATTCATGGAGGGCCACAACCCGCCGAAAGATGTCCGAAAGCCAGAAATCAGTACATGAAAGAAGCCATTGAGGGAATCTTCTCCATTCAAGAGGACCCATCATTGAAGAACACACGTTATGCTCTCAAGATGCATAACCTGGTAGTCTCTTCGGAAGAAATGAAAAAAGGGGTCCGTCACCCACATAATGACCCCCTTATGATAACAGCGCAGATAGGCCTTTTGGTTGTTTCTAAAGTTCTGGTGGATACTGGAAGTGCTGTCAATGTCATCTTCAAACACGCCTTCAATCAGATGGGAATTTCCAAGAAGAAGCTAGAGCCAGCAACGAACCAATCTTCAGATTCAACAACAAGGGTTTAACTCCGGTAGGTCAAATCAACCTGCTAGTTCAAGCGGGATTATCCCCGTAGGAATTTCGAAACTCTCTTCGTTGTGATCGATCAACCGTACTATTATAATGCCTTCTTTGGACGATCGACTTTAGAGGAAATGGACGCCTTCATCTCTTCCAAATATCTCATGTTAAAATTCCTGACCAAACAGGGATGGGGTACCATCAAGGGAGAACAGTTTAGCTCCCGCGAGTTGTACTTCAGAACGGTTGAAAAATACAAGTGGGAGTGTTCATGATATTTTGATTCTTCTACTGTTTTTATGCCTTTGGATAGGGGATTCTTACATCCCTCATTCGAAGCTAAGGTAAAAATAAATAAGACTGACAAATGCACTAATGTTGGTATGCTTCTTTGAAAAGGAAGAGGAAAGGATCCAATGAAGTAAACCCGGCTAAGGAAGGAGAAATCAACACAGATTTGGATTCTAGAGGAGACATCAAAAGAATAAAACCAATAGAAGAAGTGGAAGAAGTAAACATGGACTCAGAGGACAAATCGAAGGTCGTCGGCATAGGGAGAAGGTTAATGGACCCCTCATAAGTGACTTAATTCGGCTCCTATAGCTTAACAAATACGTTTTCACTTAGACCCATTCAGACATGATTGGTATCAACCCTTCAATCATGAGCCATGCCTTAAACATTGACCTTCGGTAACCCCAGTCCGACAAAAGAAGAGACAATATAATAGAGACCGGATAGGGGCCTTGAAGGAGGAAGTCAAAAGGTTGGAAACTAACGGGTTTATCCAAGAGGTTCTTTACTCGAAATGGCTATCCAATCCTGTGCTAGTGAAGAAGTCCAATAGGAAGTGGAGGACGTGTGTTGATTACACGGATTTAAACAAGGCTTGCCTAAAAGATTGCTACCCTCTTCCATGGATTGACCAATTGGTTGATGCCACGAGTGGTCACAAGGTATTATCCCTCATGGATGCTTACTCGGGATACAATCAAATTCCGATGCACAAACCCGATGAGTAGCATACAAGCTTTATCACTGACTGGGGAACGTTTTGTTATAAGGTAATGCCCTTCGGTTTGAGGAACGCAGGGGTAATATACCAAAGACTAGTAAACAGGATGTTTCAATAGTAAATAGGGCTCAATATGGAGGTATATGTGGATGACATGCCGGTGAAGTCTACCAAAATAGAGAACCATCTAAAGGATCTAGAGGAAATGTTCGAGGTCTTAAGAAGTTACCAAATGAAGCTAAACCCTCAAAAATGTTCTTTTGGAGTTCAATGTGAAAAGTTTTTGGTGTATGTGGTAAGTGAACAGGGGATTGAAGCCAGCACTAACCAAATACACGCTATTAAAGATATGGGGGAACCTAAAACAAGCAAGGAAGTCATGAGCCTAAATGGGAAAGTGGCAGCCCTCAGTAGGTTCATTTCCAAAGCCACCGACAAATGTATTCATTTCTTCGATGTTATAAAGAAAAAGAGGAATTTCGAATGGAATGAAGAGTGTAGGAAGGCATTCCACGAATTAAAAATTTATATGGGAATGCCTCCGATTTTATCCAGTCCCGAGAAAGGAGAAGATCTATACCTATATATGGCTATTTCAGAACATGTAGTAAGCTCAGTCCTGATAAGAGAGAATAATGGGACTCAGCATCCCATCTACTACGTTAGCCGAAGGCTAAAGGACGCAAAAACCCGATACCTTGTTATAGATAGGTTAACATATTGCTTGATCCTAACCGCGCGAAAGCTCAGATGTTATTTCCAGGCTCACCCTATTAGGGTCTTAACTAGCTTTCTGCTCAAGAAAGTGTTCAGTAAACCAGAAACCTCGGGGAGGTTGACTAAATAGGGTGTCGAGCTTAGCCAATACGAGATGGAGTTCCATCCTCGGGCAACAATTAAAGGACAAGCTCTCGCAGATTTCATGAACGAGTGCACGAGCCTCATTTCAGAACAATTAGTTAATGAAAATGTCTTAAAAACTAAATGGCAACTCTTTGTAGATGGAGCCTCCAACGAGCAGGGAGCAGGGGTAGGCTATGTTATAATCACCCCTAACGTACACTGCTTGCACTATGCCATGAAGTTAGGATTTCCGGCAACCAACAACGTGGTCGAGTATGAATCAATGATAGCTGGCTTGAATCTAGCACTAAAGTTGAAGATACCGCGGATATAAATCTTTGGTGATTCACAATTAATGGTAAACCAAATAAAATAGACATATCAAACAAAGGATAAGTGGCTGATCCTATACATCAAGAGGGTACAGAAGATGCTTTCCCTATTTGAGGACTTCTCAGTTCATCGGATTCCCCACGGGGAGAACGCCCAAGCAGATCTGCTAGAAAAATTGGCCAGCTCCCGTGGGGCTCCCGAAACATGAATAGTGTCGGTGGGATATCATGAAACGCCTAGCATCGAGCAGGAAGAATGGGAAACGGGGAAAGAATTACTAGCCTTGACCAGATCCCAAGCCTTAAGAAAGGGAGACAAAGGAAACCAATAAAGAAACTTCGAAAGGGAACCCCCCATAACGAAAACAAACCGCCAACAGGAGACCACATGGATGACTCCCATAGTAGACTAAATCATAAGAGGAACCTTACCCCTTATTATGTAAGACGTGAGAAAGATAAAACACCAAGCTCCTACATTTGTGATCATAAACGACATACTCTACAAAAAGGGACATTCACTTCCTTACTTGAGGTGTGTAAATTCCAAAGATGGACTTAGCCTGTTAAAAGAAGCTCATGAAGGATGGTGCGGGGACCATTCTAGTGGAGTTAAGCTAGCCAAAAGGGTCATGCGACAAGGTTATTATTAGCCGCGGAAGATTAGTCAAGCAGTTGAGTATGTCAAGAGATGTGAAAAATGTCAAAAGTACTCAAAGGTGCCACAGCTTCCTCCCAGTGAACTAACCACTATATCAAGCCCCTGGCCAGTCGATGTATGGGGAATAGATTTAATTGGGCTCTTACCACTCGCCAAGGGTGGAGCTAAATATGCTGTAGTAGCTATCGACTACATCACCAAGTGGGTGGAGAAAGAACCCCTTCCGACTATCACGTCCAAAAAGGTATTAAGATTCGTAATAAAAAGTATTATTTCTCGCTTCGGAATTCCACACAAAATCATATCGGATAACGGAACACATTTTGAGAGCGAAGAGTTCACTCGATTCTGTGCGAGAAATGGAATCACCAAAAGTTTCTCCTCAGTAGCCCATCTGAAAGCTAACGGAGCGGTGGAAGCCGCCAATAAGACCATTAAGACAATCCTTAAAAAACGCCTAAATCAAGCCAAAGGAAATTGGGCAGAAGAGTTGCCTTTAGTGCTATGGGCGTACAGAACTTCTACTAAAATAGCCATGGGACACACCCCCTTCTCCCTAACATATGGATGTGAAGTTATACTTCCAGTTGAGGTCAAAATCCCATCATATATAAGGATAGCATATGCGTTTGACCCCAACCAAGAGTTAAGGAAGGAATCACTAGACCTGATACAAGGACTAAGAGATGAGGCGGCAATTAGAACCACTGAATATAAAAGGAGGATTACAAAATACTAAAATTCAAAGGTCAGAGCTAGAATTTTCACTAATGGTGAATTAGTGCTATGAAGGATGAGGGCTAACACTAAGAACCCAACGGATGGACCTCTCGGTCAAAATTGGGAAGGACCCCTGATCATCAATTAAGAAGTTATGCCCAGAACATATCGGCTATGCAGACCCAACAGCGATCTCGTTCCGAAAATATGGAACTCGAAACATCTAAGACCATATTTCTCAACGGTAAAGGAATAAGAAACAATACTTTCTTTCAAAAGATAATTACGCTACAAAGGGCATGGAAACCCTTCCAATGACTCAAGGGAGGCTCGGTAGGTGGTCGAGTAAAAAAAAAAAGATTAAATCCCTCGTCATCACCAAATTGGCTGGGGAGAGGCATCCCCCGGAGGGGGATGGTGTATTAGTCTTTCTCCATTCCCGAATCAAAGGGGGCAGGGTTAAAGCATTAAAAGCGTAAGCCTCTGTTTCACACCAGAAATGGTCGTGGCGGTGCATCTAACTTTAGCATGCCTTGCCTCTTCTCGCAGAAGAGTACGCCTGCCTCTGCTCACAGAAGAGTACGCCCTGCCTCTGCTACAACTAAGCAAGTTCTACCTCTACTCGTAGAAGAGCACGTCCTACCTCTGCTTATGTTCCGCGTTACCCACATAAGTGAACACAAACCCCTATAATCGCCTATAATCGTCCGGATAGGGCACCCCTCGGAGGGGGTGGTGTATAAGCCTCTATCAGAACCTACGATGGTCCTTATAGTGTGTCAAAAGAATAAACCTTAGTTCTATGTCTACGATGGACCCATCTAAGTTTCTAAGACCTTATCATCGCCTACAATGGTCAGGGTAAGGAGCCTCTTGGAGGGAGGTCGGGTAAGTCCTTAGGCCCTGCTTGTGGATAAGCTAGCCAAGCGCTCCAGACGCACATGCCCAGAGAGTGGGTAACAAAGCACGTACATCCTCTGCTTTGACATCAAAAGCCTAAGGAGAGGCTCAAGAAGCATGTACAACCTCTTCTTCACCAATTGAATCCAAAAGGGATACCGAAACAACAAATACCGGAGGAGGTTCTAGTCTTCTATTATTAAATACCGGAATCTGGGTCGATTCGGTGCTGCACAAATACCGGAACGGGTTCCGGTCTTCTATTATTAAATACCCGAATCTGGGTCGATTTGGCACTTCAAAAATACCGGAGGGGGTTCCGGTCTTCTATTATTAAATACCTGATTCTGGATCGATTCGGCATTTCACAAATACCGGAGGGGGTTCCGGTCTTCTACTATTAATACCCGAATCTGGGTGGATTCGGCTCTTCGTTAATACCGAAAGGGTTCCCAATCTTCATTTTTTAAAATACCCGAATCTGGGTGGATTCAGATATTCGTTAATAACGGAAGGGTTCCTGGACTTCAATCTTTGAAATACCCGAGTCTGGGTGGATTCGACTCTTCGTTAATACCGGAAGGGTTCCCGGACTTCAATCTTTAAAATACCCGAATCTAGGTGGATTCGGCTCTTCGTTAATACCGGAAGGGTTCCCAGACTTCAATCTTTTAAATACCCGAATCTGGATGGATTCAGCCCTTCATTAATATCGGAAGGGTTCCCGGACTTCAATCTTACGATCTGGATGGATTCGGCCCTTCGTTAATACCGGAAGTGTTCCCGGTCTTCAGTCTTTGAATCTCTGAATCTGGGTAGGATTCAACTATTCATTATTACTGAAAGGAATTTCCGGCCTTTTATCTATATCAATGCTCGAATTTGGTCAGTTCATTTCTCCACAAACGCCGAAAATGGACCTCTTTGCTGAGATTCATGTCGTAGTCCAACATTGAAAGACAACTGGTGACTAAATAGGATAGAGCTTGGAAAGAGAAGATTGACTTGGAAAGTCGAAGACACCCCTTCACTAGGGGGGGGGGGGAGAGGTAAATGTTACTACCAAAATTCTCTTAGCATAAGATGGTAGTGAAGGGATGCTGAATGAGTATAGGCATGGAAAGAAAAACCCAAGAGCAACATAGACCAACACCTTTTAGGAAGAAAGGAGCCCAAGACCTTCAGAAAGACAGTAAAGTTCACCCGGCAGGGACTACCCAAAGGAGGGTTCCGTGACGAAAAATAACCTAAGATAAGGATCAGGAAAGAGGAAAGCACATGCTCCACTTATCGAAACCCCGAAGGACTATTGGGATCAACCCACTTAACGCCGACACACTAGAGGAAGAAGAGTATCAGACCAATACATAAAGATTGTCGAATGACGAATTTTGAGAATCAACTTAATGTATAACGAAGGGCTTCCTTCACAAGTAGCATAAATATCACCGGAAGCCTCCTTCCGGAGAACCAAACCATCTCAAAAGTTTTTCCGAAAGGTTAAACCAAGAACCAAGCAGGGATGCAGGCTACCCGTACTAATCCACCTAGTACCTAAACCAACAACGGTTTCAAACCGGTTGGTATCTACGTACATCATGAGGACAGGCTCCTCTAAGTACTCAAAGCCGAAGGCCTACATCCAGAATCTTACGTCTAAGAGCCCACGCCCGGAAGCTGCTACCGGAGTTTCAAACATCGTCCGCAAATCGCCATGACAACAAACCTGTGTCAGTCTCGGGAAAGCCCAAGTCGTCCGGAACCCTCACTTTGAAGACCGTAATTGGCACCACAAGGACAACCGACCAGACGCCCGAGACCGAGAGGAAAAAGCGGCCAACAGAGGCCCGCGCAGGCCCAACAGTGTAACAACGAAAGGACCCCGGATACTCTATAAATAGGAATCCTGGAGTCACATATGAATGGAGTGAACTTTTTATTCCTCAAATCAATTATTCTCTCCTAAGGAGGAGAAAATCATCAATTCTTGTAATACATCTACAATTTATGAATGGAGAATTTCCGACTCTTAAGAATCTTGCGATTTGATAATCTTTTTGTGCCATAATGATGAAACAGGGAGTTAACACTAACTTTACTGATGAGAGATCAATCGGGATACCCTAGCAATGGAGAAGGAACTCTATAAAAGTACAGAGTCTCTTTCCCTTCGCCTCAAGGGTTTGCCATGATTGATCGACACTTTCACGATGAGCCTAGAATTTCCTGACCCTTGAAAAAGGGGGTCATTTGTGGGTTCATAACTTGATCTTCGACGTGATTCTGACCCCTCTCTAGTGTTGGTCAGAAGCAGAATGATCATTGAAGTTAATGAACATCATATTGCCATCTTCCCGAGGTCGGGGGAAGTGTTAGCCTGTTTTCTTCTATTACAGTACGTCGCGACATTTTTATGACTTGGGGGGCTATCAATTTCACAAATCTTAGTATTATTAAGCTGGATAACCTTCCCAAAAGTCAATTCGGAATACCCTCACACAATACGTACTCTACCCATCCCTTGGGAATAAGATAATTAATCATTAGAGTTGAGATTCTCATACCCAAGGAAAGGTAGTCTAGCTTAGATTTACAGGTCTCAAAACGTATTTCGATAACTCTGACTCAAGAGGTGTCAGATCCCGTGGACACGTGTCTTATATCTCATAATTTGGGTGCTGACGAAAAATATCGTCAACAGACTTAACTTGATGTTGCATAGCATATGACTTCGAACATTAGAACATAGCTCCTCGCAATAATATAATGTAGAACCAGTGGCAACTGAGATTTGGTGATACGGTTGGTAATGGTCTTTTGAGTCGAATCGTTGCATACTTCTAATGCTTTCCTTATGTTGTTATTTCGGTTTTTCCTTCACTTCACATACTACACTAGTACACACACGGGAGAGGGGGAGGGGGTACATTCTTCACTCTAACCAATGATGTCTTTTTGGATAGCATATCTAAAAGATGTTTAGAAAATATCAAACAAGAGACTCTAGGGTTGGAAGGGGGAAAACACTCCCACAAAATCCTAATATAGTCTAATTCTTTGATTGAATCAGATATAGACTCCTAATACAGAGTTCAACCCCACGATGCAGAGGCCAGAGTTTCATTGTCAGTGGAAGAGTCATCATCCGAGTAGGAAGAGGTAGCAGTAGTAGGAGAGGAAGGGGCTAGTTACATGCTTCCTAGAGTTGTTTTCCTCGAGAACCCAACTGACTCGTGGCCTATGACCATAAATGAAGGGAAATTGAGCAGGTTTTTGTGCAAAGCACATGGTTCCTTAGGAGATTATTCGGGTTCCAACTCTGGGTGAGACTGCCCATAGCCTACCAGAAGGTTTAATGACAATAAGCTGAAAAATGTGTACAGTTGGATGCATTACTCCATTTAGTTCATTTATAGTTAGCTTTCTCTACCGCATGAAGTTAACACCTACGCAGCTTCATCCTACAGTTTATCTATACCTCTTCTCACTATACATCGTATATATGGAGAATCTGGGCTAAGAGCCTACTTTCGTTGACGTAATCTTCTTCTATAATTTCAAGCATCGGAGGGTGTGACTTCATCCTTTCTTTATTTTGAATCCGCTCAAGGAAAGAAGATCATCAAGGAGGGATTCAGCAAACTGGGGACAGAAGACCAAAATTGTTTTATGTTCCTCGGCAGGAAGTATGCGCCATAAGATGGCTTCAATGAAGTTAGCGTCAAGTCTTAGCCTACTTTTCTTGGCTTCACGGGAGAACTTCTGACACTTGTTACTCTTTGCACGTAGTTCTATAACTAAGCCCATTGGGCCAAGTCTATCCTGATCTTATTGTTTCCTTGCAGAACACTCCCAAAAAATAGTCAAAATGTTAGGAGATGCATCACTGATGAATTCCTGCATCGTTATCATCTGTTCGATCCCACTCGTAGCATGGGAGTGGATGGAGCTCAAGCTCCGGCTGTCGTGCCCCCAGTAGCTGTGCCCTAGTAGGGGAGCCAACAGCCTTACCTTCGGTCGGAGGGTTTGTAGTCGCTGCAGATCGACCTTAAGTCCGGGCCAAGAAATTTGCTAAGAAGGGAAAGCTGCTAAGGACAAGGATGACCTTGGGTCCAATAGGGAGTCCTAGGAAGGGGAGAAAGAGCCATCTCTCAAGAAATTAGTTGAGGAAAGGCCTAAGAGCCCTCCTCTGGAGGAGGCAACTATAGAAAAGGAGAAGTCTCCTTCCAAAACGCCATCTCCATGAAAGTCCCCAGATCATAGCACCTAGTCAGAAGATGTCGAATCACCATCCGGGACTTATCCGATTTTCCGTTGTTGGGCAAAATATATTCTTCTTAAAATTTGGATTCTTCTTCCTTCTTCCCAAGGTCCGAGGAAGAGACAACTCCCATCAAGACCAGGGAGATAACTAAAACAAGCCTGACACCAGGCTCTGGTCCATTAGAGGGATCACTAGGACACACACGACACGAGCACCGCACGTCACAAAACATTTTCATTATATGTTTTCCAAGTTCTAACTTGAATTTTTTTCTGAATTTCAGGTGCCATGACTAAAAGTAAGAAATACGATAGGATGTTTAGATCTAGCATCTCCAGAGGCAAACCTACATATCAAAGCTCCTCAAAACAGGAATACTAGGAGAGGCACTATCAGGAGGAAAAGGAGCAGGAGAGGGAAAAGGAAAGAGAACGTGGAAAGGAGAGGGAACGAGAAAGAATCCAAAGGGAGCATGATAGAGAGAAGGAGAAAGAATACGAGAGGGGAAAGCGTCATCATGACTCCGCTTATGGATCTCATAAAAAAACTTCCCGTTCCCATGATAGAATTCCTAGCGAGCATTTCCCAGATCAAGGGTCTGAAACAAGATAAGCTTCCTCCTTCTCCAATTACACAATCCAAGAAGGCTCTTCCAAAAGGTGGAGGACCCATGCCCAAAAGGTGTAAAGAGAAAGTTGTTCAACATGTGCCTTCCCAAGGACAAGAGGTAACAATTTAACATCAAAGGAGAAGTTGGAAAAGTCAATCCGAGACCACTACTTCAATCATATACAGTTTCTGCCTTCTCTAGAGCCAGTGGTAACAACTGTCGATGACAGGATGAGATCAAATCTTAATTTTATACTTTTGCAATACCAGGAGATGACCACATATTAAAGGAGGCTATCCAATGCCATTCGGAGTCTTGAACTAGACATCACCAACATAAAACTAGAGTGGAGTTTGGACAAGAGTGCTCTGAAGCATGCAATGAAAAATTTGGTGGAAAGTGAAACTCAAATTACAGCCCCCAAGAAATTGTATGCCAAAACTAAAGAAGAGCTTGAAGGGGTAAGGTGCAAATTTAGTACCAAGCTTAGTCATTGGTCATTCAAGGCCAAGTCCATGGAGGATGAGCTGAAATTGGTGGGCAAGCAAAATAAGTCCCTCAATGCAGAAAATGAGTTTCTAAGGAAGGAGAAGGAGAAGATGCCCATGGAGAATGCACAACTTAAATCCCAACTAGATGCCTCTAAGGATGCGAATAAGAAGGCATAAGAGAATGTTCATACTTCTCTTGAGTCCGCTGTGAGCTCCCAGACTCGATATGATAAAGAAATAAGGGAGCTTGAGGCTAAAGTTGTTGAGGCCGAGCAGATGGAGAACTTCGGGAACCACGTGTTAACTTTATATGCACGGTCCTTCGATACTAGGACTTGTCATAGGATGAAAATTACCAACAAACTCTGGCTGAGACATGGGTTGTATTCCTAGAGGAAACGAGGCAGGCCTTGGTAGGAGGTGTGGTGAATGAGGAAGAGCTAAAGGCTACCCTCTTGAGGGATAACGAGCCAAAGGTGCTTGTTGACGGTCAGTGACTACTTAAAGAAGAGGAGGATGCAAAGCGACTTCTCCTTAATGGAAAGAACACAATCGAAGGGGAGACTGACATGGGCAAAGACAATACAACTTCTGCTCAATCAACAAGTTAGCCTATCAAAATCGTGGATCCCACGACATTTGAAGTCGTCGTTTCACCTCCTCCAACTCAAGGTATAGAGAGAATAGAGGAGTACAACTCCGATGACCCAACTCTTATTCCACATAAGCCTCTAACTCCAATTTCTGAGGTGAAGACTCCTGCAACTCCTGGGGATGACTCTGCAGAAGGTATTTCTTTGCTTTCTCTACACAGTTCGAGCGAGTTATCATGGTATGTCGCCGTGCTAAGTAGTTTCTAGTCGAGAGGCCCATTATCCCATCTGGAATGACAATTGTTGCTCTTCCTTCTTTAGGCACACCGTTGATCAAGGCTGCTCCCGCAGAAGAAGAGAAAACAAAAGAGGGGTCTCAAGTGGCCCCTATTGATTGTGTAGGCAAGAAGTAGGGGATGATCGACACTCTAAAAGACTTGGACGAAAAACAGCCCACACCGAGGCGGCAATGATGTCATATACATCGGAAAGACCGGGAAGATAGGAGATTTAAGCCTGGCGGAGATCAAGTCACATCAAGAGGGAAAACATCTCAAGGTGAAGATAAAAACAACACTGGGTCTCCGCTCCATCGATCCTCTTCAAATCATCCCTCCTCGTAGGACCGATGCGTCAGTCCCTCCAATCAAGTCGCCTTTCTCATGAAAGTGACAGAAGAAGAAGCGTGATAAACCCAATTCTGGGTCCGAGGAATCATCCAGTGAGAAATCTACAAAGAAAATTCTCACTGAGGCAAAGATGGACGAACTAAAGAAGTCAAAGAAGCTAAAGTCTTGATAGCTGTTGCTGTTGCTTTTGAAATTTTCTTTATATGCTCTTTATCGTCGTATGCGAGTGCGACCCTCGCATGCTTGACCGTATTTATAAATAAACCTACTTTTTGAATAAAAAAATTCGTTTGTTTGCAAGTTTTGTTTCGCTCTCCATCAAATGTACTCGTGTTTTATTATTTGAAAGTCTTGCTCTATTTATAAGTTGTCTCGCTTGAGTGAGTAGGATGAGTCGTATCGCAGTTCGAAGGTATAGAGCATATGACCAGAATTAACTTTGAATCACGCATCGAGTCAAGGGCATGTTCGAAGTTAATTTATAAGTTTGTGCTCATGCCCCAAGCGTCGGTGGTGGTTGGGCTAAGTCTGTCGGACATCTGGTCCTTAAGTCTTTATAATCCTGCCCTTGTCATAGGGTAGTGGAGTTAATGAGGATGTTGTGGTTCATTCTTTATACTCTCCTATAGCCAGTATAGTTTAGAGTCATGGATTAAGCGGTCTTAAGTCGTAGTGCACCATCCATGCCAACCCTACTCGCTTTATACTCTCTTTCAAGTCGACGAGAGTTAAAGTTGATCATGTGAGTGGTCGAGTCACATTCGCTTGGGTGACTATACTACCATTTAGTCTCAAAAGTGAGGATTGCCTTATCGAGCATCGATGTCAAGCTTGGATGCTGGGTTATATCTGACTAGTCGTGGTTTTGAGTGAGCTCGTCGAAACATTAGCGAATGAGTGTCGTTGGGGAATTAGTCATACCCCATGTTCATATTTTTGTTTAAGCCGGTCTGATCATATCATTTAGCCAAATCAATAAGCATAACCATGTGGCATGGAAGGATCTTTTGTTTATAAACAATGACAGTTGGCGAGTCATGCCTTACTATAGAAGAATTGAGATATTCTATCTATTACCCATAATAGAAAACAAAATAATACCGCTACTGATGTAGACACTTTAATCTTGCAGCATTTTCTTACTTCTGTGTTCTCCACCATTTAAATTATTTTATTCCAAACGATTCCCCGTCTATTTTTTTCGTAACCGTATCCCCATTATCCTTTCCGTGTTTGTTCCTCCAGCATTATTTCTCAGTTTCTTCTCCTCTTTGCATATCCTACTGTGACCTACGATTCATCCTTTCTGTAATCCTAGATTACCGACTGGGTTCATTCATCGTTCCTCCCTTTCACTGGACGACCCTAAACTATTGTCTTCTGCTCCAACTTTTTAACTAATGACATCTACAGATTGTCTATGCATTCTCTTTCCTACGTGTACCCTCAGATGTAAACAAATCTCAAAGTTTTCCCGATCCGTATCATAACTCCTTTCACAAATCCACAATACCCTTTTTTCCCACTTTACTGTCTTCCACAGTAGATGTCAACAAAAATCCCGATTTCCCAATACCAGAGATAAGACTTTTATCATTTTTTGCCATCAATTCAATGCGTCATTTATTCCACTTGGTTATTTGATCTATCAGGATGTGCTTACACTGGATTCCAACGTCCAATAAAAGTGCAAAATCGTTTTATCTACTTGGTTGTTTTTTCGATCTTGACGGGATTATCCTTGATATCAAGATCAGGTAATATGCATAAAACTACCGTTCGATTTTTGTAGATCATGTAAAGGTTTACAGTATTTGTTTATGTTCAAATTTCTTAGCACTTGAGCCCTACTTCATAAATAATATGAGTTTTTCAATATACCTTAAATGTTTTGCGTTCGATCTCAGTTATGAGTTTTTGATCAATGATTTTACGCCCGTGGATGTTTAAAGGTACAACTACTTTAGTCTCAATGCAAAATGGAACTATATGTGTATTCTTTTGTTTTCTAATTTGACATTTGCCTAGATTTATTTATAGTTGGGTGTTGGAATCCTTTACCTTCAATGTTTATAGTTAAAATTGGTCATAAACTAGGGAATACACTTCTATGCATCTTTGTTTTTTGACAATTACGACAAAGCTTGGTTTTGGTATTTTATACTATCCATTTGCATTTTGACTTATCTCCGTTTTGTTTGTCGTACGACTCAGTTTGCTACATACGATAAATAATTTTACTTCACTCGCATTTTGAGAACAAGAGTGAAAGGTTTTAGTAGCTATTCACTTATGGATGAAACTTACCCTAATTTTGGTCTACCTATGGATGATAATTATTTCTGTTATTAAGTTGTTATCTTATATTCGCTTTATATGTCAAACAAACTACATTGACAAATCTGAGCATATTCTAATTGGAACGAGAAAGTATAATTTGTCCACCATATATAACTTATACCATCCACTTACACTCATAAGCGATTATCAATAACCAAGTTGTACATGTTCATCTATAATTGGAATTGACTATTATAAAGATCAAAGTTCTACAGCTTTTTTTTATTAAGGTACTTCATATTTTAGAGCATAAGTATCTTATGTGCCACAAAGCCTATTTGTTTTCCCATTTTGCGTCTTACCAAATTGTGTAAGTTACATGGTGTATATAGATATATGGCCAGTTCAGCGTAGAAAATAATTAAATACTTCAGTCCAGATGACAGATAGAGATAAATATGAGTTTTTTCAACGACCACCATTTTCGAATCAAGTGATAAGTAATTGGTATTTTTTGTGCCAATTACATTTTTTCCAAAACTTGCTTTACTTGATATTGCAAGTGCACCAAATTAGTTCTCAGCCTTTTTAGTTGTTATGACAAATAGATGTTAAAGTCTAAGAGGTAACTCCTGTATAGATAACGGCTACTCACTGTACGGTGCACAAATAAAACATGTGGCCATGGCTGAAAAAGTCTTGAAGTATACAGATAAACTAATGAACGGAGTAGAAATAACGGAGACTCACTTGGTGTAAGCGCTTAATTTAAAAATAGTATTTAACCATGGTTGTTTTACGACTTATTCATTCTTACTCCAGTTCTGCTATCTCCAAAATATGTTGAAGCACGTTTTGAGTTTTTAAAATTTTTAGAACTGCATTTATTATATTTGATTTACTAAAGACATTATTTTAAGTTATTCCTCCATGATGTGTAACTCCTACACATGACAAGTCAAATACCTTGTGACAGTCGATTTATGTCTATATATCAATTCCTTTTAACATTTATCACTGTCTACAGTTTAAAACTGATTCTTTGGCTGTATCTATATACCATTACAAAAAATATTATTACAATTGAATAATGGTAAGATATATGATTGTGTTCTTATGTGTTATTTCTTTTATTTGGATTGGCATCTTTCTGATATACCTGATCAATGAAACAGTCTGATTGTCCATGCGGATACCACGAAATGATTTGGCAAGTTGTGAGTCATATATGCTTGGGCTTCAAATTTGGATTTTTTTGGGGAATGTAAACGTGTTATAGTTTATAAAATGCAAATCTTTATTCTGTGTGGATTTTTGCGGTCTACTATCACATAATGATTTCTGAGTGCTTGATTGGTGACGAGAATGGTTCCATCGTTTTCACCGCCGAAAACTAGCAAGTTGACATGATGAAAACTGGAACCACTGTAATACTCCGCAAAGCAAAAAATAGAAATGTTCAAAGGATCGATGAGGCTAGTGGTTGACAAGTGAGGCCGTGTCGAAGTTACTGAGCCTACTTATTTTACGGTCATTATGGATAACAATCTTTCCTTGGTTGAATATGAGCTGGTTATCCATGAAAACCGAAACCTGCTAGCAGATAAATGTGGCGTTGTATTTAGAAATGCTCTGGGCTTTCTTTGTCTTTCCTTCAACTTTTGTTAACATCCTATCTACATACGTTTTGGGTTTAACTAACGCTTTATCAAGAATGATGTTGGCCGTCTTCACATTTAAAAAAAAATTGATGTGTTTTTATCTCATGATCCCACTTCAGATGTACACTGCACTTTCCATTTGAAGTGACTATGGCTGCTATACCATTTTGGAATGTAAGCACGATTGACTGCGTAGTATTGGCGTATCGCCTCATGCATAACAGACTTTATGAATCAACTAAATGACTGCATCACAAGTTGAAAGTTTAATGTTGCACATAGATTAAAAAACTACGGCTACTGCATAATACTTTGTATTTCAACTACTATATTTATCTATTTTCAGATTTCAATATTCTCCTCCCTTCTTTATAGTGCGGTGCTAAGGGCACCTCACTTTGTGTTTCTGATTACCAGAGCCACTGCCGAACGTTTTTTTTTCTTGCATCGGCGGTCAAACGCCTGCCGATCGTCGTTCAGGCGGCGGGTTGTGGTAGCCCGAAGCACTTTTTGTGGCGCCCTTAGCACCGCTCTCTTTATATCATGTGAAATTTAGTTTGAATAATTGCTCAACTTGGAGCAATGTTTATTAACATGTCCCAATTTTGTTGCACCATATTTCTACAGTGATGATCATGTTACCGAAACCAACTATTTAAACTTTAATGCAATTTATCTCTGCATCACTTGTATGTTTTCCTCTTAATGAGAGGCTGGCAAATTTATTTGCAATTTAATTTGGTTAACTTAGATCCTATAGAAATGCATATCCCACCCCCAAATTTTTTATATACCTTGATTATATTTTTTTAAAAGTTTAAACCGAAGAAGCTGTTACATTTAAATTCTGCTTTTCTTTTCCCGTTTTTGAAGAACATGAAATTTAGTGTGGATAATCATTACACCTTAGTGCAATATTCACTAACAACTCCAAATTTTATTGTGTACTATTTTCAGAGTGATGATCGTCTTTCTAGATCACCTACTTTCATGCTACATATCTGCATATCAATTTTTGATTATCCTCTTAATACGAGGTTTTTAAATCTATTTGCAAGTTAATTTGATTAACTTATGTCCTTTGAAAATGCACATTGCATCCCCAAATCCTTTTTTCTTCTTTACACTTCATATTAGTTCGTCCAACTCTATATATATTACCAATTCAAAAATGTTCTAAACTCACTAAATATGGCAATAAAACTTTTACAAAGCTCTTCATTTTGTAACATGAATAGTATGAGAAGATCCAAAAATTTCGAACAACTTATCTTATGTACTGCAAGCATTCATATTAATCGTTGTTTGTGTAGGAATATGAACACTTAGACATGTTTTAACATGGCTTTTAAGTCCATATCATGCTCAAATTGTACGACTACCAGGAACATTATCATGTACTTAAATTGGTATTATTTTTAGTTTTTAAAATTGTTCCAAGTTGAAGTTTGAATTATTTTAAAATTTGTGTCTCTAGCAGCAACATACAACTATTGATGAGTATCATGTTACATTTACTTAGCTCCATTAGAATACATTTTTTTATTTTTATTTTTTTGTTATGTCACATTATTAGAAGGAAAAGGACTGCAAAATATATACTTTACGAAGTACTTAATTGAATAACTATCATGGTTTAGCACATGTATATTTCAGATTAATTGCGACAATAAATATTTATCTAAATCCCATTAAAAATGCTAACTGTGTGGGAAGTAAAACAATAGTTGTTATATTCTTGGTTTGTATGTATTATTCGAATATATGAAAGCAGAATCCATATTCCAAATTTCTTTCACGTGTCATTTAGTTATTTTAAACTAAAAAACAGTTGTAAAATATTGTAGGTGTCATTCAATTATTCTAAACTCTGATTTATCTCGCTTATAACCATTCCTCTTTCCTCTGCACTCCGTTCCAGCTCTATTTAAATGAAACAGGGTAACTACTCCTTTAATATTTCGTATAAATAATTCTTCCTTCAATTAATGTGAAGGATTTTTTTTTTTTTTTTTTTTTTTTTTTTTTTTTTTTTTTTTACCACGCTGTAGTGAAAATCATGTAATGGAAGTGCTCCTTCTGCCCCGGTGGCTTCATACATTAACCTATGAGATAAAATGGGACTCTAACTTCCAAAGGTACTTTATGTTGTTTGCTTATTTCACATGGAATTGTGAACATCCTCTACTAGAGTTATACAAAAGCTGCTTTCACTTTGATCAAATCCATGGTGGTATTTTTATTCAGTCTTTGTTGGATATGATTCATAGATAGAAGATACTAAAGATAAAATCATGTATTGTTTTCTTTTCTGTGTTTACTGTTAATACCATGCAACTGACATTGGTTCATGTTTTAGTGATTTTTGTGGGGTTTCAACTGTCATTGTCTGTTAAGTAGGATGTTGAGTTGAAGGCTTTTGAAGTTACATGCTATATAAATGCCCCCACAACCATCTATTTCAATGGAGGATAGTTTTGGTGACTCTTGATTAGCTCCACGTTTCTGTAATTTCTTACCACTGTCATCAATCATGCAAGCCTATGCATCTCCTCATTTTTCTAATAATTCTAGCGATGTCAACTGTAAAATTCTAGCAAAATTCAGTGCATTTCTCTTCCTTTTCTGATTACTCAAATACGTAAAAAGCAATTTGTATGGTGTAACAATGACTCCGATATTTAATCAATCTTATGAACTATATTGGGTAATCTGTTTTCTGTTTTCATCTTTTGATTTCAATATCTGATATAGATGTTCATGAATGGTGAATTTTCTATTTTAATTACTTGATCTTCACTATCATGCCATATCCTTCATTTGTCAATGAATGCAAACTTCTTACAGATTTTGTTCCCCTTTCTCTAACTCAATCTGGCCCCTAACGTTAATTTCAAATCATACGTATTCCTTATCATTCTCTTATTGTTCAAACCATAACATGGACCTGCTTCATTTGTTAAAGCACCAATTCAGTTATTTTATTATGTTAATCTTATTAATTATTCGACGCAATTTTTTAATCATTTGATTTTCAATCAACCAATTAATGTTGGAAAAATAACTAATTCAATTACATGGTTTTTATTATTATTTATTTGTTCCGTTGTCAAGCCAAAATTGTTTCCCCTGCTTGCAACTTACCAAAATCCTACACTTATTGATGATCTGATTGTGATGCTATATATGAAGAAGAAGTTAGTCTTTGGTAAAACAAGTATATATTATATTAACAACATAAAGGTTAAGCAAATTCAATAAGTATGCTTATCAGTGCAAAATTCAATAAGTATGATTATCAGTGCAAAGAAGAGTCATTTTTCAAACGATCTTTTAAAAATCACTAGACAACTTTACCAGATAACTATAAAATAAACCAAAGTCCCATGTATTGCTTATGTTTACTCAATGCAATTAGCGAGTTCTGGTTGGTGCTACCGTGAATGGTTGGATATGAAATACAAAAAAAAAATAGATCTGACTGATAGAATGATCGTTATGAATCTGAGTTTGACATATTTGGTGAACAATTAAAATAAAGATGGAATACATTATTGCATATGGATATAGAATATCAAAAGTTGTTAAATCGAATATGCTATCTGCATAGATAATTTCGAATCATTTGTGCATGCTGATAAGTTGCTTGCTGTCTTCTGCTTTGTATTCCAGTTAGGAGTATGATATTGGTTCGATTACCATTACGAACTGAATGTGACCATATCAAGTTTTGTATTATTCACTTTCAAAATTTTATGATTTCTAATTTGTAATAGTAATTTCATTGTGGTTTAAATTTTAGTACAAGCCTTATACTATTGTATATGCTTACTGTACTAACGTAAGATTAACATAGCCCATATGTCCTATTTCTAGATAAAAAATATTCATACTTGAATAATAGGCTTTCTTAGAGTTAATTTATTTAATTCACATACGAACCTTTCTATATATAAATTTCCAAAAGGTTTGGATCTCCAAAATTCAGTGAAGTTTTATATATTACGTTCAATATTGTATTAAAGTTTAGCTTAGAGGTCCCATCAAATTTGTTCATAGGTATTTTTTTTAAAACTTCACATACCTGCAGCCGTTCGCACGCATCAATAGAATATTTTTGGCTACATACACTTCAAAACTGGGGCTGTCAATGGATATCCGAAAAATCCGAAATTTGTCCGCATCCGCATCCGAAAAGCGGACAAATATCCGATACCCGGAAAAGCGGATGCGGATATAGGCATATCCGCATCAGAAAATTATCCGTCCGCTTATTTTCACAATTACAGTTTAAATTATGCGTATTTTAACATAATTAAATGTACTAATTTATTGTTTTGCTAAATTAAAAGTCTACTAAATGCATGTTAATTGCTCAAATTATATATTATCATCATATTTATTTATTTTTATCACTTTAGTAATTAATTAGGTTGAAAAAGCTTAATATTAAACCAAAAAAAATTCATTAATGTTCATTGATTTATCGATCGTTGGCGGAGCGGATAATTATCCGATATCCGTCCGTATCCGCGGATGCGGATATCCGAAATCCGAAAATGGTTTCGGATGCGGATACGGATATGGCACTATCCGCATCTGAAAGTATCCGTTGACAGCCCTATTCAAAACGTGTGCTTGGTGCTAACCACTTAATGAAATTATATTTTTTTAAAAGTAGGGTAAACTATGCTAAAGCTGCAGATGCACATAACGAAAAGAAACATATATATGATAATGAATAGTAATTCCGTGTTAAAAAGGAATAAATGATTACATCTATGGATTTATGAAATTAACAGGGGATGATGGAATGAATACCTAATCTATGTAGTGAATAGAAACCCAAACTAGAGCAGTTCAAAAGACATCCAATGCCTTAATCATCAATGGTCAAGTTGGTGATCCCTTCAAATGCTCAACTTCTCAAGCAAAGGCATACCTTTTCCCGTTCATTAGTGCAACGCTAAACATCGAACTCTTTGTCTCAATTACAGCTCACTCAATGACAGTTGCAGTAGATTCATTATACACAAAACCCTTAACCGCTTATGTTCTAATGCTCAGTCCTGGATAAACGACTGCTATTTTAATCATAACCAACCAACCACCTCTAATGCTAATAAGATAGAAATAGGTACTTCTAACTCTGCCTTTGACACCAGCTCCTCATATTCCAATCTATGCATGTTATATTCTATAAAAGTGCTCCCGTTTGGAGAAAACAATAGGCAAGATACATTGCCTGATGTCTAGGCTGTCAGATCAACGAGAAGTAAATCCTGTATAGTACGTCGCTGGTGAAGGTGAGTTTGGGGATGAGTGGAAACGAGGTTAACTAAAGAGGTATTTTGAAAAATCGAGATTGAAATTTGGTGGCTGGAAGTTGAAGGAGACGAAGCAAAGCGAAATGCCATAAACGTCAGCGGTAAGATTGATTTTTTAAGATGAATTAATGAAATTATCTATTTTCTCTTGATATATAAGCTAATTTCAATATCATCACTACACAAAACATATTTTAGTAAATCTGTTATGCCTACTTTCAAATGGCTTACCTTTGTACTAGTACTACTTAATGGACATTCATAACTAAATCCATTTCAGCCGTAATGAGATGCATCAAGCAAACCACTTAGAAACAAAAATCAAGTACTCAAATGTTTAGTACACTACTCATAGTCAAATTTTTGGCCAAAATTGCAAACCTTATTCAACCCTTTATGTGCTTAAATGATAAAGTGTAGAGCTCCTAAGGTTGTCTTCATATTGCCAATGTTCTTGTGTTTATGTTTACAATGAGATTAAGCTCTTCTAGACTACCTTTCATGCATTTGACAGTCAATCAGTCAACTAAATATCAATAGTTTAATAACAATATTGTTTATTTGTGTACTGACAGTCATGAAATGCAATCCAACCAAAGGTAATTATATTATGCAACCATATTTCTCATATTTAACTCATTGCTTATCGTTGGATTTCAACATGTGATGTTCGTCTAATTAGCTATTAATGTGTATTTAATTCTGCTCTAAATCGTGTTACTTACTTAATCACAGTATCGTTGATGGCATCAATAATTAAGCTTGCGAACTTTGCTATACTTTTGTCAATGTTTACTTAATTCAATTATAAATTGTATTACTTTGATGTACATCTGTTCAATTATGCTGAGAGCAAATTAAATCTCAATTTTGTTTTAGAAGGAAAAGGAAGAATTTGCAACCACTTATGGATTGGCTAATAGCAAGCAATATGGAAAATGATGCATGAATGAGGTTTGGGGTGCTATTACTACATTTGAATGCATGCATGCAGCATGCATCCATCCATGTATACTTAGAAGATTATATTATTTTTTATTACATTTGTTCGCTACAGTTCTATTTGTATAAGGAAAAATTGTCTTTTTTCCTCTCTATTGCTGGATGTATACAATTTACCTCCGGTTCCATATATATTGCCATCTGGTTCTTTATGTACTACTTTCTGCACTAAATAATGAAAGAACCAAATTTTGTTTGTGTATGTACTATGTAGTCTCCTATATTCTGTAATGTACTTTTACTGCATGGTACATGCTCGTAAATTTTCGCAAAAATATCTATATGCTGTTCGCTAGAGAATTGTCATTTCTTTTATGCTTTCCGTCCCTATTATTCTTAGTTATTGGTCATGCGGGATTTGATCTGCATGTTGGGTTGGAAATATCTGTAACAGCTACATCTACACATCCACTAGGTATATGGTAGAAGGGTAGCAGCTGTAGGAGGAAAACGAAAAAAAAACTAAACAAAATTCCTGTAAATGGGTAGCAGCTGTAAATGGGTTGCCAGATATGGCAGCAGACAAGGCCCTTGGACCAGATGGTTTTGGCCCAGGTTTCTTCAAACATTTTTGGCCCACTGTTAAACACGATCTGGTCGAGATGTGTTCTGAATTTTACTCCAACCCATCAACAATCCCTAAACTCAATTATACTAATATCATCCTTATTCCCAAATTTCAAGGAGCTAATACTCTGTCATCATTCAGACCCATCAGCCTTCTCAATACCACATTCAAAATCATCACCAAAATCTTAGCGATCAGACTCCAAAATCACATTTCTGATTTGGTGGGTATATAACAATCTGCTTTCATTCTGGGAAGAAATATTTTAGACTCTGTTGCTGCTACTCAAGAGGTTATCTCCTTCTGTCATTTTACTAATTCCCCTGGAGTTCTTCTTAAGCTTGACTTCTCAAAGGCATTTGATTTGGTTAATTGGAACTTCATTCTAGATCTCATATCCCACAGAGGTTTCTTAAGGAAATGGTGTAGTTGGATTAAACATATCCTAGCCACTAGTTATTCAACTATCAGTATTGATGGGGAATTTGGGGGTAAAATAAAATCTAGAAGAGGTTTAAGACAAAGAGACCCCCTTTCACCTTTAATATTTGTTTTGATTGCTGACGTCTTTAACCAAATGGTGAAATTGTCTCTATCACACAACATTCTTTTTGGCATCTCCCTACCAAACTCCAGCCTTATCATTTCTAACCTGCAATTTGCTGATGATACAATCCTTTTCACCACCCCTTCTCCACAAAACATTCACAGCCTAAAAGTTCTCTTATACACCTTTGAATTCATTTCGGGTATCTCTATTAATTTCAATAAAAGCTCCATTATCATGTTGGGTAATTGCTCTTACCTCGGTGTCTTAATTGCTGAATGCCTTAATTGTAAGGTTGGGTCATTCCCCATTTCATACCTTGGTATCCCTTTGCGTCCCACCAAACTCCACATAGCAGATTGGTCTCCCCTTATCTCAAAATTTAAATCTAGACTCGCAAATTGGAAGTCTAATTCTTTATCTTCGGCTGGTCGTCTTGTCCTTCTCAAGAATGTACTCTCCTCATTGCCAACTTATTGGATGTCTTTTCATAAATTACCCATCAGGGTTATCAATAAAATAGATTCCATCCGAAGCTCTATCCTTTGGAATGAGGATAAACTCAAAAGACTTGTCAATTGGCAAACAATATGTTTTCCTTACTCTCATGGGGGCTTGAATGTTCATCAGCTTTCCACTTACAATCTCGCTCTCTTAGCTAAATGGATTTGGCGTGTTCTCTCACCTTCTCATTTCATTTGGAAGGACTGGATCTTATTGCGCCTATATAATGCTAATCCATTATGTATTCTTCACTTCAGCCCCTCCTCTCGACCATCCCCATTCTGAAGAGGTGTTTTGACCTCTCTCACTAGAGTTAAATTGCTTTTCCATGTTAAGGTAAACAATGGTGATTCATGTTTGTTTTGGCAAGACATTTGGAATGGAGAGATTCCCTTATCCTCCTCTTTACCCAACCTTGGTCCTCGTAACATTTCTAACCCACAAACAATTGCAGAAGTTTTCAATTTGGGTCCATTGGGCTTACTTCCCAACTTGTTGTTTGGGCTTACCACTCTCCATGAATTGGTCAAGATCGGCGAAATTATAAACACTTTTCATCTTTCTTTCAGGCCTGATTCTTTTTATTGGGCTTTGGGCTCTTTACAAAAATTCTCGGTTAAATCATGTTATAATTATCTTGTCCATCCTGGCCGATGCTTCCCTTACTCCAGAATTTGGAAATGTCATCTTCCTCCACACATTATTTTCTTTCAATGGTTATTAATTCACAATCGCATCAACACAAAAGACAGACTTCGCCGCTTTAACATTGACGTCGATCCAATCTGTGTCCTCTGCAATCTAAATAATGAATCTCCTTCCCATCCGTTCTTCGAATGTGACTTCTCTTTCGCTGTCTGGGCTGCTATTAGCTCATTCGTTCTTAGCTTCGTCCCTCCAATTCGTTCTTTCTTCGATTACTGGTAGCACAACCCCCCGACCTCTTGAAGGATTCTCTGGTGGCAATCTTCTCATGGTGTATCTGGTTAGAACGCAACGCTTATGTCTTCGGCAAACCCAAAAAGTTAATGATGGGAACTTGTTACCAAATCTTGCATCTCTTCGAACTATGGACAGGCACAGCCAGGCATGCTCATTTCAGACTCTCCCTTCCCAGGCCTCTTTCGCCAGGTTCCTAGGGAAGCAGTTCGTTGTTTCCGTACTAATGGGGTTTAGCAAGTAGTTTTATTTTGGTTGTGTACTAATCTCTATTATGTGAAGTGGCTGCTATTTGTACATATTATCAGTACTCGTTAGACTATCTGCTACGACCATCTTGGTCTGTTCTATGTTCGCTACTGGTTGGGCCTGTCAACCAAATATTATTTTCAGCTTTATATGCATTTACGCGTAACTAGCTGTGTAGTGACACACTACACACCCGTCTTCCTAAAAAAATGGGTATGTATAATCATGCTAAGTTGATGATTGCACACAAGTTTTTCTATTGCTGTGTATATAATTACTTTGTTTTACTATATATCATGTGCTACCTGTAAGAGTCCTAAATACTCCTAATAACCTAGCCCGTTTTATTAGAAGCTTCCTACCGAGATTCTATTCCATTCACAGTCCAAGTGAGAAGAACGAGCGTTATAAATATGAATCTCATTCTATGGTTAACATAAAAAACAATAATACAGTGCAAATTACGAAAAAATACATTGCTGTCGCGCTACTTTATAGCAGAAGCTTCTATAAGCCAAAAATAAAAAAAGTTGTTTAATTTACATGAAACATGTGAATAGTTTGAATTAGGATAACACATTCTTTTAATATCCAATTAACACTCAACACTCCTCTAAATCGACGAGCGGCCCGTATGCGTAGCACGGGTCTCACACTAGTTATTTACAAAAAATAAAAGACTAAGTCAAATAATGCCACAAGTTCTCAACATTCCATGCTCTTATAAGATGATCGTCATCAATAATCATTACCTAAAAGCACAGTTATCAAGCTTCCGCTGAATGACGTAGGGTCCTTCCCACTTCAGGCCCATGTGAACCGGGGCTAAGGAAGACACGCTTGAGAACGAAGTTGGCAATTTTCAAAGGTTCTGTGATGACCCACCACACCTCCTACACTATTCCATTGTGCTAGGCCGTCGTGGGACAATCATCAAGGAACACAACCACGAAACATAACTTGTCGTATAGCTCACAACGCATGGACACCATATAATAGTAAAATATACAACGTGATAAGTAGTGAGGCATAACAAAGCTGAAGATCACAACTCTATAAAACCATAGAATCTTAAGTACAACGCATCCAGTTATCTGAATACAATATGTCTCACTACATCTCTCAGAGTATTTCAACAAAGTAGTGGAATAGTAATACGATTGAAACACCCCACCTCCGTTAGGGTCACTCTCAAAGGGAATGCCCTAATTTTGGTGGAGGTTTATAAGTATAAGTCACAGATATACAAGATAGATATAAGAACACATATTTGTAAACAGCGGAAAATCAACAAATTTTTATTTCATAAAGCAAATACGTGCTACAACAACATCACCATAATTGTCTTACATCTTTTCCAAAAACATAACACTTTCATAATCTGTCTTGACTATATTATTTAAAGAAGCATAAATAAAACATAGATAAACTGCAAAGGCCTCCATAGAGTTTGTCCAAAGCCATAGTTTCAAACGAAAAGGTCCAAGCAATACATTTCTCTTCTTCAAGCTGGATGTTAAGGCTGGTCAAGCTGCAGTGTTCCCTCCCTGTGGACCTGGGGGGGGGGGGGGGGAACGGAAGAAAAGAAGACGAAAGAAAAGTAGAGTCAGACATAAAGCCTGAGTAAGTCTAGTACTATTTTGTCTATGAATAAAGAACTGGGCATGATAAGTATAAACAAGAAGTGGGAAAGCACTATAACTTGGTTAAGTTGTCTAGGGTCGAATATACTATCGTACCCCCATGTTAATCTCTGAACCCATATAAACTAGTTTCCAACTGGCACCCCATAATCAGGGTGAAGTGATCCACTCTATGATGATCGGCTCCTACTCGCATAGTTACATGTGTCTTACGGCCCCCGATGTTGTAGTTACCTATGCTGGTCCCACCATGGGGTGTATCAAGTCCCATGGTGGCGGCCCGACACAATCCTAGAGTGCACAGGTATGCTACTGGTGTCCAGTGCCTTATTTTTCTGCGCCGGAGTGTGTGCACGGCCGCACCCCGTTAGAACCTACACTGCTACACCACCGCCGTCGATTTGACCTCTTACAATCAGCCCAGTAATCGTGCCCCACCCTGCCTAGTTTCAGGGTATCCTGATACACCTTCTAGGGTTACTGCTGAAAAGGGTCCCCCGTTACTAGGTTTTCTATCTCTAGCCAACATGCTAAGTTGGTTAAGTGTTTCCTAACCTAACCCCCACCAGTCCGTTCAGTTTAGCATGTTCCATTTTGATTAAGTCTTTAGTTCACTTAATCCTAACAATCCTGACTCAGCCTTAATTGTCTTATTAAGGCCCTGACCTCTCACATTAGACAGGTATTGTTGTGGCTGCCTGTTGCCGGTTGGTTCCGGGCAGTCTTACGCCACAACTCAGTCTAACCTCGGGTCCTTATTGGGCTCTATGTTTAACCTCCCACATTGGATAGGTATTGTTGTGACTACTGGACAGCCGGGCGGTTCCGGGCAGGTTTACATCACAACTCAATCCAACCTCGGGTTAAACACATCGTATTTTCTACATTTACATATTTTGTCTTTCTTCTTTATTTTCTTATATGTAAATATTTGCGGCCAATTATTAAGTTAATGGTGTAAAGGTTACACCAATCATGGGCCCAACCCGTGCTTGAATTTGGGCCCTTCTATTTTATATTTTCATTCATTAGTGATTTTAACCCAACGTTATTTTCCCCCGTTTAACACGTCCGTTTATTATATATATGTGGGGCTTAGCCTTTTAAAGCCCAACTTAGCCATGCGAAAAGGGGAGGCTTAAAGCGTGATTACATACACAAAAAGGGGAAGGTGAGCGCATGAACTTGCAATATGACGTTGGAAATACAAAATAGAAACTGGTGTACTTGCATAGTGGTAACATATACTTTGGTCATAAAGCATAGGTGACATGAATCAAGCCATGTAAACTTGTAGTTGAGATAAGAATCTAAATTGGGTATCATTATTGACACATAGTCATAACTACAACATGAACCTATATTTTTATTTAGGCATAATGTCAAACATAAGCATGGCATAAATATTTCTAACATAAGCATGGCATAATGTCAAACATAAACATGGCATAATGTTAAACATAAGCATGGCATAAGTATTTGTTCACATAACCATGGCATAAATATTTCTAACATGAAATCATGATTTTTTACTTTAGTCATGCAAACTTGCAAAAAGGGATTTTTGAATCTAACCTAGCTATGTACCACATATGTCATCATATAATTCTTGTTAACAATTTCAATTATGCAAATTATCAATCATAGCCTAGTCATAAGTTTGCAAATAGGTTTTCTAGTACAAAAGCATGGCTTAATACATGATGCCAAATTTTCAACCTAATTTCATATGGATTATGATAACCCAAACTTATTCCAATTACTTCACAAAAATGATGTTTGTATAAAAATACACATTATGATGGCATAATAGCAAAGCCCCAAACTTGCATGAATTTCAATCAACTACATACATGTAGCTTCAACATGGATTACATAATTTGCGAATATTCCAAACGTATACTTGCATAGAACTACCGCATGTAGTTCTTTATAATGAATAACATAATTCGAGAATATCCGAACGTATACAATATGCCAAATCGATAAGAATCATAGTAACGCACAAATTATGAATTATTTATCACCACAATCAAGTATACAAACCAACACAGTTATTTGTTCATACCAAACTAATACTCTACTTACAATGGTATGGCGAATTCTCTAATTTAGGGACTTGAAGATGCGGTTTGATTTGATTGAGTTGCTTTATGCCTTAGAATTTTGCCTCCAAATCCTCTCTCCAATTGGTGGCTACCCCTAGTCGTTCCTCAGCAACATGGCGGCTTTGTTCTTATTTTTGAATGAATAGATTAGGGTTAGTCTAGGGTTGTTTTTATAGGGGAAATGAACTGATTAGGACCATTGATGTTGCTTGGATTGATCGTAGCCATTCATCCTAAGGAGAGACCAATTAGAGCCTGCCACCTAGCCCTAATGACAAAGCAGACCACAGAAAATCGACCAACATAGAATAGGCCAGCCAGGTTAGACTGGGTTCGACCTGGCTCTGGACCAGGTCGACATGCCTGTCGACAGCCCTGTCGACCTGGTTAGACCAGGTCGACAGCCCAGTCGACCTGGGTGCGTGAGGCGGGTGTTCTTCCGCCCTGGCCCATTGGGCCCCACTTTTAATTTTAAACTGTTTTATTCTATTTGAATTTTAAATTTAATTCAGAAACTTCCGAAGGCCATATCTTCTTCATACGGACTCCGTTTTTCGAAAACTCGGACTCTATTTCGCGTATTTTTCCGAGACGAACGCAATGGCGTATCCCGTTTCCCTTAGTTCTTTGATTTCAAATTAATTATACTTTAATTTATGAATTTCACAGTTATAGAATTCGCGGGGTGTTACATTCTCCCCCACTTAAAAGGATTTCGTCCCCGAAATCTTCAAGTTAGGAGGAATGTATATCCTAACATCCAATCATCCATCTACTCATCCATCA
Organism: Allium sativum; assembly: GCA_030737875.1. Taxonomy (NCBI): domain Eukaryota; kingdom Viridiplantae; phylum Streptophyta; class Magnoliopsida; order Asparagales; family Amaryllidaceae; genus Allium; species Allium sativum. The sequence continues at coordinate 549,236,191 of CM060918.1, forward strand.
AACACGAGCATCCATTGTCCTTAAAAGACTTCTAATGCTTCATGATCATATGCGAAGTGTGTGTGTACATGTACTTATCTAATGCAAAATCAGGCGGTCTACTGATTCAGTTGACCTCCTTAATGCGAATTATGTAAGTGCCATGAATCCATCATGTATGCAAAGTTTCCTATTCTTGATTCTACATGAGTGCACAATCATTCAATACAAATGCAGCATCCACATGACAACACATTAAAGTTCAACCACATACGAATGCAAACATATATGCATATGCAATATGAAGTGATTGAGCCGATCTAAAACCTAGATTGTGTGTGTATATGCAACCACGAGCAACCACTAGCAATCACTTGCAACCACTTGCAACCATCATCCATAACATGTTTCAATTACATGTTTCCATCCAAAGGGTTTCTACCTAAAAGATAAGGTCGAGGAAATATACCTAAAAAGATAGATAAAAGCACAACTTAAGGAAAAGGAAAGATCAAGGATGTACCCTCGAACAGAAAAGGGTAGGCTGTACGGATTCTAGCTTCAGTTTCCCAAGTCGCGTCTCCCTCGGCGTCGCTCCACTGAACTTTGACGAGCTTGACTTCGCGGTTGCGTAGCTTCTTCACTTCCGTTCCTAATATGCGGGTTGGAACTTTCCTTATGGTTGCTTCGCGTTCCACTTCGACCTCTTCGAGAATATTTGGCTCTACCACTTCAGCAGACTCATGTAGACATTTTCGGAGATGTGAAACGTGAAAAACGTTGTGGACTCCAGCCAACTTCTCGGGCAGCTCTAATCTATAGGCCATTTTCCCAATTTTCTCGATGATAGGGAATGGCCCTACGAACCTTGGTGCTAGCTTTCCTGTGGTTCCAAAACGAACAACGTTTCTTAGTGGTGATACCTTGAGAAAAACTCTGTCTCCAACCTCAAATTCAAGGTCGGTCCTTCTCTTGTCGGCATAGGACTTCTGTCTGTCTTGGGCCGTCTTCATCCTTCTTCGTATTAAGTCTACTTTCTCTGAAGTCTCTCGGATCATATCTGGTCCAAGTATGAGCTTATCAGTAGACTCCCACCAACAAGTGGGTGATCGACACGGTCTTCCATATAAAGCTTCGAAGGGCGCCATTCCGATGGTTGCTTGATAGCTGTTGTTGTAGGCAAATTCCACCAAAGGAAGGTGGTCTTCCCGTGTCCCTCCGAAGTCAGGGACGCATAGTCTTAAAAGGTCTTCCAAAACTCTGTTCACTCTCTCTGTTTGGCCGTCGGTTTGGGGATGATAGGCTGTGCTCAAGCATAACTGCGTTCCTACTGCTTCTTGCAGACCCCGCCAAAACTCACTGGTGAAGATGGGGTCTCGGTCACTAACAATGCTAGATGGTATTCCATGGAGTCGAACGATTTCTTTGAGGTAAAGTGATGCTAGGGATGAGGCCGTTCTTTTACTTTTGACAGGTAAAAAGTGGGCGCTTTTAGTAAGCCTATCCACTATTACCCAAATGCTAGTGTTGCCTCTCCTAGACCTAGGCAGCCCATCGATGAAGTCCATTGAGATGCTATCCCACTTCCACTGCGGGACCTCCAAAGGATGTAGCAGTCCGCCAGGCTTTTTCTGTTCCGCCTTAACCTGTTGGCACACCATACACTTAGAAACGAACTCTGCCACGTCCTTTTTCATGCCGTTCCAGAAGAAAGTCCTTTTTATGTCTTTGTACATTTTATCTCCGCCTGGGTGTATCGTCATCTTGGAGTGATGTGCTTCCTCGAGAACCTTCTTTATTAAATCTTTTGTCTGTGGGACGCATAGTCTTCCGTCTCGCCTTAGCAAACCCTTATCGTCGATGGAGTACCTGTTGAGGTGACTTGAAGTCTCACCCCTAATTAGCCTATCAATTATTTCCACAAGCTGAGGGTCTTCGCGTTGTGCTGTCCCTACTGAATTCACTAAAGTTGGGCGCACTTCGAGAGATGCTAGCAAGCCTGGTACGAAATCAGGGGAAGGCCTAAAGTCGAAGCTGGCTATAAACTCTAGGCTTTGTCTTTCAACAAACAACGGGCTTAGGGTCAATTTCTTTCGGCTCAACGCGTCTGCTACTACGTTGCCTTTGCCCGGAGTGTAGGAGATTTCGAAATCGTACGAGGCAAGAAACTCCATCCATCTTTGTTGCCTCAAGTTAAGATCCTTCTGCGAGAAAAGATATTTCAACGATTTATGGTCAGTGTAAAGTTCGAACTTCTCACCTAGGAGATAGTGTCGCCAAGACTTGAGTGCAAAGACGATGGCGGCTAACTCAAGATCGTGGGTTGGGTAGTTCTTTTCGTGCACCTTCAACTGCCTCCCGCCATAAGCTACTACCCTTCCTTCTTGCATTAAGACGGCGCCTAGCCCTGTCCCACATGCATCCGTATAAACAGTGAACATCTTGCTCCCATCTGGCAGCGTCAAAACTGGGGCTGTTGTGAGAGCCCTTTTCAGTCTTTGGAAAGCAAATTCGCAATCCAAGTCCCAATTGAACACTAGATTCTTCTTAGTCAATTTCGTGAGTGGAGCTGAGATTTTCGCAAAATTCCTTATGAACTTTCGATAGAAACCTGCTAGTCCTAGAAAGCTTCGGACCTCAGTTGCATTCCTTGGTGTCTTCCAATCTTGTACCGCCACTACCTTAGCAGGGTCCACTGCTAACCCTTGTTTGGATACTATGTGCCCAAGGAACCTCACCTCTTCTCTCCAAAAGTGGCATTTGGAGAATTTGGCCTTTAGTTGATGGACTCGCAAAGTTTCCATGATTGCCCTTAAGTGCTGAGCATGTTCCTCTTCACTCTTTGAGAAGATAAGGATATCATCTACGAAGACCACGACAAATTTGTTGAGGAAATCTCTAAATACCCTACTCATCAGGTCCACGAAGTAAGCAGGTGCATTTGTCAAGCCGAAAGGCATGACAAGCCATTCAAAGAAGCCGTCTGGGGTTCTGAACGCCGTTTTATCGATGCTATCTTCAGCCACCCTTAGCTGATGAAAACCGGTTGCTAAATCGAGTTGGGAGAAAACAGACGCTCCTACAAGCTGGTCAAATAAATCGTCAATTCTAGGGAGAGGGTGCCTATTCTTTTTCGTTAGCTTGTTGAGCTCCCTATAGTCAACACATAGACGGAGTGAACCATCCGCCTTTGTAGCGAACACCACTGGAGCGCCCCATTCTGAAATGCTCCTCCTAATGAACCCCTTTTCTAGAAGCTCTTTAATCTGGTTACTGAGCTCTTTCCTTTCTCGTGGAGCCATGTGTCTAACGGGCAACGCAACGGGCTTTGCATTATCTACAAGATATATGCGGAAGTCTATTTCCCGCTTCGGAGGCAAGCCCTTCACCTCTTCGAAGACATCCGGATATTCCCGGACCACTCTAACTGATTGCAAATTTTCAACAGAGGCATCTAGCGATTCAAGATAACTAAGCATAACCGCATACGAGGGATTACAAGAAATTTCCAAAGTATTACCGAGCTGGGTTAGGAGCCTAACAACCCTTTTCTCACAATCAAGGATGGCCCCATTACTGGATAGCCAATCCATACCCAAAATCAAACCATAACCCGAAAAGCCCAAAACAAAGGCACTACATTGAAATTCTACACTTAGAATAGAAATTTTCAATCCCACACAGATCATAGACAAATGAGCTGGGCCCCCAATTGGGTTTGAAACAATTAAGGGGTCTTCTACCATACTAGTTTTTAGGTGCAGAGATTCTACTAGAGCAGATGAGATAAAGGAGTGTGATGCGCCAGAATCAAATAAAGTGCGAACAGGGTGATCATAAAGATAAACTACGCTTTCTACAGAAGTATTTATACCTCGCTGTTGCAGAGGTGGCGCTTCCAGCACATGAACCTGTGCCCCTGGGGTGGATCCAGCCCTCTGCCCCTGTCCTCGTTTCTTTGGGCAGTCCTTAGCCCTATGGCCTGTCTCACCGCAAGAAAAGCACCCACCATTCTCCTTGGCCTTCTTTTTCCGGCAGTCCTTTACTAAGTGCCCCACTTTGCCACAGAAATTGCACTTCCTCTTCTCTTTGTTGCCTTTCCCGCCCTTCTTAAAGTCTGTCTTCTTGGGCTGCAAACCCTCTTTCTTCCCTTGAGAGCTTTCTGCCTTTGTCTCCTTCTTGCCCTTATCCTCTTCATTCAGCAATGCCATTTGCACCAATCTTTCATACGTGGCTCCCATGGGTATATGGGTCATGGCCAAACTGTGTAATGGCTCATTCAACCCTTTGACGAACCGAAGAGCCTTCTTGTGCGGGGTGTTGACTAGGTCAAGCCCAAACCTAGCCAGCTCATCGAACTGATTCACATATTCTCTGACTGTCTTGTCCCCTTGCTTAAGAAATAAGAATTTTTCCAACTGCAAACTTCTTTCCGCATCTGAGAGAAATTTAGTCTCAAACCTTGCCCTAAAGTCCTCCCATGTCTCCACTGGTCTTTCAGCATTAGTGACTTCCCACCAGTAGGAAGCCTCGCCCTTCAATAGCCACACTGCCAATTGTACTTTTTGTCTATCTTCTACCTCAAAGATGATGAATAGGTCCTCCGTTTCCTTCAGCCAATTTCTAGCTGCCACGAAGGACTCAGTTCCACGGAAATCCCTTCCTCCCATAGCTTTAAAATCTTTACATATCTTAGCAAACGTGTTTCCCCGTGGAGGAGGTGGAGGAAAAGGTGCTGCTGCAGCTGGATGATTTCCGGCAGCTGGGGGAGGAGGAATGGTAGGACCTGGCTGAGTGGCTCTTGCTTCTAAGAACCGTCTAAACCAACCAGGTATTGGCACCCCTTCCGGCAAGTTAAGATCTTCGGACATGCTGAAACAAAAAGGATAGATTCAAAACGAAGGATAAGAGATAGTACCTATGTCTTTGGGGAGTGGACTTTGCCTTTTTAAAATAAAATAACATTTTTCTTTTAAAAATGCTTCTTTAAATTTCCTTTTTGAAAATAATTTTTCAAAACTTTTTATCTTATCTGGTAAACCTATGCTCTGATACCAAGTGAAACACCCCACCTCCGTTAGGGTCACTCTCAAAGGGAATGCCCTAATTTTGGTGGAGGTTTATAAGTATAAGTCACAGATATACAAGACAGATATAAGAACACATATTTGTAAACAGCGGAAAATCAACAAATTTTTCTTTCATAAAGCAAATACGTGCTACAACAACATCACCATAATTGTCTTACATCTTTTCCAAAAACATAACACTTTCATAATCTGTCTTGACTATATTATTTAAAGAAGCATAAATAAAACATAGATAAACTGCAAAGGCCTCCATAGAGTTTGTCCAAAGCCATAGTTTCAAACGAAAAGGTCCAAGCAATACATTTCTCTTCTTCAAGCTGGATGTTAAGGCTGGTCAAGCTGCAGTGTTCCCTCCCTGTGGACCTGGGGGGGGGGGGGGGAACGGAAGAAAAGAAGACGAAAGAAAAGTAGAGTCAGACATAAAGCCTGAGTAAGTCTAGTACTATTTTGTCTATGAATAAAGAACTGGGCATGATAAGTATAAACAAGAAGTGGGAAAGCACTATAACTTGGTTAAGTTGTCTAGGGTCGAATATACTATCGTACCCCATGTTAATCTCTGAACCCATATAAACTAGTTTCCAACTGGCACCCCATAATCAGGGTGAAGTGATCCACTCTATGATGATCGGCTCCTACTCGCATAGTTACATGTGTCTTACGGCCCCCGATGTTGTAGTTACCTATGCTGGTCCCACCATGGGGTGTATCAAGTCCCATGGTGGCGGCCCGACACAATCCTAGAGTGCACAGGTATGCTACTGGTGTCCAGTGCCTTATTTTTCTGCGCCGGAGTGTGTGCACGGCCGCACCCCGTTAGAACCTACACTGCTACACCACCGCCGTCGATTTGACCTCTTACAATCAGCCCAGTAATCGTGCCCCACCCTGCCTAGTTTCAGGGTATCCTGATACACCTTCTAGGGTTACTGCTGAAAAGGGTCCCCCGTTACTAGGTTTTCTATCTCTAGCCAACATGCTAAGTTGGTTAAGTGTTTCCTAACCTAACCCCCACCAGTCCGTTCAGTTTAGCATGTTCCATTTTGATTAAGTCTTTAGTTCACTTAATCCTAACAATCCTGACTCAGCCTTAATTGTCTTATTAAGGCCCTGACCTCTCACATTAGACAGGTATTGTTGTGGCTGCCTGTTGCCGGTTGGTTCTGGGCAGTCTTACGCCACAACTCAGTCTAACCTCGGGTCCTTATTGGGCTCTATGTTTAACCTCCCACATTGGATAGGTATTGTTGTGACTACTGGACAGCCGGGCGGTTCCGGGCAGGTTTACATCACAACTCAATCCAACCTCGGGTTAAACACATCGTATTTTCTACATTTACATATTTTGTCTTTCTTCTTTATTTTCTTATATGTAAATATTTGCGGCCAATTATTAAGTTAATGGTGTAAAGGTTACACCAATCATGGGCCCAACCCGTGCTTGAATTTGGGCCCTTCTATTTTATATTTTCATTCATTAGTGATTTTAACCCAACGTTATTTTCCCCCGTTTAACACGTCCGCTTATTATATATATGTTGGGCTTAGCCTTTTAAAGCCCAACTTAGCCATGCGAAAAGGGGAGGCTTAAAGCGTGATTACATACACAAAAAGGGGAAGGTGAGCGCATGAACTTGCAATATGACGTTGGAAATACAAAATAGAAACTGGTGTACTTGCATAGTGGTAACATATACTTTGGTCATAAAGCATAGGTGACATGAATCAAGCCATGTAAACTTGTAGTTGAGATAAGAATCTAAATTGGGTATCATTATTGACACATAGTCATAACTACAACATGAACCTATATTTTTATTTAGGCATAATGTCAAACATAAGCATGACATAAATATTTCTAACATAAGCATGGCATAATGTCAAACATAAACATGGCATAATGTTAAACATAAGCATGACATAAGTATTTGTTCACATAACCATGGAATAAACATTTCTAACATGAAATCATGATTTTTACTTTAGTCATGCAAACTTGCAAAAAGGGATTTTTGAATCTAACCTAGCTATGTACCACATATGTCATCATATAATTCTTGTTAACAATTTCAATTATGCAAATTATCAATCATAGCCTAGTCATAAGTTTGCAAATAGGTTTTCTAGTACAAAAGCATGGCTTAATACATGATGCCAAATTTTCAACCTAATTTCATATGGATTATGATAACCCAAACTTATTCCAATTACTTCACAAAAATGATGTTTGTATAAAAATACACATTATGATGGCATAATAGCAAAGCCCCAAACTTGCATGAATTTCAATCAACTACATACATGTAGCTTCAACATGGATTACATAATTTGCGAATATTCCAAACGTATACTTGCATAGAACTACCGCATGTAGTTCTTTATAATGAATAACATAATTCGAGAATATCCAAACGTATACAATATGCCAAATCGATAAGAATCATAGTAACGCACAAATTATGAATTATTTATCACCACAATCAAGTATACAAACCAACACAGTTATTTGTTCATACCAAACTAATACTCTACTTACAATGGTATGGCGAATTCTCTAATTTAGGGACTTGAAGATGCGGTTTGATTTGATTGAGTTGCTTTATGCCTTAGAATTTTGCCTCCTAATCCTCTCTCCAATTGGTGGCTACCCCTAGTCGTTCCTCAGCAACATGGCGGCTTTGTTCTTATTTTTGAATGAATAGATTAGGGTTAGTCTAGGGTTGTTTTTATAGGGGAAATGAACTGATTAGGACCATTGATGTTGCTTGGATTGATCGTAGCCATTCATCCTAAGGAGAGACCAATTAGATCCTGCCACCTAGCCCTAATGACAAAGCAGACCACAGAAAATCGACCAACATAGAATAGGCCAGCCAGGTTAGACTGGGTTCGACCTGGCTCTGGACTAGGTCGACATGCCTGTCGACAGCCCTGTCGACAGCCCTGTCGACCTGGTTAGACCAGGTCGACAGCCCAGTCGACCTGGGTGCGTGAGGCGGGTGTTCTTCCGCCCTGGCCCATTGGGCCCCACTTTTAATTTTAAACTGTTTTATTCTGTTTGAATTTTAAATTTAATTCAGAAACTTCCGAAGGCCATATCTTCTTCATACGGACTCCGTTTTTCGAAAACTCGGACTCTATTTCGCGTATTTTTCCGAGACGAACGCAATGGCGTATCCCGTTTCCCTTAGTTCTTTGATTTCAAATTAATTATACTTTAATTTATGAATTTCACAGTTATAGAATTCGCGGGGTGTTACAACGATATAGGAAAATATTACGCCAGCCTCTTGCTCATCACCGTGCAACATCAACGCCACTAAACCTGTAACCTGCTATTCCGTCTACTCATTGACAATATCAATGAGTAGCCCAAGGTAACAAGAGAAGACGTAAAACCTTGAGTCATACAACAGTCTTAGTGAGCAATAAAATAACTATCAATGGTTACATAGGATAATGTGACAACAGATAATTCAGGGCTCACCTAAGCCATTCATTCAACCACAGAGTTAGCACATAATAATCTCATTATAATATGCTAAAGACACATAGAATATACACGAGTCAGAATAGGATTCCTAATCCCGCTTCTCTTCAGCGTCCTATGATGATAGCCTACCCAGAGGAGTAGAAGAGAGCATAAAAAAATAACCATAGCATCCATAACAAACAATAACCTGACAACAATTAACTATAGCCTCGAATGCATCAATATCGAATGACTAGCTATTGCCATCCATCAAGGACTAATGGAAACCCCCGTCCTAGTCAGACTGCTGCACACCCTAAAAGTACTTATATGGATCATGTGTATCTAATTAAGCAAGTATATATAAAATCTAGAAATGCAGAAATAAGTAAAGTAAAAATGATCACACTAATCTTTTATCATGGTTCGGACCTCCCATCCTATATCCAGTCCCAAAGCTCCCATTTGGCTTTCTAACCATAAAAAACAACCCTCTCTTTGTATTGAGGAATGGCTTACAAAAGTGAAGTTTCCTTTGACAAGATTTTGATCTATACAACATTGATTTTGACTGAATGCTTACATAACTTCTCCTATAATCTCCTTGAGTAAATATATGAGTTAAAGCACTTTTGTACAGAATAATGAGTGTGCTTTTGAGTAGTGAATAGATTGCAAGAGAGTATAAAGAGTATAAGATAGGTTCAGAAAGATTCGATGAGAAAACTCTTTTGTTTCCAATCTATATATAGAGATTAAAGATTTTTCTTGGATGGATATTGCTTTTAGACGGAAAACTTTTCAATTGAAAAGTTGTAACCGTTGATAAGTAGAAACTAGGGTTTGAAAAAAATGTGGCTTTTGATTTTGGAAGAAACCCTTTCAGGAAAACAGGTTGTCACTCAGGATAGACGTCTGACCCAATAGAACATATGTCTATTCTTACTCTGTATATTTTCCTAAAGTCGGTGGCAAACGTCTGTGTTGAGTCTGGAAAATTTCCAAAGTCTGTAAACGGACGTCTGGTCTGGTTAGACAGATGTCTGACATATGCACAGATCTATTTTTTGATAAACTTATTGAAAATATATCTATCCAAGGAAATTGTACATTTTATTTCCACTATTTACAAAGTACAATCTTACTATGAAGTTTTTGTTCAAACTCCTTGTGTATGCCTTCAAATCTTCGATGATATGTCTGCATATATATATATATATATATATATATATATATATATATCCTTCAAAGATAGATGGTGCATATATACATTGTATATTATGATTGTATAGTTGTTGTCATTAAAATCATGAATTAGAGGATCTAACATTCTCTCCCTTCTTGATGATGACAAATATACAATCACAACTATATAAGTATTACCCCTTAGATGTGATCCCTATATTTTATCTCCCCTTTTGGCATTATCGAAAAGCATAATAGATAATTATAGAGAAAACCAAAGCAAGCCACAACATTACACAACACATAAGTGTCATAGAGTTGTTATAAGTTAAATATTACAGACCATCGAATTAAAGATTGAAAACAGTACGGATAAAGTTATAAAATAGTCATAAGAATAATTACTTAGGAACCAGTGAAGTAACCCCTTAGGTCAGAAGATTGATCGTTGTAAGCGTAGTTTGTCCATTGTGACCCGTTATGATATTCAGTATTTTCTTGAATTGGCAAGCCTTCAAAATAACGAGGTGCATCCTCTGGAGGCCATGAAATCACTTCTTTCTCTTGTTGCACAGTTGTAGGATCCTGTAGTTCCTACCCGGGTGCACCTCGTTATTTTGACCCGGTGGATACTAACGAGTAGTTGGAGGAGGTGGTGTTGTAGAAAAATGAGAAGAGGATCTTGACGATGAATGACCATAGACTTTTTGTGTACTCTTTCCAAGAGAGGAAACCACTTTGTCAAGCGTCCTCTCAACTTTGGTCAATCGGGTATAAAATGAACGTTCTTAATGAGTAATTTCCTCTCTCATGATCTTTTGATTCTAGGATAAAAGCCATTGATTTTGAATGATAACGTCATGAATATTTTCTCCCGTTTCTACCACAACTTGAGCTTCTTGAATTTCCAGATCAAAATAATATTCAATAGGTTCAATTGGTTTGAAAGAAGGTAAAGGTTGGTGTTGTCATCGTCGTCGTCGTTGTTGTAAACGAGGTGGTTGACCATGACATTTTAATTAATCCAGAAGACACAATTGTTGGTGGAGACACGGGAAGATGCATAAATGACACAAAACGAATTCCGCTTTCTTTAACATCATGTTCTTCATATTTAGAAATATACAAAGTGATTCCTTGAGACTTAAGAATCCTCATTATATATGGGGCATATGGAATCGTTCGTTTTGCTGGTGTCCAAAAACTTTTGATTTGTTGAAAAATGTATTGAGCCCAATTGACTTTTGTGTTTTTGAATATGGCGTATAATGCTTTATGATCATGATCATAAACTTGTTCATGACTTCCACGCCTTGGAGTAACAATGTTAATTGGAATTCGATCGAGTAAATGGGCTCTTGGACGAAAATAAAGAGGATTTTTTTTTAGGAAATTCATCTTCCCAAATAAGATTAGTAATGGGATCCCTTTGCTTAAAATGCATATCTGGAATGTCTTGTAATCGTGTTCCACATAAGAGCATTACAAAATTTGACCAAGCATCTCAATATTGAATTTTACAATCCGACCATAAACACTTAACCAATTCCTATTATTAGGATCGGTAGGGTTCCAAACATGAACTGAACAAATATTAATAAAAAACAAATAAATTGCTAATGTGTCTTTGGCATCTTTAGTGGATTCATACTCGATTAAATTCCCAATTTCAACATTGATAACCAAATCTTGAATGTCATATTTTCTTAAAGGAAGTAAAGAGTAGAAAGGATTTGCGTGAATGTTCGTTTTATCTAGTTCCTTGAGTCTATCTTTTCCATCACTTTCAAACATCCAATCATTGATTTGATCTTGGGAAGCAAATATTACTGTAGTCTTGGATGATTCCGCTTGTTGGACTGTCTTCTTGCTAGAGATTTTTGGGAGTAATATCACTAGGTGAAGCAGTATCTTTAAAACATGGTGATTTTTAATGGATGAGATGTTTTGTTGGTGAATGTCCACAAATCATAAATAAGCTTTTGTCAAGAAACAGTGGATGCATTCCTTTCCCTTTTTGTTTATAATACATTTCATGTTGGAGTTCCAACATTTCTCTTTGGTAATGTGATATTCCATCTGACTTTTCAGGAACAGAGTTGTGAGTAGCTGGAGACTTATCTCTCTTAAATTTCTTAAGTAAGGGAGAATGACTCCATTGATTTCTGGGAGAAGAAGCTGGAGTTGTTGTAGCAGGAGATGTCGGAGTTGTGTTAGATGAGGATGAAGTTGAATTAAATGAGGAAAACAATTCGTGAGAAGACATTGTTTGAGTAAATTTATTTTTCAAGTAATCAAGAATTTCTTACTTTACACATATATATAGTAAGTTTCTTGCTATAAATATAGGATGTTTTTGTATGGCGTGAAAGTTTAATATACTTTTAACCGTCTGAGTGTAAGTACATTATTGAGAGAAATTAGCTTAAACTTTAGTTCTATGATAATTCATTACTCAAAATTTGTAATGTAGTATGTAGTTTTTTGACCAAGATTTTTATAATTCAGAAGACGAGCATATCCCTAATTCTCTATGTAATTTAATAAGGTTGTTTCACATATTGGTTTTGTAAATATATCTGCAATTTGTTTTTCAATTGCAACAAATTCCAATGTTATATTTCCATTTTCAACATTATCTCAAAGAAAATGGTGTCGAATGTCGATATGTTTTGTTCTAGAGTGATTTATCACATTTTTTGATAAATTAATTGCGCTTGTGTTATCATAATATATTTGTGAGTTTAATATTTATTTCCCATAATCTTTTAGTGTCTGTTGCATATAAATTAATTGAGCACACGCTATTGTAGAAGAGATATATTATGCTTTACATGTAGAAAGGGAATCTGAATTTTTCTTTTTACTAAACCAAGAGACTAGAGATTGACCAATAAAATGACAAGTGCCACCAGTGTTTTTTCTATCTGCTTTGCAACCTAAGAAATCAGCATCACTACGCGATACTAATTCAAAAGTGCTACCTTTAGGATAGGAAAAGGATGTAATCTCTGGTATTGGTCAAGTATCTTAAAATTCATTTTGCTGCTCTATAGTGAGATTCTTTTGGTTGTGATTGAAATTTGCACATAGGCATATATTTGAACAATCAAATTATCACTTTTAATTCTTCTTATAAAGAGTGTAATGTCAACTTTACCAATATCAAAATCGGAATTAATTAAATGAGATTTTAATCTATCATACCAAGCACGAGGTGCTTGTTTTAAACCGTATAGTGCTTTCTTTAGCTTATATACATGATTCGAGAATTGTTCATGTATAAGTAAAGGTGGTTGTTCTGCATAAACTTGTTCTTTTATGAAACCGTTTAGAAAAGCACTTTTAACATCCATTTGAAAGACTTTTATATTGAGAAGACACACGAAATCAAATAACGTACGAATTGCCTCAAGTCGAGTAAGTCGAGCTACAGAAGCTAAAATTTCTTCATAATCAATTCCCTCTTTCTGATTATAGCCTTATGTTACCTGTAACACCCCTTAATTTTTAAGAACATTAATAAACTAAGGAATACTTAATTTAATGTTGGGAATTAAGTAAAAAAGACTGTACCATTGCGTTTGCCTCGGAATTCTGGTTTATATAGACCCCGAGTTTGTGTAAAACAGACAACGTATAAAGAAGATATTAAGGTTAGTAGTTTGTATACATATAAGAGAAATATATATAAAAAAATTAGACCAGAAATTCAAAATAATTCAAATTCGAAGAGCGGGAGGACAACGCAGGATTTAGATCAGTTGGGGGTCGACCCACATCCCAGCGGGGTCGACCTATGGGTCCACCCACTCAAGGGTCTGTCGACCCTAGGGTCGATCCCTAGGTCGACCCCCCTCCCATATTTGGCCAGGTTCATTTCCTGATCCTGGACTTGTTTATTAGCGAGATTCGTTGGAAAAAGTCTATATAAAGGCTAGCATTTCCATTGTTTTCTACACCTAAAACAATGGAGACAAGGAGATGCTGCCTCAACTTGGATTGAATTAGACTATCTTTTACAACAACAACCAATACATATACAAGAATCTCTTCTACAATATCGACATATTATTCCCTGTTCTTTAGATCCAATCTCTGTGAGTTCATGTTACTTTTAGATATAAAAAATTAAAAGTAACCTTGACATGTTAATAAACTGGATCTGAGTCTATGCCTATTAATAAACTGATTTATATCTAAACATATCTGATATAAGGACGTGTACTTTTCCATACACCTATTATGTTATTCAGTTTACTATATGTCTATTTCTATACATCTGCTATATATCCCTATTTTTGTTCTTCTTCCTCTCTCATTCCCTTTTTATTTTTATATCCTAGGCTACCTTCGAGCCTAGGCCAATATCGGTGAAATATGCATACGAACTAAATTGGGATTAATTGGAAATGATTGGGAATCATAATTTGGGGGCATATCCTGTATGATGAATATGACTAAAATTTGGGGCATACCTTATATTGTGGAATATGGCTGAAATCTGGAGTGTATGAACATGTAAATCTATAGGCATAATTCAAATATTAAGTGGAATTTGTTAATGAAATTGTATGTCACCTATTGGGTTAAGTAAACTTGTTTAATATGTTGGGGTTGTATGGACACTGTTAACCCGCGAAAACTTAACCTTTTGAATTTGTAGGGGGGAGGGGGGCTAGGCTGTAAGACTTAACCTGTGGAAATCCTAGTTGATTGGAGACACAAGTTTAGGGGTTTGACTTGTCTCATCTGCTGTGTTGGACCCATATTAGTCAGTAACCCATTTTGGTATTAATTGGGGACCCCGCACTAGGTAGGGGTCAGGGCACGCTTTCTAAGCTAATTATAAGAGATTCATCTTGGATGGTGTGTTCTGATGGCGCGTTCCAATGGGGTATATGCGTGCATGGGTTCGGCCTGCCTGAGAAAATTAGTCGACATAAAACCTGTAAATAGGTCTATGTCCTTTTGTAGGTTGTCACTTTATGAAGTAATTCACCCTAATGTGGGGTCGACATAGGGTATTTATGTGTTAAGGAGTCGGTTGCTTGGGGGTAGTAATTAGGGTACATCCAGTCCTACCTGTTTAGGTACCCGTTATTTTTGTTTTGGATAACACCCGTTATTTCTATTGGGGTACCTGTTATTTCTGTTTGGGATAAAACCCGTTACTAGAAGTACACCTAAGTCAACCATTATGTTTCTTTTGGGATCATTTTGTTTCCATTAAGTAATTGGGAAACACATAATCTGGTATACTAGTATTGGTGCAGCGAAAATAATTGGGAAGAATAGTTAATCCTGTTTATTCTATTTATCATGTTCATCCTGTTTATACCTGTTATATACTATAGTTATCTCTCATCTAGTTTATTTACTATCTTGATACTTTTATTACTTTATATGCTAAAGTCACTGGACTCACCAGACTTTATGTCCGACCCGTTTTGTTTCCTTTTCTCTCTCTTACTTTTCCCTCCTAGGTTCTCAGGGTGGGAATGCTCAGGCTTAATTAGGATTCTCTCTTCTGTTTCTGCTTGAATTTGGATCTACTTAGATGTATCGCTTTTACTACTAGTCTACTTTTTTATGGATACTTAAGGGGATTATGATTTTTCATTTATGTACTCTAATGATTTTTTTAGCGTAAGACAGATGTCTTTATTTGACGTATTTTGTTCTAGTACTTCAGCCTAATGTTGCAACTGGATTTTGAGACAACGATGTTTTCTGTTGAAAAATAAAGTTTTAAATTTCCGCTGCTATTTTATATATCTATCTTGTGAGATTCTATTTTTGTTTACCTATAATGCTTCATGGAACTTAATGCATTCTGATAAAAAATGACATTAACTTAATGCTATTTTATATATCTGATTCTGTTGTTGAGTCTCTGCACCTTAGTACTAGTATTGTTTCTGATCTCGTTATTGTCTCAAACCCCATTGGGGGCACGGCTCATCTGTCTATGATATGTTGGGGTTTGGGGATATCTGTGTTGGGCACCGAGTTCAAGTGCGATGCATATGTGCTTAGTTTTATGGGCTACAGTTTGATTTTAGGGATGGATTGGCTAGCCATGTATGGTGCCATTCTAGACTGTGAGAGGAGGGTTGTTAGACTTTTGACTTGCCGTTGGAGGACTCTCGATATTTCTTGTGACCCAAGATGGTATGTAATGCTTAGTTTCCTGGAATCACTTGATGCTTTTATCGATGATTTGCGACCTTTACCTGTAGCTTATGAGTTTCCGGATGTTTTTGATGACATTAGGGGCTTAACTCCGAGGCATGAGATTGATTTCCCAATATACTTGGTGGATATTGCGAAGCCAGTCGCATTGCATGTGCACCACATAGCTCCTAGGAAAAAGAGGGAGCTTAGTAAGCAAATAGGGGAGCTACTTGAGAAGAGGTTTATTAGGCAAAGTATATCAGAATGAGGTGTTGCAGTCGTCTTTGCAACTAAGGTGGATGACTTGATTCGTCTATGTGTGGATTACAGGGAGCTGAATAAGATCACTAAGAAGAATAGATGCCCACTCCCGAGGATTGACGATCTGTTTGACCATCTTGTTGGCACATCTATTTTCTCGCAGTTAGATTTAGCCACGGGATTTCATCAGTTGAGAGTGGCCAAAGACAATATAGATAAGACTGCTTTCAGAACTCTAGATGGCTTCTTTGAGTGGTTAGTCATGCCCTTTGGTTTGACGAATGCACCTGCATATTTTTGTGGACTTGGTGATCAATGTGTTTAGGGATTTTCTGAATAAATTCGTGGTGGTCTTTGTGGATGACATTCTGATTTTCTTGAAGAGAGAAGAAGTGAATGCCTTACATTTAGATGGGATCTTGAGGACTCTCAGAGCACACCAGCTTAAGGCGAAATTCTCCAAGTTTCACTTTTGGAGAAAGGAGGTGAGATTTCTAAGGCATTTGATCTCCAAGGATGGGATAGCGGTGGATCCCGCGAAAGTAGTTGCAGTTCAAGATTGGAAAGTTCCAAAGAATGCAATGGAGGTGAGAAGTTTTCTTGGTTTAGCGAGCTACTATAGAAGTTTATTTGGGACATCGCAAGGATATCAGCCCCACTCACCAGATTGACGAAAAAGAATCTGACCTTTTCTTGGATTATTGATTGTGAGGATGCTTTTCAGTGATTAAAGAGAGCTCTGACAACATCCCCAGTTTTGACATTACCTGATGGGAGCAAGGTGTTTATAGTGTATACTGATGCATGTGGTACAGGGCTCGGTGCCGTCTTGATGCAGGAGGGATGGGTAGTATGCTATGGTAGTAGACAATTAAAGGTTCACGAGAAGAACTACCCTACCTATGATTTGGATTTGGCTACTACAGTGTTCACGCTTAAGACTTGGCGGCATTATCTCTTAGAAGAAATATTCGAGTTACACACAGACCATAAGTCCCTCAAGTATCTGTTCTCGCAGAAGGATCTCCTTTTGAGACAACAAAGATGGATGGAGTTCCTTGCGTCCTATAATTCTGAGATTGCTTATACCGCTGGCAAGGGTAATGTAGTGGCGGACTCATTTAGTAGGCAGAGGATGACATTGAGTCCCTTATTCATAGAGAGGCGGAGTTTGGAGTATATATCGACCTTCGATTTTAGGTGATCTGCGGATCTTACACCTGGTTTGTTGGCATCTCTAGAGGTGCGACCTACTCTTATGGATTAGATAGGATCTTCACAGTGAGAGGACCCACATATAACAGACATCTTGGATAGGCTCAGTAGAGGGGAGACTTCTAGTCACCTTTATACATATTTCGTGGATGCTAAAGGGTGGCTACTACGAGATGGTAGGCTTTGTGTTCCCCGAGTGGGGAGTTTGTCAAAGACAGTCCTTGAGGAAGCCCATTATTCTCGGATGACTATCCATCCGGGTGGCGATAAGATGTATAGAGATATGAAGAGGGTTTTCTTTTGGGCTGGGATGAAGAAAGATGTAGCATAATTCGTAGCTCGATGTTTAATATGCCAACAAGTTAATGCTAAATAGAAAAAGCCTGGAGGTTTACTTCATCCGTTGGAGGTTCCACAGTGGAAGTGGGAAAGCATCTCTATGAATTTCATCGATGGTTTTCCTAGATTGAGGAAGGGAAATACCAACATCTGGGTTATAGTAGACATGCTTACTAAGAGTGCTCATTTTATTCCTATTAAGAGCAAGAGAACAACAATATGGTTGACATCAGTTTATCTTCGTGACATAATCCATCTGCATTGAGTACCTTCTAGCATAGTGAGTGATCGTGATCCCATCTTCACTAGTGAGTGCTTGAAGAGCCTATAAGAGGCATTTGTGTACATAGTTATATATGAGCATCACGTATCACCCTCAGACGGATGGACATGCTGAGAGGGTGAATAGAACTCTTGAGGATCTTTTGAGGTTGTTTATCCTAGACTTCGGATGGACTTGGGAGGAGCATCTTCCATTGGTGGAGTTCGCCTACAACCACAGTTATAAAACTAGTATTGGCATGGCACCCTTCGAGGCACTATACAGACGACCTTGTAGATCACGACTTGTTGGTGGGAGCCTGCAAACAAGCTTCTACTTGGACCTGAGATGATTAGAGAGACTTCAGAGAAGATTGATCTTATCCGCAGACAGATGAAGATAGCTCAGGATAGGAAGAAGTCCTACGCTGATAAGAGAAGGACCAACATTGAGCTTGAGGTAGGAGACATGGTTTTCATCAAGATATCACCATTGAGGAATGTGGTTCGCTTTGGATCTATAGGGACATTGGCAACAAGGTTTGTAGGGCCATTTCCCATAATGGAAAGGATAGGCCAAATGGCCTATCGGGTGAAATCAACAGAAAGGTTATTAGGTGTTCATGATGTTTTCCACATTTCCCATTTGCGGAAATTTTTGCACGATACGACAAAGGTAGTGGAGCCTAGCAAGCTTGAGGAAGTAGAGGTTGAAAAGGAGGCGACAGTTTAATGAGTTCCTACCCGTATATTTGGATCGGGGGATAAGAAGCTACGTAATAGAAAGGTCAAGTTGATGAAAGTACAATGGGGAGAATATAACGAGGATGCAACTTGGGAGACTGAGGACAAGATTCGCGCTTTGTACCCTTTTCTTTTCAAGGTATGTTCTTAACTTCTTTTTCCAAGCTTTTATTAGTATTTGCTTCTATCATTCGTGTGTATCCTATTGATCGAATCTTCGACCATTGAGTAGAAAACCAATGGATGTAAACATGTTTTTGAGACATGTTATGTTTGATGGTTGCAAGTGGGTGCAAGTGTCTGCTAGCGGTTGCTCGTGGATGCATAAACACACATACTACGAACAAGATTGGCTCAATCACTTACATATTGCATACGGATGTGTGTGAATTAGGATTTTATATGGATGAAAGTGGATGCATCATCATATGGATGTTGCATTTGGATGAATGACTGTGCACACATATAGAACTTACATGATATACTAGGATTATTCGCATACATTTTGCTTACATGGCACAAACATAAATTGTATTAAGGAGGTCAACTGAATCAGTCGACCGCCTGATTTTCGCATTAGTGTAAGGGCATTTACGCACATTATAGCATATATTCATACATTTATTAGAAAAAAAGTTAAGGACAATGGATGCTTGTGGATGTTAGATGAGTAGATGGTTGTGGTTGTTAGGAGTATAACATTCTTCTTAACTTGGAGATTTTGGTGATGAAATCCTTTATGTATGGGAGAATGTAACACCCCGTAATTTTAAAGAACATTAATAAACTAAGGAATACATAATTTAATGTTGCGAATTAAGTAAAACCGACTATACCATTGCGTTCGTCTCGGAATTCTAGTTCAGATAGACTCTGAGTTCCCATAAAACGTACATCATATGAAGAAGATATTAAGGTTAGAAGTTTGTATACATATAAGAGAAATATATATAAACAAATTAAAATAGAAATTCAAAATAATTCAAATTCAAAGAGCGGGAGGCCAGCGCGGGATTTAGAACCGTTGGGGGTCGACCCACACCCTAGGAGGGTCGACCTATGGGTCCACCCACTCAAGGGTGTGTTGACCCTAGGGTCGACCCACCCTAGATCTGGCCAGGTTCATTTCCTGAACCTGGACTATTTTATTAGCGAGATCTGTTGGAAAAATTCTATATAGAGGCCAGCATTTCCATTGTTTTCTACACTTAAAAGCATTGAGACAAGGGGATGCTGCCTCAACCTGGATTGAATTAGACTATCTTCTACAACAACATCCTATACATATATAAGAATCTCTTCTGCAATATCAACATATTATTCTCTTTTTTTTAAGATCTAATTTCTATGAGTTCATGTTACTTTTAGATATGAAAATTTAACAATAACCTTGAAACGTTAATAAACCGGATCTGAGTCTATGCCTACTAAGAAAGTAACTTATATCTAAACAGATCTGCTATAATGACATATAATTTTCCATACACCTATTCAGTTATTTAGTTATTTTATATGTCTATTTCTGTGCCTATTTCTGCTATATATGCCTATTTCGATTCCTCTTCCTCTCTCATTTCCTTTTTATTTTTATAGCCTAGGCTACCTTCGAGCCTAGGCCAATATGCTGAAATATGCGTACGAACGAAATTGGGATTAATTGGGAATGATTGGGAATGATAATTTAGGGGCATATCCTGTATGATGAATATGACTAAAATTTGGGGCATACCTTATATTGTGGAATATGACTGAATTTTGAAGTGTATGAACATGTAAATTTGTAGGCTTAATTCAAAGATTAAGTGGAACATTTTAATGAAACTGTATGTCACCTATCAGGGTTAAGTAAACTTGTTTAATCTGTTGGGGTTGTATGAACACTGTTAACCCGTGAAAACTTAACCTGTTGAATTTGTGTCTGTGTGGGGGAGGGGGGTTAGGCTGTAAGACTTAACCTATGGAAACCCTAGTTGATTGGGGACAAAAGTTAAGGGATTTGACTTGTGTCATCTGTTGTGTAGGGCCCATATTAGTCATTAACCCATTCTAGTATTAAACGGGGTGCCCGCACTAGGTAGGGGTCCGGGCACGCTTACTAAACTAATTATAAGAGGTTCATCTCGGATGGGGTGTTTTGATGGTGCATTCCAATGGGGTCATGTTCGTGCTTCGGTACAGCCTACCTGGGAAAATAAGCCGCCATAACACCTGTAAATAGGTCTGTGTCCTCAGTAGGTTGCCACTTTAGGAAGTTATACACCCTACTGTGGGGCCGAAGCAAGGTGTTTACGTGTCAGGGAGCTGATCGCTTGGGGGTAGTAATTAGGGTACATCCAGTCTTGCCTGTTTAGGTACCCGTTATTTCTGTTTGGGGTAACACCCGTTATTTCTGTTGGGGTACCTATTATTTCTGTTTGGGGTAAAACCCATTGCTAGAAGTACACCTAAGTCTCCTATTATGTTTCTGTTGGGATCATTCTGTTTCTGTTAAGCAACTGGGAAACACTTAATCTGGTATACGAGTATTAGTGCAGAGAAAGTAATTGAGAAGCATAGTTAATCCTGTTTATTCTATTTATCCTGTTCATCCTGTTTATACCAGTTATATACTATAGTTATCTCTCATCCAGTTTATTTGCTGTCTTGATACTTTTATTTCTTTATATGCTAAAAGTCACTAGACTCACCAGACTTTATGTCTGACCCATTTTGTTTCCTTTTCTCTCTCTTCCTTTCCCCCTAGTTCTCAGGTGGGAACGCTCAGGCTTGATTAGGATTCTCTCTTCTGTTTCTGCTTGGATTTGCATCTGCTTGGATGTATCGCTTTGACTACTTATCTTCTTGCTTATTGCTACTTATGGGGATTATGATTTTTCATTTCTGTACTCTGATAGTTTATTAGCATAAGACATATGTTTTTATTTGATGTATTTTGTTCAAGTATTTCAGTCTGATGTTGTAACTGGATTTTGAGACCACCATTTTTTTTGTTGGAAAATAAAGTTTTAAATTTTCATTGCTATTTTATATATTTGTCTTGTGAGATTCTGTTTTTGTTTACCTATAGCGCTTCATGTAACTTAATGCATTCTAATAAAGAGTGACATTAACGGATGTGGGGTGTCACACTACCAATCTAGCTTTATTTTGAACGATGTTTCCATTTTCATCTGCTTTATTTTTATAGACCAATTTTTTCCCAATTACTGATTGATCTGAAGGTCGCGAAACAAGTTCCCAGACATCATTTCTTTCAAATTGATGAATTTCTTCTTGCATTCCTATAATCCATGATTCATCATTTGTTGCTTCTTTATAATTTTTAGGTTCTAAAGTTGAAATGAATGCAATATGAGTCATCTGATTCAATTGATGTCGAGTAGATGCTCTTGTATTTAGATCTCTAATAATGTTATTTGAGGGATTATCTTTTAAAATACGAGGAGGTGATCTTAATGTATTTGTTGACTCATTATCTGAAATTGTATTATTTTCAGTAGATTGTATTATAACTTCTTCTTCATCATTATTTTTATTAGCAAAATAGTTTTCATCAAAAGAAGCATGTAAACTTTCTTCTATAGTGTTTGTTCGTTTAATAAAAATCCTATATGCTTTACTTTGATATGAGTAACCAATAAATATTCCTTCATCGACTTTTGGATCAAATTTTCCTGAATTATCTTTTGTTTTCAAGATTAAACATTTTGACCCAAAAGTTGTAAAATATGATACTTTAGGTTTCTTTCCATAAACAGTTCATAATAGGTATTTTTAGTCATTGGTCATAGTGTTACTCTATTCAGTACATAACATGATGTTACTATTGCTTCAGCCCATAATTGCTTGGGAAACCCACTAGTGTTTAATAAAGTACGAGTACATTCTTGTTATGTTCAATTATTTCTTTCAACAACCCCATTTTGTTGTGGCATTCTTGGGAACAGAAAGTTAAGACTTATTCACTTTTTATTACAAAAATGAGTAAATAGCTCATTTTCGAATTCCTCGCCTTGATCACTACGTATATTTTTTGTTTTCAAATCCATAAGATTCTTTATTCTTTTAGCAAATATTTTAAACATTCCAAAAATATCACTTTTATGTTTTAGAAATAATGTCCATATGTATCTTGAAAAATCATCTATAATTGCAAAAACGTACTTATTATGGTATAATGAACGGATTTGGGTAGGACCAAATAAGCCTAGATATCACAATTCTAATGGATGTTTTGTTAAGACGTTATTCTTGGATTTAAATTAACTCTTCTTTAATTTACCAAACTGACATGCATCACCAATATTATCGACTTTATAATTAATTTTTAGTAAATCCCTTAATAATTCATGATTAGCTAGTTTATTTATATACTTAAATTTTATGTAACAAAACCATTTATGCCATAACTGTGGATCATTGTGTTTTACGGTTAAACATAAATCAGAATTTCGTTGCGTATTCATATTTAAAATATAAATATCTCATTTCCTAAACCCTTCAAAAATTAATCTTTTATTATTATCAAGTATGTTGCATTTATATATATTTTTAAATTAATTTGAAAACCTTGGTCACATAATTGACTAATACTTAGAAGATTATGCTTTAAATTTTTAACTAACAGTAGTAATATGAGAGTTAGATATACCGATATTGATGACTTCACTAATTCCAATTATGTATCCTTTTTAGTTGTCATCAAAAGTTACTGTGCCACCGTCCATGTATGTTATGTTTGATAACATACTTTTTTTCCTGTCATGTGCTTGGAGCAGCTATTATCTAATATCCATTTCCTTTTTGTTTTGTTTTGAGTACCTGTAAGATAAGAAGATTTAATTGGTACCCACTTCCTCATTTAGGGTCCTAAAAGTTAGGCGGAGAAGGCAACCATACCCATGTGGGATTGGGGCCTTTGAAAACATAATTTTTATTAAATACTACGTTTTGTAGAAATTTTTCAACATGCTTTTGTCTATAAGTTTATTATTGGATTTAGGAATCCATATTTTTTACTTCCTTAAGTTTTAAAACCTTTTTATTGAATGTTTTCTTTTTGACCTTTTTATTATGAAAACTGTAGTTTTAGGGTTTTGAATCCATTTTAAAGCCTAGTCCATTCCTATTTCCAGAAGGTTTGGAACTTTTGATTTGATTATCTAAATTTTTCTTTCCTTCATTAAATTTTGAAATATTTGTAGTAATTTTTTCTAGCTCATTTTTGAGTTTTTAAATTCCAGAAAGCTAAATTTCTAGATTACCTTTTAAAGTTATACTTTTGTTCAAAATATCATTATTTTATATTTTAACTTTTCCTAACTCGTTCCATCTTCTTCCCCATCAATGCCCTCCTCTTCCTCTCGATATGGTGAGGAAACATGGAGGCAAATCTCACTACGCTGGAGTTGAAGCCCTTCGTTTATCTGCTATGAAATTTGGATGCCCTTTCAATGCAATGACTACTGTTTCAACACCGAAAAAACCATTGTCGACTGTGCGAGCTGAATCTAACCTCAATTTGGATGCTGACAGCCAGGGTTTGATCCTTTTAGATCTGGCTGTTGAAGCTGCAACTATGTCAGTTGACCTTTCACGAGATGCGAATTCTGGTGATTCTAATTTATCACCTCTTTTGGATGCTTTTGTCGATCAACTACGATGGTCTATGACCACTGTGAGCTTGGGTGAAACTATTTTGGATGAACCCAGTGGAAAGTTAGTTGATGATTTTGATAACAATGTTGCTGTTGTTTTGGAAAAGTATACATGAAGGAGTGAATTTAAACTTAGTGGATGAGGGTATGGGGATTGAAGTGCCATGCGCAACTGACCCTAGCAATTTTGTTGTGCTTCCCAATGTTGGAGCAACAATGCCATGTGACATGGATGAATTTGGAAGTGGTAAATGTAGATGTCCCTATAGCTTTAGGTAAGGAAAAGGAACCAATTGTAATTTCAACGATTCTTGTAACAACCCGTATTTTAATAACGTGTTATAACCATAAATCAAGGCAGAATTAATTTTTAAAATAAGAATCAAGGGCAACGGGTTACGCCATTACGTTCATCTCGGAATCCTTCTTGGAAACGAGTCCGAGTTTTCGAAAATCGGAGTCCGTATGACCAAGTTATGACCCTTCAAAGTTTCAGAAATTTCAGGTTCAAAAACAGCTCAGAATTCGAATTCAAATTTCGAATTCAAACTCCAGAACGGACTGGGCGGGAAATTTCCCGCCCAGGACCAGGTCAAACTGGGGGTCGACCATAGTGTCGACCTTCCCAGGACTAGGTCGACCATAGAGTCGACCTGGGTGTCAACCTGGGTGTCGAGCTTATTTTTGAGTCAGAGTTCACTCTGATGTTTCTAGTCCGATTTCTGTCTAAATTCGTTGGCCTGACCCTATATAAATAGCCCCTAACTCTAGTCTCTTTACACAAATTCTCTCTGGTCTTATGCTGCTAAAACTCTGGTTGAAAAGTTAGAGAAAAAGGAATTGCTTCTTCTCCAACAAGGCTACGTGTAGAGTATTGCTGTTTGGGGGATTTCTATTAGACTCGAGATTCAACATCGCCTCTTTGTTTTCTAATTCTCAAACCACGATCTGTAAGCCCCAGTTACTTTTAGATCTAAACTTTAAACTTAATATGGACATGTTGTAAATTGAAATTGAACCTAAGTATGATAATTATCCTGGATCTATCATTGTATATCTTGGGTCTATTATTGTTCCTTTTGGATCTATTATTTTGGATCTACTATTATTCACCTTGGATCTGTTCATCTTGAATCTTGACTTGTGGGAGTATTTATATGAAATTGATTTGGAGCCTAAACATGTTGTAAACCTAAACCCCTCATGTCCATGATGTTAACATGCCTGTGATGTTGAATTAGTTGTTATTCACAAGTTTGGGGTTATTATCTTATGTCAACTGTTACCATGACTATCACCCTATTTTGCTAGGTTAGATATTTAAGACCACTATTCCATATGCCAATATTGTTGTGGTCATTTATCTCAAGTTATACCATGCTTGACTTATAATCACTTTTGCCACCTTATGCCCGTTCTTTCTATGTTATTCCCTAATTAGATTTGTTTGTGTCGATTCGAATTCACGTGCGATGGGAATAAGATTTGGGTAGTTTAGGCAAACCTGAATTTACTATAAACTTGAAACGTGAACATTGTTATAACTTGAACATGGACATGAACTTGACACGAATTGACATGAAAACTTGACATGAATTTAGACTCGAAACTTGAACCTGGACATGACACTTAGAATAAACTTGAAAATGGCCAACTCGAGGTTGGGTTGAGTTTGTAGTGTAAATCTGCTCGGAACCGCTCGGCGAATCCAGTGACTGCAAATAATAGGATCCATTGTGGGTAGTTGGTCATATAGCACCTAAAACCCGAGGTTAGACTAAGTTGTGGTGTAAATCTGCCCGGAACCGCCCGACAAATCCAGTGACCACAACAACTAGTCTAATGTGAGAGGTTGGGGTGCATTAATGAATTTATGCTACAGGGTAGGGTTAAGTCATGAATCACTTGAATATACTTAACAAATTTGACACGATGATTTGATAGGGTTAAGTCATGAACCGCTTGAACACACTTAACTAACTTGATACATGATTTGGATAGGGTTAAGTCACAAATTTGAATGACAATACTTAACCCATTAGAAACCCTAGTTACGCGGTCCTTTTCAGCAGTAACCCACTTAGAAGTATCACGATACCCTGGGACTAGGCAGGGTGGGGCACGATTACTGGGCTGATTGTAAGCGACCAGAACGACGGCTGAGTAGGTGCGCCATTGTAGATTCAGGCGGACTATGGTTTTGCACGTAGTCCGGAGTTGAAAAAGCAGGCATTGGGCTCCAGTAGGTTTACACTGTGCGTGCTTGATTCGTGTCGGTGGTTGGCACCCTAGGGCTTGATACGCCCTATAGTGGACCTAGCACAGGTGACTACATTTCGTGATTGGGCCGTATGACACAGACACATGACGAGCTAGAACTTGTAAGGAGCCGATCGATTAGTAGGTCGTACTGTAGGACCCCGTAATGGGTCATTTCATGATATTGGGCCAAGGGATCATTTCGTGGTTAATACTTGACATGGGTTAGAATACTAGTACAGTTGGTGCAGCGAATCTTGAATATGCGATGCTAGACTTGATTTATCTTGTTTAATCCTAGTTATCTTGCTAGTCTTATTATCATCCCTATGTTTACTTTCCGTTTACTCATGTCTTGTTAACTTTACTAGTTTTTATACTGAAAGTCGCTAGGACTTACCAGTCTTTATAACTGACCCTTTTTCTTTCGCCTCTTTTTTCTTTTGTTTCCCCCCAGGTTCTCAGGGAGGAAATATAGCTCTTAGCTTGGATTTAGCTTGCTTTCTGTCAGCTCATGTACGGTTTGGTCTTGAGCTATGCTATGGCTGCACTTCTGCTATGTTTGGGGAATAATTTACTTTTGTTATCTCAAGTTTATGCTTCTTTATTTAGAACTTGATGTAATGGAATAATTTGTACTTCGGATATATGAGGTTTTGACTCTTTTCTTGAAAGTAATGAAATTTGGTTTTTAATTTCTACCGCTGCTTTATTTATGTTCTGCCTTGTGATATCTCTGTGTATGTTTACCTAGATAATACTCCACCAAAACTAGTGCATTCCCTTTGTGAGTGACCCTAGCGGAGGTGGGGTGTTACAGTAGTAGTATATCTGGAGCTGAAGGACTAACTGGTGAGAATAATGTAACTGAGAACTATGAAATAACTAATGTATGTAATGTTGGTATTAAGGTAATATTATTGCTCCCACATTTGTCTCTCTTTTCCAACATTCCCGTCAAATGCTGGTGACTACGTGCCACAGGAATTTCACATGGTGTGTAAAGATGGTATTATGGAACCGCCGACGGAAGTTTTTATTGCTGGGGAAGAATTATTTAGTTGGTTTTTTTTGGATTCTAATCTGCCTTACTCTATAGTGAAAGAAAAATGTAGTTCTGCCTAGCAATTAAGGGATGGCTTTCTGTTCATTTGGATAGATCATTGTTCTTTTTCATGTTATCATTACCTGATGAGAGACTTAGGATTCTCAGTTTAGACCCGATTTTCATCCTTGGTAAGCCATTTATCGTTACTCCTTGGACTCCATCTGTTGACAGCACTAGAGATCATGTATTATCTATTCCTGTGTGGACCTATTTCTCTTAGACACCATTTGTTTTGCAATCTATGATGAGTTGAATTGGTTGGCTAACAATGTTGGAAAATTAAAATGTTTTGACAATACCATTGTTGCTAGGGAGAAGCTATTTTATGTTAAGGCTCTCATTGAGGTTTCCCCCGCTGAACCTTTGCCAGATAAGATCAAACAAAGGATTGCAGATGGTTTCGTAGTTGAAGTAGTTGTTAAATATGGCTGGAAACCAGATATATGCTCGACATGTCAGTCTTTTGGTCATTCAGTTGAAAAGTGTCCTTTTGTTTCTGGAGATTCCTTTTTAGCCTCGGTACCTCTTGTTGATAGATCCCCTCTTCCTAGGCCTCCGACTGTTCAGTGGGTGCCTAAGTTTCCTGTGTTTGTCTCATCGCTTCCTCCTGATCCTTGTCCTTGTCATGATCCTCCTGATGTGGTTGTAGAAGAACATGTCTAGATTGGCTTCATTTTTCGTCGGGTATGCATTATTGTCCCACTAGTAATTCCTTCTATAAATATATTAGTGATGATGTTAGTGACTAGAGAAAATTGATTTATTAGATTGCTGGGGACTGTATTGAGCTTATTCATAGTGGTGAGGCAGGAGAGAGTAACTAGCTTGTGTTCTATGTAGTTGACTGGGATAGGAATTTCATCTTTCGTGCTCCCAATCCCTATTATGTGCCAAGTTTAGCTTTGGCCTTTTCCAGATACACCTGTAACGACCCGGATAAAGGCGACCTTGATTATCCGATATACAACACATATCGAACATTAAGAGTCGAAAATACCGGATGGTTAATAGAAAGAAGTCAGAGGGTGAGAATAGATAAGATAGAAACTTAGAATAGAAGAAGGAGAAGAAGACAACATCAGAGTAACACGAATCTCACAGCGGAATGAACAACATATAATAGATAACATATCCTTGAAATAAAATCAGTATATGTATACAACAACATTATCAGAGTACAACACTTACAACACAGCGGAAATAACTATAGCTATAAAATCCTGAAGCCTCCTGCTCCAAGATTTTCCAGTATATCTGTAAATCCTGACTACTTGAATGCCTGTACAAAATTGGGCACCCAAGAGTTTAGGGAAAACAAAACAAGATAAACTCCGGGTCAGTCATGGGACTGCTATGAGTAAAATAGTTTAAAACAGTTTGAACAAGTAAACGATATCTCATAAGACCACGCCATATAATGGAACGGGTTTTTCCCTTATGAGAATGCAAATTATCTTTATATCAAAAACCTTTTGATATTATAATAATGTCTATCAACCACAATATAATAATCATCTAGCAGAAATGCTTTCATCTCACGTTCTACATATATAGTATACAATCAAAACAGCAAGCACGTATTGGGTAATGGATTTCCAACTATGACCAGGTATGGAACCACCTTTCGCTAGTGTACCTCTAGAGAGGAATACACTGGGTTTAACAAGAACATCTTGCAACCCGACCACACATGACCGACCACTCATTTCGCTTGAGTGTATCGAATGTATATCACCAACAGTTGGGAGCAGCAACCATTTCCTGAATGGGACAACATCAACAATAGATTTTTAGAAGTAAATGAAACTCTAGATCAGGTGATTATACACCCTAATAGGTGTAAATTACATAGCCATGTTGCCTTCCCGATTTCTATCATTTAACGGATGTGAGGCTAGAAGCTACGCTTATCTTTTACATACCACATCTTCATTCACTTTGAATGTCACATCGTCATACCCGCCAAATCACAAATTGATTTCCCTAAAAATAACATAGGTATACAGCTA
The DNA here is from genome assembly GCA_030737875.1 of Allium sativum. Classification (NCBI taxonomy): domain Eukaryota; kingdom Viridiplantae; phylum Streptophyta; class Magnoliopsida; order Asparagales; family Amaryllidaceae; genus Allium; species Allium sativum. The sequence continues at coordinate 549,265,947 of CM060918.1, forward strand.
AGAGAAACGAATTCCTCCGCCACCAAATGTGAATACGTTTGAAGAGATCAACTTACGCGAACTATTAGATATACTCTGTCAGATATTCTTCCATACAGGTCGTCCTGGGACTGGACAAACCGAAGGCACTATTCAGTATATCCATCTTAGGCAACTAATATCTAAGATTTATACAACATCCCTTACACTTTACTCCGTCTTCAATTATCTTTGGCATATTTGATTTGCAATGCTTATGCCAATACGGAGTGGTTCTTCGGATAATAGTCCAACCGGTCTCTCCATTTTAACAACGTTAAAATGGTCAAAACTTTGATAGTTGGTGATTTAACTATCAAATGAAAACATGTCTGTGTACACACAACGATCTTATTTCTAAATGGAATTATCGATCCAATCATCAACATATATATATATATATATATCTCCTCATTTCTATGTTTAGAAAATATATGTTATTAACACTGGAAAACATTTCCATGTCTTACTTACGTATCACTATTCTTCCACATCTATCAGACTCTAACTATAAACTAACAAGAGAAGAACTTCCTAAGTATAAACCCCGAAGGCCGAAACCAACATCAGATCGATACTTAGGAAACCATTAAACTTATTAATCTCTAGTCAGTTTCTAATTTTTGTTTAACTCCATTTTGATTAACTATGTTCGATTAACTCCTTTTTGATTAACACTTATTCGAATAACTAATATTAGATTTACTCCATTCACTTAACTCTAGATAGCAGCGATCACAATGGTTACGCCTGATTCCCTCAGGAAACATCCGACCGCCATAGGCTATTTGCCGCCCTGCGAATTACGCTAGCAGTCGTGCAAAATGGCAACTTATCCTGAATAACTATGTTTGACTATCTCTATTCGACTAACCATATTCGATTAACTCGACTTTGAATAACTAACTTCGATTAACTCTTTATATCTCGTCAACTTCCTTTTTTTATAAGTCCTGTTTATTTTCCCAATAAATATTCCTTTATAATTCTATTTACTTTCTAAATACATATCCCTTTATTCTATTTATTTCTTAAATAAATATTCCTTTATTAATTCTATTTATTTTCTAAATAAATATTCCTCTTTATAAAATCCTATGATTTTATAAATACTTTATTTTATTTATTTCCTTTTAAAATAATCCTATTTATTTTCTAAATATATAGTTCCTTTTTTATTCAATATCATATTTATTTACAAATAAAAATTTCCTTTTTCACTTTATTTATTTACCAAATAAATAAATTCCTTTCGATTCTATTTGTAAATGGTTTACAAATATTTCTCCTTCTCTTTGTTTTGCAAATATCTTCCTTTGTATTTCTTTTACAAATATATTTCATTTTCAACTCTTTGATTTTATAATCATCTCCTTTTAAAATATCATTTTCCTTTTATATATAAAATCCATTGATTTTATAAAATAATTTATTTTCAAAATATACTTCGAAAATCCCCTGCTCATTGCTTTCTTCTCAAACAAACTCCTATGCATAAACCCTTTTCCGATCAAATCCAAGCTCCCATATAACTCCTCCACTTCACTAAACTCAAAACAAAAATCGTCACAACTCCTCCCTTCCTGAACACTCTGACCTGGACACAAGGAGTCTGATTTTACTGCCCTCGTGTAACTCGCGTCGCCCAGCTTTTCTTCACGCTGTACTTAAAACGGCGACATCAAACACCATGGATCCTCATCAAAAATGTCTCGACGAGCTAGATGATGTGCTAAACCCAAACTGGAACTTCATTTCATGAAATCAGACTTCGAACTCTCGATCGAAAAACCCAAGCGTCTGCTGCTATGCAATCCAGTCGAACAGAAAGTAGTTCGAACCCTTAAATTTTTGTATAGGATCGAAGAGCTTCGAATAAGGGTTTCGAATATATTTATTTGAAGATTTAGGGTTTTGTTTTGGATTTAATGTGGATTTTAGAAGATGGAACTTGTTTGCTGCAAGAAGAACGATGGCGGCTTGCCTTCGTTTGACCGTGGAATGAAATAAGGGTTTAAGGAATTTGAGGGTAGCATATTTATAGAGAATATCCTAGCTTAGAAACTAAGATACTCATACTTTTATTATTTCCTTATATATATCGTTGATCTAGAAATTCCTATAATCACGTATAATATCCAAAAATCATCGAAATGAACACACTACTAGAGTTTTACATTACGGACCCAATGGAACTTGTTTCGTCGCATTCTGACTCCGTTTACTCACACAACGTATTTTTAAAGGTCAAATTATCGACTGTTTTTCACATTAAAAATCCGTATGACCACACAATGACTCTAAAAATCACGGAACTTGGAATCTAACAATAATTTAATATTCCTGATCCAACAAAATTGGTTTCGCCAAAAACCGAGGTCGTTTGCAAAACTGGCTATTTTTAAAGCTATGAATGACCCTTTTAAATATATAAATATATTTAAATATAAATAAATTAATATTATCGTATATGTTCGTATACGATATCATGCAGCTCCAGAATAATCATATCATAGTTTTTACTTGATATCCCAGAATTCCAGATTATCTCGATATTCAAATTTATATTAGAAATCTATTTATAACGTAAATAAAGCATTGCAAATTATAAAGGAATTCCACAGCGATTTTTCTGAAATTTTATTTGGACGTAAATTAAAATCTACCTGACGAAATCCAGAATTTCCTCTTTCATTAGAAAAATATACTTCACTAGCTCCATACGTTTCTTGTTTCATAGAAATCCGATTTAAAACGAACCCTGTATATCCAGTTGAAGTTCAAATCGCCAAATAGCGAATTTGCGCGCCATTTCAAGATCGATTATAATTATATTATAATCTATACGTTCAACTACCGTCAAATGAATATATTTATTCATAAAATTCAACTCTAAACTGAACTATATATTTTAAATAATCCAATTAACACTATATTGTGAATTTCACTATTTATTATTATTATTTTTGAATTAAATATATTATTATGTTATTTAAATAAATTAAATAATCCATATAATTTAATTTAACGACATTTAATTCTCTGAATTTCTATTTATATAATTAAATTAATTAATTATAACACCGTAAAATACGGGTCGTTACATTCTTCCCCACTTAAAATAATTTCGTCCTCGAAATTGCTAAGGTAGAAAACAAACCCTATCGACTGGTTAGAACTTATTTGTTCACTTCTCAACTTCAGTTTCCACTGGACTAACTTAATTTTAATTAAATTATTAATTTAATTCTATTAACGAATATTTTCAAAAATCCTGAAATTTTCTAACTCCCTAAATTTTTGAAAAATTTCGCTAGCACCTCCTTTGTACTGGTCAATGGGTCAAACTCTAACTCGCCTCTCTGGGCCTTCTCCACCCCAAAAGAAAATCAAATAGCCAAGCGGCTTGCCAATTCGGCTCATAAATTTCACGCTTATATCAAATATAAACTTGTACCTTTTTGTCGGGCATATTGTTATATCATTTCCATCTGCTGCTAATTTGGCATATACCAATGTCAACCGAATCAATTTCCAATCAATGTCTGTTCAACACAGCTATTCGCTTATATCCCAGCCAAATATCATTTCAACCTCGAGTTTCATTCTCGATTCCAAACTCTTAACTTGATTATCAAATTACACTTCAAATTCGAATCTCACAAATCCAATCCTATTCGATTTCAATTCAATTTCATATACCACTTAACTGACTTTACTTTAATCCCAATTTGCTTTCCCAAGTATTATTTAACTTGTTTTTATTTTAAACAATCTCTACTGGGGAATTTTCAAATATCTTACCCTTTTCAAAAGTCAAATTTTCCTTTTCAGGATTCAAAACAATATTGTTTCCTCAAAACAATTCAAAAACAAAATCTTTGGTAGTAATCTGTCACTTAGAACTCGAAAACGAACACTGTTTATGCTGCAGTCATTATCAGAATTATTTTCCAGTTATCGAAGTGAGTTCAATACTATATCACTTTCAAAATCATTCTTAAACACTTTTATTTTGAAATCAGTTCAAAATACCATTCACAAATGCTTGGAATATAATTTAAAATCTCCCGGGATCTTAAAATTTACATATATTTAATCCAAGTCTATTTACAAACTCTGTTCGAAATTTCCAGGGTTTTAATTTCAATTCTGATTCAAATTCAGATTTAATTCATAACATTTATACGAATTCTACTTGGTTATATACATAACCATTTAATTTATAATCTTACTCGATTATAATAACAACCAATATATCCAATATATTATAACATTTCCAATATATATATTTTCTTTATATCAAAATATGTTTGGGTAAAATTATTTCGGTTTACCCTCTTTCCAAAACATACCATGACGGTTCATCGTATTCAAGTAAATGATATCTCATAATACCACGCCGTATAACGAAACGGGTTTTTCCCTTATGAGAATCCAAATTATCTTTATATCAAAAACCTTTTGATATTATAATAATGTCTATCAACCACAATATAATAATCATTTAGCAGAAACGCTTTCATCTCACGTTCTACATATATAGTATACAATCAAAACCGCAAGCACGTATTGGGTAACAGATTTCTAACTATGACAAGGTATGGAACCACCTTTAGCTAGTGTACCTCTAGAGAGGAATACACTGGGTTCAACAAGAACATCTTGCAACCCGGCCACACATGACCGACCACTCATTTCGCTTGAGTGTATCGAATTTATATCACCAACGGTTGGGATCAGCAACCGTTTCCCGAATGGGACAACATCAACAATAGATTTTTAGAAGTAAATGAAACTCTAGATCAGGTGATTATACACCCTAATAGGTGCGACCTACATAGCCATGCTACCTGCCCGATTTCTGTCATTTACCGAATGTGAGGCTAGAAGCTACGCTTATCTTTTACATACCACATTTTATTCACTTTGAATGTCACATCGTCATACCCGCCAAATCACAAATTGATTTCCCCAAAAATAACACGGGTATACAGCTAAGAGAAACGAATTCCTCCGCCACCAAACGTGAATAGGTTTGAAGAGATCAACTTACGTGAACTATTAGATATATTCTGTCAGACATTCTTCCATATAGGTCGTCCTGGGACTGGACAAACCGAAGGCACTATTCAGTATATCCATCTTAGGCAATTGTTATCTAAGATTTATGCAACATCCCTTGCACTTTACTCCGTATTCAATTATCTTTGGCATATATGATTCGCAATGCTTATGCCAATATGAAGTGGTTCTTCGGATAATAATCCAATCGGTCTCTCCATATTAACAACGTTAAAATGGTCAAAACTTTGATAGTCGGTGATTTAACTATCAAATGAAAACATGTCTGTGTACACACAACGATCTTATTTCAAAATGGAATTATCGATCAAATCATCAACATATATATATATATATATATATCTCCTCATTTCTATGTGTAGAAAACATACATTATTAACACTGGAAAACATTTCCATGGCTTACTTACGTATCACTATTCTTCCACATCTATCAGACTCTAACTATAAACTGATAAGAGAACAACTTCCTAAGTATAAACCCCGAAGGCCGAAACCAACATCAGATCGATACTTAGGAAACCCTTCAACTTATTAATCTCTAGTCAATTTCTAATTTTTATTTAACTCCATTTTGATTAACTATGTTCGATTAACTCCTTTTTGCTTAACTCTTATTCGAGTAATTAATATTCGATTTACTCCATTCGCTTAACTCTAGATTGCAGCGATCACAATGGTTATTCCTGATTCCCTCAGGAAACATCCGACCGCCGTAGGCTATCTACAGCCCTGCGAAATATGCTAGCAGTCGTGCAAAATGGCAACTTATCCTGAATAACTATGTTTGACTAACTCTATTTGACTAACCATATTCGATTAACTCGACTACGAATAACTTACTTCGATTAACTCTTTTATATCTCGTTAACTTCCTTTTTTTATAAGTCCTATTTATTTTCCCAATAAATATTCCTTTTATAATTCTATTTACTTTCTAAATACATATCCCTTTTGTAACGAACTGGGATTTTCGACTCCGAAAATCAACACAAAACTACCATGTTGACTATACATACATCGGAATCTCCTGATCATTAATAGAAAGAAGTTAGAGGGTGAGAATAGATAAGATAGAAAATTAGAATGGAAGAAGAAGAAGAACACAATCAGAGTAAACACGAATCTCACAGCGGAGCGAATAAAATATATTATAACATAACTTTGAAATAAAACAGTATATATATACAATAACATTATCAGAGTACAACACTTACACACAACGGAAATAACAATAGTTATAAAATCCTGAAGCCTCCTGCTTCAAGCTCCTCCAAGTATATCTGTAAAGAACTGAACTACTTGACTGCCCGTACAAATTTGGGCACCCAAGAGTTTAGAGAAAACAAAACAAAATAAACTATGGGTCAGTCATGGGACTGGTGTGAGAAAACTCAAATCATTTGGTTTAACTTTTCAAAATCCTTTCCGAAAGAAATGATAATCGTAAGACCGATCCACACATAAACACAGATGGTTTTTAACTTACGATAACCCAAAATAGTTTTGGAAATCAATACTTCTCTGATATTATAATAATGTCTAATCACAAGTAATTAACAATCTAGCAGAACGCTTGCATCTCACGTTCCACATATATAGCATACAAATCAAAATCACGGGCGCTTATTGGAGATTGGATTCTGACTATGACAAGGTATGGGACCACCTGTTGATAGTGTATCTCTAGAGGTAAATACACTGGGCTCAACAAGAATGTCTTGCAACCCGGCCCACACATGACCGACCACTTATTTCACTTGAGTGTATCGAATGTATATCACCAACGGTTGGGGGCTACCCACCGTTTCCCGAAAATGGACAGCATCGATCATAGATAAAAGAATGAAATGGATTTTCTGTAGATAGGTGATATACAACCTAATGGGAGCGACCCACTTAGCCATGCTGCCTGCCCGATTTCTGGCATTTCCCGGTTGATGAGGCTTAAGGTCATAACGTATCTTTGATACACTTAACCACCATTCACTTTGAACGCCACATCGTCATACCCGTCAAATCACAAATTTATTTCCCCAAAAATACCACGGGTATAAAGCTAAGAGAAATGAGTTTCTCCGCCACCAAACGTAAGTACGTTTGAAGAGATCAACTTACGCGATCCGTTAGATATACTTTGTTAGACATTCGTCCATTCATGTTGTCTTGGGATTGGACAAACCGAAGGCACTATTCTGTAACAGGATAGTCCATGCATAACTCCGTCTTCAATATTAGATCGCAACGCTAACGTCCATACAGAGGGCTTTTCAGATAATGCATCTGATCCCGGTCTCTCCATAGTGACGACGGAAAAACGGTCAAAAACTTCGATAGTCGGTGATTTAACTATCAAAGGAAACAGGTGTGCAACCAACGATATTATTTCCAGATGGAAATTCTATCGACCAATCATCATTCAAAGGTTTATTTCTTAAGATTAAATCATCTTTAATTTAGCCATTCCCATTTAAGTATACTCAATATTTCTTATTTTCTACATTTAGGAAATATACGTCATCAATCATTGGAAAACATTTCCATCTCTATTTCACGTATCACTGTCATTCCAGTATTCTTTCTCATCAACATTTCATTTTCTAGGATTAGAAAATATCTCTGATTGTATTTGGAAAATGTTTCCAAAATTTATTCATTTGATTTAAATAGATGTTTAAATAAAACATCACTAAGCCAATTTAAACCATTACACTCATTAACTAAATTCACTTAATCAACCTTCACTATCGAACTTTAACCATTTCTTAATTAAAAACGAAGTCAATCAAGTTGGGGTATAATTACCTCTCAGACCTTAACTGAACAACATTTCTAACTTCAAAATAGACAAAGTTCACCTTTCAAATTCTTTAACAACTTCCTTACGTAACACTCTTTCAAACAAATTTCTATTCGATAACTCTTTCCTTCGAATAAACTATATTCGATTAACTCTATTCTGTTACACTATTAGTTAACTATATTCTATTAACTCTATTTGATTAACTCTATTGAATTAACCTTAATCAATTAACTCTTATCAATTAACTCCTATCAACTTCCTTCCTTCTAATAAACTATATTCGATTAATTCCTTTAACTCTATTCGAATAAACTATATTCGATCTACTCCTTTCGAATAACTAATATTCGATAACTTCTTTCGAATAACTAATATTCGATAACTTCTTTTGATTAATACATTTTGATTAACATGTTTTGATTAATACATTTTGATTACACATTTTGATTAATCCGATTGAATAATTAATATTCGATTAACTTATATTCGAATAACTATGTCTGTTTCAACTTTACTTCGAATAGCTAATATTCGATTTAAATCCATTCGCTTGACTCTAGATCGCAGCGATCACAATGGTTACGCCTGATTCCCTCAGGAAATATCCGACCGCCAGAGGCTATTTGCAGCCCTGCGAATTACGCTAGCAGTCGTACAAAATGGCAACACATCCTAAATAACTACGTTTGACTAACTCTATCTCAAATAACTATATTCGATCAACTCTAATTGAATAACTAATATTCAATTAATTCGAATTCGATTAACTATGTCCAGTTAACTCTAATTCGATTAATTCTAACTCTAATCGATTAACTCTAACTGATTAACTCCTTTGATTAACTCTACGTTTATTCGGTTTCAAATATCGATGTTGAAATAGATTTTTACTTCTCTATATAAGTCGCGACTTATATATTCTATTTATCAAATGATAAACATTTCATTTGATTTATAAATATTATTTATAAATTTATCTTTCTCAATCTATCGGTCAGAATAGATCATATTTAAAATCTTTGCTTTAAATCCATAACACGTTATACCCGTGTGCGAAGCACGGGTCTAAACCTTTCAAATGTAAAATTTTCCTTTTATACAATTCTAGTCACTTTTTCAAGTATTTCCTTTTTATAATCTATTTATTTACAAAATAAATCCCTTTTTGATGTTTCTATTTAATTTATAAAATATTTTCTTTTTATAAAATCTATTGATCTTATAAGTAATTCCTTTGATAATCTAACTATTTCTTTTTCTATTTACTTTACACATATTTCCCCTTTCTATTCTATTTATTTTGAATAAATATCCCTTTTCAATTCAATTTGAAAATAGTTCACAAATATTTCTTTTTATTCAATTCTATTTGTAAATGTTTACAAATATTTCCCTTCAATTCTATCTATTTGATTAACAAATAAATATTCCTTTTTAATCTATTTATTTTCTGAAACAACCCGCAAATCTGAGCTATCTGAGTTGACTAAATACACCACACGTCCAACCCAAATAACACAGAAATACGAACCATTAATAGAAAGGAGTTTGAAGATGAGAAATAGAAAGAAAGAAATATTAGAATAGAAGAAAAACGAAGATCACAACTCATAGCGGAACGAATAAAATATATTATATAACATAACTTTTGAAATACAAATCAGTAACTTTATATACATACCATCATCAGAGCACAACAGTCATTTCTGGAACAGTTATAAACACCTGTTTCCAGATACAAACAAGGTCCACAGCGGAATATATGATAGCCTATAGCTAACCGGTGAAGCCTCCTGCTTCCAGCTCCTTCAAATAAATCTGTGAAATCCCGACTACTTGACTGCCCGTACAAATTTGGGCACCCAAGAGTTCAGGGAAAACAAAACAAAATAAACTCTGGGTCAGTCATGGGACTGGTGTGAGTAAACTCCAACCACTTGTTTAACCTTCAAAACCCTTTTTCGAAAGAAAAGATAATAGTAAGACCAGCCCACACATAAACATGGACGGTTTTTACCTTACTATAACCCAAAACACTTTGATATCAAATCCAATGATATTATAGTAATGTCTACATCAAATAAATAACCAAATAGCAGAACGCTTGCATCTCACGTTCCACATATATAGTATAAAATCAAAACCCGCATGGCGCTTATTGGAGATTGGATTTTCAACATGACAAGGTATGGAACCACCTTCCGCTAGTGTATCTCTAGAGAGGAATACACTGGGTTCAACAAGAACATCTTGTAACCCGGCCCACACATGACCGACCACTCATTTCGCTTGAGTGTATCGAATGTATATCACCAACGGTTGGGATCAGCAACCGTCTCCCGACTGGGACAGCATCGAATAGAATAAGAAATTAAATGAACCTCTAGATAGGTGATTATACATCCTAATGGGTGCGACCCACATAGCCATGCTGCCTGCCCGATTTTTGTCCTTTCTCGGTTGTTGAGGCCTGAGGCTACGAATACTTACCATTCATTGATAGCACAATCACTTTGAATGCCACATTGTCAGATCCGTTAATCACTAGTTGAGTTTGCACAAATATTCTGGATATTATGCTAAGGGATAAATCCGTTGCAACCATATACATTCATACAGACCAACCCATTTGATCATTGGAAATACTCTGTCAGAAATTCGTCCATTTACGTTCGTTCTGGGATTGAACGAAACCGAAGGCACTATTTCTATTTAATAGAAAGAGTCCTTGCACTTTACTCCGTCTTCAATATATTCAGCATACTTGGTTCGCAACGCTTATGCCGATACGGAGTGGTTTTTCGGATAATAATCCAACCGGTCTCTCCATATTGACAACGATGGTCAAAAACTTCGATAGTCTGTGATTTAACTATCGAATAAAAACAAGTGTTCATCCAACATATCAAACAAATCACTGGGCTCTTTAATTAATATTTCATTAATTAAATCTCTTCTCCATTTCCTTATCAATATTTGTTAACCAAGTATTTTCAATAATCATCTCGGCCTCTTATGCCATTTGGAAAACGTTTCCAAATATCAACTTCTTTTATTTTCTATATATTAGAAAATATCTTTATTTGCAATTGGAAACAATTCCAATCACTTATCTCTATCCCGACTATTTTAATTATACTCAGGAAATATTTACTTTTATATTTCCAAAATTCCATCACTTGGGTTTAAAACGAATGCTGTGTAAAGCATCGTTACAACAACCCAAAATATGTTATTCAACTAATTCTTTTTCAAACACTTCTCTTCGAGACTGGATCTTGCTATTTATCCATTTAAAAATGAAATCAATCAAGTTGGGGTAAAATTACCTCTCAGACCTTAACTGAAAACATCCTCAACTTCAAAACGGCAATACCACCTACCTCGAATAAACACACTATACAATCCAATTGTTCATTTTTAAAACATGTATAAAGTTCGCTTTCTATTTCTAATTTATAGATTTCCCTTTTTGTTTACAATATCCGATTTTTATATTCACTTACCTATCGAATTCTATACGTCGATATAATGATTTCTAACTATCAAAATATCTTAAAAATATTCTAACTCCTTAAATTTCCGGAAAATTTCGCCATAACCTCCCCTGTATCGGGAGCATCGGGAAATTTCAAATAGCTTCCCGGTATCTTCTCATCTCAAAAAGAAAATGAAAAAGCCAAGCGGCTCGCCGACACGGCGTATAAAATCTCATATATGAATTAAACATGTACCTTTTGTCGAGCACATACATTAAAAATCTTCATATACTTCATCATGTACCTGTCTAACATATGTTCACCTGTTTTCAATTCAATTCAACACTATCTAATCGTTTGAATTCAGTTCCGCCCATTTATTCTTTAAATCGGCCATTTTGCCTATTTTACTCCTTTGTTTGAACATAGCATTTTCAAACAAAATATTTAACTTGCTCATAACCAATTTGCATTTCAATTTCAATTCTAGTTTCCTTTTTGATTTCGAATATAAATTTTCAAATCGAATTTACTTATTCAAACCCCAATATCCCTTCGAAAACTCATTAACTAATTTCTATTCAATTTAGTTAATTCTATTCAATAAATAAAAATCTGGTTTCCGTTTCAAAAATCATATTCATTTACACAACTTTGAATTCGCATATATTTTACAACTCAACTCTGAAATTTTCTAAACAGACAATTCGGATTTTTTTCCGCTTAAATCCTTTTATAACATTAAATAACCATTATGGTTTTAAAACGATCCTGGCGCTGCTTTTCTGAAAATTTGATTTTGATGTAACTCAAAATATATACGACGAAATCCAGATTTTTCTCCTTCATTAGAAAACTATTATCAAATCGGTCCTGACGTTTCTTGTTTCGAAGAATTCCGACCCCAATTGAGTTCTGTATACTCAATTTAAGTTCGAGTCGCCAATTTACGAACTGCAGTGCTGCGGCGAGTTCGTTTTAATTATATTTATATATATAAACCTTTAAACTTCGTTAAATGAATTCAACTCCATTTTAACTCTATTTGAATTTCTTGATTCAAATTCCAATCTCACTTTTATTTGAATTCTATATTCAAATTCCAATTCCTTTTCTATTTGATATTCAAATTCAATACTTGAATTTCTATTTCAATTCCATATTCAAATTCAATACTTGAATTCATTTGAATTCTCTTATTCAAACTCTATATTTAAATCCCATTTGAACTTCTATATTCCAATTTCTATATTTGAATTCTATTGAAATACAAATATTCAAACTCCTTTTTAAATTCTATATTCAAAATCCCATAGTTTAAAACCCATTTGAATTTCATATTCAAATCCCATAGATTAAATCCTATTTGGATTCAATTTGAATCTCTAATATTCAAAATTCATTTTTCATTTCCAACACCATTTGAATTTCTAATATTCAAATTCATTTTCAACACCATTTGAATTTCTAATATTCAAATTCATTTTCAACACCATTTGAATTTCTATTATTCAAATTCATTTTCAACACCATTTGAATTTCTATTATTCAAATTCATTTTCAACACCATTTGAATTTCTTCACTCTAATCCATTTGAATTCCCTTGAATTCAAATTCCATTTCAAAACCATTTGGATTTCCTATTTTGAAATCCTATTTGAAATTCTATTTCCAATTCTACTTTGGAAATCCTATTTTCAAAGTTTATTTCAAATTCTATTTTGAAATTCTACTTTCAAATCTCTATTTGAATTTCTTTATTCGAATTCCTTTGAATTCAAATTTTATTTTAATTCCTTGAGTTCAAATTCTATTTTTCATTCTAATTTCATCTATTCAAATTCTATTTGAACTTCTATTTAAATTATAAACAACGTTTATAATTTCCCTTAAATTTTCACATTAATAAACTTATAGATAAAGTTTATAAATCCAATTAAAACCCCGTATTTTAATTTATAAACCCAGTTTATAAATTCACTTGTTTTATATATTTAAACAGTTAATATTTTCTATACTTCATTAAAAATTCAAATTCTATTTATAAGAATAGTATTCCATTTCCAAATCTCTATTTTCCCTTTTCGATATTTTTATAAATCAATATTCGAGCCCCAGTGATATTTAAACACCCAAGACAATCAGTTATCCAATCACAGGATTTTTTTAACACATCATATATGAGAATATATATGAATCCGACAAACAAACAAATAATATATTTTTGAGGAATCCAGTTGGATTCCTCCAACCTGTTTACCTGCATCCACAGATGTTAGCACATAAATAATACCCATTCTGCTTCGTGGCAGAATATCGTGGTATAGAAGGTCATCCACTAATCATAGCGTGGGGCGTATAGGGTAATCATCCGCTATGAAACTGCGGGCATCCGCTAATGAGACTGCGGGAATCCAACCAATCAATCAACCCAATATATATATATAGCCTAAATAACTAATATATATAAAACAACCAGAAAGCATTCGCACAAGCAACAAACAATTATTTTTAATGAAATAAAAATAATTCTAAAGGTGAGTGAGATTTACTCACCTGGTTTTCGTTTGTTGAATATCCATTTAAAATTCCTTATCGTTTTGGCCTTGAATCCAGTTAAATCATTTCATACCTACAATGATTTATTTTTATCGATAAATCGATAATTTATTTAGATTAACTTATTATAAATAAATAAAAACAAATAATTCTAAGAATTTTTAAATTACTAAACAACGTATACCTTGTTGTCTCTGCATATCACTCGACCAATTACCAACAACTCGGCCATCGATGACTGCAATCAGCCCCAAAACTGACTTCGACATTTCGTCGAACAACTCACAGTCAAGCTGCTATTCCCTACTAACACTCATTGTCAAAGCCTACTACCCGTTGCACCATCTACATTAGTCTTACTGCCATTCCTGTCTGGTCATCAACCCGTTCAAATTCAACCAAAACAGCTACTACCGAATACCGCTCCTCCTGACCTCACACACTACTGTCGCTCCTCCTTCTTTACCTCAGAAAAATCGCACTCCACCCCAGGTCTAAATCCCCACTGTAAACCCCATCGTGCACCCACATCTACCCTAGCTCGACGCAGATTCGTGACTCTACCCTTATCGCGCCCCGTCCCTAATCCGAACGCACTGCTAGTTATAACGAAGAACAGGACTTCGATCTATTTTGATTTTTATTTGGATAAGGGAAGTGGAAATCGCGGTCGGCTTGTGAGATGATGCAATGGAAAAAAAAGATCTGCGTATTATATAATGGAGAGGAAGAAGTTGCGGTTTGATTTTAAATGAAAAGGGGAACTTCGGTTTTGTTTTTGAGCTGAAGGACGAAGTAAACTGCGACATTTATAAGTGAACAACGGGGAACAATTTGTACTGGAGCCATTAATTCATGCCTTCTTAGATATTGAAGGAGAGGGACAGCTTTGTCAGCTCGAGGGGATAAGTCTGCGTGATTTCCTTTCTTAGGTCTGCGAAATGTTTGAACATAGGTCGACTTATGATTTTTTTTTCTTTTATTATTTATATTGATTTTATTTTAATTAAATAATTAAAATATCTCGCGGTCCTTAACTAGTAATCCCGAACCACTATTCAACCGTGACGACCGACGATACCAGATTATAACGCTATTCTGGTCTAAATGGAGTAGTATCTAGAATTTTATTTTATTGCCTGCAGGAGATATTTAATTTAAATTAATGGTTTAAACTAAATTTGATTTAAAAATATAATTCAATTCCAAGCAGTTAATTTTATTGAAAATAAATTAATATTATCGTTCTAATTCAATAGAATTTATATTAATCGATTGAATTGTCTCAATTCAGTTTTAACTCAACGTCAAATTATTTATCGTTCTAGTATTACGGCAATTCAATATATTCGATATTAAATCGTATATCGATTATTAACCCGATAAATTCCATAATAAAAATCCATTTATATTCGAATCAATATTTAAAACCATACTAAATATTTAAAATAAACTGTTCAAAATTCTGGGTCGTTACATTCTTCCCCCCTTAAAATAATTTCGTCCTCGAAATTGCTAAGGTAGGAAAAATGGTACAAATCTATTACTTTTCAAAAATTCACTTATGTTGAGACTCAACTCCTCATATTTCAACAATTTAGTTCCAACCAAAACTTTTGGTCTTCACCCCTTTAATTCGAATGATCTACGATCAATCCATTTATATCCAATCTATATTCCATTAAACCTATTCAAATTGATTCTAGTTAATTGATTCACTTCAATCCGTTTAACTAGCTTAAGTTAAATTTCAATTCCCGAATTCAAATCCCAGGGTTTTCATTTCAAATTCTTTTTGAAATCACATATATTTATAACTAATTCAAATTCAAAACATTTGAATATTTCCAAACTATTTGTTTTCCTCCAAACAAATTTCCATCAAAAATTTCCTAAGGTAGCCATCCATCACTTAGAAACTTGAAAATGAACACTGATGAGGCTGCAGTCATCATCAGAATTATTTCCCAGCGACTGAAGTGAGTTCAGTGCTTTATTTTAAAAATCAATTCAAAATGATTTTCATTCAAAAACCCTTTCAAAATAAAGCTATATTACTTTGAAAAATATTTTTCAACTTCCCAGGATTTTGAATTCTAAATTCTGGTTTGAATTTAATTCTAATTCATCTCATTTGTATATATTTCATTCATATACAAATTCAGTTTGGTTATAAATAACCATTTCAATTTTTATAATCTTATCTGATTATAATGATATCAATCAACACATCCATATAATATAATAATTTCAAAAATTTATTCTTTCTATATCAAAATATAATTTTGGGTAAATAATTTTCACCTACTTTAAAACAATATCGTGTTCAATCTCCTGTTCAAGTGTTTAGAAATTCCTATCGACTTTGTGGCGTCCCACTATCCGACCAGAATTCATAAACCACTCAACAGACTAGCCAACACAATATAAAACAACTTTAATATCAAATTACAAATACGCCCTCTCGTATATACACTCAACTCATTCTAGGGTACTACTGACCCTATCTCTAATGAGCACATTCCAACAAGCCTAGGTATTCGCTCAACCTAAGCTCTGATACCAACTGAAACGACCCGCAAATCTGAGCTATCTGAGTTGACTAAATACACCACACGTCCAACCCAAATAACACAAAAATACGAACCATTAATAGAAAGGTGTTAGAAGATGAGAAATAGAAAGAAAGAAATATTAGAATAGAAGAAAAACGAAGATCACAACTCACAGCGGAACGAATAAAATATATTATATAACATAACTTTTGAAATACAAATCAGTAACTTTATATACATACCATCATCAGAGCACAACAGTCATTTCTGGAACAGTTATAAACACCTGTTTCCAGATACAAACAAGGTCCACAGCGGAATATATGATAGCCTATAGCTAACCGGTGAAGCCTCCTGCTTCCAACTCCTTCAAATAAATCTGTGAAATCCCGACTACTTGACTGCCCGTACAAATTTGGGCACCCAAGAGTTTAGGGAAAACAAAACAAAATAAACTCTGGGTCAGTCATGGGACTGGTGTGAGTAAACTCCAACCACTTGTTTAACCTTCAAAACCCTTTTTCGAAAGAAAAGATAATAGTAAGACCAGCCCACACATAAACATGGACGGTTTTTACCTTACTATAACCCAAAACACTTTGATATCAAATCCAATGATATTATAGTAATGTCTACATCAAATAAATAACCAAATAGCAGAACGCTTGCATCTCACGTTCCACATATATAGTATAAAATCAAAACCCGCATGGCGCTTATTGGAGATTGGATTTCCAACATGACAAGGTATGGAACCACCTTCCGCTAGTGTATCTCTAGAGAGGAATACACTGGGTTCAACAAGAACATCTTGTAACCCGGCCCACACATGACCGACCACTCATTTCGCTTGAGTGTATCGAATGTATATCACCAACGGTTGGGATCAGCAACCGTCTCCCGACTGGGACAACATCGAATAGAATAAGAAATTAAATGAACCTCTAGATAGGTGATTATACATCCTAATGGGTGCGACCCACATAGCCATGCTGCCTGCCCGATTTTTGTCCTTTCCCGGTTGTTGAGGCCTGAGGCTACGAATACTTACCATTCATTGATAGCACAATCACTTTGAATGCCACATTGTCAGATCCGTTAATCACTAGTTGAGTTTGCACAAATATTCTGGATATTATGCTAAGGGATAAATCCGTTGCAACCATATACATTCATACAGACCAACCCATTTGATCATTGGAAATACTCTGTCAGACATTCGTCCATTTACGTTCGTTCTGGGATTGAACGAAACCGAAGGCACTATTTCTATTTAATAGAAAGAGTCCTTGCACTTTACTCCGTCTTCAATATATTCAGCATACTTGGTTCGCAACGCTTATGCTGATATGGAGTGGTTTTTCGGATAATAATCCAACCGGTCTCTCCATATTGACAACGATGGTCAAAAACTTCGATAGTCTGTGATTTAACTATCGAATAAAAACAAGTGTTCATCCAACATATCAAACAAATCACTGGGCTCTTTAATTAATATTTCATTAATTAAATCTCTTCTCCATTTCCTTATCAATATTTGTTAACCAAATATTTTCAATAATCATCTCGGCCTCTTATGCCATTTGGAAAACGTTTCCAAATATCAACTTCTTTTATTTTCTATATATTAGAAAATATCTTTATTTGCAATTGGAAACAATTCCAATCACTTATCTCTATCCCGACTATTTTAATTATACTCAGGAAATATTTACTTTTATATTTCCAAAATTCCATCACTTGGGTTTAAAACGAATGCTATGTAAAGCATCGTTACAACAACCCAAAATATGTTATTCAACTAATTCTTTTTCAAACACTTCTCTTCGAGACTGGATCTTGCTATTTATCCATTTAAAAATGAAATCAATCAAGTTGGGGTAAAATTACCTCTTAGACCTTAACTGAAAACATCCTCAACTTCAAAACGGCAATACCACCTACCTCGAATAAACACACTATACAATCCAATTGTTCATTTTTAAAACATGTATAAAGTTCGCTTTCTATTTCTAATTTATAGATTTCCCTTTTTGTTTACAATATCCAATTTTTATATTCACTTACCTATCGAATTCTATACGTCGATATAATGATTTCTAACTATCAAAATATCTTAAAAATATTCTAACTCCTTAAATTTCCGGAAAATTTCGCCATAACCTCCCCTGTATCGGGAGCATCGGGAAATTTCAAATAGCTTCCCGGTATCTTCTGATCTCAAAAAGAAAAAGAAAAAGCCAAGCGGCTCGCCGACACGGCGTATAAAATCTCATATATGAATTAAACATGTACCTTTTGTCGAGCACATACATTAAAAATCTTCATATACTTCATCATGTACCTGTCTAACATATGTTCACCTGTTTTCAATTCAATTCAACACTATCTAATCGTTTGAATTCAGTTCCGCCCATTTATTCTTTAAATCGGCCATTTTGCCTATTTTACTCCTTTGTTTGAACATAGCATTTTCAAACAAAATATTTAACTTGCTCATAACCAATTTGCATTTCAATTTCAATTCTAGTTTCCTTTTTGATTTCGAATATAAATTTTCAAATCGAATTTACTTATTCAAACCCCAATATCCCTTCGAAAACTCATTAACTAATTTCTATTCAATTTAGTTAATTCTATTCAATAAATAAAATTCTGGTTTCCGTTTCAAAAATCATATTCATTTACACAACTTTGAATTCGCATATATTTTACAACTCAACTCTGAAATTTTCTAAATAGACAATTCGGATTTTTTTCCGCTTAAATCCTTTTATAACATTAAATAACCATTATGGTTTTAAAACGATCCTGGCGCTGCTTTTCTGAAAATTTGATTTTGATGTAACTCAAAATATATACGACGAAATCCAGATTTTTCTCCTTCATTAGAAAACTATTATCAAATCGGTCCTGACGTTTCTTGTTTCGAAGAATTCCGACCCCAATTGAGTTCTGTATACTCAATTTAAGTTCGAGTCGCCAATTTACGAACTGCAGTGCTGCGGCGAGTTCGTTTTAATTATATTTATATATATAAACCTTTAAACTTCGTTAAATGAATTCAACTCCATTTTAACTCTATTTGAATTTCTTAATTCAAATTCCAATCTCACTTTTATTTGAATTCTATATTCAAATTCCAATTCCTTTTCTATTTGATATTCAAATTCAATACTTGAATTTCTATTTCAATTCCATATTCAAATTCAATACTTGAATTCATTTGAATTCTCTTATTCAAACTCTATATTTAAATCCCATTTGAACTTCTATATTCCAATTTCTATATTTGAATTCTATTGAAATACAAATATTCAAACTCCTTTTTTAAATTCTATATTCAAAATCCCATAGTTTAAAACCCATTTGAATTTCATATTCAAATCCCATAGATTAAATCCTATTTGGATTCAATTTGAATCTCTCATATTCAAAATTCATTTTTCATTTCCAACACCATTTGAATTTCTAATATTCAAATTCATTTTCAACACCATTTGAATTTCTAATATTCAAATTCATTTTCAACACCATTTGAATTTCTATTATTCAAATTCATTTTCAACACCATTTGAATTTCTATTATTCAAATTCATTTTCAACACCATTTGAATTTCTTCACTCAAATCCATTTGAATTCCCTTGAATTCAAATTCCATTTCAAAACCATTTGGATTTCCTATTTTGAAATCCTATTTGAAATTCTATTTCCAATTCTACTTTGGAAATCCTATTTTCAAAGTTTATTTCAAATTCTATTTTGAAATTCTACTTTCAAATCTCTATTTGAATTTCTTTATTCGAATTCCTTTGAATTCAAATTTTATTTTAATTCCTTGAGTTCAAATTCTATTTTTTATTCTAATTTCGTCTATTCAAATTCTATTTGAACTTCTATTTAAATTATAAACAACGTTTATAACTTCCCTTAAATTTTCACATTAATAAACTTATAGATAAAGTTTATAAATCCAATTAAAACCCCGTATTTTAATTTATAAACCCAGTTTATAAATTCACTTGTTTTATATATTTAAACAGTTAATATTTTCTATACTTCATTAAAAATTCAAATTCTATTTATAAGAATAGTATTCCATTTCCAAATCTCTATTTTCCCTTTTCGATATTTTTATAAATCAATATTCGAGCCCCAGTGATATTTAAACACCCAAGACAATCAGTTATCCAATCACGGGATTTTTTTAACACATCATATATGAGAATATATATGAAACCGACAAACAAACAAATAATATATTTTTGAGGAATCCAGTTGGATTCCTCCAACCTGTTTACCTGCATCCACAGATGTTAGCACATAAATAATACCCATTCTGCTTCGTGGCAGAATATCGTGGTATAGAAGGTCATCCACTAATCATAGCGTGGGGCGTATAGGGTAATCATCCGCTATGAAACTGCGGGCATCCGCTAATGAGACTGCGGGAATCCAACCAATCAATCAACCCAATATATATATATATAGCCTAAATAACTAATATATATAAAACAACCAAAAAGCATTCGCACAAGCAACAAACAATTATTTTTAATGAAATAAAAATAATTCTAAATGTGAGTGAGATTTACTCACCTGGTTTTCGTTTGTTGAATATCCATTTAAAATTCCTTATCGTTTTGGCCTTGAATCCAGTTAAATCATTTCATACCTACAATGATTTATTTTTATCGATAAATCGATAATTTATTTAGATTAACTTATTATAAATAAATAAAAACAAATAATTCTAAGAATTTTTAAATTACTAAACAACGTATACCTTGTTGTCTCTGCATATCACTCGACCAATTACCAACAACTCGGCCATCGATGACTGCAATCAGCCCCAAAACTGACTTCGACATTTCGTCGAACAACTCACAGTCAAGCTGCTATTCCCTACTAACACTCATTGTCAAAGCCTACTACCCGTTGCACCATCTACATTAGTCTTACTGCCATTCCTGTCTGGTCATCAACCCATTCAAATTCAACCAAAACAGCTACTACCGAATACTGCTCCTCCTGACCTCACACACTACTGTCGCTCCTCCTTCTTTACCTCAGAAAAATCGCACTCCACCCCAGGTCTAAATCCCCACTGTAAACCCCATCGCGCACCCACATCTACCCTAGCTCGACGCTGATTCGTGACTCTACCCTTATCGCGCCTCGTCCCTAATCCGAACGCACTGCTAGTTATAACGAAGAACAGGACTTCGATCTATTTTGATTTTTATTTGGATAAGGGAAGTGGAAATCGCGGTCGGCTTGTGAGATGATGCAATGGAAAAAAAAGATCTGCGTATTATATAATGGAGAGGAAGAAGTTGCGTTTTGATTTTAAATGAAAAGGGGAACTTCGGTTTTGTTTTTGAGCTGAAGGACGAAGTAAACTGCGACATTTATAAGTGAACAACGGGGAACAATTTGTACTGGAGCCATTAATTCATGCCTTCTTAGATATTGAAGAAGAGGGACAGCTTTGTCAGCTCGAGGGGATAAGTCTGCGTGATTTCCTTTCTTAGGTCTGCGAAATGTTTGAACATAGGTCGGCTTATGATTTTTTTTCTTTTATTATTTATATTGATTTTATTTTAATTAAATAATTAAAATATCTCGTGGTCCTTAACTAGTAATCCCGAACCACTATTCAACCGTGACGACCGACGATACCAGATTATAACGCTATTCTGGTCTAAATGGAGTAGTATCTAGAATTTTATTTTATTGTCTGCAGGAGATATTTAATTTAAATTAATGGTTTAAACTAAATTTGATTTAAAAATATAATTCAATTCCAAGCATTTAATTTTATTGAAAATAAATTAATATTATCGTTCTAATTCAATAGAATTTATATTAATCGATTGAATTGTCTCAATTCAGTTTTAACTCAACGTCAAATTATTTATCGTTCTAGTATTACGGCAATTCAATATATTCGATATTAAATCGTATATCGATTATTAACCCGATAAATTCCATAATAAAAATCCATTTATATTCGAATCAATATTTAAAACCATACTAAATATTTAAAATAAACTGTTCATAAATCTGGGTCGTTACATTTTCTAATAAATATTTTCTTTTTATAAAATCTTTTAATTTTATAAATATTTCTTTTTCAATATAACATTGCAAATTTCCTTTTTTAACAATCTAGTATTCCTTATGGTATTTAACGTACCATACAACAATGATCGGTATCATTCCAACATACAAAATCAACAATAGATTTCATATCACATCATATAACACAATATATGAAAAATAGTAAAATAAATGTTGAGGAACCCAGTTGGGTCCCTCCGACGTATTTCCCTGCATCCACATATGTTAAACAATAAAATTAACATCAATTTCATTTCACTATGAAGTATTCTGCTAAACCGAATCAATATTTGATTAACGATTTATATCTATATTTTCAATCAACTGACTAGCAGTTCAACCAAACAGCCAACAAACAGCAACAACCATTATTTATAAATTCTAAAAATACTTTATAAAAATATAAATTGAGTAGAGTTAGTGAGATTTACTCACATTGGACGGTTATCGTTAAATAACGATAATTGGTCGTTGATTTGATTCAGGCGTTAAATTCCACCATAAATCCAAACAAGCTTCCATTCACTCTCAGTCAGTTCCACTGTGTAGTGCTCGTCCATACGATCCTAACGTAACTAACGGTTCGAATTTCTGATCACGTATGATAAAGTTATGAACGTTTTACTCAATACACTAATTTATATAGAATTTAACTTGGATTATAAATACTTTTGGGCCTTACCCCATTTATAACTCCGGCCCATGAACCAACTAAATACCAGCAACCCGCTTTATACTCTTCTCCCCCAAATACTTCGAAAGCCACTCCAGAATACATTGAAGACCAAGGCCGGATTTTAGAAAATCATGGCTCCTTCCATACTTGATTAAAAATCAAGATAAAAATACCACAAATCCCCTCTTTCAATCCTCTTCCCATTGATACTACTATCACCCAACTCGATGCTACTCTTTGAGTCGCGTTCCACTATTCCCGTCCGTCGCTCATTACAGGTATCGAACCCTTTATCCACCGAATGCCACTAACTTCCACCAAACAGAAATCCTCGACCTCCTGAACTCCTCCGCAACCTCGATTCCGGTCCTCAACCATCGTTCTAACCCCAACAGCAACCCTAGGTTTTATTGTACCAAATCCAGTGAACCAAATAAGGTTCGAACCCTACAAAGTGATATCAAAATGAAGAGGAAGATGGCAAGAACCCGAATATGTATGGATTAAGATTTATGGGATTTTGGTTGATTTATTTTTGATTTTTGAAAGACGGTTTTTGCTGTAGATTTTATTCGGTGGTAGCGGCGCACTTCTGACCAGAGAGAAAAGGTTGTTAGGGTTATAAGGAATGGAGATGTAATTATAGTGTAAGGATAATATTTTTATATTCGATTTTTATATTTATTTTAATGAATAGTTGTCTTCATTCTGTGTTTAAAAATCCCTGTGATTACATACAATACTCAAAAATCACGAAAATGGACAAGCAACTAGAGTTTGACATTATGAACCCGATGAAACTGGTTTCGTTGAATTCCGACTGCGTTTGCTCACACAGCGTATTTTTAACCATCAGAATACTGACTGTTTTCCACATTAAAAATCCGTACGGCCACATATTGACTTCAAACATCACGGAAATTGAAATCTAATAATAATTTGATGCTGCGGATCCAACAAAATTAGTTTCGTCGAATTCTGAGGTCGTTTGCAAAGGTGGCTATTTTTAAAGCTCTAAATAACCCCTTTAAATATATAAATATATTTAAAAACATTTAAATTTAATATTTAAAAATGAATATTATCATATATATTCGCCGTGGAATACCATATAGCTCCACTGGGATTTATAACTCGATATTTCAAAATTCCTAATTATGTCGATATTCGATTTATATTAAAAATCCTTTTTATAATATAAATAAATCGATATAAATTATAAAGGAATTCCACAACGACTTTTCTAAAATTTGATTTGGACATAACTAAAAATCTACACAATGAAATCCCAAATTTTCTCTTCCACTAGAAAAATATACTTCACCAGCTCCTAACGTTTCTTGTTTCACCGAAATCCGATTTAAAATGGACCATGTACATTCAATTGAAGTTCAAATCGCCAAATAGCGAACTGCAGCGCCATTTCGAGCTCGATTATAATTATAATATAATTATACGTTCAAATTGCCGTTCAAATAATATACTCGTTATTCTAATTCAATTCTAAACTGAATTAAATATCCCCGATGATCCAATTCACACCATTTTGTGAATTCCACGATTTCTGACTATTTCAAAAATTAAATATATTATTATATTATTTATTTTAATTAAATATTCAATATAATTTAATTTTGGTCATTTTAAATAACCAAACCACTTATTTAAATAATTAAATAAATTATTTATTGTCCGGAAAAATACGGGTCGTTACATTCTTCCCCCTTAAAATAATTTCGTCCTCGAAATTGCTAAGTTAGAAGACATACCCTATTAACTGGTTTAAAAACTATCGTTCACTTTTAACTTTAGTTTCAACTGAACCAATTTATTTCAATTAAAATATTAATTTATTCTTACTAACGAAAATTTTCAAAAATCCTGAAAATTTTCTAACACCCGAAATTTTCGAAAAATTTCGCCAGCACCTCCCTTGTACCGGTCAATAGTTCAAACTCCAACTCGCCTCTCTAGGCCTTTTCCTTTCAAAAAGAAAATCAAAAAGTCAAGCGGCTTGCCGATCGGGCACATAAAACCCCATATGGAAATTTAAACATGTACCTTTTTGTCGGGCATATCATTACATCCTTTTATTCTGCTGCCCATTCAGCATATACCAAAGTCATCCCAATCAATCTCTAATCAATTTATCCTCAACGCAGCTATTCTCTTAAAAGGCCAATTACCATTTCAAACTCAAGTTTCATTCTCGATTCCAAATTCCTAACTCACAAATCCAATACCATTTCAGATTCTATCTTACAATTCAAAATCTGATTCTACTTAATATATTATATTCTAATTAAATTTCCAGTTAATTGGTTTCAATTCAATGCATATTTGCTTCCACAAATTTCTTCAAATTTGTTTTTATTTACACAATCCTTCCTGGGCGTTTTAAACAGTTTCACTTTGCTTTTCACAAAAATCAAATATCTTTTTTTTTCAATAACTTGCTTTTCTCCAAACAATTCAAAAAAAAAAAAATCTTTGGTAGTAATCTATCACTTACAACTCGAAAATGAACACTGATGATGTGGCCAGCATCATCAGAGTTATTTCCCAGTGATCGAAGTGAGTTCAATACTACAGCACTTTTCAAAACACATATTTAAACATTTCCATTTTGAAATTCATTTCAAATAACCTTCCAAAGTTTGTAAAGCTAATTTTAAAATTTCCCAGGATCTTAAAATTTTCTTATACTAAACACAAATCCACTTACTAACACTTCTCCCAGTTTTCAGAATTTTAATTCCAATTCTAATTTAATTCAGATTTAATTAATCTGCTTTTAAATTATACGAACTCAAATTGGTTATTTATATAACCATTTTCATTATAATCAACCAACACATCCAACATACTATAATCATTCCAATATAATTTTTTTCTTTATATCGAAATATACTTTGGGTAAAATTATCTCATTTGCCCTCTTTTGAAACATACTGTGTCGGTTTATCGTATTTGAGTGTTTGGTAGCCCCTATCGATACAGTGGATCAAACTGATCGACCAGAATTCACAAACCACTCAACCAATAAATCTCCACAATATAAAATCAACTTTTATAAAATCTACAAACGTTCACTCGTGTATATATACTCAAACTCAATCTAGGGTATTACTTACCCCATCTCTACTGAGTCACGCCACGGAGCCAAGGTAATCACTTAACCTTACGCTTGGATACCACCGTAACGAACTGGGATTTTCGACTCCGAAAATCAACACAAAACCACCATGTTGACTATTCATACCTCGGAAACTCCTGATCATTAATAGAAAGAAGTTAGAGGGTGAGAATAGATAAGATAGAAAATTAGAATGGAAGAAGAAGAAGAAGAACACAATCAAAGTAAACACGAATCTCACAGCGGAGCGAATAAAATATATTATAACATAACTTTGAAATAAAACAGTATATATATAATAACATTATCAGAGTACAACACTTACACACAGCAGAAATAACAATAGCTATATAATCCTGAAGCCTCCTGCTTCAAGCTCTTCCAAGTATATCTGTAAAGTCCTGAACTACTTGACTGCCCATACAAATCTAGGCACCCAAGAGTTTAGGGAAAACAAAACAAAATAAACTCTGGGTCAGTCATGGGACTAGTGTGAGTAAACTCAAATCATTTGGTTTAACATTTCAAAATCCTTTTCGAAAGAAATGATAATCGTAAGACCGATCCACACATAAACACGGATGGTTTTTACCTTACGATAACCCAAAATAGTTTTGGAAATCAATACTTCTCTGATATTATAATAATGTCTAATCACAAGTAATTAACAATCTAGTAGAACGCTTGCATCTCACGTTCCACATATATAGTATACAAATCAAAATCGTGGGCGCTTATTGGAGATTGGATTCCGATTATGACAAGGTATGGGACCACCTACCGATAGTGTATCTCTAGAGGCAAATACACTGGGTTCAACAAGAACGTCTTGCAACCTGGTCCACACATGACCGACCACTCATTTCGCTTGAGTGTATCGAATGTATATCACCGACGGTTGGGAGCTACCCACCGTTTCCCGAAAAGGGACAGCATCGATCATAGATAAAAGAATGAAATGGATTTTCTGTAGATAGGTGATATACAACCTAATGGGAGCGACCCACTTAGCCATGCTGCCTGCCCGATTTCTGTCATTTCCCGGTTGATGAGGCTTGAGGTCATAACGTATCCTTGATACACCTAACCACCATTCACTTTGAATGCCTCATCGTCATACCCGTCAAACCACAAATTTATTTCCCCAAAAATACCACAGGTATAAAGCTAAGAGAAACGAATTTTTCCGCCACCAAACGTAAGTACGTTTGAAGAGATCAACTTACGCGATCCGTTAGATATACTTTGTCAGACATTCATCCATTCATGTTGTCCTGGGATTGGACAAACTAAAGGCACTATTCTGTAACAGGATAGTCCTTGCATAACTCCGTCTTCAATATTTGATCGCAGCGCTAATGTCCATACAGAGGGGTTTTCATTTAATGCATCTGATCCCGGTCTCTCCATAGTGATGACGAAAAAATGGTCAAAAACTTCGATAGTCGGTGATTTAACTATCAGAGAAAACAGGTGTGCAACCAACGATATTATTTCCATATGGAAATTCTATCGACCAATCATTATTCAATGGTTTATTTCTTTAGATTAAATCATCTTTAATTTAGCCATTCCCATTTCAATATACTCAATATTTCTTATTTTCTACATTTAGGAAATATGCGTCATCAATCATTGGAAAACATTTCCATCTCTATTTCACATATCACTGTCATTCCTGTATTCTTTCTCATCAACATTTCACTTTCCAGGATTAGAAAATATCTCTGATTGTATTTGGAAAATGTTTCCAAAATTTATTCATTTGATTTAAACAGATGTTTAAATAAAACATCACTAAACCAATTTAAACCATTACACTCATTAACTAAATTCACTTAATCAACCTTCACTATCGAACTTTAACCATTTCTTAATTAAAAACGAAGTCAATCAAGTTGGGGTATAATTACCTCTCAGACCTTAACTAAATAACATTTCTAACTTCAAAATAGACAAAGTTCACCTTTCAAATTCTTTAACAACTTCCTTACGTAACTCTCTAATGACAAAGTTCACCTTTCAAATTCTTTAACAACTTCCTTACGTAACTCTCAAATTTTTTAAATTGGCTAATTTGGTGAATTTAAAATATTTAAAATAAATATTTTAAATAATAACGAGGAAAAGTAAGTTCGAATCGACATTTGAAAAAGAATATAATTAATTCTAATTATAAACAAGGCCTCAAATGGCGTGGTAGTTTCAAAATTTGAATTCAAACTTTGACTGACTGTACCGGGTGCAAAACAAAATGGATTTTAAACCAAAAATATTTAAATCTGTTAGTGAATATCTTTCTAACGAATCTGAAAAATCGAAGTTTCATAGCGGGAAGCAAAAGTTATGGACAAATGAATTTTTAGAAAGGTCGCTATAGAGTTTATATAGCCCGTGAAAATGGCCATTTTGCAAACGACCATGGAATTCAACGAAACCACTTTTTTTGGATCCGGGATGTTAAACTATTGCTAGGTATCAAATTTCATAATTTTTGAAGCTAGTATGTGAGCGTGGCAAAGGAAAATGTGTTTGGTCGATTACTATTAAATTGGGTCTACCAAAAAATGGCCATTTTGCAAACGGCCTCGGAATTCGACCAAACCACTTTTGTTGGATCCGAGATGTCAAATTATTTCTAGGTTTCAAATTTCATAATTTTTGAAGTTAATATGTGAGCGTGGCAAAGGAAAATGTGTTTTGGTCAATTAAAGTTAAATTGGATCAACCAGAAATGAGCCATTTTTCAAACGGTCTCAGAATTCGACGAAACTAGTTTTGTTGGGGCCGTATCGTCAAAACATAGCTAGATTTATTTTTCGAGAATTTTACGAATTGGTATGTGGTCCCGGCAAATTGAAATGTACGTTCAAATCAAATATTAAATGTTTTATATGTTAATTTGAATAAAAACTGAATGAAACAGTCGAATGGGCCTATGAAACATATCCCATTGTGTTCGGAATGGGTGTATTTAGCTAAGGACGACAGTCGTTCGGTTTGGATTGGAGGTCGTGTTAGAAAACCCTCTTTTAAAAGCTCCCGGCCAATCAGAATTTTATATAAAAAAAATTCTCTCTCTTCAACCCCCCGATCGACGACGAAAACACCTCCAAACTTTCCCGTCCACTTTTCGATTAATCCACGCAAAATTAGCCCCTCCTCCAGATGAAGATTTTGTAGATCGTCTCGAGATCTTCAAATCCATATAGGGTTTGAATTTTATCGTTCAGAATTGAGGGAGAAATCGAGCTCGAAAGTCTCGAGCTTCCAGCCGCAGCCGCGAACGCCACAGGCGATCGAACGCCCCTCCTCCAGGCGCAGGTGTGCCGCTCCTCCCCCTTCGACACTGCAAAGGCCGATCGACGAATAGCTACACGGATTCGAAGAAAAATCGAAACCTAGTTTTGAACAAATCAGCTGAGGTACGGCTATTTTAAAATAAACTATATTGTAGCAGTTTAAAGCGCTACGGTTTTTGATTTCACTGTAAAAATCATATCCTTTTCGTTTGTTGACGAAATTCAGTGAAACAAGAGACAGTGGACTCGCATGGACGTCTTATACATTCTAGAAGAGATCGCATATTTTTCTGAGCCTTCTACTATTTTTAGTGGAGTGGAACCCAATGTGAGATTTCTAATTTATAAACGATATGGAAAACGACGTTGTATAAATTATATAGTTGATGTATGAGTTATATAAGCGTTGTACACCTCATGTATAAGCGTTGTATAAGTTGTACGTTCGATATATAAGTTATATATGCATTGTAAAAATTATATATATGTTGAAATAGAAGTGAAATGCTTATATATATATATATATATACGCCCCTCGTCCACAAACCATGAACGATATTTATTGTTTGTGATTGGTGTGAAAATTGGTTGATTACGAATGGTTGATTAAAATTGTTTGTGGTTGAAATTGATTGATTGTGGTTGGAAAATACCCGTTTGTGGTTGAGAATTATTTGGTTGAAACTACATATGATTAGTTTGTGGATATGAAAAAAATATACATGCCGCCTGCGAGTGAACTAGATGCATGAAATACCCATTGTCAAAAGCTGCGAGGCTTTAAGGTAGAGCGAGGAGCCGTACTAGGGACGGCCCCGGTTTTAACTACCCTGCCGTTATGCTGCCGAAATTTTCTGAAATATTCATGTGTTAGAATTATTTTCATTTGTTGAAATTATTTTCATATATTGAAACATTCATGTGTTGAATAGAAATTCATTCATTGAATAGAAATTCATGTGTTGAATTGTTTTCGTGTTTTAAAATAAATTATTTTATAATAAAAATCCTATTTTTATCATCTATATGAACTATATAAAATAGTAGTGTTTTGAAATAAATTGTTTTGCAATAAAAATCACATTTTTACTATATATATACAAACTATAGAAAACATTCATGTGTTGAATAGAAATTCATTCGTTGATTAGAAATTCATGTGTTGAATGGTATTCGTGTTTTAAAATAAATTGTTTTATAATAAAAATCATATTCTTATCATCTATATGAACTATATAAAATAGTCATGTTTTGAAATAAATCGTTTTACAATAAAAATCACATTTTTTATATATACATGAATTGTTAAAAATAGTGAAGTGTCGAAGTGAATGTCTGTTGGATAAAAATATCATTTTTATCAAATGTATGAAAAGCATATAGTTTTGAAATCGAAGAATCGATTATATATATATAATTAAAATATATCGAGTAACGAAGCTGCAGTTCGTGTTTTGAAACCGTGATTTCAAACGATTAGTGCGGGAGATACGACCATCGGATTTTCCCAAAACCGAAATCGTTGGGTTCGCTTTGAAAATATCTTTCCAACGACACCAACTTTGTAAAGATCCAACGGTTGGATTGTCTGGAATGTTTAATTCAAATCTGAAGAAAAACAACGCCATAATCGATTATATATATATATACAAATAATTAAATTAAATCGAATAACGAGGCTGCAGTTTGAAATCGAAACTTCAAACGATTGTACCGAGAGATCCGACCGTCGGATTTTCCCAAAACTTGAACCGTTGGATTCGTTTTGAAAAGATCTTTCTAATGATGTAAATTTTGTGAAGATCCAACAGTTATATTTTTAGATATGTGTAAATCAAATCAGAAGAAAAACAGCGCCATGGTCGCGTTATGGCCCGAGGCGTCGTTTGAATAAATTGGCTATTTTAAATGAATAAAAATAGGGATAAATCGTTATAAAATATTATAAACAATATGGATGTGAAATTCAGAAAGTAACTGAAGGTTGGCTAAGTCGAATGGTTTCCTGGGTTTTGATCTGATGTTGGTTTCGGCCTTCAGGGTTAATATTTGGGAAATCGTTCTCTTACTGATTTACGGTTAGTGACTAATGAATTGGAATAAGGTGTATGTGTGTTTGTGTGGCACTTGTTTATTATATACGTGAGTTGCTCAGAAAGAACGGGTTTAACCCATTCTGAATAACTGAATCGACGATAAGATATCGAAAATGAAGACGGTGGTTGAAGACCGGAGATCTTCACCTCGTTTGGATGGTAACTGATGTCCTAATTGGGAGGCATCCCGAAATATGGATAATGAGTGGTGATCGTCCAGACGTACGTGGAGGTCGATGGGTATGCGAGGTATATAGTGCCTCCGGTTTCGTTCAGACCCAGAACGGACTTGTAAATGGACTGTGTGTCTGACATTGGAATCCATTCTGTGTGATTGATAGCCATCAGTTACATGGTGTGAATTGCCTGTGTGTCATGCTAAGACGCAGTGATCAAGGCTTCTGTTGAAAAGCAAAGTCTTGTAGTTGATGATCAAAGCATCGCCTGCGTGGCGTAGCTTTGTGTATAACGTGAATTCGCGAGCCTCACACCCTGGTATGAACCAGAAACGGGAGAAGACATCAGGGAGGGACTGCGTTTCTTTCTAGCTAGAGGTGGTGTCAGTGCTTGAACTGGCTGACATTTATATTATTTTCACCTATATGGTTGTTGCTGTTGCGAGGCGCCTCGGTTATATCGGTCGATCCGGGACCGATGGAGTCATTCGTTGGCTCATTTACGCCCCAAAGGGTGGGGAAACGTAGTGTTCAGGCATAACAATCCACATCGGTGGACCAGCCCTGACGATCCAAAGGGTTGATTCATTCTGATCCTGAGGCTCGGGCTAGAGAGTCTCTATTTCATTAAGGACTATCTTTTGCCTTGGTTCATGACGGAAATCCAATTTCCAAATACGACACCATGCGGTTTTGATTGTATACCTATATATGGCGACGTAGTGGTATGGGGCATTAATGCCGTCTATGATTGATACTTATGATTTGAAATTTTTTTTGAAACATATAAACACTAGTAATAATATCAAATGCTTTTGTTTTATTCGTATCAAGCATATTTTGGCCCTTATAAGGTAAAAACTCTATCCTCCGGTTTGCGTTGCATTGTGTGATGGGAACTGAGTCTTATAATGGCTTCATTTTTATAAAAAGCATTGCGATGTTTAAAAGATTTATTTGTTTTAAAGCACTGGCAATCCAATGGAGTAAACCCGTTCCGCGAAAGTGGCGTGGTCCTATGATTAGCCATATTATAAAGGTGTTAAGTAGATTTCTCATACCAGTCCCATGACTGACTTGTAGTTTGTTTCACTTGCAAACTCAGGTGCCCCTATTTCTACACGGGCAGCCTTGTATTCAGGTTTTAGCAGGCTTTTTCTGGACAGCTGGAGCTGAAGATGGATTCTATCATTTATCTCTTTTTATGCTGTTCAGCTCCTATTGTACATATTATGTTTGTTTGCGCTGTAGACATTTATGTATAGATGAACTGTATTTGTACTTAGTGTGATCCTGTATACTGTGTAACTCTGATGATTTCGTTTATCTAGTGTATTATTTGTTCATTATCTGGTGTATTTATTTATTTCTGTTCTGCTATTATCTGTTTATGTGTTATATTCTAAAGATTACCCTTAACACCGCAGTACGGGGTTTAGGGGTCGTCACAACGTGGTATCAGAGCTTTGGTTAAGCTTAGCTCTGGTATATAACATATTAACGAACTCGTCAGAGAAAGAACCAGTAGTGTTCTAGGACGAATAACTCATTACATATAGGATCAGTAATATCCTAGTGTGAGTATAGCAGAATCAGAATAACTCGTTAGAGATGGGGTCAGAAGTGCCCCAGAGCGAGTCGAGAGTTATATGTCTATAAATAAAGTATTTGTGATTATATATATACACTCTAGTTTTAGAAATATGATTTTTGAATATATAGAAGATATATATTTGAAAAGTTAAAAACAATTCGATTGTTGTTAAAAACAATTCGATTGTTGTTTGTGTTGTGTGATAGTAGATTTGATTAATTTATTAAAAAGATAGTTAATTTAATTAACAAGAGAATGAATGGTAGAATTTATTCGATTAAATCACACATTGAACTGAGTTAAAAATAGATAGAAATATATACATGTGCATATATATGTTTCAACAGGTAATTGGATTAGCTGTCGAGTAAAGAATTTATTTGTGTGCCCGACAAATAGGTAAACCTTAATGAGTTGGATGCGCAATTTTATTATTATATCAACTCCTGTGAATGCCACTGGATGCGGAGTGCTGGTTATTCTGTGTGTAATAATAAACATCGCCATAGGATAGTAACAATTAATTTTGAACTACACTACATGGCATACTTCTTGAGGATAGGCATACTTCATCATATACCACATAAGCATTTGGAGCTTGTGTGACGAGGTGGAAGATTTACCATACGAGTGAGAGGCTTGTATGGCAATGACTATATATTACAGGTTGAACTGATGATTGATATGGACCATATAAAATGTAACGGTAAATTGCCAGATTAATAAAAAAAACCCACACGGGTCTGGAGTTGACAATAATCACGTCTCTCTAGTTATTAAATACGGCACATGGACTATTTATTTCCCACACGGGACGAGGTGACGAGAATTTATTCTCTGGAGCAATTAAAATACACACTCCCTCAGGCTTTGACAGGGTGATGAGAATTTATTCTCTGGAGTTATTATCTATACACACTCCCCTGTAAACACCAGAATATATCACTATAAATATGTGTATGCTTCATAGGATTTATTGGGTACCTAATACGGCCCAATAAATTTCCAAACCCCTCCCTGTACAAAGGAGTTTATGGCGAATTTTTTCGAAAACTCCGGGTGTTAGCCAAATTTTTGAAAAATTTGAGAATTCTCAGAAACTGAAAAGTTGGAGAATGGAAGCCAGATTGGAAGCAGAGTTGATAAATCAAACCACTTTCGACTTTGTTCCTTTTCGGGGACGAAATTTTTTAAGTGGGGGAGATTGTAACGACCCGGAAAATCTGAACCAATTTAAAATTTTTAAATTAGCTAATTTGGTGAATTTAAAATATTTAAAATAAATATTTTAAATAATAACGAGGAAAAGTAAGTTTGAATCGACATTTGAAAAAGAATATAATTAATTCTAATTATAAACAAGGCCTGAAATGGCGCGGTAGTTTCAAAATTTGAATTCAAACTTCGACTGACTATACCGGGTGCAAAACAAAACGGATTTTAGTGAAACCAAAAATATTTAAATCTGTTAGTGAATATCTTTCTAACGAATATGAAAAATCGAAGTTTCATAGCGGGATGCAAAAGTTATGGCCAAATGAATTTTCAGAAAGGTCGCTATAGAGTTTATATAGCACGTGAAAATGGCCATTTTGCAAACGACCTCGAAATTCGACGAATCCACTTTTGTTGGATCCGGGATGTTAAACTATTGCTAGGTTTCAAATTTCATAATTTTTGAAGCTAGTATGTGAGCGTGGCAATGGAAAATGTGTTTGGTCGATTTCTATTAAATTGGATCGACCAAAAATGGCCATTTTGCAAACGGCCTCGGAATTCTACGAAACAACTTTTGTTGGATCCGAGATGTCAAATTATTGCTAGGTTTCAAATTTCATAATTTTTGAAGATAATATGTGAGTGTGGAAAAGGAAAACGTGTTTTGATCAATTATAGTTAAATTGGATCGACTAGAAATGAGCCATTTTCAAACGGTCTCAGAATTCGATGAAACTAGTTTTGTTGGGACCGTATCGTCAAAACATAGCTAGATTTATTTTTCCGGAATTTTTGGAATCAGTATATGGCCCCGGAAAATTGAAATGTACGTTAAAATCAAATATTAAATGTTTTATATTTTAATTTGAAGAAAAACTGTTTGAAACAGTCGAATGAGCCTACGAAACATATCCCATTGTGTTCGGAATGGGGGTATTTAGCTAGGGACAATAGTCGTTGGGTTTGGATTGGAGGTCGTGTTTGAAAACCCTCTTTTAAAAGCTCCCGGCCAATCAGAATTTTATAAAAAAGAAATCTCTCTCTTCAACCCCCCGATCGACGACGGAAACACCTCCAAACCTTCCCAACCACTTTTCGATCAATCCACGCAAAATTAGCCCCTCCTCCAGTTGAAGATTTTGTAGATCGTCTCGAGATCTTCAAATCCATATAGGGTTTGAATTTTATCGTTCATAATTGAGGGAGAAATCGAGCTCGAAAGTCTCGAGCTTCCAGCCGCCGCAGCGAACGCCACAGGCGATCGAACGCCCTCCCTCCAGGCGCAGGTGCGCTGCTCCTTCGCCTTCGACGCTGAAAAGGCCGATCGACGAATAGCTACAACGATTCGAAGAAAAATCGAAACTTAGTTTTGAACAAATCTGCTGAGGTACGACTATTTTAAAATAAACTATATTATAGCAGTTTAAAGCGCTACAGTTTTTGATTTCACTGTAAAAATCATATCTTTTTCGTTTGTTGACGTAATTCAGTGAAACAAGAGACAGTGGACTCGTGTGGACGTCTTATACATTCTAGAAGAGACCGCATATTTTTTTGAGCCTTCTGTTATTTTTGGTGGAATGGAACCCAATGTGAGATTTCTAAATTATAAACGATATGGAAAACGACGACGTATAAATTATATAGTCGATGTATGAGTTATATAAGCGTTGTACACCTCATGTATAAGCGTTGTATAAGTTGTACGTTCGATATATAAGTTATATATGCGTTGTAAAAATTATATATGTGTTGAAATAGAAGTGAAATGCTTTTATATATATATATATATATATATATATATATATATATATACGCCCCTCGTCCACAAACCATGGACGATATTTATTGGTTGTGATTGGTGTGAAAATTGGTTGATTACGGATGGTTGATTAAAATTGTTTGTGGTTGAAATTGATTGATTGTGGTTGGAAAATACCCGTTTGTGGTTGAGAATTATTTGGTTGAAACCACATAGGATTAGTTTGTGGAAATGAAAAAAATATACATGCCGCCTGCATGAGAACTAGATGCATGATATCCCCATTGTCAAAAGCTGCGAGGCTTTAAGGTAGAGCGAGGAGCCGTACTAGGGACGACCTCGGTTTTAACTACCCTGCTGTTATGCTGCCGAAATTTTCTGAAATATTCATGTGTTAGAATTATTTTCATTTGTTGAAATTATTTTCATATGTTGAAACATTCATGTGTTGAATAGAAATTCATTCGTTGAATAGAAATTCATGTGTTGAATGGTATTCGTGTTTTAAAATGTAAACACCCCACCTCCGCTAGGGTCACTCACAAAGGGAATGCACTAGCTTTGGTGGAGTATTATCTAGGTAAACATGCACAGAAATATTACAAGACAAAACATATAAAAACAACGGAAGAAAACAAGATTTCATTACTTAAAACCTTTTACATCAAAGTGCCATTAAATTACTTACATCAACACCTGTCTTGCAATAATAAAGAAGCATAAAACCATAGTCATAAATTATTCCCCAAGTAAAGCAGTAAAATAGCCATAGCCAAGGAAAGTCCAAGCCATAGATGATAATCTTGAAGTAGAAAGATCCGCACTAAGTAGCAAAATTTCCTCCCTGTAAACCTTGGGGGGGGGGGGGGAGGGGGAACGGAAGAAAAAGAGGCGAAACAAAACAGGGTCAGTCATAAAGACTGAGTAAGTCCTAGTGACTTTTAGCCTAAAAACAGGTAAGAGTAACATGACATGTATAAACCGAAAGTAAATATAAGCACGATGACAAGGTAAATAGATCAAACTAAGATAATAGGATAAACTCAAGTAACAAGATAACCAAGGTAACAGGATAACCAAGGTAAACTCGGAATAACATCGCATGTCTAACGTCCTCTGCACCAACCGTACTAGCATCCTAACTCGTATCATCCCCTCCATGTATATGTATAGTCCCTTTCCATATATCATACGGGTTCCATCACGTTATTCTGTACTACTACAACGTAGTGTCACCATCCTTGAAATCGCTCGGACTGCCATCCATGTTCTGGCCAGATTCTCTTCTCATAAATTATAGCGTGTTCATCTAGGATTTACGCCACCTAGGACCACTAGGGATTACGCTACCTATTGGACAATTTCTAGATTTGATTAGAGTTTATGCCACCTAGGACCACTAGGGATTACGCTACCTAATGAACGTTTTTGACTAGGGTTTATGCCACCTAGGACCACTAGGGATTACGCTACCTATCGAACAATGCCCTACATCATGCTTTAGTTGATCGGCTCCCTACAAGACCTGGCTCGTTGTGTTGGTGTCATACAACCCAATCACGAATGTAGCTACCCTGTGCTAGGTCCACCCTAGGGTGTATCAAGTCCTAGGGTGTCAACCACTGACACTATTCCAAGCACGCACAGTGTAAAACTACTGGTGCCTATGCCTGCTTTTTCAACTCCGGACTACGTGCACGACCATAGCCCGCCTGAACCTATGATGGCGCACCAAACTCAGCCGTCGTTTTGGTTGCTTACAATCAGCCCAGTAATCGTGCCCCACCCTAGCCTAGTCCCTAGGGTATCGTGATACATCCAAGAGGGTTACTGCTGAAAAGGACCGCGTAACTAGGGTTTTCCGTCTAGCAGGTTAAGTGTTGTCATCTAAATTCAAGACTTAACCCCTATCAGTCTAGCATGTCAAGTTGATTAAGTGTGGTCATTCAAGTTCGTGACTTAACCCGTCTACAAGTCATGTCAAGTGGGCTAACTGTGGTCATTTAAATTTGTGACTTAACCCGTCTATATGTCATGTCAAATTGGCTAAGTGTTGCCATTCAAGTCCATGACTTAGCCCTACGAATCACGTGTCAAGTTGGTTAAGAGTATTCCATCGATTCATGACTTAACCGTATCCAGATCATCGTGTCAAATTGGTTAAGTATGTTTAATCTTAACCCCATCAAATTACCGTGTTAGATTGGTTAAGTATATTCAAACTTAACCCCATCAAATTACCGTGTTAGATTGGTTAAGTATATTCAAGCTTAACCCCATCAAATTACCGCGTTAGATTGGTTAAGTATACTCAAGCGATTCATGACTTAACCCCCTCAAGTTATCATGTTTAGATTGGTTAAGTATATGTTAACCTAATCCCATCCACTAGTCAAATTATAAAGGTTAAGTGTTACCCTTGTGAGTTTACTTAACCTTACCATACATCGCCCTGTAGTAGTCAGGTGTTATCGACCCATTTAGGTTAAACTGACCCATCCTCTAATCGTGTTATATGGTTAAGTGTCATCAAGTAATCAAGTCCGGTTTTACTTAACCTACCCATCCATGTCATATTGGTTAAGTGTCGTTAGTCTAATCAAGTTACTTAACCCACCCATCCATGTCATATTGGTTAAGTGTCATTAGTCTAGTCAAGTTACTTAACCCACCCGTCCATGTCATATTGGTTAAGTGTCATTATTCTAATCAATTTACTTAACCCACCTGCCTATGTCATATTCTTTTATTATTTACTAATGCATCAACCTCTCACATTGGACTTATTTGCGGTCACTGGATACGCCGGGCAGTTCCGGGCAGAATTACACCGCAAATCCATTCCAACCTCAGGTTCATGCATTACCACAATCTAATCTTTGCCTACGACCTCTCACATTAGACTATTATTGTTGTGGTCACTGGATATGTCGGGCGGTTCCAGGCAGAATTACACCACAACTCAAGTCTAACCTCATGTCGAAGACATCCGTTAGATTGATAATTACATATGTGTCATCTAAGTCAAAATCCCCACTTTACATATTACTAAACATATGCCCAAGTTCCACCTTACATGCCCAAATTCTAGCCACTTCACATATGTCCAATCCTCGTCTATTTACATGTATGTCAAGTTTATGCCAATTTACCCCAAATCATGTTCTAGCCAAAGTTACATGTTGTCACGTTCATGCCCAAATAAACCCACATCATGGTTCATGTTCCCAATTCCACTTATGCCTAATTTACATAAGTCCAATCCCTTGATTTAACTTACATTGTGTCAAAACCCGTGATTTAATTCATATGTCAACTCATGTATGCCCAAACTTGCAAATAATATTGGCAATACCCCAAATTTTTCTTGTTCATGTTATGCACAAATTCGACCACCCACACCTATATCCAAATAGGTGAAATCCCAATATTTACCCCGTATACAAATCGCACGTAAATCGTAGTTTAGGCCTAGGTCCGAAATCG
Organism: Allium sativum; assembly: GCA_030737875.1. Lineage (NCBI taxonomy): Eukaryota > Viridiplantae > Streptophyta > Magnoliopsida > Asparagales > Amaryllidaceae > Allium > Allium sativum. The sequence goes on from CM060918.1 coordinate 549,306,016, forward strand.
ACCAAGGTTCATCAAAAGAAAATAAATAGGGGAAGGTAGAAACTTTGCATAAAACAAGATCCGAGAGAAAAACATCATTACATGGATGATATGGATATGAAGGAGTGATTTGCAACATGCATAGGTCGAAATTAATGTCATAGCAACATCCCCAAAGGTCAAGATCAAAAATGAACAAGAATGAACATGAATCGAATATCATGCATAAATCCAATTCCAACTTTATCACATGTCATATTCAAGTTATCGTTTCAATCTAAAAGCATATAGAACTTACATAGCGTGGCTAGAGAATTATGAGCAAGCATTTGTCGTAGAATGGTGTAGGAATGATGCTCTACTCCCTTGATTTGATGTAGAATCTCTAGGAATGATGTAGCAACACTAGAGGCCTTGAGAAATGAGTAGTTCCTTTGATTTGATGAAGAAAGATTGCTCCTTTGACTTGAATCAAGTTTGCATGCTTAGGCCGTTGAAGATGAAGATGGAGGCCATGATCAAGAGACATTTGGGCAGCACTTTGTTGTTAGGATGGCTTTTAGTGATTTAGGTTAGGTATTAGGGTGTTTTTATAGAAGTAGGAGCTAGTTTGGGCCATAGGATCAACCCTAGAATAGATCTGAGCCACTGAAAATCGTCACAGGCCAACCAACCAGACCACACAAGCAAGCAGGTGCACCAGGCTAATCTGGCTTGACCAAGGAGGTTGACCCCCAGGTCGACACCCAGGTCGACTCCCCAGTCGACCCCCCAGTCGAACTGGGGCTGGGCGGGAAATTTTCCAGCCCAATCTGCTTCTGGCTAAATTTGAATTTCGGGCTGAATTTTGAATTTTCTGAAATCTTCTAGAGGCCATATCTCGGTCATACGGACTCCAATTTACGAAATTTCGGACTCGTTTTCAACCAGAATTCCGAGACGAACGCAACGGCGCAACCCGTTTCGCTTGATTCTTAATTTAAAATTTAATTCTGCCTTGATTTTTGTCTTAACACGTTATTTAAAAATCGGGTTGTTACATTCTCCCCTCCTTTAAGGATTTCGTCCCCGAAATCTCTAAGTTAGGAAGAACGTATCCTACCATCCATCATCCATCCACTCAAAACATCATCCACAAGCAACCATTGTCCTTAAAAGATTTCTAATGCCATATGAACATATGCAGAAAGTGTGTGTATATGTTCCTTATCTAATGCAAATGATCAGGCCTGACTGATCTTCTAACTGCAAAATATGTTTAGTGCCATGAATCCACATGTATGCAAATAGTCCTAGTCACATAAACACTATATGTGTGCACAAACATTCATCCATATGCAATATTCACATGATAACACATTCAATTTCATCCATAAATAAGTATAAACACTCATGCATATGCAATATGAAAGGTGACTGAGCCGATCTAGTGCCTAATGTGTAAATGCATCCACGAGCAACCACTAGCAACCACTTGCAGCCATTTGCAACCATCAACCATAACATGTCTCAAACACATGTTTACATCCATAGGGTTCTACCAAAGGTTCTCAAGATAGGATCGAGAAGATAAGCAAGATGAACTCCTTTTCGGATTACAAGAAATCCCTTTCTAAACCCAACCCATATCCTATAAAGCCCAAAAGGTTTAGTCAACCTAACGGGCACCTTCAAATCCTGACATGTATTATTAACCGATGAGTCATACCCCCTATGGAGTTTGCAACAGAAATAAGATCGAGAATAGGACCGAGAGGATATGCTTAAAAGATAGCATGCGGGTAAGCTCTACAGGAAAACCGGGATCAAGAATATACTCTTAAAAAGAGATATGATGCGCGTATCTTATCTTAAATCTTCTAAGTCGCATTTCCTTGAGCTTAATTTCATTGTGCTTTGACCATCTTTAACTTCATGATTTCGTGGCCTCTTTACTCCTATTTCCAAATATGAGCTGGAACTCACTTCATTGTCGCCTCTCGTTCCACTTTTACTCATTCTCCTTCTAGTTTACTTGGCTCAACCATATCCGTGTACTCTTGGTTTTCATGCAAGCTCTCCAAAATTCACTAGTGAATCATGGATCTCGTTTACATACTAGGAGGTATTCCACGTAGAAGAACTATCTCTTGAAAATAACAAATATCAACCATGTTACCAAGTGTACTTACTAGAGTGATTTCCATAACTCATGCACAAGCGAAATGAATCGTCTGCCTTAGTGGCGAACTCTACTCGAACGGATTACCAACAAATGCGTCAAGAGATTCTAGATAACCAATCATGACAGAACCCTAAAGGTTACACGAGAATTTGAGGGTATTACCGAGGCAAGTCAAGAGTCTAACTACCCTCCTTTCCGACCCGAGAATGGCACCCTTACGGGATGACCACTTCATTCCTAGAATCAATCCATAGCTCAAAAACATAAGCATTATTCCCAAAAGTCATAGATGTCCTCAAATCCAAACAAGTCATGAATAAATGGGACGATCTCCCAACAGGATTTGAGACAAAAACGGGACCCTCTATTGTGCTAGAACTAAGGTGCAGAGGCTCAACTATCGAAGCAAGATTTAAAAAGGATGCGATGTACAAAACAAAGTCCTGACGGGATGATAGAAAGGAAAAGCTAAACTTTTACCCGAAACGTTACCACCCCTCTAAGGCACGCTAGTAGTGAGAGCATAAAATTTCCCTCTCGACGATCTTGTTCTTTGCCCATGTCCTTGTCCTATAGTACTTAACTACCTTCTTGTTCTGAGCCTCATTCGCCTTAACCATTCCTATCCTTTCTTGTATAACGTGGTAACAAGTCTTTTGAGAACTTCCTCCATCGCACGGAAAACATTTACGTAGCTAGAAAAGGATTAGTCACAGTTAAAACAACTGTGACTACAGGTGGAGGAAAGAAAGGAAAAGAGATTCGATCACAAGATAGTGCTAATGGCTTTTTGGGGAATAGCCTTTTTCTTTAAAACTTTTCTTGAAAAATGCTTCTTTGTAAAATGGCTTTGAAAATAATTTCAGAAGGTTTTAAAAACTTTTGCCCAGTCTGGTAACCTTCTGCTCTGATACCAAATGTAAACACCCCACCTCCGCTAGGGTCACTCACAAAGGGAATGCACTAGCTTTGGTGGAGTATTATCTAGGTAAACATGCACAGAAATATTACAAGACAGAACATATAAAAACAGCGGAAGAAAACATGATTTCATTACTTAAAACCTTTTACATCAAAGTGCCATTAAATTACTTACATCAAAACCTGTCTTGCAATAATAAAGAAGCATAAAACCATAGTCATAAATTATTCCCCAAGTAAAGCAGTAAAATAGCCATAGCCAAGGAAAGTCCAAGCCATAGATGATAATCTTGAAGCAGAAAGATCCGCACTAAGTAGCAACATTTCCTCCCTGTAAACCTTGGGGGGGGGGGGAACGGAAGAAAAAGAGACGAAACAAAACAGGGTCAGTCATAAAGAATGAGTAAGTCCTAGTGACTTTCAACCTAAAAACAGGTAAGAGTAACATGACATGTATAATCCAAAAGTAAATATAAGCATGATGACAAGGTAAACAGATCAAACTAAGATAACAGGATAAACTCAAGTAACTAGATAACCAAGGTAACAGGATAACCAAGGTAAACTCGGAATAACATCGCATGTCTAACGTCCTCTGCACCAACCGTACTAGCATCCTAACTCATATCATCCCCTCCATGTATATGTATAGTCCCTTGCCGTATATCATACGGGTTCCATCACGTTATTCTATACTACTACAACGTAGTGTCACCATCCTTGAAATCGCTCGGACTGCCATCCATGTTCTGGCCAGATTCTCTTCTCATAAATTATAGCGTGTTCATCTAGGATTTACGCCACCTAGGACCACTAGGGATTACGCTACCTATTGGACAATTTCTAGATTTGATTAGAGTTTACGCCACCTAGGACCACTAGGGATTACGCTACCTAATGAACGTTTTTGACTAGGGTTTATGCCACCTAGGACAACTAGGGATTACGCTACCTATCAAACAACGCCCTACGTCACGCTTTAGTCGATCGGCTCCCTACAAGACCTAGCTCGTTGTGTTGGTGTCATACAGCCCAATCACGAATGTAGCTACCCTATGCTAGGTCCACCCTAGGTTGTATCAAGTCCTAGGGTGTCAACCACTGACACCATTCCAAGCATGCACAGTGTAGAACTACTGGTGCCCACGCCTGCTTTTTCAACTCCGGACTACGTGCACGACCATAGCCCGCCTGAACCTACGATGGCGCACCAAACTCAGCCGTCGTTTTGGTCGCTTACAATCAGCCCAGTAATCGTACCCCACCCTAGCCTAGTCCCTAGGGTATCGTGATACATCCAAGAGGGTTACTGCTGAAAAGGACCGCGTAACTAGGGTTTTCCGTCTAGCAGGTTAAGTGTTGTCATCTAAATTCAAGACTTAACCCCTATCAGTCTAGCATGTCAAGTTGATTAAGTGTGGTCATTCAAGTTCGTGACTTAACCCATCTACAAGTCATGTCAAGTGGGCTAACTGTGGTCATTCAAGTTCGTGACTTAACCCGTCTACATGTCATGTCAAATTGGCTAAGTGTTGTCATTCAAGTCCATGACTTAGCCCTATGAATCACGTGTCAAGTTGGTTAAGCGTATTCCATCGAATCATGACTTAACCGTATCCAGATCATCGTGTCAAATTGGTTAAGTATGTTTAATCTTAACCCCATCAAATTACCGTGTTAGATTGGTTAAGTATATTCAAGCTTAACCCCATCAAATTACCGTGTTAGATTGGTTAAGTATATTCAAGCTTAACCCCATCAAATTACCGCGTTAGATTGGTTAAGTATACTCAAGCAATTCATGACTTAACCCCCTTAAGTTATCATGTTTATATTGGTTAAGTATATGTTAACCTAACCCCATCCACTAGTCAAATTATAACGGTTAAGTGTTACCCTTGTGAGTTTACTTAACCTTACCATACATCGCGCTGTACTAGTCAAGTGTTATCCATCCATTCAGGTTAAACTAACCCATCCTCTAATCGTGTTATATGGTTAAGTGTCATCAAGTAATCAAGTCCGTTTTTACTTAACCTACCCATCCACGTTATATTGGTTAAGTGTCGTTAGTCTAATCATGTTACTTAACCCACCCGTCCATGTCATATTGGTTAAGTGTCATTAGTCTAGTCAAGTTACTTAACCCACCCGTCCATGTCATATTGGTTAAGTGTCATTATTCTAATCCATTTACTTAACCTGCATATGTCATATTCTTTTATTATTTACTAATGCATCAACCTCTCACATTGGACTTATTTGCGGTCACTGGATACGCCGGGCGGTTCCGGGCAGAATTACACCGCAAATCCATTCCAACCTCGGGTTCATGCATTACCACAATCTAATCTTTGCCTACAACCTCTCACATTAGACTATTATTGTTGTGGCCACTGGATATGTCGGGCGGTTCCGGGCAGAATTACACCACAACTCAAGTCTAACCTCGTGTCGAAGACATCCGTTAGATTGATAATTACATATGTGTCATCTAAGTCAAAATCCCCACTTTACATATTACTAAACATATGCCCAAGTTCCACCTTACATGCCCATGAAAATGTGTGCCAAATTCTAGCCACTTTACATATGTCCAATCCTCGTCTATTTACATGTATGTCAAGTTTATGCCAATTTACCCCAAATCATGTTCTAGCCAAAGTTACATGTTGTCACGTTCATGCCCAAATAAACCCACATCATGGTTCATGTTCCCAATTCCACTTATGCCTAATTTACATAAGTCCAATCCCTTGATTTGACTTACATAGTGTCAAAACCTGTGATTTAATTCATATGTCAACTCATGTATGCCCAAACTTGCAAATAATATTGGCAATACCCCAAATTTTTCTTGTTCATGTTATGCACAAATTCGACTACCCACACCTATATCCAAATAGGTGAAATCCCAATATTTACCCCGTATACAAATCGCACGTAAATCGTAGTTTAGGCCTAGGTCCAAAATCGACCAAGGTTCATCAAAAGAAAATAAATAGGGGAAGGTAGAAACTTTGTATAAAACAAGATCCGAGAGAAAAACATCATTACATGGATGATATGGATATGAAGGAGTGATTTGCAACATGCATAGGTCGAAATTAATGTCATAGCAACATCCCCAAAGGTCAAGATCAAAAATGAACAAGAATGAACATGAATCGAATATCATGCATAAATCCAATTCCAACTTTATCACATGTCATATTCAAGTTATCGTTTCAATCTAAAAGCATCTAGAACTTACATAGCGTGGCTAGAGAATTATGAGAAAGCATTTGTCGTAGAATGGTGTAGGAATGATGCTCTACTCCCTTGATTTGATGTAGAAGCTCTAGGAATGATGTAGCAACACTAGAGGCCTAGAGAAATGAGTAGCTCCTTTGATTTGATGAAGAAAGATTGCTCCTTTGACTTGAATCAAGTTTGCATGCTTAGGCCCTTGAAGATGAAGATGGAGGCCATGATCAAGAGACATTTGGGTAGCACTTTGTTGTTAGGATGGCTTTTAGTGATTTAGGTTAGGTATTAGGGTGTTTTTATAGAAGTAGGAGCTAGTTTGGGCCATAGGATCAACCCTAGAATAGATCTGAGCCACTGAAAATCGTCACAGGCCAACCAACCAGACCACACAAGCAAGCAGGTGCACCAGGCTAATCTGGCTTGACCAAGGAGGTCGACCCCTAGGTTGACACCCAGGTCGACTCCCCAGTCGACCTGGGGGGGGGGGGGTAGGTCGACTCCCCAGTCGACCTGGGGCTGGGCGGGAAATTTTCCCGCCCAATCTGCTTCTGGCTGAATTTGAATTTCGGGTTGAATTTTGAATTTTCTGAAATCTTCTAGAGGCCATATCTCGGTCATACGGACTCCGATTTACGAAATTTTGGACTCGTTTTCAACCAGAATTCCGAGACGAATGCAACGGTGCAACCCGTTTTGCTTGATTCTTAATTTAAAATTTAATTCTGCCTTGATTCTTGTCTTAACACGTTATTTAAAAATTCGGGTTGTTACATAAAATAAATTGTTTTATAATAAAAATTCTATTTTTATCATCTATATAAACTATATAAAATAGTAGTGTTTTGAAATAAATTGTTTTGCAATAAAAATCACATTTTTACTATATATATATACAAACTATAGAAAACATTCATGTGTTGAATAGAAATTCATTCATTGAATAGAAATTCATGTGTTGAATGGTATTCGTGTTTTAAAATAAATTGTTTTATAATAAAAATCATATTCTTATCATCTTTATGAACTATATAAAATAGTCATGTTTTGAAATAAATCGTTTTACAATAAAAATCACATTTTTATTATATACATGAATTATTAAAAATAGTGAAGTGTCGAAATGAATGTCTGTTGGATAAAAATATCATTTTTATCAAATGTATGAAAAGCATATAGTTTTGAAATCGAAGAATCGATTATATATATATATATAATTAAAATATATCGAATAACGAAGCTGTAGTTCGTGTTTTGAAATCGTGATTTCAAACGATTAGTGCGGCAGATCCGACAATCGGATTTTCCCGAAACCGAAACCATTGAGTTCGCTTTGGAAATATCTTTCCAACGACACCAACTTTGTAAAGATCCAACAGTTGGATTGTCTGGAATGTTTAATTCAAATCTGAAGAAAAACAGCGCCAGAATCAATTATATTTATATATATATACATATAAATATAATTAAATTAAATCGAATAACGACGCTGTAGTTCGAATTTTGAAATCGAGACTTCAAACGATTGTACCAGGAGATCCGACCATCGGATTTTCCCAAAATTGGAACCATTGGATTCGTTTTGAAAAGATCTTTCTAATGATGTAAATTTTGTGAAGATCCAATGGTTAGATTTTCAGATATGTGTAAATCAAATCTGAAGAAAAACAGTGCCACAGCCGCGTTATGGTCCGAGGCGTCGTTTCAATAAATTGGCTATTTTAAAATAAATAAAAATAGCAATAAATCGTTATAAAATATTATAAACGATATGGATGTGAAATTTAGAAACTAACTGAAGGTTGGCTAAGTCGAATGGTTTCCTGGTTTTTGATCTGATGTTGGTTTCGGCCTTCGGGGTTAATATTTGGGAAATCGTTCTCTTACTGATTTACGGTTAGTGACTAATGAATTGGAATAAGGCGTGTGTGTGTTTGTGTGGCACTTGTTTATTATATATGCGAGTTGCTCAGAAAGACCGGGTTTATCCCATTCTAAATAACTGAATCGACTATAAGATATCGAAGATGAAGACGGTGGTTGAAGACCAGAGATCTTCACCTCGTTTGGATGGTAACTGATGTCCTGATTGGGAGGCATCCCGAAATATGGATAATGAGTGGTTATCGTCTAGACGTACGTGGAGGTCGATGGGTATGCGAGGTATATAGTGCCTCCGGTTTCGTTCAGACCCAGAACGGACTTGTAAATGGACTGTGTGTCTGACATTGGAATTCATTCTGTGTGATTGATAGCCATCAGTTACATGGCGTGAATTGCTTGTGTGGCATGCTAAGACGCAGTGATCAAGGCTTCTGTTGAAAAGCAAAGTCTTGTGGTTAATGATCAAAGCACCGCCTGTGTGGCGTAGCTTTGTGTATAACGTGAATTCGCGAGCCTCACACCCCGGTATGAACCAGAAACGGGAGAGGACATCAGGGAGGGCTTGCGTTTCTTTCTAGCTAGAGGTGGTGTCAGTGCTTGAACTGGCTGACATTTATATTATTTTCACCTATGTGGTTGTTGCTGTTGCGAGGCGCCTCGGTTATATCGGTCGATCCGGGACTGATGGAGTCATTCGTTGGCTCATTTACGCCCCAAAGGGCGGGGAAACGTAGTGTTCAGGCATAATAATCCACATCGGTGGACCGGCCCTGATGATCCAAAGGGTTGATGCGTTCTGATCCTGAGGCTCGGGCTAGAGAGTCTCTAATTCGGTAAGGACTATCTTTTGCCTTGGTTCATGACGGAAATCCAATTTCCAAATACGACACCATGCGGTTTTGATTGTATACCTATATATGGCGACATAGTGGTATGGGGCATTAATGCCGTCTATGATTGATACTTATGATTTGAAATTGTTTTTAAAACATATAAACACTAGTAATAATATCAATCAAGCTTATTTTGGCCGTTATAAGGTAAAAACTCTATCCTCCGGTTTGCGTTGCATTGTGTGATGGGAACTGAGTCTTATAATGGCTTCATTTTTATAAAAAGCATTGCGATGTTTAAAAGATTTATTTGTTTTAAAGCACTGGCAATCCAATGGAGTAAACACATTCCACGAAAGTGGCGTGATCCTATGATTAGCCATATTATAAAGGTGTTAAGTAGATTTCTCATACCAGTCCCATGACTGACTCGTAGTTTGTTTCACTTGCTAACTCGGGTGCCCCTATTTCTACACGGGCAGCCTTGTATTCAGGTTTTAACAGGCTTTTTCTGGATAGCTGGAGCTGAAGGTGGATTATATTATTTATCTCTTTTTATGCTGTTCAGCTCCTATTGTACATATTATGTTTGTTTCCGATGTAGACATTTATGTATAGCTGAACTGTATTTGTACTAAGTGTGATCCTGTATACTGTGTAACTCTGATGATTTCATTTATCCATTGTATTATTTGTTCATTATCTGGTGTATTTATTTATTTCTGTTCTGTTATTATCTGTTTATGTGTTATATTCCAAAGATTACCCATAACACCGCAGTACGGGGTTTTGGGGTCGTCACACTCTCTTTCAAACAAATCTCAATTTGATAACTCTTTCCTTCGAATAAACTATATTCGATTAACTCTATTCCATTACACTATTAGTTAACTATATTCTATTAACTCTATTTGATTAACTCTATTGAATTAACTCATATCAATTAACTCCTATCAACTTAATTCCTTCGAATAAACTATACTCGATTAATTCCTTTAACTCTATTCGAATAAACTATATTTGATTTACTCCTTTCAAATAACTAATATTCGATAACTTCTTTCGAATAACTAATATTCGATAACTTCTTTCAAATATCTAATATTCGATAACTTCTTTTGATTAATACATTTTGATTAACACATTTTGATTAATACATTTTGATTACACATTTTGACTAATACATTTTGATTAACTCCTATCGAATAACTAATATTCGACTAACTTATATTCGAATAACTATGTCTGTTTCAACTTTATTTCGAATAGCTAATATTCGATTTAAATCCATTCGCTTGACACTAGATCGCAGTGATCACAATGGTTACGCCTGATTCCCTCATGAAACATCCGACCGCCATAGGCTATCTCCAGCCCTGCGAATTACGCTAGCAGTCGTACGAAATGGCAACACATCCTAAATAACTATGTTTGACTAACTCTATCTCAAATAACTATATTCGATCAACTCTAATTGAATAACTAATATTCAATTAATTCAAATTCGATTAACTATGTTCTGTTAACTCTAATTCGATTACTTCTAACTCTAATTGATTAACTCTAACTGATTAACTCTATCTGGTTAACTCTAACTGATTAACTCCTTTGATTAACTCTACGTTTATTCAGTTTCAAATATCGATGTTGAAATAGATTTTTACTTCTCTATATAAGTCCTGACTTATATATATTATATTTATCCAATGATAAACATTTCATTTGATTTATAGATATTATTTATAAATTTATCTTTCTCAATCTATCGATCAGAATATATCCTATTTAAAATCTTTGCTTTAAATCCATAAAACGTTATACCCGTGTGCGAAGCACGGGTCTAAACCTTTCAAAAGTAAAATTTTCCTTTTATACAATTCTAGTCACTTTTTAATGTATTTCCTTTTTATAATCTATTTATTTACAAAATAAATCCCTTTTTGATGATTCTATTTAATTTATAAAATATTTTCTTTTTATAAAATCAATTGATTTTATAAGTAATTCCTTTAATATTCTAACTATTTCTTTTTCTATTTACTTTACACATATTTCTCCTTTATATTCTATTTCTTTAGAATAAATATCCCTTTTCAATTCAATTTGAAAATAGTTTACAAATATTTCTTTATATTCAATTCTATTTGTAAATGTTTACAAATATTTCCCTATAATTCTATCTATTTGATTAACAAATAAATACTTCTTTTTAATCTATTTATTTTCTAAATAAATATTTTCTTTTTATAAAATCTTTTGATTTTATAAATATTTCTTTTTCAATATAACATTGCAAATTTCCTTTTTTTAACATTTCAGTATTCCTTATGGTATTTAACTTACCATGTAACAATGATTGGTATCATTCCAACATACAAAATCAACAACAGATTTCATATCACATCATATAACACAATAAATGAAAAACAGTAAAATAAATATTGAGGAACCCAGTTGGGTCCCTTTGACCTGTTTCCCTGCACCCACAGATGTTAAACAATAAAATTAACATCAATTTCATTTCACTATGAAGTATTCTGCTAAACCGAATCAATATTTGATTAATGATTTATATCTATATTGTTATCTATATTTTCAATCAACTGACTAGCAGTTCAACCAAACAGCCAATAAACAGCAACAACCATTATTTATAAATTCTAAAAATACTTTATAAAAATATAAATTGAATAGAGTTAGTGAGATTTACTCACATTGGACGGTTATCGTTAAATAACGATAATTGGTCATTGATTTGATTCAGGCGTTAAATTCCACCATAAATCCAAACGAGCTTACATTCACTCTCGGTCAGTTCCACTGTGTAGTGCTCGTCCATACGATCCTAACGTAACTGACGGTTCGAATTTCTGATCACGTATGATAAAGTTATGAACGTTTTACTCAATACACTAATTTTTATAGAATTTAACTTGGATTATAAATACTTTTGGGCCTTACCCCATTTATAACTCCGGCCCATGAACCAACTAAATACCCACGACCCGCTTTATACTATTCTCCTCCAAATCCTTTGAAAGCCACTCCAGAATACAATGAAGACCAAGGCCGAATTTTAGAAAATCATGGCTCCTTCCATACTTGATTAAAAATCAAGATAAAAATACCACAAATCCCCTCTTTCAATCCTCTTCCCATTGATACTACTATCACCTAACTCGATGCTACCCTCTGAGTCGCGTTCCACTATTCCTGTCCGTCGCTCATTACAGGTATCGAACCCTTTATGCACCGAATGCCACTAACTTCCACCAAACAGAAATCCTCGACCTCCTGAACTCCTCCGCAACCTCGATTCCGGTCCTCAACCATCGTTCTAACCCCAACGGTAACCCTAGGTTTTATTGTACCAAATCCAGTGAACTAAATAAGGTTCGAACCCCACAAAAGTGATATCAAAATGAAGAGGAAGATGGCAGGAACCCGAATATATATGGATTAAGATTTATGGGATTTTGGTTGATTTATTTTTGATTTTTGAAAGAGAGTTTTTGCTGTAGATTTTATTCGGTGGTGGCGGCGCACTTCTGACCAGAGAGAAAAGGTTGTTAGGGTTATAAGGAATGGAGATGTATTTATAGTGTAAGGATAATATTTTTATATTCGATTTTTATATCTATTTTAATGAATCGTTTTCTTCATTCTGTGTTCAAAAATCCCTGTGATTACATATAATATCCAAAAATCACGAAAATGGACATGCCACTAGAGTTTGACATTACGAACCCAACGAAACTGGTTTCGTCGAATTACGACTCCGTTTGCTCACACAGCATATTTTTAACCATAAGAATACTGACTGTTTTCCACATTAAAAATCCGTACGGCCACATACTGACTTCAAACATCACGAAATTGAAATCTAATAATAATTTGATGTTACAGATCCAACAAAATTAGTTTCGTCGAATTATGAGGTCGTTTGCAAAGGTGGCTATTTTTAAAGCTCTAAATAACCCCTTTAAATATATAAATATATTTAAAAACATTTAAATTTAATATTTAAAAATGAATATTATCATATATATTCGCAGTGGAATACCATACAACTCCACTGGGATTTATAACTCGATATTTCAAAATTCCCAGTTATATCGATATTCGATTTATATTAAAAATCCTTTTTATAATATAAATAAATCGACATAAATTATAAAGGAATTCCACATCGACTTTTCTAAAATTTGATTTGGACATAACTAAAAATCTACACAATGAAATCCCAATTTTTCTCTTCCACTAGAAAAATATCCTTCACCAGCTCCTAATGTTTCTTGTTTCACCGAAATCCGATTTAAAATGGACCCTGTACATTCAATTGAAGTTCAAATCACCAAATAGCGAACTACAGCGCCATTTCGAGCTCGATTATAATTATAATATAATTATATGTTCAAATTGCCGTTCAAATAATATATTCGTTATTCTAATTCAATTCTAAACTGAATTAAATATCCCCGATGATCCAATTCACACCATTTTGTGAATTCCACGATTTCTGACTAATTCATAAATTAAATATATTATTATATTATTTATTTGAATTAAATATACAATATAATTTAATTCTGGTCATTTTAAATAACCAAACCACTTATTTAAATAATTAAATAAATTATTTATTATTCGGAAAAATACGGGTCGTTACACCTTTATTCTATTTATTTCCTAAATAAATATACCTTTATTAATTCTATTTATTTTCTAAATAAATATTCCTCTTTATAAAATCCTATGATTTTATAAATACTTTATTTTATTTATTTCCTTTTATAATTATCCTTTTTATTTTCTAAATAAATAGTTCCTTTTTTATTCAATATCATATTTATTTTATAAATAAATATTTCCTTTTTCACTTTATTTATTTACCAAATAAATAATTTCCTTTTCGATTCTATTTGTAAATGGTTTACAAATATTTCTCCTTCTCTTTGTTTCGCAAATATCTTCCTTTGTATTTATTTTACAAATATATTTCCTTTTCAACTCTTTGATTTTATAATCATCTCCTTTTAAAATATCATTTTCCTTTTATATATAAAATCCATTGATTTTATAAAATAATTTATTTTCAAAATATACTTTGAAAATCCCCTTTTTACATCCCAGTATTTCTTATGGTATTTAACGTACCATATAACAATGATCGGTATCATTCAAACATATAAAATCATCAACAGATTTCAAATCACATCATATAACACAATATATGAACAGAACAATATTATAAATATTGAGGAACCCAGTTGGGTCCCTCCAACCTGTTTCCCTGCATCACAGATGTTAAAAAATATAATTAACATCGATTTCATTTCAATTTGAAATATTCTTCTAAGCAGAATCAACATTTGATTAACGATTTTTATATATATCGTTATCTAAAATTTCAACCAATACACTAGCAATTCAACCAAACAGTTAACACATAGCAATCAACAGATGATTAACAGTTCTAAGAATACGTTATAAAAATATAACTGTTCAGAGTTGGTGAGTATTACTCACATTGTCCGTTATCGTTAAATAATGATTTACGGTCGTTGGTTCAGATCAGGCAAATTTATTTTATCATAAATTTAGGTGAGCACCAATCCATTCCAAACTAATTCCAGACTGTTGTCCTCGTTCATACGATCTTATCAGATCCGACCATTCTAAATTCTGATATAGTATGTACACGTTATATATTATACAAGTTATAGAATTATTATACATTAAATAAAAACTAAATTTTCAGTTAAATTTGCCTCACCCATATTCTACTTCTCGACCCATTTTCAATGATACAACCCACCAAAACTATTCCTTCTTTACTTTTTGGCCCGATCATTCAATACCTCTCTTTTCAAAAATCCAGCCCAACACCTTAAAGCCCACTTCACTTTCAGTTATACCGTGGCCTTCTGAACACCACCCCCTGCTCATCGCTTTCTTCTCAAACAAACTCCTGTGCAAAAACCCATTTCCAGTCAAATCCAAGCTCCCATATAACTCCTCCATTTCACTAAACTCAAAACAAAAATCGTCACAACTCCTCCCTTCCTGAACACTCTGACCTCGACACAAGGAGTCTGATTTTACTGCCCTCGTGTAACTCGCGTCACCTAGCTTTTCTTCACGCTGTAATTAAAACGACGACATCAAACATCACGAATCCTCATCAAAATTGTCTCGACGAGCTAGACGATGTGCTAAACCCAAATTGGAACTTCATTTCGTGAAATCAGACTTCGAACTCCCCATCGAAAAACCCTAGCGTCTGCCGCTATGCAATCCAGTCGAACAGAAAGTAGTTCGAACCCTCAAATTTTCATATAGGATCGAAGAGCTTCGAATAAGGGTTTCGAATATATTTATTTAAAGATTTAGGGTTTTGTTTTGGATTTAATGTGGATTTTAGAAGTTGGAACTTGTTTGCTACAAGAAGAACGATGGCGGCTTGCCTTCGTTTGACCGTGGAATGAAATAAGGATTTAAGGAATTTGAGTGTAGCATATTTATAGGGAATATCCTAGCTTAGAAACTAAGCTACTCATACTTTTATTATTTCCTTATTTATATCGTTGATCTAGAAATCCCTATAATCACATATTTATCAAAAAATCATGGAAATGAACACACTACTAGAGTTTTACATTACGGACCCAACGGAACTTGTTTCGTCGCATTCTTACTTCGTTTGCTCACACAGCGTATTTTTAAAGGTCAAATTATCGACTGTTTTTCACATTAAAAATCCTTACGGCCACACAGTGACTATAAACATCACGGAACTTGGAATCTAAGAATAATTTAATATTGCGGATCCAACAAAATTGGTTTCATCGAAAACCGAGGTCGTTTGCAAAACTGGCTATTTTTAAAGCTCTGAATGACCCATTTAAATATATAAATATATTTAAATATAATTAAATTAAATATAAATAAATTAATATTATCGTGTATGTTCGTATACGATATCATGCAGCTCCAGAATAATCATATCAGAGTTTTTACTTGATATCCCGGAATTCCAGATTATCTCAATATTTGAATTTCTATTAGAAATCTATTTATAACGTAAATAAAGCATTGCAAATTATAAAGGAATTCCACAGCGATTTTTTTGAAATTTTATTTGGACGTAAATCCAAATCTACCCGACGAAATCCAGATTTTTCTCTTTCATTAGAAAAATATACTTTACCAGCTCCAAACATTTCTTGTTTCATAGAAATCCGATTGAAAACGAAACCTGTATATCCAGTTGAATTTCAAATCGCCAAATAGCGAATTGCCGCACCATTTCAAGCTCGATTATAATTATATTATAATCTATACGTTAAACTGTCGTCGAATGAATATATTTGTTCATATAATTCAACTCTAAATTGAGCTATATATTTTAAATAATCCAATTAACACTATATTGTGAATTCCACTATTTTTTTGATTATTTCTGAAAGAAATATATTATTCTATTATTTAAATAAATTAAAAAATCCATATAATTTAATTTAACGACCTTTTAATTCTCTGAATTTCTATTTATATAATTGAATTAATTAATTATAACACCGTAAAACACGGGTCGTTACAACACCCGTGTTGTTGCCCCATCCGACACCACATATAGATCCTCCTCTGATGGGGGGTTGTTGACGTCAAAAGTTGGTTACTAGTGACAGTCAACCCCCAGTCATATGATGAACACACGAAAAATGATTTTAAAATGTAAAAAAAGTAAAAAGAACGTGGTGCACACGTAGAATTTTTATAGTGGTTCGACAAAGACTGTGCCTACGTCCACTTTATATATTATTTCTCTTTTTTGGATTACAAATACAACTGCTTTTTCTATTTGAAGAAGAGAAAGAAGGCAACTAACTCCTCTTCCTTTTGGGAGAGATTGAGAAAAGCAAACTCCAGAAATGAAGTGTAAAGGAATCGGAAGAAAAGTCCGAAAGAGGTTCCCTTTCCTCTTTAAGCTTAGAAGTATTTATAGGTGGAGATTGCAGCTTGGGCTGTTTTGTTGTGGTCTGGCCATTCCGGGAAAGCCCGGACACGTGGAGTCCATTACTTGGATAGAATAGCGGTTGGAAGACTGATTCCACTATTCATAAATAGTATCCTCGGAAGTTGCGGCTGACGTGGCATCTACTGTGAGGTATACCAAATGTAGAGCTTTGTCCGGATATGGTTGACCACTTTTATTGCCTTGAAAGTCGGGATATACGGTGGAATAGCTTTATTGAAGATTTCCACGTTGGCTCGAAATATTTGGTCGATATGCTTTATATGGAAGCATGATACTCGGTCGAACGATTCTTCCGGAGTGAGCTGTCGACGGATGATTCTAGACTTGGGCCGATATTTGACTGTTTCGGATCGTGTATCTGCTGGGCTTCCTGAAGCACGACATAATTCCAGTTGTGTGTTTGGGCTTCGATCTGGCTCGTTGAAGCTCTTGCCAAAAAGAGGGTAAACACTTTTCCCCTCAGAATGCATCTTCGTCGATAGAGGGAGGTGTATTCTGAAATCTGAACCGAAGCACAAACGCTCAAGCAGTTATGGTCACGCCGGACCATATTAAGGCCAGAAAACCGATGGTCCCGATGTTGTATTAAGGCCAAAAAACTGACGACCATACTAGGTCGTATTAAGGCCGGAAAACCGACAACTATCGGGAACCGTATTAAGGCCGAGATGATGATCGCTACCTGTTCGAGAGTTGGTTCCAGCAAATATGGAGTAAGCCATTCTCGTTTTGGAGAAGGCTGATGGATCAAGCATTTTATTTCACTTGGCTTTGGAGGGTGGCGAGCATTAACCATACTCGGCTTATTGGCGAATATTAACCATGTTCGGCTTAGTGGCGAACATTAACCATATTCGGCTTAGTGGTGAACATTAACTATGTTTGGCTTAGTGGCGAGCATTAACCATGCTCGGCTTAGTGGCAAGCATTAACCATGCTCGGCTTAGAGAGGTGGCGAGTATCAACCATACCCGGCTTAGGGCAAATGTTTTTTATGCTCGACTCATGCTAAGTTAGTTTGTCCAGCGAGCTATGAATGCTCGTGGTGTAAAAAGAAAAGAATCCATACTCGCATTCAGAAAACATAATCCCACTCGGCTAAAGGAGTAGGTGTTTAAAAATGGTGGTGGGCATTCGCGCTGACCACATAAAACAGGGGGGCGAGCATTATCCATGCTCGGCTTTCAGGTTCTCAAACATTATCCATGTTTGCAAAAAGAAAATTCATAACTACTAAATAATTACTACAAAGAAAAGAAATCTTAAGAGGACAACAGTTGATTCCATATCATGCCAAGGAGTTAAATCCTAACTCCATACATGTGTACATCAAGGTGTCCTTATTATTGAAAGAAATACATCAAAAGAAAAGACAAAAATCTAATTGATGATAATGCCGCAAGTGCTAGTCTCAGGGTCCTTTCCGTTTCTAGGAGCTCAAGGACCGACTTGAGGAGCTTGGGCAGAAGGTCGCGGCGGCATGGCCGGGGCATGACTTTTGACATATTCAGGAAGCTCTCCTTTTCTGACTCGTCCTTCGATGAGATCACGCAGATGTCGACATTCATTTGTGTTATGTCCAGCTACGTTGTGGAATATACAATGCTTGCCGGAATCGAGTTCCATCTGGGTTGGTTCTCGCCGAGGTGGTCTTGGAGTGGGCAAGGACCCTCGTATGTCAAGATAGATATCGATCAAAGAGGAATTGAGCTCGGTGTACTGGTCGTACTTATTTTCATTTCGAGGTCGCACATTGCGCTCACTCTTCTACGGGGACTTTCCTCCTCCTTTATTCTTGTCGTTTCCGTTGAATGGACCTTGTTGTTTGGCTACTAAAACCTCGAGGCGCTCCATTTCAAGGCTGGCATCCTCTTGTCGGAGGAATCGCTCGGCCTCGGAGTAAAAGTCATCTATATCCTTGGGAGGATCTCTGGTTAAAGAGATTGAGAATTCTGATCGATTTTGAACTCCTGCGATAGTGGCCATGAGCACCATTGATGGCTCAGGCTGATCTACAGATGCTACGGCCGCGTTGAATCTTTCAAGGAAGGATCTGAGTGTCTCTCCGGATCATTGCTTGATGGTAGATAGGAACATAACACTTTTCGGTTGAGAGATATGTACTCGGAACTGCTCGATGAAGCGGGTGACCAGAGTGTTCCAACTGCCGATCGACTCTGTCGTCAGTTGTCGAAACCACATACCAGCTATGTCTGTGAGAAAGAGGGGGAAGCACTTAGCCATGACATTGGTAGATGTGCCAAGCACTTCCATATGTCACATGTATCGCATGAGGTGGATGGTCAGGTCAGTGCGACCGTTGTATGGCTTGATAGCTGGGAACTTGAAGTCCGGGGGGTTTCGGGAGTTTCTGATCTCCCTGGTGAAGGGGCTGCAATTGACATTATCTATTTCTTGTTGTGAGGAAGTTCCCCAAGTGAAGCATCAGATGTTGCTTGCAATCTGGCTCCCATCTCCGAGGAGTCGTTGCCATGAATTTAGCTCGGTATCTGGGGAAGCTTCAGTGAGAGGATCTGGCAAAAGCATGCTCGGAAGGGCGGTCGTTGGCTGGGCCCGTCTTTCGAGAGTTGAGTGAAGGTGTGAGGGAAAGTGACCCATAGTAGGTGGTTCTGAGGATAATGGCCCCTCTGGAACCTGTTAAGTAGTGGGCCGAGCCGCACCCGTAACAGAGGGCCTAGGCTGATCCAGCATATCATGTGATGTTCGGAGCTCAGAGGTGCCCCTGGTGTGAGCGAGGTTAGTACGGTCTACGGTAGCGTTTTCTTCTGCTGCTGTGTGGACCGGAATAGTGGGGTGGCTTCCCTCGTTCGAAGGGTAGGCCACACCAGTTCTTCGTTGAAGGTGAAGAGTGGTTAGACCAGTCTGCGGTAAGATTCCGGGTTGTAATGGGAATGACATTGATTCTAAGGGACCCGGTGGCTGCTCGAATGGTTCGATAGGTCGACCTGTTCCCAAGAGTGGGGGCAAAGTATTCGATCGACCAAGATCTTGATCGTGAGCCTCCTGAGGTTCTGCTGCTGCAGCTGCGCTGGTTGCTGAAAGTGATACTCCCGGTTGCGATCGATCGGTTCGAGGAGTTTACCCTAAGATGCCATTTGTTCTCTGAACTCGACCATCATCTTATCCATGTCATCCCGAGCAACATGTCGAGATATATCTTCGTGAGAGGAGGCTTCAAGGCTTACTTCTGTGGCGTTGTTATCGCCAGCATTGGCAGTAGCGGGGCGAGAGGATGTTGCGTCTCTCTTTCGCTTGTTTGCCATAAGCCGAAGCGAGCAGAGGCTATAACAGAATATCGGTGCGCTTCCCCTTTGTGGCATGCCAAAGTGTTGACGTCAAAAGTTGGTCACTAGTGACAGTCAACCCCCAGTCGTGTGATGAACACATGAACAATGGTTATAAAATGCAGAAAAAAGTAAAAAAGAACGGGGAGCACACACAGAATTTTTATAGTGGTTCGGCAAAGACTGTGCCTACGTCCACTTTATATATTATTTATCTTTTTTGGATTACAAATACAATTGATTTTTCTATTTGAAGAAGAGAAAGAAGGCAGTTAAGTGCTCTTCCTTTTGGTAGAGATTGAGATAAGTGAACTCCAGAAATGAAGTGTAAAGGAATCGAAAGAAAAGTCCGAAAGAGGTCCCCTTTCCTCTATAAGCTTAGAGGTATTTATAGGTGGAGATTGCAACTTGGGATGTTGTGTTGTGGTCCGGCTATTCCGGGAAAGCCCGGACACGTGGAGTCCATTTCTTGGTTAGAGTAGAAGCTGGAAGACTGATTCCACTATTCATAAATGGTATCCTCGGAAGTTGCGGCTGACGTGGCATCCACTGTGAGGTATATCAAAGTAGAGCTTTGTCCGGATATGGTTGACCACTTTTATTGCCTTAAAAGTCGGGATATATGGTGGAATGGCTCTATTGAAGATTTCCATGATGGCCCGAGATATTTGGTCGATATGCTTTATATGGAGCATGATACTCGGTTGAGCGATTCTTGCGGAGTGAGTTGTCGACGGATGAGGCTGGACTTGGGCCAATATGTGACTGTTTCGGACCGTGTATCTGCTGGGCTTCCTGAAGCACGGAATAATTCTAGTTGTGCATTTGGGCTTCGATCTGGCTCGTTGAAGCTCTTGCCAAAAAGAGGATTAACAGGGCGCTAGTATGCTTAGCAATCTAGTATCTTAGACATGTTGTCTAACTCATGTTTTATATGCCATTGTAGCTAGATGCACTAGCGTATTGCTACTCACCTGTATTTTCATGCATAGTGTTCTGGCACTTCAAACCAGAATTGGAGTTTTGTGCCTATGCAGAATTCTTTCTGTCTTCTCTTTTCTAATAAACATGTGGCACGACCCACTATAAAAAACTGTCTAGCCTTGCTAAAAAAATCTTTTCGTAACTCTTTTGATAATAAATCATTTTCTGAAGACAACTTTTTATAACTATTTTGTACATATTCTAATTCTTCTTCTAGAATGATTTTCTCATCCTTCAATAAACCTATCTCAATTTTCATTCTATTTATTTTAGCAACATATTCTTTATTCAATTTTTTTGCTCTCTATATTTATCATCTAATTCCTTTCTAATTTCTAAGATTTCATTATAAGTAAGTTCAGGGCATACCTCATCTATGTCTGCCATAAAACATAAATTAGCTTGTTTTATTTCGTTGTCATTATCACTATCTGATGAGGAAGAGTCAGAATCATCCCAAGTGACCCGAAAATCTCTTCTTTTCTTTTTGAATATATCATTTTTGTGTTTCTTCTTTTCATTATTAAACTTTGGATAATCTTTCTTCATATGGCCAAATTCTTCACATTCAAAGCACATGATTGAGGTTTGATTTGCTGAGCTTGAATTTCCATCCTTTTGGAAATTTGTCATTTTTTAAACTTCTTGAACTTGTTGCAGTTTTTAGCTATGAAAACAACTTCATCCTCATGTAAGTCGAAATTTTCATTATTTGCCAGAAAAGCTACGATCTTCTTTTCAATTTTTTTTTCTTTCTTGCTTGCAAGTTAGCTTCACAGGACATTAAATTTCCTATCAATTCCTCAACTTCGAGTGTTGAAAGGTCATTAGCTTCTTCTATGGCTAATACTTTCCTTTCCCATTTAGATATCAAAGAATTGAGTATTCGAGAGACTAAATCAAAATGACTGAATTTAACTCCTAGGGCCATTAGATCATGTTGAATAGTTTGAAATCTCGAATACATATCAACTATGGATTCACCTTGTTTCATTTTAAAAGTTGAAAATTGATTTTGTAGAATCCAAATTTTGGTTTGGTTAACTTTGGTAGTACCTTCATGTGTTACTTGTAAGGTATGCCAAATGTCATATGCAGTGTTACATAACATAACTCGTTAAAACTCATTTTTATTTAAAGCCAAAATAAAACATTCATCGCCTTTTCATTGTTTGAAGCTACAGTTTTTTATGCATCGGCTCATGCACTCATTTCAGTGGTAGGTGCATCATACTTGTTTTGAGTGGCGGACTAAATTTCTAATCCGTCAGCTTCCATAAAAATTCGCATACGAGTTGACCAATATGCATAGTTAGAATCGTTGAAAAGTGGGGGGCGTTGTGTGGACTGACCTTCTTGAAATATACTTTCCATATTAGTGTTACACAAATACGTGTTATTGTAATTTGATCAAAACTATGACCTGATACCAATTAAAAGTACTTATATGGATCATGTGTACCTAATTAAGCAAGTATAGTTATAATAAAATCTAGAAATGCAGAAATAAGTAAAGTAAAAACGATCATACCGGTCTTTTATCCTGGTTCGGACCTCCCGTCCTATGTCCCATCCCGAAACTCCCATTCGACTCTCTAACTATAAAAAAAACAACCCTCTTTTTCTTGGAGGAATAGGCTTACAAAAGCGAAGTTTCCTTTGACAAGCTTGTGTTCTATACAACACTGATTTTGGCTAAATGCTTGCAGAACTTCTCGTATAATCTCCTTGACTAAATATATGAGTTGAAATATTTTTGTATAGAACAATGAGTGTGTTTTTGAGTAGTGAGTAGATTGCAAGTGAGTATAAAGAGTATAAGATAGGTTCAGAAAGATTCGATGAGAAAACTCTTTTGTTTTCAATCTATACTCGATCTCTTAGATCCTGATAGGCGTCCCTATGATACCTCTGCTTTGTGTACGCCAAAACCTTTGACTGTCGACGATTCCTTGGTGCTTCTAATATTCAAGCCATCCTTGACGACTCCATTCTTTAGTTCGAGACTCACTCGACTTAATCTATTATCTCTTGTGCTTGAGTCCCACCCGAATCAATCCATTATCTTACGTGCTCAAGTCCTACTTAAGTCGATTCATTGCCTTACTACATCGTCCCATAATCAGTTGTACTTCAATTAAACTTTGATCATTCCCTCCTTAAGTACATGATCGAAGAAATATCACCTCGTTGATAGCTACTTCCATCTCATAGAATCTTTCACAATCTAATTTCATAAATGAGCTCCAAATGGCCCCTACTTCATACTGGTCCAGTCTAGAAGCCTAACTCCTTCGCAATTATCTTCTCTATTGGTTCATCAACTAGAATTCGAGCGATCATACGTTGATCCATCCAATTCCAACCAAACTTGCATCACAGTCTTCTTAGAATCCCATCTTGCTATGGACAAAATTTCGTGTCCAAATGAGTAGATGGCATGGACCTCCAGGAGGTCCATCCTTACGGACTAGACCCTCAAGAGATGGACCAGTCCATAGCCTTAGATTAATTTTGGCTTAAATTTTATATGTAGTTTTCTTGCAATCCCTCCGTGTCATAAACCAAAAATCAAGTCGATTCATGTTTATTTGAAGTATCGGTACTAGTTTATGGGTTGTGAACCAGTATTAGTTCATGCACTTAATAATTTTTCAAGTAAAAATTCAAGGATATCCTTCAGGCATCCTCCAGACCTTCCCTACCAATTTTTTCCTGAATCTGATGAATTTTGATGGACCCTCAGGAGGTCCATCCCCATGGAATGTACCCTTAGGAAATGGACTGGACCTAGAAGAGGTCCATCCCCCATGGGTGGTACAGGTCCACAACCCTAGCACATTTTGGAATGAATTTTTCTAGGCAACATCCGTGGACCCTCCAGAGCTCCCCCGCTAGGTTTCGTATGAATCTAATCATTTGAACCTCCGGTTTGCTCTATTTATCAATTCTAAGCCTATGACATACAATTTTATATGATCAAATCAATCAAAATAATACAATTACACAATTCAAAGGACTATTCACCTAATTTTAATCAAGATCAATTATACGAACATGGACATATTTGAAATGTAGCATAAAAATCATGGATCTGGCATAATTAGGATCTAAATAGACAATAAACTAGATTAATTTAACTACTTACTAGTGTATATGATAAAAAAACATTACTTTCGGGTTTCCAATACTGAAATTAACATAGGCGATCAAATTTTAGGTGATATTAACATATATAATTTGATATAATCCTAAATCAAGCCATATTATCTATAATATCCATGTGAGAAATTTCTATCACTACCAAAGCTTATATCCGATGAATTACTGAATAAATTATATCTGAACAACAAAGAGATCGTGAAGAAAATGCTTGAATCTGAGACAAAGCGATGAGATCTAAGCCCATTTGATGTAGATCTTGCCTTTGGATGCACTTTAGAATGATTAAGAAAAGAATGATTGGTAATGGATCACAGAGGTAATGGCGACTGCGATAATTCCTTATTCTTCTACCACTGATGCCTACAATTCTTCCTTCCCTCCTCTTCTGCCTCCCCCTCCTCCTCTAATTTCCTCAGTCCCTCCACCTCCAATTGATAACCCTTCACCTGTTAATCTGTCAGTAGATTCTGAATTTGTTCAGATCCGTGAGAATCAGGACTCAATTGGATTGGATCCTTTTAAGAAATTTCCTCAATCACCTAACTTTAATTCCTCGAAATCATCTTATCCTTCCTTTTCTAAATGCGATTATGCATCCTTCTTCAATTCCTTGCCTAGAAATGCTGGCGAATATGAGCCTCAACATTTCGAAATTCCAAGAGATGGTGCACCCAAGTCGATGCCAGTTCTGGTTAAAAAGGTAGGTACAGATTATTGGAATAATTACTTAGTCGGTTTTTTCCTTGATGGCACCTTGAATTATCTTGCTGTGTCCAATTTCTTGAGGAGATATTGGAAACTTCAAGGTGATGGTGATATTAAGTTTGATGGCCAAATTCACTAGTTCAAATTTTCAAATAATATGGAAAAGGTTAGGATTCTGCAATCTGATCCTATATTTATTAGAGGTAGGATGTTTATTTTAAGAAAATGGAATCCAATGGTTGGAAATGCTCACTCTCAAATAAAGAAAGTACCTATGTGGATCCACTTCTATAGAATTCCTACCATCCTTTGGACTATAATAGGTATAAATTGGTTAGTGTGTCACATTGGGAGGTTGATCTGTTACGACATTAGTACAATAAGAATGAATAGATTCAGGTATGCAAAGGCTTTGGTGGAAGTCTCCCCCGATTTTGAATTACCTGACTCAATTCCAATAGCTGATTTAGGTGATAATTGCCCCCCCCCGGTCAAACTTTCCTATGACTGGAAACCAAGGATTTGTACTATGTGTAAAATATTCGGTCATGATACCACTAGTTGTGAGTTGAATAACAAAAATAAGGATGTTAACTGTGATCAGTCAGATGTTAGAAATGAGGATCAGCAAGCAGATATTAATGTCCGGACTGATAGCAATAAACAGGAAACTCAATTGAATCTTCATCATCATAAATGGAATATAGTAAATTCAAAGAAGAAGAAATATTGGAGGAAAAAAGATACTGAGAACAACAACGCAAATGTTCAAGGTGCACATGAAGTAAGAATGGAAAATGTTAATCCTTTTGCAAATATGGTCTCTACTGATATGGGTAATAATATTGGTGAAAAGGCTGTTTCGGCAGTAAATACAAATGACAAGGATGATCCAGCAGAAGTTGATAACCTTAATGTTGATTCAAATGCAAACCATGCTGAAAATCCTTTGGATCAACATAATATTATTAATGAAAACGTTGAAGGTCATAAGGTGATTGGAAATAATGATAATGTACAAAAAGA
Source organism: Allium sativum (assembly GCA_030737875.1). Lineage (NCBI taxonomy): Eukaryota > Viridiplantae > Streptophyta > Magnoliopsida > Asparagales > Amaryllidaceae > Allium > Allium sativum. The sequence goes on from CM060918.1 coordinate 549,332,269, forward strand.
GGGAAACAACTTTTCAGCAACAAGTTCTTGTAATGAAATGGCTACTACCAGTCATTCATTTGCCGCTAATGTACCTGTGTCCTGTTCTTCTTCACCAGCTACTATGACGAGTTCTTCTTCATTCAGTCACGGACCTGCTAGTTTATCATAGAATTCGTCATTTTCTGGTGTAGGCATGTCAATCTCACCTTATGCTAGCTTGAGACCACCTGATAACATCATATTACCTCGTCCTGTAACAGGTGCTGGCTTAACATTCCCACAAGTCAATACTTCTTTGACATCTCTCTCATCTGCAGTACCCACCAGTTCTCTTCCTTCTTCTAAATTCAAGGGCCAAAAGCTTAAAGGCAAATTTTGGGATGATGATTTGGATGAAGGACATGACTTCGATATTAATGATATACTACCGGCTGGTAGTAATGTGAAATCAATGAAAAGGCACACTAGGAGAAATCCGTCCCCTTTAAATGATCCATTCTTCATTTAAGAGGACAGATTTATGGGCCTCTCATATGGCTCGTTTTTAGTGATTCATATGTTATGTCGAATTATAATGCTGGATATTGTTAATAGATATTGTTGAGTGTTGTGAGTTTATTTTGAGCGATCTGGTGATGGTTACAAATTGTCATTGTTAGCCTTGCATATAGTTTGTATATGCATGGTAGTTTATATGTAATTTTTTCGTTGAATAATGAAATTTTGCGCTTAACTTTCAAAAAAGGAAAGAAAGAAAAGAATTTAAGGTTTCCAGGGATTTGGTTGAACTGGAGGTTCACAAATGCTCAACAAAATGTTTAGAATGAGGAGAAAACTATAACTCTTCCTCAATCCCCTATATATATATATATATATATATATATATAGTTGTAGGTCATTGGCCTAATGGGCTCACTAGTCAGCCCATTAGCTGCTAATTAATTTGCCTAGTAGAAATAGAAACGTAAAACAACGATATCTACTACATCACTGAACCAAATCTTTAATGTGATCACTCTACGGAATCACAAACCACCATCCCACTCTAATGAGAACAATTTCAACACTTGATTAGGCCCCTATAAAAAGTTACAGCTAAAACAGTGTTCACAAGGGTAAAATGGTCACAATTAAGTTTGGAAAAAAACATGGACATGTCTTACATCTCCATGAACAACATATCAAAATTTGAGGATGATTCGACCACTAGGGAATAAATTAGAACAATTCTACGATTCTTCGACACACAAAATACGTTTCGTTACAGGTTCTAGGCAGAACCTTCTTGTTGTAGTACCGAGTGACTTATGTTTATGCGCTGAAGCACGCAAGTTATCCTCCTTTCTCTTCTCATCAATCATGTCAAGTGTTTTCAGGAGAAGTGTCTGGTTAGTCAAAGGATCATAGTATGTTGTTCCGTGAGAGGGGACTTCAAGCTCCACGGGGATGATTACTTCAAAGCCATAGAACAACGCGAATGGAGTGTGGCCAGTTGCTGACTTATAGGTTGTCCAATATGCCCAAAGGGCTAACGGTAGTTCATCGACCCACTTTCCTCTGGCGTACTCCAATCGCTTCTTCAGAATGAACTTTATAATCTTGTTCACAGCTTTGATCTATCCATTCGATTGCGGGTGTGCTACTGCAGTGTATTTCTTCTCGATGTGATGATGTTGACAGAAATCTTTGAACTCTTTACTGTCGAATTGGGTTGCATTATCAGTTATGATGGTTTTGGGAAGTCCAAACCGACATATTATGTTTATGAAAATAAAGTTGATCACTCGCTTTGTCGTGATCATGTCAATGGTTCGTCTTCGGCCCATTTCATGAGATAATCAACTACCACGGTTGCATAGTTCACTCCACCCATATGAATTTGTCAGCTTCCAATGATGTCCACTCCCCATACTGCAAACGACCAAGGGCTAACCATCTGAGTGAGTTGAGTTAGCGGAGCTCTTAAAATCTTGGAAAATCTTTGGCATTTGTCATAGTGTCTTGAATAATTAGCTACATCCCAGTTAAGGTTGGCCAGAAGTAGCCGTACCTCTTTTTTGCCAATGTCTACCCTTCGGTAAGGTCGCCACAATCGCCACGGTGCACTTCTTTCAATACACATTTGGCATCGTCGTGGGCTGTACACGGGAGTAAAGGAACTGGGAAACCCTTTTGATACAATGTGTCCCTTTGGATGATGTATCTTGAAGCTTTATGTACAGAAGCAGGCCTTCCATTCTTTCACTCAAGAAGGGTTCCATGTAAGAGGAAGTCTTTGATAGGAGTCATCCATGATTCCCTTTCGGGCTCAGCATCCAGCACCATATCAACCTCCATATGATTTACGCTGGAAGTTATCAATGCTTCTATCAGAATCATCTTCGTTTGCTCTGGATTGTCCGAACTGGCTATCTTGGCTAATGTGTCATCCTTTTCATTCTGTTTCCTTGGGATATAAGACATGGTACAATAGTCGAACCGCTCTAGCAGCCACCTCACCTAACCAAGATATGCGGCAAGTCATTCCCGCTTGGTCTTGAATTCCTTGGTGACCTGGCATGCAATAATTTTAGAATCAAAAAATATGTCTATAGCCTTAACACCTAACTCCTTTGCGAGTCTCAGCCCGACAATCAAGGCTTCATGTTCGACTTATTGTTGGTTGCTAGGAAGTCTAGTCTCAATGCATAACACATTGAACGTCCTTCAGGTGTCAACAACGCAACTCCAGCACCGGAACGTTGGTCATTTCAGGCCTCGTTGGTGTATAGTTTCCATGTGATAGTCGATGGGCCTATCTCAACATCTCGCTCGTCCTCCAGGGAAATGAACTCCGATATGAAATATGCCAATGCTTGTCCTTGGATAGCCCACCGAGAAACATAATTGATATCGAACTGACTCAACTAAATGTTCCATTTGAGCAACCACCCAAACGCCCTAGGTCATTGAAGGACCCGTCGTAGTGGCTAGTCAGTGTACACCTAGATAGGATGAGCTTGGAAATAGCGACAGAAGTTCCATGAGGTTATCAACAAACTATAGGCAAGCTTCTCAATCTTTGCGTAATTATGTTCTACCCCCTTCAGTTCTTGCTCATATAATACCCCGTCCGCTAAACCCGATTGTCTTCGCAAACTAGTGTTGAGATGATGACATGTGAGGACACTACTAAGTACATTAACAAGTCCTCGTGATCTAATGGCTTTGACAAGATAGGTGGTGTCTCCAAATGATCCAAGAGATTCTGGAATGCCTTGACACAGTCAGACATCCAAGCAAAATTGTGCTTCCCCTGCTTAATCTAGTCGAAGAAGGGAATGCAATTATCAAAATTCCTGAATATGAATCTGCCCAAAGCTGCCACATTCCCAGCTACATTTTGTACATCTGATCTTCTGAGGCACCCAGATTCCTCTTATAGCATCTATCTGCTTGGGATGGATTTCGATACCTTGAGAGTTAACGATTGTGATGGCACGCCCCGCACTAGCCGACATTTCCAATGAAAATGCTCTGTGCCAAAGCTCGACTACCACAGGACGGTAGCCAAAGAATGGAAAAGAAAGGAATTTGAACTAACAAGGAACCTATAGAATGCCTCACAGCGCATGGGATAAAATATAATAATAACATAACTTTGACATAAAATAGGCGAGACAGTGCATAAGCTGAAAACTAAACCGTCGCAGCAGCGGAAATCCAAAATACAGCTTATCATCCAAACCAACATTATTACAACTTTGAAATACCGTCTCTAAAGAAAAAGAAAGAGGTACACTACTAATGCCTAAAGTAGTGACCAACAACAACACATGGAGATTATATATATATATATATATATATCATACGTGGAAGCCTCCTGCTCGTCTCCGGTACAGCTACTCGTGCATACCACCTAACCTGTCTCTACTCTGCCCGTTTAAGAGCACCCAGAGTAATAAGAAGAGACAAAAAACTCTGGGTCAGACAAAAAGTCTGGTGTGAGCGATAAGCAACAAAACAGAACAATAACAGGTATACATAACCATACCTGAACCTGGACTTGCAACCAAAGAGTTAGCATAACAGGGTGTACAATACTCTAAGGTGATACTAACATATGGTGTAAAGATACGGAGGAGGGGTGTGTATGTCATAGTGATGTCAAACAATCAAGCATAACAACCATCCTCACATCTCTCACTTAGTGCGTAAAGCATACGATATCAACCGCTTTGACCACCCAAATCCTTTGCTATGTTCACTCTGCCCCATGGAGTCATGATGACTCCACTGCACTGATCCATAGCCACTAATCCCATGCTATGTCCACTCTGCCCTATGAAGTCATGACGACAACACTGCACTGGCTCATAGCCATGCCACGATCACTCTGCCCAATGGAGTAATAACTACCCCACTACACTGATCCGTAGCCTAACATCGTCTTGGTGGTGAATCAAAGTTATGGACGTCGATAACCCCTTAGCATATATCCCGCAGCAAAGCCCAACCATGAAGTTGACTCGTTGGTTCCTATCTGGATCCTAAGTAAAAAACATCCTATTTGGACTACCTTTGCATCTCGGGTTTTGGTCATCATCTCCGTTCATGACTCTTTAGTTCGAGATCTTCTTCATCAGCTCATTGTCATCCTCCTTGGCTCGTGAGGTCGGCTCGTGATCCTCATGTGGACCCAGCTCGTGGGTCCAATCAGCTCGTGACACTCCTCCTAGCATCGATTCGCGGCTCGTGGATCGCCCCATGGCGTCGGCTCGTGGCTTCAACTCCGGGTCGTGGTCCTCCTTCCATGCACTGGCTCGTGACAATGCTCCAGGCTCATGAGTCTTCAGTTTGCTTGTGACATCTCGCTAGGATCGTGGTCCTCCTCTATCCGATCGTGACCATGGTAGCTCGTGAGGAAGCCGTTCGCGGCTCGTGATGGGGTTGTGCATCACGAGTGGGTCGAGTCGCATAGGTGCTCCACGAACGGAATTTGACCGATTTCCCGCTACTCTTCCAACAAGCAATTTACGCCATACGACGGCGTTTTCGACCAATCTAACTTTGCTAAGAAATCACTAAACTTTCCAAACATTCATAGCAGCATGTATAATCAACCATAAACACCAAAACAACGATTTAACATGTTTATATGGATCAAACATACCTAAAACCCATGTTTTTCCCTTAATCCCCTTAATCATGATTTAACCATACGATTATCAAAACATGTCCAAATTAACCCAAATTTTTTTATCAGAGCCTTAAAATAATATTTTAGAACTTTACAAATTTTTCCAGATTTTTCTAAGCCATAATTTCGCTAATTATCACTAATTACGCCTAATTAGCCGTAATTAGTGAAAAACAATGCGAATCACTCACCTTAGCCACAAATTACTTATAGATCTGAAAGTATCTCTAATATAGGTCGAATCTCTCTATGTTCCAGCGGCTCTATCCCAAACTTAATGCTAATTTTCCTTGATTTGATGTAGATTAGGCTAATGCTTGATTAAACGGTGATTAGAAGGTGATTTGGGTGTTGGAGGCCATTGTTAGGGTTGAAGAGAGGTAAGTGGCGGCTGGAAAATGATAAAGAAAAGGTTTCTCTAACCCTATTCAGCACTCATATAGCTCTAATCTCGAAATCCCGCAATGGGCCTAACTGCTAATCATCCGGTTAAGCCCAATTAAGCTGTTTTTCACCTTCTAAACTTTAATTCAGCCATATTTCCCAAACGTTAAGTCCATTTGGCAAGTGTGACCACTCTATGGAAAGGTAGACCATCATCCAGATCTAATGGAAGTGGTTGCAGGTCAAAACTCCTTACCAATCAAAAGTTATAGACGAAACAAGATTCGCTAGGGGCAAAATGGTCAATTAAAATCGGCAAAAATCGTGAACATGGAAAATGACCCGAATAGTCGTTCCCCAAAGTTACACGACCATACGACCTCATATGAAAAAGAAATAAATATTATATGATCCTTCAATACGTAGAATGCGGGTCGTTACACTCTCCCTCCCCCCCCCCCCCCCAAGAAATTTCGCCGCCGAAATTCCTTAACCAAAAACATACAAAGGTGTTCCGCATGCCTATCAGTCATTCACAAACAATCATACACAACAAGCCTCCCCTAGCATGCGGTTTACTAACAAGGGAAGAAACTATCACTATTAAAATATTACCAGGCAAAGAGTTCTGGATACGACTCCCTTATGCTCTCCTCTGTTTCCCAAGTACAGTCATTCTTGTTCTCGCCCCACTGAACCTTGACCAGTTTCACCGCATTTCTTCGAAGTTGCTTTGTATCTTACTCGACAATACAGATCGGCTTGCGGTTCCCAACCGCCTCGGGTTCTACTTCGATATTATCCAACTGATCGGGTGAAATAGCCAAATCAGGGTCGTGCACAAACTTCCTTAACTGGGAAACATGAAATACGTTATGAACTCCCGCCATCTTGTCAGGCAACCCAACTTTATATGCCAAATTCCCAACCTGTTCGAGAACTGGGAATGGACCAACAAATCTTGTTGCCAACTTACCTCTTTTACCAAAACGAATCACACTCTTCAACGGAGATATCTTGACGAATATCAGGTCACCAACGGAGAATTTCATGTCTCTTCGTCTTTTATCAACATAACTCTTCTGCCTATCTTGAGCGGCCTTGATTCGCTGTTGAACAATCTTGATCTTGTCTGATGTTTCTCTTATTACATCTGGTCCAAGCACATATTTCTCATAGGTCTCTAACCAACATAACGGTGAGTTGCACGGTCTTCTGTACAAAGCTTCAAATGGAGCCATACCAATACTGGATTGATAACTATTATTATATGTGAACTCCACTAGATGCAAATGGTCATCCCATGAACCTCCAAAATATAATGTGCAAGCTCTCAAGAGATCTTCTAATACTCGATTCACCCTCTCTATCTGACCATTGGTTTGAGGATGGTACGCGGTACTGAGATGTAATTCTGATCCTAAAGCCTCTTGTAAGATCTTCCAAAATACACTAGTAAACAACGGATCTCGGTCGCTCATAATGCCTTTGGGTACTCCATGAAATCTCACTACCCACTTCATATACAGTTCTGCTAACTTAGCTGCTGTTCTATTCGACTTGACGGGTATAAATCTTGCTCTCTTGGTCAATCGGTCCACAATCACCCAAATGCTATCATGGCCCGATCTAGTCCTTGGTAACCCATCAATGAAATCCATTGAGACTTGTTCCCATTTCCATTCGGGGATTTCTAATGGTTGCAACAAACCACTAGGTTTCTTTTGCTCAGCTTTAATTAGCTGGCAGTTCATGCATTTGGACATAAGCTTCCCAACGTCTCTTTTCATCCCTTCCCAGTAGTAGGTCTGCTTCATGTCTCGATACATTTTGTTACCAAAGGGATGTATAGTCAGTTTTTGAGTGATGACATTCTCTAATCACTTCATCTCTCAATCCATTGACATTGGGTACAACTAGTCTCCCATTCTTTCTAAGCCATCCATCTCGATCAAGCCCATACTTGTTCATCTCCTCACCGTCGATACCCATCTCTAACTTGGAGATGATTTCCAATAGGTTAGGTTCGTCCCTTTGACTAGAACCAATCCGATCAATCAAAGTGGGTTTGACCGTCAAACTTGCTAACATCTCTGGATCCACTTCGCACTTTGGTCTGAAATCGTACCCTGCGATATACTCCAGTTGCTTCCATTCAAGAAACATAGCCCCTAAATTGGCATGTCTCCTACTTAATGCATCAACTACCGCATTGCACTTTCTTGGTGTATTTGCAATATCGAAATCATAGGAAGCCAAGAATTCTATCCATCTTTGTTGTCGGAGATTTAAATCCTTCTGAGAGAAGAGATAATTAAAGATTTATGATTGGTAAACAACTCGAATCTTTCTCCCAAGAGATAATGTCTCCACATCTTCAACGCAAACACGATCGCTACCAATTACAAATCGTGGGTAGGGTATCTTTTCTCATGTGGTTTCAGTTGCCGACTTGCATAAGCTACAACCCTACCTCCTTGCATCAACACAACACCTAGTCCGGTACCATAGGCATCTGTGTATACTTTCATCTCTTCATTCCCTTTAGGAATGACTAACACTGGTGCATGTGTCAAATTTTCCTTTAGACTCTTGAATGCATTTTCACACCTTTCGTCCCAAACGAAAGCTTGATTCTTCTTGGTCAACTGAGTTAACGGTGTCGCTATCTTGGAGAAGTCTTGGATAAACTTACGATAATATCCAGCTAATCCCAAGAAACTTCTTACGTCCGTTGCATTCTTGGGTGTAGACCAATCCTGTACCGTAGCCACCTTTGCAGGGTCCATGGCAATACCATTTTCTGAAACAACATGGTCCAAGAATCTCACTTCCCTCCTCCAGAAGTTACACTTAGAAAATTTCACTTTCAATTGGTGTTTCCTCAACACCTCCATCACTATCCTCAAATGTTCCTTGTGTTTTTCCTCTGTCCTCGAGTAAACCAAGATATCGTCTACGAACACAAGAACAAACTTATTCAATTAATCCCCGAATACCCTATTAATAAGATCCACAAAATATGTTGGTGCATTGGTCAACCCGAATGGCATGACCAACCACTCATAGAATCCAAACGACGTCCGAAATGCCGTTTTAGGAATATTCTCAGTTGGTACTCGGTGCTGATGAAATCCTGTCGGGAGGTCCAATTGGGAGCCCTTGCTCCCTCCAGTTGATCAAACAAATCATCTATCCGCAGAAGAGGATACTTATTCTTCCTAGTCACTTTATTCAACTCGCGATAGTCCACACATAAGCGAAGAGAACCATCTGCCTTAGTAGCAAATACAACTAGTGCTCCCCACTCGGAGACACTTCTTTTGATAAATCCCTTCTTCAAAAGATCGCTTACTTGCACCTCGAGCTCTCTCTGCTCCCTTGGAACCATACGACGAAGTGGCATTACAATAGGACTGGCACACTTCACTAAATCAATACGGAATTCAATCTCTCGATGTGGTGGAAGTCCGGTCACTTCCTCGAAGATTTCCGGATACTGGCCAACAATGGGAATTCCTGCCAACTCGTCCTGCGGGATGTCGAGGGAATTTAGAAAGCTAGCCATCACCTCATCACTAGGTAGGCCACCAAACACTACCCTCTGCCCATCATCCTCCCTAATAGTCACCGAAAATCCCTCACAGTCTACCACCACCCCATATCTTTGGAGCCAATCGACTCCCAAAATAATGCCAAACCCAATAAAGCCCAAAACAAAACAATCACAAGCAAACATACATCCATGACTTGATAAGACCAAATTTCGACAAATCATACTAAGGCTAGTCGGACCACCAATCGGGTTCATCGCCGCTAAAGGTCTATCGACTATCTCGGGTTTCAATCCCAACCTATCTACCAGGTCACTAGAAATGAAGGAACGGGAAGCCCCGGTATCAAACAATACTCGAACAGGAACATCATAAACAGAAAGAATACCTTGAATGACAACATTCTTTCCTTTCTCCGCCGCGATATGGGCATTCGACGAAGAAGGAACAACATTAATAGCATATGCTTTCACAATCTGCTTTTCTTTAGGGTTTGCAGACGTTTATCCTTGTGATGTTCCACTTGGCCACAATTGAAGCACTTTCTATCCGCTGGTTTCGCTCGACATTATTTGGCATAGTAGCCCTTCTTGCCACAGCTAAAACACTCAACATCTTTCTTATTCTTTTTATGATCATCCTTAGCTTGGCTCTGTTTCCTCTTATTCTGAGAATTATTCTTGCCTCCACCACTTGCTTGCGGCTTTGGCTCTCTTGTAGATGCAATAGCGACTTCAGTCTTGGGCTTAGGATAAAGGCTCTTTGACCTCAATGCTTTCCCCACAATCGATTCAAAAGTCTCATCAATATGGTTTATAAGCCTTTCCCCCAAGTATTGATCCAAGCCTGTTATGAACTTCTCATTCTTCTTCTCGGCAGTATCGCTAAGAGATAATCCATACTTCGATAAAGTATCAAACTCAGCAATATACTCCGAGACTTCTCTACCATTCTTCTTAAGTTCCAAGAATTTCCTAAACAACTCTTACTTCTGGGCAGTTAGGATAAACTTATCACTGAATTGGGCCTTAAACTAATCCCAAGTAACTTGATCGTCAGGGGTAGCTGCCTTAAGTGCGTTCCACCAATTCATTGCCCGTCCTTGCAGCTGACGGGATGCTAGCTTCCTCTTCATCGCTTCTTCGATTCCCAGATCCTCGAAGACACGCTCACAACTATCAAGCCAATCCTGAACTTCTATAGCTGATTCCGTTCCGTGGAATGGCTTTCCACCAAGACTAGTGCAATCCTTGCATAGCTTGGCGAAATCTGCCTTAGGTGCCTGCACCGCTGCACCACCACCGTTAGCAGCATCAGGAACTGCTCTCTGAACATCTCTAAGCATCGCTCTCATGAAGTCAGTGAACATCGTCCTCATATCAGGAGCATTCCTATTATTGGCTCTTCTACCAGTACCACTCGTATATCGGCTCATCGTTCAATATGTAAAGAGGAAACGATTAACCATCTTCTTGGTGGTGTCAGTGCAGTGCGATTTCATCCTTAGATATACTAATAGTATACATATATAGCTTTTGAAAACCAAAATATCACAAATACGCGTGCTCATATGCGTATTAACCCTCCCTGGTGTCTTTTCCTAGGTTAACTACGCAACCTACAACTCTAATACCATGTGTGACGGCCTGCTTCGCACCATCCGACATTTTCAATGAAAGTGCGTCGTGCCAAAGCTCGACTAGCACGGGACGGTCGCTAAAGAATGGAAAAGAAAGGAATTTGAACTAACAAGGAACCTGTAGAATGTCTCACAACGCATGGGATAAAATATAATAATAACATAACTTTGACATAAAACAGGAGAGATAGTGCATAAGCTGAAAACTAAACCATCATAGCAGCGGAAATCCAAAATACAGCTTATCATCCAAACCAACATTATTACAACTTTGAAATAATGTCTCTAAAGAAAAAGAAAGAGGTAAACTACTAATGCCCAAAGTAGTGACCAACAACAACACAGGGAGATTATATACATATATATATATATATCATACATGGAAGCCTCCTGCTCATCTTCGGTAAAGCTACTCATGCATACCACCAAACCTGTCTCTAGTCTTCCCATTTAATAACACCTAGAGTAATAAGAAGAGACATAAAACTCTGGGTCAGACAAAAAGTCTAGTATGAGCGATAAGAAACAAAACAGAACAGTAACGGGTATACATAACCATACCTGAACCTGGACCTGCAACCAAAGATTTAACACAATTGGGTGTACAATACTCTAAGGTGACACTAACATACGGTGTAAAGATACGGGGGAGGGGTGTGTATGTCATAGTGATGTCAAACAATCAAGCATAACAAATATCCTCACATCTCTCACTCAGTGCATAAAGCATACGATATCCACTGCTTTGACCACCCAAATCCTTTGCTATGATCACTCTGCCCCATGGAGTCATGATGAATCCACTGCACTGATCCATAGCCACTAATCCCTTGCTATGTCCAATATGCCCCATGTAGTCATGACGACTCCACTACACTGGCTCATAGCCATGCTACGATCACTCTACCCCATGGAGTAATAACTAACCCACTACACTGGTCCGTAACCTAACATCCGTCTTGGTGGTGAATCAAAGTTATAGACGTCGATAACCCCTTAGCACACGTCCCGCAGCAAAGCCCAACCATGAAGTTGACTTGTTGGTTCACATCTGGATCCTGAGTACAAACTTCCTATTTAGACTACCTTTGCGTCTCGGATTTTGGTCATCATCTCCGTTCGTGATTCTTTAGTTCGAGATCTTCTTCATCAGCTCATGGTCATCCAGGTCGGCTCGTGATCCTCATGTGGACCCGGCTCGTGGGTCCAATCAGCTCGTGTTGCTCCTCCTAGCATCAATTCACGACTCGTGGATCGCCCCATGGCGTCAGCTCATGGCTTCAACTCCGGGTCGTGGTCCTCCTTCCCTGCACTGGCTCGTGACAATGCTCCAGGCTCATGAGTCTTCAGTTTGCTCGTGACATCTCGCTAGGATCGTGGTCCTCCTCTATCCAATCGTGACCATGGTGGCTCATGAGGAAGCGGTTCGCGGCTCGTGATGGGATTGTGCATCACGAGTGGGTCGGGTCGCATAGGTGCTCCACGAACGGAATTTGACCGATTTCCCGCTACTCTTCCAACAAGCAATTTACACCATACGACGGCGTTTTCGACCAATCTAACTTTGATAAGCAATCACAAAACTTTCCAAACATTCATAGCAACATGTATAATCAAGCATAAACACCAAAATAACAATTTAACATGTTTATGTGGATCAAACATACCCAAAACCCATGTTTTTCCCTTAATCCCCTTAATCATGATTTAACCATACGATTAGCAAAACATGTCCAAATTAACCCAAATTTTTTTATCAGAGCCCTAAAATAATGTTTCAGAATTTTACAAATTTTTCCAGATTTTTCTGAGCCATAATTTCGCTAATTATGACTAATCACCCCTAATTAGCCGTAATTAGTGAAAAACAATGCGAATCACTCACCGTAGCCACAAATTACTTATATATTTGAAAGTATCTCTAATATAGGTCGAATCTCTGTGTGTTCCAGCAGCTCTATCCTAAATTTGATGCTAATTTGCCTTGTTTTGATGTAGATTAGGCTAATGCTTGATTAAACAGTGATTAGAAGGTGATTTGGGTGTTGGAGGCCATTGTTAGGGTTGAAGAGAGGTAAGTGGCGGCTGGAAAATGACAAAGAAAAGGTTTCTCTAACCTAATCAGCCCTCATATAGCTCTAATCCCGAAATCCCCCAATGGGCCTAACTGCTAATCACCCGGTTAAGCCCAATTAAGCTGTTTTTCACCTTCTAAACTTTAATTCAGCCATATTTCCCAAATGTTAAGTCCTTTTGGCAAGTGTGACCACTCTATGGAAAGATAGACCATCATCCAGATCTAATGGAAGTGGTTGCAGGTCAAAACTGCTTAACAATCAAAAGTTACAAACGAAACAAGATTCGCCAGGGGCAAAATGGTCATTTAAAAATCAGCAAAAATCGTGAACATGGAAAATTACCCGAATAGTCGTTCCCCAAAGTTACACGACCATACGACCTCATATGAAAAAGAATTAAATATTCTACGATCCTTCGATACGTAGAATGCGGGTCGTTACAACGATGAAATCCAAATATTTCCCTAACGCAACGCCAAAAGAGTATTTCAAAGGGTTGAGTTTCATCCCATAGCGACGGAGGATGCCAAAAATCTCTGCTATGTCCTTGACATGGTTGGCCGACTGCTTTGACTTCACCAACATGTCGTCCACATACCCCATCATTGTCCTTCCAATCTGGTTCTAGAACATGCGTTTGACTAACCAATGATATGTCGCCCAGAATTCTTCATTCCGAGTGGAATGACCACGTAGCAATTCAACCCAAGATCCGTTATGAAGCTAGTATGTTCTTGGTCCGAAACATGCAGGATCTAGCTGTATCTAGAGTAAGCATCCATAAAAGAGAGCAATTCGTGCCCAGCTGTTGAGTGGACAAGTTGATCAGTCCTGGGAAGTGGAAACCTATCTTTGGGGCATGCCTTGTTCAAGTCTGAAAAATCAATGCACATCCTCCATTTCCTATAAGCCTTCTTCACAAGAACTAGGTTCGATATCCACTTGGGGTATCTTGAATCTTGAATAAATTTGTTGTTCTTTAGCCTGTCAACTTCTTCCTTTAAAGCTACCAATTTCTCTAGGTCAAGCATACGTCTCTTCTGCTTTACTGGGATGTACTTTGTGGATAGATATTTAGCGATTGGCTCATGATTGTAGGAGATATCCCACACATTTTAGCATAAGCCCGCGCAAAATCAAGGTTTTGTATGGAGAAAGTCAGTCAATTCTCCCATTCGGAAAGGGTTTAGATAGGGTCTGATCTTCAAGACCTTGATACGGTTATCGTTATCAATAGAGATCTCCACCGTAGTCTCATTAGGAGTCACCTTCTACATCCAAGCTCTTTGTCCTCTCTCGGATCAATATCCTCGAGTTGGTGATGGGATGGTCATAGCCGGGATGTTCCTTTATTTTCTATGAAGCCGCCTCCTCGATGGGAGGAGGATTGTCTTCGGGCTCTCTATTTTCTTTGCTGCGGACTTCTTTCCACTATGCTACTTAGCATGCTCATCCTGATACTTGATCCCTTCGTACAACTCCAACTCCATTATCTGTTGGAAACTTCAAGCGAAGACACTAGGAGGCTATGCATGCTCGAAATTCTGCAAGGGCCGGTCGGCAAAAAAATGCATTATTTGGAGAGTTTATGTCTATCACGAGAAAGGAGGGATCTGCACTCTCTTATGGCCCCCCTCAACTCCACCTGTAATTCAATCATCTGTATCAGTTTGGTTTTTGAATCATTGAAGCCACATATCCTACCTTTACATGTGTTTAAATCTCTTGCCTCCAACCTCATCTGATCGTAGGACCTCTTAAACAAGGTGTTTACGAAACACCCACAATCAACAAGGACTTTCCATACTAAGGCTAGGACAATCATAGCTAATATCACAATGGGTTAATGCTTGGGTTTCCATCACTTCCGCTTCTCTGTCACGGAAGATGATATCATCCACTATCGTCGTACTTTGCTTTATAAGCATAGCTTATTTGAGAGAACTGCACTTCCTAACTTCCAAGTTCTTCGCAACGTTCACATAATGCTCCATGATTTGCACACTAAAACCTTCCGAATGAGGTCCTATGGCAATAGTATTGATTATAATACCTTCTCCTTTATCTCTGTGTTGGGCGGCGGCTCTAGGAGTCGCTTGACCTTTTTTATAAGGGTCTAAAGTCCCTTCCCTCGTCCTCAGGGCAACTTTATACTCATCAATCTTTCCATCTCAAATTAGATTTTCAATAATATCTCTGAGATGATGACACTCATTTGTCGTACGACCATATATCTCATGGAACAAATAGAACTTTACCTTCTGAACTTCCTTCTACGTAGATTTTCGCAGAGGTGATTTCTTATGCTGCATAGTACTATACGTGTCACGATAAATTTTTTCCGCGTATTATTTAATGGAGTGTAGTTTTCAAAAGTTTGGAAGTAGGATCGCTTCTTAGGACCCCCCCTCCTAATTACGGCCTCCTTTGTTGCTGTTCTTACGCTGGTTATCATCCCGCTTGTTGTGATTCCCAACGTTTACTTTAACTTCCCCGGAATTATCTCTATATTGCTTTATTTCCACATTACTTTGAACTCCTTTATTCACCGTCTCATCTACTCTCCTTTTTCGATTCTTTCTTGTGTCCACAATGCGCAAATGCATATTTTCCTTTCCATAAAATACATCAAGACTCGAGGGAGCTTTCCAATCAAAAAAATTTCAAATTCAGTTTCGGGTCAACATCGTCAACCAACACCATTAAGACTAACTTTGGATTGGGATTGGTAACTTTTGTGATGACCATATTGAAATAGTGGAGGTAATCTCAAAGCGATTCACCATGAGCTTGAGTTATTCGGGAGTGGGACATTACATGCTTGGACTTGGCAGCATGAAGGTGGAACTGATTCAGAAACTTTCTTCTCTAGTCTTCGAAGTTAGGTATCCACCTTTGAGGTAGCTGAGTAAACCCCACGAGTGCAACCCCATCAAGTAGATTGGGAAGGACTTACATTTGATGGCATCTGGGGCTGCTGCCATGTTCATGAACCAAGTGTATCTCACCAGATATTGACTTGGATCAGTCCTACCTAAGTAGTCATTCATCTAAGGAAAACTGAACCCTCATGGAAACCGAGCTTCCAAAATGTTATCGATGAAGCGTAAGGAGAGATCCAAGCCCAATCTTCATTGATATACCCCCTATTACTGTTAATTAACGCATCACCATGGCTTTCAAGTATGGAGTATTAAAGATGGTTGGTTTTGAGCTTTAGCTCGCTGGGTCCTCCTAGCCCCCACATCAGGCAACATCGTTTTGGCCGCTACTCGGCGATACTTCCTTGGCCTCTGTTGTCCTAGTCGGCCACGGGACACAGTGAAGGAAGAACAAAAGCTCGTGTGGCTTTGGAAGTATGTGGTTTCTCAGATGAGGTTCTTGGTTGGGTGAATGAATCTCTGGCTTGACATTATCTGGTTTGGTAATGTCCGGATCAACATTGCCGAACCGACATGCTACAAACACGATCTCCTCCTCGTTTCTGGACCGAATGAATTGTCCTGGCTGATGTGCTACCTCTCTACTCCTACCCGATGATGATGAGGCGTCTGCATCTTGGTGATGTGATATGGAAGGAACTCACTGATTTTTGAAGTCTTCCTACTGCATCATCATCCTATCCATGTCTCGCCTCATCGTTGCGTTCTTACATCTCTGAGCATTCAACGCCGTGATGGCTTCGTTTAATTTTCCCAAAAGCTTCATGAACTGGTCTCGAGTGGCAAACGCTGAGGTAGGAGCTTGATCAGTTGGAGTGGTGGTGGTAGCAATTTCTTGGGGTCAGTTCGATGTCAAACCGGGAGCTAGAGCTATGAAAATTTTATTCGCCACTTGCTGATCATGGCTAGTAGAAGGTCTGGATTAAGCTCTATTCTCTTTGACTCTTGTTGACACCATTTTCATTTGAGATAGTGAAAATGTGGATTTTTTCTTTGAACTTGGCGATCAAAACAGCATGTAAAAAAAAAAATCCTTAAGTTGAGAATTTTGAGTTTCTTAATGAAAGCACCAAAGCATTGATGCAGAAAAGTGGCATAAACACGCAAAACATATTATAAAGAGATAAAAATGAAGAAAGTATAAATGAAAATGAGGTAAAAGCAAGCATACATGAATTTATAATGGTTCGGCGTTGTTTGGCCTAATTCCACTTTATAAGTCTCTTAATAACTTAAGAAATTATGATTCACTATGGTGGAATTCGAGTACAATACATCTCTGTAGATAATATAATGCTATTTAGGTAATGCAATTGCTAAAAGTCCTCATTTCGTATCCCTAGGGCTATTTATAGCTTAAGGTGGTTCCTGGTTCAGCCTTGCCACGTGGCATCTGACCCAACATAGTAGGTAAAGGGAGAAAGTGGTCCAAGCCTCGTGCAAAACATCTTGACTTGGTTCGGCAGAGACAGGTGGCAGTTGATCTGAGTTTGCAGCAAAGTGGGTTGAACACGTTAGAGCGGTGGAAAGGTTTTCAACAAATATCTCGACAGGATGATTGAGAGGATAGCGGAAGGGAGCGATTCATCAGGGTAAATATCTCCCTGGCTCGACTATTCCCGAATCGACATAGTTGAGTCGGAGTTTGGTCGACCTGAAGTGCTCTTGCTCTTCGAACTAGAGTTGGATAGCAATGTCTTAGTACTACTATGTCAATCCGAAATGCACCGATCCAGGGACACTATCATCTTCGAGCCAACTTCCATCTTTCTTTCACTTTGCTGAGCCAAGTTCGTGTCGAACCGAATTTCCCGAACTACTCATCTTAGTCGATCTAATAATATATCGAATCGAGACTAATGCTACATCGCGATAGTATTGCTCAACCTTGTGGGCGTCCAAACATGCTTCGCTTGAGTCCAGAGCATTAGGACTATGAATGCTTGTGATCTTGATGGCCTTGCCAAAAGACAGGTCAATAGTTTGCCCTCGAAAGTACATTGCATCATAAGCACACACGTATATTGAAGACAAACGAAAGAAGAAAAGAACTCATGATTCATGTA
Source organism: Allium sativum (assembly GCA_030737875.1). Taxonomy (NCBI): domain Eukaryota; kingdom Viridiplantae; phylum Streptophyta; class Magnoliopsida; order Asparagales; family Amaryllidaceae; genus Allium; species Allium sativum. The sequence goes on from CM060918.1 coordinate 549,350,093, forward strand.
GAGCCCACCTACCCACTCAAATGTTAACCACATCTAAAAGCAAAAGTACGAGTCAGTGGATGATTAATTCATACTTAACGATGACTTGAAGACTTCACAATCTCAAAGACAGCTTAGGTAGAGATTAGGATTTTAAGCATGTATAAATAACCCTCTTGTATGCATGTAGATATCATATTTTTTTATGGATACATAATTTATGAAAAATTAGAAATAAATTCTCCTCTTTAATAGCTTCTTAACCTTCCTTTTTTTTAGTGCAACTTTTTTAATGTTCGTTTTTATGCATATGTTCTCTTTTATGCTCTACTTTCTTATACAAGTAGTTTAGTTTCATCATATGCAAGAAGTTAAATCTTGTTCGATAATTAATTATTTTACATTTCCTTTATATTTATGTTGAAATCTTATTATGATTATATATATAGCTAAACTCGTTCAATTAATGGGTATTGAAGCTTTAATTGATCATGTAAAATTAACATAATGATTTCATTTATCCTTTTCTCTTTTGTGCTTAATGGAAGGTTGGATATTTATGTAAGTTCATTATTTAATATTGAACTTGATAATTTGTATCATTTAAAACAAGTAGGTTATACTTAGTCCTAGGAAAACATAATTACATTCTTATCCATATATGATTATGGAAATGAATGTAAAATTGAAATCAAAATCTAAAGCTATATATTGTTGTTCAATTGTAAATAGAACATGTTTAAAGCATCTTGCCATTTTTTCGGGAGTTTACAAGTGAGTTAGAAGTTCTATTAGACTTTGATGCTTTAAGTTGTGTAAATTAACAACACAATTAAGTCATACTTATTATAAATACATCAAGTAATATTTCTACAGGTCATAAATTCATTTTATGTTGATTTATATGATTATAAGAGGATTTCCCTTTAAATTCAAAGTCTCATAGTATAACTCCAAAATATTTTACAGTCTTTAGTAATTGTCAATTTACAACATTTTCTAACTCCTTGGTTTAATTTGATTGAGAAATATTGAAACTAAGGCTTTTTTGTGAATCAATCCAAATTCTTATACTTATTACAGTTGTATGTAGTTTTTATTATGACATAATTTGATGGCTTCCTATTCAATATAAATTCTGCAATGAGCATGTTTTTGGTGTCATTGCGGGAAGGACAATTTGATTATAATTTTAATCTTGGGATTTTTTTTATTTTGTGTTATTGTCACTAAAAGCAAAGAAAAAGTGCACTCGCTGTAATTTTGTTAACTTTTATTTTAATTTGAACATTTTTGCCTTTGTCTGTGTTCCATTCTTTCATTGTTTCCATTGGAGTGTTAGTTCCAAAAAATATTCATTCCATTTTTAGTTTGTAGTTAACAACAGTGTTATCTTATCAAGGTTCTGTTCATATTCACTATGTATAATTCTGCACATTATGGTAGTTTGAAGTTAGGTTTGAATTCTGTTAGCCTATAAAAAATCGAATTATAATTTTTTTTATTTTTTTCACACTTATAGCATCAGTTTCAATCTCACTTTTTTATCGTTCTACAAATCTTCTACAACTTCCCGATGCTCAGCTCAACTTCAACCACTATGACAACATCTTCTCCTCCGCGTCTGGCATTGAAAAAACTATAAACAAGCTCTCTGCCTTCATCAACAATCATCTCTTCAAACTCTTACCCCTCTTTGTTTGACTTCCTGCCTCAACCTCCTACAATCACCACATTCACACCAACCTGACCTTCACAGCAAAACACCACTTCTAACACCGTCATCAACCAAAACCCGCTATTCTCTACTGCTATGACACATTTCCCCTCACCGGCCAGCTTCGCCTTCATCTCGACCCCAACACATCAATTCCAAGACTGCCACCATATTCACTTACTACAAAACCCCATAATCAACCTTCCTCTGCACCTGTAGCACAATCTAAACGTCATGCAATATACACAACAGTAACCATATCTTCCTCCTTGCCCACAAAAATTTCATCCTCAAATAACTAATGGTGACCTCACAACAACCTTGACATAACACCAAGCACTAACCCGTGAAAAAACTCCTAAATTTTGCAAGTTAGAAACCCAAAATAACTACTAGAAACCTTTCAGTTGCAGCGACTGCTGCCAAAAATCAGCTTTGTCTTCAAATCTGACTATCAACCCCACCCTGTTCCATATGAACTATCAACACTAACCCGTCAACTCAAGAACCAAAGTCTGAACTCAATTCACAAATCAAACCGAGCGCCTTAGCACTTCTCGAACCAGAATTGCAACCGCAACATTCTATCCTAAACCTGCAACCCAAATACAACAATTCACAACTAGAAATAAATTTTGACCAACTACCTCTGCCTGTAATCGTCACGTTACCCCACCACACCTCAATCCACCTGCAACCCGCAACCTGGTTAAAGCCAATCTACCGACCTTCAAAACCGGCCAACACCTCCCTTGAAATCGCGACTCAAACCTGTGTCCACCGCTCAATCCCAAACTAGAACGACTGCTAAATTGAGAAGGGAGTCGCCCTTTTTTAAAGAAAAGTTCTGTTTATTTTTGATTATGGAAGGAGTGAGGGTTAGTACTTTGTTTTTGTAACTAGATATAACCATGGCCTATTTGGCCTTGATTGTTTTTTTTAATGTTTTGCATTATGTGTTCTTAAATTTTCAATTAAAGATTGTTTTCTGACTTTAGTAAATTTCCCAAAAAGCTTTTCTTTTGTTTTTTCTGTTCTATAGTCGGTAAAAGAAAGTTCAGTTTGAATCTTTGTTTCAAATGCAAAAACAGAAACGGAACAATTGATTCGAATCTTCGTTTCAAATGCAAAAACAGAAAGAGAACAATTGCTTATGAAATGGCTCTATATACGTTGATGCCAAAAAGTGGAACGAACACCTACAGAATATTATAAAGATATAAAAATGAAGAAAATATAAATGAAAATGAGGAAAAAGCAAGCACAAGCGAATTTATAGTGTTTAAGCATTGTTTGGCCTATTTCTACTGTATAAATCTCTTAATAACTTAAGAAATTATGAGTTACAATGGTGGAAGTCGGGTACAATGCCTGTTTGTAGAGAATATAATGCTACGGAGGTGATGCAAGGGATAAAACTCCACATTTTGTAGCCTTTATGGGCTATTTATAGCTTAGGGCGGCTCTTGGTTCGACCTTCCCACGTGGCAACTGATCCGACATAATAGGAGAGGAGAGGAAGCGGTCTAATGCTCGTGATAAACATCTTAACTTGGTTTGGCAGGGACTGGTGGCAGTTTATCCGAGTTTGAAACAAAGTGGATTGAGGACGTTAGAGAGGTGGAATAGGTCTTCAGCTAATATCTCGACCTGACGATTGAGAGGATAACAGAAGTGGAGAAATTCTTTAGGAGGAATACATCCCCAGCTCGACTATTCCCCGATCGACATAGTTGAGTCGGTGTTAGGTCTACCCGAAGTGTAGCTATTGTTTGAACCGGTGCTGGATAGCAATGTCTTAGTACTACTATATCAAGCCGAAATGCACTGTTCCAGGGCCATTATCATCTTCGAGCCGAATTCCATCTTCCTTTCACTTTGTCAAGCCAAGTACGTGTCGAACAAAATTTCCCGAAGTACTCATATAGTCGATCCGAGAATACATCGAACCAAGAGTAATGCTATATTGCGATAGTCTTCCTTGATCTAGTGAGCATCCAAACGTGGTCCTCATTAATCCAAAGCATTAGGATTATGAATGCTTGTGTTTTTGATGGCCTTGACAAAAGACAGGTCAATACTTTGTCCTCCAAAGTACATTGTATCATAGGCACACACGTACAATGAAGACAAATGAAAGAAAAATAAATAAAAGTGCTCATGCTTCACGTAGATCCCACCTACCCACTTAAATGTGAACCACATCTAAAGGAAAAGGCACGAGTCAACGGACGATCAATTAGTACTTAATAATGACTTGAAGACTACACAACCTCAAAGACAAATTGGGTAGCTCCCAAAAGTGATTAGTGTTTTAAGAATGTATAAATGACCCTCTCAATTGCATGTTGATATCATACTTTTTTTGCATATGTAATTGATTAAAAAGTAGAATAAATTCTCCTATTTAATGGCTTCTGAATCTTTCTTTTTTTAGTGCAACTTTTTTTAATGATTTTTTATGTGTATGTTCTCTTTTATGCTCTCTTTTATGATACTAGTAGTTTAGTTTCATCTTATGCAAGTAGTTAGATCTCCTTCGATAGTTGATTTTTTTACATTTTCTTTATGTTTATGTTGAAATCTTCTAATATATATATATATATATGTGTGTGTGTGTGTGTGTGTGTTTGTGTGTGTGTGTATATATATAAATATGGCCAAACTCATTCGATTTATAGGTATTGAAGCTTTAATGAATCATATAAAATTAACATAATAATCTCATTTATCCTTTTCTCTTTTGTGCTTAATGGAAGGTTGGATATTTATGTTTTTTGTAATTTCGTTATTATGATTGAACTTGATAATTTATATTATAAAAACAAATTAGGTTATAATAAATTCTAGGAAAACACAAGTTATATTTTCATCCAAATATGATTATGGTAATGAAAGTAAAATTGAAATCAAAATCTAATGCTCTATATTACTGTTCAACTGTAAATAGAACATGTTTAAAGCATCTTTCCATATTTTTGAGAGTTTACAAATGAATTAAAAGTTGTATTAGACTTTGATGCTTTAAACTGTGCTAATTAATAACACAATTAAGTCGTACTTATTATAACTACATCAAGTAATATTTCCATAGGTCCTAAATTCATTTTATGTTGGTCTTTATGATCATAAGAGACGATTTTCCTTTAAATTCACAGTCTCATAATTAATTCCAAAACATTTTCTAGTCCTTAATAATTTTCAATTTACAACATTTTCTAACTCCTTGGTTTAATTTGATTGAGTAATGTTAAAACTAATGTTTTTCTTGTGAATCGATCCATATTTGCATACTTATTACACTTGCACATAGTTTGTATGCGGTTTTTACTATAACATAAATTTATGGCTTTATACTCAATAGAATACTGCAATGAGCATGTTTTGGTGTCATTGCGGGAAGGACAATTTGATTTCAATTTTAATCTTTGGATATTTTTTTATTTTTTATTTTGTGTTAGTTGTTCACAAAAAGCAAAAACAATAAAATATGTGCACTCGTTGTACTTTTGTTCACTTTTATTTTCATTTGAACATTTTTGCATTTGTTTATGTTCCCTTCTTTCTTTGTTTTCATTGGAGTATTAAGTTCCAAAAAATATCCATCCTATTTTCAGTTTGTAGTTAACAACATTGTTATCTTTTCAAGGTTATGTTCATATTCACTATGTATAATTCTACGCATTATGATAGTTTGAAGTTAGGTTTGAATTCTGTTAGCCTATAAAAATCAAAGTATATTTTTTTTCTTAATTTTTTTACACTTACTGTATCAATTCCATTCTCACTTTTTATTGGTCTACTAATCTTCTACAACTTCCCTATGCTTGGCTTCAACTTTAACCTTAACAACAACATCTTCTCCTTCGCCCTCGGCATTGAACTAACTATAAACAAGCTCCCTACCTTCATCAACAATCATCTCTTCAACCTCTTACCTCTCTTTTTATAAATCCCTGCCTCAACCTCCAACAATCACCACTTTCACACCAACCCAACCTTCACAACCAAACACCACTTTTGACACCGTCATCAACCTAAACCTGTTGTTCACTTCTGCTAGGACACATTTCCCCTCCCCACCCTAGCTTCGTATTCATCCCGACCCCAACACAGCAAGTCCAAGACTACCATCATATTAACGTACTAATAGTATCTTTCAGAACCACTTCAACCACATAACTTCATAATCAACCTTCCTTTGCACCTATAGCACAAGCAAAACATCATGCAACAATACGCACCAGTAACCTTCTCTTCCTCCCTACCCATAGTATTTTCATCCTCAAACAACTAATGGTGACCTCATAATAATCTCACAGCAACCCCATCCTCTTCCATATGATCTGCCAACTCTAACCCGTCAACTTCAAGAACTAAACTATGAACTTAATTCACAAATCAAATCAAACACCTTAGCACTTCTCGAACAAGCATTGCAACCGCCACATTCTATCCTCAACATGTAACCCAGAACTAGAAACTCACAACAAGGTCTTTGTAGGATCTAGATTTACCCTAAACGGGGGTGTATAGGGTTTATTGGAGATTTTTAAGATATTAAAAAAAATCACAGCACAGATTGAACAAGTGAAAATAAATGACACATATTTTATCTAACTTCGGCAAACTCCTGTCTAATACTGCACTTCCAAGATTTCTACTAGGTATTAAAACATATTCTCGCTTACAAGCCTTGTAAACTTGCAAGCCCAACTACTGCTTTAATCCTATGTTCAAAACCCTAAACTGATCTTTATCCCCAAGATTAGATTTTCCTCGAGTTACAAACCCGTAACTCGTAAGCCCTAGTTTGAAGTATACTGGAAAACCTATAGATTGTTTACAAAAGAAAGTACAAAAAAAACCAAAATAGATCCCTATTTAAAAATAAAAGTGTATAAGCCGGTCCCTCTTTTTATTTTCTTTAACACTTCTGAGAATCATTGGCTTCCTCTATTTCTTCTAATGGTCGGTCTAATGAAATTAGGGTTTGTTGCCCAAAACATGACTTCTGAGTTCTGGAGAATTTTGTCTGATTCCCTTCCAATTCTTGTTTCTCTTCTAGTCAACCGATTTGGCTTGCGTGCGATTGAAACTTTGATGAATTGTGAGTATTTTGAAGTTTGTTTCTCTCTTGTTTGCTGATCATTTTGATGATTTGCCTATGATGAATTATATGTATTATATGGGGTATAGAAACCCTTTTACTTCTCTGATTTACTCAATTGATTTGGTTTGATATTTTCGTGATTGTTGCGTGATTTTCCACGACATTGAATTGCTTGATGAATAGCAATACCCTCTGATTATTTTATGGAAACAAATGATTTGATTTTCTTGGTGCTTGCGTATTTTTGGAAACATTGAATTGCGGATTGATTTCTTTCCAATATTGGGTTCTTCGATTTTACTGGTGAATACTTTCCTGAATCTCGTGATGTACCTGGTGTTGTTTTTGTCCCTCCGTGAATTTGGTGAAATGATTTACAATATCCAATTGCCAAAAATAATTCATGCCAGTAGTGCAAAATTTAATTTCATTCCTATTGTTGCAATTAGTGAATTTAGGAAGAAATAACTGTTTTCTTTCTTACTAAATTTAATCGACCATTTGCTTTGGCACTTGTGACTTGCCATGATCATTTTAGTATATCCATTTGGTACACACACACACAAGTGTATGTGTATATACATATCAATGCTGTTGCCGTATTACTGAGCATGCTTGATACTCTGTTGTTTACATGGTGCTCCATTATATGTTTGTTGAACCATTGCTTGACCTTGGCATAACCCGTCTTGTGCACATGAAACTGTTGTGTGTACATGAACTTTTACTTTTCCATTTTACTTCACTGGGCGGAGTTGTTATGACCATGTCTCTGTGGCATGTTGTATATGTTGTAGCCATTGATCTATGGCATTTTTTGCTTGTTCAGTTATGCATAATCTTGAGTTTGTCCACTATGCTGATGCACATTGCTCCATGTTGTTATTTGCATTTGTCTCTGTGTGTTTCTTGCATATGAAATACTTTTGGCTTGGTCATTTACCTTGCATTGCACTTGTGTGTACTTATTGTGCCATCATTTGTTTGCATATACAATATTGTATGCGTCTGCTGCCTTCACCCTTTTTTTGTTTATACTACTCTGTCCATTTTGATACATATTTGATTGGAGTGTATTTGTTCATCCCACATCACTCCCTGTATCACCCTTATGTTTTCATGTTTTTTCACCTGTTATTGGTTGAGTCAGTGTGTACATGTTGTTTATATTCCCCCACATGACATTGTTGTTTGTGTTTGTACACTGGACATTTTGGTTTGCCTTGCTTGATGCACTAACACTTTGGTCTTGAAATTTCACTTTGTATGTGCATGTGTTTGTGTACACAGCTTTTGGCTTCAATGCAATATTGAACTGGTGCACACTTGAGTATACTGTTGTCTTGTAGTGATCTATGTTGACTGCCTTTGATGTTTGAAATGACCCAAACTCGCACGTAAGGGAAAGCCCGGATTGAGTTGAGAACACGACAAATCAGAACACAAACAGAAGAACATTTCATTGCTTGTTACAAAAATTTACATCAGAGTACAAGAATATACAGAGTATGAGAAAATAATATACATTTGACAAATATCAGAGATTTACAAATTATTATGCAGTGGAAAATAATACAAAACACAACTGAAAAGAATACACAGATACAGAGCGTTCCGAATATAGCTACAGCTGTAAACCAGGATCCTGTGAATATAATATCTGCAAAACCAAAACTACTAGCTATCCATGTGGAAAATAGGGGCACCCAGAGTTTAGGTTAAAACAATAAACTCCAGGTCAGTCATGTGACTGGTTTGAGAACTCAAAACAGTTATTCAATCTTTACTTTAAAAGTAAATCAAGGGATCATGACATCTAACACGGAACGGGTTTCCTCCCGAGAATACCAGTGCATAAAACAAATAGCGCAATGCTTTTTGGAAAAATGAAGCTATTATAAGACCCAGGTCCCATCACACAATGCAACGCAAGCCGGAGGATAGGGTTTTCCCTTATAATAGCCAAACATGCTTGGTATGTTTAAAACAAATCATTTGATACTATTATAAGCGCATAGTGTAAAACAATTTCAAATATAAATTTATCAATCGTAGGCGGCATGGGTACCATCTATCATGTCGCCATACTGGGCTCTACAATCAAAACTGAAATGTCACGTATTGGAAATTGGATTTCCCTCATGAGTCTGGGCAAGGGATGTACTCCTAACCGCTTCGAGACACTCTAGCCAATGCTTCGGCACTTCATACTCTAGGAAACCCCTAGATCCTCCAAGGCTGGTCCTCTCTTACGTTTAAAGATTGGCAATTCCCGAACACACGTTTCCCGGTCCTATAGGACATATCCATCGGCTTTGTTGTAACCGATATAACCGAGGCGCCTCGAAATCCAACAACCACATAGGTAAAAGTAATAAATGTCTAGGCTCCATACCATGACACCGCCCATAGTTAGAAAGAAACGCCATGTCCTCCTTGGGTCCGTTATCCCGTTTTTGACTCATACCGAGGTGTGAGGCTCGCGAATTAATGCTATACACAAAGCTATGCTATACTAAAGACGTGCTTTGATCATCAACCACAAGACTCCGGTTTTCAACAAAAGCCTTGATCATTTGCATCTCAGCATGCCACACAGGAAATTCACACCATGCGACTGATGTCTATCGATATATAACCTCTGAGCTCGTACGTCTCAGAGAAGGGCGTTAAGCAAGAGAATAAATTCTCCACCGCCAAACAGATATATATTTAATAGAGATCAATCAACATAGAATAAAATCCAATGTCCAACATACATCCATCTACAAATTCGTTCTAGGTCTGAACGAAGCCGGATGCACCTTATTCCTCGTCCCATATGTCCAATACAGGATAGAGGTCCTCGCATATCCGGTCGATCTCCAAGTACGTCTGGGTGATCACCACTTATTACCTTTTCTTGGGTATACAGCCCAATCAAGACATCAGTAATCATCCAAACGATGCGAAGACCTCAAGTCTTCAACCACCGCCTTCATCGTCGACTTATCGTCGAATCAATTATTCAGAATGGGTATAAACCCGGCCTTTTCGAATAATTCGCGTATATTATAAACAAGTGCTATAATACACAACATACGCCTCATTCCTATTCTGAATATTCTTTTATTTAAATATTCATATCCCATGGGAAAGGTTCCCATTAATTTTATCAAAGATAAATTCTTTAAATTTATTCTTTAATCTTCCTTTGGATATTAATTCAAACCAAATTAAGGTTTATCCAAACTAGTCGGGATTAGCGCGCCTACCGAAGTAATCATTTGTTTAATTTCCAAATCCCAACCTATTCATCCCATGGAGCAAAACTGGTCATACTTCATATCTAACACCACGGTGTCATCGGTAAATTTAATTACCATTTCATGTTCAAATCTAATTAAAAATTTAACTATCGCTAGGAGTAAAACTGGTGATACTCCATTCTCGATCATTTCCCAAATTTGATAATTTAATTTATCAATTCCCATTTCAATGTAATTAAAGATTCATTAAAACTCCACTTAGTTTTAATCTTCCCAAAAATCAATATTAATGATTATTTAACTTTGGAAACACAAACATGTCGCATCGACAATCTACATCATACTATTGATTTCTGCCGATATATAACCTCTAAGCTAGCTCATACGTCCTAGAGAAGGGTGTTAAGCAAGAGAATAAATTCTCCACCACCAAACATATATATATTTAGTAGAGATAAACCGTACAGTTCGAAATACAATATTAAACATGTAATCCTGTCTTTAACTAGGTTAAAAAACTAATGTCATTTAAAACACAGTTCACAATAAACCCAAATCACATTAATTATGGAATCTTCATGGAAAACAGATCAATATATACATATATATATAATCGATATCAATTTCCGTATCTGACTAATAATATAAATGGAATAACGACAAAGCCTTTTAAGTTCCATATATATTAACAGTCTTCCTCCCCAAAAGCTCATTTCAATTATTATCAAATCGAATTCCATTCAATTCCAATTTAATATATTAAATTGGAAAACTTTACTTTGGAAAATTCTTGTTAAATCTTAATAAAAAGATTTATTAATTCCAAATCACATTTCACTGTAATTGGGTTAAAGAACGAACGTCGATTAAAAAACAGTTCACAATAAACCCAATTCACATTCCATTTTATTCCAATTAAATGTAATTAACTGGTAACACTAATAATCTTAATTAAAAGATTTATTCTTTTCACACAGGGTTAAAGAACAATGTTATTTAAGACACCATTCACGACAAACCCAAAATCCAATTCTTTTATTCAATTCCAATCAAATATTAATTAAATGGAAAACTAAACTAAATCTTAATTAGAAGATTTATTCTTTTCTCCATTGGGCTTCAGAACAGTGTTAATGAAGACACCATTCACGACAAACCAAAAATCCAATTCAATATTAAATACAAGGCTCTGAATAGAAATTATATCGGCTTATATTTAATATCAAATCTTGAGATCAACAAATATCGTACTGGGAATAACGATATATTTATCTTCCGAATTCCTCTACAATATCGGTATAATCACGGAATCCAGTATCGAAATATTCCGAAGATAATTTCGATTCAAATCCATAAATTGGAAATTCTGGTTATTTTTAAAACCATTTCAAATCCAATTTATTTATTTAAAAATATTGGATTGTAATTCTAGTTCATAACTAGTTCATTTTGATAAAAATATATTTTTATCTTTACAAACGTGGAATTTTCCATCCTTTTCCGAATCATTTATTATGATTTTACACAAATTATTAATATTTTTAATAATTTCATCAAGGCCCGTAAAGTCGATTTCCATAAACGGCCATCGAACTGCACTTACAACAACCTTTTCCAAATTTGATTTGGACATACTTCTAAATCCAAACGTTAGATTTAAAATTTCTTATATTCGTTGGAAAGCTCTTTTCGATACGAACCTACCGAAGTTTAGGAGAATCCGACGGTCGGATCTCCCGTAATGTCCATTCGAAGTCAATGGTCGAAATTCACGAACTGTCACGCCGCGGCGCGTTCTATTCAGGCCATTAAATATATATAGTGTATATTATATATATTTTGTCGGTTTCTATTTAAAACGTATTTTATAAATCGTTTTAAGTTCGTTTTCAAAACAATTTCAACTTCATATTCAATTTTAAATCAAAATTGAATATTCCATATTATTAATATATAAATGATAATATTTTCAAAACTTTAGATTTTGAAATCACTTCTTTTTCGATATTCATTATAAAAATGAATAAAATCGATATAAATATCGTTCACATCTAAATGGCATTAATCTAATCAACACGGCTTCAAATATTTAAATATTTTCATGTCTATCCCAAATCAGACATCAAATTCATATTTTGATCCATTACTGAATATTATTTTAAAATATTCATTATTCTTCATTTTAAAATATTCGTTAATTTAAAATATTCGTTCTTTCCGAATTGGAATCGGACACAGTCAATTACCATATAATTTTATTTATATGGATTTTATATACACATGTACACCACAATAATCAAACACAGTCAACCATCATCCAGAGTGCATTACACAATTGCATAAGCATTAAATATAAATAATTAACGCTTACAATAGCCTATCAACCCATCGATTGACATACAACTAAATATTGGGATTATTATATGTCCAATATCATCCCAATACCCGTGTGGGGTTTTCGAACAACAAACACCTATTATTATTTGTGCAGTTGGGCGATGTGTAAAATATATCGTCCCAATCCATATTAGTTAAATATGTGTACATAAACAAATCGTCCGATTTGTAAATGAATATTTATTTTATTCATATACACGTTAAAAATTATACTTTTAACTATAAAATATTTATTTCAGCTCATGAATATTTTATATAGTTATTTATACATTAAAAATGATATTTTTATTGTTCTAACATTTTTAGAAAATTTCGGCAGCATAACGGCGCGATACTAGAACCGGAATAAGGTCTAGCCTTATCCCTCGCTTAATAATGGCTCGCGCCATATACAAACCAAATTCTAATCAATTCATTTCATTTCCGAAACCAAATTCAACCAAATAATCCAATCAACCAAACAGCCAAACAAACTTGGTTTCAAACAAAGGTATCGGGTGCTACTAAGCACCGTTTGCATCCTAGTATATATATTTAACTAGAAAATAAATTAGAGTGAGAAGTTCTCACCCTTGGGATCCACTCCTCTAGTTTTATTTCTGAAATTCCGAACCGTTTGGATTTGCCCGAAATTCCAATGCAGTCTTTTCTACGCTATTCATATTAAAAATCACATTTTTATATAATATTTATATTATTTAAAAATCTCATTTTTATGTCGCTATGTATATATAAAAGATCACATTTTTATATCGCTATATATATAATAAAAATCAAATTATTATATAACTAAAAATTGAATTTTTAAACAACGCTACTACATATATAAAAATCACATTTTTATATAAAGATATATATATAATAAAAATCATATTTTTATTTCTAATCTACATTATAAAAATCATATTTTTATTTCTAATCTACATTATAAAAATCATATTTTTAATTCTAATCTACATTATAGAAGTCATATTTTTATTCCTAATCTACATTATAAAAATCATATTTTTATCTACTTGAAAATTATATTTTTACCTAACTAAAAACCAATCCTTTATATAGCTAAAAATCTTATCTTTATATAATTAAAAATCTAATCTTTTCGCTTCTAAAAATATAATCTTTTCATTTATAAAAATATAATCTTTCCATTTATAAAATCAAATCTTTTTATTTATAAAAATATAATCTTTTCATCGCTACATATATAAATCATGTTTTTATATCTAACGCTATATATATAATAAAATTGATTTTGATTTTCTATATAATCTGCTTACAATAAAGTAAATAAAGATAAACAAAAATAATAAAATAACAAACTTACAGTGTTCGGCATTGAACTGAGAGAGGGGGGAGGAAGTGTCACGCCGGAGGTGGAGGAGGGGGAGCAGGGGCGCAGGTGGTCAGGGCGTGGGCCCACGATGCGACGGTGGTTGTTTTGTTGGTTTTGGGTTCGCGGGGGGTTTCTAAACGAAGGAGGAGAGAGGAGGGTGGCGCAGGACGGAGGGGGCGTGGTTTCAGGGGCGGCGCGACTGAGGGGGAGGGTGGCGATGGGCGTGGCTGCGGTTTGGCATTGGGGGGCGATAGGTTAGGGCAGCGTCGGTTTTTTTTGTTTAAAAAAAAAAAACTAATTCGATTTTGACCGTGGGAAGGAAGAAAGGGGGGTTGACCTCAATATATAATTATATATTAAATTCTATTTTTAATTTCAAAAAGTTAGTTTAAAATCCGAACTCCGAATCGAGCCCAACGACTGTCACCCCTAGCTAATTACCCCCATTCCGAACATAATGGGATATGTCCTACAAGCCGATTCGACTGTTTCGATCAGTTTTCATCAAAATTAAAATATAAATACATTTATATTTAATTTAAACATACATTTTAATTTATTGGGATCACATACGTACTCCGAAAATTCCAGAAAAATAAATCTAGCTATGTTTTGATGATACAGTTCTGACAAAACTAACTTCGTCGAATTTGGAGACCATTTGTAAAACGGTCATTTTTCAGTCGATTAAATTCAAACTGAATTGAACAAACACATTTAAATTTACCACGCTTACATATTGACTCCAAAAATTATGAAAATTGGAATCTAGCAATAATTTGACATTCTGGATCTAACAAAAGTGGTCTCATCGAAACCGGAGGTCGTTTGCAATATCGCTATTTTTAAGGGTTAATATTATATAAAATTCCATAGCGACTATTCTGAATTTGCAACTGGACATAACTTTTTATTCCCGCTATGAAATATGGATTTTTCACATTCGTTGGAAAGATATTTTCAAGTAAATTCAAATATTTCTAGTTTCACTAAAATCCGGTTTATTTTGAATCATGTACATTCAATTGAAATTCGAAATCGAATTTTTAAACTACCGCACCATTTCCAATTCCTTTTATAATTAAAATAAATATTTATATTCTAACTTCGATTTAAATAAATTTATATGTTCTAATTCTGTTCAAAATAAATTTCTAGTCGTTATTATTTGAAATAAACCATTTGAAATAAATCATTTGAAATATTCAAAAAACATTAAAATTGCCAAAATAAAATTTTTAAATTGGTTCTGATTTTCTGGTTTGTTACAGTCTCCCTCACTTTCTAATCGGAGATAAAAAGTTGTTTGACTAATCGACTCAACTTCCATTCTGGCGTTCATTCTTCAACTTTTCAATTTCTAAGAATTTTCAAATTTTTCAAAAATTTTGCTAACACCCTAAATTTTCGAGAAATTTTGCCATAACTTCCTTTGTACGGGGAGATATTTAAAAACGCAACTAGCCACGCAGGGCCCTCATCATCCAAAAACAAAAACAAAAAGCCAATCGGCTCATAAAATCATACAAACCCAATAAATTAGTAAATATGTACCTATTTGTCGGGCATACAATTTTATTCCTCTGCTTAGCTTCCCTGCTATGACCTGTTCTCACATATATATGTGCATGCATGCAATTTTTCCAAACAATTTGCAATTCAGTTCAAATTTGACTAAATTTACCTTATATTATCATATGGGTTTGAATAATTTAATTAGTGAACTAATTATCAAACAACATAGCCAGCAATCAATTAGTTGATTATCGTTTCAAACACATAACTTTTATATATATACAAATCAATTTTTCATGCCAAGTCACAACAAATAAATCCTATCTAATTTTGGTTCTCACACCAGTCAATTGAAAATATATAGATATCCCACTTTCGACATTCGAACATAAGGTCTGATGATGAGATCTCAATCATCAGAATCATGTCCGGGCGTCTAGAGCGTGATTTTATATCTATCCAGTAAATTAAAACTTCGAACATACGTTTGCAAGGTGTATATGCAAACTCTTTATATACTGGATTGTCCAAAATCAATTTAAATATAATATTCAAATATGTTGAATAGGGTTTAAATTTTCAAAACAATATTTGTTTTTAATTTTTTATTTCAAAAACACTACTCTTCACACTCGTTCTAGGATACTATGATCCTATCTCTAACGAGTCATCCTTATTGGATATTACTAATCTAATCCCTGATGAATTCTTTCGTTTAGTTCTAATATATCTTGTTCTCGAGCTTTGTAAACAAAAGCTCTGATACCAAAATGAAACGACCTAAATCGCCCGTAAGGGAAAGCCCAGATAGAGTTGAGAACACGACAAATCAGAACACAAACAGAAGAACATTTCATTGCTTGTTACAACAATTTACATCAGAGTACAAGAATATACAGAGTATGAGCAAATAATATACATTTGATAAATATCAGAGATTTACAAATTATTATGCAGCGGAAAATAATACAAAACACAACTGAAAGGAATATACGGATACAAAGCGTTCCGAGCATAGCTCCAGCTATAAACCAGGATCCTGTGAATATAATATCTGCAAAACCAAAACTACTGGCTTCCCGTGTGGAAAATAGGGGCACCCAGAGTTTAGGTTAAAACAATAAACTCCAGGTCAGTCATGTGACTGGTGCGAGAACTCAAAACAGTTATTAAATCTTTACTTTAAAAGAAAATCAAGGGACCAAGCCGTATAACATGGAATGGGTTTCCTCCCGAGAATACCAGTGCATAAAACAAACAACGCAATGCTTTTTGAAAAAATGAAGCCATTATAAGACCTAGGTCCCATCACGCAATGCAACGCAAGCTGGAGGATAGGGTTTTCCCTTATAATAGCCAAACATGCTTGGTACATTTAAAACAAATCATTTGATATTATTATAAGTGCATAGTGTAAAACAATTTCAAATATAAATGTATCAATCATAGGCGGCATGGGTATCATCTATCATGTCGCCATACCAGGCTCTACAATCAAAAGCGAAATGTCACGTATTGGAAATTGGATTTCCGTCATGAGTCTAGGCAAGGAATGTACTCCTAACCGCTTCGAGACACTCTAGCAAATGCCTCATTACCGCACACTCTGGGCAACCCTGGATCCTCCAAGGCCGGTCCTCTCTTACGTTTGAGGATTGGCAATTCCTGAACACATGTTTCTTGGTCCTATAGGACCTATCCATCGGCTCTGTAGTAACCGATATAACTGAGGCGTCTTGCAATCCAACAACCACATAGGTAAAAATAATAAATGTCTGGGCTCCATACCATGACACCACCCATAGCTAGAAAGAAACGTCATGTCCTCCTTGGGTCCCTTATCCCGTTTTTGACTCGTACCGAGGTGTGAGGCTCACGAATCAACGCTATACACAAAGCTATGCTATATTAAAGTCGTTCTTTGATCACCAACCACAAGACTCTGCTTTTCAACAGAAGGCTTGATCATTTGCATCTCAGCATGCCACACAGGCAATTCACGCCATGCGATTGATATCTATCGATATTTAACCTCTGAGCTCGTACGGTCTTAGAGAAAAGCATTAAGCAAGAGAATAAATTCTCCGCCGCCAAACAAATATATATTTAATAGAGATCAATCAACACAGAATAAAATCCGATGTCCAACACACATCCATTTACAAGTTCGCTCTGGGTCTGAACGAAGCCAGAGGCGCCTTATTCCTCGTCCCGTATGTCCAATACTGGAGAGAGGTCCTCGCATATCCGGTCGATCTCCAAGTACGTCTAGATGATCACCACTTATTACCTTGTCTTGGGTGTATAACCCAACCAAGACATCAGTAATCATCCAAACGATGTGAAGACCTCCGTTCTTCAACAACCGTCTTCATCGTTGATTTATCGTCGAATCAGTTATTCAAAATGGGTATAAACCCGGCCTTTCCGAATAACTCGTGTATATTATAAACAAGTGCTATAAAACACATAATACACCTCATTCCAATTATGAATATTCTTTTATTTTAATATTCATATCCCATGGGAAAGGTTCTCATTAATTTTATCAAAGATAAATTCTTCAAATTTATTCTTTAATCTTCCTTTGGATATTAATTCAAACCAAATTATGGTTTATCCAAACTAGTTGGGATTAGCGCACCTTACCGAAGTAATCATTTATTTAATTTCCCAATCCCAACCTATTCATCCCATGGAGAAAAACTGGTCATACTCCATATCTAACACCACGGTGTCATCGGTAAATTTAATTACCATTTCACATTCAAATCTAATTAAATATTTAACTATCGCTAGGAGCAAAACTGGTGATACTCCGTTCTCGATCATTTCCCAAATTTGATAATTTAAATTATCAATTCCCATTTCAATCTAATTAAAGATTCATTAAAACTCCTCTTAGTTTTAATCTTCCCAAAAATCAATATTAATGATTATTTAACTTTGGAAATACAAACATGTTGCATCGACAATCTACACCGTACTATTGATTTCTGTCGATATATAACCTCTAAGCTCGTACGTCTTAGAGAAGGGTGTTAAGAAAGAGAATAATTTCTCTGCCACCAAACAGATATATATTTAGCAGAGATAAACCATACAGTTCGAAATACAATGTTAGATATGTAATCCTGTCTTTAACTTGGTTAAAGAACTAATGTCATTTAAAACACAGTTCACAGTGAACCCAAATCACATTCCATTAATTATGGAATCTTCAAGGAAAACAAATCAATATATATAATCGATATCAATTTCTGTATCCTAATATAAATGGAATAACGAGAAATCCTTTTAAATTCCATATATATTAACAGTCTTCCTCCATAGAAGCATATTTTGATTATTATCAAATCGAATTCCATTCAATTCCAATTTAATATATTAAATCGGAAAAGTTTACTTTGGAAAATTCCCGTTAAATCTTAATAAAAAGATTTATGAATTCCAAATCACATTTCACTGTAAATCGGGTTAAAGAACGAATGTCGTTTAAAAAGCAGTTCACAAGAAACCCAATTCACATTCCATTTTATTCCAATTAAATGTTAATTAACTGGAAACACTAATAACCTTAATTAAAAGATTTATTCTTTTCACATGGGGTTTAAGAACAGTGTTATTTAAGACACCATTCACGACAAACCCAAAATCCAATTCTTTTATTCAATTCCAATTAAATATTAATTAAATGGAAAACTTCACTAAATATTAATTAGAAGATTTATTCTTTTCTCCACTGGGCTTCAGAACAGTGTTAATGAAGACACCATTCACGACAAACCCAAAATCCAATTCAATATTAAATACAAGGCTCTGAATATAAATCATATTGGCTTATATTCAATATCAAATCTTGAGATCAACAAATAACGTATTGGGAATAAAGATATATTTATCTTCCAAATTCCTCCACAACATCCGTATAATCACGAAATCCAATATCGAAACATTCCGAAGATAATTTCAATTCAAATCCATTCCAATCTATATATTGGAAATTCTGGTTATTTTTAAAACCATTTCAAATCCAATTTATTTAATTAAAAATATTGGATTATAATTCTAGTTCATAACTAGTTCATTTTGATAAAAATATATTTTTTTCTTTACAAATGTGGAATTTCCGTCCCAATTCTTTCCAAATCATTTAATATGATTTTACACAAATTATTAATATTTTTAATAATTTCATCAAGGTCCATACAGTCGATTTCCATAAACGGTCATCGAACTGCACTTACAACGACCTTTTCCAAATTATATTTGGACATACTTCCAAATCGTACCATTAGATTTCAAATTTATTATAATTGTTGGAACGCTCTTTTCGATACGAACCCAACGGTTCCGATTTTAGGAGAATCCGACGGTCGGATCTCCCGTAATGTCCATTCGAAGTCAATGGTCGAAATTCGCGAACTGCCGTGTAGCGGCGCGTTCTATTCAGGCCATTAAATATATTAAATATATATATATATATATTATATATATTTCTTCGATTTCCATTCAAAACGTATTTTATAAATCGTTTAAAATTTGTTTTAAAAACGATTTCAATTTCATATTCAATTTTAAATCAAAATTGAATATTCCATATCATTAATATATAAATGATAATATTTTCAAAAGTTTAGATTATGAAATCACTTCTCTTTCGATATTCATTATAAACATGAATAAAATCAATATAAATATCGTTCACGTCTAAATGGCGTTAATCTAATCAACATGGGTTCATATATTTAAATATTTTCGTGTCCATCCCAAATCGGACATCAAAATCATATTTTGATCCATTACTGAATATTATTTTAAAATATTAGTTATTTTAACATATTCATTATTCGTCATTTTAAAACATTTATTAATTTAAAATATTCGTTCTTTCCGAATTGGAATCAAACACAGTCAGTTACCATATAATTTTATTTATATGGATTTCATACACACATGTACACCACAATAATCGAACACAGTCAACCATCATCTAGAGTGCATTACACAACTGCATAAGCGTTAAATATAATTAATTGATGCTTACAACAGCCTATCAACCCACCGATTGACATACAACTAAATATTGGGATTAGTGTATGTCCAATATCGTCCCAATACCCGTGTGAGGTTTTCAAACAACGAACACTGATTATTATTTGTGCAGTTGGGTAATGTGTAAAATATATCGTCCCAATCCATATTAGTTAAATGTGTGTACATAAACAAATCATCCGATTTGTAAATGAATATTTATTTTATTCATATACACGTTAAAAATTATATTTTTAACTATAAAATATTTATTTCAGCTCATGAATATTTTATACAGTTCATTTATACATTAAAAATGATATTTTTATTGTTTTAATATTTTTAGAAAATTTCGGCAGCACCACGGCGCGATACTAGAACCGGAATAAGGTCTAGCTATATCCCTCGCCTAATAATGGCTCGCGCTCTATACAAACAAAATTCTAATCAATTCATTTCATTTCCCAAACCAAATTCAACCAAATAATCCAATCAACCAAACAACCAAACAAACATGGTTTCAAACAAAGGTGTCGGGTGCTACTAAGCACCGTCTGCATCCTAGTATATATATTTAACTAGAAAATATATTAGAGTGAGAAGTTCTCACGTTTGGGATCCACTCCTCCAGTTTTGTTTTTGAATTTCTGAACCATTTGGATTTGCCCGAAATTCCAACGCAGTCTTTTCTACGCTGTTCATATTAAAAATCATATTTTTATATTATTTAAAAATCACATTTTTGTATCGATATATATATATATATATATATATATATATATATATATATATATATGATCACATTTTTATATCGCTATATATATAATAAAAATTGAATTATTATATAACTGAAAATCGAATTTTTAAACAACGCTACTACATATATAAAAGTCACATTTTTATAATGATATATATAATAAAAATCATATTTTTATTTCTAATCTACATTATAAAAATCATATTTTTATTTCTAATCTACATTATAAAAATCATATTTTCATTTCTAATCTACATTATAAAATTCATATTTTTATTTCTAATCTACATTATAAAAATTATATTTTTATTTCTAGTCTACATTATAAAAATCATATTTTTATTTCTAATCTACATTATAAAAATCATATTTTTATTTCTAATCTACATTATAAAAATCATATTTTTAGCTACTTGGAAATTATATTTTTACCTAACTAAAAATCAATCCTTTACATAGCTAAAAATCTTATCTTTATATAATTAAAATCTATTCTTTTCGCTTCTAAAAATATAATCTTTTCATTTATAAAAACATAATATTTTCATTTATAAAAATCAAATCTTTTTATTTATAAAAATATAATCTTTTCATCGCAACATATATAAATCACATTTTTATTTATAACGCTATATATATATATATAATAAAACTGATTTTTATTTTATATTTAATCTACTTACAAAAAAGTAAATAAAGATAAACAAAAATAATAAAATAAAAAACTTACAGCGTTCGGCATTGGACTGAGAGAGATGGGAGGAAGTGTCGCGCCGGAGGTGGAGGAGGGGTAGCAGGCGGCGCAGGTGGTCAGGGCGTGGGCCCACGATGTGGCGGTGGCTGTTTTTGGTTCGCGGAGGGTTTCTAAACGAAGGAGGAGAGCGGAGGGCGGCTCACGACGGAAGGGGAGGGGTTTCAGGGGCGGCGCGACTGAGGGGGAGGGTGGCGATGGGCACTACGACGGTTTGGCAAG
Source organism: Allium sativum (assembly GCA_030737875.1). Lineage (NCBI taxonomy): Eukaryota > Viridiplantae > Streptophyta > Magnoliopsida > Asparagales > Amaryllidaceae > Allium > Allium sativum. The sequence goes on from CM060918.1 coordinate 549,372,162, forward strand.
GGGGGCGACATGTTAGGGCAATGTCGAGTTTTTTTATTTTGAAACTAATTCGATTTTGACTGTGGGAAGGAAGAAAGGGGGTTGGCCCCAATATATAATTATATATTAAATTCTATTTTTAATTTCAAAAAGTTAGTTTAAAATTCGAACTCCGAATCGAGCCCAACGACTATCGCCCCTAGCTAATTACCCCCATGTGAAGACCCGTAACTTCCCCGTAAAGGAAAGAGCGGATAGTTCGAGAACAAGCCACAACAGAATGCATACAGAAGAACATTTCATTGTATATTACAACAATGCATCAGATTACAAGAATATACAGAGTATAAATGAATATTACACAGAAATATCAGAGATTTAAATTACATTTAAATACCTCGCAGCGGAAAATAATACAATACACAACTAGAAGAAGATATATGGATACAAAGCTTTCCGGATATCGTTCCAGCTGTAAACCAGGATCCTGTGAATATAAATCTGCAAAACCAAAACTACTAGCTGCCCGTGCCAAAATAAGGGCACCCAGAGTTTAGGTTAAAATAATAAACTCCAGGTCAGTCATGTGACTGGTGTAAGAACTAAAACAGTTATTAATCTTTGTTTTTAAAGTTAGGTAAATCAAGGGACCACGCCGTATAACACGGAACGGGTTTCCTCCCAAGAATACCAGTGCATAACACAAACAGCGCAATGCTAAATAAAGAAAAATGAAGCTGTTATAAGACCCAGTTCCCATCACACAATGCAACGCAAGCCGGAGGATAGGGTTTTTACCTTATAATAGCCAAGAATTCTTGATACGTTTAAAACAAATCATTTGATACTATTATAAGTGCCTAGTGTATAAAACAACTTCAAATCATAAGTATCAATCATAGGCGGCATGAATGCCCCATACCACTATGTCGCCATATATAAGTTTACAATCAAAACCGCAATGTCGTATTGGAAGTTGGGTTATCATTTATGGTATGAACCGAGGCTAGGGGCAAGATCCTCTACCGATTCGAGACGCTCTAGCCCGTGTCTCAGGAACAGCCGCAACTGCCCCATGGATCGTCAGGGCCGGTCCATCGATGTGGATTATTATGCCTGAACACTGCGTTTCCCCGCCCTTTGGGGCGTAAGCCTGGCCCGTCAGCCGACCAGAAGCATCGGCCGAAACCGATATCACGAGGCGCCTCGCTTTTCAGCAAGTAATAATAAGTAACATCCACATGAGTCAAACTCATCAGCCAGTTCAAGCACTGACGCCACTCCTAACTAGAAAGAAACGCATGCCCTCCCTGAGGTCCGTCTCCCGTTTTTGGTCCATACCGGGTGTGAAACTCGCGAAGTAAACGTTACACAAAGCTACGCCACAAAGGTCGTGCTTCGATCATCAACCACAAGACTTTGCTTTTCAACATAAGCCTTGATCATTTGCCACTTATGCATGCCACATAGGCAATTCACTCCATGCGATTGATATCCATCAATATATAACCCCTGAGCTCGTACGTCTCAGAGAAGGGCGTTAAGCAAGAGAATAAATTCTCCGCCGCCAAACAGATATATATTTAATAGAGATCAATCACACGGACTAAAATCCAATGTCAGACACACAGTCCATTTACAAGTCCGTTCTGGGTCTGAATGAAACCGGAGGCACCTAGTACCCCGCATATCCATCGATCTCCAAGTACGTCTGGACGATCACCAACTGTTTCCATCTTCTTGGGTGTACAACCCAATCAAGATCATCAGTAATCACCCACACGACATGAAGACCTCCGGTCTTCGACCATCGTCTTCATCTTCGACTTATCGTCGTATCAGTTATTCAGAATGGGATAAACCCGGTCTTTCCGAATAACTCGCGTATATTTTAAATAAGTGTTACACAAACACAACATACGCCTCATTCCAATTCATCAGTCACTAACCGTAAATTAATCAAGAGAATAATTCCCCAAATATTAACCCCGAAGGCCGAAACCAACATCAGATCAATATCCAGAAAACCATTCTGCTTAGCTAACCGACAGTTAGTTTCTAAATTTCACATTCATAGGGAAAGGTTCCCATTAATTTTATCCAAGATAAATCCTTTAAATTTATTCTTTAATCTTCTTTTGAATTTCGATTCAACTAGTCGGGATTAATGAACCTTACCGAAGTAATCATTTGTTTTAATTTCCCAATCCCAACCTATTCATCCCATGAAGTAAAACGGGTCTTACTTCATATCTAACACCACGGTGTTATCGGTAAATTTTATTACCATTTCACGTTCAAATCTAATTAAAGATTTAACTATCGCCTGGAGCAAAACTGGTGATACTCCATTCTCGATCTTTTCAATCTAATTAAAGATTCATTAAAACTCCACTTAGTTTTAATCGTTAACTGGGTTAAAGAATCAGTGTCATTTAAAAACACGGTTCACGATAGACCCAAAATCACATTCATTAATTATCGGGTTAAAGAACGAGTGTTATTTAAAACACTGTCCACGATAAACCCAAAAATCAATATCGATTCAATTCCAATTAAATATCATTTAATTGGTACTCTTCATTAAATCTAAATAAAAAGATTTAATCTTTTCTCAACTGGGTTCAAGAACAATGTTAGTGAAGACACCATTCACGAAAAACCCAAATCACATTTGATATTCAATATAAGGCTCTGAATAGAAAATATATCGGCTTATATTCAATATCAAATTCTACGATTAACAAATGTCGTATTGGAAATAACGATATGAATATATATCTTTCAAATTTCCATAACAACATCCGTATAATCACGAATTCCAACATCGAAATATTCCAAAGACAATTTCGATTCAAATCCACTCCAATGCAATCATTCGAAATTCTGGTTATTTTTAAAACCCTTTTCAAATTCAATTTATTTATTTAAAAATAAATAGAATTATATTTCTAGTTCAAAACTAGTTCATTTCGATAAAAATCTATTTTTATCTTTTCAAATGTGGAGTTTTTCATCCCAATCCTTTCTAAATCATTTCTTATGATTTTACACAAATTATTACTATTTTATATAATTTTATCAAGGCCCGTACAGTCGATTTCCATTAACGGCTATCGAACTGCACTTACAGCGACCTTTTTCAAATTTGATTTGGACATAATTCCAAATCCAACCGTTAGATTTCTAATTTCTAATATTCTTTAGAAAGCTCTTTTCGATACGAACCCAACGGTTCCTGTTTCAGGAGAATCCGACGGTCGGATCTCCCGTAATGTCCGTTTGAAATAAATTGTCGAAATTCACGAACTGCCGCGGCGCGGCGCGTTCTATTCAGGCCATTATATTATATATATAATATATATATTTCGTCGATTTCTATTTAAAACGAATTATATAAATAGTTTTAAATTTGTTTCAAAAGCAATTTCAACTTCCTTTTCAATTCAAATCAAAATTGAATTCTTCTTTATAAATTCGTTTTAAAATTCATTTCTATTCAATTCAAATTTCAATTCAATTTGAATTCATTTCAATTCGCTTTCAATTCAATTTGAATTCGTTTTCAATTCAATTCATTTCGAAATCGTTTTCAATTCAATCCATTTCGAAATTGTTTTCAATTCAATCCATTTCGAAATCGTTTTCAATTCAATTCATTTCGAAATCGTTTTCAATTCAATTCATTTCGAAATCGTTTTCAATTCAATTCATTTCAAAATGAATAAAATCGATATAAATATCGTTCACGTCAAAATGGCGTCAATCTAATCAACACGGCTTCATAAATTTCTATTTTCAAATATTCTATTTCAAATATTTCTTTTTCAAAATAGTTGTTATTATCAAAATATTTCGTTCAACACATGACCAATCTCAATGGATGAGTACTGTCAACACATGAACCTTTATTTTATATTGATAAAGATGTAAATTTTATTACTAAAATATTTTGTTCAACACATGACCAATCTCAATGGACGAGTACTGTCAACACATGAACCTTTATTTTATATTGATAAAGATGTAAATTTTATTACTAAAATATTTCGTTCAACACATGACCAATCTCAATGGACGAGTACTGTCAGCACATGAACCTTTATTTTATATTGATAAAGATGTAAATTTTATTACTAAAATATTTCGTTCAACACATGACCAACCTCAATGGACGAGTACTGTCAACACATGAACCTTTATTTTATATTGATAAAGATGTAAATTTTATTACTAAAATATTTCGTTCAACACATGACCAATCTCAATGGACGAGTACTGTCAACACATGAACCTTTATTTTATATTGATAAAGATGTAAATTTTATTACTAAAGTATTTCGTTCAACACATGACCAATCTCAATGGACGAGTACTGTCAACACATGAACCTTTATTTTATATTGATAAAGATGTAAATTTTATTACTAAAGTATTTCGTTCAACACATGAACCTTTATTTTATATTGATAAAGATGTAAATTTTATTACTAAAATATTTCGTTCAACACATGACCAATCTCAATGGACGAGTACTGTCAACACATGAACCTTTATTTTATATTGATAAAGATGTAAATTTTATTACTAAAGTATTTCGTTCAACACATGACCAATCTCAATGGACGAGTACTGTCAACACATGAACCTTTATTTTATATTATTCTTTATTTTCTAAATTGGAATGAGGCCCAATCAGTCACCATATAATGTTAATTATATGGATTTTCATACATTACACACATATAATAGCATTGAAAAATAATAAACCATCAACCAAAGTGCACTACACTGTATAAGCATCAAATATAGATATCTAACGCTTATAACAGCCTGTCAATCAATCGATCGACATATCTAATCAATCGGGATGAGTGAACTTCAAATTTCATCCCAACACCCGTGTGGGGTTTCAAACAATCAAACGCATATTTTATTTGTGCAGTTGGGCGATGTGTAAAATTTATCGTCCCAATCAATGTCAGTCAAATAGGTGTACATAAACAAACCATCCGGTTTGTAAATGAATATTTTATTTATTCACATTCACGTTAAAAATTATATTTTTAACGACAAAACATTTTATTTTAACTTATGAATTTCTATTCAGTTCATTCTTTAAATAAAATGATATTTTTATTTTTTTAACTTATTTTAGAAAATTTCGGCGGCATAACGGCACGATACTAGAAACGGGACGAGGCCAAGCCTTATCCCCGGTCTAGTGAAGGCCCACGCCATTCACACCTCAATCAAATCTATTCATTTCACCAAACAATTCAATTTCAATAAAATAATCTAACTAACTACTCAACCAAACAATTTAACAAACAAGTCATCCATGGTCTGTGGATGACGGGTGTCGGGTGCTACTAAACACCGTCTGCAACCTAGTAAATATTTTAACTAGAAATAAATTAAAGAGTGAGAAGTTCTCACCGATAGCTATCCTAACTCCATGGCACTTCAAATGCAGGAAATCTTCACTGTTCTCTTCTCTTATCACTTTCTACGCCCGTAGCCACTACATATATAAAAACCACATTTTTACTTCGATGTTCAATATATAAAAATCGAATTTTTACTTCGATGTTCAATATATAAAAATCCCATTTTTACTTCGCTATTCAATATATAAGAATCCCATTTTTACTTCGCTATTCAATATATAAAAATCATATTTTTATTTCGCTATTCAATATATAAAAATCATATTTTTATTTCAATGCTATATGGATAAAATTCTATTTTTAAAACAAAGCGATTTCTATTTTTAAAACAAAGTTATTTATTTTTAAAACTCACTGCACATTCTATTTTTATTTTTAAAATACAATATTTTTATTTTCAAAACAAGGTTAATTTTATTTTCAAAACAAAGGTAATTTTATTTTCAAATTCATATTTTTATTTACAATGATCTTTCCATAAGAGATCCTATTTTTAAAACAATGTTGCTTTAAATAGAAACGAATTTAAAAACTCAAATTTTTATATTCAAAAATTCAACTTTTATCACTGTACTTTATTTAAAATTTTAGATTTTAAAACCATGTAATATATTTAAAATTTTGGATTTTAATCCTATGTAATTTACAAGCAAAATAAAGATAGAAAGGAGCTCACTTTAATCTTCATCTTCCTCTGTATAACCCGCTTCTGAAACCATCGAGCCCAAAAACCCATCGCCTTCAATCCTAGGGTTCGCCGCTGCAGCCACCACTGTGCGCCAGAGAGGGATCGGAGGCCACGTCGTTGACAACCTAGGGGTGCGCCACCCTCGCCAGGAGGGGCGACTGGCTCGGTGTACGGACGGCGCCAGAAAAGGGGTGCGAAGGCGCCGACTTTGGTCTCGAAATTCTCACTCCACACTCCACGATAGTTCTTCCAATTTAGATGGATTCAAAGCTCGTGGGTTTCTCTTCGATTTTCCCTTCAGGAGGGTTGGATTTTATTGTGTAGATTAAGAGGAAAACAAGGGGGAAGGTTTGAACGAAAACCGTCGTTCGACGTTGGGAGGAGCGGGTTTGACCGCGTGAGAGAGAGAAAGGGTTTCTTTGACCCAATTGACCTTTTATGTAAATATATTATTATTATTTAATTCAAAAATTGCTTGTTTAATGATACGAACTCCAATCCAAGCACAACGACTGCCGTCCTTAGCCAAATACTCTTATTCCGAACACAATGGGATATGTACTGTTAGCCAGTTCGGCTGTTACGATTAGTTTTCATTTAAATTAAAATATAAATCATTATACATTCAGTTCAAACGTGCATTTCAATTTGCCTGGGCCATATACGGATCCTAAAAATTCCCGAAAAATATTTTCTAGCTTTGTATTGACGATACGGTACTAACAAAACTAGTTTCGTCGAATTCTGAGACCGTTGGAAAAATGGCCAATTTCCAGTCGATTAAATTCAACTGAAATGGTCAAACACGTTTTCCTTTGCCACGCTCATATATTGATTCGAAAAATTATGAAATTTGGAGTCTAGCAATAACTTTACATCACGGACCCAACAAAAGTGGTTTCGTCGAAATCCGAGGTCATTTGCAAAATTTCCATTTTTAAGGGCCTGAATTCCATAGCGACTATTCAGAATTTTCAACTGGACATACCTTTTGATTCCCGCTATGAAATTTTGATTTTTCGGATTCGTTGGAAAGATATCATCAATTAGATCCTAATGTTTTTGGTTTCACTAAAATCCGGATTGTTTTGCACCTGGTACATTCAATTGAAGTTTGAAATCGAATTATCGAACTACCGCGCGATTTTCAATTCTATTTATAATTATATAAAATTATTTATATTCTAACGACGACGTATATAATATATACGATCTAATATATTCAAAATAAAATTTCTCGTCGATATTATTTAAAATAATCTAATTTAAATAATCAAAATTCGCCAAAATTGCCAAAATAAAAATTTTAAACTGGCCCAGATTTTCGGGTTGTTACACCCCATTCCGAATTCAATGGGATATGTCCCGCAAGTCGATTTGACTATTTCGATTAGTTTTCGTCAAAATTAAAATATAAATCAATTTATATTTAATTTAAACATACGTTTAAATTTATCGGGGTCAAATACGGACTCCGAAAATTCCATAAAAATAAATCTAGCTATGTTTTGATGATACAATCCTAAACAAAACTAATTTCATTGAATTTGGAGGTCGTTTGGAGAACGATCATTTTTCAGTCGAGTAAATTCAAACTGAATTGACCAAACACGTTTAAATTTACCACGCTTACATATTGATTGCAAAAATTTTGAAAATTGGAATTTAGCAATAATTTGACTTTCTGGATCTAATAAAAGTGGTCTCGTCGAAAGCGGAGGTCGTTTGCAAAATCGCTATTTTTAAGGGCTAATATTATATAAAATTCCATAGCGACTATTCTGATTTTCAATTGGACATAACTGTTTATTCCCGCTATGAAATCTGGATTTTTCACATTCGTTGGAAAGGTATTTTCAAACAAATTAAAATATTTCTGGTTTCACTAAAATCCGGTTTATTTTGAATCATGTACATTCGATTGAAATTTGAAATCGAATTATCAAACTACCGCGCCATTTCCAATTCCTTTTATAATTAAAATAAATATTTATATTCTAACTTCGATTTAAATAAATTTATAAGTTCTAATTCTATTCAAATTAAATTTCTAGTCGTTATTATTTAAAATGAATCATTTTAAATATTCAAAATACATTAAAATTGCCAAAATAAAAATTTTAAATTGGTTCTGATTTTCTGGGTTGTTACAGTGTTGCTGCCACATTGTTTATGCACCATATATTTTGTGAATTTCTTCATGCACTGCCTCTTATTCATGCTGCACCATTGTATGAATTGCTCATTCATGCTCCAATTTTGCATGCATACATATTTTAACCGCTTTGATTCTTGTCACATCCGTGTTCACTTGCTTGGATTGAAAAAAATATTCATCGGCCATGTCATCTTTATTGTTATCTTGAAATGCTGACTTATGCCATGTTGTACTTCACTGTCAGGTTGTGTGCATATGTACATTGCCATTGCTGCTTCTACGACTCTGTGTAGCTTCAACTCTGCACTCATAGATGTTTGACCCTATTGGCCTGTACATTATACATGTGTATATACATATACACATGTATTTGCATACATGTATCGTGCACGTTCAATTTTATTTTTTATTTATTTACTTCAGCAGACCATTTTGTGTTGAGGCTAATTTGTGGGCATAAGATATATTGTCTCCCTTTTGGTATTGATAGTGAATCACTGTGAATATCACAAGAAGTTTAGACACGAATAGATTTATATACATATTAGTCCGAGTCAAAAAATATGACGAGAAACACAATAAAATTCTAAGGCAAATAAAAATTAAAATAAATTTATATCTGCTAAAATGTAAGTAAATTTTTGTTTCAGTTTATTAAGTGTTTCTTGGATAGGTTTGCAGGTGGCTGGACTAACAATGAAGCAGACTAAAGACAAGTGAGTCAGTATATATGTGTAAATGTATGAATGTATATAACAGAGTCTGGATATGAAAGTGAATATGTATATGAATCTGTATGTGTAACCTGAGTGAAGCCTGAGTGTTGTCGTGAGGACTGAATGTAACAAATGAAACTGAATATGGAATTGAAAGTATTTTATTTCGGAGAAATGTACAATAGTAGAGTTAGAAGTTTGTGCTATTCAAATGTTGGAATAAAATATTATATTTGAATAAGCACTGTTTGAATATTTAAATTCTTGTGCAATAGTATTATATTCAAGTAAATATATTTATTCCTGCATGTGATGTAGTAGAATAGTACAATTACAAACACATTTATAATATATATGTATGTTTGTTATCATCAAATAAAAATCATATTGTTATATACATAAACCTCCCCCTTTTGATGATGACAAACATATAAATAAGAATTTGAATACGATAAATGTGTTTGACTGTGAAGTGCAGAACTCCCCATATGTGTTTGCCCTCCCTACAATAGAACTTCCCCTAAATATATGTATATGAGTGAAAAGAATAAATGAATTTAATTTCAACATAAAATAATCATGGAATATTCACTCATGATCAACATCTTAACCACCTCCCCTTTTTGTTATCATTAAAAGGATATACAAATCGAAATAGTGATGAAATATAAACTGGAAATATAAACTAGATCAAGAGAAAGAATGTACATCATAAATCTCATTCAGTCAAACAAAAATTATAATATTCTTCAAACTAGTGGCAAATTTCACACTATAGAATGATGGATTTACGATGAATTTTGTAAAATGGAGAGAATTTTCAAAACATATGAATTCCAGTTATTTCCAATAATTTTTTTAAAAGATTAGCACGAAATAACGATGGATTTGGAGTATGGTTATAAATTCAAATCAAGTGACAAAATCAAATAATCTCAAATCCTAATGGCTATCAATCAGAAAATCATAATATATCATAAAATAGTGTCACATTTAACAAATCAGAAAATGGATTGATAGGTTGGTTTTGCAAAACTAGGAGGATTTCATGTACATAATTTTTTATATTTTTTCCTTTTTCTTTCTTTTTATTTTAAGAGCACACTAACCACACATAGCCTATTAGGACTTCTAAATGTGATCAGTCGCAACATAAATTATAAGAAATCTCTAACCATGCATGACCATATCTAGGTTTTTTTGATGAGATTAGAGAAACAATTATTATATACAAAATCTCCTCGGTATATAAAACCAAAATGAATGATAGAATTATGGTAGGTACATAGAAGTATGTGAAATAAATTTCTAACTTAATCATATTTTGAAATATGCTCAACTATACCGGGATTTTTGAAAATTTTCAATTATCTCTTTTTCTGAAAAATAATATAGTCACCTTTCCATCACAAATTTTGAAACTGTATATCCGTTAATGATATGAAAATATTAAACTCTCAACATTAAATAAAACCATGATGGATGACAAAATGATGGTAGAAAAAGAAGATGTTCATGAAATAAGTACCAATTTGAAGATATTATAAAATCTGTTCAAACATCATGAAAATTTAAATAATTCCTCTTGTTGTGAGATATAATATAGTCATAATTCATTAAAATTTCAAAAATCTGATAATAATTTTGATGAGTTTCAAATATAGTTCAATTTGTTCAATGATATCTATTTTTGAATAAATAACCAAAATGATTTTAAAATTGGAAATATTAATTGCAAGAGGGATTCTAAAAGATCTATACAAGATGATAAACAATTTCAGAAATCAAACAGTTCAATCAAAAATATTAAAAACAACTAAGACTAATACCACTTGAGCTCCTAATTTCTATTTACAATATATCTCAAACAAATCATCCAATCATCAAGCCCAAGCAGACAAACATATCATTTCAATTCCTTTTATCAGAGTAGTAGAAATAATCAATTTCAGAACAAGCAAACATAAGATTTTTTTGCAATAATTACAACAATCCTAAGAAATAAATCATGACCTAAAATTAACAACAGTTCATTTGAAATCACTTGAGGAAATGTGTAAATTTCAAGATTCAATAAATTGATCACATAAGATTATTAATTTCAAATCCAAGAGGTGTGTGAGATTAAAGATATCAATAATTGCAAATGGTTTCAAGAAGTATAATATCCAAGCAAGATGATCATTATTTAAAAAAGAGTTTTCATGATGTAATACAAACAATCTATGCCAAAAGATTTTCTATTAAAAAATAGTCAAGCCCATAAAAAAAAGAAATTATCACAACTGAAAAATAGTACTGTGTTATATTGAGCGTAGTTTTTCAAGTCTTTCTAAGATGAATTAGAGGAGACTCAAAACAGAAGAGATGTATGAAATTTCAATAACTTTTCGAATCTTTAAAAAATTAGAATTTTGAATAATAATGTTCATCAAAGACAATTTAAAACTCAAAAGAATTGAAAAATATTACAATTTTAAATTCAAGATCTAATAAAAAACATGATAGTTTTTGATAAATGAATTTAATTTCCAGAGAATCAATAGTTCTTCAATTTGAAGTTAAAAAAGCACAAGAAATGTTACAAATGATATGGTAGTGACAAAATGAATCAGAAGGAAAAAATAGAAGGGGAATAGAAAGGAAGAATGAAAAAATATAAACAAAAAATGTGAGTCTAGAGATCATACCTAATTTATAGTAGGTGTTGTGGGTCTCTAACTCATCAATCATGGCTAAGGAACATTGAATGATTCAAAGATATGAACAACTTGAATGCAGATTCTCTTTTGCAAAGTGGTTCCCCAGCCTCCTTCAGTACCTAACTGTTTAGGGGATTAAGTGGTCTAACAAAATTTGTAAAACCACTCCTAACTTCATTCACAACTTTTGGTACCAAAATTGTTTAAATAATAATCCGTTAGCATTAGCTAATGTGCCATTAAGACCCCAAATTTGTTTAAATTTCATTATATTTGAATTTTTAAATCTTGGGAACCTCATTTGTTTAAGTGAATTGTTTTAAAACCAACATTCATTTTGATTGTGATTAGCTTTATCACAATACAAGCAATTTGAAGAATTATTGAATTTATGAGAATATTCTTTTATGGTTAAATTTCCAAATCCAAGTCCTTTCTTGTTTTCAAATTTGAAATTATTCTTCAATAGTGAATTCGAAGAATTTTGACTATTTGAAAACTTCTTAAAATTCAGCTCAAAACCATTAACTTTGGATTTTAACAAGTTATTCTCATTTATTAGCTTTTCAATTTTGCCTTTAGACTCAGAAATCTCAAATTCAAATTGATTACTCTTTTCAATTTCAAGTTCCTAGAATTTTTCAATTTCATTTTCCAGATCATGATCTATCTCAGAAATTTCAATCTTGTTGTTTTTCAAACTATGTTTTCGTATTCAAGGAACTTGAAATTCTCTTTTATCTCAATTAACTCTTTTTGAAAAGACATGCATTTATTGCATTGAGATTTCTAATTCTCTCGGCTTCAATTTAAAGCTTACTCAGAATTGTTCCAGTCTTCAACAAGCTTCGTTTTTCAAAAAAAAAAAAATCTGTTTGGAATTCTTAATTGTTTTTATTTTATCCAACTCCTTTTGCAAAGCATTGTTTTTACGAATTAGCTTATCTTTATGGTTTTTTAAACTCGAAATTTCATTTTCAATCTGTTTAAAATTTTCATTAAGATGAGCAAATTCCTTTTCTAAATTTGAATAATTTCTGCAGTTGGAGTTTTCAAATTTCATGACATTTTCTAATTCCAAAACATTAGTTTTGCTATCAACTCAAGATTCTCATATTTAAGATTTTTATTTTTTCAGTTTGAGACTCTCAAAAGATTTAGTTAACCTATTACAAAGATGAATTAGATCTACATATGAAAAGTCTCCATCGTCCATAACATCATCTATTGAGTCTTCAACTGTAACTCATGTTAAGCACACATCTGAGCTTGAGTTGGCAATTGAGAGTTTTGAGCATGTGTCTTCTTTCTTCTATAACGACCCGGATTTTTGGTTGATTTATTTTAAATATTTAGTATGGTTTTAAGAGTTGATAATATAAATCAATTTTTATATTGAGTTATCATTTAATAATCGAAATATAATTTATTTCTAATATATATAATTATCGTAATATGAGAATCTAAAATAATTCAATTCAAAATTTAAAACCGAGTCAAAACGGTTCAGATAATTAACTGAAATTCTATTTGAATAGAAATGATAATAATAATAATTTATTATCAAGGAAATTAATTATTTCTGAATTTAAGATAACATTTTCTAACTCCTTGGTTTAATTTGATTGAGTAATATTGAAACTAAGGTTTTCCTTGTGAATCGATATAGATTCACATACTTATTACAGTTGTATGTAATTTTTATTATAACATAATTTGATGGCTTCCTATTAAATATAAATTCTGTAATGAGCATGGTTTTGATGTCGGTGCGGGAAGGACAATTTGATTTCAATTTTAATCTGTGGATTTTTTTGTTGGTTGTTACTAAAAGCAAAAAAAAAAAAATGTGCACTCGCTGTAATTTTGTTAACTTTTATTTTAATTTGAACATTTTTGCCTTTATTTGTGTTCCCTTCTTTCATTGTTTTCATTAGAGTGTTAGTTCTAAAAAATATTCATACCATTTTCAATTTGCAGTTAACAACACTATTATCTTATCAAGGTTCTGTTCATATTCACTATGTATAATTCAACGCATTTATGGTAGTTTGAAGTTAGGTTTGAATTCTGTTAGCCTATAAAAAATCGAATTACAATTTGTTTATTTTTTTCACACTTATAGCATCAGTTTCAATCTCACTTTTTATCGTACTACGAATCTTCTACAACTTCCCGATGCTCAGCTCAACTTCAACCTCTATGACAACATTTTCTCCACCGCCTCTGGCATTGGAAAAACTAAAACAAGCTCCCTGCCTTCATCAACAATCATCTCTTCAAACTCCTACACCTCTATGTTTTATTTCCTGCCTCAACCTCCTACAATCACTACTTTCACACCAACCTGGCCTTCACAACAAAACACCACTTCTAACACTGTCATTAACCTGAACCTGCTATTCATGCTGCTAGGACACATTTCCCCTCACCGCCCTGCTTCATCTTTATCCCGACCCAAACACAACAATTCCAAGACTGCCACCATATTCACTTACTACAAAACCCCATAATCAACCTTCCTCTGCACCTATAGCACAACCCAAACATCAGGCAGTATACACAACAGTAACCATATCTTCCTCCTTGCATACAATAATTTCATCCTCAAATAACTAATGGCAACCTCACAGCAACCTTGACATAACACAAAGCACTAACCTGTGAAAAAACTCCTAAATTTCGCAAGTTAGAAACCCAAAATAACTAATAGAAACCTTCTAGTTGCAACGACTACTGCCAAAAATCAGCTTTGTCTTTAAATCCGACTAGAAACCCCATCCTGTTCCATATGAACTATCAACACTAACCCGTCAACTCAAGAACCAAAGCCTGAACCAAATTCACAAATCAAACTGAGCGCCTAATTACTTCTCGAACCAGAATTGCAACCGCAACATTCTATCCTAAACCCGCAACCCAAATACAACAATTCACAACTAGAAATAAATTCTGACCAACTACCTCTGCCTGCAACCGTCTCAATACCCTACTACACCTCAATCCACCTGCAACTCGCAACCTGGTTGAAGCCAATCTACCGACCTTCAAAACCGGCCAACACCTCCCTTCAAATCGCGATTCAAACCTGTGTCCACCTCCCAATCCTAAACTAGAACGACTGCTAAATGGGGAAGAGAGTCGGCCTTTTTTAAAGAAAAGTTCTATTTATTTTTGATTAGGGAAGGAATGAGGGTTAGTACTTTGTTTTTGTAACTAGATATAACCATAATATATTTGGCCTTGATTGTTTTTTAATGTTTTACATTATGTGTTCTTAAAATTTCAATTAAAGATTAGTTTTTGACTTTAGTAAATCGACCGAAAAGCTTTTCTTTGTTTTTTGTTCTATAGTCAGTAAAAGAAAGTTTAATTCGAATCTTCGTTTCAAATGAAAAAACAGAAAGAGAACAATTGCTTATGAAATGGCTCTACATATGTTGACGCCAAAAGGTGGCACAAACACCTAAAGAATATTATAAAGAAATAAAAATGGAGAACATATAAATGAAAATGAGGAAAAAGCAAGCACAAGCGAATTTATAGTGTTTCAGCGTTGTTTGGCCAACGTCCACTTTATAAATCTCTTAATAACTTAAGAAATAATGAGTTACAATGGTGGAATTCGGGTACAATGCCTATTTGTAGAGAATATAATGCTATGGAGGTGATGCAAGGGCTAAAAGTCCTCATTTTATAGCCTTTAGGGGCTATTTATAGCTTAGGGCAGTTCCCGGTTCGACCTTCCCACGTGGCAACTGATTCGACATAATAGAAGAGGAGAGGAAGTGGTCTAATGCTCGTGCAAAACATCTTGACTTGGTTTTGGCAGGGACCAGTGGTAGTTGACCCGAGTTTGAAACAAAGTGGATTGAGCATGTTAGAGTAGTGGAATAGGTCTTCAACTAATATCTCGACCTAATGATTGAGAGGATAGCGAAAATGGACCGATTCTTTAGAAGGAATACATCACCACCTCGACTATTCCCCGATCGACATAGTTGAGCCGGAGTTAGGTCTACTCGAAGTGCTCCTACTGTTCGAACCGGAGCTGGATAGCAATGTCTTAGTACTACTATATCAAGCCGAAATGCACTATTCAAGGGCCATTATCATCTTCGAGTCGAATTCCATCTTCCTTCCACTTTGAAAAGCCAAGTACGTGTCGAACCGAATTTTCCGAAGTACTCGTATAGTCGATCTGAGATTACGTCGAACCGAGAGTACTGCTACATTGCGATGGTCTTCCTTGATCTTGTGAGCATCCAATCGTGCTCCTCTTTTATCCAGAGCATTAGGAATATGAATGCTTGTGATCTTAATGGCCTTGACAAAAGACAGGTCAATACTTTGTCCTCTAAAGAACATTGTATCGTAGGCACATACGTATGTTGAGGACAAATGAAAGAAAAAAAAGAACTCATGCTTCACGTAGATCCCACCTACTCACTTAAATGTGAACCACATCCAAAAGCAAAAGCTCGAGTCCGCGGACAATCAATTAATACTTAATAATGACTTGAAGACTACACAATCTCAAAGACAACTTGGGTAGCTCCCGAAAAGAGATTAGTGTTCTAAGAATATATAAATGACCCTCTTATATGCATGTAGATATCATACTTTTTTGCATATGTAATTGATTAAAAAGTAGAATAAATTCTCCTATTTAATAGCTTCTGAATCTTGCTTTTTAGTGCAACTTTTTTTAATGATTTTTATGCGTATGTTCTCTTTTATGATACAAGTAGTTTAGTTTCATCTTATGGTCTCATTTATCCTTTTCTCTTTTGTGCTTAATGGAAGGTTGGATGTTTATGTTTTATGTAATTTCGTTATTTAGGATTAAACTTGATAATTTATATTATAAAAAAAATTAGGTTATAATTAATTCTAGGGAAACACAAGTTACATTTTCATCCAAATATGATTATGGTAATGAAAGTAAAATTGAAATCAAAATCTAATGCTCTATATTACTGTTCAATTGTAAATAAAACATGTTTAAAGCATCTTTCCATTTTTTGAGAGTTCACAAATGAATTAGAAGTTGAATTAGACTTTTATTCTTTAAACTGTGCTAATTAATAACACAATTAAGTCGTACTTATTATAAATACATCAAGTAATATTTCCATAGGTCCTAAATTCATTTTATGTTGATCTTTATGATCATAAGAGACGATTTTCCTTTAAATATGTAGTCTCATAGTTTAATTCCAAAACATTTTCTAGTCCTTAATAATTTTCAATTTACAACATTTTCTAACGCCATGGTTTAATTTGATTGAGTAATATTAAAACTAATGTTTTTCTTGTGAATCGATCCGTATTCTCATACTTATTACAGTTGTACATAGTTTGTAAGCGATTTTTACTATAACATAATTAGATGGCTTTATACTCAATAGAAATACTGCAACGAGCATGTTCTGGTGTCGTTACGGGAAGGACAATTTGATTTCAATTTTAATCTTTGGATTTATTTTATTTTTTATTTTGTGTTAGTTGTTACAAAAGCAAAAACAAAAACAATATGTGCACTCATTGTACTTTTGTTCACTTTTATTTTCATTTGAACATTTTTGCATTTGTTTATGTTCCCTTCTTTCTTTGTTTTCATTGGAGTATTATGTTCCAAAAAATATCCATCCTATTTTCAGTTTGTAGTTAACAACATTGCTATCTTTTCAAGGTTATGTTCATATTCACTATGTATAATTCTGCGCATTATGATAGTTTGAAGTTAGGTTTGAATTCTGTTATCCTATAAAAAATCAATTTATAATTTGTTTAAATTTTTTACACTTATAATATCAGTTTCATTCTCACTTTTTATTGTTCTACTAATCTTCTACAGCTTCCTTATGCTCGGCTTCAACTTCAACCTTAACAACAACATCTTCTCCTCTGCCTCCGGTGTTGAACAAACTATAAACAAGCTCCCTGCCTTCATCAACAATCGTCTCTTCAACCTCTTACCTCTCTTTGTTTGAATCCCTGCCTCAACCTCCAACAATCACCACTTTCACACCAACCCAACCTTCACAACCAAACACCACTTCTGACACCGTCATCAGCCTAAACCTGTTGTTCACTTCTTCCAGGACACATATACCCTCACCACCCCAGCTTCATATTCATCCCGACCCCAACACAACAAGTCCAAGACCACCATCATATTAACTTACTAATCGTATCTTTCAGAACCACTTCAACCACAAAACTCCATAATCAACCTTCCTTTGCACCTATAGCACAAGCAAAACATCATGCAACAATACACACAAGTAACCATCTCTTCCTCCCTACCCACAGTATTTTCGTCCTCAAACAACTAATGGTGACCTCATAATAATCTCACGGCAACCCCATCCTCTTCCATATGATCTGCCAACACTAACCCGTCAACTTCAAGAAACAAAGTATGAACCGAACTCACAAATCAAACCGAACACCTTAGCACTTCTCGAACAAGAATTGAAACCACAACATTCTATCCTCAACATGTAACCCAGAACTGGCAACTCACAACCAGGTCTTTGTAGGATCTATATTAACCCTAAAGGGGGGGGGGGTGAATAGGATTAACTGGAGATTTGCAAGATATTAAAAAAAAATCACAGCATAGATTGAAGAAGAGAAAAAAATGCAAAAAATAATTGACATAGATTTTACCTAGCTTCGGCAAATTCCTGTCTACTACTGCACTCCCAAGATTTCTACTAGGTATTAAAACAAATTCCCGCTTACAAACCTTGTAACCCGCAAACCCAGCTACTGCTTTAATCCTACGCTCAAAACCCTAGACTGATCTTTATCCCCAAGATCAGATTTTCCCTAAGTTACAAACCCATAGCTCGTAAGCCCTAGTTTGAAGTTTACTAGAAAACCTACAGATTGTTTACAAAAGAAAGTACAAAAAAACCAAAACAAATCCCTATTTAAAAAAAAGTGTATAAGCCAGTCCCCCTTTATATTTTCTTTAACACTTCTGAGAATCTTTGGCTTCCTCTATTTCTTCTAATGGTCGGCCTAATGAAATTAGGGTTTGTTGCTCAAATCATGACTTCTGAATTATGGAGAATTTTGTCTGATTCACTTCCAATTCTTGTTGCTCTTCTTGTCAATAGATTTGGCTTGCGTGCGATTGAAACTATGATGAATTGTGAGTATTCTGAAGTTTGTTTCTCTCTTGTTTGCTTGTCGTTTTGATGATTTGCCTGTGATGAATTGTGTGTATTATATAGAGTATAGAAACCCTTTTACTTCTCTGATTTACTCAACTAATTTGGTTGGATATTTTCGTGATTGTTGCGTGATTTTCCATGACACTGAATTGCTTGATGAATTGCTTTACCCGCTGATTGTTTTCTGGAAACAAATGATTTGATTTTCTTGGTGCTTGCATATTTCTGGAAACATTGAATTGCTAATTGATTCCTTTCCAGTATTGGGTTCTTCGATTTTGCTGGTGAATACTTTCCTGAATCTCATGATGTAACTAGTCTTATTTTTGTCCCTCCGTGAATTTGGTGAAATGATTTACAATATCCGATTGCCAAAAGTAACTCATGCCAGCAGTGCAAAATTTAATTTCATTCCTATTGTTGCAATTAGTGTATTTAGGAAGAAATAATTGTTTTCTTTCTTACTGAATTTACTCGACCATTTGCTTTGGCACTTGTGACTTTCCATGATCATTTTTGTATATCCATTTGGTACACACACACACTCACACACACAAGCGTATATGTATATACACATCAGTGCGGCTGCCGTATTACTGAGCATGCTTGATACTCTGTTGTTTACATGATGTTGCACTGTATGTTTGTTGAACCATTGCTTGACCATGGCTTGACCTGTCTTGTGCAGATGAAACTGTTGTGTGTACATGAACTTTTATTTTGACATTTTACTTCGCTGGGCTGAGTTGTTATGACCATGTCTCTGTGGCATGTTGTATATGTTGTAGCCATTGATCTATGGCATTTTTGGCTTGTTCAGTCATGCATAATCTTGAGTTTGTGCACTATGCTCATGCACATGTCCTCCATGCCGCTGTTTGCATTTATCTCTGTGTGTTTCTTGCATCTAAAATACTTCTAGCTTGGTCATTCACCTTGCATTGCATTTGTGTGTACTTGTTGTTCCATCATTTGTTTGCATATACAATATTGTATGTATCTGCTGCCTTGACCCTCTATTTGTTTATACTACTCTGTCCATTTTGATACATATTTGATTGGAGTGTATTTGTTCATCCCACATCACTCGCTGTATCACCCTTATGTTTTCATGTTGCTTTCACCTGTTATTGGTTGAGCCAGTGAGAACATGTTGTTTATATTCCTCCATATGACATTGTTGTTTGTATTTGTACACTGGCCATTTTGGTTTGCCTTGCATGATGCACTAACACTTTGGTCTTGAAATTGTACTTTGTATGTGCATGTGTTTGTGTACACAACTTTTGGCTTCAATGCAATATTGAACTGGTGCACACATGAGTATACTGTTGTCTTGTAGTGATCTGTGTTGACTGCCTTTGATGTTGCTTCCCCATTGTTTAAGCACCATATAATTTGTGCATTTCTTCATGCACTGTCTCTTATTCATGCGGCACCATTACATGAATTGCTCAGTCATGCTCCATGTAACGATTAAGAATTTCGCTCGATCCGAATCGATCGCTAAACCGACCAAGACCATTCGAAACCCCTGATTGTTTTGAGAACATGACAAATCAGAACACAAACAGAAGAACATTTCATTGTATATTACAACAATTCCATCAGAATACAAGAATATAAAGAGTATGAATAAATAGTACACAGAAAATATCAGAGATTACAATACATTACTGCAACGGAAAAATAATACAAAACACAACTGAAAGTAATTCACGGATACAGAGCTTTCCGAGTTTCGTTCCAGCTGTAAACCAAGTTCCTATGAATATAAATCTACAAAACCAAAACTACTAGCTTCCCGTGTCAAAATAAGGGCACCCAGAGTTTAGGTTAAAACAATAAACTCCAGGTCAGTCATTTGACTAGTGTGAGAACTAAAACAGTTATTAATCTTTATTTTTAAAAGTTAGGTAAATCAAGGGACCACGCCGTATAACACGGAACGGGTTTCCTCCCAAGAATACCAGTGCATAAAACAACAGCGCAATGCTAAATAAAGAACAATAAAGCTATTATAAGACCCAGGTCCCATCATACAATGCAACACAAGCCGTAGGATAGGGTTTTAGCATATAATAGCCAAAGAATGCTTGATACGCTAAATTTCATCTTTACTACTATAATTGTATAGTGCCAAAACAATTTCAATCGTAAGTATTAATCATAGACGGCATGGGTACCATATATCATGTCGCCAATACTAGGCTCTACAATCAAAACCGCTCATGTCACGTATTGAAAGTTGGATTTTCATCTGTGAACTGAGGCAAAAGATAGTCCTCACCGATTCGAGACTATCTAGCCCGAGTCTCAGGAAAAGAACGCATCGTCCCTTGGATCGTCAGGGCCAGTCCACCGATGTGGATTAAACTTAAACCCTGGACACTGCGTTTCCTCGCCCTTTGGGGCGTTAATGAGCCAAATGACTCCATCGACTCCACTTAGTCACTGATATATCCGAGGCACCTCATAACAGCAACAACCACACAAGTGAAAATAATATAAATGTCAGGGCTGGTAGGTCACTGACACCACCCTAGCTAGAAGGAAACACATGCCCTCCCTAAGGTCCTCTCCCATTTCTGGTTCACAACCGGGGTGTGAGGCTCGCGAATCAACGCTACACAAAGCTATGCTACACAGGCCGTGCTTTGATCATCAACCACAAGACTCTTCTTTTCAACAAAAGCCTTGATCATTTGCCACTTAGGCATGCCACACAGGCAATTCACTCCATGCTATTGATATCCATCAATATATAACCCCTGAGCTCGTACGTCTCAGAGAAGGGCGTTAAGCAAGAGAATAAATTCTCCACTGCCAAACAGATATATATTTAATAAAAATCAATCACACAAAATAAAATCCAATGTTAGACACACAGTCCATTTACAAGTTCATTCTGGGTCTGAACGAAATCGGAGGACCTTGTACCTCGCATATCCATCGATCTTCAAGTACGTCTGGACGATCACCAACTGATTCCCTCCTCTTGGGTGTACAGCCCAATCAAGATCATCAGTAATCACCCAAACAATGTGAAGACCTCCGGTCTTCGACCACCGTCTTCATCCTCGACACATCGTCGAATCAGCTATTCAGAATGGGATAAAACCGGTCTTTCTAAATAACTCGCGTATATAATAAACAAGTGTTACACAAACACAACATACGCCTCATTCCAATTCAGAATATTCTTTTATTCAAATATTCTTATACTTTGGTTCCCATTAATTTTATCGAAGATAAATTCTTTAAATTTATTCTTTAATCTTCTTTTGAATATCAATTCAAATTAGTCGGGATTAGCAAACCACACCGAAGTAATCATTTACTTTATTTCCCAATCCCAACCTATTCATCCCATGAAGTAAAATTGGTCATACTTCATGTCTAACACCATGGTGTTATCGATAAATTCAATTACCATTCCACGTTCAAATCTAATTAAGGATTTAACTATCGCCTGGAGCAAAACTGGTGATACTCCATTCTCGATTATTTCAATCTAATTAAAGATTTATTAAAACTCCACTTGGTTTTAATCTTCCCAATAATCACTATCAATGATTATTTAACTTGGGAAATCATACCCTGTCTTTAACTGGGTTAAAGAACCAATGTCACTTAAAATACGGTTCACTATAAACCCAAAATCACAATCCATTAATTATCGGGTTAAAGAACAAGTGTTATTTAAAACACCATTCATGATAAACCCAAAAATCAATTCAAATTCAATTCCAATTAAATACCATTTAATTGTTACACTTCATTAAATCTAAATAAAAAGATTTAATCTTTTTCTCAACTGGGTTTAAGAATAGTGTTAATGAAGATACCATTCACGACAAACCCAAATCCCATTTGACATTAAATACAAGGCTCTGAATAGAAAATATATCGGCTTATATTCAATATCAAATTCTACGACCAACAAATATCGTATTGGAAATACGATATAAATATATCTTTCAAATTTCCATAACAATATCTATATAATCACGAAATCCAACATCGAAATATTCCAAAGACAATTTCGATTCAAATCCATTCCAATTCAATTATTGGAAATTCTGGTTATTCTCAAAACCATTTCAAATCCACTTTATTTATTTTAAAAATAATTGGAATTATAATTCTAGTTCAAAACTAGTTCATTTGGATAAAAATCTATTTTTATCTTTTAAAATATGGAAATTTTCATCCCAATTCTTCACAAATCATTTTTTATGATTTTACACAAATTATTACTATTTTTAATAATTTTATCAAGGCCCGTACAGTCGATTTCCATCAACGGCCATCGAACTGCACTTACAACGACCTTTTCCAAATTTGATTTGGACATAATTCCAAATCCAACCGTTAGATTTCTAATCTCTAATATTCGTTAGAAAGCTCTTTTCGATACGAACCCAAGGTTCCGGTTTTAGGAGAATCCGACGGTCGGATCTCCCTCAACGTCAATTCGAAGTCAATGGTCGAAATTCACGAACTGCCGCGGCGCGTTCTATTCAGGCCATTTAATATATGTAATATATATATTATATATATTTCGTCGACTTCCTTTTAAAACGTATTTTATAAATCTTTTTAAATTCGTTTTCAAAACGATTTCAACTTCCTATTCAATTTATAATTAAAATTGAATATTCCATATCATCGATATACAAATGATAATATTTTCAAAACATTATATTTTGAAATCTATTCCTTTTCGATATTCATTATAAAAATGAATAAAATAGATATAAATATCGTTCGCGTCAAAATGGCGCATATCTAATCAACACGGCTTTATATATTTCAATTACTTCATTATTCTATTCAACAAATGAATATTTTCTTCAACACATGAATTTATATTTTTATTCAACACATGAATTTTTTTATTCTATTCAACACATGAATTTTCATTCTACTCAACACATGAATTTTTATTCTATTCAACACATGAATTTTCTTTCTATTCAACACATGAATTTTCTTTCTATTCAACACATGAATTTTCATTATGTTCAACACATGAATTTTCTTTTATAATATTCCTTATTTTCCAAATTGGAATGAGGCCCAATCATTACCATATAACGTTAATTATATGGATTCCCTACAACACATGTATATAATAGCAACGATAAATCATCAACCATCACCCAGAGTGCACCACATAACTGCATAAGCATTAAATATAAAAAATTAACGCTTACACAGTCTGTCAACCCATCAATTGACATACAACCAAACAATCGGGATTAGTGTATGTCAGATATCATCCCAACACCCGTGTGGGGTTTCAAACAATCAAACACAGATTTTATTTGTGCATTTGGGCAATGTGTAAAATTTATCGTCCCAATCAATATCAGTCAAATCAGTGTACATAAACAAATCGTTCGATTTGTTTATTACTGTTTATTTTATATACAAGTTAAAAATCATATTTTTAACTATAAAATATTTTCCACTATAAAATATTTTATTTCATTCCACATCACACAATCAAATTTCACAACACAGCAATCAAACAAACTAGTCATCCATGGTCTGTAGACGACGGGTGTCGGGTGCTGCTAAGCACCGTCTACATCCTAGTATATATTTCAACTAGAAATAAAATTAAAAGTAAGGAGTTCTCACCGACTAGCTAAACCAATTCACCACTACTCTTCATATGTTGGAAATCTTCATCTTGTCACCAACGTGATTTGTTCCACGTGGTACACTTCATTAAATCTAAATAAAAAGATTTAATATTTTTCTCAACTGGGTTTAAGAACAGTGTTAATGAAGACACCATTCACGACAAACCCAAATCCCATTTGATATTAAATACAAGGCTCTGAATAAAAAATATATTGGCTTATATTCAATATCAAATTCTACGACCAACAAATATCGTATTGGAAATAACGATATAAATATATTTTTCAAATTCCCATATCAATATCTGTATAATCACGAAATACAACATCGAAATATTCCAAAGACAATTTCGATTCAAATCCATTCCAATTCAATTATTGGAAATTCTGGTTATTCTCAAAACCATTTCAAATCCACTTTATTTATTTTAAAAATAAATGGAATTATAATTCTAGTTCAAAACTAGTTCATTTCAATAAAAATATATTTTTATCTTTTAAAATATGGAAATTTTCATCCGAATTCTTCACAATTCATTTCTTATGATTTTACACAAATTATTACTATTTTTAATAATTTTATCAAGGCCCGTACAATCGATTTCCATCAACGACCATCGAACTGCACTTACAACGACCTTTTCCAAATTTGATTTGGACATAATTCCAAATCCAACCGTTAGATTTCTAATCTCTAATATTCATTAGAAAGCTCTTTTCGATACGAACCCAAGGTTCCGGTTTTAGGAGAATCCGACGGTCGGATCTCCCGCAACGTCAATTCGAAGTCAATGGTCGAAATTCGCGAACTGCCGCGGCGCGTTCTATTCAGGCCATTTAATATATATAAATTATATATATTTCGTCGATTTCCTTTTAAAACCTATTTTATAAATCGTTTTCAAAACGATTCCAACTTCCTATTCAATTTCTAATCAAAATTGAATATTCTATATCATCGATATATAAATGATAATATTTTCAAAACATTATATTTTGAAATCTATTCCTTTTCGATATTCATTATAAAAATGGATAAAATCGATATAAATATCGTTCGCGTCAAAATGGCGCATATCTAATCAACACGGCTTTATATGTTTCAATAACTTCGTTATTCTATTCAACAAATGAATATTTTCTTCAACACATGAATTTATATTTTTATTCAACAAATGAATTTTTTTATTTTATTCAACACATGAATTTTCATTCAATTCAACACATGAATTTTTATTCTATTCAACACATGAATTTTCTTTCTATTCAACACATGAATATTCTTTCTATTCAACACATGAATTTTCATTCTATTCAACACATGAATTTTCTTTTATAATATTCCTTATTTTCCAAATTGGAATGAGGCCCAATCAATTACCATATAACGTTAATTATATAGATTCCCTACAACACATGTATATAGTAGCAACGATAAATCGTCAACCATCATCTAGAGTGCACCACACAACTGCATAAGCATTAAATATAAATAATTAGTGCTTACACATTCTGTCAACCCATCGATTGACATACAACCAAACAATCGGGATTAGTGTATGTCAGATATCATCCCAACACCCGTTGGGGTTTCAAACAATCAAACACAGATTTTAATTGTGCAGTTGGGCGATGTGTAAAATTTATCGTCCCAATCAATATCAGTCAAATCAGTGTACATAAACAAATCGTCCAATTTGTTTATTACTATTTATTTTATATACATGTTAAAAATCATATTTTTAACTATAAAATATTTTCCACTATAAAATATTTTATTTCATTCCACATAACACAATCAAATTTCACAACACAGCAATCAAACAAACAAGTCATCCATGGTCTGTAGACGACGGGTGTCGGGTGCTGCTAAGCACCGTCTACATCCTAGTATATATTTCAACTAGAAATAAAATTAAAAGTGAGGAGTTATCACCGACTAGCTAAACCAATTCACCACTACTCTTCATATGTTGGAAATCTTCATCTTGTCACCAACGAGATTTGTTCCACGTGGTATATGTTAAATTTTTTATTTTTAACAACGCTACTTCCTATATAAAGATTATATTTTTATATCGCTACTCAAATAAAAAAAATCACATTTTTATTTTGTCTACTTCATAGTAAAGATCACATTTTTATTTGTTTACTTTCAATATAAAAATCATATTTTTATTTTTCACTTCATATATAAAAATCATATTTTTATTCTTTCTATAATATAAAAATCTTATTTTTGTTCTTTCTATGATATAAAAATCATATTTTTATTCTTTCTATAATATAAAAATCATATTTTTATCTCGTTCACCTTATAATGAAGATCAATTTTTTTTTAATTTTAATATAATTCACATAAAATTCACATTTTTATGACTACACTTTCCATATAAAAATCAAAGCTTTATGGCGTTATCATACCTATAAAAATCTTGTCTTTGCAACTTAAAAAAAATCTTAACTTTTGCAAATTAAAAATCTTAACTTAATATATTATAACAAATATAAGAATTTTATTTTTAATTTAACCATTTCATATAAAGAATCAACTTTTACAAACAAAGCTTTGAAATATAAAAGAGTAACTTACAGGATTTTTAGCCGAGGAGGGTTTACTGGTCGGAATTGGGACTGGAGGAGGGGCAGCAGGCGTCTGACGGCGGCGGGGGGAACCACTAGTGGTCGGCAGTAGTTGAAAAGGGCTAAGGCGCGGGTCTTTGGGGGTTTGGGGTTGTGGAGCTCGAAGGAGAAGGGGAGACAGAGAACGGAAGGAGGAGGCGCGGCAGGGGGAGGGGCCAAAGATTGGCGAGGTGCGGCGGCTCGCTTGAAGGTGCGGCGGATCTGATCGAATCGGGAGGGGGGGCGCGATTTCTTTTGTTTTTTTGTTTTTTTCTCAAACTGAAAGAAAATAGAAGAGAGAGAGAGAGAGTGAGGTAGAGAGAGTATATAAATACATATATTTATTTTATTAATTTTATAATCCATAAAGTTACATTTTATTTCGACCTCGAAATCAAGCCCATCGACTGTCGTCCATAGCTAATTACCCCCATTCCGAACACAATGGGATATATATCGTAAGCTAGCTCGGTCGTTTCGATCTATTTCCGTTCAAATCAATATACAACTATATATATTGAATTTGAACGCACATTTTAATTTACCGGGGCCACATACTGACTCTAAAAATTCCAAAAAAATTATTTCTAGCTTTTATTGATGATACAGTCCTAAAAAAAATTAATTTCATCAAATTTGAAGACCGTTTGAAAAATGGTCATTTTCCAGTCGATCGAAATTGAATGAAACTGTCAAAACACGTTTTACTTTGCCACGCTCACATATTGCTTTCAAAAATTATGAATTTTGAAATCTAGCAATAACTTGACATCCCGGATCCAACAAAAGTGGTTTCTTCGAAAACCGAGGTCGTTTGCAAAATTTCCATTTCTAAGGGACAGAATTCCACAGCGACTATTCTGAATTTTCAACTGGGCATAACTTTTTATCCCCACTATGAAATTTCAATTTTTCAGATTCGTTGGAAAGATATTCTCAGTTAGATTGAAATATTTTTGGTTTCGCTAAAATCTGGTTTATTTTGAATCCTGTACATTCATTTGAAATTTGAAATCGAATTTTCAAACTACCGCGCCATTTTCTATTCCTTTTACAATTATAAATAATTATTTATATTTTAACGACGAGCTATATAAATATATACATTCTAATTCTATTGAAAATAAATTTCTCGTCGTTATTATTTAAAATAATTCATTTTAAATATTCAAAATTCATCAAAATTGCCAAAATAAAAATTTTAAATTGGCTCAGATTTCCGGGTTATTACACTTCAATTTTGTGTGCATGCATATTTTAACTACTTTGATTCTTATCACATCCATGTTCACTTGCTTGGATTGAAAAATAAATTTCACCGGCCATGTCATCTTTACTGTTCTCTTGAAATGCTGACTTGTGCAATGTTGTACTTCACTGTCATGTTGTGTACATATGTACAATGTCATTGTTGCTTCTACGAATCTGTGTAGCTTGAACTTTGCACTTATAGATGTTTGACCATATTGGCCTGCACATTATACATGTGTATATACACATACACATGTATGTGTATACATGTATCGTGCATGTTCAATTTTATTTTTTTATTTATTTACTTCAGTAGACCATTTTGTGTTGCGGCTGATTTGTGGGCACAAGATATACTGTCTCCCTTTTGGTATTGATAGTGAATCACTGTGAATATCACAAGCAGTTTAGACATGAATAGATTTATATACATATTAGACCGAGTCAAAAAATATGATGAGAAACACAATAAAATTATAAGGCAAATAAAAATTAGAATAAATTTATATCTGCTAAAATGTAAACAAAATTTTGTTTCAGTTTACTATGTGTTTCTGAGATAGGTATGCAGGTGACTGGACTGACAATAGAGCAGATTGAAGACAAGTGAGTCAGTATATATGTGTCAATGTATGAATGTATGTAATAGAATCTACATATGAAAGTGAATATGAGTGACCGAGTGAGTATGTATATGAATCTGTATGTGTAAACTGAGTGAAGCCTGGGTGTTGTCATGAGGACTGAATGTAATAAATGAAATTGAATATGGAATTGAATGTATTATATTTTGGAGAAATGTACAATAGTAGAGTTAGAAGTTTGTACTATTCAAATGTTGGAATAACATATTATATTTGATAAGCACTGTTTGAATATTTAAATTCTTGTGCAATAGTATTATATTCAAGTATATATATTTATTCCTGCATGTGATGAAGCAGAATAGTACCATTATAAACACATTTATGATATATATATATGTTTGTTATCATCAAATAAAAATCATATTGTTATATACATAAATCTCCCCTTTTTGATGATGGCAAATATACAAATAAGAATTTGAATACAATAAATGTGTTTGACTGTGAAGTGCAGAACTCCCCATATATGTATGCCCTCGCTACAACAGAACTTCCCCTAAATACGTGTATATGAGTGAAAATATAAATGAATTTAATTTCCAATATTAAAATAATCATGAAATATTCACTCATGAATCAAAATCTTAACCATCTCCCCTTTTTGTTATCATTGAAATGATATACAAATCGATATTGTGATGAAATATAGACTCGAAATATAAATCAAATCAAGAGAGAGAATGTACATCATAAATCTCATTCAGCCAAACAAAAATCATAATATTCTTCAAACTACTGGCAAATTTCACACTATAGAATGATGGATTTACGATGAATTTTATAAAATGGAGAGAGTTTTTAAACATACGAATTCTAGTTATTTCTAATAATTTTTTTTTAAAAGATTAGCACAAAATAATGATTGATTTGGAGTATGGTTAAAAATTCAAATCAAGTGACAAAATCAAATAATCTCAAATCCCAATGACTATCAATCAAAAAATCATAATATATCCTAAAATAGTGACACATTTCACAAATCAGAAAATGGGTTGATAGTTTGGTTTTTACATAACAAGGAGGATTTCATGCATATAAATTTTTATATTTTTTCTTTTCTTTCTTTTTATTTTAAGAGCACACTAACCACGCATAGCTTATTAGGACTTTTAAATGTGATCAATTGCAATTTAAATTATAAGTAATCTCTAACCATGCATGACCATATCTAGGTTTTTTTGATGAGATTAGAGAAATACTTATTATATACAAAATCTCCTCAGTATATAAAACCAAAATGAATGATAGAATTATGGTAGGTACATATATGGTTGTGAAATAAATTTCTAACTTAATCATATTATGAAATATGGTCAATTGTACCGGGATTTTTGAAAATTTTCAATTATCTCTTTTTCTGAAAAATAACATGGTCACCTTTCCATCACAAATTTTGAAACTGTATATTCGTTAATGATTTGAAAAATATTAAACTCTCCACATTAAATAAAACCATGATGGATGACGAAATAATGGTAGGAAAAGAAGATGTTTGTGAAATTAGTACCAATTTAAAGATATTATAAAATCTGTTCAATCATCATGAGAATTTATATAAAATTTCCTCTCGTTGTGAGATATATTATAGTCATAACTCATCACAATTTCAAAAATCTGATAATAATTTTAATGAGTTTCAAATATAGTTCAATTTGGTCAATGATATCAATTTTTGAATAAATAACTAAAATGATTTTAAAATTGAAAATATTAATTACAAGAGGGATTCTGAAAGATCTATACAAAATGATAAGCAATTTCAGAAATCAAACAGTTGAATGAGAAATATTAAAAGACATCTATGACTAATACCACTTGAGCTCCTAATTTCCATTTACAATGTATCTCAAACAAATCATCCAATCACCAAGCCCAAGCAGACAAATCTATCATTTCAATTCCTTTTATCAGAGCAGTAGAAACAATCAATTTCAGAACAAGCAAACATAAATTTTTTTTTTGCAATATTTACAACAATCCTAAGAAAGAAATCATGACCTAAAATTAACAATAGTTCATTTAATATCATTTGAGGAGATGTGTAAATTTCAAGATTCAATAAATCGATTACACAAGATTATAAATTTCAAATCCAAGAGTTGTGTGAGATTCAAGATATCAATAATTTCAAACGATTTCAAGAAATATAATATCCAAGCAAGATGATCATGATTTAAAAAAAGAGTTTTCGAGATGTAATACCAACAATCTATGCCAAAAAAAATTCTATTCAAAAATAGTCAAGCCCATAAAAAAGAAAAGAAATTATCACAACTGAAAAATAGTAGTGTGCTATATTGAGTGTAGTTTTTCAAGTCTTTCTAAGATGAATTAGAAGAGACTCAAAATAGAAGAGAAATTTCAATAGATTTTTGGATCTTTAAAAAATTATAATTTTGAATAACAGTGTTCAGCATATGATAAAAATGCTTCAGAACTTTTAGGAATTTAAGAATTAAATACAGTTTAAACTTCAAAGGAATTGAAAAATATTACAATTTTAAATTCAAGATCTAATAAAAAACATGTGAGTTTTTGTAACGACCCAACTTTCGAACACCTCGGAAGTTGTGCCATTATTTAAGAATAAGAGTAAGTAAAGGATAGAACTAAAGAAAAACATCAGAATCTCACAGCGGATCTTGAACAAAATATAATATCACATAATATTATACATAAGAGTCATAATACATCATAGTACAGTATACCGAATACATGGATATATTTCCATGTCAACTTACAAGCTTCATAATTATACATAGATACTGATAACTGACTTGCAAACTTCATAGATATACTATGTAAATCGCCTTGCGGAAACTATCCCATCCAGTTAAGTCCAAAAAGTTATCTAACACCTGGTTCACTTGTCTACTCATAACAAGTGTTATGAGTACCCAAGAGTTTAGGAAAACACAAAAAATAAAATCTGGGTCAGTCAGGGGATTGGTATGAGTAAACGATTTAAAACAAGTTTAAGGAAATAAATATTATCTCATAAGATCACGCCATAAGCACGGAACAGGTTTTTACCCTATGAGAATAAAACATTTTGTATACTTTAAGTCAGATATTACCATAGTGTCTAGGGTTTTTCCACAAATAATGTAGAATCTAGAAGAATGCTTGCATCTCACATTCTACTATATAGTATACAAACAAAACCGCTTAGCGCTTATGGATAATGGATTTCCAACTATGACAAGTTATGGAACCACCTTCCGATAGTGTATCTCTAGGGAGGAATACACTGGGTTCAACAAGAACGTCTTGCAACCTGGCCCACACATAACCGACCACTCATTTCTCTTGAGTGCATCGAATATATTGTCACCTTACGGCTGCAGCCACCGTAGTCCGCGGAGATACAGAAAATGAAAGAAGTAGCAAAATGAATATTCTCTAGATGGTGACAATACACCCTAATGGGAGCGACCCATATAGCCATGCTGCCTGCCCGATTTTTGTCATTTTCCTGCTGTGAGGCTTGAGGCTATAATTACTTTTAAATATATCAGATTGTTATTTCCTTTGAATGTCACATTGTCAAAATATGCCGATCACTAATTGATTTCCCCAAAAATATATTACGGGTATAAAGCTAAGAGAAACGAATTCCTCCGCCACCAACATAAATACGTTTGGAGAGATCAATGTACGTGATCGGGTTAGATATACTCTGTCAGACATTCGTCCAAACAAGTTGTTCTGGGATTGAACAAACCGAAGGCACTATTCCGTAAATCCGTCTTAGGCAATTTCTACCTAGGATTTACAGGACAGCCCTTGCAAAACTTCATCTTTGATTGTCTTCAATAATCTCTGACTCGTAATGATCGAATTTGAAGTGGAATATATATTCCGGACTACTCAAAATAATCAACGTTAATATCTTTTAGGGTCAAGTGATACTTAAGGAACAAATTATTATAATCCAATTCGATATTTCAATTTATTTGTTCTTGATTTGATTTCAAAACTCGTTCCTTGGCTTAAAATAGTTATCGTCTCAAGTCGACTAAATTCTAATAGCATTCACTGTTTATTTCAAAATATTTGAATTCAACATAATGCAGCAATATAGATAGTTAACTACCTCCCGATAATTACGACATACCATCGATTCAACCCATCAGAATATAATTACATTCTCGGTCTTGAGAATGCTTGAATAATATATCCTTTCTTTATTTTTAAATTATTCAAAAAGGATAATTTAATCACTACTTAAATTACATAATTTTTTTATTATAGATGAACGTTACTTCACATTTTATTTCGATGACTTCTATTTGTTATTACAAAGTCAATTATATTACTTCCTATACATATAAGTATTTATTTATTTATTTATTTGTCGTAAATTTTAGTTTTCCATTCATTTCCGACTAAAAATAATTATCGACTTAAGTCGATACAATTCAAATAATATTTCAACATCACGATACAACACACTGACTGTCAAACATTGTCCAATGGTCACAATCATGTGGTTGATCATAATTCAACAAATCATATTTGAATCAAGTTCTCGATCTTGAGGATGACTGCATATATCTCCTTCTTTATTTATTCAAATTATTCAGAATGAATAATTTAACTATCTCTTTAATTAATCACAACTTTGGTTAATAAATTTTATATGAACGTTTGACTCCATATTTGTTTTGATGGTTTCTATTTTATATTTAGTTTTATTGTTACGGAATTAATACAACTATACTATTTCATACATTCATATATATAAATTTATATTGAACTTTATTTTAATAACCATTGTTATAAAATTTTGGAAGTTAAAATAGAAACAATTTATTTTATTCTTTAATTTACCTACATTGACTTCTCTTTCTTTTCTATACTTTCTTCTATATTTTTCCCATTTTACTTCGGCCCAACCCCAGATACTCTCCCCTTCTTATTTCTTATTTTCTTAGATTTTCTATTTTAGTTTCGTTGGCCCAACAACCGGCCAATATCCTTTTTGTCCATTCCCCTTTTCTTTTTCTTTATTTTCCATTTCCCTTTTCTTGGCCCATAACCTAATATCCATCTCTCTTTTGATTTCTTCTACAATTCTTCATCCGCTTCTCCTTTCACGTCCCTTCTTTCTTTGCGTTGCCTTTTCTCCTATCCTTTACTTCTCTTATCTCTATTTCCTTTGTTTTCTTCTCTATGGCCCAAACAAACCCATCTTCTCTTGGCCCACCAACCTCTTCTCCTTTCCTTGCGTTGATTTTCTGTTAAATGTATGAGCTGTGTATCCAAATATACTCAAACAATCAAAGAACCAAATGTCCTCACATATTATACATTATAACGATGCATAGTGAAATACTATTTACAGAACTTCTCAGGCTCAATATTTGTAAACGGTGACGTGCTCCTTCTCCGTAGCTTAAACTGACCAGCAGCAAAGGCATGGAGTACTAATCAGCTCCATATGTTCCCTTTTAAACTAATATTTGTTCTCTCTTCCTCACTAATCCTTGCTACTCCTTTCCTTTTTCCTGTGTATATTGTACGATACTTGTGTGCACATGCACACACATCCGTGTCCCCATACACCGATCACACCCATACCCACTAAGGCAACACCATTATTCGAGTTGATCCATGCACCCGGATCTGACCCCGATCATCTCGACCAACCATTCATTTATTCTCCTTAATGTGATGGCAATGCCTTGCGCCAAGAAGTTCAATCCTAATCTTAATGGAAGTTCAATCTTAAACTGGAGTATATTCTTTCTCAGTTCAATATCTTACCTCTCCTCAAATGCTAAATTCACTTATACCAATATAGATAATAGATCTATATCAGATGCAAATGCTTTTGTCCTCCTTATGTGCACATATAACTTAGATTACAATTATGTATTTCTAGTAATTGTACTGCATTCTGTAAGTACCATGAACACTCAACTGATGCTTATATGAATAAGGCATAACATAATTCTCATATAAAACTGTTTCACACAGGATGCTGGAGAATGTTTAATTAGAAAATAATAATTTCAACCAAAAGATTGCTATCTGCAGAGAACTATCCCCAAAACCTTCGTTACCTAAGTCATTACTGCTACCACCATGTAGCCTGGTTTTCGATCAAACTTCACCAATCCGACATTGACCCTTGGTCGCACCTCTTCATCAAATTTTGGCCAACTCGGTTCATCACTGATCGTGTAATTCATCGCCAAAGTTGGCTATAAAAAAAACAGTATCCAGAACCTTGTCTTCACATCAAACTCATCCCTTACCTATTATAAAAATATTTTGATATTTTTCCTACTTCATCTAACCCTCTATGCTCCTTCCGATTCAACCCCGTGCCCTACGATTTTCTAGTTCGCCATTATTTCTCATTCTCAGATCAACTAGAAAATCTCCTTAACCAAGACCTTAAAAATCATGAATCTTTCACCTAAAATCATGTTTCCTTCATATGAAACCAGTACTTTAAATCCAAATTTAAAATGGTCGAAAATCTATGTTTTTATCCTTCTTTTTCTGCAAAAGTTACATAATATGTGATTTATATCTTCTCGGAAGTATTTTTAAGCTATGCCATAGATCTAATAAAACAACTTACTTGTTGAAATAAGGTCCAACAACTTGACTAGAATATAAACTAAGAATTTGAAGTGTGACAAATAAAAATGGTTACCAGTAATAGTTAAGCTAAGAATGTCATGGTTTTTTACTCAAGCATAAAACTGATCTGTGACGACCCCAAACTCCCGTTCCATGGTGGCAAGGGTAATCTTTGGAATATAACACATAAGCAAAAAACAGCAGAACAGAAATATAGAATTACACCAAATAATATACAAAAAAATATATTGGATAAATATAATCATCAGAGTTACACAGTATAAAGGATCACACTTAGTCCAATATACAGTTTCAGCTTTATATAAAATGTCTACAGCGGAATCAAACATAATATACATAACAGGAGCAGAACAACATAAAAGATGTGATAGAATCCATCTTCTGCTCCATAGCTATCCAAAAATAGCCTACTCAAACCTGAATACAAGGCTTCCCGAGTAGAAAATAGGGCACTCGAGTTTGCAAGTGAAACAAACTATGAGTCATTCATGGGATTGGTACGAGAAATATATTTAACATATTTTATAATAAAGCCAATCACAGGACCACGCCACTAACGCAGAACGGGTTTACTCCATTGGACTGCCAGTGCTTAAAACAAGTAAATCATTTAAACATCGCAATGCTTTTTAGAAAAATGAAGCCATTATAAGACTCAGGTCCCATCACACAATGCAAAGCAAACCGGAGGATAGAGTTTTACCTTATAATGGCCAAAATATGCTTGATACGTATAAAACAAAAGCATTTGATATTATTACTAGTGTTTATATGTTTCACAAACAATTTCAATCGTAAGTATCAATCATAGATGTCATAAGTGCCCCATACTACTATGTCACCATATATAGGTTTACAATCAAAACCGCACGATGTCGTATTTGGAAATTGGATTTCCGTCATGAACCAAGGCAAGGGATCGTCCTTACCGCTTCGAGACTATCTAGCCCGAGCCTCAGGATCAGAACTCGAGTGGCCCTTGGATCATCAGGGCCGGTCCACACGAAGTGGATTAAAATGTCTGAACACTGCGTTTCCCCGCCATATGGGGCGTAAATCTGGTCTGTATAAAGACCATCCATTGGCTCCGCAGAGACCGAAATAACCGAGGTGCCTCGATATCCATCATCCACATAAGTAACACATCAAGGCTTGTAAAACACCGACAACGCTCCTAGCTAGAAGGAAACGCATGCCTTCCCTGAGGTCCTCTCCCGTTTCTGGTTCATACCGGGGTGTGAGGCTCGCGAATCAACGCTATACACAAAGCTATGCTATTTAAAGCCGTGCTTTGATCATCAACCACAAGACTCTGCTTTTCAATAAAAACCTTGATCATAGCATCTCTGCATGTCAAGTTGTCAATCTACAACGTCAGACACATATCCTTTTGCAAGTTCGTTCTGGGTCTGAACGAAACCGGAGGCACCTTATTCCTCGTCCCATAAGTCCAATACAGGAGAAAGGCCCTCGCACATCCGAACGATCAAAAAGTACGTCCAGACAACCACCACTGTAACCCCTTCAGGGCAGCAACTCCCATAAAAGGCATCAATAGCCATCCATTCGATGTGAAGATCATCGGTCTTGCACCGTCTTCATATCTTCGACTTCTAATCGTCGACCAATTATTTGAAATGAGATTTAACTCAGCCTTTTCAAATAATTCATGTATATTTAGAATTCAAATCAATTCATTTCCATGGTTAAATTATTTGACATCCATAATTCAGTTCATTAATATAATTTCCATATCAAACACATTCAACCATCAAATATCCAATAAACCGAGTCAATTCGGTTTATTTCCATTCCATATCGTTTATAATATTTTATAACGATTTATCGCTATTTTTATT
Source organism: Allium sativum (assembly GCA_030737875.1). Taxonomy (NCBI): domain Eukaryota; kingdom Viridiplantae; phylum Streptophyta; class Magnoliopsida; order Asparagales; family Amaryllidaceae; genus Allium; species Allium sativum. The sequence goes on from CM060918.1 coordinate 549,409,696, forward strand.
TATTTAAAAATAGCCAATTTATTTAAACGGCGCTTCAGGCCATAACGCGGCCATGGAGCTGTTTTTCCTCAAATTTGATTGACATATATATGAAAATCTAACCATTGGATCTATACAAATTTTATATCATTGGAAAGATCTTTTCAAAACGGACCCAATGGTTCCAGTTTTGGGAAAAATCCAACGGTCGGATCTCCTGGTACAATCATTTGAAGTTACGATTTCAAAATACGAACTACAGGGTCGTTATTCGATTTATTTTAATTAATTATATATACATATATATATATAATTCATTCTGGCACTGTTTTCATTCAGATTTGAATTAAACATTTCACATAAACTAACCTTTGGATCTTTACAAATTTGGTATCGTTGGAAAGATATTTTCAAAGCGAACCCAATGGTTTCGGTTTCAGGGAAATCCGATGGTCGGGTTTCTCGATATAATCGTTTAAAATCACGATTCCAAAACACGAACTGCCGCGTTGTTACTCGTTTTAATTTAATTATATTTATATATATATAATCCGTTCTACGATTTCCAAACCATTTTCATTTCATATAAGTGGTAAAAATATTATTTTTAGCCAACAAATATTTATTTCAACACCTGGCTATTTTTAGCACATCATATATATATATATAATAAAAATGAGAATTTGTTAAAACAATTTATTTCAAACATGAATATTTTATATACTTCGTACATACAATAAAAATTTTATTTTTATCGTTCAAACAATTTATTTCAAACATGAATATTTTATATACTTCGTACATACAATAAAAATGTTATTATTTTTTTATTCTTCAAACAATTTATTTCAGACATGAATATTTAATATACATGAATATTTCAGAAAATTTCAGTATTACAACGACAGGGTATTTAGTACCGACACCGCGTCAAGCACGGCTCCTCTACTATCCTTGGCCTTGCAGCTTTACAATATTTTCATTTCAATAATTTCCACCATATCATTCATTTTCACAATACCATTAATATACCACAAACACAACCAATGTTGTTACAACCACAATCAATCATATCAAACATTCGCATTTTTTGTAACCAAATTTCGCGTCAACCAAAATCCAAACAATCACAACCAATATATGTCGTCCATGGTCTGTGGACGAGGGGAGTATAGGTATACATATATATAAATATATACACGCATATAAATATATTTCCATTTCATTTCAAATCCATTTCAGCTCCATTCAACGCACATATGATTTTTACAACATATATACAACTTATACATCGCACATATAATTTATACAATGCTTATACATGAGGTGTACAATGCTTATATAACTTATACATCGATTATATAATTTATATATCGCCATTCCATTCAAATTTTAATTTAGAAATCTCACATTGGGTTCCACTCCTCCAAAAATTGTAGGAAGCTCCAAAAATTCTCCGATCTCTTCTAGAATGTAGAAGACATCGCCACGAGTCCAATGTCTCTTGTTTCACTGGATTTCGACAACATAGCAAAAAGATATGATGTTTATAGTGAAATCATAATTCATAGCGCTTTAAAGTGCTATAATCAGTTTAATTTATTTAAACCGTTACCTCAGCTGAAAGGTTCCAAACTAGGTTTTGATTTTTCGTGCAATCTATAGCACGATAGGAGGATCGGCTTGTACAGCATCGAAGGGGGTGGAGTCGCGCTCCTGCGCATGGTGGAAGGCCCCACTTTGATGCAGCAGGGAGGGCACGGCGGCGGGATGAAGTCTCCGACTTCGGGGACCTGTAACTCAATGAATTCACAACGATAAAATACAATCCTTATATGGATTTGAAGCTCTCAAGGAGTACTACAAAAACCTCCAAAGGAGCAGTCGATTCTAATACGTGGATTTGGAGTTGTGGAGGAGAGAAGATTTGATGGTGTTTCCTCCGTATATCGCGATGCGTCGGGGAGAGAGAAATTATATATTTTTTTTATAAAAAATCTGATTGGCCCGTGCTATTTATAATTCCAAAAATATCTGTTTTTCCAAACGAACTCCAATTCAAACTCAACGACTGTCGTCCCTAGCTAAATACCCCCATTCCAGACACAATGGAATATGTTTCGTAGGCCCATTCGACTGTTTCAATTAATTATTCTTCAAATTAAAAGATAAAACATTCAAATATGGATTTGAACGTACATTTCAATTTGTCGGGGCCACATACTGATTCCAAAAATTCCAGAAAAATAAATCTAGCTATGTTTGGACGATACGGTCCTAAGATAACTAATTTCGTCGAACTTGGAGACCGTTTGAAAAATGTCCATTTTCTGGTCGATCCAAATCAAATAAAATTAACCAAACACGTTTTCTTTTGCCACGCTCACATATTAACTCCAAAAATTATGGAATTTGGAATTTAGCAATAATTTAACATTCCGAATCCAACAAAAGTGGTTTCGTCAAAAACGGAGGTCGTTTGCAAAATGCCCATTTTATGGGCTATATTTATTCCATAACGACCATTCTGAAAATTCATTCAGCCATAACTTTTGATTCCCGCTATGAAATTTCGATTTTCAGATTCGTTAGAAAGATATTCTTAAATAGATTTAAATATTTTTGGTTTCACTAAAATCCGTTTTATTTTGCCTCCTGTACAGTCAGTCAAAGTTCGAATTCAAACTACCGCGCCATTTCAGGCCTTGTTTTATAATTAAAATAAATATTTATATTCCAACATCGATTCAAATAAATATATACGTTCTAATTCTATTCAAAGAATATTTCTTGTCGTTATTATTTAAAATAATTCATTTTAAATATCCAAAATTCAATAAAATTGCCAAAATAAAAATTTTAAATTGGTTCTGATTTTCCGGGTTGTTACAATCTCCTACACTTAAAATCTTTTCGTCCCCGAAAAGGAACGGAGCTGAAAGTTGTTTAACTAACCAACTCAAATTTCATTATGGCTTTCATTTTTCAACTTTTCAGTATCTAAGAATTTTCTAATTCTTCAAAAATTTGGCTAACACCCTAAATTTTCGAAAAATTTCGCCATAACCTCCTTTGTATGGGGAGGGTGTAATGACCCGCGTTTTCAGTGATATAATAATTAATTAATTTAATTATTTAAAAGGTGATTAAGAGGATTAAATGGTCGTTTAATTAAGTAACTTGGAATATTCAATTAATAATTAATGATACTAGACTCGTTTTGGAAAAATGCTTTCAAAAATATATTTTTGGTAAAATATTGATAAAATGAGCGAAAATCGTTTTATCAATAAATGGCTATTTTCTCAGTAAAAGTTGTTGAAAATTGTAGTGAATGTCTCGTTAGGAAAGTGATTAGCAAATAAAAATATTTTTAGTATTTATGGTTAACTAAATATCTGGATGATGTCATGTATGACATAGGCAAGATATTTAGGAAAATGAGCAAATAAGGAAAGTGAACAAAAATAGTAATACTTCATTTGAAAGAAATGAGCAAATAAGGAAAATGAGCAAATAAGGAAAATTGAGCAAATAAGGAAAATGAGCAAAAATAGTAATACTTCATTTGAAAGAAATGAGTAAATAAGGAAAATGAGCAAATAAGGAAAAATGAGCAAATAAGGAAAGTGAGCAAAAGTAGTAATACTTCATATGAAAGTTAGGGTTTTAAGGGCATTTTGGTCTTTTCCCATTCACTTTTCTTTTCCTATATAAGGAGGGGTATGCCTCCTTATTTCTTACACAAAATTCCAAAGCTTAATGAAGCTTTTTAATGGTTTCTCTTCATCTTCTTCCTCTTCCTTACTAACTTTTTCAAACTATACTCAAACCAACTCCAGATCAACTCAAACTTTGAGTGTAGCCTTCTTGTGCCATTACTAGACCTTCTAGCAAGTTTGAAGTTGAAATTTCCAAGTCCTTCTCTATTTTCCATCTTTGGCCGTGAGCTTTATAAGGAGGGAAAGCAAGGAAAGGAAGGAGGTTGCTAGCTTGGATCTTTGTTCTTATTCTTGGATCTTTACTCTTATTCTTGGTTCGTGGATTTGCGTAGGATTAAGGTGTGTTTACTCACTATTTTGGACAGCGAACATAAACCCTTTTGCTTGTATTTAACTATGCTTAAAGTTGCTTGAATGTTAGTAACTTATGTTAAAAATGTTAACTTGATTCTTACTTTAAAAGTAAGCGACATATGTGATCCATGTTAATGGATTGGAATGGACTTGAATGGACTTGGATTTAGGCGTGAATTGACTTGTATAACAAGTGGAATGGATTTGAAACAAAGCACATAAGTATTAGTTGGTAATTGACATATTATGGACTTAAACTTAAAAGTGCACCTATAGCGATAGTCGCTATACATGTAGTTTGAATTGTTGTGTTTTAACACTTTGTGTGGAACTTTATAATGACATCTTTAGTAATTATCTTATCATATTAATGTTGAATTACTTACTTGTTTATTGAATATCGTGGTTACTGTGCTTGATTCTAATAAGCTGACGAGTAGGCTAATCGATCTGTGAGTGTCAAGAATGCGGTGTCTAGGCAAGGGGTGATATGCAACCAGTGCTCTAACTTACCTGGTCTCACTCTTGACCGAGGGATAGTTAAGTTGATAATGTCGGAAACGAGTTAAGTGTACGAACTGTGATTTCTATAAGCATAAAATGGTTTTGGGTTTGTTGTGACAATGTGTTAATTACATTCGTCTTTAACCCCATCAGATTATATCATCCAAGTAAAATAATTGAATCTTTAAACAAATGTTTAAAGATAATTGTAAAGATTTGTTTTGGGTTTGTTGTAAACAGTGTTTTAGTAACACTTGTTTTTAAACCCTTGGAATATGTAAAACTCGAATATATGATTTAATGATTTTTAATATACTTAGATCTTTAATAACTGATTTTAAAGATAGAAACAAGTATATGAATCTTTCAGGATAAAGATATCGAATATGGTGTTTAACTTATAAAAGAGAAGAGGTTCTTTATTAAACAATGGTTTTAACCTCTTCGATTATATGAAAGGAAATCTTAGAAATTGAATTGTAGATATACTTATACCGAAGGGATAAGTATATGAATACGTTTTGAAGTATTGAAGTTAGAGTTAATCACTTAGAGTTAACCAGTTAGAGTTAATCACTTAGAGTTAACCAGTTAGAGTTAATCACTTAGAGTTAATCACTCAGAGTTAATCACTTAGAGTTAACCAGTTAGAGTTAACCTGATAAAGTTAATAAATTTTGGTTAATCCAAATGAGTTGCCATTTAGCACGACTGCTAGCGTAATTCGCAGGGCTGCAGATAGCCTACGGTGGTCGGATGTTTCCTGAGGGAATCAGGCGTAACCATTGTGATCGCTGCGATTTAGAGTTAAGCAAATGGTGTTAAATCAAATATTAGTTAAATGAACTAGACTAATTCAAATAGAGTTAATCAAATGGTGTTAAATATATTGAGTTAAACAAAAAATTAGAAACTGACTAGAGATTAATAAGTTGAATGGTTTCCTAAGTATCGATCTGATGTTGGTTTCGGCCTTCGGGGTTTATACTTAGGAAGTTGTTCTCTTGTTAGTTTATAGTTAGAGTCTGATGGATGTGGAAGAATAGTGATACGTAATTAAGCCATGGAAATGTTTTCCAGTGTTAATAACGTATATTTTCTAAAAGTAGAAAATGGGGAAATATATATATATATATATTAATATTAATATATATATGTTTGATGATTGATCGATATAATTTCCATCTAGAAATAATATTGTTGTTTGCACACTTGTTTTTCTTTGATAGTTAACTCACCGACTATCGAAGTTTTTGACCATTTTAACGTTGTTATTATGGAGAGACCGGTCGGATTATTATCCGAAGAACCACTCTGTATTGGCATGAGCATTGCGAATCAAGTATGCTGAATATATTGAAACGGAGTAAAGTGCAAGGGCTGTTGTATAAATCTTAGATAACAATTGCCTAAGATGAATGTACGGAACAGTACCTTCGGTTTGTCCAGTCCTAGGACAACTTGTATGGACGAAGGTCTGACAGAGTATATTTGGTAAATCGCACAAGTTGATCGTTTTAAACGTATTTACGTTGGTGGCGGAGGAATTCTTTTCTCTTAGCTTTATACCCGTGATATTTTTGGATAAGTTAAGTTGTGATTTGGCGGGTATGACGATGTGACATTCTAAGTGAATAAAGATGTGACATGTCGGAGATAAGCGTAGCTTCTAGCCTCACAACCGGGAAATGACAGAAATCGGGCAGGCAGCATGGCTATGTTGGTCGCACCTATTAGGGTGTATAATCACCTGATCTAGAGTTTCATTTACTTCTAAAAATCTATTGTGGATGCTGTCCCATTCGGGAAACGGCTGCTGATCCCAACCGTTGGTGATATACATTTCATACACTCAAGCGAAATGAGTGGTCGGTCATGTGTGGCCGGGTTGCAAGATGTTCTTGTTGAACCCAGTGTATTCCTCTCTAGAGATACACTAGCGAAAGGTGGTTCCATACCTTGTCATAGTTGGAAATCCATTACCCAATACGTGCTTGTGGTTTTGATTGTATACTCTTTATGTAGAACGTGAGATGAAAGCGTTTCTGCTAGATGATTATTATATTGTGGTTGATAGACATTATTATAATATCAATGAGTTTTGATATATAAAGTTTATTTTGGATTCTCATAAGGGAAAAACCCGTTCCGTTATACAGCGTGGTCTTATGAGATATCGTTGTGTTGCTCAAACTGTTTTTACTCACACCAGTCCCATGACTGACCCGGAGTTTATTTTGTTTTGTTTTCCCTAAACTCTTTGGTGCTCAATTTTGTATGAGCAGTCAAGTAGTCAGGATTTACAGATACTTGAAGAGCTGGAGCAGGAGGCTTCAGGATTATATAGCTATTATTATTCCGCTGTGTTGTAAGTGTTGTACTTGATAATGATATATATATTCAAGTACAGATTTATATTTCAAAGTTATGTTATATTTTATTCGTTCCGTTGTGAGGTTCGTGTTACTCTGATGATGTTGTTATCTTCTTCTTCTTCTATTCTAAGTTTCTATCTTATCTATTCTCACCCTCTAATTTCTTTCATTAACTATTCGGTTATTTTCGGTCCATGGATGTTCGATATGTGTTATATATCGGATAACCAAGATCGCTAAAAACCAGGTCGTTACAGTTGGTATCAGAGCTTAAGGTTAAGTAATTACCTTGGCTCTGTGGCGTGACTCGGTAGAGATGGGGTTAGTATTACCTTAGATTGAGTTTGAGTGTATACATATGAGAGCGTATTTGTTATTCAATATAAAGTGAATTTATATTGTGGAGATTTATTGGTTGAGTTGTTTACAGGTTCTGGTCGATCAGTTTGATCCATTGTGTCGGTAGGAGTTTATAAACACTCGAATACGATGAACCGTCATGGTATGTTTTGAAAAGAGGGTAAATGAAATAATTTTACCCAAAGTATATTTGTTATTATAATCGAGTAAGATTATAATGGAGATGGTTATATATGTATATATATATATATAACCCAATAAAATTCACATAAGTGAAATGAATTGAATTAAATCTGAAATTAGAATCAGAATGGGGATTAAAATTCCTAGAATTTGAAAAGGTGTTTGTAAATGGAATTAAATTGAGTATAAGAGAATTTTAAGTTCCTGGGAGATTTTGAAAACATTTTTCAAACTGAAAGTGATATAGTATTGAACTCACCTTGATAGCTGGAAAATAGATTGTGATGATGAATCTAGACATCATCAGTGTTCATTTTCGAGTTCTAAGTGACGGATTACTACCAAAGATTTTGTTTTTGGAATTGTTTTGAGAAAACAAGTTATTTAGAAATTCAAAGGCTTTGAATTGGTATTACGATTTCAAATTAATTTGAAATGAACCCAGGGATTTAAAATTTTAGAATTTAAATACTTAAAATGTTAAATGGATTGAGATGGTATAAGTAAAAATAAATTAAGATTTAACTTGAACTAAGTTAAATAAAACTGAATTTGATTAGAGAATAATCTGGAATGGAATTGAGTTGATGACTTAAGAGTTTAGAATCAAGAATATTACTTGAGTTTGAAATGGATTTTGGCTTGAGTATAAACGAATGATTAGATTTAATAATAAATCAATTGGAGTTTGATTATAATGACATTGTTATATGTTGAGTTGGTAGCAGATGGAAGGGAAATATTGATATGCCCGATAAAAAGGTTCAATTTTATATTTGATATGAGTTTGGAATTTATTAGCCGAATTAGCAAGCAGCTTGGCTATTTGATTTTCTTTTGGGTTGGAGAAGGCCTAGAGTGGCAAGTTGTGGTTTTACCGATAGGGCTGTACAAAGGAGGTTATGGCGAAATTTTTCGAAAAGTTAAGGCATTAGAAAATTTTCAGGATTTTTGAAAATTTTCGTTGTTAAAAAAAAATTAATAAATATTTAATTGAAATTAAATTGGTTCAGTTGAAAGTGGAGTTAAGAAGTGGACAAATAAGTTCTGACCAGTCGATAGGGTTTGTTTCCTACCTTAGCAATTTCGAGGACGAAATTATTTTAAGTGGGGAAGAATGTAATGACCCGCGTTTTCAGCGATATAATAATTAATTAATTTAATTATTTAAAAGGTGATTAAGAGGATTAAACGGTCGTTTAATTAAGTAACTTGGAATATTTAATTAATAATTAATGATACTAGACTCGTTTTGGAAAAATGCTTTCAAAAATATATTTTTGGTAAAATATTGATAAAATGAGCGAAAATCGTTTTATCAATAAATGGCTATTTTCTTAGTAAAAGTTGTTGAAAATTTTAGTGAATGTCTAATTAATCATTAGGAAAGTGATTAGCAAATAAAAATATTTTAGTATTTATGGTTAACTAAATATCTGGATGATGTCATGCATGACATAGGCAAGATATTTAGGAAAATGTGCAAATAAGGAAAGTGAACAAAAATAGTAATACTTCATTTGAAAGAAATGAGCAAATAAGGAAAATGAGCAAATAAGGAAAATTGAGCAAATAAGGAAAATGAGCAAATAAGGAAAAATGAGCAAATAAGGAAAATGAGCAAAAATAGTAATACTTCATTTGAAAGAAATGAGCAAATAAGGAAAATGAGCAAATAAGGAAAAATGAGCAAATAAGGAAAATGAGCAAATAAGGAAAGTGAGCAAAAGTAGTAATACTTCATATGAAAGTTAGGGTTTTAAGGGCATTTTGGTCTTTTCCTATTCACTTTTCTTTTCCTATATAAGGAGGGGTATGCCTCCTTATTTCTTACACAAAATTCCTAAGCTTAATGAAGCTTTTTAATGGTTTCTCTTCATCTTCTTCCTCTTCCTTACTAACTTTCTCAAACTATACTCAAACCAACTCCAAATCAACTCAAACTTTGAGTGTAGCCTTCTTGTGCCATTACTAGACCTTCTAGCAAGTTTGAAGTTGAAAATTCCAAGTCCTTCTCTATTTTCCATCTTTGGCCGTGAGCTTTATAAGGAGGGAAAGCAAGGAAAGGAAGGAGGTTGCTAGCTTGGATCTTTGTTCTTATTCTTGGATCTTTACTCTTATTCTTGGTTCTTGGATTTGCGAAGGATTAAGGTGAGTTTACTCACTATTTTGGACAGCGAACATAAACCCTTTTGCCTGTATTTAACTATGCTTAAAGTTGCTTGAATGTTAGTAACTTATGTTAAAAATGTTAACTTGATTCTTACTTTAAAAGTAAGCGACATATGTGATCCATGTTAATGGATTGGAATGGACTTGAATGGACTTGGATTTAGGGGTGATTGACTTGTATAACAAGTGGAATGGACTTGAAACAAAGCACATAAGTATTAGTAGGTAATTGACATATTATGGACTTGAACTTAAAAGTGCACCTATAGCGATAGTCGTTATACATGTAGTTTGAATTGTTGTGTTTTAACACTTTGTGTGGAACTTTGTAATGACATCTTTAGTAATTATCTTATCATATTAATGTTGAATTACTTACTTGTTTATTGAATATCGTGGTTACTGTGCTTGATTCTAATAAGCTGACGAGTAGGCTAATCGATCTGTGAGTGTCAAGAATGGGGTGTCTAGGCAAGAGGTGATATGCAACCAGTGCTCTAACTTACCTGGCCTCACTCTTGACCGAGGGATAGTTAAGTTGATAATGTCGGAAACGAGTTAAGTGTACGAACTGTGATTTCTATAAGCATAAAATGGTTTTGGGTTTGTTGTGACAATGTGTTAATTACAATTGTCTTTAACCCCCTCAGATTATATCATCCAAGTAAATATAATTGAATCTTTAAACAAATGTTTAAAGATAATTGTAAAGATTTGTTTTGGGTTTGTTGTAAACAGTGTTTTAGTAACACTTGTTTTTAAACCCTTGGAATATGTAAAACTAGAATATATGATTTAATGATTTTTAATATACTTAGATCTTTAATAACTGATTTTAAAGATAGAAACAAGTATATGAATCTTTTAGGATAAAGATATCGAATAAGGTGTTTAACTTATAAATGAGAAGAGGTTCTTTATTAAACAATGGTTTTAACCTCTTCGATTATATGAAAGGAAATCTTATAAATTGAATTGTAGATATACTTATACCGAAGGGATAAGTATATGAATACGTTTTGAAGTATTTAAGTTAGAGTTAATCGCTTAGAGTTAACCAGTTAGAGTTAATCACTTAGAGTTAACCAGTTAGAGTAAATCACTTAGAGTTAACCAGTTAGAGTTAATCATTAGAGTTAACCAGTTAGAGTTAATCACTTAGAGTTAATCACTCAGAGTTAATCACTTAGAGTTAACCAGTTAGAGTTAACCAGATAAAGTTAATAAATTTGGGTTAATCCAAATGAGTTTCCATTTAGCACGACTGCTAGCGTAATTCACAGGGCTATAGATAGCCTACAGCGGTCGGATGTCTCCTGAGGGAATCAGGCGTAACCATTGTGATCGCTGCGATCTAGAGTTAAGCAAATGGTGTTAAATCAAATATTAGTTAAATGAACTAGACTTATTCAAATAGAGTTAATCAAATGGTGTTAAAGATATAGAGTTAAACAAAAAATTTAGAAACTGACTAGAGATTAATAAGTTGAATGGTTTCCTAAGTATCGATCTGATGTTGGTTTCGGCCTTCGGGGTTTATACTTAGGAAGTTGTTCTCTTGTTAGTTTATAGTTAGAGTCTGATGGATGTGGAAGAATAGTGATACGTAATTAAGCCATGGAAATGTTTTCCAGTGTTAATAACGTATATTTTCTAAAAGTAGAAAATGGGGAAATATATATATATATATATATATATATATATATGTTTGATGATTGATCGATATAATTTCCATCTGGAAATAATATTGTTGTTTGCACACTTGTTTTTCTTTGATAGTTAACTCACCGACTATCGAAGTTTTTGACCATTTTAACGTTGTTAATATGGAGAGATCGGTCGGATTATTATCCGAAGAACCACTTTGTATTGGCATGAGCATTGCGAATCAAGTATGCTGAATATATTGAAGACGGAGTAAAGTGCAAGGGTTGTTGTATAAATCTTAGATAACAATTGCCTAAGATGAATGTACGGAACAGTACCTTCGGTTTGTCCAGTCCCAGGACAACTTGTATGGACGAAGGTCTGACAGAGTATATTTGGTAAATCGCATAAGTTGATCGTTTTAAACGTATTTACGTTGGTGGCGGAGGAATTCTTTTCTCTTAGCTTTATACCCGTGATATTTTTGGATAAGTCAATTTGTGATTTGGCGGGTATGACGATGTGACATTCTAAGTGAATGAAGATGTGACATGTCTGAGATAAGCGTGGCTTCTAGCCTCACAACCGGGAAATGGCAGAAATCGGGCAGGCAGCATGGCTATGTAGGTCGCACCTACTAGGGTGTATAATCACCTGATTTAGAGTTTCATTTACTTCTAAAAATCTATTGTTGATGTTGTCCCATTCGGGAAACGGCTGCTGATCCCAACCGTTGGTGATATACATTCAATACACTCAAGCGAAATGAGTGGTCGGTCATGTGTGGTCGGGTTGCAAGATGTTCTTGTTGAACCCAGTGAATTCCTCTCTAGAGATACACTAGCGAAAGGTGGTTCCATACCTTGTCATAGTTGGAAATCCATTACCCAATACGTGCTTGTAGTTTTGATTGTATACTCTTTTTGTAGAACGTGAGATGAAAGCGTTTCTGCTAGATGATTATTATATTGTGGTTGATAGACATTATTAAAATATCAATGAGTTTTGATATATAAAGTTTATTTTGGATTCTCATAAGGGAAAAACCCGTTCCGTTATACAGCGTGGTCTTATGAGATATCGTTGTGTTGGTCAAACTGTTTTAAACTGTTTTTACTCACACCAGTCCCATGACTGACCCGGAGTTTATTTTGTTTTGTTTTCTCTAAACTCTTGGGTGCTCAATTTTATACGAGCAGTCAAGTAGTCGGGATTTACAGATACTTGAAGAGCTGGAGCAGGTGGTTCAGGATTATATAGCTATTATTATTCTGCTGTGTTGTAAGTGTTGTACTTGATAATGATATGTATATTCAAGTACAGATTTATATTTCAAAGTTATGTTATATTTTATTCGTTCCGTTGTGAGGTTCGTGTTACTCTGATGATGTTGTTGTCTTCTTCTTCTTCTATTCTAAGTTTCTATCTTATCTATTCTCACCCTCTAATTTCTTTCATTAACTATTCGGTTATTTTCGGTCCACGGATGTTCGATATGTGTTATATATCGGATAACCAAGATCACTAAAAACCGGGTCGTTATAGAGGGGTTTGGAAATTTATTGGGTCGTATTAGGTACCCAATAAATCCTAAAAAGCATACACATATTTATAGTGATATATTCCGGTGTCCACATGGGAGTGTGTGTAGATCATAACTCCAGAGAATAAATTCTCGTCACCCTATAAATAGTTTTTGTGCCTTAATGACTAGAGAGACGTGTATATTGTCATCTCCAGAACCCGTGTGGGGTTTTTATTAATCTGGCAATTTACTGTTACATTTTATATAGTCCATATCAGTCTTCGGTTCAACCTGTAATATAGTCATCGCCATATAAGCCTCTCGCTTGTACGGTAAATCTTCAACCTCGTCACACAAGCTCCAAATGCTTATGTGGTATATGATAGGGTATGCTATCTTCAAGAAGTGTGCCATGTAGTATAGTTCAAAATTAATTATTGCTATCCTTTGGCGACGTTTATAATTTCACATAGAATAACCAGCACTTCTCATCCAGTGGCATTCACAGGAGTTGATATAATAATAAAATCGCGCATCCAACCCATTACGGTTTACCTATTTGTCGGGCACACAATTAAATTCTTTACTCAACAGCAAATCCATATACCTGTTTAAACATATATAATGTACATGCAAGTATTTCATTTAATTTTCAAATCAGTTCAATAATTAATTAAATTGGCATAAATTTACCCTTCATTCTCTTATTGATTAGATTAATTATCATTCCAATATTTTGATTAGTCAAATTCATAATCACACAACTCAAACAACAATCAATTTATTGATTAACTTTTCAAAAATTTAATAATTAATTCATATACACTTTTAAAATCAAATTTGCTAAGATCAGGCTATATAATTAAAAAATTTACATGCATGAAAAGGAAACAACAGCAAAGTAGAAAACAAAACGGAAATTCAAAATACCGTAAATGTACCTTGCACCAGAGTTAATCAGAGATATCCACTCTACAATCGGGATAGGCTTGCTTAATGCTCCCCTCAGTTTCCCAAGTACAGTCTCGCAGATCTCCACTCCGTTGCACTTTGACTAAGTGAACTTTCTTGTTCCTTAGCTCTTTAGTTTCTTTGCCAATAATCTTTATCGGCACTCTCCTCACTGCCAATTCTAGAGTAATTTCCAAATCTTGTTGCACAGCTTCTTCCACGACCAAGTCTGGATCTTGCACATGCTTTCAAAGTTGAGACACGTGAAACACATCATGTACTCCAGGCAACCAATCAGGCAATTGAACTCTATAAGCGAGAGTTCCTATCTTTTCGAGCACAAGAAATGGACCAATAAATCTGGGCGCCAACTTCCCTGTTTTGCCAAATCAGACTATTCCTCTCACCAGAGAAACGCTCAGATACACATAGTCACTAACAGAAAAAGCCAAATCTCTTCTTCTCGAATCTGCATAACTCTTCTGTCAGCTTTGAGCCGTTTGCAATCGCTTCTTAATGAAATTGACTTTGTCTGAAGCTTCGCGAATCATATCGGGTCCCAATATAAGTTCATTACCAGGTTCTACCCAACATGCGGGAGATCTGTATGGTCGACCATACAATGCTTCGAATGGTGACATTTGCAAGCTTGCTTGGTAGCTACTGTTGTATGAAAACTTGGCCAAATTCAAATGGTCTTCCCATGATCCGCCAAAATCAATAACCCAAGCCCGAAGTAAATCTTCAAGTATACAGTTCACCCTTTCAATTTGACCATCTGTTTGAGGATGATAAGCGGTGCTCAGGTTCAGTTTTGTTCCCAATTCTGCTTGGAATGCTTCCTAGAATTTACTAGCGAAAATCGGGTCACAATCACCAACGATACTCATGGGAACTCCATGCAGTTTAACAATTTCCTTAAAATAAATCTGTGCCAGACTAAGCGGTTCTATTCGATCTGACAGGTATGAAATGGACGGTCTTCGTGAAACGATCTACGATCACCCAAATATTGTCATTTCCTTTCTTAGTTCTGGGCAAACCATCTATGAAATCCATAGAAATTTGTTCCCACTTCCAATTTGGAATTTCCAATGGATGCATCAATCCAGCCAGTTTTTGTTGATCGCTTTTGAGTTGTTGACAGGTGGAACACCTACTAACATATATAGAGATATCTCTTTTCATCGCCTTCCACCAGAATGTTCGCTTGAGGTCATTATACATTTTACTAACCTCTGGATGGATACTCAGCTTGGACTTGTGACACTCATCCAATACTTCTATTTTGAGCTCAAGGATGTCGGGAACATAAATTCTCCCTTTCAATCTCAGAACTCCCGTGCTATCCACTTGGAATCTAGAGACTTTTCCCCTTTGAATTCTTTTGATCATCTCTTTAACAAAATTATCGTCTTTCTGAAGAATAGATATTTTATCCTTCAACGATGGTGTAATGATAAGATTGGCGATTATCACATTCTTTCTGCTGAGTGCATCAGCCATAACATTGGCTTTCCCCGGAGTATACAAAATATCAAGATCATATGCCGCGAGAAATTCTAGCCAAAGCTGCTGCCTCATATTCAGATCTTTCTGGGTGAATAAATACTTCAATGATTGATGATCGATATTTAATTTGAACTTCTCACCCAATAGATAATGTCTCCAGATTTTCATAGCAAACACGATGGTTAACAATTCAAGATCGTGAGTTGCATAATTCTTCTCATGCGGCTTCAACTAACAGCTAGCATAAGCGACTACTTGGCCTCTTTGCATTAATACTGCACTAAGACCTTCTTTAGAAGCATCTGTCCATACTTTCAAGTCTTGATTGCCATCGATAATTGTTAACACTGGAGCAGTTGTCAATCTTAACTTCAGCTCTTGGAAAGCTGTCTCACTTTCGGAAGTCCAATTGAATCTTGCGTGCTTCTTTATAAGCTTTGTTAAGGAACTAGATATCTTTGAAAAATCTTTAACGAACTTCCTATAATAACTAGCCAATCGAAGAAAACTTCGAACTTCTGTGGGAGTACTAGGCTGTTTCCAATCCTGAATAGCAGTGATTTTACTTGGATCTACAGAAATTCCTTCCTTTGATACGACGTGACCAAGGAATTTTATCTCTTCTTGCCAGAATATACATTTGGAAAATTTTGCCTTTAAAACATTTTTTCTCAGAATCTCTTACACCTGTTCCGAATGTTTTGCATGCTCGCTCTCTGACTTAGAGAAGATCAATATGTCATCAATGAAAACCAGTATGAATTTATTCAATACTTCTTTGAATAATCTGTTCATTAGATCGACAAAATACGCTGGAGCGTTACATAAGCCGAACGACATTACTAACCACTCATAGAATAAATCGGGACCTCTGAATGCTATCAGAGGGACACATTCCTCAGTAATACGAAGTTGATGGAAACCTGTAGCTAGGTACATTCGTGAAAATATTTGTGTGCCATTCAATCGATCCAATAAATCATCAATTCGCAACAATGGATATTTATTCTTTAAAGTCTGCTTGTTCATAATCTACACATAGTTGGAGAGTACCTTCTGTCTTTGGGACAAACACCACTACTGCTCCCCAATCAGAGAAACTAGGCCTGATCAGACCCTTCCATACAAGATGTCGAGTTTGATTGTCTAACTCTTCTTTTTCCTTCAATGTCATTCTTCAAATAGCGTGCACTACTGGCCTTGCATTCGGAATTAAAGCAATTTTGAAATCAATTTCTCTACGCAGAGGTAAGCTAACAACTTCTTCAAACACATCCGCATAATTCTTGATGATAGGAATATTTTCTATATCGACCGGAATATTCTCTGTAACGATAGGAATCTTTTCTATTTGAGCAGGAGAAACATCAAGAGCTGACCAAAAGTCTTTTCTATCCGAATTCGGACCTTCGCATGGTATGGTAATATAGTCCCCTGATTTAATCTTCGCCTTAACGACTCTGTCGGTGCATTTAACCTCAGCTTCATATTTGGTTAACTAATCCAATCCCAAAATAAGATCAAATTCGGTAAAATTCATGACGATCGCGATGGTAGGGAATCGATAACGGGAAAAAGAGACAGGCACCCCACAAATCCAACTAAGATTGAGGGAACCCCAAACCGGATTATGGAGAGTCATGGGTTCTTTAAGATTTTTCACTTTCAAATCCAATTTCTTAACGGCATTACTTGCAATAAAGCTTCGTGACGCGCCTGTATCAAATAGTACTTTAACTGGAATATCTTTGACAGTAAGCGTGCCTTCTAAAACATCTGGCCTCGCTTGACTGACTGAGGGTGCTGAAATTTCTGCCACTTCATTTACTTGTACTATTTTCGACTTCTTTAAGAGTTGGCAAACCTTTGAAAGATGACCAGTATGATGGCAAAGATTGCATTTTCTATTCTCTTGAAACTTGTTCTTGGATTTAGATCCATTCTTTCTCTGCATTTTCAAAGATTTGCATTTTCTAGACAAATGACCTCTCTGATTGCAGTTAAGGCATATGCAGTCGTTGCTGGTTCTTTCTCAGATTTAACCTTTTTCCTTTTGACTCTAGGCTTCTTCCTAACCTCAGACTTCGTACTTGCCTCAGGCTGCGTACTCGCCTCTGTGCTATCAATTTCGAATTTCCTTTTGTTGCTAGAATTACATTCCTCTTCGTCTTCCAAAATACCTTGCTTATCCAGATCTTCATACTAGTAAGCCATGTATATCATTTCATAAAAAGGAAGTTGCACATGTGTAGTTACACTACTTTGATACTTTCTTTGGAGCGCGTTAATAAACCTAAGATTCTTCCTCTTTGGATTTTGAATTAGATGCGTGGCAAAACGAGAAAATTCATTGAATTTCTTATGATATTCCGGAATGGTCATATCTCCTTGTATCAGATAGTAGAATTCATCATATAGCCGATCAGTTGCTTCTGGAGGAATAAATCTTTCATTGAAAATTTCTTTAAATCTATCCCAAGTAATATTACCATCTGGATTATCCCTAATGATAGTTTCCCACCAGATTAAAGCTTCGTCTTTGAGTGCCCAAGATGCCAGTAATCTTTTCTGATCATCTCTCAGCCTTGAACCTTCAAAAATTCTCTCAGTAGAGAACATCCATGCTTGTGTTTCAATAATGGATTCTTTGCCCAAGAATGGTACTCCACCCATATTTCGATACTTCTTTAATAGAGCTTTAATATCTGGTTCTGCCCTACCTCTTCTTCTTCTGCCACTCATTTTCTATGTCTGCAAATAGCAGACAAAGTGTCAGGCCAATAGAAAAGGTATTTTAAAGCATAGAGACATATACTTGAATGTAAATGTGTCTATTGGGTTGTATTTTATTCTACAACACTCATTCTAGGATATTGTTGATCCTTTCTAAAATGAGTTATTCGTCTTAGAATACTTCTGATTCTATTTCTGATGAGTTCGTTAATATGTTATATTTCAGAACTAAGATTAACCAAAGCTCTGATACCACGTGTGACGACCCCAAACCACGATTCCACGGTGGCAAGGGTAATCTTTGGAATATAACACATAAACAGATAATAGCAGAACAGAAATATAGAATTAAAACAGATAATGTACAACAAAACATACTGGATAAATATAATCATCATATTTACACAGTATACAGAATCACACTATATACAACATACAGTTTCAGCTTTATATAAAATGTCTACAGCGGAATCAAATATAATATACATAACAGGAGCTGAACAGCATAAAAGAAGTGATAGAATCCATCTCTAGCTCCATATCTATCCGGAAAGAGCCTGCTAAAACCTGAATACAAGGCTGCCCATGTAGAAAATAGGGCACCTGAGTTTGCAAGTGAAACAAACTACGAGTCAGTCATGGGACTGGTATGAGAAATCTATTTAACTTATTTTATTATAAGGCCAATCACAGGACCACGCCGCTAATGCGGAACGGGTTTACTCCATTGGATTTCCAATGCTTAAAACAAGTAAAATTTGGAACATCGTAATGCTTTTTTGAAAAATGAAGCCATTATAAGACTTAGGTCCCATCACACAATGCAACGCAAACCAAAGGATAGAGTTTTACATTATAATAGCCAAAATATGCTTGATACGTTTAAAACAAAAGCATTTGATATTATTACTAGTGTTTATATGTTTCACAAACAATTTCAATCATAAGTATCAATCATAGACGGCATAAGTTCCCCATACCACTATGTCGCAATATATAGGTTTACGATCAAAACTGCACGATGTCGTATTTGGAAATTGGATTTCCGTCATGAACCAAGGCAAGGGATCGTCCTTACCGCTTCGAGACTGTCTACCTCGAGCCTCAGGATTAGAGCTCGAGTTACCCTTGGATCGTCAAGGCCGGTCCACCCGGAGTGGATTAAAATGCCTGAACACTGCGTTTCCCCGCCCTATGGGGTGTAAATTTGGTCTGCATAAAGACCATCCATCGGCTCTGCAAAGACCAAAATAACCAAGGCGCCTCGCTATCCATCATCCACATAAGTAAAACGTCAAGGCTTGTAAAACGCTGACACCACTCCTTGCTAGAAAGAAACGCATGCCCTCCCTGAGGTCCTCTCTCGTTTCTGGTTCATACCGGGGTGTGAGGCCCGCAAATCAACGCTATACACAAAGCTATGCTATTTAAATCCATGCTTTGATCGTCAACCACAAGACTCTGCTTTTAAATAAAGCCTTGATCACGACATCTCTGCTTGCAACGTTGTCAATCTACAACGTCAGACACACATCCATTTACAAGTCCGTTCTAGGTCTGAACGAAACCGGAGGCACCTTATTCCTCGTCCCATATGTCCAATACATGAGAGAGGCCCTCGCATCCAAACGATCAACAAGCACGTCCGGACAACCACCACTGTAACCCCTTCAGGGCAGCAACTCCCATCAAAGGAATCAGTAGCCATCCATTGGATGTGAAGATCATCGGTCTTGCACCTTCTTCATATCTTCGATTTCTAATCATCGACCAATTATTTGAAATGAGATTTAACTCAGCCTTTTCAAATAATTCACGTATATTTAGAATTCAAATCAATTCATTTCCATGGTTAAATTATTTGACATCCATAATTTAGTTCATTAATATAATTTTCATGTCAAACATATTTAACCATCAAATATCCAATAAACAAAGTCAATTCGGTTTATTTCCATTCCATATCGTTTATAATATTTTATAACAATTTATCGCTATTTTCATTTATTTATTTAAAAATAGCCCATTTATGTAAACGTCGCTTCAGGACATAACACGGGCATGGCGTTGTTCTTCCTTAGATTTGATTTACACATATCTGAAAATCTAACCGTTGGATCTTTACAAATTTTATATAATTTGAAAGATCTTTTCAAAATGGACCCAACGGTTATAGTTTTGGGAAAATTCGACGGTCGGATCTCCTGGTACAATCGTTTGAAGTTACGATTTCAAAATACGAACTGCAGCATCGTTATTCGATTTATTTTAATTATATATATACATACGTACATATATATATATATATATATATAATTCATTCTTGCGCTGTTTTAATTCAGATTTGAATTAAACATTTCACACAATCTAACCATTGGATCTTTACAAATTTGGTATCGTTGGAAAGATATTTTCAAAGCAAACCCAATTGTTTCGGTTTTGGGAAATCCGACGGTCGTATTTCCCGTATAATCGTTTAAAATCACGATTCCAAAACACGAACTGCGGCGTCGTTATTCGTTTTATTTTAATTATATATATTTAATCCGTTCTTCGATTTCCAAACTATTTTCATATCATATAAGTGGTAAAAATATTATTTTTAGCCAAAAAATATTTATTTCAACACCTGACTATTTTTAGCACTTCATATATATAATAAAATTGTGATTTTTATTGTTAGAACAATTTATTTCAAATATGAATATTTTATATACTTTGTACATACAATAAAAATGTTAATTTATTGTTCAAACAATTTATTTCAAACATGAATATTTTATATACTTCGTACATACAATAAAAATGTTATTATTATTTTTTATCGTTCAAACAACTTATTTCAAACATGAATATTTTATATACATGAATATTTCAGAAAATTTCAGCATTATAACGGCAGGGTATTTAGCACCGGCACCGCGTCCAACACGGCTCCTCTGTTATCCTAGGCCTTGCAGCTTTACAATAATTTTCATTTCAATAACTTCCACCATATCATTCATTTTCACAATACCATGAATATACCACAAACACAACCAATGTTGTTACAACCACAATCAATCATATCAACCATTCACATTTTTTTAACCAAATTTCGCGTTAACCAAAATCCAAATAATCACAACCAATATATATCGTCCATGGTCTATAGACGAGGGGAGTGTGTGTGTGTATATATATATATATATATTTCAATTTCATTTCAGCTCCATTCAACGCACATATGATTTTTACAACGTATATATAACTTATAATCGCACATATAATTTATACAACGCTTATACATGAGGTGTACAACGCTTATATAACTTATACATCGATTATATAATTTATATATCGCCATTCCATTGAAATTTGAATTTAGAAATCTCACATTGGGTTCCACTCCTCCAAAAATTGTAGGAAGCTCCAAAAATTCTCCGGTCTCTTCTAGAATGTAGAAGACGTCGCCAGGAGTCCAAAGTCTCTTGTTTCAATGAATTTTGACAACATAGCAAAAAGATATGATTTTTATACTGAAATCATAATTCGTAGCGCTTTAAAGTGCTATAATCAGTTTAATTTATTTAAACCGTTACCTCAGCTGAAATGTTCCAAACTAGGATTTGACTTTTCGCACAATCCATAGCACGATAGGAGGATCGGCTTATACAGCGTCAAAGGGGTTGGAGTCGTGCTCCTGCGCATGTTGGAGGGGCCCACGTCGATGCAACAGGGAGGGCACAACGGCGGGATGAAGTCTCCAACTTCGGGGACCCGTAACTTAATGAATTCACAACGATAAAATACAATCCTTATATGGATTTGAAGCTCTCAAGGAGTACTACAAAAACCTCCAAAGGAGCAGTCGATTCTATTGCGTGGATTTTGAGTTGTGAAGGAGAGAAGGTTTGAGGGTGTTTCCGCCGTATATCGCGATGCGTCTGGGAGAGAGAAATTATATATATATATATATATATATATATTAAAAAAAAATATGATTGGCCCATGCTATTTATAATTCCAAAAATATCTGTTTTTCCAAACAAACTCCAATTCAAACCCAACGACTATCGTCCCTAGCTAAATACCCCCATTTCGGATACAATGGAATATGTTTCGTAGGCCCATTCAATTGTTTCAGTCAGTTATTCTTCAAATTAAAAGATAAAACATTCAAATATGGATTTGAACGTACATTTCAATTTGCCGGGGCCACATAATGATTCCAAAAATTCCAAAAAAATAAATCTAGCTAAGTTTGGATGATACGGTCCTAACAAAACTAATTTCGTCGAATTTGGAGACTGTTTGAAATATGGCCATTTTCTGGTCGATCCAAATTGACTAAAATTAACCAAACACGTTTTCTTTTGCCACGATCACATATTAACTCCAAAAATTATGGAATTTGGAATCTAGCAATAATTTGACATTCTGAATCCAACAAAAGTGGTTTTCGTCGAAAAAGGAGGTTATTTGCAAAATGTCCATTTTTACGGGCTATATTTATTCCATAGCGACCATTCTGAAAATTCATTTAGCCATAACTTTTGACTCCCGCTATGGAATTTTGATTTTTCAGATTCGTTAGAAAGATATTCTTAAACAGATTTAAATATGATTAGTTTCACTAAAATCCGTTTTATTTTGCCTCCTGTAAAGTCAATCAAAGTTCGAATTCAAATTTTCAAAGTGCCGCGCCATTTTAGGCCTTGTTTATAATTAAAATAAATATTTATATTCCAACATCGATTCAAATAAATATATACATTCTAATTCTATTCAAAATAAATTTCTTGTCGTTATTACTTAAAATAATTCATTTAAATATCCAAAATTCATTAAAATTGCCAAAATAATAATTTTAAATTGGTTCTGATTTTCCGGGTTGTTACATGATCTTTGGTTCATAGGTGTTCCAATATAACCACACACATGTACAAGCACTTATATGTATTCATTTATATAGTGATGATCATAGATAAGAAGTTACAAACACAGAAGGTTTACTCACTTATTTGGTATCCTATGTTCTTAGTATCGCCTGAGTTTTCTCTTTAGTTTCCCTTGCTCAGGCTTGTGTCAAGTGATCACTATGAATTGTGTGTGTGTAAACATTGGTATGGCAGGTAATTATAGGAGAAAAATATGAATAAACAATGATGCGTTTTCTTGCTTACTTAAGAAATGAATGGAGATGACAGCAGCTTGTTTAGCTGTGATTGTACGTTGATTTAAAGAGGTAGCTGAGTTGTTTTTCATAGATGTTCCTTTTGATTGAAAGTGAGTAATGTAAAGGCTTTTCAAGTCTTAAATCCTACATTTATGTGGTATGTAGCTTATGCCAGAATGAGCTACAATTTCTTGTATAAAACACATGCATGAATTAGTTTAAAATGGGGGCTTTGTCCTTAAGTAAACTAGCTATCCCTTTCTGATTTGAATCTTAGCTTGGCTATCCCCTATTTCTAGTGTTAAGGCTAGTTGTTGTGATTGATTTAGATGTTGATGTGTAGACGACCATGTGCAAATATTGATTGTAAAAGCACATTCAGACTATTCATAGCTTAAGGCTGCCTATACACTTGACAGAAAAGGAAAGGTTTGTCTATGTAGTGATGGCTAAGTCTTCTATTTAAGGTACCTATATGTTGTGTAGCTCATGTCAACAGGGTATATTAAATTTACAAGTCCTCTTGGCTATTGATTTTTAAGTACTCTTATATTTCATAACATAGTTGTATAAGCTAAAAAAGACCTTTATTAAATGGTTAAATCTTAAAAACGTTTAACTACTCATATGTCTTATGGATTTCTTATATTTAAAGAAATGAAATGTTTTACATAAAGTATTGCTTTTACATAAGTTAAAGATTTAATAAAAATGTAAAATAAAAGTAAAAATATTACTTACCCTCTTAATTTACATATATACCAAGATAAATATTTTTATAACAAACTAATATATATATATATATTCATATGAATACACATACATGTCTATAGGATTAAAAATATCAATTTGAATTTCCATAACTATTAACTCTAATTAATTTAATTAAATTTAAAATAATCATTGATAAAATCAATTATTATTGATCAACAAAGTTAGTAATAATCCGAGACATTACAGTCTACCCTTAAAAGAATTTTGTCCCCGAAATTAAAGGTTAACGAGTAGATTCCCATTATAATTAGAGTTATAAACTTATATACATAAATAGCCATCACACATCAACAATTTATTATTTATCACAGTTATTTCTATAACTAAAAATACCTATCATTATGGTTGGAAAACTTCTCCATATCTGCATTATTATTCCTCAACAAGCATCAGTTCCTGACCATAAATCGGTAAACAAATAATTTCTAAGTATCAACCCGAAGACCGAAATCAACATCAGATCCATACCCAGAAAATCATTCAACTCAGCCAATCTATAGTTAGGTTCTAATTTCTTAATTACATATTATCTCAAAAATATCCTTTTATATTTGGAAAATAAATTCCAAATCTTATCTACTTCATTAATTTGAATCAACTTGTTCAAATATATTTATCTGCCCCAAATTCTCTTTTTAAACTTGAATCCATATTCAACTCATCAGTCTAATTCACTTAACTCTATTAAGTTCCATTCACAATCTTTCTTAACTAATTTACCCTTAAATTATTTATCTACATTAGAAATTTGATTTTGCTTCTGCACAATCAACTTGTTCAGTTTCCATGAATTCATATTCAGTTAAGTATGGCCTTTAATTTAGTGGAAATATCAAATTTTAATTAAATATTAAAATTCTGACTTTATTAATACGATTAGATATTGTTCTAATTCAATCCAACTTTATTTAACCAATTCTTAGGTTGACCCTAATTAATTTAACTCCTTTTATTAAAGAGAGTAAAGTACCTTCTAGAACTTCTTCCATTTAAGTTTCTTAGGTAAAAATTTATATCCAGAACTCAAATCCCCGGGTTTTATTTCAAATTCTTTAGAAATCGCACAAATATATACATATATTTATAATTATCTCAAATTCAAAATATTTTAATTTTTAAACCAGTTTATTTTCTTTCAAATAACTTTACATTAGAAATTCTTCCTAAGGCAGTAATTTATCACTCAGAAACTCAAAAATGAATACTAATGATGCTGCAATCATCATCAGAATTATTTTCCAGCGACTAAGGTGAGTTCAGTGCTTTATAACCTTAAAAATCCATTCAAAAATGGTTTCTATCCAAAATTTTCAAAGTAATACTATAATACTCTATATTAATTTAGAAAAAATATTTTATTTTTCCTCAAACACCTTGGATTTTAAATTCCAAAATCTGCTTTGAATCCAACCTTAGCTCTTCTCATTTTGTATATAACTCAAATTGATCCTCCTATATATCTTATATATACATATATAATACTATAAAATTAGAAATACGCTCTCTCATTACTCACCCAAAGGCTAGGTATTCAGTAACCTAGGCTCTGATACCAACTGTAACGACCCAACTTTCGAACAACTCAGAAATTGTGCCATTATTTAAGAATAAGAATAAGTAAAGGATAGAACTAAAGAAAAAACAACAGAATCTCACAGCGGAACTAGAACAAAATATAATATCACATAATATTATACATAAGAGTCATAATACATCATAGTACAGTATACCAGATACATGGATATATTTCCATGTCAACTTACAAGCTTTATAATTATACATAGATACTGATAACTGACTTGCAAACTTCATAGATATACTATATAGATCGCCTTGTAGAAACCATCCCATCCAGTTAAGTCCAAAAATTTATCCAACACCTGGTTCACTTGTCTACTCATAACAAGTGTTATGAGTACCCAAGAGTTTAGGAAAACACAAAAAAATAAACTCTGGATCAGTCAGGGGACTGGTATGAGTAAACGATTTAAAACAAGTTTAAGGAAATAAATATTATCTCATAAGACCACGCCGTAAGTACGGAATGGGTTTTTAGCCTATGAGAATAAAACATTTTGTATACTTTAAATCAGATATTATCATAGTGTCTAGGGTTTTTCCACAAATAATTTAGAATCCAGAAGAATGCTTACATCTCACATTCTACTATATAGTATACAAACAAAACTGCTTGTAGCATATGGATAATGGATTTCCAACTATGACAGGGTATGGAACCGCCTTTCGATAGTGTATCTCTAGAGAGGAATACACCGGGTGTAACAAACCAGATTTTCCGAACCAATTTAAATTATTTATTTTGGCAATTTTAATAAATTTTGAATATTTAAAATGATTTATTTTAAATAATAATGACTAGAAATTTATTTTGAATAGAATTAGAACGTATAAATTTATTTAAATCGAAGTTAAAATATAAATATTTATTTTAATTATAAAAGGAATTGAAAATGGCGCGGAGTTTGGAAATTCGATTTCAAATTTCAAATGAATGCACAAGATTCAAAATAAATCAAATTTTAGTGAAACAAGAAATATTTGAATCTTTTTAAAAATATCTTTCCAATGAATGTGAAAAATCCAGATTTCATAGCGGGAATTGAATGCTATGTCCAATTTAAAATATTCGCTATGGAATTTAATACAATATAATAAATAGCCGTTTTGCAAACGACCTCCGTTTACGACGAAACCACTTTTGTTAGATCCGGAATGTCAAATTATTGCTAGGTTTCAAATTTCATAATTTTTGGAATTAATATGTAAGAGGAGTAAATTTAAATGTGTTTGGTAATTTAAATTTGAATTGGAACGACCAGAAATTGACCATTTTTCAAACGGTCTCCAAATTCGATGAAATTAGTTTTGTTAGGACCGTATCTTCAAAACATAGCTAGGTTTATTTTTATGGAATTTTTGGAGTCAGTATGTGCCCCAGGTAAATTAAAATGTATGTTTAAATTCAATATATATTGATTAATATTTTAATTTAAAGAAAAACGACTGAAACAATTAAATTAGCTTACGAAACATATCCAATGTGTTCAGAATGGGGGCATTGAAAGAAAACCAAATCGTTATTTTAGGCCACCGCTTCTAAACCAACGATTAAAATCGTCCGATTTTCAATCCCAAATCGCCTCACATTCAAACCGAATTAGCTCCCTATTCCACAGAAAATTTTATGGAGATTTCCCTGCTCTTTCGATCTACGGTGTTTTGGGGATTTTTCATTGTGTATCTCGCTCAAATTTTTGGTGGGAAGTGTGGCCGTTCGAGGCCATTTTCTGGGCGGCGCAGGTGATCGAAACTGGCACGAAGGGTGGTGGGTTCTCCGAGGTTGTCCACGTGGTGTCACTCGATGGTTGATTAGCTGTGTGTATTTCATAAAAATTCCAAACCTATTTTGGTACCATCAGCTTGAACGATGACCTGAATACACTGGGGAGGAAGAAGGTGTTTAAATTAATTAATTACCATATTAATTATAATAAAATGTC
Source organism: Allium sativum (assembly GCA_030737875.1). Classification (NCBI taxonomy): domain Eukaryota; kingdom Viridiplantae; phylum Streptophyta; class Magnoliopsida; order Asparagales; family Amaryllidaceae; genus Allium; species Allium sativum. The sequence continues at coordinate 549,437,166 of CM060918.1, forward strand.
AAACCGTTAAAAGCTGATAACTTTCTCATATGAACTCCAAACTGCATGAAACATGATCCGTTGCGACCGTGAGGACGAGAGCTTCGCAACAAGAATAACCGGGTCAAATTTGGATTAATCAGAATTTAAGGCAAATTAAAATCCGAACAATTCAGTGTTAAAAATGACGGAGTGGAAACGAAAGTGAGATCTCTCTCACACTCAAATTATTTTACAGTAAATATATACTAGGATGTAGACGGGGTTTAGAAGCCCCCGACACTATTTTTTTTGTACAGACCAGTTGATTATTTATTTGGATTGTCATGTATTGATATTGTTGTATATAAAAATTATTTATATAAAATATATCTATATATATAAATTATCATGAATAAAATAAAATAAATATTCATTTACAAACCGGACGGTTTGTTTATGTACACTTATTTATCTGATATTGATTGGGACGATAAATTGATGTTACAGGAGATCCGGCCGTCGGATTCTCCTAAAACCAGAACTGTTGGGTTCGTATCGAAAAGAGCTTTCCAATGAATATAAGAGATTTGAAATCTAACGGTTAGATTTGGAGATATGTCCAAATCAATTTTAGAAAAGGTCGCTATGGATGCAGTTCAGTGGCCGTTATTAGAAACCGACTGTACGTAATATTATTAAAAATATGGAAAAATTATGTAAAATCATAATAAATGATTTGGAAAGATTTTTGATGAAAAGATCCAGTTTTGAAAAGATAAAAATATTTTTTTTATCAAAATGAACTAGTTAATAACTAGAATAATAATCCAATCATTTTTGGAAATAAATGTGACGACCCCAAACCCCCGTTCCACGGTGGCAAGGGTAATCTTTGGAATATAACACTTCAAAAGATAACAGCAGAGCAGAAATATATAAATACACCAGATAATCTACATCAAATTGCATTGGAAATAATATTCATAAGAGTTACATAGTATACAGGATCATACTTAGTACAAAATACAGTTTCAACTTTACATAAAATGTCGACAGCGGAATCAAAACATAATATGTACAACAGGAGCTGAACAACATAAAAAGAAAGAAGTGATAGAATCCATCTTCAGCTCCATAGCTACCCAGGTGGAGCCTGCTAAAACCTGAATACAAGGCTGCCCATGTAGAAATAGGGGCACCCGAGTTTGCAAGTGAAACAAACTACGAGTCAGTCATGTGACTAGTATGAGAAATCTACTTGACTTATTATAATAACAAGGCCAATCACAAGACCACGCCACTAACGCGGAACGAGTTTACTCCATTGGATTTCCAGTGCTAAGAACAAGTAAATCATTTAAACATCGTAATGCTTTTTATAAAAACGAAGCCATTATAAGACTCGGTTCCCATCACACAATGCAACGCAAACCGGAGGACAGAGTGTTTACCTTATAATGGCTAAAATATGCTTGATACGAATAAAACAAAAGCATTTGATATTATTACTAGTCTTTATATGTTTCCAAAAAAATTTCAATCATAAGTATCAATCAGAGACGGCATAAGTGCCCCATACCACTATGTCGCCATATATGGGTATACAATCAAAACCGCACGATGTTGTATTTGGAAATTGGATTTCCGTCATGAACAAAGGAAATGGATCGTCCTTACCGCTTCGAGACGCTCTAGCCCGCCCCTCAGGATCCGAACTCAAGTGGGCCCTTGGATCGTCAGAGCTGGTCCGCACAGAGTGGATTAAAATGCCTGAACACTGCGTTTCCCCGCCCTATGGGGCATCAACTGGTCATATCTCGACCAAACCATCGGCCCCGAAGAGACCAAAGTAACCGAGGCCTCGCTATCCATCTTCCATATAAGTAAAATGCCCTGGCATGTAAAACCAAAAACACCACTCCTAGCTAGAAGGAAACGCATGCCCTCCCTGAAGTCCTCTCCCATTTCTGGCTCATACCAGGGTGTGAGTCTCGAGAATCGACGCTAAACACAAAGCCAGCTATTTAAAGCCATGCTTTGATCATCAACCACAAGACTCTGCTTTTCAACAAAAGCCTTGATTACAGCTTCTCTGCATGCCACTTTGTCAATCTACAACGTCAGACACACATCCATTTACAAGTCCGTTCTGGGTCTGAACGAAACTGGAGGCACCTTATTCCTCTCTCGTATGTCCAATCCAAAAGAGAGGCCCTCGCACATCCGAACAATCAACAAGTATGGACGGATAACCACCACTGTAACCCCTTTAGGGCAGCAACTCCCGTCAATGGCATCAGTAGCCATCCATTCGATGTGAAGATCATCGGTCTTGCACCGTCCTCATATCTTCAACTTCTAATCATCGACCAATTATTTGAAATGAGAATTAACTCGGCCTTTTCAAATAATTAATGTATATTTAGAGTTTCAAATCAATTCATTTTCATGGATAAATTATTTGACATCCATAATTCAGTTCATTAATGTAATTTTCACGTCAAACACATTCATCCATCAAATATCCAATAAATCAAGTAAATTCGATTTATTTCCATTCCATATCGTTTATAATATTTTATAACGATTTATTGCTATTTTTATTTATTTAAAAACAACCAATTTATTCGAACGACGCTTCGGGTCATAACGCGGCCATGGCGCCATTTTTCTTCAGATTTGATTCACACATATCTGAAAATATAACCGTTGGATCTTTACAAATTTTATACCATTAGAAAGATCTTTTCAAAACGGATCCAACGGTTCCAGTTTCGGGAAAATCCAACGGTCGGATCTCCCGGTACAATAATTTAATGTTACGATTTCAAAATACGAACTGCAGCATTCACACAATCTAGTTGTTGGATCTTTACAAATTGGGTATCGTTGAAAAGTTATTTTCAAACCGGACCCAACGGTTTCTGGAAAATTCGATAGTCGGATCTTCCGGTACAATCGTTTAAAATCATGATTTCAGAATATGAACTACAACATTGTTATTCATTTTATTTTAATTATATATATATAAATAAATATAATCCATTCTTTGATTTTCCAGACCATTTTCATTTCATATATTTGATAAAAATAATATTTTTACCCAACACATATTTATTTCAACACATGACTATTTTTAACACTACATATATATATATATAACAAAAATGTGATTTGTATTGTCAAAACAATTTATTTCAAACACGATTATTTTTAGCGATTCTATATATAATAAAAATGTGATTTTTATTGTTAAAACAATTTATTTCAAACATGAATATTTTATATATTTCATACATACTATTAAAATGTTATTTTTATCGTTCGAACAATTTTATTTCAAACATAAATATTTTATATACATGAATGTATTTCAACACATGAATATTTCAGAAAATTTCGGCAACATAACGGCAGGGTAGTTAAAACTAGCACCGTCCCGAGTACGGCTCCTCGCTCTACCTTAAAGCCTCGCAGCTTTTGACAATGGGGATTTCAATAATCTAGTTCGTACGCAGACGAATTTTTCCACAAACTAATCCTATTTGTTTTCAACCACAAACAACCATAATCAAATCAACCATCTGTAATATTCACCAAATTTTACGTCAACCAAAATCCAAACAATCACAATCAAAATATATATCATCCATGGTCTGTGGACGAGGGGAGTGTGTGTGTGTGTATATATATATATATATATAAACCTATATAAACATATTTGGATTTCATTTAAGTATCATTTCAATTCCATTCAACGCACATATGATTTTTACAACGTACATATAACTTATACATCGCATATACAACTTATACAATGCTTATACATGAGGTGTACAACGCTTATATAACTCATACATCGATTACATAATTTATACATCATAATTCCATATCGTTTATAATTTAGAAATCTCACATTGGGTTCCACTCCTCCAAAAATCGTAGAAAGCTCCAAAAATTCTCCGGTCTCTTCTAGAATGTAGAAGGCATCCAAATGAGTCCAATGTCTCTTGTTTCACTAAATTTCGACCACATAGCAAAAAGATATGATTTTTATCGTGAAATCAAAATCGATAGCGCTTTAAAGTGTTATTAACATTTTAAATTATTCATAGCCGTACCTTTCTGAAAAGGTTCCAAACTAGGTTTGAGTTTTTCTCTCGATCCGCTACGCGAGAGAAGTATCAGGTTGCATCACCTTGTAGTGCTTCGAGAGAGGTTCATGACGATGCCAACAACGTCCAACTCGAGCTGACGTGGCGAGCAGGATCTGGTGAGAGGCGACTGGACTTCGGAGAGGTGGTTCGAGCGATTCATTCAACTATAAGGAGCGAAAATGGCATGGATTTGAAGCTTAGGAGAATCTTTACAAAAAACTTAACTGGGGCGTTGGGTTTAGTTGCGTGGATTGAGAGATATGGAGGAGAGAAGGAGTGAATAGCTTTTCGCTGTTAGCGGATGTCGGGGAGAGAGAAAATCATAATTTTTATTTTTATTTCATATTATGAATGAATTAATTTGATTGGCCCGCTATATATTTATTCCATAAATTAAGGTTTTCTAATATGAACTCCAACTCTAACCCAACGACTGTCGCCCTAGCTAAATACCCTTATTCCGGACACAATGGAATATGTTTCGTAGGCCCATCCGACTGTTTCATCCAGTTATTCTTCAAATTAAAATATAAAACATTCAAATATGGATTTGAACGTACATTTCAATTTGCCGGGGCCACATACTGACTCCAAAAATTCCAGAAAAATAAATCTAATTATGTTTGGATGATACAGTCCCAAAAAAAACTAGTTTCGTCAAATTTGGAGACTGTTTGAAAAATGGCCATTTTCAGGTCGATCCAAATTGACTGAAATTAACCAAACACATTTTACTTTTCCACACTCACATATTAACTCCAAAAATTATGGAATTTGGAATCTAGAAATAATTCGACATCCCAGATCCAACAAAAGTGGCTTCGTCGAAAATGGAGGTCATTTACGAAATGTCTATTTTTAAGGGCTATATAAACTCCATAACGACCTTTCTGAAAATTCATTTGGCCATAACTTTAGATTCCCGCTAAGAAACTTCGATTTTTCAGATTCGTTAGAAAGATATTCATAAATAGATTTAAATATTTTTGGTTTCACTAAACTCCGATTTATTTTGAATGCTGTACATTCAGTCAAAGTTCGAATTCAAATTTTCAAACTACCGCGCCATTTCAGGCCTTGCTTTATAATTAAAATAAATATATTCACTATAACTTCGATCCAAAAGAATTTTTAGTCGTTATCATTTAAAATAATTTATTTTAAATATTCAAAATCCACAAAAATAGCCAAATTAAAATTTTTAAATTGGTTCTGATTTTCCAGGTTGTTACAATCTCCCCCACTTAAAATCTTTTCGTCCCCGAAAAGGAACGAAGCTAAAAGTTGTTTAATTAACCAACTCAACTTTCATTTTGGCTTTCATTCTTCAAATTTCCAGTTTCTAAGAATTTGCTAATTATTCAAAAATTTGGCTAACACCCTAAATTTTCAAAAAATTTCGCTATAACCTCCTTTATACAGGGAGGGTTTTGGAAATTTATTGGGCCGTATTAGGTACCCAATAAATCCTAAAAAGCATACACATATTTATAGTGTTATATTCTGGTGCCCACAGGGGAGTGTGTATAGATTATAACGCCAGAGAATAAATTCTCGTCACCCTATTAATAGTTTTTGTGCCTTAATGACCAAAGAGACGTGTTTATTGTCATCTCTAGACCCATGTTGGGTTTTATTAATTTGGCAATTTACCGTTACATTTTATATAGTCCATGACAGTCTCCGGTTCAACCTATAATATAGTCATCGCCATACAAGCCTCTCGCTAGTATGGTAAATTTTCAACCTCGTCACACAAGCTCCAAATGCTTATGTGGTATATGATAAAGTTTGCTATCTTCAAGATGTATGCCATGTAGCGTAGTCAAAATACTATCCTATGTCGACATTTATTATTACACACAGAACAACCAGCACTCCGCATCCAATGGTATTCATAGAAGTTGATATAATAATAAATTTGCGCATCCAACTCATTAAGGTTTACCTATTTGTTGGGCACACAAATAAATTCTTTACTCAACAGCAAATCCATTTACCTGTTCAAACAGATATAATGTACATGCATGTATTTCTATCAAATTCCAAATCAGTTTAATATTTGATTCAATTGCATAAATTTACCCTTTATTCCCTTATTGATTAAATTAATTATCTTTCCAATATTTTGATTAATCAAATTCTTAATTACACAATACCTACAGTAACTATTTTATTGATTAACTTTTCAAAAATCTAATAATTAATTCATATACTCTTTTAAAATCATTCAGGCTATATAATTAAATATTTCACATCCATTGAAAAGGAAACAACAACCAAGTAGAAAACAATATGGAAATGCAAAATATGGTAAATGTACCTTGCACCAGAGTTAATCAGAGATATCCACCCTGCAATTGGGATAGGCTTTTTTAATGCTCTCCTTGGTTTTCCAAGTATAGTCTCGTGGATCTCCACTCTATTGCACTTTGACTAAGTGAACCTTCTTGTTCCTCAGCTCTTTCGTTTCTTTGCCAATGATCTTTATCGGCTCTCTTCTCACAGCTAACTCTGGAGTAATTTCAGAATCTTGTTGCGCGGCTTCTTCCATGATCATGTCCGGATCATGCACATGCTTTCAAAATTGGTATACGTGAAACACATCATGTACTCTAGGCAACCAATTAGGCAATTGAACCCTATAAGCAAGAGTTCCAATCCATTCAAGTATAGGAAATGGACTAATAAATCTGGGCGCCAACTTCCCGGTTTTACTGAATCGGACTACTCCTCTCATCGGAGAAACCCTTAGATACACATAGTCACCAACAGAAAAAGACAAATCTCTTCTTCTCGAATCTGCATAGCTCTTCTGTCGGCTTTGAGCCGCTAGTAATCGTTTCTTAATGAAATCGACTTTATCCGCAGCTTCGCGAATCATTTCTGGTCCCAATACAAGTCTATTGCCAGGTTCTACCCAACAAGCGGGAGATTTGCATGGTCTACCATACAGTGCTTCGAATGGTGACATTTCCAGGCTTGCTTGGTAACTTTTGTTGTATGAGAACTCAGGAAAATGAAAATGGTCTTCCCATGATCCGCCAAAATCGATAACACAAGCCCGTAATAAATCTTCTAGTATACGGTTCACCCTCTCAGTATGACCATCTGTTTGAGGATGATAAGCGGTGCTCAAGTTCAGTTTCGTTCCCAATTCTACTTGGAATGCTTCCCAGAATTTACTAGCAAAAATTGGGTCACGATCACTAACGATACTCATGGGAACTCCGTGTAGTTTAACAATCTCTTTAAAAATAAATCTGCGCCATACTCTGAGCGGTTCTATTTGATCTGACAAGTATGAAATAGGCAGTCTTCATGAAATGAACTACGATCACCCAAATACTGTCATTTCCTTTCCTGGTTCTGGGCAAACCATCTATGAAATCCATAGAAATTTGTTTCCACTTCCCACCTGGAATTTCCAATGGTTGCAACTATCCGTCGAGTTTCTGTTGATCGCTTTTGACTTGTTGACAGGTGGAACATCGGCTAACATATATAGAGATATCTCTTTTCATCACCTTCTACCAGAAGGTTCGCTTGAGGTCATTATACATTTTACTAACCCCTGGATGGATACTCAGCTTGGACTTGTGACACTCGTCCATTACTTCTCTTTTGAGCTCAAGGCTGTCGGGAACACATATTCTTCCTTTCAATCTCAGAACTCTTGCGCTATCCACTTGGAAACTGGAGACTTCTCCCCTTTGAATTCTTTTGATCAACTCTTTAACAAAACAATCATCTTTCTAAAGAATAGATATTTTATCAATAAACGATGGTGTAATGATAAGATTGGCGATAATCACATTCTTTCTGCTGAGCGCATCAGCCACAACATTGGCTTTCCTTGGAGTATACAAAATATAAAGATCATATGCCGCGAGAAATTCTAGCCAATGTTGTATCCTCATATTCAGATCTTTTTGGGTGAATAAACACTTCAGTGATTGATGATCGGCGTATAATTCAAATTTCTCACCCAACAGATAATGCCTTCAGATTTTCATAGCAAACACGATGGCTAACAATTCAAGATCGTGAGTTGCATAATTCTTCTCATGTGGCTTCAACTGACGGCTAGCATAAGCGACTACTTGGCCTCTTTGCATTAACACTGCACCAAGACCTTCTTTAGAAGCATCTGTCCAGACTTTCAAGTCTTGATTACCATCAATAATTGTTAACGCTAGAGCAGTTGTCAGCCTTAACTTTAGCTTTTGTAAAGTTGTCTCACATTCTGGAGTCCAATTGAACCTTGAATGTTTCTTAATAAGCTTCGTTAAGGAACTAGATATCTTCAAAAAATCTTTAATGAACTTCTGATAATAACTAGCCAATCCATGAAAACTTCGGACTTCTGTGGGCGTAGTTGGCTGCTTCCAATTTTGAATAGCTGTGATCTTACTGGGATCCATAGAAATTCCTTCTTTTGATACAACATGGCCAAGAAACTTGACTTTTTCTTGCCAGAATATACATTTGGAAAATTTTGCTTTTAAAACATTCTTTCTCAGAATCTCTAACACATGTTCCAAATGTTTTTCATGCTCACTCTCTGACTTAGAGAAGATTAATATGTCATCAATGAAAACCAGAATAAATTAATTCAATACCTCTCTGAATACCCTATTCATTAGATCGACAAATTAAGCTGGAGCGTTACATAAGACGAACAACATTACTAACCACTCGTAGAATAAGTCTGGACCTCTAAATGCTGTCAAAGGAACACACTCTTCGGCAATACGAAATAGATGGAAACTTGTAGCTAGGTCCATTCGTGAAAATACTTGCATGCCATTCAATCGATCCAAAAAATCATCAATCTGCGGCAAGGGATATTTATTCTTTAACGTCTGCTTGTTCAGGTCATGATATTCCACACATAGTCTGAGAGTACCGTCTGACTTTGGGACAAATACCACTACTGCTCCCCAATCAGAGAAACTAGGTCTGATCAGACCCTTCCATACAAGTTATCGAGTCTGATTGTCTAACTCTTCTTTTTCCATCAAGGTCATTCTTCAAATAAAGTGAACCACTAGCCTTGCATTCGGAATTAAAGATATTTTGAAACCAATTTCCCTACGCAGAGGTAAGCTAACCACTTCTTCAAACACTTCCGCATAATTCTTCACAATAGGAATATTTTCTATGTCGACCAGAATATTCTCCGTAACAACAGGAATCTTTTCTATCTGAGTAGGAGAAACATCAAGAGCTGACCAAAAGTCATTTCTATCAGAATTCGGACCTTCGCAAGGAATGGTTATATAGTCTTCGAATTTTGTCTTTGCCTTAACAACTCTTTCGGCGCATTTGACCTCAGCTTTAGATTTGGTTAACAAATCCAATCCTAGAATAAGAACAAATTCTTCAAAATTCATGACGATCGAGATGGTAGGGAACCGATAATGGGAAAAAGAGACAGGCACCGCACAAATCCAACTAAGATCGAGGGAACCCCCTACCGGATTATGGACAGTCATGGGTGCTGTGAGCTTTTTCAATTTCAAATCCAGTTTCTTGACTGCATTACTTGCAATAAAGCTTCACGATGCACCAGTATCAAACAGTACTTTTACTGGAATATCTTTGACAGTAAGCGTGCCTTCCAAAACATCTGGCCTTCCCTGACTAGCTGAGGGTGCAGGAACCACTACCACTTCATTTACATGTACTGCTTTAGATTTCTGTGATAGCTGGCAGTTCTTTGCAATATAACCAGCCTGGTGGCACTTATAGCATCCCCTATTCTATAGAAACTTGTTCTTGGATTCAGATTTATCCTTCTTTCGTTTGTTCCAAGATTTGCAATTTATCGCCAAATGCCCTTGCCTATTGCAGCTCGAACATGTGGCAGTCGTTATTGGTTCTTTCTCCAACTTAACCTTTTTCCTGTTGACTCTAGGCTTCTTTCTGGCCCCAGATGTCATATTTTCCTCATGCTGTGTACCTACCTCTGGGCTATCAGTTTCAAATTTCCTTTGTTGCAAGAACTGACTACATCTTCATCACCTAAAAGACCTTGCTTATCTAGATCTTCATACTGATAAGCCATATATATCATTTCAGAAAAAGGTTGTTGCATATGTGCAGTTACACTACTTTGGTACTTTCTTTGAAGCCCGGTAATAAACCTCGGATTCTTCATCTTAGGATTTTGAATTAGATGCAATTGAATTTCTTATGATATTTCGGAATCATCATATCTCCTTGAATCAGATAGTAGAATTCATCACTTAACCGCTCAGTTGCTTCTGGAGGAATAAATCTTTCATTGAAAATTTCTTTAAATCTATCCCAGGTAATATTACCTTCTGGATTATCTTTAATAATTGTATCCCACCAAATTAAAGCTTCGTCTTTGGGTGCCCAAGATGCTAGTAATCTTTTCTGGTCATCTCTCAGCTTTGAACCTTCACAAATTTTCTCAGCAGAGCGCATCCATGCTTGTGTTTAAATAATGGATTCATTGCCCAAAGAACGGTACTCCACCCAGATTTCGATACTTGATTAATAGAGCTTCAATATCTGGTTCTGACCTACCTCTTCTACTTCTGTCACTCATTTTCTTATGTCAGCAAATAGCAGACAAAGTGTTAGGCCAACAGAAAAGGTATTTTAAAGCATAGAGACATATACTTGAATGTAAATGTGTCTATAGGGGTGTATTTCATTTTGCTACACTCATTCTAGGATATTACTGATCCTATCTGAAATGTGTTATTCGTCATAGAATACTACTGATTCTATTTCTGACGAGTTCGTTAATATGTTATATTCCAGAACTAAGCTTAACCAAAACTCTGATACCACGTTGTGACGACCCCAAACCCCCGTTCCACGGTGGCAAGGGTAATGTTTGGAACATAACACATCAACAGACAACAGCAGAACAGAAATATATAAATACACCAGATAATGTACATCAAATTACATTGGAAATAATAATCATCAGAGTTACACAGTATATAGGATCTGTAACGACCCGGATTTTTGTAGACTTTGATTATCGCCATAAACTCAATAATGACTAACCAACATCGAAAAATACCAGAACATTAATGAAAGAAATTAGACTATGAGGAAAGATAAGATAGAAACTTAGAATAGAAGAAGAAGTAGAACACAACATCAGAGTAACACGAATCTCACAGCGGAACAAACAACATATAATAGATAATATATCCTTGAAATAAAATTAGTATATGTATACACATCATTATCAAAGTACAGCACTTACAACACAGCGGAATAATAATAGCTATAAAATCCTGAAGCCTCCTGCTCCAGCTCTTCAAGTATCTGTAAATCCCGACTACTTGACTGCCCATACAAAATTGGGCACCCAAGCGTTTAGCGAAACAAAACAAAATAAACTCCGAGTCAGTCATGGGACTGGTATGAGTAAAACAGTTTGAACAAGTAAACGATATCTCATAAGACCACGCCGTATAATGGAATGGGTTTTTCCCTTATGAGAATCCAAAAATATCTTTATATCAAAAACCTTTTGATATTATAATAATGTCTATCAACCACAATATAATAATCATCTACCAGAAACGCTTTCATCTCACGTTTCTACATATATACTATACAATTAAAACCGCCAGCACGTATTGGGTAATGGATTTCCAACTATGACAAGGTATGGAACCACCTTTCGCTAGTGTACCTCTAGAAAGGAATACATTGGGTTCAACAAGAACATCTTGCAACCCGGCCACACATGACCGACCACTCATTTCGCTTGAGTGTATCGAATGTATATCACCAACGGTTGGGATCAACAACCGTTTCCCGAATGGGACAGCATCAACAATAGATTTTTAGAAGTAAATGAAACTCTAGATCATGTGATTATACACACTAATAGGTGCGACCTACATAGCCATGTTGCATGCCCGATTTTTGTCATTTCCCAATTGATGAGGCTTGAGGTTACGCTTTATCATCACATCAGATTCACTTCGAATGCCACATTGTCGGATCCATCGAAAATCACTAATTGACGTCTACAATAGTACATTACATGTTAGCTAAAGAAGTTTCCTTCTCCGCTTCCACTCTTGGTACAATTGAAGAAATCAATGTACGTGACCTTTCTGGAAATACTCTGTCAGACATTCATCCATACAAGTCATCTAGGAACAGGATGAACCGAAGGCACTATTCAGTACATCCATCTTAAGCATTGTTATCTAAGACTTATACAATAGCCCTTGTACTTTACTCCGTCTTCAATTATCTTTGGCATATATGATTCACAATGCTTATGCCAATACAGAGTGGTTCTTTGGATAATAATCCAACCGGTCTCTCCATATTAACAACGTTAAAATGGTCAAAACTTCGATAGTCTATGATTTAACCATCAAAGAAAAACAGGTGTGCAAACAACGATATTATTTCCAAGTGGAAATTATATCGATCAATCATCATTTAACATTTATCTTTTTAATTCATTAATTTCTTATCTCCTGTTTCCATATATTCTAAATTCTTATTTTCTATTATCAGAAAACATTTCTGATTCGCGTTTGGAAAACATTTCCAAAACTCCTTCACTATCAAACCTTACCATTCCTTAGTTAAGAAGGAAGTCAATCAAGTTGGGGTATAGTTACCTCTCAGACCTTAACTGAACAATGTTTTAACTTCGGAATAGTCTAAGTTTATCTTTTAAACCTTTAACCAACTTTCTTACGTAACTCCCGTTCGAATAAATCTCTATTCGATAACTCCTCCCTTCGAATAACTATATTCGATAATCTCTCTTACGTATAACTCGCTTTGAAAACCTTTCTTCGAATAAACTATATTCGATTAACTCTATTTATTTAACTCCTTATACATGAACATTTCCTTTTCTAATTCATATTTCCAATTTCAATATTTGATTACGTTTCTGATTCTATTTGGAAAACATTTCCAACTCTTCTTTACTTGTATTTAAACAGATGTTTAAATCAACATCGCGACGACAACTCAACCCACTATACTTATTTACTAAATTCACTTAACCACTTTCACTCTCGAACCTTAACCATTTCTAAATTAAAAACGAAGTCAATCAAGTTGGGGTATAACTACCTCTCAGACCTTAACTGAACCACATTTCAAATCTCGAAACAGGGTAAGTTTATCTTTTAGCTCTTTAACACTTCCTTACGTAACTTCCGGATATAATTTACGAGTCCAACTCCTTTACAAAATCATTTGATTATAACAGTGGTGTTATAATTTCTGCTTTTGAAGTATAATAACTTCAATCTAACTCTTATTTCCTAACTCGAATAAATAGCGAACCACTAATTTATCAACTCCTATTGGGTTGACTCTTATTCTCTACTCTTTTTCGAATAACTCCAATCTAATAACTATTATTCGATTAACTCTAACTCGACTATCTCGACTTATTTAACTTAACTTGATTCAGCTCCTATCGAATAACTAATATTCGATTTAACACCATTCGCTTGACTCTAGATCACAGCGATCATAATGGTTACTCCTGATTCCCTCAGGAAACATCCGACGGCCGTAGGCTATCTGCAGCCCTTCGAATTACGCTAGCAGTCGTACGAAATGACAACTTATCCTGAGTAATTATGTTTGATTTACTCTATCTCAATAACTATTCTCAGTCAACTCTAATTGAATAACTAATATTCAATTAAACCCTAATTCGATTTACTATGTTCGATGAATTCTACTTCGATTAATTCTAACTCTAATCGATTAACTCTGATTGATTAACTCTAACTGGATAACTCTAATTAAATTACTCTATTCGAATAACCTTAGTTGAATAACTAATATTCGATTATCTCCATTTCGATTAACTTATTCAGATTAACTCCTTTGAATTTACTCCTTTGATTTATCCCTTTGAACTAACTCCTTTGATTAATTCCTTTCCTATTTGTTTATATTTATTTCATACAAATATTCCCTTTATAAAATTCTATTTATTTAACAAATAAATATCTCCTTTTATCTTATTCTATTTATTTAACAAATAAATATTCCTTTTTCTTTTATTTATTTTCTATCAATAAATAAATTCCATTTACTTTTATTTATTCCCTAAATAAATAAATCCTTTTACTTTTATTTATTCCCTAAATAAATAAATAATCCCATTTAATCTATTTGTAAATATTCTACAAATATTTCCTTTTTATCTATATTCTATTTGTAAATGGTTTACAAATATTTCTCTTTCTATTTGTTTGACAAATATTTTCCTTTATATTTGTTTTACAAATATATTCCTCTATATATTTGATTTACAAATATATTTCCTTTACATTTGATTTACAAATATATTTCCTTTATATTTGATTTACAAATATATTCCCTTTATATTTGATTTACAAATATATTCCCTTTATATTTGATTTACAAATATATTTCCTTTATATTTGATTTACAAACATATTTCCTTTTACAAAACCCTTTTTCTTTTATATACATAAAATCCATTGATTTTATATAAATAAATTATTTTCAAAATATACATTGAAAATCCCTTTTCTACATCCCAGTATTTCTTATGGTATTTAAAATACCAAACACAGTGATCGATATCCTCCAACACACATGATCATCAACAGATTATATGTCACATCATATTTTGCAATATATGAAAAACAATAAAATAAATGTTGAGGAAACCAGTTGTATTCTTCCAACCTGTTTCCCTGCATCACAGATGTTAAACCATATAGATAACATCACTTTCATTTCAAGTAGAAATATTCTGATCGACAGAATTAATATTTAATAACGATATATATATATATATATATGCGTATATATATAACCAAAATTGTGTATTCAATCAATTATTTAACAGTCCATCTAAACAGTTAACACACATCAATCAATAGATAAATATTAGTTTGAAATATACGTTAGAAAAATATAACTGTTCAGAGTTGGTGAGTTTTACTCACATTGGCAGTTCATCGTTAAAGAACGATAAATTGTTTGTTTGATTTGAATAAAACAATTTATTTCGCCGTAAATTCAAACGAGCTCCAATCCCCTCCCAGTTAGTCTCATTTGGTAGTCGTCGTTCATACGATCCCAACGCAACTTACGGTTCGTCAATCTGATATCGTATGATCAAGTTATTGAATTTACAAGTTTAAATACTAATTTAAATTAAAAATAACTTAACTTATGTTTAAATGGGCGTCACCATTTAAAACAAAGCTCATACCCATTTTAAACCCCATGGCCTCCCTTCTTCCACATCCCATCTTCACGCTTCAGCTCTCACACCAGACACGCCATTTTCAAACTTTGAAGCTCCACCGACCACGCCATTTCTCAACGAACTCCAAAAACAAAAGCACCTTCCTCTTCTCTTTTGAATCCTCTTCAACATCAAAGTGCCCGAGTGAAACTCGAACTCCTCAAACCAATCCCGTCGACTGCAGTTTTTCTGTGCCCCCCATCACTTTGATCGACACTTTTAAATCCCAAAAAAATCCCAATGATTCCAACTGAATGCTATTCGATGAGTTAAATCCAAATATGAACTCAGTTTAGTGAATCAATGCTTCGATTTTGATATTACCTTAACCCTTACTTCATACAGATCTTCGCTGTAAAAATTTGATCCCCGATAACTTGAATCGAATGACCAAAAGAGGGTACCAAATCGAAGAGAACTACTCGAGGAATCCATACATATATGTAATTTGATTTTTAGATTTTGCATTGAATTGTTTTGATTTTTTTCAAAACTTCCCTTTTGGTTCGGTGGAAATAAAACTGGCGGCTCATGATTTTTTTGTTGCGTTTATAAAGGAGATGGTGTGGTTCAGAAGGATAGATGTGGCCGTTGTTTTAACCAGAAATAGTTTTGGATATTTTTAGTTATCTTATTTTATTTATTCGTATTCTGCACTCTAAAAATCCCTACGAACATACACGATACCTAAAAATCATGAAAGTTGACATGCAGCTAGAGTTCGACATTACGGTCCCAACGAAACTGGTTTCGTCGAATTCCGACTCCGTATGCTCACACATCGTATTTTTAACTGTCGAAATACTGACTATTTCTCACTCTAAAAATCTGTATGACCACACAGTGACTCTAAAAATCACGAAACTGGAAATCTAACAACTATTTAACATTGCGGATCCAACAAAATTAGTTTCATCGAATTCTGAGGTCGTATGAAAAACTGGCTATTTTTAAAGCTCTGAATGACCCATTTAAATGTATAAATATATTTAAATATATTTAAATTAAATATTTATAAATAAATATTATCGTATATATTCACAGTGGAATTCCATACAGCTGTATTGGGATTTATAACTCGATATTTCAAATCCCGATTAAATCGATATTCGATTTATATTGAAATTCCTTTATAAAATATAAATAATTCCTTTATAAATTATAAGGAATTCCACAACGACTTTTCTAAAATTTGATTTGGACATAAATCAAAATCTACATGACGAAATCCTGATTTTTCTCTTCCACTAGAAAGATATACTCCACCAGCTCCTAACGTTTCTTGTTTCATAGAAATCCGACTTAAAACGAATCCTGTACATTCAGTTGAAGTTCGAATCGCCAATTTACGAACTGCAGCGCCATTTCGAGCTCGATTTTAATTATATTATAACTCTACGTTCAAACTGTCATTTATATAATATATTCGTTATTCAAATTGAATTCTAAACTGAATTAAATATCACAAATGATCCAGTTCACACCATATCGCCATTTCAGCCAATTCTGATTATTTCAGAATTAAATATATTATTTAATTTATTATTTTAATTAAATATTCACCATTATCTAATTCAACGACCATTAAATTCCTTTAATCACCTTTTAAATAATTAAATAAATTAATTATTATATCGCTGAAAATGCGGGCCATTACATTCTTCCCTACTTAAAATAATTTCGTCCGCGAAAATGCTAAGGTAGAAAACAACTTTATTCACTGGTTAGAACTTATTCGTTCACTTCTTATCTTCAGTTTCAACTGAACCAATTTAATTTTAATTAATTTTTTTATTCATTCTTATTATTGAAAATTTTCAAAAATCCTGAAAATTTTCTAACTCCTTAACTTTTCGAAAAATTTCTCCAGCACCTCCTTTGTACTGGTCAATAGGTCAAACTCCAACTCACCTCTCTAGGCCATCTCCATCCCAAAAGAAAAACAAACAGCCAAGCAGCTTGTCAATTCGGCTCATAAATCTTATATCCAATAGAAATATAAACTTGTACCTTTTATCGGCATATCATTATATCCTTTCCACCTGTTATCAATTCAGCGGATACAAGGGTCATCCCAATCAAATTCCAATCCGCTTTTATCCACAACACAACCATTCGCTTATATCTGAGCCAAATATCATTTCAACTCGGGTTTCTTCTCGATTCCCAACTCTTAACTTGATTATCACATTACACTTCAAATTTGAATCTCACAATCCAATTTGTCTTGATATCATTCTAATTCAGTCTCAGTTACCACTTTACTGGCTTTACTTTAATTCAAATTTTCTTTCACTAATTTTTGTTAAATTTGTTTTAATTCAAACAGTCTTTCCCTAGGAGTTTTTAAACAGTTTACTCCTTTCAAAATCAAATTTTCCTTTTTGAAATTCAACACAACTTGTCTTTCACAAAACAAATTCAAAACAGTATCTCTGTTAGTAATTCGTCACTTACAACACGAAAATGAATACTGATGATGCAGCTGTCATCATCAGTATCTATTTTCCAGCGATCGAAGTGAGTTCAATATTATCAAACCATTTCTAAACATTTCCACTTTGAAATTCATTTCAAAATATAATTCACACTGCTTGTAAAACAATTTAAAATCTCCTAAGATCTTAAATTTTCCTTATTTTTTTATCCAAATCCATTTACAAACACTTATCCAATTTTCCAGAGTTCTAATTCAATTTTTGGTTTAAAGTCAGATTTAATTCATTTCAATTTCATATATTTCACTTATATGAATTCTGATCGATTATTTACATAACCTTTTCACTTTATAATCTTACTCGATTATAATAACAACCAATATATCCTATATATATATACTTCTTTATATCAAAATATACTTTGGGTAAACTTATTTTAATTTACCCTCTTTTCAAAACATATCGTGTCGACCCATCATATTCGAGTGTTTAGTAACTCCTACCAATATAGTGGATCAAAATGATCAACCAGAACCCCATAAAAAACTCAACCAATGAATCTCCATAATATAAAATTATTTTTATATCAAATAACAAATACGCACTCGTATATATATACACTCAAACTCAATCTAGGGTATTGCTAACTCCATCTCTACTGAGTCACGCCACAGAGCCAAGGTAATTCACTTAACCGTAAGCTCTAATACCAACTGTAACGACCCAGATTTTTGTCGACTTTGGTTATCGCCATAAACTCAATAATGACTAACCAACATCGAAAAATACCAGAACGTTAATGAAAGAAATTAGACGGTGAGGAAAGATAAGATAGAAACTTAGAATAGAAGAAGAAGAACACAACATCAGCGTAACACGAATCTCACAGTGGAACGAACAACATATAATAGATAATATATCCTTGAAATAAAATCAATATATGTATACACATCATTATCAAAGTACAACACTTACAACACAGTGGAATAATAATAGCTATAAAATCCTGAAGCCTCCTGCTCCAGCTCTTCAAATATCTGTAAATCCCGACTACTTGACTGCCTGTACAAAAGTGGGCACCCAAGAGTTTAGGGAAAACAGAACAAAAATAAACTCCGGGTCAGTCATGGCACTGGTATGAGTAAAACAGTTTAAACAGTTTAAACAAGTAAATGATATCTCATAAGACCACGCCGTATAACGGAACGGGTTTTTCCTTATGAGAATCCAAAAATATCTTTATATCAAAAACCTTTTGATATTATAATAATGTCTATCAACCACAATATAATAATCATCTAGCAGAAATGCTTTCATCTCACGTTTTTACATATATAATATACAATTAAAACCGCAAGCACGTATTGGGTAATGGATTTCCAACTATGACAAGGTATGGAACCACCTTTCGCTAGTGTACCTCTAGAAAGGAATACACTGGGTTCAACAAGAACATCTTGCAACCCGACCACACATGACTGACCACTCATTTCGCTTGAGTGTATCGAATGTATATCACCAACGGTTGGGATCAACAACCGTTTCCCGAATGGGACAGCATCAACAATAGATTTTTAGAAGTAAATGAAACTCTAGATCAGGTGATTATACACCCTAATAGGTGCGACCTACATAGCCATGTTGCCTGCCCGATTTTTGTCATTTACCGATTGATGAGGCTTGAGGTTACGCTTTATCATCAGATTCACTTCGAATGCCACATTGTCAGATCCACCGAAAATCACTAATTGACATCCACAACAGTACATTACGTGTTAGCTAAAGAAGTTTCCTTCTCCGCTTCCACTCTTGGTACGGTTGAAGAAATCAGTGTACGTGACCTTTCTGGAAATACTCTGTCAGACATTCATCCATACAAGTCATCCAGGAACAGGATGAAGCGAAGGCACTATTCAGTACATCCATCTTAGGCACTATTATCTAAGACTCATACAATAGCCCTTGCACTTTACTTTGTCTTCAAATATCTTTGGCATATATGATTCGCGACGCTTATGCCAATACAGAGTGGTTCTTTGGATAATAATCAAACCGATCTGTCCATATTAACAACGTTAAAATGGTCAAAACTTCGATAGTCTATGATTTAACCTTCAAAGAAAAACAGGTGTGCAAACAACGATATTATTTCCAAGTGGAAATTATATCGATCAATCATCATTTAACATTTATCTTTTTAATTCATTAATTTCTTATCTCCTGTTTCCATATATTCTAAATTCTTATTTTCTATTATCAGAAAGCATTTCTGATTTGCGTTTGGAAAACATTTCCAAAGCTTCTTCACTATCAAACCTTACCATTCCTTAGTTAAAAAGGAAGTAAATCAAGTTGGGGTATAGTTACCTCTCAGACCTTAACTGAACAACGTTTTAACTTCAGAATAGTCAAAGTTTATCTTTTAAACCTTTAACCAACTTTCTTACGTAACTCCTGTTCGAATAAATCTCTATTCGATAACTCCTCCCTTCGAATAACTATATTCGATAATCTCTCTTACGAATAACTCGCTTCGAAAACCTTTCTTCGAATAAACTATATTCGATTAACTCTATTTATTTAACTCCTTATACATGAACATTTCCTTTTCTAATTCATATTTCCAATTTCAATATTTGATTACGTTTCTGATTCTATTTGGAAAACATTTCCAACTCTTCTTTACTTGTATTTAAACAGATGTTTAAATCAACATCGCGATGACAACTCAACCCACTATACTTATTTACTAAATTCACTTAACCACTTTCACTCTCGAACCTTAACCATTTCTAAATTAAAAACGAAGTCAATCAAGTTGGGGTATAACTACCTCTTAGACCTTAACTGAACCACATTTCAAATCTCGAAACAGGGTAAGTTCATCTTTTAACTCTTTAACACTTCCTTACGTAACTTCCGGATATAATTTACGAGTCCAACTCCTTTACAAAATCATTTAATTATAACAGTGGTGTTATAATTTCCTACTTCTGAAGTATAATAACTTTAATATAACTCTTATTTCCTAACTCGAATAAATAACTAACAATTAATTTATCAACTCCTATTTGGTTGACTCTTATTCTATACTCTTTTTCGAATAACTCCAATCTAATAACTCTTATTCGATTAACTCTAACTCGACTATCTTGACTTATTTAACTTAACTTGATTCAGCTCCTATCAAATAACTAATATTCGATTTAACTCCATTCGCTTGACTCTAGATCACAGCGATCACAATGGTTACGCCTGATTCCCACAGGAAACATCCGACCGCCGTAGGCTATCTGCAGCCCTTCGAATTACGCTAGCAGTCGTACGAAATGGCAACTTATCCTGAGTAATTATGTTTGATTAACTCTATCTCAATAACTATACTCGATCAACTCTAATTGAATAACTAATATTCAATTAAACCCTAATTCGATTTACTATGTTCGATGAATTCTACTTCGATTAATTCTAACTCTAATCGATTAACTCTGATTGATTAACTCTAACTGGTTAACTCTAATTAATTTACTCTATTCGAATAATCCTAATCGAATAACTAATATTCGATTATCTCCATTTCGATTAACTTATTCAGATTAACTCCTTTGAATTTACTCCTTTGATTTATCCCTTTGAACTAACTCTTTTGATTAATTCCTTTCCTATTTGTTTATATTTATTTCATATAAATATTCCCTTTATAAAATTCTATTTATTTAACAAATAAATATCTCCTTTTATCTTATTATATTTATTTAACAAATAAATATTCCTTTTTCTTTTATTTATTTTCTATCAATAAATGTTAGCCCACTTTGTGAACTGGGCAACACAAAGTCAAGATGTGAAACATTGAAAACTTGGTAAGCACTGAAGCGGGTCGGATCGGAGCAGTGTAGCGGTTCGGATCGGATAAAGTTTGCTGTTCGGATCAGTGAACTTTTGCTGTTGGAATCAGAGAGGCACGGCTGTTCGGATCGGAGAGCAACCTACTTCCAATTGGATCGGAGAGCTACCTGTTACGAAGACGGATTGAAACAAAGTGAAAGAGAACGAAGACTCAGCCTTGGGACATAACCGGATCGGATCGGATACCCCGATCCGAACCCCTTGTGCACACTCTTCCGATCCGAACCCATATTCCATGTCATTCTCCTGCATGATCGCCAAGTTATTCAGAGCGGCTATGACCAGTTCCTACCCACAACGCCCACTGCTCTGATGCGTTGTCAACACAGAAAGCTATCCGAACCCGAGGCTAATGGGATGAATGACACGTTGCTCCGATCCGGATCGGGTTCTGAGCGAATTTTCACCTATAAATACCCTATCTGGAGACAAAGAAAAGGATCTTTTTTCTGGCACTTTGAGAGTTCAACCACCTTCATAACCCGAATTCCAGCACTCCCGGAAAATCCAAATCTTCTTTCATTATTTGTTTTTAGACAATTGAGTGAATGTAAATGAGTTGTGAGAGAAATTCAGTGAATATTTCATTGTAATTGCAACTACATCATTGAAAATAGTGAAAGACAAGTGGACGTAGGCATTTCTTCACCGAACCACTATAAATCCTGTGTGTTCATTTTACTTTTGATCTTATTTTATCCTTCTTTTAGTCAATTTGGGTGTTAGAACCACTTTTTGGTCTAACATTTTGGTGCTTTCACTGAGAATTGAACTCAGGGGCAAAGGCTCCAGTCCCCTCCTCCCGAGATCGACCTGGAGCATAGGGAACGAAATAGAGCAGAAGCAGCTCGAAGAAGAAGGGCATCACCTGAACAAGAGCCCAGAAGGAACCCGGATACCAGGGCCAGGGAACCTGAACGGCCCCTAACTAATGCTGATGTACAGGCAATGGTACGCCAGATTATGTCCGAGAGCCGGAACTATACCAATGAAGATTATGGCATCGAGCGAAGCCATACTCCTTTCACTGACGATATCCTCGACTTTTAGTTTCCACGGCGTTTTAACTTGCCGTAGATGGACAAGTACAATGGGAGAACTGATCCAGGACAACATTTGATGCGATACTCGTGGCTCATGAATGCTGCTGCTGCTCCTGATGCAGTGAAATGTAAGGCATTCCCGATCTATTTAGAAGATGTGGCGCTGTTATGGTATACCCGACTTCCCCCTCGTTCGGTGTCAAATTATAAGGAATTGAGCGAACGTTTTATGAATCAGTTCCGACTCCATACCCGTAAGTCCAAAAGTGTTATTGAATTATCAAGAATTAAGCAGGCGCCAGGAGAGTCTGTGAGGTCATATCTTAACCGTTTTAACTTAGCTGTGACCGAAGTTAGTGACCCGCATGAGCCCACCATCTTGATGGCATTAAAGGAAGGAGTCGATCCTGAATCCGAGTTTGGAGATTACCTTTCTGGGAAGACACCCTCCACAAGAGAGATATTCTATGAAAAGGCCGATATTTATTTAAGACGAGAGGAGGCCAGGGCAAACCGAAAGAGAAAGTCTGAAGCGGCTTCAAAAGAAAATGTTCAGAGTAACGTCGCCGTGAAGCATTTCTGGGGAAAGTTCCGGAAAAGTTGAAGTGAATGTGGGAAACAAGAGTGGAAATGACAATTCTGGAAACGGGGGCAACAACAATAACCGTAATGCGAACGGTAACAGAAGAAATAGAAATAGGGGAAGTGATCCTAGCAAAAGGCCCCGATTCCAGATGTATGAGAATTATACACCATTGAACGACACTCTGGAGAATATTTACCTGGATACATACAATGTTTTGCAATATAAAAGACCGCCACCTCGTGACTCGACAGAGAAAGAAATGGCAACTGGGAAGTTTTGTTTGTTTCATGGAACTCATGGGCATTCAACCAATGAATGTCGGCATTTGAGAGATGTGATTGAGAAGCTGCTGCGCGAAGGGAAACTGGATGAATATAAGGTTGCCCCGAGGGAAAGGGGGCAAGGAGAGCAGGCTCCAAAACAGATTCAATCTGCTCCCAAGCCTACAGCGCAGCAAAAAGGCAAGGGAATTGTTATCAACTCCATAGTGGGTGGACCTCACCCAGCAATCCGTAGCTTTAGAGCAATGGATCAATATGTAAATGCTGCCAAGCACGTAGATGTGAATGAAGGTGATGATTTGGAAGATATCGCCCCCATAAAACAACAGAGGACAATGTTTAACGACGTGGTGTTCCGCAGCAGAGATAATACTGGGATCCAATCACCCACTGATGATCCGTTGGTCATTACTACCACCATTGGGCCGGCCTTGGTTCATAAGGTGTTAGTAGACAATGGAAGTTCTGTCAATATTTTATTTAAAAAGTCATTCGATCAGATGAAGCTTGAATCTGAAGATTTGAAGCCATGTGAAGGATGGATCAGAGGCTTCAACGGGGCGTCAACAGCACCCATGGGGTACATAGAATTTCCCATGACCTTGGGGCAAGGGGAACGCCGAAGAGTGCGGATGCTTCAATTCGTAGTGTTGGACGTAGGTTCACCTTATAATGCATTTTTGGGGAGGCCTGCCCTTGCTGAGTTCAGAGCTTGTATCGCCCCTTGGTGTTTATTGCTTAAGTTCCCAACCGAAGTCGGAACTGGAGTAATGAGAGGGGATCAAGTTTCTGGACGGGCCTGCTATGTTGCCGAATTAAAGATGTTGATGAAAGCACTTAACATCGAGAGTAAAGATGCCTCGCCTCCCCCAAAGGGGGGCTCGGCATAGCAATTAGAGAGATCGACCCTGAAGGAGTTGCCCAAAGGAACACCTGAAGACCTGGATCCCAGAAGAGACGAGGAACCAGAGATTAAAAACGCAACTCCTAATGAAGCGACAGTGGAAATTCCCGTTGATGAAGCTGATCCAACAAGAGTTGGGAAGATTGGCTCTCAATTGGATCCACGTCAGGCCAAAGAACTAACAGACTTCTTGAAGGCGAACTTGGACGTGTTTGCCTGGACCCACGCTGACATGTGTGGGATATCGCCATCCATCATAAGTCACACACTAAATGTAAACCCGAAGCATCCGCAGGTGAAGAAAAAGAGACGTATGTTGGGCCCAGAGAGGTCGGCTGCTCTCAAAGAAGAAGTGGAGAAGCTGAAACAGAACGGGTTTATTCGAGATTCGACATATCCCGACTGGATATCGAATCCCGTCTTAGTAAAGAAG
This sequence comes from Allium sativum, assembly GCA_030737875.1. Lineage (NCBI taxonomy): Eukaryota > Viridiplantae > Streptophyta > Magnoliopsida > Asparagales > Amaryllidaceae > Allium > Allium sativum. The sequence continues at coordinate 549,462,159 of CM060918.1, forward strand.
CCGAATGGAAAGTGGCGGACTTGCATTGATTTTTCAGATTTGAACAAAGCTTGCCCAAAAGATAGTTTCCCACTTCCCAGGATTGACCAGCTTGTAGATTCGACAGCAGGTCATGAACTTCTCTCTTTCATGGACGCATATTCTGGGTACAACCAAATTCCTATGCATGTGCCAGATCAAGAACATACGAGCTTCATTACAAATTTGGGGTTATATTGTTATGTTGTAATGCCATTCGGATTGAAAAACGCCGGAGCCACTTATCAGCGCTTGGTGAACAGAATGTTTTATGATCAAATAGGGAAGACTATGGAAGTTTACGTGGATGATATGCTTGTCAAATCGAAACAGTCCTCCAGCCTTACGCAAGACTTGGCGGAAATGTTTGGTATCCTGCGAAAGTATCAGATGAAGTTGAATCCCTTGAAATGTTCATTCGGAGTGGCATCGGGAAAATTTCTAGGCTTCATTGTGAGTTCCCGAGGAATTGAAATCAATCCTAGCCAAATAGCAGCGATTAGAAACATTGAAGAGCCGAGGAGAATTAAAGACGTCCAAAGTCTTACAGGGAAAGTAGCCGCGTTGAGTAGATTTATTTCCAAAGCCACAGACAAATGCGTTCCGTTTTTTGATTTGATTAAAAGGGGAAAGAAGAACTTCGAGTGGACTCCGGACTGTGTAGAGGCCTTTCGAAATTTATTGGAACTACTAGAAAAACCGGCGATTTTGTCAAAGCCAGTGGATCACGAAGAATTGTTTGTTTACTTGGCAGTCTCGGCTCACGCCGTTAGCACAGCCTTGGTTCGAGAAGAAGACAAATTGCAAAGACCAGTATATTATGTAAGCAAGAAATTAGCAGCGGCAGAGCGTAACTACCCAAAGATTGAGAAGCTCGCTTACAGCCTCCTAATCGCATCCCGAAAACTTCGTCACTATTTCCAAGCTCATCCAATAACCATATACACTGACCAGCCCCTGAGGCAGGTGCTGCAGAGACCCGAAGCATCGGGAAGGTTGATCAAATGGAATATAGAATTAAGTCAGTTTGATTTAAATTTTCAACCATGAAGGTCGATCAGGGGGCAAGCTCTGGCAGACTTTATAGCAGAGTTCACCATCCCAGAGGTGGAAGTAATCGATGGCAGAGTGGTTAAGTCCGAGGATGAGTTAAAGATAGATCCATGGAAGCTATACACAGATGGAGCCAAGAACGACCGAAGGTCCGGAGCTGGAATCGTCTTAGTCACTCCTGAAGGACGGTCGTTATATTATGCTCTATGATTAGAATTTTTGGCGACTAACAATGACTCTGAATACGAAGCCTTGATTGCCGGGCTGAAGCTTGCTAAAGACCTCGTAGTAAAAATGTTGGACATATTCTGTGACTCCAAGATCGTTGTTTGCCAAGTGCGAGAAGAATTTGTGGCTCGGGGACCTCGACTTATTGCCTACCTTGGGAAAGTGAAAGAGCTATTGAGCAACCAGGAGCGGTACAGTATAACACATATCCCAAGAGCCGAAAACCAGAAGGCGGACAGGCTGGCAAAGCTAGCTAGTTCCGACAATCCAAAAGAGACTGAAATAATTCCAATTGAAACGTTGGAATCGCCAAGCTTTGAGTCGATGGAAATTGAGTTCGCTTTCGAAGCGGAACCGAAGAAGGAGTCGTGGATGACCCCAATTAAGAACTTCCTTAAGAATGGGACACTCCCATCAAAGAAAAGTGAGAAAAGGGCTATAGTTCGCAAGGCTACCAGATATGTCATGCAAGATGATACTCTTTATAGGCAAGGATTTTCTATGCCCCTGTTACGATGTATAGCACACGATGACATTAAACGTGTACTGAGAGAAGTGCACGAAGGTGAGTGTGGGGATCATACAGGAGGTCATACTTTAGCGAAAAAGATATTGCGATATGGATACTTCTGGCCTACAATTAATAAAGATGCAGCTGATTATTCACGACGCTGCGATAAGTGCCAGAGATTCGCCAAAATCCCCAGAGCACCGTCGACCCAACTCAAATCGATGGTGAGTCCTTGGCCATTTGCCACGTGGGGAATTGATATCATTGGAGTTCTACCGATTGCTAAAGGAGGAGCGAAATATGCAATAGTCGCTGTGGACTATTTTACGAAGTGGGTGGAAGCTGAGCCCTTGACCAAAATCACGGCGAGAAAGGTGATAAGTTTCGTAGTTAGAAATATTATATGCCGATTTGGGATCCCAAGGACCATTATAACTGACAACGGAACCCAGTTTGATGGTACTGAATTCAGAAATTTCTGCCAGAAGTATAAGATCGACAAGCGATACACTGCGGTTGCTTATCCGCAGTCGAACGGGCAAGTTGAGGCAATAAACAAAGTAATAAAATCCATCCTCAAGAAATGGTTAGAGCGCGCAAAGGCAAAGTGGGTTGATGAATTGCCCCTAGCTTTGTGGGCCTATCGGACAACATTTAAGATAACTACTGGTCATACCCCTTTCTCTCTCTCTTTTGGCTCAGAAGCAGTAATTCCAGTTGAGCTTGAAGTCCCTTCCCACCGGGTGACATATTATGACCCGATGACGAATCGGGCACTCTTACTCGAGTCTCTTGATGAAATCGAAGAAAAAAGGGACGAAGCAGATTTGCGTGCGGCAAGACATCGACGTCAGATGGCACGCTATTACGACAAAAAAGTTCGCCGTAGGACTTTTGAACCAGGAGATTTGGTGCTAAAGAGAGTCTTTCCATCCCTTCCTCACCTTGGTCCAAAGTGGGAAGGACCCTTTGTCATCCAACGGAAACTTGAAAAAGGAACCTTCAAGTTAACGACCGTAGATGGCGAAGAAGTCCCTAGGGCATGGAATGCGCAACACTTGATGTGATATTTGGATTAGAAATGTTGTACTCTTTGTTATTTTTCTTATGAACTCTGTAATAGGGCACGACTTGCCTTGGGAAAATCTGATGATATGAATAAAGGACTATAAAGTGGATGTAGGCTACGACTTAGCCGAACCACTATAAAAATATTGTGTGTTATTTACTTTTATGCATTATATATATACATTCATCGACTATTCTGTTGTGATTATGGAATATAAGATGATTCGAAACCTGAAAAGATTGAAAACAGTTTAAACATAAGAAAAAGCACAACGACTATTTGTGCGACAAGACATAAAAGAATGAGAAAACGACATTCTTAACTCTAACTCTCCAGAGAGAGAGAGAGAGTATAAAAGCGTCTCCGACTGAGCGCTGAGAAAGAGATCCTTCCCCGCTGAAAGACCGGGGGGTGAATAGATTGCTGGGCTCGAACTCTAACTCTCCAGAGAGAGAGAGAGAATATAAAAGGACGGGAAGACGACGTCCTCTGAGGCGTGAAGGTGCACCCAGACAAGAGACCGCCTCAGTAAGAACTCTAACCTGAGTATAAGACAGGAGAGTACAAAAGAAATGCCAGAAAAAAAGACAGGCATTGACGACACAGAAAATGCAATCCCGTCAGAAAATCGGGAGCATTCAGATTGCTTGATTAAGCCTTAAATAATTTTTTGAGATTGACTGGGGGCATATATGTATACACATATTTCCTCCCTCCGTAACTTCATTTCATAACTATAGTATGACAGGCATTTTTACATAAATGCAGAACTACTGACAAACAAACATTGCAGAAAACGAATTATTATTTTTATTTACTAATGAATTTGTACAGGAAAACATCCAAAAAGAAGGTGCAAGAGCCACCCTTACAGCAGCAATTATTGATCTACCAAATACTAAAACAATGCAAGACAACCCACTATTTAGACTTCGAGTGAGCCTTGGACTTCTTGGCGGCTTTCTCTGCATCCTTTTCCTCTTTCTCGGCTTCAGTCAAGATGCGCTTTGATTTTTTCTTTCCTGAAGATGCGGTGCTGGAACCGGTTGACTTCTTCCCGGAGGGCGGAGCGGTGGAATCAAGAGAAGATTTTTTAGCGAGTTCCTCTGTAATAGATCTAGTTGAGAGCTTAACAACTAACCTTGATCCCGCATCCACAACTGCGAGAGGATTGAGGGCTTCTGGGTCTAGGTCTTCGGCTTTTAACTGCAAGCGTTTATCCTGATCAGCTTTCATTGCAGCCAAAGTAACATCATCAGCATTTTTCGACTCCCCGACTATTGCCACCTCTGGATCTTCCTCATGTCCTCCATCACCGCCATCATCCTTTAAGGCTGCTATCATTTCTTCATCATGGGGAGTGTCAGCCTTAGTCGGCTCACTTCCTTCTCCCAAGTCTATAGGAGCAGCCTTGTCCTTCCCTCCTTTTGCCTTTTCCGTAGGCTCTGCCCCAGAGGCGGCTCCCTGAGTCACATCTGTCTTTCCGGATGGCTCAATACCTACAGAGTGAGAAGCAACAGTTATCAACTCAGGAGAAAATAATGGATTTTTCATTGATTGCTCAATCACGTGGCGAAAGGTAGAAATAGCCTTGACGAATTGAGGAGAAAAGGTAGGGATACCTTCCGAAGACTTCTCGGCAGGGGTAACTACTGTCTCTGATGCCATTTCAGGGATAGGGGATAGCAGAGTTGTTCGGGGGATTCCCGGATTTTTAGTGAATACCCCTCTACTTCCGAAGTTGCATGGATAGTAGAAGAGGAACCAGCCTCGGGAACATTCTTCTGTTTAGTCCTCCGCCTCTCTTCTTCCATAGCATCATCAATGAGGCGGCGCCCCTCAGCTAGGCATTCTGGCTCATCATCCCTCAAGTATTTCTCCATTAGCTTATCCTCATCGATGGAATCGACCTTGAGCTCCTCTTTTTCCCACTCAACGATCTGACTCCATACTTGAACTAGAGTGGATGGGTAATCCTCGATCCAAGAAATGTTTCGGCGACGGATGATATGTGCGAAGAATTCAATCATTAATTCACCGAAACCCTGAATCTCTGCCTCCGCCTCTGACAATTGTTTGCGGGCCTCCTCTGCAGATTTGATAGCACACTCAACGTTGCCCTCCGCCAGGATAGCTCTGTTCTCTGCCTCCAGTAGCTTTGAAGTTAAGTCAGCATTTTTCTTTTCTAGCTCAGCATTCTTCCTTGCCAACTCGGCATTTTTCCGTTCAAGATCAGTGTAAGCAAGGCGCGTCTTAGCGGCTTCTGACTTAGCATCATCAGCTTGCTTTTTTAGCTCAGAACGCTCTTGAGTATGAGATTCAAGCAAGTCATGATAACGTTTTTGCATGTCTTCAAATTGTTGTTTGAAATTAGAAGCATCCCTTTGAGCAACAACGAGCTGGGCTTGTGTGTCCTCTAAATCTTTTCCAAGATTCTTTAAGGCCTTTGCATCTTCTTCCGCAGTTTTTTGCATTGAATCAGCATTCGTGATTAGAGTACGGATAATTCTAGAAAGGTTGCGTGAATATTTGAACATTTCAGAATACTGTTTTTCAACCGCGTCTATCTTTGCTTTGGCCTCGTCTGCCCACCTGGAAGAAATAGGTTCGAGGGCAGGTAAAAAAGTCAAAGTCTCGAAGTAATGCTCGGGAAATTGCTCCTCCAAATACGCCCGCTTGATTGCAGTTTCCGCATCTAGTGGTGGAGGAGCGGGGATCGTCAATTCAGTGTCCCTGTGTGTGGAGGATTCAATAGTTTCTTTATCTGTCCTAGGCCGTTTAGTAGCAGGGACCTTGCGTTTACTTCGAGACTCAGTGTCTTTTGGAGGACTTCTCTCTCTGCTACGCTTTTCGTGTGAAGAGGTGGAGTCTTTCGATTGTGGCCTGTCCTCTTCCCTATGACTTTGGTAACCTCTATATTTCTCTTGGTCCGACCGAATGGGAGAACGAGAGCGTGAGGTTCGAGAGCGAGAGGGTTCATAAGGCCTTCTCTCCTCCCTACCGCGATCGTCGCGACGATCATACTCGATATCCTGAGGTGGATTAGACATGCTGCGGCGGAGCTTCCTGATATCATAGTAAGATCGGGACATCGTACCTGCACAATAAGGCAAATGAAATTCAGAATCAATAGTTTCACAGAGAGAGAGGTGCAATGAATGCTAATGCTATTGTATAAAGTGTGTCCTAAGTGGTGTGTTTCCCCCAACCAACCCGAGTCCGAAGCTAGACTAGTACGGGCAGGCTCTTTGGCCTTAGCAGGAGTGGTCTCTTCAGAAGAGGTGAAGACTAAAGGATCCCTCCTAAAATCCTCTGAAGTGTATATAATTTCAGGTAAGGGGAGATCCCCCAGACCCTGGAATAATGGGTCATCAGTACTAGGGACATCTCTCTCGGAAGCATTAAGTGGCGACTCTTTGGAGGATGTTGACTTTTCCAGAGAAGTAGCCTCCTCGGGGGCAGTATATCCTTCACGATGCTTTTCGGCTAGGTTAGCCAATTCGCCATCTTGAGTAGAAGATGGAGAAGGTGAAGTTTGAAGAGGCACTGCAGGATCTCCCTAACCTTCTCCTGTCTCTGGGACTACATCCACTGGAGGAATATATACGTACGGAGCCGTCCCATGACCAATGCTACGAAAAACGGATAACAGCCCATGAAAATGAAGAAATTCGTACTTAAGGACTTCATCAATAGTCAGGAATTTCTGGTCGCCATTAAGAAGCTGGTGCATCCGGTCAAAGATCACCTGATCTGATATTTGTTTTGGATTGTCGACTGCAAACAAAAAGAAAAACGAGTTAAGGCAATGACTTGAAGGTATAGAGCCAAGATGTAGATAATTAGTGCTTTACTTGATTTCGTCCATCTCCTGGCACACCCAGGCTGTCGCTTTACATAAAACCATTCCAGTCTGGAATCTCCAGCTTTACTGCTGAATGGCGCTGAGATTATCTTCCTCTTAGGAACAGACTCAAAATAGCAGAAAGAAGGAGTCTCTCGAGTCCGATGCTTGAAGTTATAGAAGAAATGAACGTCATCGAAAGTGAGCTCTATGCGTAAGATCTCACGGTATGCTATGTATAAAGTGTGCAAGTAGGCATAAGAATTGGGATGCAGCTGCATGGGGGCAATCCGCATTTGTCTTAAAAAATCAACGATGAAGGGAGAAAATGGAGGGATAACACCGACCATACACATCAACCGAGTGACCGCCATATATCCTTCTGTAGGGTTGTGGAGACGGTCAGATCTCGAAGGCACTAGAGTGTCCCTTTTCATTAACCCGTATTTCAAACAAATTCGGGTAAGTCGGTCGTTATCGATAGTTGATTCAACAAAATCTTGGGGTGATTCCAATATGACAGCCGATTCAAACTCATCAAGAGCCCGGTCGTCACCAACCCCTCCTTCCTCTTCAAAACCAAGATAAACTTCATTCCCTAAAGACACTTCGTCACTTTCACGATTTCCAATCTCGTAGTCTGAACCCTCATTATTCCATTCTGGATCCGACGGAGAAGATATGTCCTCGAGAGCAATTTTGCTGGAGGTTTCCGGGGCTTCTTTCTTCTCAGCTAGTCTGGAAGAGCATCTGGGTCTCATGGTCATAAAACTATTGAAGAAGCAATAGCACAAATTAGAGCAAATTAGCCCGTATCCCCCCGTGCATGTGTGCAAACTAAAGTGTAAACAGTATATGCAGAAAGTGTAAAGTAAATGTCTAAAAGTGTGACGCAATATTTTGGCAAAGTATGAAGGATTGAAGTAGATCCTGATGTCCAGTTACGTTCGCAGGGAACTATCCTAACTATCCATTAAGTTGAAGATTATGCCAAAAGTTGATTGGGCCAGTTAAACAAGTTTTTATGTATTAAGATGGACTGCTCTTCGGATCGGTTCGGGCGCGTTCATTGGGATCGGATCGGGGATGCAGCCTTGACTTGGGCTCGGATAAACCTTGAAACTCAGAAATCAAAATCGGATCGGCTCGGAGGTAGAGTTCCCTAACGGTTCGGATCGGATCACGTAGTTATACTTCTCCTCCTTCATCTTACGGTCCGATCCGATCCGGTTATGTAAGCTCCCTTTCCCCCTTCTTTAACTGCTTGCTCCAACCCGATCCGATCTCCTGGACTTCTTTTCTTTTTCCCTTTCTCTACTTGCCCCGACCCGATCCGACTTCCTGAACCTCTTTGCTTTTCCCTCTCGTCCATCTTCTATACTCCAGCCCGAACCGATCCCCCTCAATCCTATTCTTCTTCCTCCCCTTCTTCAACCACAGTCAAATCCACATCCCTCTCCAAAGCTCCAGTTAACGATGAGCGCACGCTTCATTTAACCTCTCAGCACCTCGAGACGGTGGTAGAACCACCCACGACGACGGCAGGAGAGGAGAGAGACACGATGTCGAAACGAGAGAGGAGTCATGTTCAAATCATTAAAAGTTAACCGCAAATTTCCATTGAAGCTTATTGTTATAGAATTGATCGACGGATTCAAACCTACCAGAGTATGTAGCTTGAAAATTTGCACGACAAAAGTAAGAAGTTCTTATTTCTTTTTCCTGGAGTTCCGAAGCAAAAGCGGTAAAACCGTAAAAATGAAAGAAGGAAGAAGGCAGTGCTTATATAGAAGAGTAGAGTGTCCATTCGTCTCCCCATACGGATCGGACCGACAGCCCAATGACAGAACCCCCATTCGGATCGGATAGACAGTCCAGAAGCAAAGCTTGGCCCAATAGTACAATGAAAAATAGAAAGAAGAAGGGGTCTGTTCGGATCGGAATCCGAACCGAACCGAATTCTTTAGCTCAGCAACGAAATAAATTGAAATTTGAAGAAGAAGATGAAAACACAAGGAAAATCAAAAGAAAAATTGCTTCGAAGAACGCTGTGCAAAGATAGTCAGAGCATGCTCCGTCTCCAACAGACGCATCCTTTGAGGGGGCAAAATGTTAGCCCACTTTGTGAACTGGGCAACACAAAGTCAAGATGTGAAACATTGAAAAACTTGGGTGAAGCGGGTCGGATCGGAGCAGTGTAGCGGTTCGGATCGGATAAAGTTTGCTGTTCGGATCGGTGAACTATTGCTGTTGGAATCAGAGAGGCACGGCTGTTCGGATCGGAGAGCAACCTACTTCCAGTTGGATCGGAGAGCCTACTGCTACGAAGACGGATCGAAACGAAGTGAAAGATAACGAAGACTCAGCCTTGGGACAAGACCAGATCGGATCGGATACCCCGATCCGAACCCCTTGTGCACACTCTTCCGATCCGAATCCATATTCCACGTCATTCTCCTGCATGATCGCCAAGTTATTCGAAGCGGCTATGACCAGTTCCTACCCACAACATCCACTGCTCTGATGCGTTGTCAACATAGAAAGCTATCCGAACCCGAGGCTAATGGGATGGATGACACGTGGCTCCGATCCAGATCGGGTTCTGAGCGAATTTTCACATATAAATACCCTGTCTGGAGACAAAGAAAAGGATCTTTTTTCTGGCACTTTGAGAGTTCAACCACCTTCATAACCCGAATTCCAGTACTCCCGGAAAATCCAAATATTCTTTCATTATTTTTTTTAGACAATTGAGTGAATGTAAATGAGTTGTGAGAGAAATTCAGTGAATATTTCATTGTAATTGCAACTACATCATTGAAAATAGTGAAAGACAAGTGGACGTAGGCATTTCTTCGCCGAACCACTCTAAATCATGTGTGTTCATTTTACTTTTGATCTTATTTTATCCTGCTTTTAGTCAATTTGGGTGTTAGAACCACTTTTTGGTCTAACAATAAATAAATTCCATTTACTTTTATTTATTCCCTAAATAAATAAATCCGTTTACTTTTATTTATTCCCTAAATAAATAAATAATCCCATTTAATCTATTTGTAAATGTTCTACAAATATTTCCTTTTTATCTATATTCTATTTGTAAATGGTTTACAAATATTTCTCTTTCTATTTGTTTGACAAATATTTTCCTTTATATTTGTTTTACAAATATATTCCTCTATATATTTGATTTACAAATATATTTCCTTTATATTTGATTTACAAATATATTTCCTTTATATTTGATTTACAGATATATTCCCTTTATATTTGATTTACAAATATATATCCTTTATATTTGATTTACAAATATATTTCCTTTTACAAAACCCTTTTTTCTTTTATATATATAAAATCCATTGATTTTATATAAATAAATTATTTTCAAAATATACTTTGAAAATCCCTTTTCTACATCCCAGTATTTCTTACGGTATTTAAAATACCAAACACAGTGATCGATATCCTCCAACACACATGATCATCAACAGATTATATGTCACATCATAGTTTACAATATATGAAAAACAATAAAATAAATGTTGAGGAATCCAGTTGGATTCCTCCAACCTATTTCCCTACATCATAGATGTCAAACAATATAGATAACATCACTTTCACTTCAAGAAGAAATATTCTGATCGATAGAATTAATATTTAATAACGATATATATATATATGCGTATATATATAACCATAATTGTGTATTCAATCAATTATTTAACAGTCCATCTAAACAGTTAGCACACATCAATCAATAGATAAATATCAGTTCTAAATATACGTTAGAAAAATATAACTGTTCAGAGTTGGTGAGTTTTACTCACATTGGCAGTTCATCGTTAAAGAACGATAAACTGTATGTTTGATTTGAATCAGACAATTTATTTCGCCATAAATTCAAACGAGCTCCAATCCCCTCCCAGTCTGTCTCATTTGGTAGTCGTCGTTCATACGATCCTAATGCAACTTACGGTTTGTCAATCTGATATTGTATGATCAAGTTATTGAATTTACAAGTTTAAATACTAATTTAAATTAAAAATAACTTGACTTATGTTTAAATGGGCCTCACCATTTAAAACAAAGCCCATACCCATTTTAAACCCCACGGCTTCCCTTCTTCCACATCCCATCTTCACGCTTCAGCTCTCACACCTGACACGCCATTTTCAAACTTTGAAGCTCCACCGATCATGCCATTTCTCAACGAAATCCAAAAACAAAAGCACCTTCCTCTTCTCTTCTGAATCCTCTTCAACATCAAATTGCCCGGCTGAAACTCGAACTCCTCAAACCAATCCCATCGACAGCAGTTTTGCCGTACCCCCATCACTTCGATCGACACTTTTAGAACCCAAAAAAATCCCAATGATTCCAACTGAATGCTATTCGATGAGTTAAATCCAAATATGAACTCAGTTTAGTGAATCAATGCTTCGATTTTTATATTACCTTAACCCTAGCTTTATATAGACCTTCGCTGTAAAAATTTGATCGCCGATAACTTCAATCGCATGACCCAAAGAGGGTACCAAATCGAAGAGAACTACTCGAGGAATCCATACATATATGTAATTTGATTTTTAGATTTTGCATTGAATTGTTTTGATTTTTTCAAAACATCCCATTTGGGTTGGTGGAAATAAAACTGGCGGCTCATGATTTTTTTGTTGCATTTATAAAGGAGATGGTGTGGTTGAGAATGATAGATGTGGCCGTTGTTTTAACCAGAAATAGTTTAGGATATTTATAGTTATTTTATTTTATTTATTCGTTTTCTGCACTCTAAAAATCCCTACGAACATACACGATACCTAAAAATCATTGTTGGCTTGCTTTTTGACCAAGCCACCCAGGATCATTCGTAAGAGGAAAGCAGGAAACCACAGTATCTAAGAACATGAAGGAATGGATCGCACATCATCGTTTCGTCCGATATCGAATCGCGCACCATCGTCTCGCCCAAATATCGGATCGCGTCTCTACGGATCGCCCCCATCTCATCAGCGAACGGCGAAGCTGGGCGATCCGATCCAAGCTTACATTGTTACCCCGAGCGAACCGATCCGATCCTCTAGTGCCTGGCAAACCCTCTGACCTATTCAAGCGCGAGCTAGTCTTCAGCGATCCGAATCGCACGGATCTGGCGACACGTGTCCCCAACCGTCATCTGGACCAATTCTCCCCATCTGCACGATCCGATTTTCAAGCAGATCACGACACCTGTCCACAACGGCTAATTTGACTATTTCTTCAACGGTGGCGATGCGATCCGATACTCTCGGGATTCGTGCCACGTGTCCACGATCCGCCTGTCGAAATCAGCTATAAATAGCCCAGAGCTTGGCATTTTTCGGGATCCTTTTGGCAATATTGAGTACTGAATCCGCCATTGTTGTCAAACTACTGAAATATTGAGAGAAATCATTGCTGTATTAGCTTTTAAAGCTTAATCAATAAGATATAAAGTGGACGTAGGCTCGTTAACGCCGAACCACTATAAATTCTGAGTGTTATTTTCTTTTTCCTTGTTCCACATTTAAAATTCTCTACTGTTCATAACAATTTGGGTGTTAGGTCCAAATTTCGATCTAACATTTTTGGTGCTTTCACTGAGAAACTCAGCCTTAAAGTTTCACCATTCGCTTCTTTGAGGATTCCAGCGATTCGGATATAATGGCTGGAAAAAGATCTAAAGTTTCGCATACCAACGAAACGATTGAGGAGAGTGTGCACGAACTGGACAACGAAGAAACGCTAGATCGCGGAGCGCAGGGGGCGATCCGATCCGACGAAGACACCTCGTTCCGAGTCAATGAGAACGAGACGATCCGTGCCACTGAAGGGGTTGTTACTCGATCCCGGGGCAACACCTCGCAGCCTCCGCGTACCACGACCACGAGTCGATCTCAGGGGGGCGCAGCGAATCGCCCTCCACGAACCACAGCTATTCGAACTGATGGTCAGACTACAACTCGACCTGGAAAAGAACCTATGACCCACTCCTATCGTCCTGGGACCTCTGCTCAACCCGGTTCGAGCTCTTTGCGCATAAGAGAGAGTGATGATGACCACTATGATCCTGCCGCTCCTGTCACTGAGGGGGATCTCTCTCGCTTCGTCGAAATGTGGGATAGGTTGTTTGATGAGTTGGCCGCCAAAAGGAAGGAAAGTTCCATCCTACGGCAAAATTTGACGGCTATGGATAGAAGACTTGATGAGCTAGCAAGGCAAAGAGCATCACCGGTTCGTCCACTCACCCTAGTATATTCTTCTTCATCTGAAGAATCGCCAAGACCTCCGCGGCGACCGTACGAGAGAGCCGAAAACATAGAACAACTTTGGTTCGGGACTCTGCCCTCACAGGAAGAAGAAGAACTAGGGGCAGGGCCCACCAACCGCAATATGAATGGTCAAGCAACGGCTCTCAGGACTCGAGATGTGAACAATCCTGTGCATGACAGACCACCTCAGCCCCGTCGCCGCATGCATACCCATGATAACAGGGGGCAGCGAAGCCCTGCCCGAGCCCTGGATTTTGTGGCTGCTCCCCGAAGAGAGACCAGAGAACCTCATCGGGCCAGAGGCACTGACCCTGAACCTCCTTTGACTAGTGCAAATGTCACAGCCATGGTTCACCAGATTCTGGCCGACAGCCGTGGACAGCGGAACGAAGATTGGGGGATCGACCGCAGTCATACCCCTTTTATTGACGATATTTTGGATGTGACTTTTCCAAGGCGTTTCAACATGCCACAAATGAACCGATATGCGGGAAGATCTGATCCTGTTCGGCACCTAATGAGATACTCTTGGTCGATGACCGCTGCCTCCGCTTCTGATGCGGTTAAGTGTAAAGCGTTTCCCATATTCCTGGAGGACGTGGCTTTACTATGGTTTACTCGCCTGCCGGCGAGATCGATTTCTAGCTTCAGGGAGCTGAGCGAGAAGTTCGTAGAACAATTCCGTATCTACGCACAGAAGACAAAAAGCGTGATCGATTTATTCCTTGTCAAACAGCGACCAGGCGAGAGTCTAAAGATGTACCTGGATCATTTCAACTTGGCCGCCACTGAGGTTAAAGACCCTCATGAACCGACCATCGTCGCGGCACTGATTGACGGAGTGGATAAGGACACTGAATTTGGGAGGTACTTGGCAGGAAAACCGCCCCACACCAGAGAGTTATTCTATGAGAAAGCCAATGTACATCTACGCCGGGAAGAGGTATACGCAAACCGGAAGGTTAAAACAACTGATAAGGAGGAAATTCAGAGCAATGTCGCCATCAAACAGACTGGAGACAGCTCGGGGAAAGTTGAAGTTAACATCGGAAATCAAAATCAGGGTGGTCGCCAGCCAGGTAACAACAATAACAACAGTAACGTCAACAACCGGAAGAGGGGCCGAGGGAACGACTCCCAGAGAAGGACTCGTCCCAGGGCCTTTGGAAGTTATACACCCATAAATGATACTCTGGAAAATATCTTCGTGGATGCGTACGAAGTCCTCCAAAATAAGAGGCCACCTCCTAGAGAGTCGACAGAGAAAGAGCGTGAGACAGGGAAGTTTTGTCTCTTTCATCAAATCCACGGCCATTCGACGAATGAATGTCGTCACCTGAGGGATGTAGTCGAAAGGCTGCTTCGAGAAGGGAATCTAGATGAATACAGAGTAACGCCCAGGGACAGGGGGCAAGCAGTGCAGGCCCCGAATCAGAATCAAAATCAACTTGCTGCTAGGCCGACTGCTCAGTAAAAAGGAAAGAATATTGTTATCAATACCGTGATTGGTGGACTTTATCTTGCTGGGCACAGTTCCAAAGCATTAGATCAATACGTCAATGCGGCCAAACAACACCTCGAGGTGGGGGAATGTAGCAACCCCGAGGACAGTATCCCGGTGAAGCAGCAGAAGATGATGACCGATGACGTTGTTTTCCGAGAACGAGAAAGCATCGGAGTCCATGCTCCAACTGAAGATCCACTTGTAATTACGATACCCATTGGGCCAGCCACTGTTCATAAAGTTCTGGTGGACAACGGGAGTTCCGTTAATATTCATTTCAAAAAGGCCTTTGACCAGATGAATCTTGAAATAAAAGACTTGAAGCCCTGCCAAGGATGGATCCGTGGATTCAACGGAGCATCCACCGCTCCAATGGGTTATGTAGAGTTGCCAGTTACACTTGGAGAAGGAGAACGCCAGAGAGTGAGAATCCTTCCCTTTGTGGTTTTGGATGTTGAATCGCCATACAATGCCTTCTTGGGCCGACCAGCCCTCGCGAAGTTTAGAGCCTGTATAGCCCCCTGGTGCTTGTTGTTGAAATTCCCCACAGAAGCCGGCATTGGTATCGTCAAAGGGGATCAAGTTGCTGCGCGAGCATGTTATGTTGCCGAACTGAATTTACTTCGCAATGGAGGGGACATCGAAACTAAAGGCACTTCTCCCCCTTCGGGGGCGGAGACCTTATAGCAACCAAAGAGGATGATCGTTGGAGAGTTGCCCAGAGAGATGCCCGAGGATATAGATCCCAGAGAGGATCAAGAACCCGGGGGCAGAATGGCGACTCCCAACGAGGCAACTGTGGATGTACCAATCGATGACAGTGACCCGGAGAAGGTCCTTAAGATTGGATCCCAGTTAAGTCCGAATCTTGCTAAAGAATTGACGAATTTCTTAAAGAACAACTTGGATGTATTTGCTTGGACCCACGTGGACATGTGCGGGATATCCCCATCAATCATGAGCCATTCTTTGAGCATTAACCCCAAACATCCTCCAGTAAAGCAAAAAAGGCGAATGCTGGGCCCAGAGAGGTCCGCTACCTTGAAAGAAGAGGTTGGAAAGCTAAAGAGTAATGGGTTTATCAGAGATTCAACCTACCCAGACTGGATTTCGAACCCAGTCCTGGTAAAGAAGGCCAACGGGAAGTGGCGAATGTGTATCGACTTCTCGGATTTGAACAAAGCCTGTCCAAAGGATAGTTTCCCATTACCTCGAATTGACCAGTTGGTAGACTCGACGGCAGGTCACGAGCTTCTCTCATTTATGGATGCTTATTCAGGATACAACCAAATTCCGATGCATGTTCCAGATCAAGAGCACACCAGTTTTATCACTGATCTGGGATTATATTGCTATGTGGTAATGCCCTTTGGTTTGAAGAACGCAGGTGCTACATATCAACGTTTGGTCAACAGAATGTTTTATAACCAAATCGGGAAAACAATGGAAGTATACGTCGACGATATGTTGGTTAAATCCAAGCAATCTTCTCAACACACTACTGACTTGGCAGAGATGTTCGGCATTCTTCGAAAGTATGGAATGAAACTCAATCCAACCAAATGTTCATTCGGTGTTGCTTCTGGAAAATTCTTGGGATTCATTGTCAGTTCCCGCGGCATCGAGATTAATCCAGACCAGATCGCGGCAATCAGAAACATTCAGGAACCTAGGCAAATTAGGGATGTGCAAAGCCTTGCCGGAAAAGTGGCCGCACTAAGCAGATTTATCTCCAGGGCTACGGATAAATGCATCCCATTCTTCGAATTAATAAAGCGAGGAAAACGCCATTTTAAATGGACACGTGACTGCGTAGAAGCATTTCGGAATTTGCTCAGGCACTTAGAGAAACCTCCGATTCTATCTAAACTAATAGATCACGAGGACTTATTCGTATATTTGGCAGTGTCATCCCATGCGATCAGCTCAGCATTGGTAAGGGAAGAGGATAAGGTCCAAAGACCTGTGTATTATGTGAGCAAAAAATTGACAGCAGCAGAGCGAAATTATCCACGGATAGAAAAACTGGCGTATAGTTTACTGATTGCCTCCAGAAAACTTTGGCACTACTTTCAGGCACATCCTGTTACCATATACACTGATCATCCACTCAAGCAAGTTTTACAGAGACCAGAGGCATCTGGAAGGTTACTCAAATGGAATATTGAGTTAAGTCAATTTGACTTGAACTTTCAGCCCAGACGGTCAATTCGGGGGCAAGTGATAGCCGACTTCATAGCAGAGTTCACTGTTCCTGAAGAAGACATAGCAAACGAAGAAGTGGAACCTTCAAAGTTGCTTTTTGATCCTGATGCCTGGAGATTGTATACTGATGGCGCTAGGAACGACGAAAGATCCGGCGCTGGAATAGTACTTGAAACCCCCGAGAAACGATTGATAACCTATGCCATCCGAATGGAGTTTCAGGCCACTAACAACGATTCCGAATATGAAGCTCTGATAGCCGGATTAAAGATTGCAAAGTAACTAGAAGTCACAAAGCTGAACATCTTCTGCGACTCCAAGTTAGTTGTGAACCAAGTCACTGGAAGATTCCAAGCTAAAAGTGCCAGATTGATATTATACTTAAAGAAAGTGAAAGAACTACTGAATGAGTTTGATCACTACAGCATATCTCATATTCCGCGGTCAGAAAATCAGCAGGCAGACAAGTTGGCAAAGATGGCTAGTTCTAACGATCCTGGAGTGATTGGGCTAACCCCCGTTGAAGTACTTCGGTCCCCCAGCATTGATCAGATGGAAATCTACCTAGTACTAGAGACGGAACCAGAAAGGGAGTCCTGGATGACCCCTATAAAGAATTTCCTAATGGATGGAGCGCTTCCGACCAAGAAAAGCGAGAGGCGTAAAGTGATTCGTAAAGCCGCCCGATACGTTCTGCAAGGTGGAGTTCTTTATAGACAAGGGTTTTCAATGCCCCTCCTTCGGTGTATAGCCCACGATGACATCAAACGTGTGCTACAAGAAGTCCACGAAGGCGAATGTGGCGACCACACTGGAGGGCAAACTTTGGCAAAGAAGGTATTGCGGCATGGTTATTTCTGGCCTACCATAAACAAGGATGCAGTAAGATATGCACGACGATGTGATGCGTGCTAGAGATTTTCAAAGATACCTAGAGCGCCTCCAAGTTAGTTAAAAATAATGATGAGTCCATGGCCTTTTGCTATGTGGGGAATTGATATCATAGGAAGTCTCCCCATAGCAAGGGGCGGAGCAAAGTTCGCTATTGTGGCCATAGATTATTTCACTAAGTGGGTCGAGGCAGAACCACTAACTACAATCACAACTAAGCGAGTGATCAACTTCATTGTGAGAAACATCATCTGTCGATTTGGGATTCCAAGGATTGTGATAACAGACAACGGAACTCAATTCGATAGTGCTGAATTCAGAAATTTCTGCCAAAGATACCACATCGAGAATCGGTACACCTCCGTGGCACACCCACAATCGAACGGGCAAGTCGAAGCGGCAAATAAAGTAATTAAGTCCATTCTGAAAAGAAGAATGAAGCGGGCTAGAGCCATGTGGGCTAATGAATTGCCCTTGGCACTATGGGCCTACAGGACAACATATAAATCGGCAACAGGACATACCCCGTTCTCCCTTGCTTTTGGAACGGAAGCCGTAATCCCGGTTGAGATAAAAGTACCTTCTCATCGGGTGACCTATTATGATCCCATGACCAATAATGAATTGCTCCTTGAGTCCCTGGATATGATCGAAGAAAAGAGGGATGAAGCCGACCTGCGTGCTCTGAGATGTAAACAACAGGTCGCCCGATATTACAACAAAAAGGTCCGAGCCCGAACCTGGGAACCCGGAGACTTGGTTCTGAAACGTGTCTTTCCACCCCCAACTCATATGGGAGCGAAGTGGGAAGGACCGTACTCTATTCTCAGCAAGCTTGATAACGGAACCTTCAAGCTGGCAACCGTAGATGGAAAGGAAATCCCCAGAGTGTGGAATGCCCAACATTTATGGCCATATTTAACATGAGAAGCTTCAAATTTATTCTTTTGCTTTGTTAAAAAACTATGTACCGTGCATGACTTGCCTAGAATAGTCTGACTCCTTAAAGCAAGAGATTATAAAGTGGACGTAGGTCACGATTCGACTGAACCACTATAAAAATACTGTGTGTCATTTATCTTTATTGCATCTTTATTTATTTGCCTATGAAAATCAATGTGAATGATGCAGGTACCCGAAGTCCGGTGCCAACCGTTCCTCCCGTAAACTAATCAGAGGGACCCAAAGCTTGGGCAAAGGCTCCTACTGCTTGTCCGACTGGCTTTAATCCATGGAGCATGGGTTAAAGTACACACCAAGGATGAGTTTGATGAAATTGCATGATTGCAGACTGCTTGATCCGTGACTCTAACTCTCTAGAGCAGAGAGAGAGTATAAAGGACACGAAAATCGATAACGGCGGTGTACCATGATCGGAGCTGCCTAAACATAAACTCTAACTCTCCAGAGAGAGAGAGAGAGTATAAAAGCGTCTCCGATTGAGCGCTGAGAAAGAGCTCCTTTCCCGCTGAAGGATCGGGGAGCGAGTGAATCGCTGAGCTCGAACTCTAACTCTCCAGAGAGAGAGAGAGAGAGTATAAAAGCGTCTCCGATTGAGCGCTGAGAAAGAGCTCCTTTCCCGCTGAAGGATCGGGGAGCGAGTGAATCGCTGAGCTCGAACTCTAACTCTCCAGAGAGAGAGAGAGTATAAAAGCGTCTCCGATTGAGTGTTGAAAAAGAACTTACTCCCTGCTAAAGGAACGAGGGTTGACTGAACTACTGATATCCCATGAAATCTTTTATACCCCCGTATTCAAAAATAGGGGACAATTTGCCGACAGTACTAATCAATCCCTAGTAAACCCCAGTCAGATGTTACGGTAACAACTGATTGGGGGTACCAGGCACTCATATGCAAACATTAAACTTTGATACAACAGTGTAACATAGCATAAACATTCTTCTTCCTGTTGATTGACTGATTTATAATTATTAATAGTTGGCTAACGACTAAACATGGAAAGTTTCTATGAATACAGGTACACAATGATGATAGAAGAGATAAATCCTTGTTTATGTACTACGAATCGACAAAGTGAAAAGCAACCTAGAAACAAAAGTGAGGACCAGTCTCACAATTACACTTCCTGGCCAGTGGAAAACCTAAAGACAAAATATCAATAAACTACAATCATTCTATTTACGCTTTGATTTCTTCTCTTGCTTTTGCCTCTCCAGCCTCTCCTTGTCGGCTTCAGATGGATCCCCCTTCTTCCTTTTCCGCTTGTCTACAAGGGGAACATCCGACTCCTCTGAGGCCTCCTCTTCCACCCCTTTTCTCTTGCTTCTACTGGAGAGGGAAGCCGGGAAGTCGTCGGGATTTGCGAAGTGAAGTTGCCGGCTGATGGACTTGGACTGGATTTTCACTATCATCCCAGTTTTGGGATCAAATTCTGCAAGAGGGACTACGTCCAAAGCCTCATCTCCCACCTTCTTAGAAACCAACTCTTTCTCTTGTTTGGTTTTTCGACTGGCCAGGGGTTCCTCATCATCATCATCGTCGGCCTCTTTGGTGCCGGCAATCTCCTCTTCGTCATCCACATGACGACCATCCAAGTCTTTTAAAGCTTCGATAGTCTCAGCATCTTTGGGTACTTCGGCGCTAGGCACCGGGATGCTTCCTTCTACAGTTGTGACCTCGACCCGCTCTGAAACATCAATGCCAGCACCCGGCAGGGCCGTCTCCTTCTCCACTTCTCTCTCTTTTTCAGCACCCTCGCCGACGGGCTCGCCACCTGCATTACGAGAGACACACGTTACTAATTCAATTGGTTGTTCTGCCAGACGATGACAATTCGCAATTGCTTTAGCAAATTGCGGGGAAAAGAGAGAGATACCTCCAGCAGATGCTCCCTCTTGAGTAGTCCCAGATGCTCCAACAACCACGGGAGTTAAGCCTAAAGGGATTAGCGGATCATCAGGATGGTACTCCTCCACTTCGGAGGTTTTAGACTTCGCGGCGGAACTGGAACCTTCATCAACTTTGCTTTTACCTTTAGCCAAGGTTCTCTCCGTTTCCATCTCCGCCAGGATAAGGCGACGACCCTCTGCCAGGTCCTCAGGCTCGTTGTCTCTTAGGATGCTCTTCATCAATTCATCCTCATTGATCTCCTCGACCCCCAGTCTATGTTTTTCTCCCTCCACAATGGCATCCCATAAGTTGGCCAAAGTAACATGGTAATCCGGGATCCATGAGATGTTGCGAGTTTTGAGAACTTGGCCAAGGAAATCGAAGATCATTTCTTCAAATCCCTCGATCTCCTTCTCTCTTTCGAGGAGCTTGTTGTTAGAAGCGGTGGCCAACTCGATGGCACTTTCAACATTCTTTTCGGCAAGGGTTGCCCGTCTCTCCGCGTCCGCTACTTGGTCATTCAAGATCACCTTTTCTGCTTCTGCCAGAGCCAAACTTTCTTTTAGACTCGCTTTCTCCGCCTCCCAAGCAGCCCTCTCAGCTTCAAAATGGCCTTGTGCTGTTTTCAACTTGGCGTTGGCCATTTTTAGATCTTCTACCTCATTCTTTAAAGCCATTTTTTCTTGGCTATTGGAGTCCAGTTCAGAATGAAAGCGCTGTTTGGCATTCTCTAATTCGGTCTTATAACTTTCAGCGTCCCTCCGTGCTAAAGCAAGCTGGGCCTGAGCATCTTCCAGGTCCTTCTCCAATTTTGTCCTAGCCCTCTCGTTGTTTTCAAGTTTTGCTTTAGACCTATGTGCTTCTACTTCGAGTTTTCGGATGACTTCCGAAAGGTTGACTGCGTGCTTTTTCATCATCTCATATTGCCTGGCTGCGTGCTGGATATGCCCGATAACTTCATCATCCCAATTTTTAGGGACCGGTTCCAAGGCAGGGACAAAGACCATCCTGTCAAAGAACATTCCTGGAAATTGTTCCCGCAGCTTTTCCAGCCTACCTTGGATCTCGGGACCGTGGACATAATCCCATGATCCGGGGGCAGCTAACTCTGGTTGGCTGGTGGCGACAATGTCACTTCTCTCTTTCTCAGTTTCTTTGGATGAATCTCTGTCCCTATCTTTGGATTCGTGACGCTTTTTGGACGTCCGACTGTGGGAAGGCGCACTCTTTGGAGGAGTCAACTCTTTTGGAAGTTTCTTTCCCCCGGTCGGAATTGTCGGATGACTCGAAGGCCTGGTAGAGGTTGATTTGGGTGGAGATCGAGGTTGCGAGGAACTCGGCCTATGAGGAGGACCGCGAGAGCGTTCAGTATCCGGACGAAGGCTGGGTGTGCCCTCGCGGAGAGAACGATACGAATAAGATTTCCTGCGGGACATCGTTCCTGCAAAAAAGAAAAGAGTATATTAAAACTTTGAATACCCGCGAAGTTAGAGTGCAATGTCAGACAGTGTGTGTGGGGTGTGCATCCCATATAATTCCCCCTAACAGACCCGGGCCTGGAGACAGGCTCATCTGACCCGTTTTTCGTCCCCTTGTTGAAGCAATCGCCTCTTCGGGAGCAGAAAAGAAAGACTCCTCGCCGAAGTCTTTTTCTGTATATTCAATATCGGGTAGAGGGATTTTATTCAGCTCGTCAAATAACTGTTCTTCTATCAAGTCATCGTCAGCAACAGTTTCCATGGGAGCAGAGGTAGGAATTTCTTTCGACACATCACCACGGGACTCATCCCCTCTGTATACGTTCAAGTCTTCATCATCTTGGATGACTATCGGAGAAGGACTTTTGCGAAATTTAGTTGTTTCCACCGCTCGTGAAGTTCCCTCTCCCTCTGTTGGGGGCAAGTACTTATAGGGCTTACCGCCGCTGCCAAGTCCGAATCTTCTGTCTAGGAGGCGATGCTTATGGAGATTGTCGTCAGTAATGCATTTTTTGATCCTTAGAAAGTCGGATCTGCTTTGTGAAAGAATGGATAATCGATTGTTGTATAGAGGACCCTCCGTTTTCGGGAAAACATGATCTGTTCAAAACAAAGGAAAAAGCGGAAGAATGTTAGTACTTAGACTCCTCGAGCAAGATATTCGATCATGTGATCAAAGCTTACTTGATTTAAGCCATCTTCGTGAGCATCCGGCCTGTCTCTTTATATAAAACCAGTCCGATTTAGGGTCCCCTATATTGCTGTACCCATCATATAAAACCTTCCTATTCGCCACCGACTCAAAGAAGGAGAAGTTTGGAGTTGCCGAAGAACGGTGCTTGAAAAGAAAGAAGAACGTCAAATCTCTAAATTTAAGTTCGGCATGTAAGATCTCTGCATATGCACTGTACAGGGTATATAACGATGCGTAGGCATTTGGATGGAGCTGCATCGGAGCGATGCCCAGTCGTCTTAAAATTTCGATGGCAATCGGAGGGAACGGAGGTATAGCTCCTACTAGACACATTGTTCGACTAATCGCCATATACCCTTCCGGTGCTAGGTGGGGTCTATCTTCGCTTCCGGGCATCAAGACATCGTCCCAAGGAATGCCGTGTCTTAAGCAGATTCTCTTAAGTTTTATCTCGTCAAGCTTGGACGCTAAAGAATCAGAGAATTTATCTATCCCGACTGCGCCTGGGATTTCGTTAGGAGCTCGCTCATCAGACTCAGAGTTGTTGCTGGATGAAGTACTTTCTGATGGATCTGATTCTGTGGCTTCGTACTCAGATCCAGAATCTTCACCTCCCGGATTGATTGGAGGAATTTCAGGATTATACTGTTCAGGAGTCTCGGATTCCGCTTCTGCTACAGATCTTGAGGAAGAGTGATCGTTCGACATTGCTGCTAGGACGAGAAAATATGAACAATAAGATTAACACTACCCGTCCCCCGTGTGTGCAAGTGCCGGTGTGTGTGCTTGTGTGTGCGCATTATCAAAAAATAAAGCATAAAAACAGTCAAGGTTGTCAGAAACATTAGTCGTCATATGCAGTCAGAATATGAAGTCATTTGGTCCAGAAGGTCCAGCGTCAAGGCTCTATCCTAACTGTTCAGAGTTTTATGGTGGCAAGGTGTTGATTAAAGTCTGAAATTTCTCCGTATCGTTAGCTGTAAGACGGATCGCGAAGCATAGGGATCGCCCCCCCTTTCGACTCGTGGAGCAGGGGAATCGCCCCCCATCGAATCGCCGGGCGAAGGGATCGCCCCTTCATGAACCGTTGCGACTCCCACGATCCGTCCTTTCGCTGTCACCTCGACTTTTCGTCTCGCCACTCGCTTTCGTCCTCTCTTCTTGACCACGAACCGAAACGGCCTTCTGTCTTCCTCTTCTTCCTCCTTCGTTTTCCTCCTCTCCTTTCCTTCATTCGAACTCCGAGCTCTATGTCACTTGGCCATGGCGTTTTGATGATTTTGTCAGAAAAGCACGAATTCTCATCGTTTCCAGTCGAGAAAGTTCGTGGAAGTGTTGCGTTAACAAATGAGAATGTTTTCTATGAAGTTACCTTTCTAAAAACTAAGAGAATACTTGAATTTTCGAAGTTTGGAAAATTCGGGTTCGTTCTTCGATAACGCGAGACGATTCGGTAGAAAGAAATAAGAAGGGGAATGAAGAGGAGAGGGTCGGCTTATATAGGCAAAGAGGGTGACCGTTTGTCTCCCTTTCTTTGTCTTATTCGGTCCACGAAGCACCATGCAGGCCACGATCCAAAGCTTGAATCGCGTAGAAGCCCACGGACCGCCTTGAGACGATGGCCCACAAAACTCAAAGTCCGACACGGCTCGAAGGAAAATACGCCCCGTTTCGCATAAAGGCCTAGGTACTCAGCACGAGACGAGCACGTGACCAAATCGGATCGTGGCGCCCTAGGGCGATTCGATTCATACATGTGTTGATTTGAACCAAAGCGACTGTTGATTCACCACCCTTCAGGAGAAGGTAAATTACGATCTTCGAAGCATGTTCCATCATCGATAAAACATACTTCGAGGGGGCAAAATGTTGGCTTGCTTTTTGACCAAGCCACCCAGGATCATTCGTAAGAGGAAAGCAGGAAACCACAGTATCTAAGAACATGAAGGAATGGATCGCGCATCATCGTTTCGCCCGATATCGAATCACGCACCATCGTCTCGCCCAAATATCGGATCGCGTCTCTACGGATCGCCCCCATCTCATCAGCGAACGGCGAAGCTGGGCGATCCAATCCAAGCTTACATTGTTACCCCGAGCGAACCGATCCGATCCTCTAGTGCCTGGCGAACCCTCTGACCTATTCAAGCGCGAGCTAGTCTTCAGCGATCCGAATCGCACGGATCTGGCGACACGTGTCCCCAACCGTCATCTGGACCAATTCTCCCCATCTGCACGATCCGATTTTCAAGCAGATCACGACACCTGTCCACAACGGCTAATTTGACTATTTCTTCAACGGTGGCGATGCGATCCGATACTCTCGGGATTCGTGCCACGTGTCCACGATCCGCCTGTCGAAATCAGCTATAAATAGCCCAGAGCTTGGCATTTTTCGGGATCCTTTTGGCAATATTGAGTACTGAATCCGCCATTGTTGTCAAACTACTGAAATATTGAGAGAAATCATTGCTGTATTAGCTTTTAAAGCTTAATCAATAAGATATAAAGTGGACGTAGGCTCGTTAACGCCGAACCACTATAAATTCTGAGTGTTATTTTCTTTTTCCTTGTTCCACATTTAAAATTCTCTACTGTTCGTAACAATTTGGGTGTTAGGTCCAAATTTCGATCTAACAATCATGAAAATTGACATGTAGCTTGTAACACCCCGTGTATTCTATAATAGTGAAATTCACAAATTAAAGTATAATTAATTTCAAATCAAAGAATTAAGGGAAACGAGATACGCCATTGCGTTCGTCTCGGAATTCTACTTGAGATAGAGTCTGAGTTTGCGTAAAACGGACTCCGTATGAGGAAGATATGGCCTCCGGAAGTTTCAGAATTCAGTTTAAAATTCAAACAGACCAAAATAGCTCAGAAAAACAAATTTAAAATTCAAAATCCGGCCCAATTGGCCAGGGCGGAAAAATTCCCGCCCAAGGCACCCAGGTCGACTTGGCAGTCGACTTGGGGCTAGCCAAGTCGGCTGGGCAGTCGACCTGGGTAACCCGTGTCGACTGCCAAGTCGACACGGTGTCGACTGGGGTGTCGACCTGGCCCCTGAGCCAGGTCGAACCCAGCCCACCCTGGCTGGCCTGGTCTGTGTTTGGTCGATTTTCTGAGCCTTGACTTGTCACTAGGGCTAGGTGTCATCTCCTGATTGGTCTCTCCTTCAAACGAACGACTATTATTAAACCAAGCTCCATCAATGGTCCTAATCAACTCGCAAAACTATAAAAAGACCCTATGACCTAGCCTAAATCATACTATTTCATTTTAGCCTCATGCAGCCGCCATTAAACCTAGAACTCTAAATTAAAAATACTATGAACAAGATTATAGAAGACGAAGGACGATTCCTGAAGGCTACAACTAGAAGCTACAACAACTACAATGCTTTGGACAACGGATTTGGGGCTATTTGATTTGGAATTTTGATTACTTGCTTCATATTGTAAGTTCTATGTCACTTTTTAGGCAAAAACGCTAAAATAACATGGACATGCCATGAATTGAAACCGGATTTAGGAACTATTATTAATCCATATTTATATTGTTTAACTTTGAATCATAATTTGGGAATATTGCTATGTCAATGTTGCAAGTTAAACTTATCATGATTTTGATGTTTTTATGAATCACTTGGGCTAAATTGTATGGCAAGTTGGACTAATACATGTCCATGGAATCACTATGTTTATTGAAATCTTTATGTTGATTAAACCATGCCTATGATGCTAATTTAAACCATGTCTATGATGTTGATGGAACTATGCCTGTGATGTTAATATACCTATCATGTTAATGACAAAATGGGAATTGCTAGGTTATGATGAAAAGTTGGAATCATTATGTTTATAACGCTAGATGAGAATCATTATGTTAAAAATGCTAAATTGGAATCCACTATACCTATTAGAATTACCATGCCTTTAATGTTTCATGTTTGTAGTAAAAATTTTATTATGCCCGCAATGATTATTATGCCTATGATGTAAAGTTGAAATCATCATGTTAAACTAAGTTGGAACCATTACTATGCCAAGTTATCATCATGCTAGTATTGAAACCATGTGATATGTTATAGCCTGTTTATTATGAAAGTGATGTTGGAATGGTCACATATGCCTATCACATGTTTGGTGTTATTCCTCTTTATCTCTTGAATTGTTTATGCTTGTGAACGAAGTACGTTTATATACGTTGGGGATACGATTGGGTAGAATAGGCAAAACTTGAATTGATTATAATCATAAACCGTGAAATTTGGCATAAGTAGAACATGAAATATGGCACGAAAACTTGGCTTGAACATGCCATAACTTGACTTGAAAAAAAACATGCCTTAGTTGGGCACGAAGTTGACATATGAACATGTTATGGAAATAGCACGAATCTGCTAAGAACATGGGCATGACTTTAGAAAACAAGAAAGTGGCCAACTCGAGGTTGGGTTGAGTTTGTAGTGTAAATCTGCCCGGAACCGCCCGGCAAATCCAGTTGCTACAAACAATAGGATCCAATATGGGTAGTTGGTCATATCGCGCTTGAAAACCCGAGGTTGGGTTGAGTTCGTAGCGTAAACCTGCCCGGAACCGTCCGGCAAATCCAGTGGCTACGAACAACAGGATCCAATGTGAGTGGTTCGGTGCATTAACGAATCAATTAATGCCAATTAGGGTTAAGTCATGAACATGAAAAGACAACTTAACCAACTTGAACACGATTTGTAGGGCTAAGTCATGAGCTTGAAACGACAACACTTAGCCAAGTTGACATGACACGTAGGCGGGTTAAGTCGCGAATTTAAATGACATACTTAACCACCTTGACATGACTAGACTGGAAAAGGATTAAG
Source organism: Allium sativum (assembly GCA_030737875.1). Classification (NCBI taxonomy): domain Eukaryota; kingdom Viridiplantae; phylum Streptophyta; class Magnoliopsida; order Asparagales; family Amaryllidaceae; genus Allium; species Allium sativum. The sequence goes on from CM060918.1 coordinate 549,489,656, forward strand.
TCACGAATTACATGAATTAATCGGTTAGGCGGGTTAGGTCACGAATTACATGACCTAATCTGTTAGGCGAAACCCTAGACACGACCCTTTTCAGCAGTAACCCTCTAGATGTATCATGGTACCGTGGGGCTAGGACGGGTGGGGCACGATTACTGGGCTGATTGTAAGAGGTGAACGACGGCAGTGGGGTACGCCTGTGTAGGTTCGGTGGACTACGGTCGTGCACGTATTCCGGGGCAGACACTGGGTATCCATAGATTTATCTGTGCATCTTGAATCGTGTCAGGGGTTGACACCCTAGGGCTGATACACCCAAAGGTGGACCCAGCACAGGTGGCTACATTCGTGATTAGCCGTATGACACGGACACTTGACGAGCTAGAACTTGTAGGGAGCCGATCGACTAGATAAGCGCTCTGTAGGACCCCGTACTTGGGTCAGACCTCGTTTCAGGGTCATTTCATGATATTGGGCCGTGGGATTTATTTCGTGATTAACTTGGGACATGGGCTTAATGTACTAGTACAGTCGATGCAACGAATCTTGAACATGTGATGCTTTATTTGACTTGTCTTGACTTATCATGATCACCTTAGACTATCTTGTCCATCTTGACACCCTTCTTAAGTTTAGTTCCAGTTCATACATGACATGTTGTTTTAACCGTTTTTACACTGAAAGTCACTAGGACTTACTCAATCTTTACGACTGACCCTTTTCCTTTCGCCTCTTTTTCTTTCGTTTCCCCTGCCCCCCCCCCCCCCCCGGTTCTCAGGGAGGGAATACCGCAGCTTGACCAGCCTTCACATCCAGCTTAAAGAGAAAGAATGTATTGCTTGGATCTTTTTCGTTTTGGACTATGGCTTTGGACAGCAATTGTGGGACTTATGCAGTTTATTTATGTTTTCTTTAAATAATGAAATCAAGACAGATATGAAGATGTTATGTTTTTGGAAGAATTGTAAGACAATTATGGCATGGATTGTGTAACACGTATTTTAATGAAATAAAAGTTGTTGTCGTTTTCCGCTGTTCAAAAATATGTGTTATTATATCTGTCTTGTATATCTGTGACTTATACTTATAAACCTCCACCAAAATTAGGGCATTCCCTTTGAGGGTGACCTTAACGGAGGTGGGGTGTTTCACTTGGTATCAGAGCATAGGTTTACCAGATAAGATAAGAAGTTTTGAAAATTTATTTTCAAAAGGAAATTTAAAGAAAGCATTTTTAAAGATAAGATGGTATATTTTAAAAAGCCAAAGTCCCCCAAAGCCATAGGTACTATCTTTTATCCTTCGTTTTGAATCTATCCTTTTTGTTTCAGCATGTCCGAAGAACTTAACTTGCCAGAGGGTATACCAATACCTGGTTGGTTTAGACGATTCTTAGAAGCAAGGGCCACTCAGCCAGGCCCTACCGTTCGTCCTCCCCCAGCTGTAGGGAATCATCCGGCTGCAGCAGCACCTCTTCCTCCACCTCCTCCGCGGGGAAACACTTTTGCTAAGATATGTAAAGATTTTAAAGCTATGGGAGGAAAGGATTTTCATGGAACTGAGTCCTTCGTGGCAGCTAGAAATTGGCTGAAAGAAACCGAGGACTTATTCGTCATCTTTGAGGTAGAAGATAGGCAGAAAGTACAACTGGCAGTGTGGCTACTAAAAGGTGAGGCTTCCTACTGGTGGGAAGTCACTAATGTAGAAAGACCAGTGGAAACATGGGAGGACTTTAGGGCAAGGTTTGAGGCTAAATTTCTCTCAGATGCGGAAAGGAGTTTGCAGTTGGAAAAATTCTTATTTCTTAAGCAAGGGAACAAAACAGTCAAAGAGTACGTTAATCAGTTCGATAAGCTGGCTAGGTTCGGACTGGACCTAGTCAACACCCCGCACAAGAAGGCTCTCCGTTTTGTGAAAGGGTTGAATGAGCCATTACACAGTTTGGCCATGACCCATATACCCATGGGAGCTACGTATGAAAGGTTGGTACAGATGGCATTGCTGAACGAAGAAGATAAGAGCAAGAAGGAGACAAAAGCAGAAAACTCTCAAGGGAAGAAAGAGGTCAAGCCCAATGATTCTCAGAATAAGAAGGTAGACTTCGAGAAAGGAGGCAAGAACGGCAACTCACGTGATAAAAGGAAGTGCAATTTCTGTGGTACGGAAGGGCACATAGCCAAGGATTGTAGAAAAAGGAAGAGAAAGCAAGGTGAATGTTTTCATTGTGGGGAGACTGGACACATCAGCAAAGACTGCCCTAAGAAGCAGACCGGACCTTCTGGGGGTACATCGTTAACTTCTTCTAGATGCTTTATTTTATCTTGTTTCTCTCCTCGATCCTATCTTGAGAACCATAGGTAGAATCTTTTTGGATGTAAACATGTAATTGAAACATGTTATGATTGCAAAATGGTTGCAAGCGGTCGCAAGTGGTTGCTCGTGGATGCATGAATATACATTAGGCACTAGATCGGCTTAGACACATTTTCATGTTGCATATGCATAAATGTATTTATTCGTATATGGATAAAGTTTAGTGTGTTGTCATATGGATGTTGCATTTATATATGAATGGTTGTGCACTCATGTAGAATCATGAATAGGAAAATTTGCATACATAATGGATTCATGGCACTTACATGATTCGCATTAAGGAGGTCAACTGAATCAGTTGACCACCTGATTTTGCATTAGATAAGTACATATACACACACTTCGCATATGATCATGAAGCATTAGAAGTCTTTTAAGGGCAATGAATGCTCGTGTTTGATGGATGAGTAGATGGATGTTTGGATGTTAGGACATACATTCTTCCTGAACTAGAAGATTTCGGGGACGAAATCCTTTTAAGTGGGGGAGAATGTAATACCCCGTGTATTCTATAACAGTGAAATTCACAAATTAAAGTATAATTAATTTCAAATCAAAGAATTAAGGGAAACGGGATAAGCCATTGCGTTCGTCTCAGAATTCTGCTTGAGATAGAGTCCGAGTTTGCGTAAAACGGACTCCGTATGAGGAAGATATGGCCTCCGGAAGTTTCAGAATTCAGTTTAAAATTCAAACAGACCAAAATAGCTCAGAAAAACAAATTTAAAATTCAAAATCGGGCCCAATTGGCCAGGGCGGGAAAATTCCCGCCCAAGGCACCCAGGTCGACTTGGCAGTCGACCTGGGGCTAGCCAGGTCGACTGGGCAGTCGACCTGGGTAACCCGTGTCGACTGCCAAGTCGACACGGTGTCGACTGGGGTGTCGACCTGGCCCCTGAGCCAGGTCGAACCCAGCCCACCCTGGCTGGTCTGGTCTGTGTTTGGTCGATTTTCTGAGCCTTGCCTTGTCACTACGGCTAGGTGTCAGCTCCTGATTGGTCTCTCCTTCAAACGAACGACTATTATTAAACCAAGCTCCATCAACGGTCCTAATCAACTCGCAAACACTATAAAAAGACCCTAAGACCTAGCCTAAATCATACTATTTCATTTTAGCCTCATGCAGCCGCCATTAAACCTAGAACTCTAAATTAAAAATACTAAGAACAAGATTATAGAAGACGAAGGACGATTCTTGAAGGCTACAACTAGAAGCTACAACAACTACGACGCTTTAGACAAAGGATTTGGGGCTATTTGATTTGGAATTTTGATTACTTGCTTCATATTGTAAGTTCTATGTCACTTTTTAGGCAAAAACGCTAAAATAACATGGACATGCCATGAATTGAAACCGAATTTAGGAACTATTATTAATCCATATTTATATTGTTTAACTTTGAATCATAATTTGGAAATATTGCTATGTCAATGTTGCAAGTTAAACTTATCATGATTTTGATGTTGTTATGAATCACTTGGGCTAAATTGTATGGCAAGTTGGACTAATACATGTCCATGGAATCACTATGTTTATTGAAATCTTTATGTTGATAAAACCATGCTTATGATGCTAATTTAAACCATGTCTATGATGTTGATGGAACTATGCCTGTGATGTTAATATACCTATCATGTTAATGACAAAATGGGAATTGCTAGGTTATGATGAAAAGTTGGAATCATTATGTTTATAATGCTAGATGAGAATCATTATGTTAAAAATGCTAAATTGGAATCCACTATACCTATTAGAATTACCATACCTTTAATGTTTCATGTTTGTAGTAAAAATTTTATTATGCCCGCAATGATTATTATGCCTATGATGTAAAGTTGAAATCATCATGTTAAACTAAGTTGGAACCATTACTATGCCAAGTTATCATCATGCTAGTATTGAAACCATGTGATATGTTATAGCCTGTTTATTATGCAAGTGATGTTGTAATGGTCACATATGCCTATCACATGTTTGGTGTTATTCCTCTTTATCTCTTGAATTGTTTATGCTTGTGAATGAAGTACGTTTATATACGTTGGGGATACGATTGGGTAGAATAGGCAAAACTTGAATTGATTATAATCATAAACCGTGAAATCTGGCATAAGTAGAACATGAAATATGGCACGAAAACTTGACTTGAACATGCCATAACTTGACTTGAAAAAAAACATGCCTTAGTTGGGCACGAAGTTGACATATGAACATGCTATGGAAATAGCACGAATCTGCTAAGAACATGGGCATGACTTTAGAAAACAAGAAAATGGCCAACTCGAGGTTGGGTTGAGTTTGTAGTGAAAATCTACCCGGAACCGCCCGGTAAATCCAGTTGCTACAAACAATAGGATCCAATGTGGGTAGTTGGTCACATCGCGCTTGAAAACCCGAGGTTGGGTTGAGTTCGTAGCGTAAACCTGCCCGGAACCGCCCAGCAAATCCAGTGGCTACGAACAACAGGATCCAATGTGAGTGGTTCGGTGCATTAACGAATCAATTAATGCCAATTAGGGTTAAGTCATGAACATGAAAAGACAACTTAACCAACTTGAACACGATTTGTAGGGCTAAGTCATGAGCTTGAAAGGACAACACTTAGCCAAGTTGACATGACACGTAGGCGGGTTAAGTCGCGAATTTAAATGACATACTTAACCACCTTGACATGACTAGACTGGAAAAGGATTAAGTCACGAATTACATGAATTAATCGGTTAGGCGGGTTAGGTCACGAATTACATGACCTAATCTGTTAGGCGAAACCCTAGACACGACCCTTTTCAGCAGTAACCCTCTAGATGTATCATGGTACCGTGGGGCTAGGACGGGTGGGGCACGATTACTGGGCTGATTGTAAGAGGTGAACGACGGCAGTGGGGTACGCCTGTGTAGGTTCGGTGGACTACGGTCGTGCACGTATTCCGGGGCAGACACTGGGTATCCGTAGATTTATCTGTGCATCTTGAATCGTGTCAGGGGTTGACACCCTAGGGCTGATACACCCAAAGGTGGACCCAGCACAGGTGGCTACATTCGTGATTAGCCGTATGACACGGACACTTGACGATCTAGAACTTGTAGGGAGCCGATCGACTAGATAAGCGCTCTGTAGGACCCCGTACTTGGGTCAGACCTCGTTTCAGGGTCATTTCATGATATTGGGCCGTGGGATTTATTTCGTGATTAACTTGGGACATGGGCTTAATGTACTAGTACAGTCGATGCAACGAATCTTGAACATGTGATGCTTTATTTGACTTGTCTTGACTTATCATGATCACCTTAGACTATCTTGTCCATCTTGACACCCTTCTTAAGTTTAGTTCCAGTTCATACATGACATGTTGTTTTAACCGTTTTTACCGTTTTTACACTGAAAGTCACTAGGACTTACTCAATCTTTACGACTGACCCTTTTCCTTTCGCCTCTTTTTCTTTCGTTTCCCCTGCCCCCCCCCCCCCCCCCCGGTTCTCAGGGAGGGAATACCGCAGCTTGACCAGCCTTCACATCCAGCTTAAAGAGAAAGAATGTATTGCTTGGATCTTTTTCGTTTTGGACTATGGCTTTGGACAGCAATTGTGGGACTTATGCAGTTTATTTATGTTTTCTTTAAATAATGAAATCAAGACAGATATGAAGATGTTATGTTTTTGGAAGAATTGTAAGACAATTATGGCATGGATTGTGTAACACGTATTTTAATGAAATAAAAGTTGTTGTCGTTTTCCGCTGTTCAAAAATATGTGTTATTATATCTGTCTTGTATATCTGTGACTTATACTTATAAACCTCCACCAAAATTAGGGCATTCCCTTTGAGGGTGACCTTAACGGAGGTGGGGTGTTTCACTTGGTATCAGAGCATAGGTTTACCAGATAAGATAAGAAGTTTTGAAAATTTATTTTCAAAAGGAAATTTAAAGAAAGCATTTTTAAAGATAAGATAGTATATTTTAAAAAGGCAAAGTCCCCCAAAGCCATAGGTACTATCTTTTATCCTTCGTTTTGAATCTATCCTTTTTGTTTCAGCATGTCCGAAGAACTTAACTTGCCAGAGGGTATACCAATACCTGGTTGGTTTAGACGATTCTTAGAAGCAAGGGCCACTCAGCCAGGCCCTACCGTTCGTCCTCCCCCAGCTGTAGGGAATCATCCGGCTGCAGCAGCACCTCTTCCTCCACCTCCTCCGCGGGGAAACACTTTTGCTAAGATATGTAAAGATTTTAAAGCTATGGGAGGAAAGGATTTTCATGGAACTGAGTCCTTCGTGGGAGCTAGAAATTGGCTGAAAGAAACCGAGGACTTATTCGTCATCTTTGAGGTAGAAGATAGGCAGAAAGTACAACTGGCAGTGTGGCTACTAAAAGGTGAGGCTTCCTACTGGTGGGAAGTCACTAATGTAGAAAGACCAGTGGAAACATGGGAGGACTTTAGAGCAAGGTTTGAGGCTAAATTTCTCTCAGATGCGGAAAGGAGTTTGCAGTTGGAAAAATTCTTATTTCTTAAGCAAGGGAACAAAACAGTCAAAGAGTACGTTAATCAGTTCGATAAGCTGGCAAGGTTCAGACTGGACCTAGTCAACACCCCGCACAAGAAGGCTCTCCGTTTTGTCAAAGGGTTGAATGAGCCATTACACAGCTTGGCCATGACCCATATACCCATGGGAGCTACGTATGAAAGGTTGGTACAGATGGCATTGCTGAACGAAGAAGATAAGAGCAAGAAGGAGACAAAAGCAGAAAACTCTCAAGGGAAGAAAGAGGTCAAGCCCAATGATTCTCAGAATAAGAAGGTAGACTTCGAGAAAGGAGGCAAGAACGACAACTCACGTGATAAAAGGAAGTGCAATTTCTGTGGTACGGAAGGGCACATAGCCAAGGATTGTAGAAAAAGGAAGAGAAAGCAAGGTGAATGTTTTCATTGTGGGGAGACTGGACACATCAGCAAAGACTGCCCTAAGAAGCAGACCGGACCTTCTGGGGGTACATCGTTAACTTCTTCTAGATGCTTTATTTTATCTTGTTTCTCTCCTCGATCCTATCTTGAGAACCATAGGTAGAATCCTTTTGGATGTAAACATGTAATTGAAACATGTTATGATTGCAAAATGGTTGCAAGCGGTTGCAAGTGGTTGCTCGTGGATGCATGAATATACATTAGGCACTAGATCGGCTTAGACACATTTTCATGTTGCATATGCATAAATGTATTTATTCGTATATGGATAAAGTTTAGTGTGTTGTCATATGGATGTTGCATTTATATATGAATGGTTGTGCACTCATGTAGAATCATGAATAGGAAAATTTGCATACATAATGGATTCATGGCACTTACATGATTCGCATTAAGGAGGTCAACTGAATCAGTTGACCACCTGATTTTGCATTAGATAAGTACATATACACACACTTCGCATATGATCATGAAGCATTAGAAGTCTTTTAAGGGCAATGAATGCTCGTGTTTGATGGATGAGTAGATGGATGTTTGGATGTTAGGACATACATTCTTCCTGAACTAGAAGATTTCGGGGACGAAATCCTTTTAAGTGGGGGAGAATGTAATACCCCGTGTATTCTATAACAGTGAAATTCACAAACTAAAGTATAATTAATTTCAAATCAAAGAATTAAGGGAAACGGGATAAGCCATTGCGTTCGTCTCAGAATTCTGCTTGAGATAGAGTCCGAGTTTGCGTAAAACGGACTCCGTATGAGGAAGATATGGCCTCCGGAAGTTTCAGAATTCAGTTTAAAATTCAAACAGACCAAAATAGCTCAGAAAAACAAATTTAAAATTCAAAATCGGGCCCAATTGGCCAGGGCGGGAAAATTCCCGCCCAAGGCACCCAGGTCGACTTGGCAGTCGACCTGGGGCTAGCCAGGTCGACTGGGCAGTCGACCTGGGTAACCCGTGTCGACTGCCAAGTCGACACGGTGTCGACTGGGGTGTCGACCTGGCCCCTGAGCCAGGTCGAACCCAGCCCACCCTGGCTGGTCTGGTCTGTGTTTGGTCGATTTTCTGAGCCTTGCCTTGTCACTACGGCTAGGTGTCAGCTCCTGATTGGTCTCTCCTTCAAACGAACGACTATTATTAAACCAAGCTCCATCAACGGTCCTAATCAACTCGCAAACACTATAAAAAGACCCTAAGACCTAGCCTAAATCATACTATTTCATTTTAGCCTCATGCAGCCGCCATTAAACCTAGAACTCTAAATTAAAAATACTAAGAACAAGATTATAGAAGACGAAGGACGATTCTTGAAGGCTACAACTAGAAGCTACAACAACTACGACGCTTTAGACAAAGGATTTGGGGCTATTTGATTTGGAATTTTGATTACTTGCTTCATATTGTAAGTTCTATGTCACTTTTTAGGCAAAAAACGCTAAAATAACATGGACATGCCATGAATTGAAACCGAATTTAGGAACTATTATTAATCCATATTTATATTGTTTAACTTTGAATCATAATTTGGAAATATTGCTATGTCAATGTTGCAAGTTAAACTTATCATGATTTTGATGTTGTTATGAATCACTTGGGCTAAATTGTATGGCAAGTTGGACTAATACATGTCCATGGAATCACTATGTTTATTGAAATCTTTATGTTGATAAAACCATGCTTATGATGCTAATTTAAACCATGTCTATGATGTTGATGGAACTATGCCTGTGATGTTAATATACCTATCATGTTAATGACAAAATGGGAATTGCTAGGTTATGATGAAAAGTTGGAATCATTATGTTTATAATGCTAGATGAGAATCATTATGTTAAAAATGCTAAATTGGAATCCACTATACCTATTAGAATTACCATACCTTTAATGTTTCATGTTTGTAGTAAAAATTTTATTACATGAATTACATGACCTAATCTGTTAGGAAAAACCCTAGACACGACCCTTTTCAGCAGTAACCCTCTAGATGTATCAAGGTACCCTGTGGCTAGGCCGGGTGGGGCATGATTACTGGGCTGATTGTAAGAGGTGAACGACGGCAGTGGGGTACGCCAGTGTAGGTTCGGTGGACTACGGTCGTGCACGTATTCCGGGGCAGACACTGGGTATCCATAGATTTATCTGTGCATCTTGAATCGTGTCAGGGGTTGACACCCTAGGGCTGATACACCCGAAGGTGGACCCAGCACACGTGGCTACATTCGTGATTAGCCGTATGACACGGATACTTGACGAGCTAGAACTTGTAGGGAGCCGATCGACTAGATAAGCGCTCCGTAGGACCCCGTACTTGGGTCAGACCCCGTTTCAGGGTCATTTCATGATATTGGGCCATGGGATTTATTTCGTGATTAACTTGGGACATGTGCTTAGTGTACTAGTACAGTCCATGCAATGAATCTTGAACATGTGATGCTTTATTTGACTTGTCTTGACTTATCATGATCACCTTAGACTATCTTGTCCATCTTGACACCCTTCTTAAGTTTAGTTCCAGTTCATACATGACATGTTGTTTTAACTGTTTTTACACTGAAAGTCACTAGTACTTACTCATTCTTTACGACCAACACTTTTCCTTTCGCCGCTTTTTCTTTCGTTCCCCCCCAGGTCCTCAGGGAGGGAATACCGCAGCTTGACCAGCCTTCACATCCAGCTTAAAGAGAAAGAATGTATTGCTTGGATCTTTTTCGTTTTGGACTATGGCTTTGGACAGCAATTGTGGGACTTATGCAGTTTATTTATGTTTTCTTTAAATAATGAAATCAAGATAGATATGAAGATGTTATGTTTTTGGAAGAATTGTAAGACAATTATGGCATGGATTGCGTAACACGTATTTTAATGAAATAAAAGTTGTTGTTCTTTTCCGCTGTTCAAAAATATGTGTTATTATATCTGTCTTGTATATCTGTGACTTATACTTATAAACCACCACCAAAATTAGGGCATTCCCTTTGAGAGTGACCTTAACGGAGGTGGGGTGTTTCACAGCTAGAGTTCGACATTACAGTCCCAACGAAACTGGTTTCGTCGAATTCCGACTCCGTATGCTCACACATCGTATTTTTAACTGTCGAAATGCTGACTATTTCTCACTCTAAAAATCCGTATGACCACACAGTGACTCTAAAAATCATGAAACTGGAAATCTAACAACTATTTGACATTGCGGATCCAACAAAATTAGTTTCGTCGAATTCTGAGGTCGTATGAAAAACTGGCTATTTTTAAAGCTCTGAATGACCCATTTAAATGTATAAATATATTTAAATTAAATATTTATAAATAAATATTATCGTATATATTCACAGTTGAATACCATACAGCTATATTGGGATTTATAACTCGATATTTCAAATCCCGATTAAATCGATATTCGATTTATATTGAAATTCCTTTTTAAAATATAAATAATTCCTTTATAAATTATAAAGGAATTCCACATCGACTTTTCTAAAATTTGATTTGGACATAAATCAAAATCTACAAGACGAAATCCCGATTTTTCTCTTCCACTAGAAAGATATACTCCACCAGCTCCTAACGTTTCTTGTTTCACAGAAATTCGATATAAAACGAATCCTGTACATTCATTTGAAGTTCGAATCGCCAATTTACTAACTGCAGCGCCATTTCGAGCTCGATTTTAATTATATTATAACTCTACGTTCAAACTATCGTTTATATAATATATTCGTTATTCAAATTAAATTCTAAACTGAATTAAATATCACAGATGATCCAGTTCACAACATATCGCCATTTCAGCCAATTCTGATTATTTCAGAATTAAATATATTATTTAATTTATTATTTTAATTAAATATTCACCATTATCTAATTCAACAACCATTAAATTCCTTTAATCACCTTTTAAATAATTAAATAAATAAATTATATCGCTGAAAATGCGGGCCATTACAGGATCATACTTAGTACAAAATATAGTTTCAGCCTTACATAAAGTGTCTACAGTAGAATCAGAACATAATATGTACAACAGGAGCTGAACATCATAAAAAGAAAGAAGTGATAGAATCCATCTTTAGCTCCATAGCTACCAAGGAAGAGCCTGCTAAAACCTGAATACAAGGCTGCCCGTGTAGAAATAGGGGCAGCCGAGTTTGCAAGTGAAACAAACTATGAGTCAGTCATGGGACTAGTATGAGAAATCTACTTAACTTATTTTAATAACAAGGCTAATCACAGGACCACACCGCTAACGCGGAACGGGTTCACTCCATTGGATTGCCAGTGCTGAGAACAAGTAAATCATTTAAACATCGCAATGCTTTTTATAAAAATGAATCAATTATAAGACTCAGTTCCCATCACACAATGCAACGCAAACCGGAGGACAAAGTTTTTACCTTATAATGGCCAAAATATGCTTGATATGAATAAAAAAAGCATTTGATATTATCACTAGTGTTTATATGTTTCCAAACACAATTTCAATCAAAAGTATCAATCATAGACGGCATAAATGTCCCATACCACTATGTCGCAATATAAAGGTATACAATCAAAAATGCACAATATCATACTTGGAAATTGGATTTCCATCATGAACTAAGGAAAGGGATCGTCCTTACCGCTTCGAGATGCTTTAGCCCGCCCCTCAGGACCCAGACTCAGGTGGGCCCCTGGATCGTCAGGGTCGGTCCACACGGAGTGGATTGAAATGCCTGAAAACTGCGTTTCCCCGCCCTATGGGCGTCAAATGGTCATATCCCGACCAAACCATCGGCTCCAAAGAGACCGAAGTAACCGAGGCCTTGCTATCCATCATCCACATAAGTAAAATGCCTGGGCATGTAAAACCCAAAACACCACTCCTAGCTAGAAGGAAACGCATGTCCTCCCTGAAGTCCTCTCCCGTTTCTGGCTCATACCGGGGTGTGAGGCTCGCGAATCAATGCTAAACACAAAGCTAGCTATTTAAAGCCATGCTTTGATCATCAACCACAAGACTCTGCTTTTCAACAAAAGTCTTGATTATAGCATCTCTGCATGCCACGTTGTCAATCTACAACGTTAGACACACATCCATTTACAAGTCCGTTCTGGGTCTGAACGAAACCGGAGGCACCTTATTCCTCTCCCGTATGTCCAATACAGGAGAGAGGCCCTCGCACATCCGAACGATCAACAAGTATGGCCGGACAACCACCACTGTAACACCTTCAGGGCAGCAACTCCCATCAAAGGCATCAGTAGCCATCCATTCGATGTGAAGATCATCGTTCTTGCACCATCTTCATATCTTCGACTTCTAATCGTCGACCAATTATTTGAAATGAGAATTAACTCGGCCTTTTCAAATAATTCACGTATATTTAGAACTTCATATCAATTCATTTTCATGGTCAAATTATTTGACATCAATAATTCAGTTCATTAATGTAATTTTCACGTCAAACACATTCATCCATCAAATATCCAAAAAATTGAGTAAATTCAGTTTATTTCCATTCCATGTCATTTATAATATTTCATAACGATTTATAGCTATTTTTATTTATTTAAAAATAGCCAATTTATTCAAACGACGCTTCATGCCATAACGCGACCATGGCGTTGTTTTTCTTCAGAATTGATTTACCAATATCTGGAAATCTAACCGTTGGATCTTTACACATTTTATACCATTAGAAAGATCTTTTCAAAACAGATCCAACGGTTCAGTTTCGGGAAAATCCGACGGTCGGATCTCCCGGTACAATCGTTTAATGTTATGATTTCAAAATATGAACTGCAGCATCGTTATTCAATTTAATTTAGTTATATTTATATATATATATCTAATCCATTCTGGCGCTGTTTTCATTTAGATTTGAATTAAACATTTCACACAATCTAACCGTTGGATCTTTACAAATTTGGTATCGTTGGAAAGATATTTTCAAAGCGGACCCAGCGGTTTCGGTTTCTGGAAAATCCGACGGTCGAATCTTCTGGTACAATCATTTAAAATCGTGATTTCAAAATATGAACTGCAACATCGTTATTCATTTTATTTTAATTATATTTATATATATAAATATAATCCATTCTTCGATTTTCCAAATCATTTTCATTTCATATATTTGATAAAAATAATATTTTTACCCAACACATATTTATTTCAACACATGACTATGTTTAACACTTCATATATATAATAAAAATGTGATTTTTTTTTGTCAAATTTTTTTATTTCAAACACGATTATTTTTATTGATTCATATATATAGTAAAAATGTGATTTTTATTATTAAAACAATTTATTTCAAACATGACTATTTTATATATTTCATACATACTATAAAAATGTTATTTTTATCGTTCAAACAATTTTATTTCAAACATAAATATTTTATATACAAGAATTTATTTCAATACACGAATAAAATTCAAACACATGAATATTTCAGAAAATTTGGGTAGCATAACGGCAGGGTAGTTAAAACTGGCACCGTCCCGAGTACGGCACCTCGCTCTACCTTAAAGCCTCACAGTTTTTGACAATAGGGATTTCAATAATCTAGTTTGTACGGAGATGAATTTTTCCACAAACTAATCCTATTTGTTTTCAACCACAAACAACCATAATCAAATCAACCATTCGTAATATTCACCGAATTTCATGTCAACCAAAATCCAAACAATCACAATCAAAATATATATCGTCCATGGTATGTGGACGAGGGGAGTATATATATATATATATACACACGTATATAAACATATTTCAATTTCATTTCAGTATCATTTCAATTCCATTCAACGCACATATGATTTTTACAACGTATATATAACTTATACATCGCATATACAACTTATACAACGCTTATACATGAGGTGTACAATGCTTATAGAACTCATACAATGATTATATAATTTATACATCATCATTCCATATCGTTTATAATTTAGAAATCTCTCATTGGGTTCCACTCCTACAAAATTGTTGAAAGCTCCAAAAATTCTCCGGTCTCTTCTAGAACGTAGAAGGCGTCACACGAGTCCAATGTCTCTTGTTTCACTGAATTTCAACCACATAGTAAAAAGATATGATTTTTATCATGAAATCAAAATCCGTAGCGCTTTAAAGTGCTACTAACAGTTTAAATTATTCATAGTTGTACCTTTCTGAAAAGGTTCCAAACTAGGTTTGAGTTTTTTTCCCGATCCACTGCGTGAGACAAGGATCGGGTTGCATAACTTTGTAGTGCTTCAAGAGAGGTTCACGACGATGCCAAATACGTCCAACTCGAGCTGACATGGCGAGCAGGATCCGACGCGAGGCGACTGGACTTCGGAGAGGTGGTTCGAGCGATTCACTCAACTATAGGGAGCAAAACTGGCATGGATTTGAAGCTTAGCAGAATCTCTACAAAAAACTTAACTGGGGCGTTGGGTTTAGTTGCGTGGATTGAGAGATAAGGAGGAGAGAAGGAGTGTAACACCCAGTATTTCTGTTAACACTATAATAACAAATTAAAGAATAACTATTCTCAGATGTGAAAATTAAGAGAAACGGGATGCGCCATTGTCGTCTCTGAATTCTGGTTGAGATAGAGTCCGAGTTTGCGTGAATTGGACTTCGTATGAAGAAGTTATGGCCATCGGAAGTTTCAGAAAATTCAAAACAGGTTTTGAAAATTCAAATTTCAGAGTCAGATGGGCTAGACGGGAAATTTCCCGCCAGGGCCAGGTCGACCATAGGGTCGACCTGGGGGTCAACCTACCCTGACCAGGTTGACCATAGTGTCGACCTGGGGGTTGACCTGCCCCCCCCCCCCCCCCCCCCCCGGGCAGATTTGATTGATGACTAGTTTATGAATGTATGCTGAGTCATTAGGGTTTCTGATCTGCTCTGATTGGTTGGGATTAACTCTGGGTTGATCGAACGACTTAAATTAATCTTAAACTCTATAAAAAGACATGTAGACTCAAACCCTAAAATCAAATTAAAAATTAGATTCATGGCCTCCATGCCGTCGCCTTGCAACCTAGAATAGCCGCCACCAATTAGAGAGGAAGAAAGCTAATCAAATGCAATTCTATTCAACTCTAACAACGAATCTACTACAAAGGAAAGCTAATTCAATTTCAGAACTCATATTTCAGAACGCAAAACCTTCTTTTTGTGAGTTCGATTTCTTTAATAAAATAATTAATAATTTAATTGGATTGAGATATAAAGTGGATTATATGGCTATGTTGTGAATTATTGACCGCATGTTATTATTTATGTTGTAAATTCTATGATATTATCATGTATGTTGTAAAGTGGTGATGTTATCATCTATGTTGTAATTTTATGATTGGCTTATGTATAATCAATTCATAATGATGTTCCATATGCTAGTTTGGTTGTGTTGTTGGAACTAATTCATATGTTAAATCATATGTATGTATGTATGTATGCAAGTCTAGATGTTAGTTTAGATCTGGATCATATGCAAGTTAATGAAATTATGAACAACTTTACATGTTTCATGACCCCTATTTTATGTGCGTAAATTGGATCTAAAGTTAGGCTATGACATGTGTGAGTTATATGCTAGTATACAAAATTTCTACATGCTAGTTTACATGTAGATTTACACCATCGTTTATGTTGCATAAATCACATATGCAAGTGTGTGTGTGTGTGTGCGTGTGTGTGTATGTTGGAAGTATGAATCATGCCTATGCAAGTTTGAACCTTATGATTAGATCTATGACATACATGGTTTATGCAAGTTGTGACTTTGGCCTATGCAAGTTTTTATGTAGAACCTCATTCATACATGCAAGTTCACCCCTTATGTTTAGATCTAGTTTTATCTATATGTATGTTGTGATGTTTTCTCTTTATTCCATAAGTTGGACTATTCGAGTCTAACGTATATTTAGCATTAAACGAATGAACGTACAACGTGGGGTAATGGGATAATATTAAAAGATTTAATATTGAGAATTGGCATAAATGCCTTAAATGGCATAAAATAAATTTGTGATGAAAATTGGTATGATTTTGCATACCACAAATAGATGGACATAATTGAGTCAGTTACGGCCATAGTTAAATTTGGAATTGATTATTTGAATAGGGAAATTAATTCAAATTGGGGAATAATTAATTTTGTGTAATTAATCGTCTAAGACATGAGGTTAGGCTCTTTTGTGGTGTAAGACTGCCCGGACCCGCCCGACAAATCCAGCTGCCACAAATGCCAGTCTAATGTGGGAGGTCTTAGGCATAAATTAAATGCGTAACAGTTGTAAAGACACGAGGTTAGGCTCATTTGTGGTGTAAGACTGCCCAGACCCGCCCGGCAAATCCAGCTGCCACAAATTCCAGCCTAATGTTGGAGGTCTTTATAAAGTTACGGTCTTAATGAATTAAGAAACACTTAACCAGATAAATATGTGGTGTCGCATTTGAAACATGATTAGAAACACTTAACCAAAATTGAAACATGTAAGTGAACATGAATAAGAAGAGGGTTAAGTGGGATGTACTAGAGGGGACCAAGCTTAGGTGGATTGCTTGTGTCAAGTAATGGGGGCCCGTTTCAACCAGTAACCCATACGTATCTTTGTGGGCTCGACCCAAGTCGAGGACGGGACATGCATACTGGGCTTGACTGTAAGATGCCAAAACGGGTTAGCGGTGGCAACGCAAGTCCAACGGGTTCATATGCGTGTGTGGGCCCAGGCTGGTAGGTAAGACGTTATTGCATCGTGTAGGTATAAGCCGTGCATTATTGGTTGTATCAGGTCGTCACTTTGGGGAGTGATACACCCCACAGTGGGGCCAGCACGTGTATCTACGAGTTAGGGAGCCGATCGCATGGGGGTAGTGGGTACACCTAGTGGAGATAGGGGCAGGCGGCACCTATGAAGGCAACTTGGGGTGCATGAAACTACCATTATCATTATTAAAGTCTTGTAGCCAGGATCAACTTTAGGGTGACTAGTGTTGGTGCAATATAGTAAATATCTTATAGTGGTTTAGGTGTGCCTTTAACGTTATCTTTGTTCATCTTATTTCCTTATTTACTCTGTTATACCCAATTGTTCACAGTCATTTCCTTATTTTCCAACTTATGCCTTAGCCTAGTTATTTTGGTAATTATATTGTTAAAGTTATCGCACTCGCCATACTTTATGTCTGACCCCCTTTGTTTCCTCCTCTTTTCTTCCTTCCCCCCTCCCAGGTGCACAGTGTGGAACTAGCACCAGTGGAGCTTGATTTTGGACAGCTGTATCTCTTGCTTTTAGAAGTTGCTTGGATCGCTGAAGTAAAAGTTTAGCCTATCTTATTTATGGCTATTTTGTGTTGGGGTTATGTCTTTCAATTTATGTACTTTGATTTAGTCAAGATGGATATTATGTACTTTGACTCTGGTATTTGATGATGTAATCAAACTTATGTGTTTACCGCTGCAATGAATAAAGTTTTAATTTTTTATGTACTGTTTATATCTGTCTTATTGTTAAGTTTCTGTTCTATACTCATTCAAAACGCTCCATAGAAGTTAATGCATTCTCTTTGTGAGTGACATTAATGGACGTGGGGTGTTACACGTGGTATCAGAGCTGAAGGTTACCAGAACAGATATGAATTTTGAAAAACTGTTTTTCAAAAACTCTTTTATAGAGAAGTACCTTCAAAAGTATGTTTTAAGGAAAGTATTTTCAAGAGAAAAGCTTATTTTAGAAAGCATAACCCCAAGAGCCATATATCTTTCCTTCGGTTCTTTTGTATTGAATCTTTCCTTTCTCGTTTCAGCATGTCTGGAATTCCCGAGATATCCGAGGGGATACCGATACCAGGATGGTTTAGGAGGTATTTGGAGACTAGGGCCACCATTGCAGGTCCAGCAAATGCTCCCCCTCCTCCTCCTCCTCCTCCTCGTGTCGATACTTTTGCTAAGATATGTAAGGACTTTCGAGCAATTGGTGGAAAACCTTTTCACGGGACGGAGACATTTGTCGAAGCACGAAATTGGCTAAAGTAGGTGGAAGAATTATTTGGGATCTTCGAAGTGGAAGATGGAAGAAAGGTCTAGTTAGCTGCCAGGCTAATGAAGGATGAGGCCTCGTTTTGGTGGGAGGTCACGAATGGAGAACGTCCAGTCGATACTTGGCCAGATTTTAGGCGGAGGTTTGAGGCGAAGTTTCTCTCACGGGCTGAAGAGAATCTATACATGGAAAGGTTTCTAGCAATGAAGCAGGGGAATCTATCGGTGAAAGAATACGTCAGCAAATTCAATCAGTTGGCAAGATTTGGCTTGGACTTGGTGAATACACCAGAAAAGAAGGCACTGAGATTTGTTAAGGGTTTGAACAAGCTGGTTCATGGGTTAGCTATGACCGACATCCCCATGGGGGCTACTTTTGAGAGACTAGTTGACATGACGCTTATGCATGAAGAGGAGAAGGGCGCTAATGCTAATAAGGAACTCGAAAAGAAAGGGGATCAAAATATGCCGCAACAGCAACAACAGAACAAGAAAGGTGGTAAAGGCAACAATGGTAAGGGAAAGAAAAGATGTTTTAACTGTGGGACACCAGGCCATCTAAGCAAAAATTGTAGGAAGAAAAAGAAGACTGGCTATTTCCACTGTGGCGAAGTGGGACGTCTGATTAAGGACTGCCCAAGGAAAGGGCAAAGGGCAGGGTCTACCTCGGGAGGACAGGTGCAGGCTCCTATGGCACCAGGGCAGGCAAGGGGGCAAGTTCAGGCTCTCGTGGTCCCACCGTTGCAAGAATAAGGTAGAGCAATTTCCGTTGAAAGTTTAGTTTTTCTGTTTGATCATCCTGTCCATACTTTATTCGATTCTGGCGCATCACATTCGTTTATCTCTACATCATTAGTTGAAACACTACACCCAGATACTAGTTTAGTTACAGACCCCATAGTGGTCTCAAATCTTATTGGTGGTTCGGCTCATCTTTCTATGATTTGTCGGGATTTGAGAGTGTTTATCTTGGGCGTTAGGTTTGAATGCAACGCCTTTGTTCTTGGCTTCATGGGCTACGGCTTGATTCAAGGTATGGATTGGCTAACTAGATACGGGGCCATCCTAGATTGTGAAAGAAGGGTAGTTAGATTGATGACTAGTTGTGGAAAGACCCTTGATATTTCTTGTGACCCTAGTGGTCCAGTAATGCTTAGCTACCTAGAATCACTTGATGCATCCAATGATGATTTACATTCTGTTCGTATAGTCCGTGAATATGTTGATATCTTCGATGAGGTGAGGGGTTCATGCCTCAAACGTGAGATAGACTTTCGAATATATCTAGTAGATAATGCAAAGCCAGTCGCATTGCCAGTGCGCCACATGGTTCCAAGAGAGAGAAGAGAAATCAGTAAGCAAGTGAAAGAATTGCTTGAGAAGGGGTTCATAAGACGTAGTATATCGGAGTGGGGTGCTCCAGTAGTATTTGCCACGAAGGAAGATGGGTCCCTTAGACTTTGTGTGGACTATAGAGAACTTAATAAGCTTACTAAGAAGAATAGGCACCCACTGCCGAGGATTGACGATCTCTTCGATCAGTTAGTTGGAGCCTCAGTGTTTTCGCAGTTGGACTTAGCCACTGGTTTCCATCAGTTGAGAGTGGCTGAGGATAGCATAGACAAGACTTCCTTTAGGACTCTTGATGGCTTCTTCGAGTGGCTTGTGATGCCCTTTGGATTGACAAACGCCCCCGCATACTTTGTTGATTTGATGAGTAGGGTGTTTAGGGAGTACCTTAATAAATACGTGGTAGTCTTTCTAGAAGACATCTTACTCTTTTCTAAGAGCGAGGAAGAGCATGCCCTACATCTTAGGGAAGTGTTGGAGACCCTTCGAGCGCATGGCCTTAAATCTAAATTTTCTAAATGTCACTTTTGGCGGAAGGAATTGCGATTCTTAGGGCACGTGGTTTCCAAAGAAGGGATAGTTGTGGATCCCGCAAAGGTAGTGGCCATCCAAGATTGGAAGGTCCCTAAAAATGCTACCGAGGTGAGGAGTTTCTTAGGGTTGGCTGGCTAATATAGGAAGTTTATCAAAGACTTCTCAAAAATAACAGCCCCATTAACATGCTTGACGAAGAAGAACCTAGTCTTCACATGGGACGTAAATTGTGATGATGCATTCCAACGTTTAAAGAGAGCTTTGACCAAAGCCCCAGTCTTAGTGTTGCCAGATGGGAGTAAGCCATTAACTGTTTATATCGATGCTTATGGGACAGGACTAGGCGCAGTCTTAATGCATGAGGGAAGGGTAATAGCCTATGAAGGGAGGCAGTTGAGAGTGCATGAGAGAAATTACCCTACACATGACCTAGAGTTGGCCGCTATTGTTTTCGCGCTTAAGTCTTGGCGCCATTCTCTTCTTGGCGAGAAATTCGAATTGTTCACTGACCACAAATCGCTAAAATACTTGTTCTCTCAGAAGGACTTGAACTTAAGGCAGCAAAGGTGGATGGAATTCTTAGCGTGCTATGATTTCGAGATAGCATATACCCCTGGAAAGGGTAACGTGGTGGCAGACGCCTTAAGTAGGAAAAGGTTATCCCTGAGTCCGTTGTTTGTTGTGCGGCGAAGCTTGGAGTTCATCTCTACGTTTGACTTTAGACCTTCCGTTGACTTTGTAGCCGGTTTGTTAGCATCCTTGGAGGTCAGACCTACGCTTTTGGGATGGATTGGTGAGGCACAGCGAAATGACCCACAGTTGGTTGAGTTAGTAGAGAAGCTCAAAAGAGGGGCGTCATCGAGCCATCTCCGTAGGTATACCCTAGATGATAAGGGTTGGTTACGTAGGGACGGTAGACTTTGTGTACCACGGGACGAGAATTTGAGGAAGACCATTCTTGATGATGCACATCGTTCGAAGATGACCATCCATCCCGGCGGGGACAAGATGTACATAGACATAGGACGAGTTTACTTTTATGCCGGCATGAAGAGGGATGTGGCTGAGTTTGTCGCTAGATGCTTGGTGTGCCAACAAGTAAAAGCAGAGCAAAAGAAGCCAGGTGGGTTGCTTCACCCATTGGAGGTCCCACAATGGAAGTGGGAAAGTGTCTCGATGGACTTTATTGATGGGTTACCGAGGTCGAGAAAGGGTAATAGGGGGATTTGGGTCATGGTAGACAGACTTACTAAGAGCGCCCATTTCATTCCCATGAAGAGTAAGAAGTCTGCTCCATGGTTAGCCTCCGTATACTCGAGAGATAGTTCATTTGCACGGTGTTACTTCTAGCATAGTGAGCGACCGCATCCTATCTTCACTAGCGAGTTTTCGAAGAGCTTGCAAGAGGCGGTAGGGACTCAGTTAAGTTTGAGCACCGCATATCATCCTCAGATTGACGGCCAGACCGAGAGGGTGAATCTTATTCTAGAGGACCTATTGAGGTTGTGTGTCTTAGACTTCGGAGGTACATGGGAGGGACATCTTCCGTTGGTGGAGTTTGCATATAATAATAGCTTTCAGTCTAGTATTGCCATGGCACCATTTGAGGCTCTTTATGGACGGTTGTGTCGTTCGCCTACATGTTGGTGGGAATCTACAGATAAGATCTTGCTTAGGCCCGATATGATTAGAGAGACTTCAGAAAAGATCGATTTGATTCGAAGGAGGATGAAGACGGTGCAAGATAGGCAGAAATCTTATGCGGATAAGAGGAGGACAGATCTTGAGTTTGATATTAGGGACATGGTCTTTGTCAAGTTGTCTCCATTACGGAATTTGGTTCGCTTTGGGTCCGTTGGGAAGTTAGCACCAAGGTTCGTAGGGTCGTTTCATATTAAGGAGAGGATTGGACAGATGGCGTATAGAGTGGAGTTGCCCGAGAGACTTAGTGGTATACACGATGTATTCCATGTATCACATTTGAGGAAGTGCTTGCATGAGACCGTGGAAGTGGTAGAGCCGAGCTTGCTTAGAGTGGTGGAGATCAAGCGTGATGCGACAATTCTACGAGCTTCTACGTGCATTCTTGGGTCGGAGATTAAGAAGCTGAGGAGTCGAGAGGTCAAGCTAGTCAAAGTGCAATGGGGAGATGATGAGAGCAACGCTACTTGGGTGACGGAAGAGAAGATACATTCATTGTACCCTTTTCTTTTCGAGGGTATGTCTTTTAATTTCTCCTTTATCGCTTTGCTTGTACTTGTTTTATCTTTAGTATGTCCTCTCGCTAGTATCTTTGACCTTTAGATAGGGTAGTCCTATGGTTGAAACATGTGTTTGAGACATGTTATGTATGATGGATGCATGTGGATGCAAGTGGTTGCTAGTGGCTGCTCGTGGATGCATATACACACACTTCAGGCACTAGATCGACTCAGTAACTTCATATTGCATATTGCATATAAATGTGTGTGCATATTTAAGTTAATGGATGTATAATGGTTGTACTATCATATGGATGCAGCATTTTGGTGAATGGTTGTGCACACATGTAGAAATAATATGTATCGATAGGATTCTTTCGCATACATAATGGACGCATGGCACTATCATGATTTGCATTAAGGAGGTCAACTGAATCAGTAGACCGCCTGATTTTGCATTAGATAAAGAACATATACACACACTTCTTGCATCTGTTCATATAGCATTAGGACTTTTATAAGGACAATGGATGCCTGTGTTTGATGGTTGAGTAGATGGTTGTTTGGATGTTAGGACATGCATTCTCCTTAACTTGGAGATTTCGAGGGCGAAATCCTTTAAGGAGGGGAGAATGTAACACCCCGTATTTCTGTTAACACTATAATAACAAATTAAAGAATAAATAATCTCAGATGTGAGAATTCAGGGAAACGGGTTGCACCATTGTGTTCGTCTCGGAATTCTGGTTAAGATAGAGTCCGAGTTTGCGCGAATTGGACTTCGTATGAAGTAGTTATGGCCATCGGAAGTTTTAGAAAATTCAAAAAAGATTTCGAAAATTCAAATTTCAGAATCAGATGGGCTAGGCGGGAAATTTCCCGCCAGGGCCAGGTCGACCATAGGGTCGACCTGGGGGTCAACCTACCCTGACCAGGTCGACCATAGGGTCGACCTGGGGGTCGACCTGCCCCCCCGTGCAGATTTGATTAATGACCTGTTTATGACTGTATGCTGAATCATTAGGGTTTCTGATCATCTCTGATTGGCTGGGATTAATTCTGGGTTGATCGGACGGCTTAAATTAATCTTAAACTCTATAAAAAGACATGTAGACTCAAACCCTAAAATCAAATTAAAAATTAGATTCATGGCCTCCATGCCGTCGCCTTGCAACCTAGAATAGCCACCACCAATTAGAGAGGAAGAAAGCTAATCAAATTCAATTCTATTCAACTCTAACAACGAATCTACTACAAAGGAAAGCTAATTCTATTTCAGAACTCAGATTTCACAACGCAAGTCCTTCTTTTTGTGAGTTCAATTTCTTTAATAAAATAATTAACAATTTAATTGGATTGAGATATGATGTGGATTATATGGCTATGTTGTGAATTATTGACCGCATGTTATTATTTATGTTGTAAATTCTATGATATTATCATGTATGCTGTAAAGTGGCGATGTTATCATCTATTTTGTAATTTTATGATTGGCTTATGTATAATCAATTCATAATGATGTTTCATATGCTAGTTTAGTTATGTTGTTGGAACTAATTCATATGTTAAATCATATGTATGTATGTATGTATGCAAGTCTAGATGTTAGTTTAGATCTGGATCATATGCAAGTTAATGAAATTTTAAACAAATTTACATGTTTCATGATCCCTATTTTATGTGTGTAAGTTGGCTCTAAAGTTAGGCTGTGACATGTGTGAGTTATATGCTAGTATACAAAATTTCTACATGCTAGTTTACATGTATACATGTAGATTTACACCATTGTTTATGTTGCATAAATCACATATGCAAGTGTGTGTGTATATATATATATATATATATATATATATATATGTGTGTGTGTGTGTGTGTGTGTGTGTGTGTGTGTGTTGGAAGTATGAATCATGCCTATGCAAGTTTGAACCTTATGATTAGATCTATTGTAACACCCCACGTCCATTAATGTCACTCACAAAGGGAATGCATTAACTTCTATGGAGCGTTTTGAGTGAGTATAGAACAGAAACTTAACAACAAGAGAGATATAAACAGTACTTAAAATTTTAAAACTTTATTCATTGCAGTGGTAAACACATAAGTTTGATTACATCATCAGATACCAGAGTCAAAGTCCATCTTGACTAAATCAAAGTACATAAATTGAAAGACATAACCCCAGTACAAAATAGCCATAAATTAGAGAGGATGAACTTTACGTCAGCGATCCAAGCAACTTCTAAAAGCAGATATATAGCTGTCTAAAATCAAGCTCCACTGGTGCTAGTTCCAACCTAAACACCTGGGGGGAAAGGAAGAAAAGAGGTGGAAACAAAGGGGGTCAAACATAAAGTCTGGCGAGTGCGATAACTTTAACAATATAATTACCAAAATAACTAGGCTAAGGCATAAGTTGGAAAATAAGGAAATGACTGTGAACAATTGAGTATGACAGAGTAAACAAAGAAATAAGATTGAACAAAGATAACGTTAAAGGCGCACATAAACCACTATAAGATAATTACTATACTGCACCAACACTAGTCACCCTAAGGGTGATCCCGCCTACAAGACTTTAATAATGATAATGGTAGTTTCGTGCACCCCTAGTTTCCTTCATAGGTGCTGCCTGCCCCTATCTCCACTAGGTGTACCCACTACCCTATGCGATCGGCTCACTAACTCGTAGATACCTGTGCTGGCCTCACAGTGGGGTGTAGCACTCCCAAAAGTGGCAACCCGATACCACCAATAATACACGGCTTATACCTACACGATGCAACAACGTCTTACCTACCAGCCTGGGCCCACATACGCATATGAACCCGTTGGACTTGCGTTGCCACCGCTAACCCGTTTTGGCCTCTTACAATCAAACCCAGAACGCGTGTCATGTCCTCGACTTGGGTCGAGCCCACAAAGATACTTATGGGTTACTGGTTGAAACGGGCCCCCATTACTTGACAGAAGCTATCCACCTAGGCTTGGTCCCCTCTAGTACATCCCACTTAACCCTCTTCTTATTCATATTCATGTTTCAATTTTGGTTAAGTGCATCTAATCGTATTTCAAATGCCACCCAAGGCACCATCTGAATTCCAAAAGCCACCCAAGGCACCCACTTAACCCCCTCATGTCCTACTACATGTTTATCTGGTTAAGTGTTTTTCTTAATTCATTAACACCGTAACCTTGTAAAGACCTCCTACATTAGACTGGCATTTGTGGCAGCTGGATTTGCCGGGCGGGTCCGGGCAGTCTTACACCACAAAAGAGCCTAACCTCGTGTCTTTACAACTGTCACGTATTTAATTTATGCCTAAGACCTCCCACATTAGACTAGCATTTGTGGCAGCTGGATTTGCCGGGCGGGTCCGGGCAGTCTTACACCACAAAAGAGCCTAACCTCGTGTCTTAGACGATTAATTACACCTAATTAATCATTCCCCAATTTGAATTAATTTCCCTTTTCAAATTATCAATCAATTTCAAATTTAACTATGGCCATAATTGACTCAATTATGTCCATCATTTATGGTATGCCAAATTATACCAATTATCACCACAAATATATTTTATGCCATTTAAGGCATTTATGCTAAACTCTCAATATTAAATCTTTTAATATTATCCCATTACCCCCACGTTGTACGTTTGTTCGTTTAACGTAAAATATACGTTAGACTCGAATAGTCAAACTCATGGAATAAAGAGAAAACATCACAATATACATACCGATAAAACTAGATCTAAACATAAGGGGTGAACTTGCATGTGTGAATGAGGTTCTACATCTAAAATTTGCATAGGAAAAAGTCACAAACTTGCATAAAACTACATATGTCATAGATCCAAATCTAAAGGTGTGAACTTGTTTAGGCAATAGTCATAAACTTGCATAAATCATGTATGTCATAGACATACATCTAAAGGTGTAAACTTGCATAGGCAATAACCCCAAACTTACATAACATGATTCATATTCCAAACACATATATTTATATAAACTTGCATATGTGATTTATGCAACATAACGATGGTGTAAACTTACATCTAAACATATAAACTAGCATGTAAAATTTAGCATATAACTTACACATGTCATAGCCTAACTTTAGATCTAAAATAGATGTCATGAAACATGTAAGGTTAAGCATAAAACTTGCATATGATCTATGTCTTAATTAGCATCCTAACTTGCATACATACATGTGATTTATCATATGAATTAGTTCCAACAACATAACCAAACTAGCATATGAAATATCATAATGAATTGATTATACATAATCATAGAATTACAACATGGATGATAACATCACAACTTTACAACATAGATGATAACATCATAGAATTTACAACATAAATGATAACATCACAATTTTACAACATAGATGATAACATGCGGTCAATAATTCACAACATAACCATATAATCCGCATCATAGCTTAATCCAACTAAATTGTTAATTATTTTATTAAAGAAATCGAACTCAAAACTCAAAGAAGGTCTTGAGTTCTGAAATCTGAGTTCTGAAGTTGAATTAGCTTTCCTTTGTAGTAGATTCGTTCTTAGAGTTGAATAGATTTGAATTTGATTAGCTTTCTTCTTCTCTAATTGGTGGCGGCTATTCTAGGTTGCAAGGTGACGGCATGGAGGCCATGGCTCTAATTTTAATTTGATTTTAGGGTTTGAGTCTACATGTCTTTTTATAGAGTTTAAGATTAGTTTAGGCCGTCAAATCAACCCAGAATTAATCCCAGCCAATCAGAGCAGATCAGAAACCCTAATGAGTCAGCACACAGTCATAAACAGGTCCCCAAACAAATCTACCCCGGGGGGGGGGGGGGAGGAAGGGGTGGGTGGAGGGGCAGGTCGACCTGGTCAGGGTAGGTTGACCACCAGGTCGACCTGGCCCTGGCGGGAAATTTCCCGCCTAGCCCATCTCACTCTGAAATTTGAATTTTCGAAATCTGTTTTGAATTTTCTGAAACTTCCGATGGCCATAACTTCTTCATACGAAGTCCAGTTCATGCAAACTCGGACTCTATCTCAACCAGAATTACGAGACGAACACAATGGCGCAACCCGTTTCCCGTAATTCTCACGTATGAGATTAGTTATTCTTTAATTTGTTACTTTAGTGTTAACAGAAATATGGGGTGTTACATTCTCCCCTCCTTAAAGGATTTCGCCCCCGAAATCTTCAAGTTAAGGAGAATGCATATCCTAACATCCAAACAACCATCTACTCAACCATCAAACATAGGCATCCATTGTCCTTATAAAATTCCTAATGTTGTATGAACATATGCAAGAAGTGTGTGTATATGTTCTTTATCTAATGCAAAATCAGGCGGTCTACTGATTCAGTTGACCTCCTTAATGTAACCCATGATAGTGCCATGCGTCCATTATGTATGCGAAAGAATCCTATCGATACATATTATTTCTACATGTGTGCACAACTATTCACCAAAATGCAACATCCATATGATACAACCATTATACATACATTAACTTAAATATGCACACACCTTTATATGCAATATGCAATATGAACTGACTGAGCCGATCTAGTGCCTAAAGTGTGTGTATATGTATCCACGAGCAACCACTAGCAAACACTGGCATCCACATGCATCCATCATACATAACATGTCTCAAACACATGTTTCAACCATAGGACTTCCCTATCTAAAGGTCAAAGATACTAGCGAGAGGACATACTTAAGATAAAAAAAGTACAAGCTAAGCGATAAAGGAGAAATTAAAGGACATACCCTCGAAAAGAAAAGGGTACAATGAACGCATCTTCTCTTCCGTCTCCCAAGTAGCGTTGCTCTCATTATCTCCCCATTGCACTTTGACTAACCTGACCTCTCGATTCCTCAACTTCTTAATCTCCGACCCAAGAATGCACGTAGCAGCTCGTCGAATCATCGCATCACGCTCTATCTCCACCTCTCTAAGTAAGCTCGGCTCTACCACATCCGCGGTTTCATGCAAGCACTTCCTCAAATGTGATACATGGAATACATCGTGTACACCACTAAGTCTCTCGGGCAACTCCACTCTATACGCCATCTATCCAATCCTCTCCTTAATAGGAAACGGCCCTACGAACCTTGGTGCTAACTTCCCAATGGACCCAAAGAGAACCACATTCCGTAATGGAGACACCTTGACAAAGACCATGTCCCCAATATCAAACTCAAGTTCTGTCCTCCTCTTGTCCGCATAATATTTCTGCCTATCTTGCGTCGTCTTCATCCTCCTTCGAATCAAATCGATCTTTTCCGAAGTCTCTCTAATCATATCGGGCCCAAGCAAGATCTTATTTGTAGATTCCCACGAACATGTAGGCGAATGACACGGCCGTCCATAAAGAGCCTCGAACGGTGCCATGCCAATGCTAGACTGAAAGCTACTATTATATGCAAACTCCACCAACGGAAGATGTTCCTCCCATGTACCTCCGAAGTCTAAGACACACAACCTTAATAAGTCCTCTAGAATACGATTCACCCTCTCGGTCTGGCCATCCGCCTGAGGATGATATGCGGTGCTCAAACATAACTGAGTCCCTACCTCCTCTTACAAGCTCTTCCAAAACTCGCTAGTGAAGATAGGATCGCGGTCGCTCACTATGCTAGAAGGAACACCGTGCAAACGAACTATCTCTCGAATGTATACAGAGGCTAACCATGGAGCAGTCCTCTTACTCTTCACGGGAATGAAATGGGCTCTCTTAGTAAGTCTGTCCACTACAACCCAAATCCCCGTATTACCCTTCCTCGACCTCGGTAACCCATCAATAAACTCCACCGAGACACTTTCCCACTTCCATTATGGGACCTCCAATGGGTGAAGCAACCCACCGGGCTTCTTTTGCTCTGCTCTTACTTGTTGGCACATCAAGCATTTAGCGACAAACTCAGCCACATCCCTCTTCATGCCGGCCCAAAAGTAAACTCATCTCATGTCCATGTACATCTTGTCCCCGCCGGGATGGATGGTCATCTTCGAATGATGTGCATCATCAAGAATGGTCTTCCTCAAATTCTCATGACGTGATACACATAGTCTACCATCCCTACGTAACCAACCCTTATCATCTAGGGTATACCTACAGAGATGGCTCGATGACTCCCCTCTTTTGAGCTTCTCTACTAACTCAACCAACTGTGGGTCATCTCGCTGTGCCTGACCAATCCGTCCCAAAAGCGTAGGTCTGACCTCTAAGGATGCTAGCAAACCGAGTACAAAGTCAACGGATGGTCTAAAGTCAAACGTAGAGATGAACTCCAAGCTTCGTCGCTCAACAAACAATGGACTCAAGGATAACCTTTTCCTACTTAAGGCGTCTGCCACCACGTTCTCCTTTCCAAGGGTATATGCTATCTCGAAATCGTAGGACGCTAAGAATTCCATCCACCTTTGCTGCCTTAAGTTCAAGTCCTTCTAAGAGAACTAGTATTTTAGTGATTTGTGGTCAGTGAACAATTCGAATTTCTCGCCAAGAATATAATGGCGCCAAGACCTAAGCGCGAAAACAATAGCGGCCAACTCTAGGTCATGTGTAGGGTAATTTTTCTCATGCACTCTCAACTGACTCCTCCATAAGCTATTACCCTCCCCTATTGCATTAAGACTGCGCCTAGTCCTATCCCACAGGCATCGGTATAAACAGTAAATGGCTTACTCCCATCTGGCAACACTAAGACTGGGGCTGTGGTCAAAGCTCTCTTTAAATGTTGGAACGCTTCATCACAATATACGTCCCATGTGAAGACTAGGTTCTTCTTCGTCAAGCATGTTGATGGGGCTGATATTTTTGCGAAGTCTTTAATAAACTTCCTATAGTAGCCAGCCAACCCTAAGAAACTCCTCACCTCGGTAGCATTTTTAGGGACCTTCCAATCTTGGATGGCCACTACCTTTGCGGGATCCATAGCTATCCCTTCTTTGGAAACCACGTGCCCTAAGAATCGCACTTCCATCCTCCAAAAGTGACATTTAGAAAATTTAGCTTTAAGGCTATGCGCTCGAAGGGTCTCCAACACTTCCCTAAGATGTAGGGCATGCTCTTCCTTGCTTTTAGAAAAGATCAAGATGTCATCCACAAAGACTACCATGAATTTATTAAGGTACTCCCTAAACACCCTTCTCATCAATTCATCAAAGTATGTGGGGGCGTTTGTCAAACCGAAGGGCATCACAAGCCACTCGAAGAAACCGTCTGTAGTCCTAAAGGAAGTCTTGTCTATGCAATCCTCAGCCACTCTCAACTGATGGAAACCAGTGGCTAAGTCCAACTACGAAAGCACTGAGGAGCCAACTAACTGATCGGCAGTGGGTGCCTATTCTTCTTTGTAAGCTTATTAAGTTCTCTATAGTCCACATAAAGCCTAAGGGACCCATCTTCCTTCATGGCAAATACTAATGGAGCAACCCACTCCGATATACTACTTCTTATTAACCCCTTCTCAAGCAATTCTTTCACTTGCTTACTGAGTACTCTTCTCTCTCTTGGAGCCATGTGGCGTACTGGCAATGCAACTGGCTTTGCATTATCTACTAGATATATTTGAAAGTCTATCTCACGTTTTAGGGGTAAACCCCTCACCTCATCAAAGACATCAACATATTCACGGACT
The DNA here is from genome assembly GCA_030737875.1 of Allium sativum. Lineage (NCBI taxonomy): Eukaryota > Viridiplantae > Streptophyta > Magnoliopsida > Asparagales > Amaryllidaceae > Allium > Allium sativum. Next base: position 549,520,755 of record CM060918.1, read on the forward strand.
ATACGAACAGAATGTAAATCATCATCGGATGCTTCAAGGAACTCTAGGTAGCTAAGCATTACTGGACCTCTAGGGTCATAAGAAATATCAAGGGTCTTTCCACAACAAGTCATCAATCGAACTACCCTTCTTTCACAATCTAGGATGACACCGTATCTAGTTAGCCAATCCATATCTAGAATCAAGCCGTAGCCCATGAAGCCAAGAACAAAGGCGTTGCATTCAAACCCAATGCCCAAGATAAACACTCTCAAATCCCGACAAATCATAGAAAGATTAGCCAAACCACCAATAGGATTTGAGACTACTAAGGGATCTGTAATTAGACTAGTATATAGGTGTAGTATTTCAACTAATGATGTAGAGATAAACGAATGTGATGCGCCAGAATCGAATAAAGTACAGATAGGATGATCAAACGGAAAAACTAAACTTTCAACGGAAATTGCTCTACCTCGTTCTTGCAGCGGTGGGACCATGAGAGCCTGAACTTTCCCCCTTGCCTGCCCTGGTGCCATAAGAGCCTGCACCTGTCCTCCCGAGGTAGACCCTGCCCTCTGCCCTTTCCTTGGGTAGTCCTTAATCAGATGTCCCGCTTCGCCACAATGGAAACAACCAGTCTTCTTTTTCTTCCTACAATCTTTGCTTAGATGGCCTGGTGTCCCACAGTTAAAACATCTTTTCTTTCCCTTACCATTGTTGCCTTTACCACCTTTCTTGTTCTGTTTTTGATGTTGCGGCTTCTTTTGATCCCCTTTCTTTTCAGGTGCCTTATTAGCATTGGCGCCCTTCTCCTCTTCATGCATAAGCGCCATGTCAACTAGTCTCTCAAAGGTAGCCCCCATGGGGATGTGCGTCATAGCTAACCCATGAAGCGGCTCGTTCAAACCATTAACAAATCTCAGGGCCTTCTTTTCTAGTGTATTCACCAAGTCCAAGCCAAATCTCGCCAACTAATTGATTTTTTTGACGTATTCTTTCACCGATAGATTCCCTTGCTTCAATGTTAGAAACCTTTCCATGTATAGATTCTCTTCAGCCCGTGAGAGAAACTTCTCCTCAAACCTCCACCTAAAATCTGGCCATGTATCGACTGGACGTTCTCCATTAGTGACCTCCCACCAAAACGAGGCCTCATCCTTCATTAGCCAGGCAGCTAACTGGACCTTTCTTCATTCTTCCACTTCGAAGATCCCAAACAATTCTTCAACCTCCTTTAGCCAATTTCGAGCTTCAACAAATGTCTCCATCCCGTGAAAAGGTTTTCCACCCATTGCCCGAAAAATCCCTACATATCTTAGCAAAAGTATCGACATAGGGAGGAAGAGGAGGAGGGGAAGGAGCATTTTCTGGACCTGCGGTGGTGGCCCTAGTCTCCAAATACCTCCTAAACCATCCTGGTATCGTTATCCCCTCGGGTATCTCGGGAATTCCAAACATGCTGAAACGAAAAAGGAAAGATTCAATATAAAAGGACCGAAGGAAAGATATATGGCTCTTTGTAACACCCCGTAATTCTATAACACTAAGATTCACGAATCAAGGCAGAATTAAATTTTAAAGTCAAAATCAAAGGAAACGAGCTGCGCCAATACGTTCATCTCGGAATTCTGCATGAAAAAGAGTCCGAGTTTGCGTAAATCGGAGTCCGTATGAGGAAGATATGGCCTCCGGAAGATTCAACGAAGTTCAAATTCGAACAGGTTAGAAACAGGTTCAAATTTCAAAAATCGGACCCAGATTGGGATGGGCGGGAATTTTCCCGCCCAAGGCACCCAGGTCGACTGGGCAGTCGACCTGGGGGTCGACCCCCCCCCTCCCGCTTTTTCCAGTTTTCTGAACCTGGTTCGTTCTTCTGTATCTAGATGTCATTCTGACCAGATTCGTTGACTTCTACACTATATAAACAGCCCTAGTCTCCTTCTCTATTCACAATTCTTTTCTATCCTTATGCTGCCTCTGAGAAAATATATAAATAAATAATATATAAAATAAATCAAGACAAGGAGATGCTGCTCAAGTTGTCAAAAGGAGGTTCGAATCAAGATTAAAGCTTCAGGATGAGAATCAAAGGCTAACTCAAACGATTTCGAGCAACGTCGCACGAATCATAGCATCGCCATCCTTCTATTCTAATATAATCTCTGTAAGTCAGTTACTTCTCAGATTTGAACGTTTCTCTTTTCGTGACATGAAATTAAAGGAATAAAAGAGTATGCCAATTCTTTCTATTCGAATCAGTGCCTATTTCTTTGGACCTAATTAAGAACTGTCATGATTCAAGGACAAATAAGACTGTGACTATGAAACTATGGACCTTAGAACCATATGCCTCTTTGACTATGAACATTGCCTATGACTATGGACATTTCCTATGACTGTGACTGTGACTATGAGAATTATTTCCTTCGACTATGAATACAAGTCTATGCCTTTGATTAGAAAACATAAACTATTGCTTATGACACAACGAGGACAATTGTGACTAAACACCTATGATTCATTACTAGGAAAGTATTGTTTAAGTTTTGTGACTGTGAAATTGGGTATAAACCTGATTTTCTATTCTGTCTATTCTTGGTTTTCTTTGGTTTTAGACCTTGGGAATTTACCTATTAAGTTCGGTCTACCCATGTTCTTGAATCTACGTCTCTATTCTGTCTATTCTTGGTTTTAGACCTTGGGAATTTACCTATTAAGTTAGGTCTACCCATGTTCTTGAACCTACGTCGTTATTCAAACCTTTTTATGCTAGTTATTATGTCCATCCTTTTTCATAGCATCTTTGGTTCATTCCCTATTTTCTACGAATCCAGATTTATCTATAATCTAGATAGAATCACGATTATATGAACAATGGGAATACGATTTGTTGAAAATATGAAATTTACTAGAAACGTAGTTGTAAAACTTGGAAATTGGCATAAATTGGGAACACGCATTATGGCATGTTCATAAGAATGCAAATTGGATAAAGTTGACGTGAATTATAGGATGCGTAATTTGAATCTAGTATTGACTTGTAAATCTTGCATTTACATGAATTGTGAACTAGAATAATAAGTCTAGTTTGACATGTACCATAATTAGAATGTAAATCAGAATTGGATTAGCTAATTTGGCATGATAAGTATATTGGCATAAATTTGAAATAGGCCATAATTGGGAGTACTTGTCAGGTTTAGCAAAATCATGGTTAGTGACATTTAATTTGGTATAGTTCACATACCAAAAGGCATAAATATGATATAAAGGGGAAAATGGGCCGTAAGAATAAATGTTGACAATTTACATTAAAAGAGGAATTACGAAATAAGTAAACTAGGAATGATTTACTTATAGAATTTGTCCTAAATGAGAAATGTAAATTTAGGCAAATTAAAGGTTTCTTAACGACATCTCTTTTAATAATACACCAGAAAGTTCTAGGGTGACAGAGAGGATAGTGTCTAGGCTTGGGTTTGGAAAATACAAGTTTCCTGCTCTCCCTGGCTATCCCTAACTGATCCGACGGATGGTATGGTTACTTTTAAAACCTGATTTGGAAATTAGTCAAAACCCTTTGAACTTAGAAAACATGAATATGCCTAACCCGAGGTTAGACTGAGTTGCGATGTAAACCTGCCCGGAACCAACCGGCATATCCAGTATTCGCAACAATATCTGTCTAATGTGAGTGGTAGCGGCTTTAATTTATTTAGTTAAAGCTATAACAAGAATGGCAGGGTTAAGTCAACTAAGACACTTAACCGATTCAACATGATAACCAGACCGGTGGGTGGGGTTAGGTTCTTAACACAGTTAAGCTAGAATGGGAGTGTTAAGTCCATAGGAACACTTAACCAACTTAACACAGTTAAGCTAGGATGGGAGGTCTAAGTCCATAGGGACACTTAACCAACTTCACATGGTAACGAGACAAGATTTGTAGGGGTTAAGTAACGAAGGAAACACTTAGCCAAATTAACATGTTAACTAGACTAGAAGGAGGGGTTAAGTAAAGTTAATACACTTAGCCAAATTAACATGTTAACTAGACTAGAAGGTGGGGTTAAGTAAAGTTAATACACTTAGCCAAATTAACATGTTAACTAGACTAGAGGTTAGGGTTAAGTAAATACACTTAGCCAATCTGATATGTTAGCTGGGCTAGACCGTAGGGTTAAGTAAGCTTGAACACTTAACCATCGGATTGTGATAAAAGAATAGGGTTAAGTCTAAAACATGAAGGGATAATACTTAACCATTAATAATAACATGTCAGTTAAAACAGATGGGCAAGGAACACTTAACCAATACAGGATGAATGGGTAGGGTTAAGTAATAAGAAATACTTAACCAATATAACTTGGTTTGTGGTAGGGTTAAGTCATCATGAATTACTGATAACACTTAACCAGTTTAACAGGATGAATGAAGAGGGTTAAGTTGGCTTGAATTGACTAATGACACTTAACCAATCCAAATTGACGAGAAAGGGAACTAAGTAGTAAACCTTAGTTAAGAAAACAACGATTCTGGAAACTAAGTGGTAAATCTTAGTTAGTAAAACTAAGTAGTAATTCTTAGTATAACACGGGAAGGAGCGAATGTCCGTCTGAGTAAAAAGGAGGCTCCAACGAGTTGGGTTACGAAGCCCGAGGCTTCGAGGGGACGTGAGGGTACTCTTGGTATCCCTCTGTGAGGCTGCAGATGATCCTCCTGGGCTCACAGAGGTTAAGGTATGCGGTAAAAGAACCAAGGGTATGCCTTGATTGCAAAATATGGCAACCTAAAGACTAGGATGGACCAGCGTGATTCGGCGAGAAAACGGTAGCCCTATGATAGCAACTCGTCGTCTACCATCCATCTTCAGTCAATCGAGATACGTGAAGCGGAAAGGCGGAGAACTCCAAAAGACCATATACCTGCTATCTAGTTATGGGTGAGGATGGCCATAGGATAGTGGGGCACCGGGGGCCTGCGTATAGTTCTCATTTTTCAAGGTGTGCCTTTCATTAGTTGAGGGAGGGGTCAAGTGGGACCATAGCCACTGGAACAAAAAAAGGCCTTAGCATCTGCATCGGCGGATATCTGAAAGCTCCCGACCGAGTTCTGTATTCCTTGATTTTCTCTGCCACAGGACTCAGGCTGCACATTACAGGACATGTGCATCTAGACAAGCGAAAGCGATTCGCGATACATGTGTGGGGAAGTATAGGAACATATACCACTCTAGGTAGTGTGTCCTAGACTTGGGGGCATCGTTCGACAGGTAGCACTAGTTGGACTAGGTGGCATAAACCCTGAATCCGAGAAGCGTTCAGCAGATAACGTAAACTCTAGTTAAATCTAGAAGGCACTTGGTAGAAAACCCTAGATTAAATCTAGGTAACAAATAATAAATGTATGCCTGAAGGCGATGGAAAATACAGGGATTAGGATCACGTTATCGTTACTAGTTGGGACATTAGTTAGGTGGTGCAGAGATATAGAAACCGGTATAACAAGGAAACAGCGAAGCAGCGAAAGTATTAGGGCATATCCAGTTTTTCTTAGCTTAGCATATCTTGTGATTATCTTGTCTAATCTTGCTGACCCTATCATCATTGTGTTATCTTGTATTCAATTAATTCATGTAGTTTTGTTTTCCATGTTCACATGCTAGAAGTTACTGAACTTACTCAGGCTTTATGCCTGACTCTGTTTTTCTTTCGTCTTCTTTTCTTCCACCCCCCCCCCCCCCAGGTAGTAAAGGAGGGAATAGTATAACTCAGGTTAAGTTGGACTGTCACTCTTTCCCAGCTTGAAGATTTGTCGAAGTTTTGCTTGGATTCTCTTTTCAGATGTTATGGTTGGCTCTTGCTAGAATTGGGGAATATAAATATTGTTTTATGCTTCTTTATTTTGTAAGACAAATGATACTATGATATTGTAAAGAAATCATTGTACAAACTATTTTATCAATAAAACAAAGTTTTATTTTCCGCTGTTTAATTTCTGTCTGTCTTGTAATTTATCTGCATCTTTTACCCAAAATGCTCCACAGAACTTAGTGCATTCCCTTTGTGAGTGACACTAACGGATGTGGGGTGTTACACGTGGTATCAGAGCTGAAGGTTACCAGATCAGATAAAGGATTTGAAAAATTATTTTTAAAACGGTTTTTAAAGAAGCATTTTCAAGAGAAAAGATTTATTTTAATGGCATATTCCCCAAAGCCATACGCACTATCTTCTCTTCCTCTTTTTGAATCCTTCTTCCTTGAGTCTCTGGGGCTCCTGGCTTTCTGGGAGATAACCTCATCGAAGGACAAAGTAGTGCCCGACTTCCATCCATAGCCGTAGTTGTTTCACCTGCGGCCAGTTTCCTTTCAAGCTTATAGGGTTTTCTGTACGATGGAAGCAGCTTTCGAGAGATTTGTCAACATGACTACACACGGAAGGGGATAAGGAGTTTGGCAAAGGAGCACAACCCTAGGATGAGGAATTCATGGATGTAGATTTAGCTCACAAAGCAGGAAGGAATTATAAAACCTAAGACAAGAGGAAGTATCTTTACTAGGGTATGATAGGGCATATAATTAAGGATAAGGGCAAGAACGACGACATGATTTTTGAAGGGCTAGTACATACTTTCACCACCAAGCGTACCTAGGAGAAAGGTAGTAAAGTTCTGTTGGAAGAGTCTAGTTTTGCTGTTCGTACTCTTTCCTTTGGTTTCAGCGCTTCGCATTTGTTCATATCCACTTCCATAGTTGAGTCTCTGCACCATAGTACTTGTATAGTAGAAAGGTCAAACTAGAGTCTCAAATCCAATTGGTGGTCCGACCAGTTTTTTTTTTGGTTAGTAGGGATTTGAGAATAGATGTCGAATTTGCTTATATCATCTCACGTAGATCGTCTAAATTCGGAGGAGATATTCCTTGGGTGCTTGTCTGATATTGGTTTAGGCCTTTGGGGCTTGTACTTGAGGAATGTCGAGTTCGACTAGGATGGTTTGCGTGAGAGATGAATAGTGTGGCAGGCGCTCTAAATGGAAAAAGACTAACTTTAAGAGAGGTAAAAAGTACGTAGTGATCTTTTGACCCTCATAGTTATGGTGTGATGGATAAGCTAACAGGAGAGACCTCAGGCCATCCTGGTATGTATACTCGGTACAGTGATTAACATCTGTTAATTTTGGAAATGGAGATCAGAAACTTCATAATCGTGAAGTTAAATTAGTTAAGATACAGTGGAGTAGAGCTCAAGAAGGCTAGATACTAGCATCATACCCTTTTCCTTAAGGGTGCATCCTTGATCTCTTTTTTCTGTAGGAGCTTTACGCATAATTGTTTCTCTCTTTCCAAAGTATATCCTCTAGGTCATATCTTCGATCCTTAGGTAGAAACTCCTTTGGATGTAAACATGTATTTGAAACATGTTATGGTTGATGGTTGCAAGTGGTTGCTAACGGTTGCTCCTGAATGCATATGCATACGTATTAGGCACTAGATCAGTTCGGACGCTTTCATATTGCATTTACAGATATGCATTTGTTTGTAAGTTGAACTTGATATGTTAACATATGGGTGTTGCATATGGATGAATGGCTGTGCACACATGTAGTATTTACATAACTAGGGATGCTTGCATACATGATTGGACGCATGACATTGACATAATTCGCATTAAGGAGGTCAACTGAATCAGTAGACCGCCTGATTTTGCATTAGATAAAGACATGTACACACACTATGCATATGAACATGAAAGCATTAGAAATCTTTTAAGGACAATGAATGCCTGTGATTGAATGGTTGAGTAGATAGGTGATTGGCTGGTAGGACACATTCTTCCTAACTTGAAGATTTCGGGGACGAAATCCTTTTAAGTGGGGGAGAATGTAACACCCTGTAATTCTGTAACACTAAGATTCACGAATCAAGGCAAAATTAAATTTTAAAATCAAAATCTAGGGAAACGGGCTGTGCCATTGCGTTCGTCTCGGAATTCTACATGAAAACGAGTCCGAGTTTGCGTAAATCGGAGTCCATATGAGGAAGATATGGCCTCCGGAAGATTCAGCGAAGTTCAAATTCGAACAGGTCAGAAACAGGTTCAAATTTCAAAAATCGGACGCAGATTGGGATGGGCGTGATTTTTCCCGCCCAAGGCACCCAGGTCGACTGGGTAGTCGACCTGGGGGTCGACCCCCCCCACCCCGCTTTTTCCAGTTTTCTGAACCTGGTTCGCTCTTCTATATCTAGACGCCATTCTGACCAGATTCGTTGACTTCTACACTATATAAACAGCCCTAGTCTCCTTCTCTATTCACAATTCTTTTCTATCCTTATGCTGTCTCTGAGAAAATATATAAATAAATAATATATAAAATAAATCAAGACGAGGAGATGCTGCTCAAGTTGTCAAAAGGAGGTTCGAATCAAGATTAAAGCTTCAGGATGAGAATCAAAGGCTAACTCAAACAATTTCGAGCAACGTCGCACGAATCATAGCATCGCCATCCTTCTATTCTTATATAATCTCTGTAAGTCAGTTACTTCTCAGATTTGAACGTTTCTCTTTTCGCGACATGAAATTAAAGAAATAAAAGAGTATGCCAATTCTTTCTATTCGAATCAGTGCCTATTTCTTTGGACCTAATTAAGAACAGTCATGATTCGAGGACAAATAAGACTGTGACTATGAAACTATGGACCTTAGAACCATATGCCTCTTTGACTATGAACATTTCCTATGACTATGGACATTGCCTATGACTGTGACTGTGACTATGAGAATTATTTCCTTTGACTATGAATACAAGCCTATGCCTTTGATTAGAAAACATAAACTATTGCCTATGACACAACGAGGACAATTGTGACTAAACACCTATGATTCATGACTAGGAAAGTATTGTTTAAGTTTTGTGACTGTGAAATTGGGTATAAACCTGATTTTCTATTCTGTCTATTCTTGGTTTTCTTTGGTTTTAGACCTTGGGAATTTACCTATTAAGTTAGTTCTACCCATGTTCTTGAACCTACGTCTCTATTCTGTCTATTCTTGGTTTTAGACCATGGGAATTTACCTAATAAGTTAGGTCTATCCATGTTCTTGAACCTACGTCGTTATTCAAACCTTTTTATGCTAGTTATTATGTCCATCCTTTTTCATAGCATATTTGGTTCATTCCCTATTTTCTACGAATCTAGATTTATCTATAATCTAGATTGAATCACGATTATACGAACGGTGGGAATACGATTTGGGGAAAATATGAAATTTACTAGAAACGTAGTTTTAAAACTTGGAAATTGGCATAAATTGGGAACACGCATTATTGCATGTTCATAAGAATGCAAATTGGATAAATTTGACATGAATTATAGGATGTGTAATTTGAATCTAGTATTGACTTGTAAATCTAGCATTTACATGAATTGTGAACTTGAATAATAAGTCTAGTTTGACGTGAACCGTAATTAGAATGTAAATCAGAATTGGATTAGCTAATTTGGCATGATAAGTATATTGGCATAAATTTGAAATAGGCCATAATTGGGAGTACTTGTTAGGTTTAGCAAAATCATGGCTAGTGACATTTAATTTGGTATAGTTCACATACCAAAAGGCATAAATATGATATAGAGGGGAAAATGGGCCGTAAGAATAAATGTTGACAATTTACATTAAAAGAGGAATTAGGAAATAAGTATACTAGGAATGATTTACTTATAGAATTTTTCCTAAATGAGAAATGTAAATTTAGGCAAATTAAAGGTTTCTTAACGACATCTCTTTTAATAATACACTAGAAAGTTCTAGGGTGACAGAGAGGATAGTGTCTAGGCTTGGGTTTGGAAAATACAAGTTTCCTGCTCTCCCTGGCTATCCCTAACTGATCCGACGGACGAGATGGTTACTTTTAAAACTTGATTTGGAAATTAATCAAAATATTTGATCTTAGAAAACATGAATATGCCTAACCCGAGGTTAGACTGAGTTGCGATGTAAACCTACCCGGAACCAACCGGCATATCCAGTATTCGCAACAATATCTGTCTAATGTGAGTGGTGGCGGCTTTAATTTATTTAGTTAAAGCTAAAACAAGAATGGAAGGGTTAAGTCAACTAAGACACTTAACCGATTCAACATGATAACCAGACCGGTGGGTAGGGTTAGGTTCTTAACACAGTTAAGCTAGAATGGGAGGGTTAAGTCCATAGGAACACTTAACCAACTTAACACAGTTAAGCTAGGATGGAAGGGCTAAGTCCATAGGGACACTTAACCAACTTCACATGGTAACAAGACAAGATTTGTAGGGGTTAAGTAACTATGGAAACACTTAGCCAAATTAACATGTTAACTAGACTAGAAGGTGGGGTTAAGTAAAGTTAATACACTTAGCCAAATTAACATGTTAACTAGACTAGAAGGTGGGGTTAAGTAAAGTTAATACACTTTGCCAAATTAACATGTTAACTAGACTAGAGGTTGGGGTTAAGTAAATACACTTAGCCAATCTGATATGTTAGCTGGGCTAGACCGTAGGGTTAAGTAAGCTTGAACACTTAACCATCGGATTGTGATAAAGGAATAGGGTTAAGTCTAAAACATGAAGGGATAATACTTATCCATTAATAATAACATGTCAGTTAAAACAGACGGGCAAGGAACACTTAACCAACACAGAATGAATGGGTAGGGTTAAGTAATAAGAAATACTTAACCAATATAACTTTGTTTGTGGTAGGGTTAAGTCATCATGAATTACTGATAACACTTAACCAGTTTAACAGGATGAATGAAGAGGGTTAAGTTGGCTTGAATTGACTAATAACAATTAACCAATCCAAATTGAAGGGAAAGAGAACTAAGTAGTAAACCTTAGTTAAGAAAACAACTATTCTGGAAACTAAGTGGTAAATCTTAGTTAGTAAAACTAAGTAGTAATTCTTAGTATAACACGGGAAGGAGCGAATGTCCGTCTGAGTAAAAAGGAGGCTCCAACAAGTTGGGTTACGAAGCTCGAGGCTTCGAGGGGACGTGAGGGTACTCTTGGTATCCCTCTGTGAGGCTGCAGATGATCCTCCTGGGCTCAAAGAGGTTAAGGTCTGCGGTAGAAGAACCAAGGGTATGCCTTGGTTGAAAAATATGGCAACCTAAAGACTAGGATGGACCAGCATGATTCGACAAGAAAACGGTAGCCCTGTGATAACAACTCGTTGTCTACCATCCATCTTCAGTCAATCGAGATACGTGAAGCGGAAAGACGGAGAACTCCAAAAGACCATATACTTGCTATCTAGTTATGGGTGAGGATGGCCATAGGATAGTGGGGCACCGGGGGCCTGCATATAGTTCTCATTTTTCAAGGTGTGCCTTTCATTAGTTGAGGGAGGGGTCAAGTGGGACCATAGCCACTGAAACAAAACAGACCTTAGCATCTGCATCGGCAAATATCTGAAAGCTCCCGACCGAGTTCTGTATTCCTTGATTTGCCCTGCCACAGGACTCGGGCTGCACATTACAGGACATGTGCATCTAGACAAGAGATAGCGATTCGTGATACATGCGTGGGGAAGTATAGGAACATATACCAGTGTGTCCTAGACTTGGGGGCATCGTTAGACAGGTAGCACTAGTTGGACTAGGTTGCATAAACCCTGTATCCGAGAAGCGTTCAGCAGATAACGTAAACTCTAGTTAAATCTAGAAGGCACTTGGTAGAAAACCCTAGATTAAATCTAGGTAACAAATAATAACTGTATGCCTGAAGGCGATGGAAAATACAGGGATTAGGATCACGTTATCGTTACTAATTGGGACATTAGTTAGGTGGTGCAGAGATATAGAAACCGGTATAACAAGGAAACAGCGAAGCGGCGAAAGTATTAGGGCATATCCAGTTTTTCTTAGCTTAGCATATCTTGTGATTATCTTGTCTAATCTTGCTGACCATATCATCATGGTGTTATCTTGTACTCAGTTAATTCATGTCGTTTTGTTTTCCATGTTCACATGCTAGAAGTTACTGAACTTTCTCAGGCTTTATGTCTGACTCTGTTTTTCTTTCGTCTTCTTTTCTTCCGTTTCCTCACCCCCTCCCCCCCCCCCCCCCCCCATCAGGTAGTAAAGGAGGGAATAGTATAACTCAGGTTAAGTTGGACTGTCACTCTTTCCCAGCTTGAAGATTTGTCGAAGTTTTGCTTGGATTCTCTTTTCAGATGCTATGGCTGGCTCTTGCTAAAATTGGGGAATATAAATATTGTTTTATGCTTCTTTATTTTGTAAGACGGATGATACTCTGATATTGTAAAGAAATCATTGTACAAACTATTTTATCAATAAAGCAAAGTTTTATTTTCCGCTGTTTAATTTCTGTCTGTCTTGTAATTTATCTGCATCTTTTACCCAAAATGCTCCACAGAACTTAGTGCATTCCTTTTGTGAGTGACACTAACGGATGTGGGGTGTTACACTCTTGGGGTTATGCTTTCTAAAATAAGCTTTTTTCATGAAAATATTTTCCTTAAAACATATTTTTGAAGGTACTTCTTTATAAAAGTGTTTTTGAAAAACAGTTTTTCAAAATTCATATATGTTCTGGTAACCTTCATCTCTAATACCACGTGTAACACCCCACGTCCATTAATGTCACTCACAAAGGGAATGCATTAACTTCTATGGAGAATTTTGAGTGAGTATAGAACAGAAACTTAACAACAAGACAGATATAAACGGTACTAAAAAATTTATAACTTTATTCATTGCAGCGATAAACACATAAGTTCGATTACATCATCAGATACCAGAGTCAAAGTACATAATATCCATCTTGACTAAATCAAAGTACATAAATTGAAAGACATAACCCCAGTACAAAATAGCCATAAATTAGAGAGGTTGAACTTTAATTCAGCGATCCAAGCAACTTCTAAAAGCAGAGATATAGCTGTCTAAAATCAAGCTCCACCGGTGCTAGTTCCAATCTGAGCACCTGGGGGGGAAAGGAAGAAAAAAGGTGGAAACAAAGGGGGTCAGACATAAAGTCTGGCGAGTGCGATAACTTTAACAATATAATTACCAAAATAACTAGGCTAAGGCATAAGTTGGAAAATAAGGAAATGACTGTGAACAATTGGGTATGACAGAGTAAACAAAGAAATAAGATTGAACAAAGATAACGTTAAAGGCGCACCTAAACCACTATAAGATAATTACTATAATGCACCAACACTAGTCACACTAAGGTTGATCACGCCTACAAGACTTTAATAATGATAATGGTAGTTTCGTGCAACCCTAGTTGCCTTCATAGGTGCCGCCTGCCCCTATCTCTACTAGGTGTACCCACTACCCCCATGCGATCGGCTCCCTAACTCGTAGATACCCGTGCTGGCCCCACAGTGGTGTGTATCACTCCCCAAAGTGGCAACCCGATACCACAAACAATGCACAGCTTATACCTACACGATGCAACAACGTATTACCTACCAGCCCGGGCCCACACACGCATATGAACCCGTTGGACTTGCATTGCCACCGCTAACCCGTTTTGGCCTCTTGTAGTCAAGCTTAGTACGCGTGTCCTGTCCTCGACTTGGGTCGAGCCCACAAAGATACTTATGGGTTACTGGTTGAAACAGGCCCCTATTACTTGACACAAGCTAACCACCTAGGCTTGGTCCCCTCTAGTACATCCCACTTAACCCTCTTCTTATTCATGTTCATGTTTCAATTTTGGTTAAGTGCATCTAATCGTATTTCAAATGCCACCCAAGGCACTCTCTGAATTCCACATGCCACCCAAGGCACCCACTTAACCCCCTCATGTCCCACTACATATTTATTTGGTTAAGTGTTTCTTAATTCATTAACACTGTAACCTTGTAAAGACCTCCCACGTTAGACTGGCATTTGCGGCAGCTGGATTTGCCGGGCGGGTCCGGGCAGTCTTACACCACAAAAGAGCCTAACCTCGTGTCTTTACAACTGTCACGTATTTAATTTATGCCTCAGACCTCCCACATTAGACTGGCATTTGTGACAGCTGGATTTTCCGGGCGGGTCCGGGCAGTCTTACACCACAAAAGAGCCTAACCTCGTGTCTTAGACGATTAATTACACCTAATTAATCATTCCCCAATTTGAATTAATTTCCCTATTCAAATTATCAATCAATTCCAAATTTAACTATGGCCATAATTGACTCAATTATGTCCATCCATTTATGGTATGCCAAATTGTACCAATTATCACCACAAATTTATTTTATGCCATTTAAGGCATTTATGCCAAATTCTCAATTTTAAATCTTTTAATATTATCCCATTACCCCACATTGTACGTTTGTTCGTTTAACGTAAAATATACGTTAGACTCGAATAGTCTAACTCATGGAATAAAGAGAAAACATCACAACATACATACCGATAAAACTAGATCTAAACATAAGGGGTGAACTTGCATGTGTGAATGAGGTTCTACATCTAAAACTTGCATAGGACAAAGTCACAAACTTGCATAAAACTACATATGTCATAGATCCAAATCTAATGGTGTGAACTTGTTTAGGCAATAGTCATAAACTTGCATAAATCACGTATGTCATAGACCTACGTCTAAAGGTCTAATTCATAGGCAATAACCACAAACTTACATAACATGATTCATACTCCAAACACATATATTTATATAAACTTGCATTTGTGATTTATGCAACATAATGATGGTGTAAACTTACATCTAAACATGTAAACTAGCTTGTAAAATTTAGCATATAACTCACACATGTCATAGCCTAACTTTAGATCTAAAATAGATGTCATGAAACATGTAAGGTTATGCATAAAATTTTCACTAACTTGCATATGATCTATGTCTCAATTAACATCCTAACTTGCATACATACATGCGATTTATCATATGAATTAGTTCCAACAACATAACCAAACTAGCATATGAAACATCATAATGAATTGATTATACATAATCATAGAATTACAACATTGATGATAACATCACAACTTTACAACATAGATGATAACATCATAAAATTTACAACATAAATGATAACATCACAATTTTACAACATAGATGATAACATGAGGTCAATAATTCAAAACATAACCATATAATCCGCATCATAGCTTAATCCAATTAAATTGTTAATTATTTTATTAAATAAATCGAACTCACAACTCAAAGAAGGTCTTGATTTCTAAAATCTGAGTTCTGAAGTTGAATTAGCTTTCCTTTGTAGTAGATTCGTTGTTAGAGTTGAATAGATTTGAATTTGATTAGCTTTCTTCCTCTCTAATTGGTGGCGGCTATTCTAGATTGCAAGGTGACAACATGGAGGCCATGGCTCTAATTTTAATTTGATTTTAGGGTTTGAGTCTACATGACTTTTTATAGAGTTTAGGATTAGTTTAGGCCGTCAGATCAACCCAGAATTAATCCCAGCGAATCAGAGCAGATCAGAAGCCCTAATGAGTCAGCACACAGTCATAAACAGGTCAACAAACAAATCTGCCCCAAGGGGGGGTGGCAGGTCGACCCTTTGGTCGACCTAGTCAGGGTAGGTCGACCCAGGTCGCCCTGGCCCTGGCGGGAAATTTCCCGCCTAGCCCATCTGAATCTGAAATTTGAATTTTCGAAATCTGTTTTGAATTTTCTGAAACTTCTGATAGCCATAACTTCTTCATACGAAGTCCAATTCACGCAAACTCGGACTTTATCTCAACCAAAATTCCGAGTCGAACACAATGGCATAACCCGTTTCCCGTAATTCTCACGTCTGAGATTAGTTATTATTTAATTTGTTACTTTAGTGTTAATAGAAATACGGGGTGTTACATCTATGACATACATGGTTTATGCAAGTTGTGACTTTGGCCTATGCAAGTTTTTATGTAGAACCTCATTCACTCATGCAAGTTCACCCCTTATGTTTAGATCTAGTTTTATCTTTATGTATGTTGTGATGTTTTCTCTTTATTCCATAAGTTAGACTATTCGAGTCTAACATATATTTTATGTTAAACGAGTGAGTGTACAATGTGGGGGTAATGGGATAATATTAAAAGATTTAATATTGAGAATTGGCATAAAATAAATTTGTGATGAAAATTGGTATGATTTTGCATACCATAAATAGATAGACATAATTGAGTCAATTATGGCAATAGTTGAATTTGGAATTGATTATTTGAATAGGGAAATTAATTCAAATTGGGGAATAATTAATTTTGTGTAATTAATCGTCTAAGAAACGAGGTTAGGCTCTTTTGTGATGTAAGACTGCTCGGACCCGCCCGGCAAATCCAGCTGCCACAAACGCCAGTCTAATGTGGGAGGTCTTAGGCATAAATTAAATGCGTAAAAGTTGTAAAGACACGAGGTTAGGCTCGTTTGTGGTGTAAGACTGACCGGACCCGCCCGGCAAATCCAGCTGCCACAAATGCCAGCCTAATGTGGGTGGTCTTTATAAGGTTACGGTCTTAATGAAATAAGAAACACTTAACCAAATAAATATGTGGTGGGACATAGGGGTTAAGTGGGTGCCTTGGGTGGCATGTGGAATTTAGAGGGTGCCTTGGGTGGCATTTGAAATACGATTAGAAACACAACCAAAATTGAAACATGTAAGTGAACATGAATAATAAGAGGGTTAAGTGGGATGTACTAGAGGGGACCAAGCTTAGGTGGATAGCTTGTGTCAAGTAATGGGGGCCCGTTTCAACCAGTAACCCATACGTATCTTTGTGGGCTCGACCCAAGTCGAGGACGGGACACGCATACTGGGCTTGACTGTAAGAGGGCAAAACGGGTTAGTGGTGGCAACGCAAGTCCAATGGGTTCATATGCGTGTGTGGGCCCGGGCTGGTAGGTAAGACGTTGTTGCCTCGTGTAGGTATAAGCCGTGCATTATTCGTGGTATCGGGTTGCAACTTTGGGGAATGATACACCCCACTGTGGGGCCAGCACGGGTATTTACGAGTTAGGGAGCGATCGCATGGGGGTAGTAGGTACACTTAGTGGAGATAGGGGTAGGCGGCACCTATAAAGGCAACTAGGGGTGCACGAAACTACCATTATCATTATTAAAGTCTTGTAGGCAGGATCAACCTTAGGGTGACTAGTGTTGGTGCAGTATGGTAAATATCTTATAGTGGTTTAGGGGTGCCTTTAACGTTATCTTTGTTCATTTTATTTCCTTGTTTACTCTGTTATACCCAATTGTTCACAGTCATTTCCTTATTTTCCAACTTATGTCTTAGCCTAGTTATTTTGGTATTATATTGTTAAAGTTATTGCACTCACCAGACTTTATGTCTGACCCCTTTGTTTCCTCCTCTTTTCTTCCTTCCCGCCCCCCCCCCCCCCCAAGGTGCTCAGGGTGGAACTAGCACTAGTGGAGCTTGATTTTGGACAGCTGTATCTCTTCCTTTTAGAAGTTGCTTGGATCGCTGAAGTAAAAGTTCAGCCTATCTTATTTATGGCTATTTTTTGTTGGGGTTATGTCTTTCAGTTTATGTACTTTGATTTAGTCAAGATGGATATTATGTACTTTGACTCTGGTATTTGATGATGTAATCAAACTTATGTGTTTACCGCTGCAATGAATTTTAAATTTTTAAGTACTGTTTATATCTGTCTTGTTGTTAAGTTTCTGTTCTATACTCATTCAAAACGCTCCATAGAAGTTAATGCATTCCCTTTGTGAGTGACATTAATGGACGTGGGGTGTTATAAGGAGTGAATCGCTTTCCGTCATTAGTCGATGTCAGGGAGAATGAAATCTCGGTTTTTAATTTTTTTATATATTATGAATGAATTAATTTGATTGGCCCGTTATATATTTATTCCAAAAATTAGGGTTTTCTAATACAAACTCCAATTCTAACCAACGACGGTCGCCCCGAGCTAAATACCCCCATTCCGGACATAACGGAATTTGTTTCATAGGTCCATTCAACTGTTTCATCCAGTTATTCTTCAAATTAAAATATAAAACATTCAAATATGGATTTGAACTTACATTTCAATTTGCCGGGGCCACACACTGATTCTAAAAATTACAGAAAAATAAATTTAGCTATGTTTGGACGATACGGTTCCAAAAAAACTAGTTTCGTCAAATTTGGAGACCGTTTGAAAAATGGCCATTTTCTGGTCGATCCAAATTGACTAAAATTAACCAAACACATTTTCCTTTGCCACGCTCACATATTAACTCCAAAAATTATGGAATTTGGAATCTAGCAATAATTCGACATCCCGGATCAAAAAAAAGTGATTTCGTTGAAAACGGAGATCGTTTGCAAAATGTCTATTTTCAAGGGTATATAAACTCCATAGCGACCTTTCTGAAAATTCATTTGGCCATAACTTTTGATTCCCGCTATGAAACTTCGATTTTTCAGATTCGTTAGAAAGATATTCATAAATAGATTTAAATATTTTTGGTTTCACTAAAATCCAATTTATTTTGAATCCTGTACATTCAGTCAAAGTTCAAATTCAAATTTTCAAACTGCCGTGCCTGAAAATTTAAATTTTCAAACTGCCGTGCCATTTCAGGCCTTGCTTTATAATTAAAATCCATATATTCGCTATAACATCGATCCAAAAGAATTTTTAGTCATTATCATTTAAAATAATTTATTTTAAATATTCAAAATCCACCAAAATAGCAAAATTAAAAATTTTAAATTGGTTCTGATTTTCTGGGTTGTTACAATAAATAAATTGGATTTGAAAATGGTTTTAAAATAACCAGAATTTTCCAATGAATAAATTGGGATGGATTTGGAATTTAAATAATCTTCGGAATATTTCGATATTAGATTCCGTTATTATATAGGTATTGTTAAGGAATTTGGAAGATATATATATCATTATTCCCAATACGATATTGGTTGGTTTCAGAATTTGATATTGAATATAAGCCGATATAATTTCTATTCAGAGCCTTGAATTTGATATCGAATTGGATTTTGGGTTTGTTGTGAACGATGTTTTAAATAACACTTGTTCTTTAACCCAATTATCAGCGAAGAATATGATTTGGAATTTAATATCTTTTAATTAAGATTTATGGAATTTTCCAAAGTAAAGATTTCCAATTTAATATATTAAATTGGAATTGAGTGGAATTCGATTTGGTAACAATCGAGATGAGCTTATGTGGAGGAAGACTGTTAATATATATGGAATTTAAAAGGCTTTGTCGTTATTCCATTTATGCTATTAGTCAGATACGGAAATTGATATCAATTATATATTGATTTGTTTTCCGTGAAGATTTCATGGTTAATGGAATGTGATTTTGGGTTTATTGTGAACCGTGTTTTAAAGAACATTGGTTCTTTAACCCAGTTAAAGACATGATTACATGTCTAACATTGTATTTTATACTGTATTCATTGATCTTTGCAAAATATATATCTGTTTGGTGGCGGAAAATTTATCCTCTTGCTTAACACCCTTCTCTGAGATATATATTGGCAGAAATCAGTGGTATGGTGTAGACTGTCGATGCGACTTGTTTGTGTTTCCCAAGTTAAACAATCATTAGTAATATTTTTGGGAAGATTAAAACTAAGTGAATTTTTAATGAATCTTTAATTAGATTGAAACGTGAAGGTGATAATTTAAATTATCAAATTTGGGAAAATGATCGGGAATGGAGTGTCACCAGTTTTGCTCCAAGCGATAGTTAAATCCTTAATTAGATTTGAACGTAAAATGGCAATTAATTTTTATCGATAGCACAGTGGTGGTAGATATGGAGTATTACCGGTTTTGCTCCATGGGATGAATAGGTTGGGATTGAGAAATAAAACAAATGATTACTTCGGTAAGGTTCGCTAATCCCGACTAGTTTGGAAAACCTTAATTTGGTTTAATTTGTGAAAAGAATATTTAAATAAAAGAATATTCTGGATTGGAATGAGGCGTATGATGTGTTGTTATAGCACTTGATTATAAGATACGCGAGTTATTCAAAAAGACCGCGTTTAACCCATTCTGAATAACTAATACGATGAAAAGTTGAAGAGATTGAAGACGGTGCAAGACCGACGATCTTCATATCGAATGGATGGGTTGCTACTGATGCCCATGATTGGAGTAACTACGTTGAAGGGGCTACAATGGTGTCGATCCGGACGTACTTGTTGATTGTACGGATATGCGAGGGCCTCTCTCCTGTATTGGATATACGGGACGAGGAATAAGGTGCCTCCGGTTTCGTTCAGACCTAGAACGGACTTGTAAATGGATGGTGTGTCTGACTTAAAATCTCCCTCACTTTAAATTGGTTCCGATTTTCCAGGTTGTTACAATCTCCCTCACTTAAAATCTTTTCGTCCCCAAAAAGGAACAGAGCTGAAAGTTGTTTAACTAATTAACTCAACTTTCATTCTTGTATTCATTCTTCAACTTTTCAGTTTCTAAGAATTTTCCAATTCTTCAAAAATTTGGCTAACACCCTAAATTTTTGAATTTTTTTGCCATAACCTCCTTTGTACGGGGAGACATTTAAAACCGCAACTAGCCACGCAGGACCCTCATCAACCAAAAAGAAAAAGCTAAGCGTCTAGCCAATCGGCTCATAAAATCACCAAAACCCAATAAATTAGTAAACAAGTACCTATTTGTCGGGCATACAATTTTATTCCTCTTCTCTAGCCTCCTTGCAATGACCTATTCAATGTATATACATGTAAATGCATGCAATTTCAACCTATTTTTAACTCAGTTCAATATTTGATTCAATTTGGCTTAATGGTTCAAAATTTTAATTAATCAAACCAATAATCAAACAATACAATCAGCAAACAATTAGTTGACTATCGTTTCAAACACATAGCTTATATATATATATATTAAAATACATTTTTGATGCCAAGTCACAAAAATAGACCCTATCTGGTTTTGGTTCTCACACCAGTCAATTGGAAATATATAGATATCCCACTTTCGAAGCTCGAACATAAGCAGTGATGAAGTTTCGAACCACCATCAGAACATCTCCGGGAAACTAGAGTGTGATTCTATATCTATCCAGTATATTGAGACTTCGTATGCACGCTAGCTAGGCGTACATGCAAAATCTTCATATACTTGATTGTCCAAATTCAATCTAAAATAAATATTAAAATACGTGTAATAGGATTTAAATTTTCAAAACAAAATTTGTTTTTTTTTTAATTTCAAAAATAAACTCTTCACACTTGTTCTAGGATACTACCGATCCTATCTCTAACTAGTCATTCTCCTTGGATGTTACTATTCCAATATCTGATGAATTCTTTCATTTGGTTCTAATGTGCCTTGTGCTCAAGCTCTGTAAACCAAAGCTCTCATACCAAAATGTTACGACCCGAACTCGCCCTTACGGGAAAGCCCGGATGGTCTGAGAACACGACAAATCAGAACACAAACAGAAGAACATTTCATTGCTATTACAATAATTTACATCAGAGTATAAGAATATACGGAGTTAGAACAAATAATATACATTTGATAAATATCGGAGATTTACAAATTACAATGCAGCGGAAAATAATACAAAACACAACTGAAAGAGATACATGGATATAGAGCTTTCCGAATATCATTCCAGCTGTACACCAGGATTATGTGAATATAAATCTGAAAAACCAAAACTACTAGCTGCCTATGTGGAAAATAGGGGCACCCAGAGTTTAGGTTAAAACAATAAACTCCAGGCCAGTCATGTGACTGGTGTGAGAACTAAAACAGTTATTTAAAACTTTACTTCAAAATCAGATATATCAAGGGACCACGCCGTATAACACGGAAAGTGTTTCCTCCCAAGAATACCAGTGCATATAACAAAACAGCACAATGCTTTTTGAAAAATTGAAGCTATTGTAAGACTCAGATCCCATCACACAATGCAACGCAAGCAGGAGGATAGAGTTTTACCTTATAATAGCCAAACATGCTTGGTACGTTTAAAACAAATCATTCTGATACTATTATGGTGTAAAGTGTATGAAAACAACTTCAATTATAAATGTATCAATCATAGACGGCATTAGCGTCCCATGCCACTATGTCGCCAATAGTATACAACTAAAACCGTAAAATGTCGTATTGGAATTTGGATTTCCATTTGTGAACCAAGGCAAAAGATCGTCCTTCCCTCTTCGAGACTTTCTAGCCCGAGCCTCAGGAACAACCACAACTGCACCTTGGATTTTTAGGGTCAGTCCACACAGAGTGGATTAAAATGCCTGAACAATGCGTTTCCCCGCCCTATGGGGCATAAAACTGGTTAGTATATCGACCAAACTATCCATTGGCCTCATAGTGACCGATATAATCGAGGCGTCTCGCTTTCCATCATCCATATAAGTAAAACATCAAGGCTTGCAAAACCCTGACACCACTCCTTGCTAGAAAGAAACACATGTACTCCCGGAGGACCTCTCCCGTTTCTGATACACACCAGGATGTATGGCTCGAGAATTAACGCTATACACAAAGCTATGCTATATTAAAGCCGTGCTTTGATCATCAACCACAAGACTCTGCTTTTCAATAGAAGCCTTGATCATTTGCATCTCAGCATGCCACACAGGCAATTCACGCCATGCAACTGATGTCTATTAATCACACAGAATGAAATCCAATGTCAGACACACATCCATTTACAAGTTCGTTCTGGGTCTGAACGAAACCGGAGGCACCTTTTTCCTCGTCCTATATGTCCAATACAAGAGAGAGGTCCTCGCATATCCGGTCGATCTCCAAGTACGTCTGGACGATCACCACTTATTACCTCGTCTTGGGTGTACATCCCAATCAAGACATCAGTAATCATCCAAATGATGTGAAGACCTCCAGTCTTCAACCACCATCATCGTCGTCGAATTATCGTCGATTTAGTTATTCAGAATGGGATAAACCCGGTCTTTCCGAATAACTCGCATATATAAAGTGTTATACAAACACAACATACGCCTCATTCCAATTCAGAATATTCTTTTAATCAAATATTCTTATACTTTGGGAAAGGTTCCCGTTAATTTTATCAAAGACAAATTCTTTAAATTTATTCTTTAATATTCCTTTTGATATCAATTCAAACCAAATTAAAGTTTATCCAAACTAGTTAGGATTAGTGATCCTTACCGAAGTAATCATTTGTTAATTTCCCAATCCCAACCTATTCATCCCATGGAGCAAACCTGGTAATACTCCATATCTAACACCACGGTGTTATCGGTAAATTTAATTACCATTTCATATCCAAATCTGATTAAAGATTTAACTATCGCTTGGAGCAAAACTGCTGATACTCCATTCTCGATCATTTCCCGAATTTGATAATTTAAATTATCACATTCACATTTCAATCTAATTAAAGATTCATTAAAACTCTAATTCAGTTTTAATCTCCAAAAATCATTACTTAATGATTATTCAAAGCTAAGAAATTATTCTTATCTTTAACTAGTTAAAAGAACTAATGTCATTTAAAACACAGCTCACGATAAACCCAAAATCACATTCCATTAATAATGGAATCTTCACGGAAAACAGATCAATATATATAATCGATATAAACTTCCATATCCAACCGATAATATAAATGGAATAACAGTAAAGCCTCTTAAAATCCATATATAGTAACAGTCTTCCTCCACAGAAGTTATCTTCGATTATTACCAAATCGAATTCCATTCCATTCCAATTTATTTTGTTAAATTGGAAAACTTTACTTTGGAAAATTCCATTAAATCTAAATTAAAAGATTTACAAATTCCAAATCACATTTCACTATTAATCGGGTTAAAGAACGAATGTCATTAAAAACACAGTTCACAATAAACCCAATTCACATTCCATTTTTATTCCAATTACTAAATATAACCGGAAACTCCAATAATCTTAATTAAAAGATTTGTTATTTTATTCTATTCCAATTAAATATTAGTTAATTGGAAAACTTTACTAAATCTTAATTAAAAGATTTATTATTTTCTCAACTGGGTTTAAGAACAGTGTTAATAAAGACACCATTCACGACAAACCCAAAATCCCATTTGATATTAAATACAAGGCTCTGGATAGAAAATATATCGGCTTTTATTCAATATCAAATTTTGAAATCAACAAATATCTTATTGGGAATAACGATATATATATCTTCCAAATTCCTCCATAATATCCGTATAATCACGGAATCAAATATCGAAATATTCCGAAGATAATTTCGATTAAATCCATTCCAATTCATATATTGGAAATTTTGGTTATTTTAAAACCCATTCTCAATCCAATTTATTTATTCAAAAATAATTGGATTATAATTCTAGTTAATAACTAGTTCATTTCGATAAAAATACATTTTTATCTTTTCAAGTATGGAATTTTTCATCCCAATTTTTTCCAAATCATTTACTATGATTTTACACAAATTATTAATAATTTTATTAAGGCCCTTTCAGTTGATTTCCATAAACGGTCATCGAACTGCACTTATAGTGACCTTTTCCAAATTTGATTTGGACATAATTTCAAATCCAACCGTTGGATTTCAAATCATTTATATTCGTTGAAAAGCTGTTTTCGATACGAACCCAATGGTTCCGGTTTTAGGAGAGTCCGACGGTCGGATATCCCGTAATATCAATTCGAAGTCAATGGTCGAAATTCGCGAACTGCCGCAGCGCGCCGCATTCTATTCAGGCCATTAAATATATATATAGTATATATATTATATATATTTAGTTGATTTCCATTTAAAACGTATTTTATAAATCATTTTAAATTCGTTTTAAAAAAGATTCCAACTTCATTTTCAATTTTAATCAAAATTGAATTTTCCTTATCATTATAATATATAAATGATAATATTTTCAAAATATCAGATTTTGAAATATTTTCCTTTTCGATATTCATTATAAAAATGAATAAAATCGATATAAATATCGTTCGCGTCCAAATGGTGCATATCTAATCAACACGGCTTCATATTTTCAAATATTTTCGTGTCCATCCCAAATCGGACAACAAAATCATATTTTGATCCATTACTAAATATTATTTTGAAATATTATTTATTTTATAATATTCATTATTCATCATTTTAAAATATTCATTAATTTAAAATATTCGTTCTTTCTGAATTGGAATCAGACACAGTCAATTACCATATAATTTTATTTATCTGGATTTCATACACACATGTACACAACAATAATCAAACACAGTCAACTATCATCCAAAGTGCATTACACAACTGCATAAGCGTTAAATATAAATAATTAACACTCAAAACTGCCGGTCAACCAATTGATTGACATACAACTAAATAATTGGGATTAATGTATGTCAAATATCATCCCAACACTCGTGTGGGGTTTCAATAACCATACACCAATTTTATTTGTGCAGTTGCGCGATCTGTAAAATATATCATCCTAATCAATATCAGTCCAATGTGTGTACATAAACAAATCGTCCGATTTGTAAATGAATATTTGTTTTCACTCATATACTCGTTAAAAATTATATTTTGAACGATAAAATATTTATTTCAACACATGAATATTTTATATATTTTATATATACAATAAAATTGATATTTTTATTATTCAAATATTTTATTCCATACACATGAATATTTTATATTTTTTACATATACAATAAAAATGATATTTTTATTATTCAAATATTTTATTCCATACACATGAATATTTTATATATACAATAAAAATGATATTTTTATTATCCAAATATTTTAACCATGCACATGAATATTTTATATATTTTATATATACAATAGAAATGATATTTTTATTATTCAAATATTTTATTCCGTACACATGAATATTTTATATATTTTATATGTACAATAAAATTGATATTTTTATTATTCAAATATTTTATTCCATACACATGAATATTTTATATAGTTTATATATACAATAAAAATGATATTTCTATTATTCAAATATTTTATTCCATGGACATGAATATTTTATATATTTTCCATTTCACAATACAATCATAATCAATTTGTACATCACGATACAATCAAACAAGTCGTCAATGGTCTGTGGACGACGGGGAGCAGTTCATATATGCAGTTATAACATAAATAACTGTACAAGAAATTATAGTGAGGAGTTCTCACATTTGGTTTCCTCTTCGTCAGTTTTATTTCTGAATTTCTGAACAGTTTGAATTTGAATTTTTCAGGAATTCTAACGTGCTCCAAATTGGACCCGGCTAGACTTGTTATGAAGCTCTCGTCCCCACGATCGCAACGGATCCGGTTTCGCGCGTTTTGGACCTCGTATGGAGAAGATATATGATTACAAACATCAGAATAATTAAACGAGACATTAATTATGGTAATTAAATAATTACATTTCTTAACCTTTCTCCTTCATCATTTATAAGTCGTTACCCAAATCCGTCGCTTCCTTCTTGGGCTTGCGAGTGCCACCACAGGCCTCAACCGACCAATCCAACGCCACCACGACGATCCCCCGACCACACTCCATCAACATGTGCCACCTTGCACATCGCGGTGGGCCCAGGGCCATCCAATTAGGGCACGAACAACGTCACTTGTAGCTCGAAATTTGAGCTCAGGTCTCCACGGTTTCCTATCATTTTGGTATGGATGGGGAGAGCAAGGAAAGCTCTACAATTTTTCCTGAAGGACTGTCATCAAAATCGATGTGGATTAGGAGAAAAAGGGAGGACAATTTCGAGTGTTTCAGCCCTTTAATCATGGGTGGCGGCAGCAATACGATGGAGAGAGAGGCTAGGGTTTTCTAGCCAATGGGGCGTTTTATAATTATTTTTATTTTAATTCCAAAAATGTTGTTTATTGTTCTGAACTCCAAATCAAATCCAACGAATATCGCCCCTAACTGAATACCCCCATTCCGGACACAATGGGATATGTTTTGTAACCTAGTTCGGCTTTACGATCAGTTTTTATCAAAATTAAAATGTAAATCAATTTATTTCAAATTTAAACGTACATTTTAATTTATTGGGGCCACATACTGACTCCAAAAATTCCCGAAAAATAAATCTTGCAATGTTTTGATGATATGGTCCTAATAAGACTAATTTCATCGAATTTGGAGACCGTTTGAAAAACGGCCATTTTCGAGTCGATTAAATTCAAAATAAATTGACCAAACACGCTTAAACTTACCACTCACATATTAATTCCAAAAATTATGAAAATTGAAATCTAGCAATAATTTGACATTCCGGATCCAACAAAAGTGGTCTCGTCGAAAACAGAGGTCGTTTGCAAAATCGCTATTTTTAAGGGTTATATATCATATAAATTCCATAGCGACTATTCTGAATTTTCAACTGGACATAACCTCTTATTCCCGCTATGAAATCTGGATTTTTCACATTTCTTGGAAAGATATTTTCTAACAGATTCAAATATTTCTGGTTTTACTAAAATCCGGTTTATTTTGAATCCTGTACATTCAATTGAAATTTGAAATCAAATTTTCAAACTACCGCGCCATTTCCAATTCCTTTTATAATTAAAATAAATATTTATATTCTAATTTCGATTTAAATAAATAAATATGTTCTAATTCTATTCGATATAAATTTTTAGTCGTTATTATTTAAAATAAATCATTTTAAATATTCAAAATTCATTAAAATTGCCAAAATAAAAAATTTAATTTGGTTCCAATTTTCCGGGTTGTTACAATCTTAGTGCTTCTCCTCCTCTTCAAATCCGTACGGATAACACTACTTGTCATCGCATCTCCGTCGCGTTATAGGACCCCGAAGACCGGCTGTTAAGGTTGTCGTCGCTCCACCCTGCCGTGATCGCACTCCACCGCGTGGGGCCTCGTGGAGCACGCCTCTCCACTCTTCAATGTGGTGTAGTCGGATCGTGACGAAGCTGAGTGATTTGGAAGCAATCGGGAACCCTAGATTCGAGCAAAATAGAAAAGGGGCGCTACCTTGTTCTGGAAGAAGAAGATAGGTGTATTTTCATTTTAATTATTTATTTAATTAATTAAAATATTATTTACGCAAATAAATTCATATCGTATTCATATAAATGAAGAATTGGACAATTTCAGAACCGTTGGGACCATAAATTCGAGATCTACATTTCAGAACAGACTAAAACAAATTTGGAGCAAATTAGAATTTGGGGAAAATTCAATTCTGAATTGTACAGAAATCAAAATCAAAGTGAGATTTCTTTATAAATAATTAAATTTAATTAATTATTATTGTGCTTAGAAATTTTTGTAAATACACTGTTAAATTCAGTTTGTTGTTATACGCGATTTGATTTGGATTGGATGATGCTGTTTGGTGTGATCTATTTGATTTAATGTATATAATGGAATTATTGAAATTTGTAGATAGATAAAAATATCATTTTTATTTGTCATGTTAATGTAAGAATTTGTATACAATTTAAAAGTATCAATTTTATTTGTTTTGTTGAAATAGAATTGTCAACAAAATAAAAGTATCATTTTAATTTGTTTTGTTGAAATAGAATTGTCAACAAAATAAAAATATCATTTTTATTTGTTTTGTTGAAATAGAATTGTCAACAAAATAAAAGTATCATTTTTATTTGTTTTGTAGAAATAGAATTGTCAACAAAATAAAAGTATCATTTTTATTTGTTTGTTGAAATATAATTGTCAACAAAATAAAAATAACATTTTTATTTGTTATATAAAAAAAGATTTATACGCAAATAAAAATATCATTTTTATTTGTCATGTTTTACATTAGAATTTGTATACAAATTAAAATAGACATTTTTATGTGTCATGTTATACATTAGGACTATATACAAATTAAAATAGACATTTTTATTTGTCATGTTATACATTAGAATTTGTATACAAATTAAAACAAACATTTTTTATGTGTCATGTTATACATTAGGATTGTATACAAATTAAAATAGATATTTTTTATTTGTCATGTTATACATTAGAATCTGTATACGAATTAAAATGGACATTTTTATTTGTCATGTTATGTTATACATTAGAATTTGTATACAAATTAAAATAAACATTTTTATG
Source organism: Allium sativum (assembly GCA_030737875.1). Lineage (NCBI taxonomy): Eukaryota > Viridiplantae > Streptophyta > Magnoliopsida > Asparagales > Amaryllidaceae > Allium > Allium sativum. The sequence goes on from CM060918.1 coordinate 549,549,839, forward strand.
TGTCATGAAATACATTAGAATTGTATACAAAATAAGAATAGACATTTTTATGTGTCATGTTATACATTAGAATCGTATACAAAATAAGAATACACATTTTTATGTGTCATGTTATACATTAGAATTGTATACAAAATTAGAATGGACATTTTTTTATGTGTCATGTTATACATTAGAATTTGTATACGAATTAAAATGGACACTTTTATTTGTCATGTTATGTTATACATTAGAATTTGTACACAAATTAAAATAGACATTTTTATGTGTCATGTTATACATTAGAATTGTATACAAAATAAAATTAATTTTTTTATGTGTCATGTTATACATTAGACCTGTATACAAATTAAAATAGACATTTTTTTATTTATCATGTTATACATTGAAATTGTATACGAATCAAAATAAACCTTTTTATTTGTCATTAGCGACACGGTAATGTAATGAAAATAAAATTTATCTTTTTATTTGTCATTAGCGACATAGTAATGTAATGAAAATGAAAATTATCTTTTTATTTGTCATTAGCAACATAGTAATGTAATGAAATAAAAATTATCTTTTTATTTGTCATTAGCGACAAAGTAATGTAATAAAAATGAAAATTATCTTTTTATTTATCATTAGCAACATAGAAAATGACATGTAAATTAAATTCTTCTTTTATTTGACACTAGAACCTATAACAAATAAATTCTTTTTTTACTTGTCATTAGAAATGTAGAAAATGTCATGTAAATAAATAATTTTTTTATATTGTCATTAGAACATTGGAAACATGTCATGCAAATGAATTACATTTTTATTTGACATTAGAAACATATAAAGAAGTTATGCAACTAAATTGCATTTTTATTTGACATTAGAAATATATAGAGAAGTTATGCGAATAAAATACATTTTTATTTGACAATAGAAACATATAGAGAAGTTATGCGAATAAAATACATTTTTATTCGACAATAGAAACATATAGAGAAGTTATGCAACTAAAATACATTTTTTATTTGACATTAGAAATATATAGCGTAACGACCCGGATTTTTAGCTGGTTAATTAAAAATATATAAATTCATTAAAAATGTTGTATTTGAATTATAAAATGGATTTTATAACGAATTTATTATCACTAATTTTAATTGTTTTGAAATTAATTTTTATTTTATCGGTTTATGTTACGCTTTAAAAATAGTGAATTTACAAACGATCTTGGAATTCGACGAAAGCAGTTCCACTGTGCTCGGAATATTAAGTTATTATATGGTTTCAAATTTTGTTTCGATTGAATGTGGTATGTGCTTGTACAAGCCGTAAATGTAAGGCGTTAATTATAGTCTATTGGTTTTAATGGGAAATATGTGGTAGTACATGAATCCATATGGAGGGCCATGATACATACATAGGTGCTCATCCATCACGTAAATTTGTGCCTTATAATCTATATACCATACGGAGTGTTCTGATTATGTTTTTTTTTACATCAACTATCATATGTACGACTATTAACATTTTTAGTTGTATAAAATTTAAAACCAAATCCCACTCCGATCTCATCCTATCTATACAGTATATTACATAATGTTTCCAAAAGATTTGGTGAAACAAATCTGGCCAATTGCTTTTCAAAATCTTGACTGCGTTCTGAAGGGTCAACATTGCCGAATAAGAAAAAAAATGTTAGCACATGGGAACCTGACCTTGATCAATTCGACATGTTACTATGTTAAGTCAAATACTTGGGCTACATAGAAAAGAAGAATTTTCCAAATCCTTAAGCGTTCCTATCAAAAAGAAAATCTCTGTGCAATCAAATTACAGCTTGCAAATGTATAGGGTAAGATTTGTTTGTACATGGCCATAAATTTAGGCTGACGACATATCTATATAAAGAGTGTGTGCGTGTGTGTATATATAATGAAGCTTCTCTCGAAAGACATTGTGTTCCTTCCCTTGAAAGCCACTGTATTTCTTTCCTGTTAAGCCACCCTAAATCTTCTCAGTGAATCCAATTCGTTTTTGCTATATATTCCCAACTCTCTTTTTCTTGTTCATTTTGCAAGCCGATCCTTTCTTTATCGTCCTTATGAGACCATGAAACCTTCTAAATCCAATTAAAAATCCTATTTAATCCCTAAACCCTAAAATACGCCCCTTCCGTTTCGATTTCCACATGCAAATTCATTCGATTTCCAGTAAACTGAAAATCCATGGTTATTAAAATCAAAATAAAAAAACAATCAGTAAATGAAAAATATTCAAGACGAATTCGTTTTAATCCTTGAAACTGGCACCACGATCTCATACAAAGTTTGTCGAGTGCGATTTGTCTTTGCCTGGAACCAGATTTCGAGCAGCGAAGTTTTGGGCTTATAGATTTTGAACTGCCGGAGCAGGGAATCGAGTTTTAAGGTCGTTTTTGGTTTTATGGGGTTACGGTGTTTTGTTGGTGATTGGATGTTATCTGCGTGATGATGTTTTTGTTGAAGGTGAAGGTCTTGATGCGAGGTAGCTGGTGGCGTTGTCAGTTTGGCAGCCGATGGTGGAAAGAGGAAGGAAAGAGGGCGATTTCTATGATGCCTGAAACGATAGAATTAATCAGGTTTTAATATAAGATTTAAAGGGATTTATTATTTCAAATGGTAATCAAAAGTGTTGGTTGGCCATGTTGGTTTGATTGTAGTTGAGTGGTGAAGGAAGAATGGGTTTAGGGAGTCAGCCATGGTGATAGTATGCTAGTGGTATGGGCGGAACCTGCATATTAGAGGAGAGGGTGTTCAAACCGTGACCATTGAATAGATGTGGGGTATGCTATGTTCTGTAAGGATGGATGTTAGTTTAGTAAGTATGTTTGTCGAGAACTTTGTACTGAGTAGGTTATTTTGGAAGTGAAGGAGGGAATTCCATTGTACATTTATGTAAGAAGGGAGATGATGTAACACCTCGTAATTTTAAAATATTAAAATTAACAAATTAACAAATTAAAGAATACTTAATTTTTAGAAGAAGAATTAAGGGAAACTCGGAATTCTACTTGAGATAGAGTACGAGTTTTCGTAAAACGGACATCATATGAAGAAGTTATGAAGCTCGGAAGATTTAAAGTTTATAGCTGAAGAACAAATTTACCGCCCATTTTTCACCAGTCGACCGTTTTTAGATAGAAGTAACAACGGTCGACCGGTTTAAATTGGTCGGTCGACCAGTTGGGTCTGGGCAGCTTCCTTGTGACGTGTTTTGTGGTCTGGATGATGACGTGTCCTTCTGGGATTGGCTGGATGACGTGTTGTTCTGGTTTGGATGGTTCAGATAGTTCATAATCTAATCTAAGGATCCTAATACACCTATAAATAAACACCTAAACCTAACCCTAATTTCATTGTCTTCATCCATGGCGCCTCCATGCTGCTCTAATCTAAACTAGCCTTTCTTCTCCACCGAAACAAAATCAAAATAGGTGTATTCCAATTAGAAGATCAGATATACAAATCAAAGTAGAGAATATTCAAGATAAGAATTTCTATAACAATGCCTAATTCTCTTTTCTAAGAATCCTATCGCTGTGAGTCTATGTCACTTTCACATATAATTAAATTTAAAAGTAATTGTGATAGGATTGTAAATTGGATCTGATGTATATCCCTGTAATAAGATGAATCATATCAAGTTCTGTAATTTGTTATCCTTTAGATTCATACGCAATTGCTATTATCATATGCCTATCTGATCTACTTTGTCGTTAGTCATTTCACATGCTCATTTATATAGTTATGCCAGTTTTGATTCTCTTCCCTTCTTCTTTTCCTTTTTCTTTATGAGATTAGGCTAACTTCGAGCCTAACTTATTGCGTTGAAAATTACGTACGAATTACGTTGGAACGATTGAGAAAAATTTGGGAAATATGCAACAAAATGAGATTTGGCATAAATTGTTGATGAATATGGAAAATTGGTTTAGGCATAATTGAATACGACTTGTATACATGAGATTTGGCAAAAATTGTTAATAACTATGAAGACGGGTGTAACGACCCAGATTTTTGGTTGATTTATTTTAAATTTTTAGTATGGTTTTAAATATTGAATTTATAATATAAATGGTATTTTATTGGGTTATCGATTAAATAATCAAAATACGATTTGTTTTGATAATCATCGAAATACGAGAACTGAAATAATTCAATTCGAGATTTAAAACCGAGTCAAAACAGTTCAGATAATAAATATAAGTTCTATGTGAATGTAATCAATAATGATAATAATATATTATCGAGAAATTTATTTATTTATGAATTTAAATTATTTTATATCGATTTAAAATGATTATTCTATATACGTTAAAATTTAATATTTAAATCATATTCAATTCTGTTCATAATAGCGTTATAATATTGGAACGACGGTCGGTACGCTAAAATAGCGGTTCACGTTTTAATTATGAACCCCGATTTATTTGATTAATGGATAGGATCAAAATCGAATCAGAAATCAAATCGATATCTGTTAAAAAGGATAAAAATCATTTTATATCGAATCGTATTAAATGCGAGATCAAATCGAAGTCAAAACAAAATCTAATCACATTAAATATAGTGTACATTGCGCACTGTAAATTCCTTCCATCCTAAGTATACTTCTCCTATATAAACGCGATATCCCCTTTGCTTTTCCATTTCATTTTCGTGACTTAGAATGAAATCAAAGCTTCAAAATCGAAGCTGTTGTTTCCTCTTTTTAAATTGAAAGCTGCGATTTCCCTATATAATCAAAATTGAAATCGCGACATTCATTTTCCCTGTTTCTTCCGGTCTGCTAAAATCAACTTCGATCCAAAATATGATTCGAATCCGAATGGATTCCTGTAGCTCGAAAGCTCGTGGGAGGCGCTCACGATATCTGGAAAGGAAAATCAAAACTGAAATCACCGGAGCTTGAGGACAAGGCAGGGACGCTCGCGAATGAGTGGTACGGGTGCGACTTGAGTTTGATTTGGTCATCGGTAGTTCGAATGGGATCTGGAGATTTAGGGCAACCTGGAAGGAGCGAAGAGTGCGACAGTGGTTGCGGAGATCGAAAAAGGGAAGGAGTTGATTTAAAAAGAGGTGTGTGTTGTCTCTATGATGAGGATTTTGATGGGATGAAGGATGCGATGGGGTGATCGAAGTTCAATGTTGAACACTGTGAAGTTGGAGATGGATACTTTGAAGGTGCTACTATTTTTGGTGGATCGATGCCTTAGTGAAGGGCGATGCTGGGTTTAGATGATAAGCTGGAGTACTCGAGAAATTTGAATAGTAGTAAGGTATAAATTTTATGGAATTAGAAATTCGTAGAATAATTGGATTATTTAGTTTAATAGTTGATTTAAATTAATGAGATTTTAATCGATAGTTAAAATTTAAATAACCGTAGGTGAAAGATAAAATTAATTCGAGTAGATCCATCAAAGCAGTGACTTGGAATAAAACGAGATTTTCTGACAACAGAAAACCCCGGTGAGTAAATCTCACTCACCTTTTATTTAGAATTATTTTTATTCGTTAAAAATAATTGTTTGATGCTTATTTGAATTCTTTCTGGTTGATTTAAATATATTAGCTATATTGGGTTGATGATTGATTGGATTGTTCCCGCAGTATCATTAGCGGATGCCCGCAGTATCATTATCGGATGACCCTACGCCCACGTATATAAGTGGATCCCCTTTTATACCGCGATATCCTGCCATGATGCAGGATGGGTATTACTATGTTGACTAACATCTGTGGATGTAGGAAAACAGGTTGGAGGAATCCAACTGGATTTGTGAAAACCCGTAACTTCCCCGGTGACGAAAGCGCGGATAGTTCGAGAACAAGTCACAAAAGAACACAGACGGGAGAACATTTCATTGTTAATTACAAACAATTCCATCAGAATACAAGAATATACAGAGTATGAATAAATAATATACATCACAAATTATCAGAGATTACAATAAATTACATAGCAGCGGAAAATAATACAATACACAACTAGAAGAGATATACGGATACAAAGCTTTCCGGATATCATTCCAGCCGTAAACCAGGATCCTGTGAATATAAATCTGCAAAACCAAAACAACTAGCTGCCCGTGTTGAAAATAAGGGCACCCAGAGTTTAGGTTAAAACAATAAACTCCAGGTCAGTCATGGGACTCGTGTGAGAACTAAAACAGTTGTAAATCTTTATTTTAAAGTTGGGTAAATCAAGGGACCACGCCGTATAACACGGAACGGGTTTCCTCCCAAGAATACCAGTGCATAAAACAACAACGCAATGCTAAATAGAGAAAAATGAAGCTATTATAAGACCCAGGTCCCATCACACAATGCAACGCAAGCCGGAGGATAGGGTTTTTACCTTATAATAGCCAAGAATGCTTGACACGTTTAAAACAAATCATTTGATACTATTATAAGTGCATATTGTATAAAATATCTTCAAATCATAAGTATCAATCATAGACGGCATAAGCGCCCCATCACACTATGTCGCCATACTAGGCTCTATAAATAAAACCGGAATACACATATTGGAAATTGGATTTCCATCATGGTGACTCCTGATTCGAAAGATCGATCGCGTAATGCAATTCCCCACGGCTTACGTCCCAACAAGAGAAAACACCGTCTGCACATCCGCACTTTTGGGACCAGAGTATCACCGCGGCTTACGTCCCACCGAGAGAAAACACCGCTTAATCTATATATCCCTGAGCACTAAGCTAATCTCGGTCGACCGAATCCACGACACCACTAAGGTGCCCATCCACTAAAAAGCATACTGATCAAACCATCAGTTTACCACCATACCGGGGTGTGAGGCTCGCGAATCAACGCTATACACAAAGCCATGCTATATTAAAGCTGCGCTTTGATCATCATCCACCAAACTTTGCTTTTCAACAAAAGTCTGGATCACTACATCTCAGCATGCCACACTATCAATCCATATCGTACCACTGATTTCTGCCAATATATAACCTCTGAGCTCGTATGTCTCAGAGAAGGGCGTTAAGCAAGAGAATAAATTCTCCGCCTCCAAACAGATATATATTTAGCAGAGATCAACGAATACAATATAAAGGAATACAATGTCAGACACACCATCCATTTATAAGTCCGTTCTAGGTCTTAACGAAACCGGAGGCACTTTCCTCGCATATCCGTCGATCTCCAAATACGTCTAGATGACCACCAACTGATTCCCTCATCTTGGGTGTACAGCCCAATCAAGATCATCAGTAATCACCCAAACGATGTGAATACTTCCGGTCTTCGACCACCGTCATCATCTTCGACTTATCGTCGAATCGGTTATTCAGAATGGGTATAAACCCGGTCTGTCTGAATAACTCGCGTATATTTTAAACAAGTGTTACACAAACACAACTGTGAAAACCCGTAACTTCCCCGTAAAGGAAAGTGCCGGATAGTTCGAGAACAAGCCACAACAGAACACAAACAGAAGAACATTTCATTGTTATTACAACAATGCATCAGATTACAAGAATATACAGAGTATAAATGAATATTACACAGAAATATCAGAGATTTAAATTACATTTAAATACATAGCAGCGGAAAATAATACAATACACAACTAGAAGAGATATACGGATACAAAGCTTTCCGGATATCGTTCCAGCTGTAAACCAGGATCCTGTGAATATAAATCTGCAAAACCAAAACTACTAGCTGCCCGTGTCAAAATAGGGGCACCCAGAGTTTAGGTTAAAACAATAAACTCCAGGTCAGTCATGGGACTGGTGTGAGAACTAAAACAGTTATAATTCTTTATTTTAAAGTTCGGTAAATCAAGGGACCACGCCGTATAACACGGAACGGGTTTCCTCCCAAGAATACCAGTGCATAAAACAACAGCGCAATGCTAAATAAAGAAGAATGAAGCTATTATAAGACCCAGTTCCCATCACACAATGCAACGCAAGCCGGAGGATAGGGTTTTTACCTTATAATAGCCAAGGATGCTTGATACGTTTAAAACAAATCGTTTGATACTATTATAAGTGCATAGTGTATAAAACAACTGCAAATCATAAGTATCAATCATAGGCGGCATGAGCGCCCCATCCCACTATGTCGCCATATATAGGTTATACAATCAAAACCGCACATGTCACGTATTTGAAAATTGGATTTCCGTTTATGAACCGAGGCAAAAGATAGTCCTCACCGTCTTCGAGACTCTCTAGCCCGAGCCTCAGGGTCAGAGCGCATCGACCCTTGGATCGTCAGGGCCGGTCCACCGATGTGGATTAAACTTAAACCCTGAACATGCATTCCCCCGCCCTATGGGGCGTAAACGAGCCAACTAAATGACTCCATCGGTTCGAGAACGACCGATCAATCCGAGGCGCCTCGCAACAGCAACAACCACATAAGTCAAACTCGTCAGGGCGTGTAAAACCACTGACGCCACTTCTAGCTAGAAAGAAACGCATGTCCTCCCTGAGGTCCTCTCCCGTTTTTGGTTCATACCTGGTGTGAAACTCGCGAATCAACGTTACACAAAGCTATGCCACAAAGGCCGTGCTTTGATCATCAACCACAAGACTTTGCTTTTCAACATAAGCCTTGATCATTTGCCACTTAGGCATGCCACATAGGCAATTCACTCCATGCGTTTGATACCCATCAATATATAACCCCTAAGCTCGTACGTCTCAGAGAAGGGCGTTAAGCAAGAGAATAAATTCTCCGCCGCCAAACAGATATATATTTAATAGAGATCAATCACACGGACTAAAATCCAATGTCAGACACACAGTCCATTTACAAGTCCGTTCTGGGTCTGAACGAAACCGGAGGCACCTAGTACCCCGCATATACATCGATCTCCAAGTACGTCTGGACGATCACAAACTGTTTCCATCTTCTTGGGTGTACAGCCCAATCAAGATCATCAGTAATCACCCAAACGACGTGAAGACTTCCGGTCTTCGACCACCGTCTTCATCTTCGACTTATCGTCGTATCAGTTATTCAGAATGGGATAAACCCGGTCTTTCCGAATAACTCGCGTATATTTTATAAAAGTGCTACACAAACACAACATACGCCTCATTCCAATTCATCAGTCACTAACCGCAAATTAATCAAGAGAATAATTCCCCAAATATTAACCCCGAAGGCCGAAACCAACATCAGATCAATATCCAGAAAACCATTCTGCTTGGCTAACCGACAGTTAGTTTCTAAATTTCACATTCATAGGGAAAGATTCCCATTAATTTTATCAAAGATAAATTCCTTGAATTTATTCTTTAATCTACTTTTGAATTTCGATTCAACTAGTCGGGATTTACGAAACTTACTTAAGTAATCATTTGTTTTAATTTCCCAATCCCAACCTATTCATCCCATGAAGTAAAACTGGTAATACTTCATATCTAACACCACAGTGTTATCGGTAAATTCAATTACCATTTCACGTTCAAATCTAATTAAAGATTTAACTATCGCCTGGAGCAAAACTGGTGATACTCCATTTTCGATCATTTCAATCTAATTAAAGATTCATTAAAACTCCACTTAGTTTTAATCTTCGACTGGGTTAAAGAATCAGTGTCATTTAAAACACGATTCACGATAAACCCAAAATCACATTCCATTAATTATCGGGTTAAAGAACAAGTGTTATTTAAAACAGTGTTCACGATAAACCCAAAAATCAATATCAATTCAATTTCAATTAAATATTATTTAATTGGTACACTTCATTAAATCTAAATAAAAAGATTTAATCTTTTCTCAACTGGGTTCAAGAACAGTGTTAGTGAAGACACCACTCACGACAAACCCAAATCACATTTGATATTAAACACAAAGCTCTGAATAGAAAATATACCGGCTTATATTCAATATCAAATTCTACGACTAACAAATATCGTATTGGAAATAACGATATATATATATATATATATATCTATATCTTTCAAATTTCCATAACAACATTTGTATAATCACGAAATCCAACATCGAACTATTCCGAAGACAATTTCGATTCAAATCCATTCCAATGCAATCATTGGAAATTTTGGTTATTTTTAAAACCCTTTTCGAATTCAATTTATTTATTTAAAAATAAATAGAATTATAGTTCTAGTTCAAAACTAGTTCATTTCGATAAAAATCTATTTTTATCTTTTCAAATATGGAGTTTTTCATCTCAAATTTTCACAAATCATTTCTTATGATTTTACACAAATTATTACTATTTTTAATAATTTTATCAAGGCCCGTACAGTCGATTTCCATCAATGGCCATCGAACTGCACTTACATCGACCTTTTTCGAATTTGATTTGGACATAATTCCAAATCCAACCGTTAGATTTCTAATTTCTAATATTTGTTAGAAAGCTCTTTTCGATACGAACCCAACGGTTCCGGTTTAGGAGAATCCGACGGTCGGATCTCCCGAAATGTCCGTTTGAAATAAATGGTCGAAATTCACGAACTGCCGCGGCGCGGCGCGTTCTATTCAGGCCATTATATTATATATATATAATATATATTTCGTCGATTTCTATTTAAAACGAATTATATAAATAGTTTTAAAATTCGTTTCAAAAGCGATTTCAACTTCCATTTCAATTCAAATCAAAATTGAATTCTTCTTTATAAATTCGTTTTAAAATTCATTTCTATTCAATTCAAATTTCAATTCCATTTGAATTCATTTCGAAATCGTTTTCAATTCATTTCATTTCGAAATCGTTTTCAATTCATTTCATTTCGAAATCGTTTTCAATTCATTTCATTTCGAAATCGTTTTCAATTCATTTCATTTCGAAATCGTTTTCAATTCAACTCATTTCGAAATCGTTTTCAATTCATTTCATTTCGAAATCGTTTTCAATTCAATTCATTTCGAAATCGTTTTCAATTCAGTTCATTTCGAAATCGTTTTCAATTCATTTCATTTCGAAATCGTTTTCAATTCATTTTGAATTCGTTTTCAACTCAATTCGAAATCGTTTTCAATTCACTTCGAAATCGTTTTCAATTCAATTCCTTTCGAAATCGTTTAAAATCGATATAAATATCGTTCACGTCAAAATGGCGTCAAACTAATCAACACGACTTCATAAATTTCTATTTTCAAATATTCTATTTCAAATATTTCTATTTCAAAATAGTTGTTATTATCAAAATATTTCGTTCAACACATGACCAATCTCAATGGATGAGTACTGTCAACACATGAACTTTTATTTTATATCGATAAAGATGTAAATTTTATTACTAAAATATTTCGTTCAACACATGACCAATCTCAATGGATGAGTACTGTCAACACATGAACTTTTATTTTATAATATTCTTTATTTTTCAAATTGGAATGAGGCCCAATCAATTACCATATAAAATTAATTATATGGATTTCCATACAACACATGTATATAATAGCATTGAAAAATAATCAACCATCAACCAAAGTGCACTACACTGTAGAAGCATCAAATATAGATATTCAACGCTTATAACAGCCTGTCAATCAATCGATCGACATATTTAATCAATCAGGATGAGTGAAATTCATATTTCATCCCAACACCCGTGTGGGGTTTCAAACAATCAAACACAGATTTTAGTTGTGCAGTTGGGCGATGTGTAAAATTTATCGTCCCAATCAATGTCGTTCAAATATGTGTACATAATCAAACCGTCTGGTTTGTAAATGAATATTTATTTTATTCACTTCACGTTAAAAATTATATTTTTAACGATAAAAACATTATATTCCAACATATGAATTTCTATTCAGTTCATTCTTTAAATAAAATGATATTTATATTTTTCTAACTTATTTTAGAAAATTTCGGCAGCATAACGGCACGATACTAGAAACGGGACGAGGCCTAGCCTTATCCCCGGTCTAGTGAAGGCCCACGCCATTCACACATCAATCAAATCATTTCATTTCACCACACAATTCAAACCAAATAATCTAACTAATTTTCAATCAGACAAACAAGTCCATGGTCTGTGGACGATTGTGTCGGGTGCTACTAAGCACCGTCTGCATCCTAGCATATATATATATAACTAGAAAAATTAAATTGAAAGGTGAGAAATTCTCACATATAGCTATCCTAGCTCCACGGCACTTCATTTATAGAAATCTTCTTCGTTATCCCATCTTCGTCATCTTCGTTGCCCGTAGTCACTATATATATAAAAATCACACATTTTTATATTTCGATGTCTTTAAAATAAAAATCACATTTTTATTTATTCACTTTCAATTTAAAAGTCATATTTTTCTAATCACTTCATATATTTGAAAATCGAATTTTTACTATGCTATTCAATATATAAAAATCATATTTCCTTACCGCTAATATATAGATAAAAAAAATTCTATTTTTATAACGCTATTCTCTATATAAAGATTTCGCCTTTTCAAAAATATAGATTTCATCATTATAAAAATCATCACTTTACCTCAACGTATATAAAATAAAAATCAGATTTTTATTTCGCTACATATACAAAGATGATATTTTTATATTCTCTATCCTATAAAGATTATATTTTTAATACTTTAAAAATATAAAAATCATATTTTTACTATTTCTATATAGTAAAGATTATATTTTTAATACTTTAAAAAAATAAAAACCATATTTTTATTACTTTAAAAATATAAAAATCAAATTTTTAATTCTTTCTACAATATAAAAGATTATATTGTTATTACCCATATAATATGAAAATTATATTTTCTCTTCTCGCATTTAAAATCTAAGCTTTATATATTTCAAAAACAACATTCTTTAAAAAAATTTCAAACCAATGTTCTTCATAAAAATTGAACTTTTATTTCATAATCCTATGTATAAAAACAGGAAAATCAGTTTTTATTCTTAATAAAAATCAGTTTTCAAAATAAGTAAAAATCAGTTTTTAAAATAAGTAAAAATCAGTTTTTAAAATAAGTAAAAATCAGTTTTTAAAATAAGTAAAAATCAGTTTACTTACAGAGGGGGCTGACGCGGCGGTAGGCAGAGGAGGAGGTGCGGCTAGGGTCGTTGGAGGCAGAGGAGGATGGTGGAGCTGAGGGGCGCGCGGCGGTGGAGGAAAAAAAAGGGGGGGGGGGCTCTCGCGCATCGGCGTTGTCCGTCGGGGGGGGGGATGTCGCGATCTTCGCGCCGCCGGGGGGGGGGGGGGGGCTCTCGCGCGTCGCCTCTACCGCCTGGGGGGGGGGGGGGCGGCGGGTTATCGTTCGGTTTTTTTTTTCTATTTTCTGATTTTAAGAAATCGAATGGGGGGGCCAGAGAGAAATAGGGGGAGAGGGAGAGAGAGTTTTTTTTTATTATTATTATTATATTATTATTATTTTTTTGAAAAAGTTGACTTTTACATATGACCTCTAAACGAGGCCCACCGTCTGTCGTCCATAGCGTTTTACCCCCATTCCGAACACAATGGGATATGTATCGCAAGCTGATTCGATCGTTACAATCAGTTTCCTTTGAATTTACATTTAAATCACTATATTGAATTTTAAACGTACATTTCAAATTACCGGGGTCGCATACGAACTTTAAAAATTCTAGAAAAATATTTTCTAGCTTCGTATTGACGATACGATCCTAACAAAACTAGTTTCGTCGAATTTTGAGACCGTTTGAAAAATGGCCAATTTCCAGTCGATTAAAATCAACTGAAACTGGTCAAACGCGTTTTCCTTTGCCACGCTCACATATTGATTCGAAAAATTATGAAACTTGAAACCTAGCAATAACTTTACATCCCGGACCCAACAAAACTGGTTTCATCGAAATCCGAGGTCGTTTGCAAAATGTCCATTTTTAAGGGCCTGAATTCCATAGCGACTATTCAGAATTTTCAACTGGACATATCTTTTGATTCCCGCTACGAACTTTTGATTTTTCGGATTCGTTGGAAAGATATTCGCTATTAGATTCCATTATTTTTGGTTTCACTAAAATCCGGATTGTTTTGCACCCGGTACATTCAATTGAAGTTTGAAATCGAATTATCGAACTACCGCGCCATTTTCAATTCTATTTATAATTATATATAATTATTTATATTCTAACGACGACGCGTATAATATATACGTTCGAATTATATTCAAAATAAATTTCTCGTCGATATTATTTAAAATAATTCATTTTAAATAATCAAAATTCGCTAAAATTGCCAAAATAAAAATTTTAAACTGGCCCAGATTTTCGGGTTATTACAATCTCCCCCACTTAAAACTTTTCGTCCCCGAAAAGGAACAAAGTCGAAAGTGGTTTGATTAATCAACTCTACGCTCGATCTGGCTTTCCTTCCTCAACTCTTTAGTTTCTGAGAATTTTCAAAATTTCAAAAATTTGGCTAACACCCTAAATTTTTGAAAAATTTCGCCATAACCTCCCCTGTAATGGGAGCATCGGGGAATTTCAAATAGCTTCCCCGGTCCTTCAGATCTCAAAAAGAAAAAGAAAAAGCCAAGCGGCTAGCCAATAGGCTCATAAAATCATCATCACCCAAACAAAACAGTAAATTATGTAGTAAACATGTACCTATTTGTCGGGCAAACAAATTTTATTCTCTGCTCTAGCCTCCTTGCTATGACCTGTTCAGTGTAAGTACATGTATATGCAAGCAAATGCGACCAATTTCAATACAATACAATATTTGGTTCAATTAGGCATAATGGTTCAAAATTATCAAACAACTAAACAAACAACGCAAACATCAATCAATTAGTGAATTTAATGTTTCAAATTCATAATTTTGATACATATACAGAAAATCTTGTTTTTGATGCCAATTCACAACAATGTGTTCTAGCTATATTAGTTTTGGTTCTCACACCAGCCTAATGGAAATATATAGAAAATCACACCTTCGAAACACGAACATAAATACTGATGATGTCATGACAATCATCAGTACCATCTCCGGGCGACTAGAATGTGATTCCATATCTATCCAATATATCAAAACTTCGAATACACGCGGATCAGACGTATACGCAAAATCTATATATACTGGATTGTCCAAATCAATATAAATAAATAATCAAATACGAATAATTGATTTAAATTTTCAAAACAAAAATTTGTTTTCATTTTCAAAAATATACTCTTCACACTCGTTCTAGGATACTACTGATCCTATCTCTAACGAGTCATTCTAATTGGATATTACTAATCCAATATCTGATGAATTCTTTCGTATGGTTCTAATGTGCCTTGTTCTCTGAGCTTTGTAAACCAAAGCTCTGATACCAACTGTGAAAACCCGTAACTTCCCCGTAAAGGAAAGTGCCGGATAGTTCGAGAACAAGCCACAACAGAACACAAACAGAAGAACATTTCATTGTTATTACAACAATGCATCAGATTACAAGAATATACAGAGTATAAATGAATATTACACAGAAATATCAGAGATTTAAATTACATTTAAATACATAGCAGCGGAAAATAATACAATACACAACTAGAAGAGATATACGGATACAAAGCTTTCCGGATATCGTTCCAGCTGTAAACCAGGATCCTGTGAATATAAATCTGCAAAACCAAAACTACTAGCTGTCCGTGTCAAAATAGGGGCACCCAGAGTTTAGGTTAAAACAATAAACTCCAGGTCAGTCATGGGACTGGTGTGAGAACTAAAACAGTTATAATTCTTTATTTTAAAGTTCGGTAAATCAAGGGACCACGCCGTATAACACGGAACGGGTTTCCTCCCAAGAATACCAGTGCATAAAACAACAGCGCAATGCTAAATAAAGAAGAATGAAGCTATTATAAGACCCAGTTCCCATCACACAATGCAACGCAAGCCGGAGGATAGGGTTTTTACCTTATAATAGCCAAGGATGCTTGATACGTTTAAAACAAATCGTTTGATACTATTATAAGTGCATAGTGTATAAAACAACTTCAAATCATAAGTATCAATCATAGGCGGCATGAGCGCCCCATCCCACTATGTCGCCATATATAGGTTATACAATCAAAACCGCACATGTCACGTATTTGAAAATTGGATTTCCGTCTATGAACCGAGGCAAAAGATAGTCCTCACCGTCTTCGAGACTCTCTAGCCCGAGCCTCAGGGTCAGAGCGCATCGACCCTTGGATCGTCAGGGCCGGTCCACCGATGTGGATTAAACTTAAACCCTGAACATGCGTTCCCCCGCCCTATGGGGCGTAAACGAGCCAACTAAATGACTCCATCGGTTCGAGAACGACCGATCAATCCGAGGCGCCTCGAAACAACAACAACCACATAAGTCAAACTCGTCAGGGCGTGTAAAACCACTGACGCCACTTCTAGCTAGAAAGAAACGCATGTCCTCCCTGAGGTCCTCTCCCGTTTTTGGTTCATACCTGGTGTGAAACTCGCGAATCAACGTTACACAAAGCTATGCCACAAAGGCCGTGCTTTGATCATCAACCACAAGACTTTGCTTTTCAACATAAGCCTTGATCATTTGCCACTTAGGCATGCCACATAGGCAATTCACTCCATGCGTTTGATACCCATCAATATATAACCCCTAAGCTCGTACGTCTCAGAGAAGGGCGTTAAGCAAGAGAATAAATTCTCCGCCGCCAAACAGATATATATTTAATAGAGATCAATCACACGGACTAAAATCCAATGTCAGACACACAGTCCATTTACAAGTCCGTTCTGGGTCTGAACGAAACCGGAGGCACCTAGTACCCCGCATATCCATCGATCTCCAAGTACGTCTGGACGATCACAAACTGTTTCCATCTTCTTGGGTGTACAGCCCAATCAAGATCATCAGTAATCACCCAAACGACGTGAAGACTTCCGGTCTTCGACCACCGTCTTCATCTTCGACTTATCGTCGTATCAGTTATTCAGAATGGGATAAACCCGGTCTTTCCGAATAACTCGTGTATATTTTATAAAAGTGCTACACAAACACAACATACGCCTCATTCCAATTCATCAGTCACTAACCGCAAATTAATTAAGAGAATAATTCCCCAAATATTAACCCCAAAGGCCGAAACCAACATCAGATCAATATCCAGAAAACCATTCTGCTTGGCTAACCGACAATTAGTTTCTAAATTTCACATTCATAGGGAAAGATTCCCATTAATTTTATCAAAGATAAATTCCTTGAATTTATTCTTTAATCTACTTTTGAATTTCGATTCAACTAGTCGGGATTTACGAAACTTACTGAAGTAATCATTTGTTTTAATTTCCCAATCCCAACCTATTCATCCCATTAAGTAAAACTGGTAATACTTCATATCTAACACCACAGTGTTATCGGTAAATTCAATTACCATTTCACGTTCAAATCTAATTAAAGATTTAACTATCGCCTGGAGCAAAACTGGTGATACTCCATTTTCGATCATTTCAATCTAATTAAAGATTCATTAAAACTCCACTTAGTTTTAATCTTCGACTGGGTTAAAGAATCAGTGTCATTTAAAACACGGTTCACGATAAACCCAAAATCACATTCCATTAATTATCGGGTTAAAGAACAAGTGTTATTTAAAACAGTGTTCACGATAAACCCAAAAATCAATATCAATTAAATATTATTTAATTGGTACACTTCATTAAATCTAAATAAAAAGATTTAATCTTTTCTCAACTGGGTTCAAGAACAGTGTTAGTGAAGACACCACTCACGACAAACCCAAATCACATTTGATATTAAACACAAAGCTCTGAATAGAAAATATACCGGCTTATATTCAATATCAAATTCTACGACTAACAAATATCGTATTGGAAATAACGATATATATATATATCTATATCTTTCAAATTTCCATAACAACATTTGTATAATCACGAAATCCAACATCGAACTATTCCGAAGACAATTTCGATTCAAATCCATTCCAATGCAATCATTGGAAATTTTGGTTATTTTTAAAACCCTTTTCGAATTCAATTTATTTATTTAAAAATAAATAGAATTATAGTTCTAGTTCAAAACTAGTTCATTTCGATAAAAATCTATTTTCATCTTTTCAAATATGGAGTTTTTCATCCCAAATTTTCACAAATCATTTCTTATGATTTTACACAAATTATTACTATTTTTAATAATTTTATCAAGGCCCGTACAGTCGATTTCCATCAATGGCCATCGAACTGCACTTACAGCGACCTTTTTCGAATTTGATTTGGACATAATTCCAAATCCAACCGTTAGATTTCTAATTTCTAATATTCGTTAGAAAGCTCTTTTCGATACGAACCCAACGGTTCCGGTTTTAGGAGAATCCGACGGTCGGATCTCCCGAAATGTCCGTTTGAAATAAATGGTCGAAATTCACGAACTGCCGCGGCGCGGCGCGTTCTATTCAGGCCATTATATTATATATATAATATATATTTCGTCGATTTCTATTTAAAAAGAATTATATAAATAGTTTTAAAATTCGTTTCAAAAGCGATTTCAACTTCCATTTCAATTCAAATCAAAATTGAATTCTTCTTTATAAATTCGTTTTAAAATTCATTTCTATTCAATTCAAATTTCAATTCCATTTGAATTCATTTCGAAATCGTTTTCAATTCATTTCATTTCGAAATCGTTTTCAATTCATTTCATTTCGAAATCGTTTTCAATTCATTTCATTTCGAAATCGTTTTCAATTCATTTCATTTCGAAATCGTTTTCAATTCATTTCATTTCGAAATCGTTTTCAATTCAACTCATTTCGAAATCGTTTTCAATTCATTTCATTTCGAAATCGTTTTCAATTCAATTCATTTCGAAATCGTTTTCAATTCAATTCATTTCGAAATCATTTTCAATTCATTTCATTTCGAAATCGTTTTCAATTCATTTTGAATTCGTTTTCAATTCAATTCGAAATCGTTTTCAATTCACTTCGAAATCGTTTTCAATTCAATTCCTTTCGAAATCGTTTAAAATCGATATAAATATCGTTCACGTCAAAATGGCGTCAAACTAATCAACACGACTTCATAAATTTCTATTTTCAAATATTCTATTTCAAATATTTCTATTTCAAAATAGTTGTTATTATCAAAATATTTCGTTCAACACATGACCAATCTCAATGGATGAGTACTGTCAACACATGAACTTTTATTTTATATCGATAAAGATGTAAATTTTATTACTAAAATATTTCGTTCAACACATGACCAATCTCAATGGATGAGTACTGTCAACACATGAACTTTTATTTTATAATACTCTTTATTTTTCAAATTGGAATGAGGCCCAATCAATTACCATATAAAATTAATTATATGGATTTCCATACAACACATGTATATAATAGCATTGAAAAATAATCAACCATCAACCAAAGTGCACTACACTGTAGAAGCATCAAATATAGATATTCAACGCTTATAACAGCCTGTCAATCAATCGATCGACATATTTAATCAATCAGGATGAGTGAAATTCATATTTCATCCCAACACCCGTGTGGGGTTTCAAACAATCAAACACATATTTTAGTTGTGCAGTTGGGCGATGTGTAAAATTTATCGTCCCAATCAATGTCGTTCAAATAGGTGTACATAAACAAACCGTCTGGTTTGTAAATGAATATTTATTTTATTCACTTCACGTTAAAAATTATATTTTTAACGATAAAAACATTATATTCCAACATATGAATTTCTATTCAGTTCATTCTTTAAATAAAATGATATTTATATTTTTCTAACTTATTTTAGAAAATTTCGGCGGCATAACGGCACGATACTAGAAACGGGACTAGGCCTAGCCTTATCCCAGGTCTAGTGAAGGCCCACGCCATTCACACATCAATCAAATCATTTCATTTCACCACACAATTCAAACCAAATAATCTAACTAATTTTCAATCAAACAAACAAGTCCATGGTCTGTGGACGATTGTGTCGGGTGCTACTAAGCACCGTCTGCATCCTAGCATATATATATAACTAGAAAAATTAAATTGAAAGGTGAGAAATTCTCACATATAGCTATCCTAGCTCCACGGCACTTCATTTATAGAAATCTTCTTCGTTATCCCATCTTCGTCATCTTCGTTGCCCGTAGTCACTATATATATAAAAATCACACATTTTTATATTTCGATGTCTTTAAAATAAAAATCACATTTTTATTTATTCACTTTCAATTTAAAAGTCATATTTTTCTAATCACTTCATATATTTGAAAATCGAATTTTTACTATGCTATTCAATATATAAAAATCATATTTCCTTACCGCTAATATATAGATAAAAAAATTCTATTTTTATAACGCTATTCTCTATATAAAGATTTCGCCTTTTCAAAAATATAGATTTCATCATTATAAAAATCATCACTTTACCTCAACGTATATAAAATAAAAATCAGATTTTTATTTCGCTACATATACAAAGATGATATTTTTATATTCTCTATCCTATAAAGATTATATTTTTAATACTTTAAAAATATAAAAATCATATTTTTAATATTTCTATATAGTAAAGATTATATTTTTAATACTTTAAAAATATAAAAACCATATTTTTATCACTTTAAAAATATAAAAATCAAATTTTTAATTCTTTCTACAACATAAAAGATTATATTGTTATTACCCATATAATATGAAAATTATATTTTCTCTTCTCGCATTTAAAATCTAAGCTTTATATATTTCAAAAACAACATTCTTTAAAAAAATTTCAAACCAATGTTCTTCATAAAAATTGAACTTTTATTTCATAATCCTATGCATAAAAACAGGAAAATCAGTTTTTATTCTTAATAAAAATCAGTTTTCAAAATAAGTAAAAATCAGTTTTTAAAATAAGTAAAAATCAGTTTTTAAAATAAGTAAAAATCAGTTTTTAAAATAAGTAAAAATCAGTTTACTTACAGAGGGGGCTGACGCGGCGGTAGGCAGAGGAGGAGGTGCGGCTAGGGTCGTTGGAGGCGGAGGAGGATGGTGGAGCTGAGGGGCGCGCGGCGGTGGAGGAAAAAAAAGGGGGGGGCTCTCGCGCGTCGGCGCTGGGGGGGGGGGGGGATGTCGCGATCTTCGCGCCGCCGGGGGGGGCTCTCGCGCGTCGCCTCTGGCGCCTGGGGGGGGGGGGCGACGGGTTATCGTTCGGTTTTTTTTTCTTCTATTTACTGATTTTAAGAAATCGAATGGGGGGGCCAGAGAGAAATAGGGGGAGAGGGAGAGAGAGTTTTTTTTATTATTATTATTATATTTTTTTTTTTTTGAAAAAGTTGACTTTTACATATGACCTCTAAACGAGGCCCACCGTCTGTCGTCCATAGCGTTTTACCCCTATTCCGAACACAATGGGATATGTATCGCAAGCTGATTCGATCGTTACAATCAGTTTCCTTTGAATTTACATTTAAATCACTATATTTAATTTTAAACGTACATTTCAAATTACCGGGGTCGCATACGAACTTTAAAAATTCTAGAAAAATATTTTCTAGCTTCGTATTGACGATACGGTCCTAACAAAACTAGTTTCGTCGAATTCTGAGACAGTTTGAAAAATGGCCAATTTCCAGTCGATTAAAATCAACTGAAACTGGTCAAACGCGTTTTCCTTTGCCACGCTCACATATTGATTCGAAAAATTATGAAACTTGAAACCTAGCAATAACTTTACATCCCGGACCCAACAAAACTGGTTTCATCGAAATCCGAGGTCGTTTGCAAAATGTCCATTTTTAAGGGCCTGAATTCCATAGCGACTATTCAGAATTTTCAACTGGACATATCTTTTGATTCCCGCTACGAACTTTTGATTTTTCGGATTCGTTGGAAAGATATTCGCTATTAGATTCCATTATTTTTGGTTTCACTAAAATCCGGATTGTTTTGCACCCGGTACATTCAATTGAAGTTTGAAATCGAATTATCGAACTACCGCGCCATTTTCAATTCTATTTATAATTATATATAATTATTTATATTCTAACGACGACGCGTATAATATATACGTTCGAATTATATTCAAAATAAATTTCTCGTCGATATTATTTAAAATAATTCATTTTAAATAATCAAAATTCGCTAAAATTGCCAAAATAAAAATTTTAAACTGGCCCAGATTTTCGGGTTATTACAACAACATACGCCTCATTCCAATTCATCAGTCATTAACCGTAAATTAATCAAGAGAATAATTACCCAAATATTAACCCCGAAGGCCGAAACCAACATCAGATCAATATCCAGAAAACCATTCTGCTTAGCTAATCGACAGTTAGTTTATAACTTTCACATTCATAGGGAAAGGTTCCCATTAATTTTATCAAAGATAAATTCCTTGAATTTATTCTTTAATCTTCCTTTGGATATCATTTCAAACCAAATTATGGTTTTCCAAACTAGTCGGGATTAACGAACCACACCGAAGTAATTATTTATTTTATTTCCCAATCCCAACCTATTCATCCCATGAAGCAAAACTGGTAATACTCCATATCTAATACCACGGTGTTATCGGTAAATTCAATTACCATGTCACGTTCAAATCTAATTAAAGATTTAACTATCGCTTTGGAGCAAAACTGGTGATACTCCATTCTCGATCTTTTCAATCTAATTAAAGATTCTTTAAAACTCCACTTAGTTTTAATCTTTAACTGGGTTAAAGAATCAGTGTCATTTAAAACACGATTCACTATAAACCCAAAATCACATTACATTTCAATCAGACCCTAACCATAAATTAGCAAGTGAGCAATTCCCTAAGTATTAACCCCGAAGGCCGAAACCAACATCAGATCAATACCCCAGAAACCATTCAACTTAACTAATCTCCAGTTAGTTTTTGATTTTCTTAACTCCTTTGGGTCTAAGAACAGTATTATTGAAGATACCGTTCACGACAACCCAAAATCACATTCTATTAATTATCGGGTTAAAGAACAAGTGTTATTTAAAACACTGTTCACGATAAACCCAAAAATCAATACCAATTCAATTCCAATTTTATATTATTTAATTGGTGCACTTCATTAAATCTAAATAAAAAGATTTAATCTTTTCCTCAACTGGGTTTAAGAACAGCGTTAATGAAGACGCCATTCACGACAAACCCAAAATCCCATTTTATATTAAATACAAGGCTCTGAATAGAAAATATATCGGCTTATATTCAATATCAAATTCTACGACCAACAAATATCGTATTGGAAATAACGATATAAATATATCTTTCAAATTTCCCGTAACAATACCTGTATAATCACAAAATCCCACATCGAAATATTCCGAAGACAATTTCGATTCAAATCCATTTCCAATCAATATATTGAAAATCCTGGTTATTTTTAAAACCATTTCAAATCCACTTTATTTATTTAATAAATAAATAAATTATTATTCTAGTTCAAAACTAGTTCATTTCGATAAAAATCTATTTTTATCTTTTCAAATATGGAGTTTTTCATCCCAACTCTTCACAAATCATTTCTTATGATTTTACACAAATTATTACTATTTTTAATAATTTTATCAAAGCCCGTACAGTCGATTTCCATCAACGGCCATCGAACTGCACTTACAGCGACCTTTTCCAAATTTGATTTGGACATAATTCCAAATCCAACCGTTAGATTTCAAATTTCTAATATTCTTAGAAAGCTCTTTTCGATACGAACCCAACGGTTCCAGTTTTAGGAGAATCCGACAGTCGGATCTCCCGCAATGTCCGTTCGAAGTCAATGGTCGAAGTTTACGAACTGCCGCGGCGCGGCGCGTTCTATTCAGGCCATTATATATATAATATATATATTATATATATTTCGTCGATTTCCTTTTTAAAATGAATTTTATAAATCATTTCAAATTTGTTTCAAAAACAATTTCAACCTTTATTTCAAATTCAAATCAAAATTGAATTTTCCCTTATAAATTCTTTTTACATTCACTTCTATTTGATTTCAATTCAAATCGATTTCAATTCTATTTCAATTCGTTTTCAATTGAATTCAATTCAGATTTGTTTTCTATTCGATTCAATTCAAATTCGTTTTCTATTCAATTCAATTCGAATTCGTTTTCTATTCAATTCAAATTCGTTTTCTATTCAATTCAATTCGAATTCGTTTTCTATTCAATTCAATTCGAATTCGTTTTCTATTCAATTCAAATTCGTTTTCTATTCAATTCAAATTCGTTTTCAATTGAATTCAAATTCGTTTTCTATTCAATTCAAATTCGTTTTCTATTCAATTCAATTCGAATTCGTTTTGAATTTCAATTCTTTTCAAAATATCATATTTTGAAATCATTTTCGACATTCATTATAAAATGAATAAAATCGATATAAATATCGTTCACATCAAAATGGCGTCAATCTAATCAACATGGCTTCATATATTTCTATTTTCAAATATTCTATTTCAAATATTTCTTTTTTAAATATTTCTATTCAAATATTGAATGAAGCCCAATCAGTTACCATATAATGTTAATTATATGGGTTTTCTACAACACATGTATACAATAACAACGATGAAAAATCAACCACCATCCAAAGTGCATTCTACACTGTATAAGCATCGAATATAAATATTTAACACTCATAACAGTCTGTCAATCAATCGATCGACATACAACTAAACAATCGGGATTAGTGTACGTCAAATATCATCCCAATACCCGTGTGGGGTTTCAAACAATCAAACACAGATTTTATTTGTGCAGTTGGGCGATGTGTAAAATTTATCGTCCCAATCAATATCAGTCAAATGTGTGTATATAAACAAATCGTCCGATTTGTTTATTTTTATTTCATTTCATATACACGTTAAGAATTCTATTTTTAACTGTAAAATATTTTCCACTATAAAATATTTCATTTCAACTATATAAATGTTTTATGTTATTTCACATCACATCACACAATCAACTACACATCAAAATCAAACAAACAAGCATACAAGTCATCCATGGTCTGTGGTCGACGGGTGTCGGGTGCTACTAAACACCGTCTGCATCCTAGTATATATTTTTAACTAGAAAAATTAAATTAAAAGGTGAGAAGTTCTCATTGATTAGCTAATCCAAACGCCATGACTCTCCTTATGTAGAAATCTTCGTTGTTTCTTCTTTCATCACTTTCGTCATCTGTATTCACTACATATATAAAAATCGAATTTTTACTTCGCTATTCAATATATAAAAATCGAATTTTTACTTCGCTATTCAATATATAAAAATCGAATTTTTACTTCGCTATTCAATATATAAAAATCATCTTTTTAATCTGCTATTTCTAATTTAAAAACAATGTTAATTTTATTTTCAAAATCAATGCAAAATTCATTTTCAAAAAGAATGCAAACTTTGTTTTCAAAGCTAATTCAAATTTTGTTTTCAAAGCAAATTCAAATTTTGTTTTCAAAGCAAATTCAAATTTTGTTTTCAAAGCAAATTCATTTTTTTTCCACGTCAAACTGATTTTTAACAATGTATTAAAATAAATAAAAACTGAATTTTTTTTCTTTCCAATGTATTTATATTAAATAAAAACTGAATTTTTTTCTTTCCAATGTATTTATATTAAACATTTACTAATATAATTAATGAAGTAGCTAATTAGATTTTTAATCACCTCACTCTTCTGTAAGTCGTTCCAGGACTGTCGAAGCATCCAAGCCCATATCGCGAATTTAGGGTTCCTTCTCGCCGATCATCCAAGCCGCCGTACCACCATCGTCGCCTGCCCCTTGGAGCGTCGGAGTGTCAGCCCCCTCCTCTAGTGCCAGCGTGCAACTCGCACTTCCCAGGGCCCACCAAAACTCGCGCGAACTCTCCCCGTTTGCCCCACGATTTCGAACGCTTCACCCCACCAAACCCAATCCCCTCTGTACGAAACTGAGGAGGATGGAAATCCCTTCGATTTCCCCTTGAAGGCTTTGATTTTTTTTATTGAATGGATTTAAAGAAAAGAGAGGGGAAAGGATATAGCTAATTTCGCCGTGTACTGAATGGAGGGAGGCGGGATTTTCTAGAGGTTTGACTAAGGAAGGGGTTTGACCAATCATTTAGGGTTTGGGAGGATATATAGGTTATTTAAAATATTATTTAATCTGTTTTAAAGTTCAAAATCGTTATGAACTTCAAATCAAACCCAACGACTATCGCCTCTAGCTAATTACCCCCATTCCGAACACAATGGAATATGTATCCTAAGCCGATTCGATTATTTCGATCAGCTTCCGTTAAATTTAAAATATAAATCTGCATATTCAATTTTAAACGTACATTTCAATTTACCTGGGCCACATACTAACTCAGAAAATTTCAGAAAAATTATTTCTAGCTTCGTATTGACGATACGGTCCTAACAAAACTAATTTCGTCAAATTCTGAGACCGTTTGAAAAATGGTCATTTTCCAGTCGATTAAAATCAACTAAAACTAGTCAAACATGTTTTCCTTTGCCACGCTCACATATTGAATCAGAAAATTATGAAATTTGAAACCTAGCAAAAAATTGACATCACGGATCCAACAAAAGTGGTTACGTCAAAATCCGAGGTCATTTGCAAAAATTCCATTTTTAAGGGCCTGAATTCTATAGCGACTATTCAGAATTTTCTACTGGACATATCTTTTTATCCCCGCTATGAAATTTCAATTTTTCAGATTCATTGGAAAAATATTCACTAATAGATTCAAATATTTTTGGTTTCACTAAAATCAGGTTTGGTTTGCACCCGGTATGCTCAATTGAAGTTTGAAATCGAATTATCGAACTACCGCGCCATTTTTAATTCCTTTTATAATTATAAATAAATATTTATATTCTATCGTCGATTCAAACGAATATATACGTTCAAATTATATTCAAAATAATTTTCTCGTCGATATTATTTAAAATAATTCATTTTAAATAATCAAAATTCGCTAAAATTGCCAAAATAAAAATTTTAAACTGGCCCAGATTTTCGGGTTGTTACAGGATTCCTCAAAAATATATTATCTGTTTGTTTGCTTGATTTCATATATTCATATATGACATGTTAAAAATCAGATGATTGAAAATTGGATGATTTGATTGTTTTAAATATCACTGGGCTAAATGTTAATTTATTTAAATATCGTGGAAAGAATATTTGAGATTTAAAGGGAAAATTCTATTTTTAAATAGAATTTGAAATTTAAATAGATTTGAAATATAAAACATGTTTTAATAAAATAAAACAAGTGATTCCTTTATAAACGGAGTTTATAAATAGTTCTTGTATAAATGAAATTTATAAATGAAGAGAAGAGAATTTAAAAATTATAAGTTTGAATTTGAAAAAAAGAAAAAAAAAACTATTTTTCCAAAGTAGAAATATCTATATCAAAGGAATTGAAATAGAATTTGAATTCAAAGGAATTGAAATAGAATTTGAATTCAAAGAAATTAAAATAGAATTTCAATTTAAAAGAATTCAAATGGAATTTTGAATTCAAAGGAATTCAAATGGATTTGAATAAAGAAAGTTCAAATGAAATTTAAAAATATAGAGATTTGAAAATAGAATTCTAATGAAGTTTAAATATAGAATTTGAATATTGAAATTAAAAAGGGAATTAAAATATAGAATTTGAATGGAGTTGAATATAGAAATTCAAACGAGATTTGAATAGAGAATTTAAATATAGAATTTGAATATAGAAATTCAAAGAGAATTCAAATATAGAATTTGAATATAAAAAATTAAATAGATGTTGAATATAGAAAATTTAAAGGAAATTCAAATATAGAATTTGAATATAGGAATATAAATAGAAATTGAATAAGGGAATTTGAAATAGAATTTGAATAAAAGGATTTAAATAGAATTTGAATAATAGAATTAAAAAGGAGTTTGAATATTTGATATTTCAAATAGAATAAATCGGGGTTTGAATATTTGAAATTCAAATAGAATAAATATGGAATTTGAATTCAAAGAGAATTAAATAGGGAATTTGAATGTAGAATTCAAAAAGAATTCAAATGGAATTTAAACTAAAGAATTTGAATATAGCATTCAAATGGAATTTTAAACTATGGGATTCAAATATATAATTCAAATGGAATTTGAATATAGGATTCAAATAGAAGTGAAATTGGAATTTGAATATAGAATTCAAATAAAAGTGAAAATGGAGTTTGAATCAATAAAATTCAAATAGAGTTAAAATGGAGTTGAATTTATTATAGACGAAGTTTAAACGTTTATATTTAAAAATATAATTAAAACGAACTCGCCGCAGCGCTGCAGTTCGTAAATTGGCGATTCGAACTTCAATTGAGCATATAGAAGTCAAATTAAGTCGGAACTCTTTGAAACAAGAAACGTCAGGACCGATTTGATAATAGTTTCCTAATGGAGGAGAAAAATCGAGATTTCATCGAATAGATTTTGAGTTACGTCAAAATCAAATTTTCAGAAAAACAGCGCCAGAACCATTTTAAAACGATAACGGTTTATTTAAATAAATAAAAGGATTTTAAGGAAATAAAATCTGAAATTAACATTAGAAAAATCCAGACTGGAGATATAAAATAAATATGAACTCCAGTGAAGTAAGTAAAATGATTTTTGAAACAAAAATCAGATTTTTGGTTATTAAATAAGATTTAACTAATTTTGAAGAAAAATTTGTTAATGAGGTTTTGAATTTGTTATTGGGCTTTGATTAAGTGAATTCGATTTGAAAATTTATATTCGAAATTGAAAAGGAAACTAGAATTGAAATTGAAATTCAATTTGGTTATGAGCAAGTTAAATATTTTGTTTGAACATGTTATGTTCAAACAAAGAAGTGAAATAGGCAAAATAGCTAATTAAAAGAATAAATGAGTGAAACTGAATTCAAACGATTGGATTTAGTTGAATTGAATTGAAAACAGGTAAACATGTGTTAAGACAGATATGGGATGAAGTATATGAAGATTTTAATTTATGTGCCCGACAAAAAGGTACACGTTTAAATTCATATATGAGATTTTATGCGCCGTATCGGCAAATCGCTTGGCTTTTTATTTTTCTTTTGGATTGAAAAGGGCCATGGGAGGCTATTTGAAATATCCCGAAGCTCCCGGTACAAGGGAGGTTATGGCGAATTTTTCCGGGAAATTAAGGAGTTAGAATATTTTTAAGAAATTTTGATAGTTAGAAATCAATATATATTGAATTCGATAAGGAAACGAATTTGAAAATAGAATATTATAAACAAAAAGGGAAATCTATTAATTAGAAATAGAAAGCGAACTTTATGCATGTTTTAAAAATGAATAATTGGGTTTTATAGTGTGTTTATTCGAGGTAAGTGGTTTTGCCGTTTTGAAGTCGAGGATGTTTTCAGTTAAGGTCTGAGATGTAATTTTACCCTAACTTGATTGATTTCATTTTTAATTGATAAATAGCAAGATCCAGTCTCGAAGAGAAGTGTTTGAATAATAGCTTGGTTGAATAAAATATTTTGGATTGTTTGTAACGATGTTGTATACAACATTCGTTTAACTCAAGTGACGAAATTTTGGAAATATAACAGTAAATATTTCCTGAGTATAATTAAAATAGTCGGGATAGAGATAAGTGATTGAAATTGTTTTCAATTGCAAATAGAGATATTTTCTAATATATAGAAAATAAAAGAAGTTGATATTTGGAAACGTTTTCCAAATGGCTTAAGAGACCAAGTTGATTATTGAAAATATTTAGTTAACAAATATTGATAGGGAAATGGAGAAGAGATTTAATTAATGAAAATATTAATTAAAGAGCCCAGTGATTTGTTTGATATGTTGGATGAACACTTGTTTTTATTCGATAGTTAAATCACAGACTATCAAAGTTTTTGACCATCGTTGTCAATATGGAGAGACCGGTTGGATTATTATCCGTGAACCACTCTGTATTGGCAGTAGCGTTGCGGATCGGATGATATGAAGATAATCGAAGACGGAGTAAAGTGCAAGGGCTTTTTCTATTAATAGAAATTGTGCCTTCGGTTTCGTTCAGTGCCAGAACGAACGTATATGGATAAATGTCTGACAGAGTATTTCCAATGATCTAATGAGTTGGTCTGTATGAATATATATGGTTGCAACGGATTTATTCCCTTAGCATAATATCCAGAATATTTGTGCAAATCAATTAGTGATTAACGGATCTGACGATGTGGCATTCAAAGTGTTTGTGCTATCAATGAATTGCCAAAAATCATAGCCTCAGGCCTCAACAACCGGGAAATGACAAAAATCGAGCAGGCAGCATGGCTATGTGGGTCGCTCCCATTAGGATTTATAATCACCTATCTAGAGATTCATTTAATTTCTTATTCTATTCGATGCTGTCCCATTCGGGAAACGGTTGCTGATCCCAACCGTTGGTGATATACATTCGATACACTCAAGCGAAATGAGTGGTGGGTCATGTGTGGGCCGGGTTGCAAGATGTTCTTGTTGAACCCAGGTGTATTCGCCTCTAGAGATACATGATCGGAATGTGGTTCCATACCTTGTCATGTTGGAAATCCAATCTCTAATAAGCGTCTGCGGTTTTTGATTTTATATGCAAGCGTTCCGCTAGATTGTTATTTATTTGATTAGACACTATTATAATATCACTAGATTTTCATATCAAAGTATTTTGGGTTATAGTAAGGCAAAAACCGTCCATGTTTATGTGTGGGCTGGTCTTACTATTATCTTTTCTTTCGAAAGGATTTAGAAAGTTAAACAAGTGGTTGGAGTTTACTCACACCAGTCCCATGACTGACACAGAGTTTATTTTTTTTGTTTACCCTAAACTCTTGGGTGCCCAAATTTGTATGGGCAGTCAAGTAGTCCGGATTTTTCAGATTCATTTGGAGGAGCTGGAAGCCGGAGGCTTTATCAGTTAGCTATAGAATATCATATGTCCGCTGTGTACTATGTTGTATCTGGAAACAGGTGTTATAACTGTTCCAGGAATAACTGTTGTGCTCTGATGATGGTATGTATATAAAGTTACTGATTTGTATTTCAAAAGTTATGTTATATAATATATTTTATTCGTTCCGCTGTGAGTTTGTGATCTTCGTTTTCTTCTATTCTAATATTTCTTTCTTTCTATTCCTCATCCTCTAACTTCTTTCTAATAATGATTCATATTTCTGTGCAATTTGGGTTGGACGTATGGTGTTATTAGTCAACTCAGATAGTACGGATTTGCGGGCCACTACAACGGGTTTATGCATAATTTGGAACATGAGATTATAAACATAATTTAGATTGGAAATTATGAGTAATTGAAATATATTGTAATCCAAAGATTTGAAATTGGGACTTGAATCAAGAAAGTGAAAATAAACGCTTAATACATGAGGTTAGATTCGAATTACGGTATAAGCCTCCCCAGAACCGCCCGACATATCCAGCAACCGCAATTTGGTAATCTAATATGAGAGTTCAAAGGCAGAAACTAGATGCATAATAATGCGAAGACACAAGGTTAGATTCGGATTGCGGTATAAGCCTGCCTGGAACTGCCCGGCAAATCCAGCGACCGCAAAACGGTAATCTAATGCCGAAGTCTTGCAAGATTATGGTTATAATGAATTAATGAACACTTAACCAAGATAAGACATGTGATTAGACATGGGAATAATAAAGGATTAAGTGGGTAACATAGGTAGCATGTGAAACATAATAAAAGCACTTAACCAAGATGGGAAATGTGATAAGACATGGGGATAAAAAGGGGTTAAGTGGGAATTCCTAGTGGGGACCAAGCTTCGGAGGGAAGCTTGTGTCAAGTTTGTGGACCCTTTTTAGCCAGTAACCCATTTAGTATCTATATGAGCTCGAACTAGGTCGAAGGACAGGGACACGCTAACTGGGGTTGATTGTAAGAGGTCAATAAAGAGTTAGCGGTGGCAGTGCAAGTCGAACAGATTCATTTGCATGCATAGGATCCGGGATGGTTGGTAAGACATTGTTACATCGTGTAGGTATAAGCTGTGCATTTTAGTAGTATCGTGGTTGCCACATTAGGGAGTGATACACCCTATTATGGGACCAACACAGACATCTAAGAGGTTAGCGAGACGATCGAATGGGGAGGGTAGTGGGTACAACTAGTGGTGGTAGGAGCAAGTGGGCACCTACGAGAGTAGCTAAGAGTACACGAAGCTACCATTATTATGATTAGTAGGTAGGGATCATCTTTTAGTACGTAACTAGTATGTAGGTACGGTGCAGAGCATATCTTATAGTAGCTAGAAGGACAGTCAATGTTCTATGTTACTTACCTTGTTTACCTTGTCATATCTGTTACAGCCATCTCCAATATCCAGTTTATGTTCTTATCCTGTTATTTTACTGATTATATTATTAAAGTCACTGGACTCGCCAGACTTTATGTCTGACCCTTTTTGTTTCACCTCTTTTCTTTCTTCCCCCCCCCCCATGTCCTCAGGTTGGGATTAGTGGAGCTTGACTCAGATTTCTTTCTTCTTGAAGTGCTTGGAAGTGTTGACAGTAATGCTCAGCTTGATCTATTTTTCATTATGGCTATTCGGAGTGGGATTATGGTTTTGCTTTTATGTACTCTGATAATAATTTTTTCAAAGATGGATATTTGTGTACTTGGCTTTAGTATATGGTTTTGATGTTGTAACCAGACATATTTTTCTTGTCTGCTGCAATGAATAATTTTTGAATTTTTAAGTACCATTTTATATATCTGTCTTGTGATATTCTGGTCTATACTCTTATAATAGTTCATGAAAGTTAATGCATTCCCTTAGTGAGTGACATTAATGGACGTGGAGTGTTACACGTGGTATTAGAGCAGAAGGTTACCAGAACAGATAAAAGATTTTGAAAATAGTTTTCAAAAGCATTTTAAAAAGAAGTAGTTTCAAAATTTTGTTTTAAAGTGGGTATCCCTTCCTTTTTCCTTTTAGCATGTCTGGGGAACCCGATATATCCGAGGGCGTACCAATACCAGGCTAGTTCAGAAGGTATCTGAAGGCTAGGGCTACTGCTGCAGACCCAGCAAACGTTCCACCTCCCCCAGCTGCAGCCGCTCCTCCTCCTCCTCCTACTCCTCGTGTAGACACTTTTTCTAAGATATGCAAAGACTTCCGTGCGATGGGCGAAAAACCGTTTTATGGAACTGAGACGTTTGTCGATGCTTGGAATTGGCTCAAGGAAGTGGAGGACTTGTTTGGTATCTTTGAGATAGATGATGGAAGGAAGGTTCAGCTAGCTGCTTGGTTGATGAAAGATGAAGCTTCATTTTTGTGGGAAGTAACTAACGGAGGACGTGCAGTGGAGACGTGGATGGATTTTAGACAAAGGTTCGAGTTGAAATTTCTTTCACAAGCAGAGGAGAGTTTATACATGGAGAGATTCTTGGCTTTGAAACAAGGGAGTTTGTCTTTGAAGGAGTACGTTAACAAGTTTAATCGGTTAGCAAGATTTATTTTGGAATTAGTTAATACACCACTTAATAAGGCCTTGAGATTTGCCAAGGGTCTGAATGAACCATTACATGGGTTGGCTATGTCCCACATTCCTATAGGGGCTACTTTTGAGAATCTTGTTGATATAGTGTTGATACATGAAGAGGAGAAATATGCTAATGTAGATAAGGCACAGGATAAGAAGGGGGATCCAAAGAAGGCACAACAACAACAAAAGAAGGGCGGTAAGGATAACGAGGGTTCAAAGAAAAGAAAGTGTAACAATTGTGGAATACCTGGCCATATGAAGAAGGAATGTATGAAGAAGAAGAGGACTGGTTCTTCCAATGTGGTGCCCAAGGAGGCAAGGACAAGGGCGAGGACAGAGGAATTGATATACTTCTGGAGGGCAGTTTCATGATCTCATGGCAGCTATGCAAGAGAGAGGTAGAAACATTTCTGTTGAAAGTTTGATTTCCTTTTCGATCATCCTGTACATACTTTGTTTGATTTTGGTGCTTCACATTTGTTTATATCTGCTTCTGTTGAAAGTTTGAGTCTCAAGGACTTTGCTAAGATATCAGCCCCACTTACATGGTTGACGAAAAATAATTTGACCTTTTCTTGGGATCTTGACTATGACGATGCTTTTCAACAATTGAAGAGGGCATTGACGACAACTCCAGTTTTAGTTTTGTCGGATGGGAGTAAACCGTTCACAGTGTATACCGTTGCTTGCGGGACAGGGCTTGGCGCAGTTTTGATGCAAGAGGGAAGGGTGATATGTTATGGTGGAAGGCAGTTGAAGGTCCATGAGAAGAATTAGCCTACCCAAGACTTAGAGTTAGCTGCCATAGTTTTTGCGCTTAAGTCTTGGCATCACTATTTTCTTGGAGAGAGGTTTGAGTTGTATACAGACCATAAGTCACTAAAATACTTATTCTCTCAAAAATATCTAAACTTAAGGCAACAGAGGTGGATGGAGCTCTTAGCATCCTACAATTTTGAGATTGCACATACCCCTGGCAAGTGTAACGTTGTAGGTGATGCCTTGAGTATAAAGAAGTTGACTTTGAGTCCTTTGTTTGTCGAGCGGCAGAGTTTAGAGTAAATATCTACCTTTGACTTTAGACCCTCTATTTATTATGTACCCGGTTTTTTGGCATCGTTAGAGATGCGACCTACGCTTTTGGGACAGATAGGAGCAACACAGCGAGATGACCCACAGTTGATAGAGATAGTAGACAAGCTCATAAGAGGGGAGTCTTCGAGCCATCTTAGTAGGTATACTATAGATGACAAAGGTTGGTTGCGTAGAGATGGCAGACTTTGCGTATCACGAGACGAGTGTTTGAGATGGACAATTCTTGAAGAAGCACATCGTTTCTAAGATGACCATACATCCCGGTGGTGACAAGATTTATAGGGACATGAAGCGAGTTTTCTTTTGGGCCGGAATGAAGAAGGATGTGGTTGAGTTCGTTTCTAGATGCTTAGTGTGCCAGCAAGTCAGAGCTGAGCAAAAGAAGCCTGGTGGTTTGCTTCACCCTTTAGAGGTTCCACAGTGGAAATGGGAAAGTGTTTCCATGGATTTCGTCGACAGGTTGCTGAGGTCAAGGAACGGTAATACGGGGATTTGGGTAGTAGTAGATAGACTTACCAAGAGTGCCCATTTCATTCCCGTTAAGAGTAAAAGAACAGCGGCATGGTTAGCATCTGTTTATCTCCGAGAGATAGTTCGTCTACATGGCATACCTTCTTGTATTGTGAGCGATCGAGATCCCATTTTCACTAGTGAATTTTGGAAGAGCTTGCAAGAGGCGGTAGGAACGCAATTGTGTTTGAGTACCGCTTATCACCCTCAGACTGACGGCCAAACAGAAAGTGCGAATCGGATTCTAGAAGATCTTTTGAGGTTATGCATCTTGGATTTTGGAGGAACATGGGAGGAACACCTTCCATTAGTAGAGTTCGCCTACAACAACAGCTATCAGACTAGTATTGGCATGGCACCTTTTGAGGCTCTGTATGGACGACCTTGCCGATCACCGACTTGTTGGTGGGAATCTACGGATAAGATTTTGCTTGGGCCCGAGATGGTTAGAGAAACCTCAGAGAAGATAGACTTGATTCAAAGGTGCATGAAGACGACACAAGACCAACAAAAGTCATACGCTGATAAGAGATGAACCAATCTTGATTTCGATGTTGGAGACACGGCTTTTTTAAAGTATCACCATTGAGGAATGTAGTTTGCTTTGGTTCCGTAGAGAAGTTGGCACCAAGGTTTGTGGGGCCATTTCCATCATAGAGAGAGCTGGACAGATGGCCTACAGAGTGAAGTTGCCTGAGAAGCTTAGTGGTGTTCATGACGTATTTCACGTGTCGCATTTGAGGAAGTGTTTACATGATACTACAGAAGTAGTAGAGCCGAGCATGCTTAAAAAGTGGAAGTAGAGCGAGATGCCATGGTTAGATGAGTTCCTACATGCATCCTTGGATCGGAGGTCAAGAAATTACGTAACCGAGAGGTCAAGTTGGTTAAAGTCCAATGGGGAGATGATCAAGGAGACGCGACTTGGGAAATGGAAGACAGGATACGTGTGTAGTACCCTTTCCTTTTTGAGGGTATGATCTTAACTTCTCCTTTTTTTCTACCTCTTTGTTTATACTTGTTCTATCATTTAGTGTATCCTCTCGATTATATCTTCGATCTTTAGGTAGAAAATCCTATGGTTGTAAATATGTGTTTGAGACATGTTATTTTTGGTGGATGCAAGTGGATGTAAGTGTTTTCTAGTGGTTGCTCGTGGATGTATTTACACACATTAGGCACTAGATCGGCTCAATCACTTTCATACTGCATATAGGTGAGTGTGTATATTTAAATTAATGGATGCATATTGAATGTGTTATCATATGGATGTTGCATTTGGATGAATGATTGTGCACTCATATAGAAATGATATGTATCATTAGGATTCTTTTGCATACATAATGGACGCATGGCACTATCATGTTTGCATTAAGGAGGTCAACTGAATCAGTTGACCGCCTGATTTTGCAATAGGACAAGAATATATATACACACTTTTGCATATGTTCATATAGCATTAGAAATCTTTCAAGAACAATGGATGCTTGTGGATGATGGATGAGTAGATGGATGATTGGATGGTAGGATACATTCTTCTTAATTTGAAGATTTCGGGGACGAAATCTTTTAAGGAGGGGAGAATGTAACACCCCATAATTTTAAAATATTAAAATTAACAAATTAAAGAATACTTAATTTTTAGAAGAAGAGTTAAGGAAAACGGGTTACATCATTGCGTTCGTCTTGGAATTCTGCTTGAGATAGAGTCTGAGTTTGCGTAAAACGGACATCGAATGAAGAAGTTATGAAGCTCGGAAGATTTAAAGTTTAAAGCTGAAGAACATGTCGACTAGCCATTTTTCACCAGTCGATCGTTTTTAGACAAAAGTAAAAACGGTCGACCGGTTGAAATTGGTCGGTCGACCGGTTGGGTCTGGGCAGCTTCCTGGTGACGTGTTTTGTGGTCTGGATGATGACGTGTCCTTCTGGGATTGGCTGGATGACGTGTTTTTCTGGTTTGGATGGTACAGATGGTTCCTAATCTAATCTAAGGGTCCTAATACACCTATAAATAAACACCTAAACCTAACCCTAATTTCATTGTCTTCATCCATGGCGCCTCCATGTTTCTCTAATCTAAACTAGCCTTTCTTCTCCACCAAAACAAAATCAGAATAGGAGTATTCCAATTAGAAGATTAGATCTACAAATCAAAGTAGAGATTATTCAAGATCATAATTTCTACAACAACGCCAAATTCTCTTTTCTAAGAATCCTATCTTTGTGAGTCTATGTCACTTTCACATATAATTAAATTAAAAAGTATTTGTGATAGGATTGTAAATTGGATCTGATGTATATGCCTGTAATAAGATGAATCATATCAAGTTCTGTAATTTGTTATCCTTTAGATTCATACCCAATCACTATTATCAAATGCCTATCTGATCTACTTTGTCGTTATTCATTTCACATGATCATTTATATGGTTATGCCAGTTTTGATTCTCTTCCCTTCTTCTTTTCCTTTTTCTTTATGAGATTAGGCTAACTTCGAGCCTGACATATTGCGTTGAAAATTACGTACGAATAATGTTGGAACGATTGGGAAAAGTTTGGGAAATATGCAATAAAATGAGATTTGTAATAAATTGTTGATGAATATGGAAAATTGGTTTACGCATAATTGAGTATGACTTGTATAGATGAGATTTGGCATAAATTGTTAACAACTATGAAGATGGGTTGGGCATAATTTGGCATATGAGATTATAAACATAATTTAGATTGGAAATTATGGGTAATTGGAATATATTGTAATCCAAAGATTTGAAATTGGGACTTGAATCAAGAAAGTGAAAATAAACGCCCAAGACATGTGGTTAGATTCGAATTGCGGTATAAGCCTGCTCAGAACCGCCCGGCATATCCAGCAACCGCAATTTGGTAATCTAATATGAGAGGTCAAAGGCAGAAACGAGATGCGTAATAATGCGAAGACACAAGGTTAGATTCGGATTGTGGTATAAGCCTGCCAGGAACCACCCGGCAAATCCAACAACCGCAAAACGGTAATCTAATATAGGAGGTCTTGCAAGATTACGGTTATAATGAATTAATGAACACTTAACCAAGATAAGACATGTGATTAGACCTGGGTAATAAAGGGTTAAGTGGGTAACATGGGTAGCATGTGAAACGTAATAAAAGCACTTAACCAAGATGAGACATGTGATAAGACGTGGGGATAAAAAGGGGTTAAGTGGGAATTCCTAGTGGGGACCAATCTTAGGAGGGAAGCTTGTGTCAAGTGTGTGGACCCTTTTCAACCAGTAGCCCATTTGTATCTATATGAGCTCTAACTAGGTCAAGGACACGCTTACTGGGGTTGATTGTAAGAGGTCAATAAAGAGTTAGCGGTGGCGGTGCAAGTTCAGCGGAGTCATGTGCGTGCGTCGGTTCGGGATGGTAGGTAAGACACTTTTGCATCGTGTTGGTATAAGCTGTGCAGTTTAGTAATATCGGGTTTGCCACCTTAGGGAGTGA
Organism: Allium sativum; assembly: GCA_030737875.1. Lineage (NCBI taxonomy): Eukaryota > Viridiplantae > Streptophyta > Magnoliopsida > Asparagales > Amaryllidaceae > Allium > Allium sativum. The sequence goes on from CM060918.1 coordinate 549,588,449, forward strand.
TACACCCTATTGTGGGACCAGCACAGGTATCTACGAGGTTAGGTAGCCGATCGAATGGGAGGGTAGTAGGTACAACTAGTGGTGGTAAGAGCAAGTGGGCACCTACGAGAGTAGCTAGGGGTACACGAAGCTACTATTATTATGATTAGTAGGAAGGGATCGTCTTTTAGTATGTAACTAGTATGTAGGTATGGTGCAGAGCATATCTTATAGTGGCTAGAAGCGCAGTCGATGTTCTATCTTACTTACCTTGTTTACCTTGTCATATCTGTTACAGTCATCTCCTATATCCAGTTTATATTCTTATCCTGTTACTTTACTGATTATATTGTTAAAGTCACTGGACTCACCAGACTTTATGTCTGACCCTTTTTGATTCGCCTCTTTTCTTTCTTTTCCCCCCAAGGTCCTCAGGGTGGGATTAGTGGAGCTTGACTTAGATTTCTTTCTTCTTGAAGTGCTTAGAAGTGTTGAAAGTAATGCTCAGCTTATCTCTTTTTCATTATGGTTGTTTGGTGTGGGATTACTGACACGACCCGAACTTCCCCGGTAAGGAAAGCCCGGATGGCATTGAGGACAAGACAAATAGAACGCAAACAGAAGAACATTTCATTGTTATTACAACAATTCCATCAGAATACAAGAATATACAGAGTATGAATGAATAAATTACATTCGATAAATATCAGAGATTACAATAAATTACATAGCAGCGGAAAAATATATAAAACACAACTGAAAGTGATACACGGATACAGAGCTTTCCGAGCATCTTTCCAGCTGTTAATCAGGATCCTGTGAATATAAATCTGAATAACCAAAACTACTAGCTGCCCGTGTGGAAAATAGGGGCACCCAGAGTTTAGGTTAAAACAATAAACTCCAGGTCAATCATGGGACTGGTGTGAGAACTAAAACAGTTAATTAAAACTTTACTTTAAAAGAGAGTAATTCAAGGGACCACGCCGTATAACACGGAACGGGTTTCCTCCCAAGAATACTATTGCATATAACAAAACAGTGCAATGCTCTTTGGAAAACTGAAGCTATTATAAGACCCAGGTCCCATCACACAATGCAAAGCAAGCCGGAGGATAGGGTTTTCCCTTATAATAGCCAAACAATGCTTGATACGTTTAAAACAAATCATTTGATACTATCATAGGTGTATAGTGTCAAAACATTTTCAATCATAAATATCAATCATAGACGGCGTGGGTACCATATATCATGTCGCCATACTAGTTCTACAATTAAAACCGCAATATCACGTATTGGAAATTGGATTTCCGTCATGAGTCGAGGCAAGGGGCAAGCTCCTCTCCGATTCGAGACACTCTAGCAAAGGTCTCAGGACCCCACTATGATCCTTGGATCTTTAGGGCCGGTCCTCTCTTACTTTTGAGGATTGGTAATTCCTGAACACACGTTTCTCGGTCCTTACAGACCTATATCCGAGGCGCCTCGTATCCAACAACCACACAGGTGAAAAGTATATAAATGTCAGGGCTGGTAAGTCACTGACACCACCTTAGCTAGAAAGAGACGTCATGCTCTCCCTGCAGTCACTATCCCGTTTTTGACTCATACCGAGGTGAGAGGCTCGCGAATTCACGTTATACACAAAGCTACACCACACAGGCCATGCTTTGATCATCAACCACAAGACTTTGCTTTTCAATAGAATCCTTGATCAATTGCCACTTACGCGTGCCACACTGGCAATTCACTCCATGCGACTGATGTCTATCGATATACAACCTCTGAGCTCGTGCGTCTCAGAGAAGGGCGTTAAGCAAGAGAATAAATTCTCCGCCGCCAAACAGATGTATATTTAATAGAGATCAATCAACACAGAATAAAATCCAATGTCAGACACACAATCCATTTACAAGTTCGTTCTGGGTCTGAACGAAACCGGAGGCACTTTCCTCGCATATCCATCCATCTCCAAGTACGTCTGGACGATCACCAACTGTTTCCCTCATCTTGGGTGTACAGCCCAATCGAGATCATCAGTAATCACCCAAACGATGTGAAGAATTCCGGTCTTCGACCACCGTCTTCATCTTTGACATCTCGTCGAATCGGTTATTCATAATGGGTATAAACCCGGCCTTTCTGAATAACCCACGTATATGATAAACAAATGTTACACAAACACAACAAACACCTCATTCCAATTCAGGATATTCTTTTATTCACAAAATCACATTCTTAGGGAAAGGTTCCCATTAATTTTATCCAAGATAAATTCTTCTAAATTTATTCTTTAATCTTCCTTTGGATATCATTTCAAACTAGTCGGGATTAGCGAACCACACCAAAGTAATTATTTATTTTATTTCCCAATCCCAACCTATTCATCCCATGGAGCAAAACTGGTAATACTCCATAACTAACACCAAGGTGTTATCGCTAAAATTAATTACCATTTCACGTTCAAATCTAGTTAAAGATTTAACTATCGCATTGGAGCAAAACTGGTGGTACTCCATTCTCGATCACTTTTCAGATTTGATAATTTAAATTATCAATTCACATTTTAATATAATTGAAGATTCATTTAAAACTCCACTTAGTTTGAATCTTCTCAAAAATCAACACTCTGCCTTTAATTGGGTTAAAGAACCAATGTCATCTAAAACACGATTCACGATAAACCCGAATCATATTTGATATTAAATACAAGGCTCTGAATAGAAAATATATCGGCTTATATTCAGTATCAAATTCTGAAACCAACAAATATCGTATTGGAAATAACGATATAAAATATATCTTTCAAATCCCCATAACAATATTCGTATAGTCACGAAATCCAACATCGAAATATTCCGAAGATAATTACGATTCAACTCCAGTCCCATTCCACGTATTGGGAATATTGATTATTTTTAAAATCACTTTCAAATTCAATTTATTTATTTCAAAAATAAATTGATTTTAATTCTAGTTCAAAACTAGTTCATTTCGATAAAAAACTATTTTTATCCTTTCAAATGTGGAATTTTTCATCCTAGTTCTTTCCAACTCATATACTATGATTTTACACAAATTATTGATATTTTTAATAGTTTTGTCAAGGCCCGTACAGTCGATTTCCAACAACGGCCATCGAACTGCACTTACAGCGACCTTTTTCAAATTTGATTTGGACATAATTCCAAATCCAACCGTTAGATTTCAAATTTTTAATATTCATTGGAAAGCTCTTTTCGATACGAACCCAACGGTTCCGGTTTTAGGAGAATCCGACGGTCAAATCTCCCGCAACGTCAATTCGAAGTCAATGGTCGAAATTCGCGAACTGCCGCGGCGCGGCGCGTTCTATTCAGGCCATTATATATATATATATTATATATATATTTTGTCGATTTCCTTTTTAAAACGTATTTATAAATCGTTTTAAATTCGTTTTCAACAACTCTATATTCAATTTCAAATCGATTTGATTTCAATTCAATTCGAATTCATTTCAATTTTATTTAATTCGAATTTAAATTCGTTTCAATTGAATTCAATTCAAATTCTAATTCGTTTTAATTCAATTCAATTTGAATTTACCTTCTATTTACTTCAATTCGAATTCATTTCAAATTGATTTCAATTCAATTTCAGTTCGTTTTAAATTTCATTCAAAACGATTTCAATTCGTTTTTAATTCAATTTCAATTTAATTCAATTTGAATTCATTTCTATTTAATTCGAATTCAAATTCACTTTCTATTCAATTTGAATTCAAATTCACTTTCTATTCAATTCGAATCGAATTCATTTTCTGTTCGATTCGAATTCATTTCAAATTGATTCAATAAAATTTCAATTTGAATTTTAATCAAATTTAATTTGAATTTCAATTCAAAATATTAAATTTTGAAATTACTTTTCAATATTCATTATAAAATGAATAAAATCGATATAAATATCGTTCGCGTCAAAATAACGCATCTCTAATCAACACGGCTTTATATATTTCAATAAATTCGTTATTCTATTCAATAAATGAATATTTATTCTATTCAACACATGAATCTATATTTCTTTCAACACACGACTAATCTCAACACATGAGTACTGTCAACACATCACTATTTTTGTTATGTAAAATATTTTATAAAATTATGGTATCTATCGTTTGATTTTTAAATCAGACTCCACCGTGAAGTAGTTCTAATTTTAAATATGATGAAGATGTGAATTTTATTATTATAATATTTTACTCAACAACCGAATATTTTCAACACATAAATATTCTCAACACATGAGCATTTATTCTGTTCAACACATGAATTTTCTTTTATAATATTCATTATTTTCCCGATTGGAATGAGGCCCAATCAATCATCACATAATGTTAATTATATGGATTCCATACAACACATGTATATAAATGCAATGATAAACAATCAACCATCATCCAAGGTGCACCACACAACTGCATAAGCATCAAATATAATTAATCAACGCTTACACAGTCTGTTGACCAATCGATCGACATATAATGAAATAATTGGGATTAGTGTACGCCAAATTTCATCCCAACACCCGTGTGGGGTTTCAAATCAACAAACACAGATTTTTATTTGTGCAGTTGGGCGATGTGTAAAATTTATCATCCCAATCAGTATCAGTCAATCAGTGTATATAAACAAATCGGCCGATTTGTTTATAAATATTCTTTTATTCACATTCACGTTAAAAATTATATTTTTAACGATAATTAATTCATTTCAACCATCTTCAATTTATTATCGATTTCACATCAACAATCCAAACAAATTTCACAACACATCAATCAAACAAACAAGTCATCCATGGTCTGTGGATGACGGGTGTCGGGTGCTGCTAAGTACCGTCTGCATCCTAGTATATATATATATATATAAGTAGAAAAGAAATTTGAGTGAGAAGTTCTCACCAATAGCTAATCCAAACGCCACAACTCTTCATATGTAGAAAATCTCCGCCATTTCTTCTTTCGTCACTCTCGTCACTTTCGTTGCCCGTATTCACTACATATATAAAAATCGAATTTTTACTTCGCTATTCAATATATAAAAATCGAATTTTTACTTTGCTATTCAATATATAAAAATCGAATTTTTACTTCGCTATTCAATATATAAAAATCGAATTTTTACTTTGCTATTCAATATATAAAAATTGAATTTTTACTTTGCTATTCAATATATAAAAATCGAATTTTTACTTTGCTATTCAATATATAAAAATCGAATTTTTACTTTGCTATTCAATATATAAAAATTGAATTTTTACTTCGCTATTCAATATATAAAAATCCTATTTTTACATCGCTACTCAATATAAAAAATCGAATTTTTACTTCGCTATTCTATATATAAAAATCGAATTTTTACTTCGCTATTCAATATATAAAAATCCTATTTTTACATCGCTACTCAATATAAAAAATCAAATTTTTACTTCACTATTCAATATATAAAAATCGAATTTTTACTTCGTTATTCAGTATATGAAAATCCTATTTTTACATCGCTACTATATAGATAAAAATTCTATTTTTACATCGCTACTTATAGATGAAAATTCTATTTTTACATCGATGTTCATAGAATAAAGATTATATTTTTATCACGCTATTCTTTATAAAAAGATTTCGCCTTTTCAAAAATAAAGATTTCACCTTTTCAAAAATAAAGATTTCACCTTTTCAAAAATAAAGATTTCACCTTTTCAATCCATACAATATAAAAATCGTATTTTTATAATTCTACTTTATAAAAATTACATTTTTATTCTTTTTATATTATAAAAATTACATTTTTATTCTTTTTATATTATAAAAATTATATTTTTATCCTCTTCATCATATAAAAATTATATTTTTATCGTCATACATATTTAAAAATCATATTTTTTATATGAATAAAAATATCGTCTTTATATAATTAAAAATCTCATCTTTTCTAAATCAAAGATCTAATCTTTCCTATATATAAAAATCTAAACTTCTAAATAAAATTCGGTTCTTATACTAATAAAAATCAGTGTTTTAAGATCTAACAACATTAAATAAATGAGGATTAACAAAGTAAAAAGGCTTATAGTTAGAATCGGGAGTGGAGGGGCTGTGTAACGGCAAGGAATTTCGCTCGATCCGAATCGATCGTTAAACCGACTAAGACCGTTCGAAACCCCTGATCGTTTTGAGAACAGGACAAAATAGAACGCAGACGGAAGAACATTTCATTGTTATTACAACAATTCCATCAGAATACAAGAATATACAGAGTATAAATGAATAAAAAACATTCGATAAATATCAGAGATTACAATAAATTACATAGCAGCGGAAAAATATACAAAACACAACTGAAAGTGATACACGGATACAGAGCTTTCCGAGCATCGTTCCAGCTGTAAATCAGGACCCTGTGAATATAAATCTGCAGAACCAAAACTACTAGCTGCCCGTGTCGAAAATAGGGGCACCCAGAGTTTAGGTTAAAACAATAAACTCCAGGTCAGTCATATGACTGGTGTGAGAACTAAAACAGTTATTTAAAACTTTACTTTAAAAATAGTAATTCAAGGGACCACGCCGTATAACACGGAACGGGTTTCCTCCCAAGAATACTAGTGCATATAACAAAACAACGCAATGCTTTTTGAAAAAAATGAAGCTATTATAAGACCCAGGTCCCATCACACAATGCAACGCAAGCTGGAGGATAGGGTTTTCCCTTATAATAGCCAAATAATGCTTGATACGTTTAAAACAAATCACTTGATACTATCATAGGTGTATAGTGTCAATACATTTCAATCATAAATATCAATCATAGGCGGCATGGGTACCATCTATCATGTCGCCATACTAGTTCTACAATTAAAACCGCAATATCACGTATTGGAAATTGGATTTCCGTCATGAGTCGAGGCAAGGGGCAAGCTCCTCTCCGCGTTCGAGACACTCTAGCAAATGTCCCAGGACCCCACTTTGATCCTTGGAACCGGCTGGGCCAGTCCTCTATTACTTTTGAGGATTAGTTATTCCTGAGCACACGTTTCCCGGTCCTTGCAGACCTATATCCGAGGAGCCTCGCATTCCAACAACCACATAGGTGAAAAGTATATAAATGTCAGGGCTGGTAGGTCACTAACACCACCCTAGCTAGAAAGAAACGTCGTGCTCTCCCAGCGGTCCGTCTCCCGTTTTTGACTCAAACCGATGTGTGAGGCTCGCGAACTCACGCTATACACAAAGCTACGCCACACAGGCCGTGCTTTGATCATCAACCACAAGACTTTGCTTTTCAACAGAAGCCTTGATCAATTGCCACTTACGCGTGCCACACTGGCAATTCACTCCATGCGACTGATGTCCATCGATATAAAACCTCTGAGCTCGTACGTCTCAGAGAAGGGCGTTAAGCAAGAGAATAAATTCTCTGCCGCCAAACAGATGTATATTTAATAGAGATCAATCCACACAGAATAAAATCCAATGTCAGACACACAATCCATTTACTAGTTCGTCCTGGGTCTGAACGAAACCGAAGGCACTTTCCTCGCATATCCATCCATCTCCAAGTACGTCTAGACGATCACCAACTATTTCCTTCATCTTGGGTGTACAGCCCAATCGAGATCATCAGCAATCACCCAAACGATGTGAAGACTTCCGGTCTGCCACCACCGTCTTCATCTTCGACATCTCGTCGAATCGGTTATTCAGAATGGGTATAGACCCGGCCTTTCTGAATAACCCAGGTATATGATAAACAAATGTTACACAAACACAACAAACGCCTCATTCCAATTCAGAATATTCTTTTATTCACAAAATCACATTCTTAGGGAAAGGTTCCCATTAATTTTATCCAAGATAAATTCTTCTAAATTTATTCTATAATCTTCCTTTGGATATCATTTCTAACTAGTCGGGATTAGCGAACCACACCGAAGTAATTATTTATTTTGGTTTCCCAATCCCAACCTATTCATCCCATGGAGCAAAACTGGTAATACTCCATATCTAACACCACGGTGTTATCGGTAAAATTAATTACCATTTCACGTTCAAATCTATTTAAAGATTTAACTATCGCTTTGGAGCAAAACTGGTGGTACTCCATTCTCGATCACCTTTCAGATTTGATAATTTAACTTATCAATTCACATTTTAATCCAATTAAAGATTCATTAAAACTCCACTTTGTTTCAATCTTTTCAAAAATCAATATCCTGCCTTTAACTGGGTTAAAGAACCAGTGTCATCTAAAACACGATTCACGACAAACCCAAATCATATTTGATATTAAATACAGGGCTTTGAATAGAAAATATATCGGCTTATATTCAATATCAAATTCTGAAACCAACATATACCGTATTGGAAATAACGATATAAAATATATCTTTCAAATTCCCATAACAATATCTGTATAGTCACGAAATCCAATATCGAAATATTCCGAAGATAATTTCGATTAAACTCCAGTCCAATTCACGTATTGGGAATATTGATTATTTTTAAAATCACTTTCAAATTCAATTTATTTATTTCAAAAATAAATTGATTTTAATTCTAGTTCAAAACTAGTTCATTTCAACAAAAATCTATTTTTATCTTTTCAAATATGGAGTTTTACATCCCATTTCTTTCCAGTTCATATATTATGATTTTACACAAATTATAGATATTTTTAATAATTTTATTAAGGCCCGTACAGTCGATTTCCATCAACGGCCATCGAACTGCACTTACAGCGACCTTTTCCAAATTTGATTTGGACATAATTCCAAATCCAACTGTTAGATTTCAAATTTCTAATATTCAGTGAAAGCTCTTTTCGATACGAACCCAACGGTTCCGGTTTTGAGAGAATCCGACGGTCGGATCTCCCGCAACGTCAATTCGAAGTTAATGGTCGAAATTCACGAACTGCCGCGGCGCGACGCATTCTATTCAGGCCATTATATATATATAATATATATTATATACATTTCATCGATTTCCTTTTAAAACGTATTTTATAAATCGTTTTAAATTCGTTTTCAAATCAATTTCAACTTCATCTTCAATTTCAAATCGATTTGATTTCAATTCAATTCGAATTCATTTCAATTTTATTTAATTCGAATTCGTTTCAATTCAATTCAAATTATAATTCGTTTCAATTCAATTCAAATCCTAATTCGTTTCAATTCACTTCAATTTGAATTTACCTTCTATTTAATTCAATTCGAATTCATTTCAAATTGATTTCAATTCAATTTCAGTACGTTTTAAATTTCATTCAAAACGATTTCAATTCGTTTTTAATTCAATTTCAATTTAATTCAATTTGAATTCATTTCTATTCATTTCGAATTCAAAAACACTTTCTATTCGATTCGAATCGAATTCATTTTCTGTTTGATTTGAATTCATTTCAAATTGATTCAATGAAATTTCAATTTGAATTTTTAATCTAATTTAATTTGAATTTCTTTTCAAAATATTATATTTTGAAATCAATTTTCAATATTCATTATAAAACGAACAAAATCGATATAAATATCGTTCGCGTCAAAATAGCGCAACTCAAATCAACACGGCTTTATATATTTCAATAAATTCGTTATTCTATTCAACAAAAGAATATTTATTCTATTCAACACATGAATCTATATTTCTTTCAACACATGACCAATCTCAACATATGAGTACTGTCAACACACGACTATTTTTGTTATGTAAAATATTTTATAAAACTATGGTATCTATCATTTGATTTTAATTAGACTCCACCGTGAAGTAGTTCTAATTTTAAATATGATAAAGATGTAAATTTTATTATTAAAATATTTTACTCAACACACAAATATGTTCAACACATGACCATCGTCAACACATGACTATTTTTATATTCAACACATGAGTTTTCTTTTATAATATTTATTATTTTCCCGATTGGAATGAGGCCCAATCCATCACCATATAACGTTAATTATATGGATTCCATACAACACATGTATATAATAGCAACGACAAACAATAAACCATCACCCAAAGTGCACCACACAACTGCATAAGCATCAAATATATATAATCGACGCTTACACAGTCTGTCGACCAATCGATCGACATACAATTAAATAATTGGGATTAGTGTACGCCAAATTTCATCCCAACACCCGTGTGGGGTTTCAAATCAACAAACACATATTTTTATTTGTGTAGTTGGGTGATGTGTAAAATTTATCGACACAATCAATATCAGTCAAATCAGTGTATGTAAACAAATCGGCCGATTTGTTTATAAATATTTATTTATTCACTTTCACGTTAAAAATTATATTTTTAACGATAAAATATTTTTAACTATATAAATATTTTATTTCCTTTTAACACAAGAATATTTTATTATCGATTTCACATCAACATCACAAATAAATTTTCACAACATATCAATCAAACAAACAAGCCATCCGTGGTCTGTGGATGACGGGTGTCGAGTGCTACTAAGCACCGTCTGCATCCTAGTATATATATATAACTAGAAAAGGAAATTTGAGTGAGAAGTTCTCACCAATAGCAATCCAACTCCACGACACTTCTTATGTAGAAATCTTTGTCGTTCTTGCCCTTTTTGTCACTTTCGTCGCCCGTAGCCACTACATATATAAAAATCATATTTTTACTTTACTATTCAATGTATAAAAATCGAATTTTTACTTCGCTATTCAATATATAAAAATCGAATTTTTACTTTGCTATTCAATATATTAAAATCACATTTTTACACCGCTATTCAATATATAAAAATTATATTTTTTTCTTTGTTCACTTTCAATTCAAAAATCATATTTTTATAATCACTGCATATGGATAAAAATATTCTATTTTAACAACGCTACTATATAGAAAAAAATTCTATTTTTCCATCGCTACTATATAGATAAAAATTATATTTTTACAACGCTACTATATAGATAAAAATTCTATTTTTCCATTGCTACTATATAGATAAAAATTATATTTTTACAACGCTACTATATAAATAAAAATTCTATTTTTCCATCGCTACTATATAGATAAAAATTATATTTTTACAACGCTACTATATAGATAAAAATTCTATTTTTACAACGCTACTATATAGATAAAAATTCTATTTTTACAACGCTACTAAATAGATAAAAATTCTATTTTTACAATGCTACTATATAGATAAAAAATTCTATTTTTACAACGCTACTATATAGATAAAAATTCTATTTTTACAACGCTACTATATAGATAAAAATTTCGCCTTTTCTATTATAAATATTTCACCTTTTAAATTATAAAAATTTCGCCTTTTTGAATATAAAGATTTCGCCTTTATTTCACTACATATATAAAGGTGATATTTTTACTATCTTACCTTTATAAAAATTATATTTTTATACTTCTACAATATAAAAGATTATATTTTTATACTTTTACAATATAAAAGATTATATTTTTATACTTTTACAATATAAAAGATTATATTTTTATACTTTTACAATATAAAAGATTATACTTTTATACTTTCTTCTCTTCACTTTCATATGATTAAAAATCTAATATTTCCGGTTTCAAAAATCGAATCTTTTCAAAATCAAAAATCAAATCTTTAACTAACAAAAGATCAAATCTTTTACTAACCAAAGATATTTAAATTTCCGTTATTTTATAAACAAACTCATGTCCTTTTTTTTCCATAAAACTGATTTTAAAATCTATGTTATTTACATATAAATACTGATCTAATCTATGTCATTTACACACAAATTAGTTAAACTGAAAATAAATACAAAGAGGAAAACTCACGGCAAATGGTCAGGTTGATGAACTGCGGGGAGAGGAGCGGCGTCGGAGAGGTCTGAGGTTGTCGGAGCGGCCTTCCAGTTGGCTGTGTCTAGGGTTTCTCGATCTTTGGGGAACTGGGGTATCAAACGGAGGAGGGGGGAAAGGAGGCGACACGGAGATGGAGAGGGGTCGCGCGAGGCCAGAGGTGGCGTTGTTCCACCTGGCGCGGCGGCGGATCGAATTGGAGTTGAGCGGGGTTTTTTCTTCTGAAGCTGGGAGGGTCGGGTTTGATTTGGGGGAGAATGGTTTAAGGGGGGGTATATGTATATAATTATTTATATTTTATTTTATTTTTATTCTCTAAAAAGTTACTTTACCATTCGATCTCAAAACGGGACCCACCGCCCGTCGTCCATAGTTAATTACCCCCATTCGAACACCATGGGATATGTATCGTAGGCTGATTCGATCGTTTCGATCAGTTTTCGTTGAAATCAACATATAACTCTATATATTGAATTTGAATGCGTATTTCAATTTACCGGGGTCACATACGAACTCTAAAAATTCCATAAAAATATTTTCTAGCTTCGTATTGAAGATACGGTCCTAACAAAACTAGCTTCATCGAATTCCGAGCCCGTTGGAAAAATGGCCATTTTCCAGTCGATTAAAATCAACTAAAACTGGTCAAACGTGTTTTCCTTTGCCACGCTCACATATTGATTCATAAAATTATGAAATTTGGAATCTAGCAATAACTTGACATCACGGATCCAACAAAAGTAGTTTCGTCGAAATCCGAGGTCGTTTGCAAAATGTCTATTTTTAAGGGCCTGAATTCCATAGCGACTATTCAGAATTTTCCACTGGACATATCTTTTAATTCCCGCTATGAAATTTCGATTTTTCGGATTCGTTGGAAAGATATTCCCAAGTAGATCCTAATGTTTTTGGTTTCGCAAAAATCCGGATTGTTTTGCACCCGGAACATTCAATTGAAGTTTGAAATCGAATTATCGAACTACCGCGCCATTTTCAATTCTATTAATAATTATATATAATTATTATATTCTAATGACGACGTATATAATATATACGTTCGAATTCTATTCAAAATAAATTTTATCGTCGATATTATTTAAAATAATTCATTTTTAAATGTCCAAAATTCGTTAAAATTGCCAAAACAAAAATTTTAAACTGGCCCAGATTTTCGGGTTGTTACAGGTTGTTTCACGCTGAAGGTGGAAGAAGTGGAAGGGCGTCGGGCCTTTGGTGGTGGTCGGGGCGGATCCTGGCGTGGGCGACGTCTGTCAGCAATGGATTGGGGAAGGGGTTCGAAGGGAGAACGGAACGCGAGGAGGGTCAGCGGATGAAGGCGGGGCGCCCTGCCCTGAGCGGCGGCGGCTTCCCCCCCGTCGTCCCCCTCTTTCCCTTTTTTTATATTCTTTTGATTTTGAAAAAGGGTACATGGGGGGATGAGAGAAGATATGGGGAGGAGAGAGGGTTTTTAATTTTTAATTATTTTAATTTCAAAAAGTTAACTTTTACATACGACCTCTAAACGAGGCCCACCGCCTGTCGTCCAAACCTAATTTCCCCCATTCCGAACACAATGGGATATGTATCGCAAACTGATTCGATCATTTCGATCAGTTTTCGTCAAAATCAACATATAACTCTATATATTGAATTTGAACGCGCATTTCAATTTAACGGGGTCACATACTAACTCTATAAATCCCAGAAAAATATTTTCTAGCTTCGTATTGACGATACGGACCTAACAAAACTAGTTTCATCGAATTCTGAGACCGTTAGAAAAATGGCCATTTTCCAGTCGATTAAAATCAACTGAAACTGGTCAAACGCGTTTTCCTTTGCCACGCTCATATATTGATTCGAAAGATTATGAAATTTGGAATCTAGCAATAACTTGACATCACGGATCCAACAAAAGTGTTTTCGTCGAAATCCAAGGTCGTTTGCAAAATTCCCATTTTTAAGGGCCTGAATTCCATAGCGACTATTCAGAATTTTCAACTGGACATATCTTTTGATTCCCGCTATGAAATCTCGATTTTTCGGATTCGTTGGAAATATATTCTCAATTAGATCCCATTATTTTTGGTTTCACTAAAATCCGATTTGTTTTGCACCCGGTACATTCAACTGAAGTTTGAAATCGAATTACCAAACTACCGCGCCATTTTCAATTCCTTTTATAATTATATATAATTATTTATATTCTAACGACGACGTATATAATATATACGTTCGAATTCTATTCAAAATAAATTTCTCGTCATTATTATTTAAAATAATTCATTTTAAATGTTCAAAATTCATTAAAATTGCCAAAATAAAAATTTTAAACTGGCCCACATTTTTGGGTTGTTACAATCTCCCCCACTTAAAACTTTTCATCCCCGAAAAGGAACAAAGTCGAAAGTGGTTTGATTAACCAACTCTACGTTCGATCTGGCTTCCATTCTCCAACTTTTCAGTTTCTGAGAATTTTCAAATTCTTTAAAAATTTGGCTAACACCCTAAATTTTCGAAAAATTTCGCCATAACCTCCCTTGCACCGGTCGCCACGGGAAAATCCCGAAATTGCCATACAGGCCTTCTGATCTCAAAAAGAAAAAGAAAAAGCCAAGCAGCTAGCCAATCGTCTCATAAAATCATCATCACCCAAACAAAACAGTAAATTATAGTAAACATGTACCTATTTGTCGGGCAAACAAATTTTATTCTCTGCTCTAGCCTCCTTGCTATGACCTGTTCAATGTAAGTACATGTATATGCAAGCAAATGTGACCAATTTCCAATACAATTCAATATTTGATTCAATTAGGCTAAATGGTTCAAAATTATTAAACAAATAAACAAACAACACAAACATCAATCAATTATTGGATTAGAGTTTCAAATCCAGAAATTTGATACACATACAAAAAACCATGTTTTGATGCCAAATCACAACAATGAATTCTAGTTATATTTGTTTTGGTTCTCACACCAGTCTAATGGAAATATATAGATATCACACCATCGTCACTCGAATATAAATACTGATGATGATGCACCATCATCAGAATCATCCCCGGATGTCTAGAATGTGATTCTATATCTATCCAGTATATTAAAACTTCGAATATACGTTCATGACGCATATACGCGAAATCTTTATATACTCGATTGTCCAAATTCAAAAGAAATAAATAATCAAATACGTATAAAACGATTTAAATTTTCAAAACAAAATTGTTTTTATTTGAAAAATATACCCTTCACACTCGTTCTAGGATAATACTGATCCTATCTATAACGAGTCATTCTAATTGGATACTACTAATCTAATATCTGATGAATTCTTTCGTATGGTTCTAATGTGTCTTGTTCTCGAGCTCTGTAAACCAAAGCTCTGATACCAAACTGACACGACCCGAACTTCCCCGGTAAGGAAAGCCCAGATGGCGTTGAGGACAAGACAAATAGAACACAAACAGAAGAACATTTCATTGTTATTACAACAATTCAATCAGAATACAAGAATATACAGAGTATGAATGAATAAATTACATTCGATAAATATCAGAGATTACAATAAATTACATAGCAGCGGAAAAATATATAAGACACAACTGAAAGTGATACACGGATACAGAGCTTTCCGAGCATCGTTCCAGCTGTTAATCAGGATCCTGTGAATATAAATCTGCAAAACCAAAACTACTAGCTGCCCGTGTGGAAAATAGGGGCACCCATAGTTTAGGTTAAAACAATAAACTCCAGGTCAGTCATGGGACTGGTGTGAGAACTAAAACAGTTAATTAAAACTTTACTTTAAAAAGAGTAATTCAAGGGACCACGCCATATAACATGGAACGGGTTTCCTCCCAAGAATACTAGTGCATATAACAAAACAGCGCAATGCTCTTTGGAAAAATGAAGCTATTATAAGACCCAGGTCCCATCACACAATGCAATGCAAGCCGACGGATAGGGTTTTCCCTTATAATAGCCAAATAATGCTTGATACGTTTAAAACAAATCATTTGATACTATCATAGGTGTATAGTGTCAAAACATTTTCAATCATAAATATCAATCATAGACGGCATGGGTACCATATATCATGTCGCCATACTAGTTCTACAATTAAAACCGCAATATCACGTATTGGAAATTGGATTTCCGTCATGAGTCGAGGCAAGGGGCAAGCTCCTCTCCAATTCGAGACACTCTAGCAAATGTCTCAGGACCCCACTATGATCCTTGGATCTTCAGGGCCGGTCCTCTCTTACTTTTGAGGATTGGCAATTCCTAAACACACGTTTCCCGGTCCTTACAGACCTATATTCGAGGCGCCTCGTATCCAACAACCACACAGGTGAAAAGTATAAAAATGTCAGGGCTGGTAGGTCACTGACACCACCTTAGCTAGAAAGAAACGTTGTGCTCTCCCTGTAGTCACTATCCCGTTTTTGACTCATACCGAGTTGTGAGGCTCACGAATTCACGTTATACACAAAGCTACGCCACACAGGCCGTGCTTTGATCATCAACCACAAGACTTTGCTTTTCAACAGAAGCCTTGATCAATTGCCACTTACGCGTGCCACACTGGCAATTCACTCCATGCGACTGATGTCCATCGATATACAACCTCTGAGCTCGTGCGTCTCAGAGAAGGGCGTTAAGCAAGAGAATAAATTCTCCGCCGCCAAACAGATGTATATTTAATAGAGATCAATAAACATAGAATAAAATCCAATGTCAGACACACAATCCGTTTACAGGTTCGTTCTGGGTCTGAACGGAACCGGAGACACTTTCCTCGTATATCCATCCATCTCCAAGTACGTCTGGACGATCACCAACTGTTTCCCTCATCTTGGGTGTACAGCCCAATCGAGATCATCAGTAATCACCCAAACGATGTGAAGACTTCCGGTCTTCGACATCTCGTCGAATCGGTTATTCAGAATGGGTATAAACCCGGTCTTTCTGAATAACCCACGTATATGATAAACAAATGTTACACAAACACAACAAACACCTCATTCCAATTCAGGATATTCTTTTATTCACAAAATCACATTCTTTTCCCATTAATTTTATCCAAGATAAATTCTTCTAAATTTATTCTTTAATCTTCCTTTGGATATCATTTCAAACTAGTCGGGATTAGCGAACCACACCGAAGTAATTATTTATTTTATTTCCCAATCCCAACCTATTCATCCCATGGAGCAAAACTGGTAATACTCCATAACTAACACCAAGGTGTTATCGGTAAAATTAATTACCATTTCTAGTTCAAATCTAATTAAAGATTTAACTATCGCATTGGAGCAAAACTGGTGGTACTCCATTCTCGATCACTTTTCAGATTTGATAATTTAAATTATCAATTCACAATTTAATTTAATTGAAGATTCATTTAAAACTCCACTTAGTTTTAATCTTCTCAAAAATCAACACCCTGCCTTTAACTGGGTTAAAGAACCAATGTCATCTAAAACACCATTCACGATAAACCCGAATCATATTTGATATTAAATACAAGGCTCTGAATAGAAAATATATCGGCTTATATTCAGTATCAAATTCTGAAACCAACAAATATCGTATTGGAAATAACGATATAAATATAACTTTCAAATCCCCATAACAATATTTGTATAGTCACGAAATCCAACATCGAAATATTCCGAAGATAATTTTGATTCATGTAACGGCCCAGGTTTTTGAACGATTAATTTTAAATATTTAATATCGTTTTAAATATTGTGTTGATAATATAAAAGAATTTTTATATTGGATTATCGATTAAATAATCGAAATACGATTTATTTTGATAATTATCGAAATACGAGAACTGATAATTTAATTCAAAGGTAAAATTGAATCGAAACGGTTCAGATGATCAATATATATACTATTTAAATATGAAAGATAATAATAGAAATTTATTATTGAGGAATTTATTTGTTTTGAATTTAAATTGATTTAATATGGCTATTTTAAATATACGTTCAAATTAAATTGTATAATCTATTTCATTGAATTCAAAATAGCGTTATAACATTATAACAACGGTCGGTACGCTAAAATAGCGGTTCACGATTTTTAATTTTGAACCCCGAGATATTTGATTGTGGATAGGATCGAATTCAAATCGATATCTGTTTAAAAAGTATAAAAGATCTCTTTATATCGAATCGAAATCAAATCATATTAATTATAAAATCAAATAAAATCTTTCAGGCGACCTAAGGCAGATCTATCTTTAAAAATCACGTAGCTATTTTCTTCTCGAGCACAAGCTTCTGTCCCCTTACTTCAGCACGAAGGAAAACATCAAATTAATGGCCTGTGTACTCCTAGTCCCTCCTCCATCTATATAAACGCGACTACCACCATCCTCTTTCTATTCTCTCCCGTTTGTTTACTTCATTGCAGAAAGAATTCAGAATTTCTTTTTCCCAAATTGTAAATCGAATGGAATTTTCCTTCCCTTAGTTCAAAATCGAGAGCTTCGCCATTGTCCTTCCTATCCAAATCGAGATCCAAGCATCGCATGGACGATGCTCGACATGAGGTGCGTCCATGGAGGGGTAGATTCGTGGGGTTTGTTGGCTTGAGTTTTCCATTTCTAGGGCTCTCGAATCCAGTGCGATGGTGACTTTCGAATTTGAATGTCAACGTTGATGCTAGCGACACACCTAGTGTCGATTGGAAATTTTCAGAGCAGATTAGGTTAGAAGATGTGAAAGCAAGGAGGTGCGATCAGGAACATTGGGGTGTGATGGTGATAGCTGTGGAGCTCAACGGATTTCAGTCGCGATTTAGGGTAACACGTGGATTTGGGGTTCGAGATGTCGATACGAGTTGCAGTTTGGTGAAGTCGAAAAAGGGTATCAAATTTTCCTTGATGGTGATCGAGGAGGGGCCTAGTTCTCCATAACCAAGGCAGCGAGGTGGAGGAAGGACAACAAGGGTTCGAAGGCAGTTCGTTTTTAAGGAGCACTAGGTGTTCGATTTAATTACTCAAAGAGAATTCAAAACCGGGAAGAAGAATTTAAAACAAGGATAAGGTAAATTTTATTTTAATAGATTTAGTAATGTCTATATATTAAAATAAATTAGTTTGAATTTATTTAGTAAGTAGTTAATTTAAATAAAATGCTAATCGATGAATAAATGATCGTAGGAGCTTGATAAAATTCGAGACCAGTCAAGTTGATACATAGACGCAGTTATGGAATTTTAAATACTCAGCAAAGGAAAAACCCTGGTGAGTAAATCTCGCTCACCTTTTATTTATAATTATTTTTACTTCGTAAAAATAATTGTTGTTGCTTGTTTCGATTTTTTCTGCTTGTTTTATATATATTAGTTATTTAGGCTATTATATATATATTGGGTTGATTGATTGGTTGGATTCCCGCAGTCTCATTAGCAGATGCCCGCAGTTTCATAGCGGATGATTACCCTATACGCCCCACGCTATGATTAGTGGATGACCTTCTATACCATGATATTCTGCCACGAAGCAGAATGGGTATTATTTATGTGCTAACATCTGTGGATGCAGGAAAACAGGTTGGAGGAATCCAACTGGATTCCTCAAAAATATATTATCTGTTTGTTTATTAGTTTGCATATATATATATATTGTTATATATGATGTCTTAGAAAAATAAATAATTGGTTGCTTTGTGTGTTTAAATATCACTGGGATTAAGTAATGATATTTAAAAATATCATGAAAAAGGATATTTGAGAATTAGAAAGGAAATTCTATTTTTCTAAAATAGAATTGAAATTTGAATATAGAAGATTCAAATAGAATTGAAATTTGAAATTTGAATATAGAAAATTCAAATAGATCCAAATAGAATTGAAAATGAAATTGAATAATGAAATTCAAATATAGAATTTGAATAAAGAAAATTCAAAGAGGAATTCAAAGGGATTTGAATAAAAGAATTTGAAATAGAATTTTGAATAAAGAAATTCAAATGGAAACTTAATTAAGGAATTTGAATATAGAGAATTCAAACAGAATAGAATATATAATTTGAATCGAGAATTCAAACAGAATTGAATATAGAAATTTGAATATAGAGAATTCAAACAGAATTGAATATAGAATTTGAATCGACAATTCAAAAAGAATTGAATATGGAATTTGAATATAGAGAATTCAAACAGAATTGAATATATAATTTGAATCGAGAATTCAAATAGAATTGAATATAGAAATTTGAATATAGAGAATTCAAACAGAATTGAATATAGAATTTGAATCGAGAATTCAAAAAGAATTGAATATGGAATTTGAATATAGAAATTCATAAAGGAATGTGAATAAAGGAATGTGAATAAAGGAATGTGAATAGAGGAATAAAGGAATTTGAATAAATGAATTTGAAATATTGAATTTCAAAGAAGAATTGAAATGAATTTGAAATATTGAATTTCAAAGAAGAATTGAATTTGAAATATTGAATTTCAAAGAAGAATTGAATTGAATTTGAAATATAGAATTTCAAAGAAGAATTGAAATAGAAATTGAATAATAGAATTCAAATGGAATTTCAAGTATAGAAATTGAATAATGGAATTGAAATAGAAATTCAAGTATTGAATTTGAATATAAAATAGAAAAGGAAATTCAACTATAGAATTTGAATATAGGAATTTAAATGGGAGTTGAATAATGGAAATTTGAACATAGAATTCAAATAGAAAAGGAAATGGAAATTTGAACATAGAATTCAAATAGAAAAGGAAATAGAATTTGAACATAGAATTCAAATAAGAAAGGAATTGGAATTTGAATATAGAATTCAAATAAAAGCGAGATTGGAATTTGAATCAAGAAATTCAAATAGAGTTAAAATGGAGTTGGATTCATTTTAACGAAGTTTAAAAGTTTTTATATATATAAATATAATTAAAACGAACTCGCCGCAGCGCTGCAGTTCGTAAATTGGCGACTCGAACTTCAATTGAGTATACAGGACTCAATTGATGTCGGAATTCTTTGAAACAAGAATCGTCAGGACCGGTTGAATAATAATTTTCTAATGGAAGAGAAAAATCTGGATTTCGTCGAATAGATTTTTAGTTATGTCAAAATCAAAATTTAAAAAGTGCAGCGCCAGAAACCATTAAAACCATAATGGATTTTATATAATAAATATAGGGATTTTTAAGCAAATAAAAATCCGAATTTCCATTTAAAAACCTGGTCTTGATTTAGAAGATAAAGGTGAACTCAAGCAAAGCAAGTAAAGTGATTTTTGAAACAATAATCATATTTTTGATTATTGGATAGAATTAACTAAGCCAAAGAAAATTAGTTAATCGAGTGTTGAATTGAAGTCGAACCTTGAAAGGCGAATTTGGAATTGTAAATATATATTCGAAATCGATTATAGAACATAAATTGAAATTTGAATTCAATTAGTTGATAAGCAAGTTGAAATATATTTGAAACGTGTTATATTCAAATATACAAGCGAAATAGGCAAAGAGATAGTTAACGAGTTAATTTAACGAGTGGAGTCAAAACGAGTGTATGGGGTTGAAATAAATTGGACAGGTATAAACACACAGGAGACAGGTATGGGATAAAGTGATGAAGGTATATAATTAGTGTGCTCGACAAAAAGGTACACGTTTAATTTCCATATGAGATTTTATGCACCGTATCGGCAACCCGCTTGGCTTTTTCTTTTTCTTTTTGAGATGAGAAGTTACCGGGAAGCTATTTGAAATTTCCCGATGCTCCCGATACAGGGGAGGTTATGGCGAATTTTTCCGGAAATTTAAGGAGTTAGAATATTTTAAAGATATTTTGATAGTTAGAAATCATTGTATCGACGTATAGAATTCGATAGGTAAGTGAATATAAAAATCGAATATTGTAAACAAAAAGGGAAATCTATAAATTAGAAATAGAAAGCAAACTTTATACATGTTTTTAAAAATGAATAATTGTATTGTATAGTGTGTTTATTCGAGGTAAGTGGTTTTGCCGTTTTGAAGTTGAGAATGTTTTCAGTTAAGGTCTGAGAGGTAATTTTACCCCAACTTGATTGATTTCATTTTTAATGGATTAATAGCAAGATCCAGTCTCGAAGAGAAGTGTTTGAAAAAGAGTTAGTTGAATAAAATATTTTGGGTTGTTGTAATGATGTTTTACACAACATTCGTTTTAAACCCAAGTGATGGAATTTTGGAAATATAACAAGTAAATATTTCTTGAGTATAATTAAAATAGTCGGGATAGAGATAAGTGATTGGAATTGTTTCCAATTGCAATTAAAATCGAAAATATTTTCTAATATATAGAAAATAAAAGAATTTGATATTGGGAAATGCTTTCCAAATAGCGTAAAGGGCCAATATGGTTATTGAAAATATTTGGTTAACAAATATTGATAAGGAAATGGAGAAGAGATTTAATTAATGAAATATTATTTAAAGAGCCCAGTGATTTGTTTGATATGTTTGGATGAACACTTGTTTTTATTCGATAGTTAATCACAGACTATCGAAGTTTTTGACCATCGTTGTCAATATGGAGAGACCGGTTGGATTATTATCCGAAGAACCACTCCGTATCGGCATAAGCGTTGCGAACCAAGTAGGCTGAATATATTGAAGACGGAGTAAAGTGCAAGGACTCTTTCTATCAAATAGAAATAGTGCCTTCGGTTTCGTTCAATCCCAGAACGAACGTAAATGGACGAATGTCTGACAGAGTATTTCCAATGATCAAATGGGTTGTTCTGTATAAATATATATGGTTGCAACGGATTTATTCCCTTAGCATAACATCCAGAATATTTGTGCAAACTCAACTAGTGATTAACGGATCTGACAATGTGGCATTCAAAGTGATTGTGCTATCAATGAATGGTAAGTATTCGTAGCCTCAGGCCTCAACAACCGGGAAAGGACAAAAATCGGGCAGGAAACATGGTTATGTGGGTCGCACCCATTAGGATGTATAATCACCTATCTAGAGGTTCATTTAATTTCTTATTCTATTCGATGCTGTCCCAGTCGGGAGACGGCTGCTGATCCCAACCGTTGGTGATATACATTCGATACACTCAAGCGAAATGAGTGGTCGGTCATGTGTGGGCCGGGTTGCAAGATGTTCTTGTTGAACCCAGTGTATTCCTCTCTAGAGATACACTAGCGGAAGGTGGTCCCATACCTTGTCATGTTGGAAATCCAATCTCCAATAAGCGCCATGCGGTTTTTGATTTTATACTAAGTATGTGGAGCGTGAGATGCAAGCGTTCCGCTAGATTGTATTTATTTGATGTAGACATTAATATAATATCACTGGATTTTCGTATCAAAGTGTTTTGGGTTATAGTATGGTAAAAACCGTCCATGTTTATGTGTGGGCTGGTCTTACTATTATCTTTTCTTTTGAAAGGATTTTAAAGGTTAAACCAATGATTGGAGTTTACTCACACCAGTCCCATGACTGGCCCAGAGTTTATTTTGTTTTGTTTTCCCTAAACTCTTGGGTGCCCAAATTTGTACGGGCAGTCAAGTAGTCGGGATTTCACAGATTCAATTGAAGGAGCTGGAAGCAGAAGGCTTCACCAGTTAGCTGTAGATTATCGTATTTCCGCTGTGTACTACGTTGTATCTTGAAACAGGTGTTTATAACTGTCCCAGAAATGACTGTTGTGCTCTGATGATGGTATGTATATAAAGTTACTGATTGTATTTCAAAAGTTATGTTATATAATATAATATATTTTATTCGTTCCGCTGTGAGTTTGTGATCTTCGTTTTTCTTCTATTCTAATATTTCTTTCTATTTCTCATCCTCTAACTTCTTTCTCTAAATGTTCTGGTGTTTTCGATGTTTGAACAGTCGACGCTGGATTTTGTGTCGATTTTCGGAGTCGAAAACCCCGTGGTCGTTACAGTGGTATCAGAGCTTAGGTTGAGCAAATACCTAGGCTTTGGTGGGAATGTGCTCATTAGAGATAGGGTCAGCAGTGCCCTAGAATGAGTTAAGTGTATATATACGAGAGAGCGTATTTGTTATTTGATATAAAAAAATTGTTTTATATTGTGTTGGCTAGTCTGTTGAGTGGATTATGAATTCTGATCGAATAATGGGACGCCATGAAGTCGATAGGAATTTATAAACACTTGAACAGAGAAATTCGACACAGTATTGTTTTAAAGAGGGTAACTGAAATAATTTTACCCAAATTTCTATTTTGATATAGAAGGAATAATTTTCTGAAATTATTATATGGATGTGTTGATTATTAGGATTATAATCAAACGAGATTATAAAATTGGAATGGTTATTTATAACCAAAATGGAATTTGTATATGAATTAAATATACAAATGAGATGAATTAGAATTTAATTCAAACCAGAATTAAGAATTCAAAATCTTGGGAAGTTTGGAAATATTTTCTAAAAGTAAATAATATAGCTTTGTTTTGTAAAGGATTTGAATAAATACCATTTTTGAATGGATTTTAGAAGTAATAAAGCACTGAACTCACTTCAGTGGCTGGAAAATAATTCTGATGATGATTGCAACATCATCAGTGTTCATTTTCGAGTTTCTAAGTGATGGATTGCTACCTTAGAAAGTTTTTGATGTAAATTTGTTTTGAAAGAAAACAAGTAGATTGAAAATTCAAAGGTTTTGAAGTGAGATGAAAATAAATATAAGTATACATTTATGTATTTCAAAGGATTTGAAATAAAAACCCTGGATTTGGATTCTGGAATTAAAATTTAACTGAAGCAAGTTAAATGGTTCGAGGTGAATAAATTGACTAGAATCAATTTGAAATAAATTGAAATGATTATGAATTAGAATGCATATGAATGGAAACCAAAAGTTTTGGTTGAAATTAAAGTCATAGAAATATGAGGAATTGAGTTTCAACATAAGTGAGATTTTGAAAAGTAATGGATTTGTACCATTTTTCTACCTTAGCAATTTCGAGGACGAAATTATTTTAAGGGGGGAAGAATGTAACGACCTAGGTTTTTGAACGATTAATTTTAAATATTTAATATCGTTTTAAATATTATGTTGATAATATAAAAGAATTTTTATATTGGATTATCGATTAAATAATCGAAATACGATTTATTTTGATAATTATCGAAATACGAGAACTGATAATTTAATTCAAAGGTAAAATTGAATCGAAACGGTTCAGATGATCAATATATATACTATTTAAATATGAAAGATAATAATAGAAATTTATTATTGAGGAATTTATTTGTTTTGAATTTAAATTGATTTAATATGGCTATTTTAAATATACGTTCAAATTAAATTGTATAATCTATTTCATTGAATTCAAAATAGCGTTATAACATTATAACAACGGTCGGTACGCTAAAATAACGGTTCATGATTTTTAATTTTGAACCCCGAGATATTTGATTGTGGATAGGATTGAATTCAAATCGATATCTGTTTAAAAAGTATAAAAGATCTCTTTATATCGAATCGAAATCAAATCATATTAATTATAAAATCAAATAAAATCTTTCAGTCGACCTAAGGCAGTTCTATCTTTAAAAATCACGCAGCTATTTTCTTCTCGAGCACAAGCTTCTGTCCCCTTACTTCAGCACGAAGGAAAACATCAAATTAATGGCCTGTGTACTCCTGGTCCCTCCTCCATCTATATAAACGCGACTACCACCATCCTCTTTCTATTCTCTCCCGTTTGTTTACTTCATTGCAGAAAGAATTCAGAATTTCTTTTTCCCAAATTGTAAATCGAATGGAATTTTCCTTCCCTTAGTTCAAAATCGAGAGCTTCGCCATTGTCCTTCCTATCCTAATCGAGATCCAAGCATCGCATGGACGATGCTCGACATGAGGTACGTCCATGGAGGGGTAGACTCGTGGGGTTTGTTGGCTTGAGTTTTCCATTTCTAGGGCTCTCGAATCCAGTGCGATGGTGACTTTCGAATTTGAAAGTCAACGTTGATGCTAGCGACACACCTACTGTCGATTGGAAATTTTCAGAGCAAATTAGGTTAGAAGATGTGAAGGCAAGGAGGTGCGATCAGGAACATTGGGGTGTGATGGTGATAGCTGTGGAGCTCAACGGATTTCAGTCGCGATTTAGGGTAACGCGTGGATTTGGGGTTCGAGATGTGGATATGAGTTGCAGTTTGGTGAAGTCGAAAAAGGGTATCAAATTTTCCTTGATGGTGATCGAGGAGGGGCCTAGTTCTCCATAACCAAGGCAGCGAGGTGGAGGAAGGACAGCAAGGGTTCGAAGGCAGTTCGTTTTTAAGGAGCACTAGGTGTTCGATTTAATTACTCAAAGAGAATTCAAAACCGGGAAGAAGAATTTAAAACAAGGATAAGGTAAATTTTATTTTAATAGATTTAGTAATGTCTATATATTAAAATAAATTAGTTTGAATTTATTTAGTAAGTAGTTAATTTAAATAAAATGCTAATTGATGAATAAATGATCGTAGGAGCTTGATAAAATTCGAGACCAGTCAAGTTGATACATAGACGCAGTTATGGAATTTTAAATACTCAGCAAAGGAAAAACCCTGGTGAGTAAATCTCGCTCACCTTTTATTTATAATTATTTTTACTTCGTAAAAATAATTGTTGTTGCTTGTTTGGATTTTTTCTGCTTGTTTTATATATATTAGTTATTTAGGCTATTATATATATATTGGGTTGATTGATTGGTTGGATTCCCGCAGTCTCATTAGCAGATGCCCGCAGTTTCATAGCGGATGATTACCCTATACGCCCCACGCTATGATTAGTGGATGACCTTCTATACCATGATATTCTGCCACGAAGCAGAATGGGTATTATTTATATGCTAACATCTGTGGATGCAGGAAAACAGGTTGGAGGAATCCAACTGGATTCCTCAAAAATATATTATCTGTTTGTTTATTTGTTAGCATATATATTGTTATATATGATGTGTTAGAAAAATAAATAATTGGTTGCTTTGTGTGTTTAAATATCACTGGGCTTAAGTAATGATATTTAAAAATATCATGAAAAAGGATATTTGAGAATTAGAAAGGAAATTCTATTTTTCTAAAATAGAATTGAAATTTGAAATTTGAATATAGAAGATTCAAATAGAATTGAAATTTGAAATTTGAATATAGAAAATTCAAATAGATCCAAATAGAATTGAAAATGAAATTGAATAATGAAATTCAAATATAGAATTTGAATAAAGAAAATTCAAAGAGGAATTCAAAGGGATTTGAATAAAAGAATTTGAAATAGAATTTTGAATATAAAAATTCAAATGGATAGTTAATTAAGGAATTTGAATATAGAGAATTCAAACAGAATTGAATTTATAATTTGAAACGAGAATTCAAACAGAATTGAATATAGAAATTTGAATATAGAGAATTCAAACAGAATTGAATATAGAATTTGAATCGAGAATTCAAAAAGAATTGAATATGGAATTTGAATATAGAGAATTCAAACATAATTGAATATATAATTTGAATCGAGAATTCAAACAGAATTGAATATAGAAATTTGAATATAAAGAATTCAAACAGAATTGAATATAGAATTTGAATCGAGAATTCAAAAACAATTGAATATGGAATTTGAATATAGAAATTCATAAAGGAATGTGAATAAAGGAATGTGAATAAAGGAATGTGAATAAAGGAATGTGAATAGAGGAATAAAGGAATTTGAATAAATGAATTTGAAATATTGAATTTCAAAGAAGAATTTAAATGAATTTGAAATATTGAATTTCAAAGAAGAATTGAATTTGAAATATTGAATTTTAAAGAAGAATTGAATTGAATTTGAAATATAGAATTTCAAAGAAGAATTGAAATAGAAATTGAATAATAGAATTCAAATGGAATTTCAAGTATAGAAATTGAATAATGGAATTGAAATAGAAATTCAAGTATTGAATTTGAATATAAAATAGAAAAGGAAATTCAACTATAGAATTTGAATATAGGAATTTAAATGGGAGTTGAATAATGGAAATTTGAACATAGAATTCAAATAGAAAAGGAAATGGAAATTTGAACATAGAATTCAAATAGAAAAGGAAATAGAATTTGAACATAGAATTCAAATAAGAAAGGAATTGGAATTTGAATATAGAATTCAAATAAAAGCGAGATTGGAATTTGAATCAAGAAATTCAAATAGAGTTTTAATGGAGTTGGATTCATTTTAACGAAGTTTAAAAGTTTTTATATATATAAATATAATTAAAACGAACTCGCCGCAGCGCTGCAGTTCGTAAATTGGCGACTCGAACTTCAATTGAGTATACAGGACTCAATTGATGTCGGAATTCTTTGAAACAAGAATCGTCAGGACCGGTTGAATAATAATTTTCTAATGGAAGAGAAAAATCTGGATTTCGTCAAATAGATTTTTAGTTATGTCAAAATCAAAATTTTAAAAGTGCAGCGCCAGAAACCATTAAAACCATAATGGATTTTATATAATAAATATAGGGATTTTTAAGCAAATAAAAATCCGAATTTCCATTTAAAAACCTGGTCTTGAGTTAGAAGATAAAGGTGAACTCAAGCAAAGCAAAGTGATTTTTGAAACAATAATCATATTTTTGATTATTGGATAGAATTAACTAAGGCAAAGAAAATTAGTTAATCGAGTGTTGAATTGAAGTCGAACCTTGAAAGGCGAATTTGGAACTGTAAATATATATTCGAAATCGAATATAGAACCTAAATTGAAATTTGAATTCAATTAGTTGATAAGCAAGTTGAAATATATTTGAAACGTGTTATATTCAAATATACAAGCGAAATAGGCAAAGAGATAGTTAACGAGTTAATTTAACGAGTGGAGTCAAAAAGAGTGTATGGGGTTGAAATAAATTGGACAGGTATAAACACACAGGAGACAGGTATGGGATAAAGTGATGAAGGTATATAATTAGTGTGCTCGACAAAAAGGTACACGTTTAATTTCCATATGAGATTTTATGCGCCGTATCGGCAAGCCGCTTGGCTTTTTCTTTTTCTTTTTGAGATGAGAAGTTACCGGGAAGCTATTTGAAATTTCCCGATGCTTCCGATACAAGGGAGGTTATGGCGAATTTTTCCGGAAATTTAAGGAGTTAGAATATTTTAAAGATATTTTGATAGTTAGAAATCATTGTATCGACGTATAGAATTCGATAGGTAAGTGAATATAAAAATCGAATATTGTAAACAAAAAGGGAAATCTATAAATTAGAAATAGAAAGCAAACTTTATACATGTTTTTAAAAAATGAATAATTGGATTGTATAGTGTGTTTATTCGAGGTAAGTGGTTTTGCCGTTTTGAAGTTGAGAATGTTTTCAGTTAAGGTCTGAGAGGTAATTTTACCCCAACTTGATTGATTTCATTTTTAATGGATTAATAGCAAGATCCAGTCTCGAAGAGAAGTGTTTGAAAAAGAGTTAGTTGAATAAAATATTTTGGGTTGTTGTAACGATGTTTTACACAACATTCGTTTTAAACCCAAGTGATGGAATTTTGGAAATATAACAAGTAAATATTTCTTGAGTATAATTAAAATAGTCGGGATAGAGATAAGTGTTTGGAATTGTTTCCAATTGCAATTAAAATCGAAAATATTTTCTAATATATAGAAAATAAAAGAAGTTGATATTGGGAAATGCTTTCCAAATAGCGTAAAGGGCCAATATGGTTATTGAAAATATTTGGTTAACAAATATTGATAAGGAAATGGAGAAGAGATTTAATTAATGAAATATTAATTAAAGAGCCCAGTGATTTGTTTGATATGTTTGGATGAACACTTGTTTTTATTCGATAGTTAAATCACAGACTATCGAAGTTTTTGACCATCGTTGTCAATATGGAGAGACCGGTTGGATTATTATCCGAAGAACCACTCCGTATCGGCATAAGCGTTGCGAACCAAGTATGCTGAATATATTGAAGACGGAGTAAAGTGCAAGGACTCTTTCTATCAAATAGAAATAGTGCCTTCGGTTTCGTTCAATTCCAGAACGAACGTAAATGGACGAATGTCTGACAGAGTATTTCCAATGATCAAATGGGTTGGTCTGTATAAATATATATGGTTGCAACGGATTTATTCCCTTAGCATAACATCCAGAATATTTGTGCAAACTCAACTAGTGATTAACGGATCTGACAATGTGGCATTCAAAGTGATTGTGCTATCAATGAATGGTAAGTATTCGTAGCCTCAGGCCTCAACAACCGGGAAAGGACAAAAATCGGGCAGGCAACATGGCTATGTGGGTCGCACCCATTAGGATGTATAATCACCTATCTAGAGGTTCATTTAATTTCTTATTCTATTCGATGCTGTCCCAGTCGGGAGACGGTTGCTGATCCCAACCGTTGGTGATATACATTCGATACACTCAAGCGAAATGAGTGGTCGGTCATGTGTGGGCCGGGTTGCAAGATGTTCTTGTTGAACCCAGTGTATTCCTCTCTAGAGATACACTAGCGGAAGGTGGTCCCATACCTTGTCATGTTGGAAATCCAATCTCCAATAAGCGCCATGCGGTTTTTGATTTTATACTAAGTATGTGGTGCGTGAGATGCAAGTGTTCCGCTAGATTGTATTTATTTGATGTAGACATTAATATAATATCACTGGATTTTCGTATCAAAGTGTTTTGGGTTATAGTAAGGTAAAAACCGTGCATGTTTATGTGTGGGCTGGTCTTACTATTATCTTTTCTTTTGAAAGGATTTTAAAGGTTAAACCAATGATTGGAGTTTACTCACACCAGTCCCATGACTGACCCAGAGTTTATTTTGTTTTGTTTTCCGTAAACTCTTGGGTGCCCAAATTTGTACGGGCAGTCAAGTAGTCGGGATTTCACAGATTCAATTGAAGGAGCTGGAAGCAGGAGGCTTCACCAGTTAGCTGTAGATTATCGTATTTCCGCTGTGTACTACGTTGTATCTGGAAACAGGTGTTTATAACTGTCCCAGAAATGACTGTTGTGCTCTGATGATGGTATGTATATAAAGTTACTGATTGTATTTCAAAAGTTATGTTATATAATATATTTTATTCGTTCCGCTGTGAGTTTGTGATCTTCGTTTTTCTTCTATTCTAATATTTCTTTCTTTCTATTTCTCATCCTCTAACTTCTTTCTCTAAATGATCTGGTGTTTTCGATGTTTGAACAGTCGACGCTGGATTTTGTGTCGATTTTCGGAGTCGAAAACCCCGTGGTCGTTACAATTTAACTCCAGTCCCATTCCACCTATTGGGAATATTGATTATTTTTAAAATCACTTTCAAATTCAATTTATTTATTTCAAAAATAAATTGATTTTAATTCTAGTTCAAAACTAGTTCATTTCGATAAAAATCTATTTTTATCCTTTCAAATGTGGAATTTTTCATCCTAGTTCTTTCCAACTCATATATTATGATTTTACACAAATTATTGATATTTTTAATAATTTTGTCAAGGCTCGTACAGTCGATTTCCAACAACGGCCATCGAACTGCACTTACAGGACCTTTTTCAAATTTTATTTGGACATAATTCCAAATCCAACCGTTAGATTTCAAATTTCTAATATTCATTGGAAAGCTCTTTTCGATACGAACCCAACGTTCCGGTTTTAGGAGAATCCGACGGTCGGATCTCCCGCAACGTCAATTCGAAGTCAATGGTCGAAATTCGAGAACTGTCGCGGTGCGACGCTTTCTATTCAGGCCATTATATATATAGTATATATATATATATTATATATTTCGCCAATTTCCTTTTTAAAATGTATTTTATAAATCATTTTAAATTCGTTTTCAAAACCATTTCAACTCTATATTCAATTTCAAATCGATTTGATTTCAATTCAATTCGAATTCATTTCAATTTTATTTAATTCGAATTCAAATTTGTTTCAATTCAATTCAAATTCTAATTCGTTTTAATTCAATTCAATTTGAATTTACCTTCTATTTACTTCAATTCGAATTCATTTCAAATTGATTTCAATTCAATTTCAGTTCGTTTTAAATTTCATTCAAAACGATTTCAATTCGTTTTTAATTCAATTTCAATTTAATTCAATTTGAATTCATTTCTATTTAATTCGAATTCAAATTCACTTTCTATTCAATTTAAATTCAAATTCACTTTCTATTCAATTCGAATCGAATTCATTTTCTATTCGATTCAAATTCATTTCAAATTGATTCAATAAAATTTCAATTTGAATTTTAATCTAATTTAATTTGAATTTCATTTCAAAATATTAAATTTTGAAATTACTTTTCAATATTCATTATAAAATGAATAAAATCGATATAAATATCGTTCGCGTCAAAATAACGCATCTCTAATCAACACGTCTTTATATATTTCAATAAATTCGTTATTCTATTCAACAAATGGATATTTATTCTATTCAACACATGAATCTATATTTCTTTCAACACATGACTAATCTCAACACATGAGTACTGTCAACACATCACTATTTTTGTTATGTAAAATATTTTATAAAATTATGGTATCTATCGTTTTATTTTTAAATCAGACTCCACCGTGAAGTAGTTCTAATTTTAAATATGATGAAGATGTGAATTTTATTATTAAAATATTTTACTCAACACACGAATATTTTCAACACATAAATATTCTCAACACATGAGCATTTATTCTATTCAACACATGGATTTTCTTTTATAATATTCATTATTTTCCCGATTGGAATGAGGCCCAATCAATCACCATATAATGTTAATTATATGGATTCCATACAACACATGTATATAAAAGCAATGATAAACAATCAACCATCATCCAAGGTGCACCACACAACTGCATAAGCATCAAATATAATTAATCAACGCTTACACAGTCTGTTGACCAATCGATCGACATATAATGAAATAAATGGGATTAGTGTACGCCAAATATCATCCCAACACCCGTGTGGGGTTTCAAATCAACAAACACAGATTTTTATTTGTGCAGTTGGGCGATGTGTAAAATTTATCATCCCAATCAATATCAGTGTATATAAACAAATCGGCTAATTTGCTTATAAATATTCTTTTATTCACATTCACGTTAAAAATTATATTTTTAACGATAATTAGTTTATTTCAACCATCTTCAATTTATTATCGATTTCACATCAACAACCCAAACAAATTTCACAACACATCAATCAAACAAACAAGCCATCCATGGTCTGTGGATGACGGGTGTCGGGTGCTGCTAAGCACCGTCTGCATCCTAGTATATATATATATATATATATATATATATATAACTAGAAAAGAAATTTGAGTGAGAAGTTCTCACCAATAGATAATCCAAACGCCACAACTCTTCATATGTAGAAAATCTCCGCCATTTCTTCTTTCGTCACTCTCGTCACTTTCGTTGCCCGTATTCACTACATATATAAAAATCGAATTTTAACTTCGCTATTCAATATATAAAAATCGAATTTTTACTTTGCTATTCAATATATAAAAATCAAAATTTTACTTCGCTATTCAAAATATAAAAATCGAATTTTTACTTTGCTACTCAATATATAAAAATCGAATTTTTACTTTGCTATTCAATATATAAAATTCGAATTTTTACTTTGCTATTCAATATACAAAAATCAAATTTTTACTTCGCTATTCAATATATAAAAATCCTATTTTTACATCGCTACTCAATATAAAAAATCGAATTTTTACTTCGCTATTCAATATATAAAAATCGAATTTTTACTTCGCTATTCAATATATAAAAATCCTATTTTTACATCGCTACTCAATATAAAAAATCGAATTTTTACTTCGCTATTAAATATATAAAAATCGAATTTTTACTTCGCTATTCAATATATAAAAATCCTATTTTTACATTGCTACTATATAGATAAAAATTCTATTTTTACATCGCTACTTATAGATGAAAATTCTATTTTTACGTCGATGTTCATAGAATAAAGATTATATTTTTATCACGCTATTCTTTATAAAAAGATTTCGCCTTTTCAAAAATAAAGATTTCACCTTTTCAAAAATAAAAATTTCACCTTTTCAAAAATAAACATTTCACCTTTTCAAAAATAAAGATTTCACCTTTTCAATCCATACAATATAAAAATCGTATTTTTATAATTCTACTTTATAAAATTTAAATTTTTATTCTTTTTATAGTATAAAAATTATATTTTTATCCTCTTCATCATATAAAAATTATATTTTTATCGTCATACATATTTAAAAATCATATTTTTATATGAATAAAAATCTCGTCTTTATATAATTAAAAATATCATCTTTTCTAAATCAAAGATCTAATCTTTCCTATATATAAAAATCTAAACTTCTAAATAAAATTCAGTTCTTATACTAATAAAAATCAGTGTTTTAAGATCTAAAAACATTAAATAAATGAGGATTAACAAAGTAAAAAGGCTTATAGTTAGAATCGGGAGTGGAGGGGCTGTTTCACGCTGAAGGTGGAAGAAGTGGAAGGGCGTCGGGCCTTTGGTAGTGGTCGGGACGGATCCTAGCGTGGGCGACGTCGGTCAGCAATGGATTGGGAAGCGGTTCGAAGGGAGAACGGAACGCGAGGAGGGTCGGCGGATGGAGGCGGGGCGCCCTGCCCTGAGCGGCGGCGGCTTCTCCTCCGGTCGTCCTCCTCTTTCCCTTTTTTTTATTTTCTTTTGATTTTGAAAAAGTGAACGGGGGGGGGGGGGGCTGAGAGAAGATATGGGGAGGAGAGGGGGTTTTTAATTATTTTAATTTCAAAAATTTGATTCAATTGAAGTTCAATTGAAGTTTGAAATAGAATTATCGAATTACCGCGCCATTTTCAATCCCTTTTATAATTATATATAATTATTTATATTCTAATGACGACGTATATAATATATACGTTCGAATTCTATTCAAAATAAATTTCTCATCATTATTATTTAAAATAATTCATTTTAAATGTTTAAAATTCATTAAAATTGCCAAAATAAAAATTTTAAACTGGCCCACATTTTCGGGTTGTTACAATTATGGTTTTGCTTTTATGTACTTTGATAATAATTTTGACCAAGATGGATATTTGTGTACTTCGCTTTAGTATATGGTTTTGATGTTGTAACCAGACATATTATGCTTTTCCGCTGTAATAAATAATTTTAAATTTTTAAGTACCATTTTATATATCTGTCTTGTGATATTCTGTTCTATACTCTTATAATACTCCATGAAAGTCAATGCATTCCCTTAGTGAGTGACATTGATGGACGTGGGGTGTTACAGATGACAATAGTTGCAAGCTCAAAGATGAAGATGAGGGAATCAAGATTTTGAATATAGGGAAAAGCAGAGTTTGTTTTTGATTTAGGGGTGAAAGTAGATCTGTTATGAAGTAAAAATGAAATAAAGGGGTGCACGCTGGTTTGGTTTGATGACACAACGTTAAGCTGCTTGTTGGATGGCACATATGGTTTGATCTTTCAAAAGGGGAGTTGCAGGCTGTAAGAGATGTTGAATGTAGTGGAGATTTGGGTTTACCATATGTTATAACACATGTTGCATTTTCTGGAGAAGAGCAGTGAGTATTAATGGTGACATTTCGCTGTAGGGAGCAGGATTGTTTGAAACCATGCCGGAGGGGTTCAAGTATGACTAACTAAATCGTTAATAAGTAGTTATTATTAAATAATTCTAATTTAAAAAAAAAACTAAATTCGAAATCATCATAATTATTGTAAAAGTGAACAAAACTGAACCAGACCGGTCATGTTGGGACGGTAGCAGCGAAATCTACATTGTAGAACTGATGGGACGGAGAACAGAGCTATAGGAATTTAGTAATAAAATCAAAGGCTCGTTTGATTTTTAACAAGAACAAAGCAGAATCATAAACTGCGAACAAGGCGAGTAAACTCACTAAATCTGCCTCATTTATATTTTTATATATACGAGTTTAAAATTCACTTATAGTAATTTTATATTGTGTGATGATTGTTTGGATGAATGGTTAGTAAAATTGGTTGAAATGGATGATATAGTTATAGCATTAATCGACTATTAGATCTGTTTAATTCATATTGATGTGAAATTAATATTTTTAATGTTGATTAACAACTGTGGATGCAGGGAAACAGGTTGAAAGGATCCAACTGGATCCCTCAACATTTATACTATTGTTTGTTATTTACTGTGATATATATTGTGATCGATTATGCTATGTTAAATTACCATGGCCCTAGAATTTTGGTATTTAAATACCGTAAAATATTTTCAGATGTGGAGAAGGGATTTGAGATTCTAAAAGGGAATTTATTTCTGAAATAGAAAGTATATTTCAAATGGACTGGAAATAGAAAATTGTTTAAGTGAATCTAATAAGAAGTTGATTATAACGATATTTATAATTTAAATACATGTTTATCATATGATAAATTAAAATATAAATTCAAGTTGACTTTATATAACTAAGGCGGAAATTAGTTGACACCGATATTGGAAGTGGAATTTAAACGCAGTAATTGTAGAAGAGATTTGAGTTGGGATCAATGAATTCAAATGGGAACTTGAGTGAGAAGAGTAATGAGAAATCAGTTTCAGAAGAAAACGTTGGGTTTATTCCAAAGTTTGGAATATAAAATGAAACTAGATAAAATCCAAGGGATTTTTATTTCAACTATGTCGGATCTTATTTAAAGGATTTATTTCAGAAAAAGATATTTAAATTTTTATCTACTGTGAATCTATAAAATATGTCAAGAAACTAATATTTCAATATTTATAGCTATGTAAATAGGATTAAATGTTTTTGTGATAATTTTATATTATTTTAAAATTAAGATTTATATACGAGAAAGGGATAGTAAGAATCAACTAAGCTGATTTCAAAAGAATGGAATGTAAAGCTAGTAAATATGTTTAAAAGGGAATTTGAATTGTTTTATATAAAAATAATGATGTCAGTTGTTGTTTTTATAAACAAAATTTATAAATGGAATAGAATATGATATGGGTTTATCGATAACTTAGATTTGGATCTAGAATGATATTTGCAAAGCAAAAATCAAGTTTATTTGATAATACGAATCTAGATTCCTATTAAGGAACAATATTCATATTTGGAAATGAATAACAATTGAAAGAAAATGTTTTACGAATGAAAATAATCCTAAGAGAAATTAATTTAACCTGAAATGATAAGATTTATTCCGAAGTTTGGAATAGTAATCGAATATAGAGTATTCGAATGAGAGTTATTTATTGGAATTTGATTATATTGAATTTAGGGAAGTATCTCTTTTTACTTTCTGTTTAAATCAAATTTCATTATTTAATTATTTATTTACTTATTAATTTTATTGAAATTAATAAGTACAAATTATATTTGGAAACAATGATTATAACGCTGCCGTTATAATATATATTTTGTAATCTAAACAACAATTATAATGCTACCGCTGTAATAGATATTCTGTAAATATAAACTACAATTATAACACTACTGTTATAATATATGTTTTGTAAATCTTAACAATGATTATAATGCTACTGTTATAATAAATGTTTTATAAATCTAAATGGCGATTTTAATGCTACCGTTGTAGTAAATGTTTTATAAATCAAATAGTTGGAAACAGCAATTATAACGCTACTGTTATAATCAATGTTTTATCTATAAAAGAAATGGATCCTTAGATTGAATTTGAGAATCGCATAAGCGATGTTTTGTTTGAAGTTGTGAGCTTTGATTATTTCAAAATTGAGAATGTTGTTCAATTAAGGTCTGAGAGGTAAATTATACCCCAACTTGATTGACTTCATGATTAATGAAGGAATGATTAAGGTACGATAGGGAAGATTGGTTTGTAAAATGGTTAGTTAATAAGTGATTAATGGTTTGAGTTATAATAACGATGATTTATAACATCAAATTAATTTAAAGGATTTTGAAATGTTTTTCCCAAATAAAATGAGAGATATTATCTATGCATAGAAAATGAAATAAATTGGTACATGAGGAATTAAGGAAATGGGAATGGTTTTTTGATATTAATAATGTATAATTCCTGAATATAGAAAATAAGGATTCGTGGATAAATATAAATGTTTCTAACTTGAATAAGAGATATTTCCTAGAATAAAGGAATTATGATATTAGAAATGTTTTCTAAGAATCAAGAGAGACGATTAAGCTTTGAAGGAAATGGAATATGGTAAATGAGAAGTTGGAATGATAATATAATCAGGAAGTAATTTAAAAGGGGCCAGTGTTATTTGATGGTTTATCGGTAGAATTTCCATTTGGAAATAGGACCGTTGATTGTATGGATGTTTCTTTGATAGTTAAATCATCGACTATCAAAGTTTGATTTATTTTATACCTCCGTTATCAGTATGGAGAGACCGGGACCAGATTTAATATCTGAAAACCACTCCATATTGGTATAAGCGCTACGAATCAACTTATGCTGAAGATAATTGAAGACGGAGTAAAGTGCAAGGGCTGTTCTATTAATCCTAGGTAGAAATTGCCCAAGATGGATTAATAGAATGGTTCCTTCGGTTTGTCCAGTCCCAGGACAATGTATATTGACGAATTTCTGACGACGTGACATTCAAAGTAAACGATGGCAAGGTGTTATGAAAGATAATCGTGACCTCAAGCCTCATCACCCGGGAAATGACAGAAATCGGGCAGGCAACATGGCCATGTGGGTCATTCCCATTAGGGGTATTATCACCTGATCTAGAGAAATTTCATTTTCTTCTTATTCCATTCGTTGCTGTATGCTTTCGGTAACGGTTGCTGATCACAACCGTTGGTGATAATATGCTCGGTACACTCAAGTTAAATGAGTGACCAGCCATGTATGGGCCGGTTGCAAGACGTTCTTGTTGAACCCAGTGTATTCCCCTCTAGAGATACACTATTGGAAGGTGATTCCATACTTTGTCATGTTGGAAATCCAATCTCCAATAAGCGCCCTACGGTTTTTGATTAAATATTATATATGGAGCGTGAGATGCAAGCGTTCCGCTAGATTTCTATTTATTTGATTTAGACACTATTGTAATATCATTGGATTTGATATCAAAAATATTTTTTTATCGTAAGATAAAAACCATCCGTGTTTATGTGTGGATCGGTCTTATGATTACCATTTCTTTCAAAAGGATTTTTTAAAGTTAAAAAAATGGTTGGAGTTTACTCACACCAGTCCCATGACTGACCCAGAGTTTATCTTGTCTGTTTTCCCTAAACTCTTGGTTGCCCAAATTTGTATGGGCAGTCAAGTAGTCGGGATTTTACAGATTCACTTGGAGGAGCTTAAAGCAGGAGGCTTCAACTATTAGCTATAGACTATCACATTTTCCACTGTGTACTATGTTGTATCTAGAAACAGGCATTATAATTGTTCCAGGAATAACCGTTGTGCTTTGTTGATGGTATGCATATACAGTTATTGATTTGTATTTCAAAGTTTATGTTATATAATATATTTTATTCGTTCCGCTGTGAGATTTGTGATCTTCACTTTTCTTCTATTCTAAGTTTTCTTTCTTTCTATTTCTCATCCTCTAACTTCTTTCTTCTAATGATTCGTATTTCTGTGTAATTTGGGTTGGACGTGTGGTGTTATTAGTCGACTCAAAGGGTACAGAAATTCGGACCATTACATTTGGTATCAGAGCTGAAGGTTGAGCAGTAAACTTAGCTCTGTGGCGTGACTCAATAGAGATGGGGTTAGTAATACCCTAGATTGAGTTTGAGTATATAAATATGAGAGAGCATACTTGTAGATTTGATATAAAATTGTTTTACATTGTGTTGACTGGTTTGTTGAGCGATTTATGGATTCTGGTCGATACAAGATGTACAACTGTATCGATAGGTGTTTCTAAACTCTCGTATAAAACAATTTGACATAGTATTGTTTTAAAAATGGGTAAATGAAATAATTTTTCCTAAAACATTATTTTGACATAAAATGATAATTTCTAAATTATTATAGTATTTGGATGTATTGACTGTTATTATAATTGAATGAATTATAAAATATTTCAATGGTTATATAAAACCAAACTGAATTTGTATAAGAATGGAATATACAAATCATCTCGATTACAGTTGGATTCAAGCTAGAATTTTGAATTTAGATCCCGGATATTTGGTAAATAAAAGTAATATTGCATTAGTTGAAGGTACTTTTGAATAAGAATGGTTTTAAATGGGTTTTAAAAGTGATTAAGCATTGAAATCGCTTTAGTGGTGAGAAAATAATTCTAATAACGGGTCGCGACATTATCGGTACTCATTTTCAAGTTTTTGAGTAACAGATTGCTACAATAATAATTCGTTGACGGAAAATTTTGTTTGATAAGAACAAGTTATTCTAAAAGGTTCAAATGATTTGAATTTGCAGATGATTATAAATATATGTATATAATTATATGATTCCAAACCGATTTGGAAATAAAAGTCGGGAATTTGAATTCTGAATTTAAAATTTAACTTGTATAAGTTGAATAGATTAAAATGGTAAAAATGTATCAAATGAATTGAAATTTAAATTAAGTTAAGTTAAATAAAATTGGATTGAAATAGAAATAATTCTGAATGTGATTGAATAAAGAGAAATGTGGAGATTCGAATTATTAATATGAATTCGACTTATGAATAAGCAAGTTGAATATATATTGGATGTTGTTAATTGGAATTGAATTGGATTGGATTCAAGTATAATAATAAGTGGATTGACTTAAATGGAAACCAGATTTGAATTGATGAAATGGAAGTAAACTAATCAGAAGTTGATTAGAGTGTTAAAAACAGGAAGTTAGATTGATTTGAAACCAACTGGAAATGCATATATGTATGCTGAGCAGATATTGAGTGGAAGAAAATGCAAGAGATAGAATTATGCCCAACAAAAGGCACATGTTTACAATATTACTTGGGTTTGATGATTTTATGAGCCTATGGGGCAAGCCGCTTGGCCTTTTGCTTTTCTTTTGGATTGGAGAAGGCCTAGAAAGACGAGTTGTTGTTGTTGTACCGATTAAGCCGTGCAAAGGAGATGCTAGCAAAAAATTTCGAAAATTTAAAGAGTTATAAAATTATCAAGAGATTTTTGATAATTTAAAATCCAGTGTTAATTGTAATTGAAATAATAAATCCAGAATTGGTTAGTAAAACTTCAAGTGGAAAATTGATAAATGGATTTAAAATCAATTGGAATGGGTTTGGATATGTAGAAGAGCATATGGATT
This sequence comes from Allium sativum, assembly GCA_030737875.1. NCBI lineage: Eukaryota > Viridiplantae > Streptophyta > Magnoliopsida > Asparagales > Amaryllidaceae > Allium > Allium sativum. The sequence goes on from CM060918.1 coordinate 549,629,606, forward strand.
GAAGATAAGAAAGTGATGATGGATTGCCTGAAACTGGTGGACAAATCATTTGGAAAGAATTATGAATGGTCGAGTATTGTTATGAGAATTCGAAGGTCGGGTAAGAACTGGGTTATGGAAATATGAAGTATAATATTTCAACCAAGTAGGTTGTGAGGAGTTAGAATTATAACATTTTTACTGCTTAGCAATTTCGAGGACGAAATTATTTTAAGGGGAAAGGAATGTAACGACCCGGATTTTTAGCCTGTTAATTAAAAATGTTGTATTTGAATTATAAAAGGGATTTTATAATGAATTTATTATTACTAATTTTAATTGTTTTGAAATTAATTAATCTTTTATCGGTTTATGCTAAGCTTTAAAAATAGAGAATTTACAAACGATCTTGGAATTCGACGAAAACAGTTCCACTGTGTTCGGAATATTAACTTATTATACGGTTTCAAATTTTGTTTTGGTTGAATGTGCTATGTGCTCGTATAAGCCATAAATGTAAGGCGTTAATTATAGTCTGTTGGTTTTAATGGGAAATATGCGGTAGTACATGAATCCATATGGAGGGACGTGATACATACATAGGTGCTCACCCACCATATAAATTTGTGCCTTATAATCTATAAACCATATGGAGTGTTCTGATTTATGTTTAATTTTTTTTACATCAACTATTATATGTACGGCTAAACATTTTCAGTTGTATAAAATTTCAAACCAAATCCCATTCCGATCTCATCCTAACTATACATTATATTACGTACTGTTTCCAAAAGATTTGGCTGAAACAAATCTGGCCAATTGCTTTTCAAAATCTTGACTGCATTCTGAAGGGTCAACATTGTCGAATAAGAAAAAAATGTTAGCACATGGGAACCTGACCTTGATCAATTTGACATGTTATTGTGCTAATGTAACAACCCGGAAAATGCGAGCTAGTTTAAAATTTTTATTTTGACAATTTTAGCGAATTTTGAATATTTAAAATGAATTATTTTAAATAATATCATCAAGAAATTTATTTTGAATAGAATCGAATGTATATATTTATATAGATCGTCGTTAGAATATAAATAATTATTTATAAATAGAATTGAAAATGGCGCGGTAGTTCGATAATTTGATTTCAAATTTCAATTGAACATACCGGGTGCAAAATAAACCGGATTTTAGTGAAACCAAAAATATTAGGATCTATTTGAGGATATCTTTCCAACAAATCCGAAAAATCGAAATTTCATAGCGGGAATCAAAAGATATGTCCAGTTGAAAAGTCTGAATAGTCGTTATGGAATTCAGGCCCTTAAAAATGGAAATTTTGCAAATGACCTCGGATTTCGACGAAACCACTTTTGTTGGATCAGGGATGTCAAATTATTGCTAGATTCCAAATTTCATAATTTTTCGAATCAATATGTGAGCGTGGCAAAGGAAAACGTGTTTGACCAGTTTTAGTTGATTTCAATCGACTGGAAATGACCATTTTTCCAGCGGTCTCAGAATTTGACGGAACTAGTTTTGTTAGGACCGTATCGTCAATACAAAGCTTGAAAATATTTTTCTGAGATTTATAGAGTTAGCATGTGGCCCCAGTAAATTGAAATGCGCGTTCAAATTCAATATATAGAGTTATATTTTGAATTTGGCGAAAACTGATCGAAACAGTCGAATCATCTTGCGATACATATCCCATTGTGTTCGGAATGGGGGTAATTAGCTAGGGACGACAGTCGGAGGTTTCGATTCCGAGGTCGAAATAAAAAGTTGCTTTTTAAAATTAAAATAATAATGTTATATAATATATAAATTAGGTGGCCCTCCCCTTATCTCTCTCCTCTTCCCCCGTTAGTTCAGAATGAAATTGGAAAGGAAAAAAAAACGAAACCTCATCGCCTCGCCGCCGCTAGGGGTGATGCTGCCCCTCCCGCCGCCAGCGCAAGGCGCACCCCCCCTCCATTTCCTATCTCCCCCTCACTTCCCTCGCCCCTGCCTCTCTCTCCTCTCGTTCTCTGCGACTGCAAGCCCTAGACCCCCCTCCAAACCCACCGGAGCAGCCCCTCGCCGTCGAGCCCCACGCCTACGACCCCAAGTCTCCTCCTCCTTCCCCATTCTCGCTCCATTAACCCCAAACAGCAGCCCTAGCCCAAAGCGCCAACGCCCAATCACACCAAACCCTCCTGAAACCACTTCGTGCCACAAACCGCCGACCATGGACCCTCTTCCCTCTCCGTTCAGCCACGGTGAGTGTTTATGGTTATTTTTACTTTATTTTTATTTAATAAAAACAGGATCTTTACGTAGAAAAGGAATAAAAATAGGACTTTTACTTGTGTAGAGTATTAAAAATATGACCTTTATATAGTAGAAGATATAAAGGTACTATTTTTAAATAAGTAGTGTATTAAAAATAAAATTTCTATATAATAGAGAATATAAAAATATAATCTTTATATTTGAAAAGGCAAAATCTTTATATTTGAAAAGGCGAAATCTTTATATAGAGAATAGCATGATAAAAATATAATCTTTATTATATGAACATCGGTGTAAAAATAGAATTTTTATCTATATAGTAGCGGTGTAAAAATAGAATTTTTATCTATATAGTAGCGGTGTAAAAATAGAATTTTTATCTATATAGTAGCGAAAATAGAATTTTTATCTATATAGTAGCGGTGTAAAAATAGAATTTTTATCTATATAGTAGCGGTGTAAAAATAGAATTTTTATGTAATAACCCGGAAAATAGGAGCCAATTTAAAATTTTTAAATTGATTATTTCAAAGCAATTCGAACCATTGAAATAGGATATTTCAATAAATTAGTGAATTAGAAATAGTAAGTCAGTTTGAAAATTTGAATTCGAACTTTGACTGACTATGCAGGGTGGAAAAATTGATATTTTGCATATGGCCTCGGAATTCGACGAAACCACTTTTGTCGGGTCCGGGATGTCAAACTATTGCTAGGTTTCAAATTTCATAATTTTTCGAATCAATATGTGAGCGTGGCAAAAGAAAACGCGTTTGACCAGTTTCTGTTGAATTTAATCGACTGGAAATTGGCCATTTTTCAAACGGTCTTAGAATTCGACGAAACTAGTTTTGTTAGGACCGTATCGTCAATACGAAACTAGAAAATATTTTTCTGAAATTTTTCTAGTTAGTATGTAACCCCGGTAATTTGAAATGTACGTTTAAAATTCAATATAAGGATTTAAATGTAAATTTCAACGGAAACTGATTGTAACGATCAAACCAGCTTACGATACATATCCCATTGTGTTCGGAATGGGGGTAAAACGCTATGGACGACAGGCGGTGGGCCTCGTTTTGAGGTCGTATGTAAAAGTCAACCCTTGTGCAAAATTAAATAATTAAATAATGAAATAAAATAATAAAAAAAAATTAAACTCCCTCCTTTTCTTCTTCACTGCCCCCCCCCCCCCCGATCATTTACCAGAAAACAAATAAAAAAAAAACCTAAAACCTAAATCGCGCCGCCCTCCAGACTTCGAAGCCGCCGACGAGGACTTCGCCGAACCCCACCGCACGACCTCCTCCCTCCAGGCGACGCAACCCTCGACAAATCGAAGCAGCCCCCACCAGTCGAAGCCTCGAAGCCGCGACACCTCCGAACACCACGCCGCCGACGCCCTCGTCTTCCCTCCTCCCCTTCGCAAGCTGTCGGTGAGCCATTTTACTTTATATTTATTTTTATTTTTGTTTTATAATTTTTGATTTAAAAAACGATTTAAAAACTAATTACTGTATTTTTTTTTAGATTTAAAAAACTGTATTTTTAATAGATTTATAAAACTGATTTCTTTTAGTTTTATAAACTGAATTTTTAAATGATTTAAAAAGAAATAAAAACAAAATTTTTAAAGAATTTTTAAAAACAGAATTTTTGAAAGAATTATAAACTGATTTTTATAAATTTTTAAAACAGATTTTTATGAATTTTCAAAACAGAATTTTTGAAAGAAATAAAAACAGAATTTTTTAAAAGAAATAAAAACTGATTTGTTAAAGTTTTAAAACTGATTTGATAAAGTTTAAAAACTGATTTAAAAAGAAATAAAAACTGAGTTTATTTTAAAGGTTTGAAATAGAAAAAAAAAAGGTTTTAAACTTTGAAATAGAAAAATATAAACTTTGAAATAGAAAAAAAGTTTAATCTTTTAGTAGAAAAAGATTTGAACTTGCAAAAATAAAGATCATATTTTTAAAAAGAGAAAAGTCGGAATTTTTGTTAAGTAGAAGAAGTAAGATATGATTCTCATATTTTTAAAGTAATAAAAATATAATTTTTACATCAAGAGAATATTAAAAATATAATCTTTGTTTTTAAAATATAATCTTTATATATTGATTAACATCGTAAAAATTCGATTTTTACTTATATAGAGAATACGGGCAACGAAAGCGACAAGAAGACGAAATAGACGAAGATTTCCATAAAGGAAGAGTTGTGTTATTGGATAGCTACTGGTGAGAAATTCTCGCTCTTCAATTTCTTTTTATATATCTATATATGTGTGGAAAATAAAAGTGAATTGCTATATATAAATATATATATATATATATATATATATATATATACGCCCCCTCGTCCACAAACCATGGACGATATTTATTGGTTGAAATTGTTGTGAAAATTGGTTGACGGCAAATTGTTGTTTGGGATTGTTTGTGGTTGGTATTGAATTGATTGAGGTTGAAAAATACCCGTTTGTGATTGGAAAATTATTGGTTGAAACCACATAGGATTAGTTTGTGGTAATGAAATAAATATAAACATGCCGCCTGCGTGCGAATTAGATGCATGATCCCCATTGTCAAAAACCGCGAGGTTTTAAGGTAGAGCGAGGAGCCGTACTAGGGACGGTGCCGGTTTAACTACCCTGCCGTTATGCTGTCGAAATTTTGAATAATCTTTGTGTGTTAGAATTATTTTTATATGTTGAAATTATTTGCATGCATAGAAATTAAAGCCATATATTGAAACTATGTCCATGTGTGGAAATATTCATGTGTTGAAAAGTGTTGTGTGAAAATAAAATTCATTTGTGAATGAATGAAGTGTATAAACAATAAAAATCACATTTATATATATATATATGAAGTATGAAAAATATTCGCTTTATATAAATAGTTTCAACAATCAAAATTTCATCTTTTCAATAAGAACAACATAAATAAATTGTCCATGTGTGGAAATGCTCATTTGTTGAGAAATGTGTGTAGTGGAAAAGATTCATGTGTTGAATAAAAAGATTGAACGATAAAAATTACATTTTTATTGAAACTATGAAGTGTTGAAACCATACGTTGGTTGAATAAATATTTTAAATGATAAAAATATCATTTTATCATATGTGTGATATGCTAAAGATATGCAGACGATGAAATAAATATTTGTGACAGAAATATTATTTTTAACATGCATAGGAACTAAATAAAATAGTCATGTGTTGAAATCTACTTTAGTTCGCCAAAATTATCATCTTTGAAATGTGAAGTGTTAAAAATATCCACTTGTTCAAATAAACGTGCATGAGTTGAAATATACATTAACTAGCTAATGATATGATTTTAGCCTATGCATGCGATATTAGAATGAATGGTATTTTTAGACCAAAGCAAGTCAAATATGAAGTTGAATCGAAAATGATAAATATTAGAAATTGTATATATGTGCATGCATATCTGTTGAACAGGTTATAGCAAAGGGGCTAGAGAAGAGGAATAAAATTTTGTGCCCGACAAATAGGTACACATTTACTGATTTGTTTGGGTGATGATTTTATGAGCCTATTGGCTTTTTCTTTTTCTTTTTGAGATTAGAAGGACCGGGAACGCTATTTGCGATTTCCCGATGCCCCCGGTACAGGGGAGGTTATGGCGAAATTTTCCAAAATTTTAGGGAGATAGAAAAATATTTGAAGTGAAAACGATATAGGAATTATTGAATGGACTATATTTATATAAATATATAAATATAAATATAATTAAAACGAAACGTGGCCGTGCAGTTCATATTTTGAAACCGTGATTTCAAATGACTAGTGCGGAAGGTCCGACCATTGGATTTTCCCGAAACCTCAACTGTTGGGTTCGCCTTGGAAATATCTTTCCAACGGCACCAACTTTGTGAAGATCCGACGGTTGGATTGTCTGGAATGTTTAAAACAAAATTAAGGAAAAACAGCGCCAGAAACGATTATATTTATATATATATATATAAATATAATTAAATTAAATCGAATAACGACGCTGCAGTTCGAAAATTGAAATCGTAACTTCAAATGGTTAGTGTGGAAGATCCGACCGTCAGATTTTCCTAAAACTGGAACCGTTGGGTTCATTTTGAAAAGACCTTCCTAATGATGTAAAATTTGTGAAGATCCAACGGTTAGATTTTCCTATATGTGTAAAACAAAATTAGTGGAAAGCAGCGCCAGTGCGTCGATACGACCTGAAACGTCGTTTAATTAATTATGGCCGTTTTAAATTAAATTAAAATGGCGATATATCGTTATTAAGTGCTATAGACGATATAGAGTGAAAATAAACCAATTTTGTTGTGTTTGCTTGATATGTGATGGTTGAATATATTTGACGTGAAAATTATAACTAAACAACTGAAATGTGAATATTGAATAGTTCAACCCTGTGATTAATTGGTTTGAAAATCTAAATATACGTGGGTTATTTGAAAAGGCCGAGTTTATCTCATTTCAAATAATCGATCGACGTTGAGAAGTCGAAGAGTCGAAGACGACTGAAGACCGACGATCTCCACGTTGGATGGATGGGCGCTACTGATGCTCGTGATTGGAGTAGCTACCATGAAGGAATTGAAGTAGTAACCGTCCAAACATAGTGTTGATTGCACGGATATGCGAGGAATTGGTGCCTCCGGTTTCGTTCAGACCCAGAACGGACTTGTAAATGGACTGTGTGTCTGACATTGGATTTTGTTCTGTGTTGATTGATCTCTGTTAAATATATATCTGTTTGGCGGCAGAGAATTTATTCTCTTGCTTAACGCCCTTCTCTGAGACGTACGAGCTTAGAGGTTATGTATTGACAGAAATCAGTCGCATGGAGTGGATTGCCTGTGTGGCACGCCTAAGTGGCATATGATCAAGGCTTCTGTTGCAAAGCAAAGTCTTGTGGTTGATGATCAAAGCATGGTCTGTGTGACTAGCTTTGTGTATAACGTGAATTCGCGAGCCTCACACCTCGGTATGAGTCAAAAACGGGAGAGTGACTGCAGGGAGAGCACGACGTTTCTTTCTAGCTAAGGTGGTGTCAGTGACCTACCAGCCCTGACATTATATATACTTTTCACCTGTGTGGTTGTTGGAATGCGAGGCGCCTCGATATAGGTCTGTAAGGACCGGGAAACGTGTGTTCAGGAATAATTAATCCTCAAAAGTAAGAGAGGACCGGCCCTGAAGATCCAAGGATCATAGTGGGGTCCTGGGACATTTGCTAGAGTGTCTCGAATCGGAGAGGAGCTTGCCCCTTGCCTCGACTCATGAAGGAATCCAATTTCCAATACGAAATATGCGGACGTGATTGTATTACTAGTATGGCGACATAGTAGATGGTAGCTATGCCGCCTAGGATTGATATTTATGATTGAATTTGCTTTTGAAACATATATGCACTAGTAATAATATCAAACACTTTTGTTTATTCGTATGAAGCATCTTTGGCCATTATAAGGTAAAAACTCTATCCTCCGGCTTGTGTTGCATTGTGTGATGGGACCTGAGTCTTATAATGGCCTCATTTTAGAAAAAGCATTGCGTTGATTTAATCATTTACTTTACTTCATGCACTAGCACTCATTGGAGTAAACCCGTTCCGCGAAAGTGGTGTGGTCCTTTGATTTGCCTTATTATTGTTGTTAATAAGTTGAATAGATTTCTCATACCAGTCCCATGACTGACTCGTAGTTTGTTTCACCTTGCAAACTCGGGTGCCCTTATTTTCACACGGGCAGCCTAGTTACAGGTTTCTGACGCACCTTTTGGCTCATGGCGAGGCTCAACTACACCGTGCTGACTTGGATTTTCTCTGCCATTATTGTATCTATATTATGATTCCGCCACTGGCGATGTAGACTGGTATTCCTTTTGTGTACTCTTTATGTATGATTCCGCCTCAGGCGATGGTGACTGATTATGTATCATTATGTACTAAGTTGTATCCTGTACTGTGCTTCTCTGATGTGATGTTATCTATATGATTCCGCTGTCATATGTGTGTAAATTATTCTAATTTCTGTTTATGCTATTATCTGTGATCTGTTAATGATGATTAATGTGTTATATTCCAATGATTATCCTTAACACCGTGTCATGGGGTTTTGGGATCGTCACATTTTATCTATATAGTAGTGGTGTAAAAATAGAATTTTTATCTATATAGTAGCTAGGTAAAAGTAGAATTTTTATCTATATAGTAGTGGTGTAAAAATAGAATTTTTATCTATATAGTAGCGATGTAAAAATAGAATTTTTATCCATATGGAGTGATTATAAAAATATGATTTTTATATACATAGCAACAATATAAAAATGTGTTTTTTTATATATGTAGTGGCTACGGGCAACGAAAGTGACAAAAGGCGAGAACGACAAAGATTTCTACATAGGAAGAGTCGTGGTATTGGATTAGCTAGTCGGTGAGAACTTCTCACTCTAAATTTCTTTTTCTAGTTATATATATACTAGGATGCAGATGGTGCTTAGCAGCACCTGACACCAGTCGTCCACAGACCATGGACGACTTGTTTGTTTGATTGATGTGTTGTGAAAATTGATTGTGTTGTGGATTGATTGAATAATAAAATATTCTTGTGTTGAAAGGAAATAAAATATTTATATAGTTAAAAATATTTTATCGTTAAAAATATAAAATTTTTAACGTGAATGTGAATAAATAATATTCAGTGTCTGTTGATTTGAAACCCCACACGGGTGTTGGGATGATATTTGGGTACACTAATCCCAATTATTTAATTGTGTGTCGATCGATTGGTCGACAGACTGTGTAAGCGTTGATTATTTATATTTGATGCTTATGCAGTTGTGTGATGCACTTTGGATGATGGTTGATTGTTTATCGTTGCTATTATATACATGTGTTGTATGGAACCAATATAATTAATGTTATATGGTGATTGATTAGGCCTCATTCCAATCGGGAAAATAATGAATATTATAAAAGAAAATTCATGAATAGTCATGTGTTGACGATGTGCATGTGTTGAAACTATTTATGTGTTGAGTGAAATATTTTAAATAATAAAGTTTACATCTTTATCATATTTACAATTAGAAGCTACTTCACGGTGGAGTCTGATTAAAAATCAAACGATAGATACCATAATTTTATAAAATATTTTACATAACAAAAATAGTTGTGTGTTGACAGTACTCATGTGTTGAAATTAGTCATGTGTTGAAAGAAATATAGATTCATGTGTTGAATAAAATATATATTCATTTGTTGAATAAAATAACGAATTTATTGAAATATATATATATATATATATATATATATATATATAAAGTCGTGTTGATTAGAGTTGCGCTATTTTGACGTGAACGGTATTTATGTCGATTATATTCGTTTTTCTAATGAATATAGAAAAGATAGTGATTTCAAAATATAACGTTTTGAAAATATTATCATTTATATAGTAATGATACGAAATATTCAATTTTGATTTGAAATTGAATATAGAGTTGAAATGGTTTTGAAAACGAATTTAAAATGATTTATAAAATACGTTTTAAAAAGGAAATCGACGAAATATATATAATTTATATATTATATACATATAATGGCCTGAATAGAACGCGCTGCGCCGAGGCAGTTCGTGAATTTCGACCATTGACTTCGAATCGATATTACGGGAGATCCGACCGTCGGATTCTCCTAAAACCGGAACCGTTGGGTTCGTATCGAAAAGAGCTTTCCAACGAATATTAGAAATTTGAAATCTAACGGTTGGATTTGGAATTATATCCAAAACAAATTTGGAAAAGGTCGCTGTAAGTGCAGTTCGATGGCCGTTGATGGAAATCGACAGTACGGGCCTTGATAAAATTATTAAAAATATTAATAATTTGTGTAAAATCATAATATATGAATTGGAAAGAGATGGGATGAAAATTTCCACATTTGAAAAGATAAAAATATATTTTTATCGAAATGAACTAGTTTTAAACCAGAATTAAAATCAATTTATTTTTGAAATAAATAAATTGAATTTGAAAGTGATTTTAAAAATAATCAATATTCCCAATATGTGAATTGGACTGGAGTTGAATCGAAATTATCTTCGGAATATTTCGATGTTGGATTTTGTGACTATACAGATATTGTTATGGTAATTTGAAAGATATATTTTATATCGTTATTTCCAATACGATATTTGTTGGTCCTAGGATTTGATATTGAATATAAGCCGGTATATTTTCTATTCAGAGCCTTGTATGTAATATCAAATGTGATTTGGGTTTGTCGTGAATGGTGTCTTCATTAACACTGTTCTTAAGCCCAATAGGGAAAAAGATTAAATCTTTCTATTTAGATTTAATGAAGTGTATCAATTAAATAATATTTAATTGAAATTGAAATTGAAATTGAATTGGTTTTTGGGTTTATCGTGAGCGGTGTTTTGAACAACACATGTTCTTTAACCCGATTAACAATAGAGTGTGATTTTGGGTTTATCGTGAATCGTGTTTTAGAAGACATTGGTTCTTTAACCAAGTTAAAGGTAGGATATTGATTTTTGAAAAGATTAAAACTAAGTAGAGTTTTAATGAATCTTTAATTAGATTAAAATGTGAATTGATAATTTAAATTATCAAATCTGAAAGGTGATCGAGAATGGAGTACCACCAGTTTTGCTCCAAAGCGATAGTTAAATCTTTAATTAGATTTAAACGTGAAATGGTAATTAATTTTACAGATAACACCGTGGTGTTAGGTATGGAGTATTACCAGTTTTGCTCCAGGGGATATATATAGGTTGGGATTGGGAAATAAAATAAATAATTACTTCGGTGTGGCTCGCTAATCCCGACTAGTTTGAAATGATATCCAAAGGAAGATTAAAGAATAAATTAGAAGAATTTATCTTGGATAAAATTAATGGGAACCTTTCCTTAAGAATGTGATTTTGTGAAAAAAAGAACATTCTAAATTGGAATGAGGCATTTGTTGTGTTTGTGTAACATTTGTTTATCATATACATGGGTTATTCAGAAAGGCCGGGTTTATACCCATTCTGAATAACCGATTCGACGAGATGTCGAAGATGAAGACGATGGTTGAAGACCGGAAGTCTTCACATCGTTTGGGTGATTACTGATGATCATGATTGGGCTGTACACCCAAGATGAGGGAAACAGTTGGTGATCGTCTAGACGTACTTGGAGATGGATGGATATGCGAGGAAAGTGCCTCCGGTTTCGTTTAGACCCAGAACGAACTTGTAAATGGATTGTGTGTCTGACATTGGATTTTATTCTGTGTTGATTGATCTCTATTAAATATATATCTGTTTGGCGGCAGAGAATTTATTCACTTGCTTAACGCCCTTCTCTGAGACGTACGAGCTCAGAGGTTGTATATCGATGGACATCAGTCGCACGGAGTGAATTGCCAGTGTGGCACGCGTAAGTGGCAATTGATCAAGGCTTCTGTTAAAAAGCAAAGTCTTGTGGTTGATAATCAAAGCACGGCCTGTGTGGCGTAGCTTTGTGTATAGCGTGAATTCGCGAGCCTCACACCTCGGTATGAGTCAAAAACGGGATAGTGACTGCAGGGAGAGCACGACGTTTCTTTCTATCTAGGGTGGTGTCAGTGACCTACCAACCCTGACATTTATATACTTTTCACCTGTGTGGTTATTGGATACGAGGCGCCTCGGATATAGTTCTGTAAGGACAGGGAAACGTGTGTTCAGGAATAATTAATCCTCAAAAGTAAGAGAGGTCCAACCCTGAAGATCCAAGGATCATAGTGGGGTCCTGAGACATTTGCCAGAGTGTCTCGAATCGGAGAGGAGCTTGCCCCTTGCCTCGGCTCATGATGGAAATTCAATTTCCAGTACGTGATATTGCGGTTTTATTTGTAGAACCTAGTATGGCGACATAGTGGTATGGGTCATTAATGCCGCCTATGATTGATATTTATGATGTGAAATTGTTTTGACACTATACACTTATAGTAATATCAAAATAATGTGTTTTAAATGTATCATGCATGCTTTGGCTATTATAAGGTAAAAACCCTATCCTCCGGCTTGCGTTGCATTGTGTGATAAGACCTGGGTCTTATAATAGCTTCATTTTTCTTTATTTAGCATTGCGCTGTTTTTTTATGCACTGGTATTCTTGGGAGGAAACCCGTTCCGTGTTATACGGCGTGGTCCCTTGATTTACCGAACTTTAAAATAAAGATTAATAACTATTTTAGTTCTCACACCAGTCACATGACTGACCTGGAGTTTATTGTTTTAACCTAAACTCTGGGTGCCCTTATTTTCGACACGGGCAGCTAGTAGTTTTGGTTTTAAAATTTATATTCACAGGGTCCCGATTTACAGCTGGAACGATGCTCGGAAAGCTCTGTATCCGTGTATTACTTTCAGTGGTGTTTTATATTGTTTTCCGCCGCTATGTATTTAAATGTAATTTAAATCTCTGATATTTGTTGAATGTAATTTATTCATTTATACTCTGTATATTCTTGTATCTGATGGAATTGTTGTAATAACAATAAAATGTTCTTCCGTCTGCGTTCTATTTTGCCTTGTCCTCAATTCTATCTGTGCTTTCCTTCACGGGGAAGTTCGGGTCGTCTCATAAGTCAAATACTTCGGCTACATAGAAAAGAAGAATTTTCCAAATCCTTAAGCATTCCTATCAAAAAGAAAATCTCTATGCAATCAAATCACAGCTGGCAAATGTATAAGGTAAGATTTGTTTGTACAACGCCATTACTTTAGGCTGCCGGCATATCCATATAAAGTGTGTGTGTGTATAATGAAGCTTCTCTCGAAATCCATCATGTTCCTTCCCTTGAAAGCCACTATATTTCTTTCCTGTTAAGCCACCCTAAATCTTCTCAGCGAATTCAATTCGTTTTTGTTATATATTCCCAACTCTCCTTCTTTTGTTCATTTTGCAAGCCGATCCTTTCTTTATCGTTCCTTCGGAGATCACGAAACCCTTCTAAATCCAGTTAAAAATCCTATTTAATCCCTGAACCCCAAAATATATCCCTCCCGTTTTGATTCCCACCTGCAAATTCATTCAATTTCCAGTAAACTGAAAATCCATGGTTATTAGAATTAAAATAAAAAAACAATCAGTAAATGAAAAATATTTAAGCCGGATTCGTTGTAATCCTTGAATCTGGGGCTTCGATCTCATACAGAGTTTGTCGAGTGCGATTTGTCTTTGCTTGGAACCAGATTTCGAGCAGTGAAGTTTAGGGCTTCGAGATTTCGAACTGCCGAAGCAGGGAATCGAGTTTTTAAGGTCGTTTTTGGGTTTGTGGGGTTAAAGTGATTTGTTAGTGACTGGATGTTATCTACGTGATGATGTTTTTGTTAAAGGTGAAGGTCTTGATGCGAGGTTGTTGTGGCGGTGTCAGTTTGGCAACCGGTGGTGGAATGAGGAAGGAAAGAGGGTGATTTCTATGATGCATGAAACAATGGAATTAATCAGGTACTAATACATGATTTAAAGGGATTTATTATTTCTAATGGTAATTAAAAGTGTTGGCTGGTCATGTTGGTTTGACTGTAGTTGAGTGGTGAAGGAAGAATGGGTTTATGGGGTCAGCCATGGTGATAGTATGCTGGTGGTACGGGCGGAACCTGCATATTGGAGGAGAGGTTGTTTAAACCGTGACCATTGAATTGATGTGGGGTAGGCTATGTTCTGTAAGGATGGATGTTAGTATAGTAAGTATGTTTGTCGAGAACTTTGTACTGAGTGGGTGATTTTGGAAGTGAAGGAGGGAATTCCATTGTAAAGTTGTAAGAAGGGAGATGACAACAGTTGCAAGCTCAAAGATGAAGTTGAGGGAATCAAGATTTTGAATATAGGGAAAAGCAGAGTTTGATTTTGTTTTAGGGGTCAAAGTAGATCTGTTATGAAGAAAAAAATAAAATAAAGGGCAGCACGCTGGTTTGGTTTGATGACACAACGTTAAGCTGCTTAGTGGATGGCACAAATGGTTTGATCTTTCAAAAGGGGAGTGTAAGGACCCATAACTTCCCTATGAAGGAAAGAACGGATTGCTTTGAGGACAACACACGTCGGAACACAAACAGAAGAACATTTCATTGCTTATTACAACAATTCCATCAGAATACAATAATACACAGAGTATGAATAAATATTACACATTTGATAAATATCAGAGATTTAAATTACATTTAAATACATAGCAGTGGAAAAATAATACAAAACAGAACTGAAAGAAATACGCAGATACAGAGCTTTCCGAATATCACTTCAGCTATAAACCAGGATCCTATGAATATAAATCTGCAAAATCCAACTATTAGCTGCCCGTGCGGAAAATAAGGGCACCCAGAGTTTAGGTTAAAACAATAAACTCCAGGTCAGTCATGTGATTGGTGTGAGAACTAAAACAGTTATTAGTCTTTATTTTTAAAGTTCGGTAAATCAAGGGACCACGCCATATAACACGGAACGGGTTTCCTCCCAAGAATACCAGTGCATAAAACAAACAGCGCAATGCTAAATAAAGAAAAATGAAGCTATTATAAGACCAAGGTCCCATCACACAATGCAACGCAAGCAGGAGGATAGGGTTTTACCTTATTATAGCCAAATAATGCTTGATATGTTTAAAAACTGATTATTTTGATATTACTATAAGTGTATAGTGTCAAAACAATTTCAATCATAAGTATCAATCATAGACGACATAGCTACCATATACTATGTCGCCATACTAGGTTCTACAAATAAAACTGAATTATCACGTATTGGAAATTGTATTCCATCATGAGTCGAGGCAAGGGGCAAGCTCCTCTCCGTTCGAGACACTCTAGCAAATGTCTCAGGACCACACACAGTGATCCTTGGAATCGGTTGGGCCGGTCCTCTCTTACTTTTGAGGATTAGTTATTCCTGAACACACGTTTCCCGGTCCTATCAGACCTTTATCCGAGGTGCCTCGCATTCCAACAACCACATAGGTAAAAAGTATATAAATGTCAGGGCTGGTAGGTCACTGACATCACCCATAGCTAGAAAGAAACATCGTGTTCTCCCAACGGTCCTTATCCCGTTTTTGACTCATACCGAGGTGTGAGGCTCGCAAATTAACGCTATACACAAAGCTATGCCACACAGGCCGTGTTTTGATCATCCACCACAAGACTTTGCTTTTCAACAGAAGCCTTGATCATTTTCCACTTAGGCATGCCACACAGGCAATTCATGCCATGTGATTGATATCCATCAATATATAACCTCTGAGCTCATACGTCTCGGAGAAGGGCGTTAAGCAAGAGAATAAATTCTCCTCCACCAAACAGATATATATTTAATAGAAATCAGTCACACAGAATAAAATCCAATGTCAGACACACAGTCCATTTACAAGTTCGTTCTGGGTCTGAACGAAACCAGAGGCACTTTCCTCGCATATCCGTCGATCTCCAAGTACGCCTGGACGATCTCCAACCTATTCCCTCATCTTTGGTGTACAGCCCAATCAAGATTGTCAGGAATCATCCAAATGACGTGAAAACCCCCGGTCTTCAACCACCGTCTTCACCTTCGACATATCGTCGAATCGGTTATTCAGAATGGGTATAAACCCGGCCTTTCTGTGTAACCCGCGTATATAATAAACAAATGTTACACAAACACAACATATGCCTCATTCCAATTCTGTATATTCTCTATTCAAATGTTCATATTCTTAGGGAAAGGTTCCCATTAATTTTATCAAAGGTAAATTCTTCCAAATTTATTCTTTAATTTGATATCATTTCAAACCATGTTAAGGTTTTCCAAACTAGTCGGGATTAGCGAACCACATCGAAGTAATCATTTATTTTATTTCCCAATCCCAACCTATTCATCCCATGGAGAAAAACTGGTAATACTCCATATCTAACACCACGGTGTTATCGGCAAATATTAATTACCATTTCACGTTCAAATCTAATTAAAGATTTAACTATCGCTTGGAGCAAAACTGGTGATACTCAGTTCTCGATCACTTTAATCTAATTAAAGATTCATTAAAACTCCACTTAGTTTTAATCTTCCCAAAAATCAATATCCTGTCTTCAACTGTGTTAAAGAACCAATGTCATCTAAAACACGATTCACAATAAACCCAAAATCACATTTCATTGTTAATCGGGTTAAAGAACAGGTGTTATCCAAAACACCGTTCACGATAAACCCAAAAACCCAATTTAAATTCAATTCCAATCAAATACTAAATAACTAGACAACTTCACTAAATTTTAATTAAAAGATTTATTCTTTTCTAAACTGGGTTCAAGAACAGTGTTAATTAAGACACCGTTCACGACGAACCCAAAATCCCATTTGATATTAAATACAAGGCTCTGAATAGAAAATATATTGGTTTATATTCAATATCAAATTCTGAAACCAACAAATATCATATTGGAAATAATGATATAAATATATCTTTCAAATTTCCATAACCATATCTGTATAGGCACGAAATCCAACATCGAAATATTCCGAAGACAATTTCGATTCAAATACATTCCTATTCGTATATTGGAAATTCCTGGTTATTTTAAAACCATTTCAAATCTAGTTCAATACTAGTTCATTTCGATAAAAATATACTTTTATTTTTTCAAATATGAAAATTTTCACCCCAGTTCTTTCTAAATCATTTATTATGATTTTACACAAATTATTGATATTTTTAATAATTTTATCAAGACTCGTACAGTCGATTTTCAATAACGGTCGTCGAACTGCACTTACAGCGACCTTTTCCATATTTGATTTGGACATAATTCCAAATCCAACCATAAGATTTCAAATTTCTAATATTCATTGAAAAACACTTTTCGATACGAACCCAACGGCTCCGGTTTCAGGAGAATCCGACGGTCGGATTTCCCGTAACGTCAATTTGAATTCAATGTTCGAAATTCGCGAACTGCCGCGGCGTGGTGCGTTCTATTCAGGCCATTTAATATATATAATATATATATTATATATATTTCGTCGATTTCAATTCAAAACATATTTTATAATTCGTTTTCAAAACAATTTCAACTTCATATTCAATTTCAAATCAAAATTGAATATTTCATATCATTAATGTATGAATGATAATATTTTCTAAATATTAGATTTTGAAATCACTTCTTTTTCTATATTCATTATAAAAACGAATATAATCGATATAAATATTGTTCGCCT
This sequence comes from Allium sativum, assembly GCA_030737875.1. Classification (NCBI taxonomy): domain Eukaryota; kingdom Viridiplantae; phylum Streptophyta; class Magnoliopsida; order Asparagales; family Amaryllidaceae; genus Allium; species Allium sativum. The sequence goes on from CM060918.1 coordinate 549,647,115, forward strand.
CAAAATGGCGCAAATCTAAACAACACGGCTTTATATATTTCAATAACTTCATTATTCTATTCAACAAATGAATAATTTCTTCAACACATGTATATATATATTTCTTTCAACACATGAGTATTCTCAACACATGAGTGTCGTCAACACATGACTATTTTTGTTATTTAATATATTCTATAAAATTATGATTTCTATCGTTTAATTCTTAATCAGACTCCAACCGTAAATTAGTAAGAGAACGATTCCCTAAATATAAACCCCGAAGGCCGAAACCAACATCAGGTCAATACGCAGGAAACCACTCATCTTAGCTCGTTCCCAGTTAGTTCCTAATTTTATATATGATAAAGATGTAAATTTTATTGTTTAGAGATTTTACTCAACACATGAATATTTTCAACACATGAATATATATTTTATTCAACACATGAATATTTATTCTATTCAACACATGAATATATATTTTATTCAACACACGAATATTTATTCTATTCAACACATGAATCTATATTCTATTCAACACATGAATATTTATTCTATTCAACACATGAATCTATATTTCTTTCAACACATGAATATTTATTCTTTATTCTCCCAATTGGAACGAGGCTCAATCAATTACCATATAATGTTAATTATATGGATTCCATACAACACATGTATATAATAGCAATGATAAATAATCAACCATCATCCAAAGTGCACTACACAACTGTCTGTCAACCTATCGATTGACATACAACTAAACAATCATGATTAGTGTTCGTCAAATATCATCCCAATACATGTGTGGGGTTTCAGTCAACAAACACAGATTTTTATTTGTGCAGTTGGGCGATGTGTAAAATTTATCGTCCCAATCAATATAAGTCAAATCAGTGTACGTAAACAAACGTCCAATTTGTTTATAAATATTTATTTAATTCATATACTCGTTAAAAATTATATTTTTAACTATAAAATATTTTTAACTATATAAATATTTTATTTCATTCCACATCACACAATCAATTTTCACAACAACATACATTTAAACATACAAGCCGTCCATGGTCTGTGGACGACGGGTGTCGTGTGCTGCTAAGCACCTTCTGCATCCTAGTATATAAATTTAAATAGAAAACAAGAATTAAAGTGAGAAATTCTCACCTAGAAGCTAAACCAAACGCCATGACTCTTCATATGTAGAAAATCTTCGTCGTGTTTCTAATGAGATCTATTTCACGCGGCATATGTTAAAAATCATATTTTTAACAACGCTACCTTACAAATAAAAGTCACATTTTCTTTCGGCTATTATATATATATATAAATCATATTTTTATTTAAACGTTATATGGATAAAATTCACATTTTTATTTCATTATATATATAATAAAAATTAGATTTTTATTTCGCTACATATATAAAAATTATATTTTTAACATCAATATATATAATTAAAAATCACTTCTTTTTTTGTTATACATATAAATAAAGATCAAATTTTTAATTACATGAGTAAATAAAACAAAAATAAAAGCTCACTAGCCAAATCGGAGGTGGTAGATGGCGGTGTCGGAGTCGTGGGTGGACGGACAGTTGATGACAGGGCCCACATTGGCCGGAGCATCGATTTCAAAGGGGGTTTGGGCTTTTTTGCGGTGGATTAGGGTTTAGAGGGAGGGAGGAGGGAAAGGGGAGGTCGGAGGCGAGAGGGGGTGCCGGAGGGGGTGTGGCTGCGGCGCCTATAGCTGCGATGGGGACAGGTGGTGACTGGAGGCGTTGTTTGTGGTGTTGTGGGCTCGGGGTTCTCAGCGGGGCAAGGAGGAGAAGGGGAGGGCGGCGTCGGGCATCTGAGGGGCGGCATCAGCTAGGTCGCGGTGGCGGCGGGCCTGGGGAAGGCGGCGATAGTCCTCCGTCATCCGTTGTTTCCCCTTTTTTCTTTTAATTTCGATCTGTAATGTATAACGTGGGGAAGGAGAGAGAAAAGGTTGACTTATATAATATATATTAGTTTTATTAATTTTATAATCCATAAAGTTACTTTTTATTTCGACCTCGAAATCAAGCCCACCGACTGTCGTATATAGCTAAATACCACCATTCCGAACACAATGGGATATGTATTGTAAGCCTGTTCGGCTGTTTCGATCAATTTCCGTCAAAATCAAAATATAAATTTATATATTGAATTTGAACGCACATTTCAATTTACCGGGGCCACATACGAACTCTAAAAATTCCCGAAAAATATTTTCTAGCTTCGTATTGACGATACGGTCCTAACAAAACTAATTTCGTTGAATTCTGAGACTGTTTGAAAAATGCCTATTTTCTGGTCGATCAAAATTGACTAAAACTGTTAAAACACGTTTTACTTCGCCACGCTCACATATTGATTCAGAAAATTACAAATTTTGGAATCTAGCAATAACTTGACATTACGGATCCAAAAAAAGTAGTTTCGTCGAAAACAGAGGTTATTTGCAAAATGTCCATTTTTAAGGGCCAGAATTCCATAGCGACTATTCTGAATTTTCAACTGGGCATAACTTTTTATTCCCACTATGAAATTTCGATTTTTTAGATCCGATGGAAAGATATTCCCAGTTAGATTCTAATATTTTTTGTTTCGCTAAAATCCGGATTATTTTTCATCCTGTACATTCATTTGAAATTTGGAATCGAATTTTCGAACTACCGCGCCATTTCCGATTCCTTTTATATTTAAAATAAAATATTCATATTCTAACGACGATTCAAAAAAATATACGTTCTAATTCTATTCAAAATAAATTTCTCATTGTCATTATTTAAAATAAATCATTTTAAATAATCAAAATTCATCAAAATTGCCAAAATAAAAATTTTAAATTGGCTCAGAATTTCCGGGTTGTTACAGGGAGTTGCAGGCTGTAAGAGATGTTAAATGAAGTGGAGATTTGGTTTTACCATATGTTATTGCACTTGTTGCATTTTCTGGGGAGGAGTGGTGAGTATATAATGGTGACATTTCGATGTAGGGAGCAGAACTGTTTGAAACCATGCCGGAGTGGTTCAAGTATGACTAATTAAATCATTAGTAAAACTGACAAGACCCGAACTTCCTCGGTAAGGAAAGCCCGGATTGTGTTGCGGACAAGACGAATCAGAACACAAACAGGAGAACATTTCATTGTTTATTACAACAATTCCACCAAAATACAAGAATATACAGAGTATGAATAAATATACATTCGACAAATATCAGAGATTACAATAAATTACATAGCAGCGGAAAAACAATACAAAACACAACTGAAAGTAATACACGGATACAGAGCTTTTCGAGCATCGTTCCAGTTGTAAATCAGGATCCTGTGAATATAAATCTGCAAAACCCAAAACTACTAGCTGCCCGTGTGGAAAATAGGGGCACCCAGAGTTTAGGTTAAAAACAATAAACTCCAGGTCAGTGATGTGACTAGTGTGAGAACTAAAACAGTTATAAATCTTTATTTTAAAAGAAAGCAATTCAAGGACCACGCCGTATAACACGGAACGGGTTTCCTCCCAAGAACACTAGTGCATATTACAAAACAGCGCAATGCTTTTTGGAAAAATGAAGCTATTATAAGACCCAGGTCCCATCACACATTGCAACGCAAGCCGGAGGATAGGGTTTTCCCTTATAATAGCCAAACATGCTTGGTACGTTAAAACAAATCATTTGATACTATTATAGGTGTATAGTGTCAAAATATTTTCAGTCATAAATATAGATCATAGACGGCATGGGTACCATATATCATGTCGTCATACTAGGCTCTACAAATAAAACCGCAAGTCACGTATGGGAAATTGGATTCCATCATGAGTCGAGGCAAGGGGCAAGCTCCTCTCCGATTCGAGACATTCTAGCAAATGTCTCAGGACCCCACTATGATCCTTTGGAACCTCCAAGGCCGGTCCTTTCTTACTTTTGAGGATTGGCAATTCCTGAACACACGTTTCCCGGTACTATAGGACCTATATCCGAAGCGCCTCTCATTCCAATAACCACACAGGTGAAAAGTATATAAATGTCAGCGAGTTTAAGCACTGACACCACCACTAGCTAGAAGAAACATCGTGTACTCCTTGGGTCCTTATCCCGTTTTTGACTCATGCCGAGGTGTGAGGCTAGCAAATTAATGTCATACACAAAGCTGCGCCACACAGGCCGTGCTTTGATCATCAACCACAAGACTTTGCTTTTCAACAGAAGCCTTGATCAATTGCCACTTAGGCGTGCCACACAGGCAATTCACTCCATGCGACTGATGTCCATCGGTATACAACCCTTGAGCTCGTACGTCTCGAGAAGGGCGTTAAGCAAGAGAATAAATTCTCCGCCGCCAAACAGATGTATATTTAATAGAGATCAATCATCACAGAATAAAATCCAATGTTAGACACACAGTCCATTTACAAGTTCGTTCTGGGTCTGAACGAAACCGGAGGCACTTTCCTTGCATATCCATCGATCTCCAAGCACGTCTGGACGATCATCAACTGTTTCTCTCCTCTTGGGTGTACAGCCCAATCGAGATCATCAGCAATCACCCAAATGATGTGAAGACTTCCGGTCTTCAACCACCGTCTTCATCTTCGACATATCGTCGAATCGTTTATTCAGAATGGGTATAAACCCGGACTTTCCGAATAACCCGGGTATATAATAAACAAATGTTACACAAACGCACCATACGCCTCATTCCAATTCAGAATATTCTTTTATTCACAAAATCACATTCTTAGGGAAAGGTTCCCATTATGTAATATCCCGTGTTTTTGGCAGGCACATATTTAATTTATTTATTTTTAAATATTGGTTTAGAATAGATTTGAAGTATATATTCTGTTTATAAAACGAAGTTTTAATTTATATATATATAAATATATATATATTCGATATCACTTAACCAAATTTGTAAGTGTTGAATTTGAAAGTTTATCTTAGTCCTATTTTGAAATTATACGTTATTCCATTTTGGTATATTCAATAATATCGATTTATTGCAACTATTTTACAATTTAATTTATTTTGTAACGATATTCTTTGAGATTTAGAATATGAACCAAAAACTAAAACATATAAACCATGACATCACAATGTCTTCTTTTTACTTCTGATTGCTAACAATGAACAATATCCAATTCAATACGAAGGACATAGCCGTAGAAATGAAAACAATGCGCCAGAGCTCTTTGAAATATTCAACTGCGACAAATAAAAATTAGATTTAAACTGCACATAACAAAGTTCAAACGTAGTAGAATTTAGATCAATGAAAACCAAAAATGGTTACTACATGGCAAAGACAAAACACTCAAGTGATTACACTCATTCATATTATGCATCTGATCATGATAATGAAACAAACAAGTATAGTCCTCGCAGCACATTAGTTACTGTAAATAAACTGTAATACAAAATAAAGCAATCAAGTATTGATCCACATAATTGTGATAACAACATATAGAGTACACTTACATACACAAAATCCTGAACAATAAAAACATAAGTCTATTCATCAAATTCAAATTTCAACTATATAAATTGAAAAGACAAATGATCCAGAGAAGAAAAAAAAAGGAAACCACAAAGAAGAAAGAAAAACCATAGAACCTAGTCTATTTTAGGGACGACTTTAGCAGGGTGCACATGGGGAAATCCAACACCATCTGCACTGTTACGCTCAGCCATCACCATTCCCATCAAGTCACCATTTGCCACCACCAAATAAACCTGAGAAGACAGAAGAAAACATAGCTATAAGTAGCTAGAAAGTAGGTTAATGTATAGTTATAGAGTTGAAAGTTTTCAGATAAAAAAAATGAATTCAAATCTGAAAAATTGGAAATGAAACAAACAGAAAATCTCAGCTACGAATCCAGGAGGACTGTTGTCCATAAATCAGATATAGGATCTACTAAAATCCTTTTTGAACAAGACCGAGATCAGAACAAAATATATGTGGAAATAACAATACAAATGGCTTCATAGCCCTACCAAATCTATACATGAACAGCCCGATCAATGTATACATCTAAGCAGACAACCGTACAACACAAACCCACCAGTTCAAATCTACAAGGAGGACTAGACAACTCGAATACCAATTTTAATGTGAACAGACAGTGGACAGGATGAACTGACAATACAATTCGAACAGGAAATAAACAGTACGCACAGATTTACTTCACCAAATTCACATGGGAAAATCAAACCGCAAATCTCCATTTCACTGTTAAAAACATCACGCACACAAATCTAGTTCCATCACCAAGAGACCACACAGCACAGTGGAAACAACACAAAGTAAACGCCTAAAGACTAGGGACTGCAAACCCTAATGCATGATTTTACAATTGAAATTGACGTCGTTCATCAGACCGCAAGTATAAATAGGGTCACATACCACATGTTAGAACACAACTAAAAAACCGAGAGAAAATCAAAACAAACTAGAAATTAAATCGAAAATAATTATCAAAATACTTAGCTTTTGATGGGATTCGGTCAGCTCTGTCTCGTCGTTAGCAGTGGATCGACGGCTAGGGAGTGGAGCGATCGAAGTGGAAGGGACGGAGGAGGCTTGCTTCAGGGAGGCGAGCTGGTTTCGACCGATGTCAGGAGCGATTTCGGTGGTAGGGTTTCGGTTTTCCCCCTTTTGAGTGGCGGCGGAGAATGGAAAAAGGGTACGAGGGTTTGTGGTTTGAGAAATGAAGACGGATCCGATCAGTTTAGGGTTATAAGGAAGCGGATCGGGTTTGTTAATAATGGGCTGGACGGGTTTGAATGGTGAGGCCCAAACTCTTTTTCCCTTTTAATTATTTATAACTCCTTAGTTAAAGATTTTCAAAAATTCAAATGTTGATTTCGAGAGCTCACGTGGTCAGATTCTGACGAAACGAAAAACACCAGAATCCTGGAGACGAGCACTACGCAATGGCTGAGGTTTTAGAAGGGCAGGCAGCCGTTGGATTTTTCAAATAAATGAAATATCGTCCAATTCAACTAAAAACAGGCAGATCTATCGACGAATCAAATCCGATGTGAGTAAATCTCACTCGGTTATTTCCCGCTTATATTTTATAAGCTGGGTGTTTGTTTTTGTATGCTTTGATTGCTAGTGATTGATTGCTGATAGATATTCATATGTTGTTTGAACTGACGAAATTAAACGTTGTTTAATTTCGGTGAAACCCGTATCGTTATTTTTTTTCGATGGGTCCCAGTCAAGGTAATTCACCTTACTGACCACGTTTATAAAATAAACATGATTTCATGGATTGTTGAACTGTCATGGATGTGTGAAATAAATTTGGGTTGACCATTATTTATTTGAATTGTTTTATTTGATGGGTCGTCCAGTTATTGAATATCAACTTGAAATTCAATATTTGTTTAGTTTTAACCAACGGGTACGACTGGTTGAGAAATTGGCAGTGCATGGCCTAGGGATTAGTCGTTTATGAATATCGTCAAAATTTAAGTTATAAAATATATTTTTATAACTGATGACAGATTTTAAACCTGTATTTTTGAACAAAAGTTGAGAAAGGGAATAAATATTTGTTAATTATGAATTGAGTTATAAATGGGTTTTTAAATGATCTTATAAAAGAGATTTCAAATATTTATCAAATTCATAGGAGTATGAGAAGAAATCTATTATAGATTTGAATAATCGTTTATGAGATATAAATAAAAGGAAGTTCGAAGTAAAGGCGAGAGTGAAAAGAAAAGTGATTTTGTTGAACCATGTTTTTCAATGAAGTTCTGGAAAGGAAATAAAGTATAAATGTTACTTAATGAAGGAATTAAGTAAGGTTCTGAAATAAGCCTCCAAGCGAAAGATTCAAGGGTGAATATGGTAAATGTGGTAAGTGATGGGATTTTAACAAAAATCCAAGGGAAAAGAGTATCGCTTAAAGAAGTAAAAGAAAATATGATACTTTGTAAATGGTTTTTTTTAATAAATGGATTAAGAATGATGATATTTGAAAGGAAAGAAGTTCTTTTTAAATATACAAAATAGCAAAATATGGTATATTTGATATAGGAATGAGCTCGGTCTTTGAAATCAACTAATATCCATCTAAAGATAAGACTGTGGTTGATCAAGGTCTGAGAGGTAAATAAATACCCCAACTTGAGCGACCTCAGAATTTTCTAAGGATGATCTTAGTGGTAATGTGGAAAGAGAAGATTAAGTTATTTTCATATGGAAAAGAATAACGAGATGAAAGTTAAAGGATTGAGAATATATAAAAATGAATCTTTTCCCAAGTAGCAGAAGTGAAAGAATCGGATATCTATTTATATAAAAATGTCAAAAGTTAAATAAATGAAGGGAAAAAGGGTGGGAAGTTAAAATGGTATTTCCGAAGATTAAAGGAAATTGGGAAAGTAGAGTTTTTAAGGATAATTTATCCTAAATGAATAATCGTTGGTTATTTTTCAAGTGATAAAATAAAAGGAGATTTCAAATGTTGCTTAACTTGAAATAAGTTGAGTCGTGTTCCAATATGGTTAATAAAATAAGGATAGGGGTTTGAAATGGTTGAGTATGATTATGGGATATTTTCATAAACATGAAAATAAGATATTTAAGAGAAGAACCTTACCTCAAATAAGTTATATTTGAAACGTTAAGGGTTAGAGATTAACTATCGTTAATCATTTTAAATTAAAGAGGCCATGTAGTGTTGATACTGAACTGGTAACTCATGTCATTCACACAATTATTTATTTGATAGTTAAATCACCGACTATCAAACCTTACCCATACGATCGTTGGTACGGAAAGACCGGGATCGGATATACATGCGAAAACCATTCCGACCAGCGAATACGTGGAAGAAGATTGGTGAAGATGGAGCATTGAAGACTGTTGATCTTCATAAGCGGAAGGACTACTGATTGAATTTCCTTGGTTTAGCGGCCGGAGATATTTCAACAGTGATTCTGTCGTGATTGGAATCTACGGATTGCAAGGACTTCTCGCTACTGATCTGTAGGGTGATTCCTAGGATGCAGTAGGAGGGTGCCTTCGGTTCATCCTGTTCCTGGATGACTTGTATGGACGAGTGTCTGACAGAGTATTTCCTAAGAATCACGTACGTTGATTTTTACAAACATACTTCTGTCAGCTGCAGAATATTTTTGTGGACGTCAATTAGTGATTTGACGGATCTGACGATGTGGCATTCAAAGGGAATGATGGCCAGATGTTCGAAGAGATGAATTATAGCCTCAAGCCTCATCAACCGGGAGATGACAAAAATCGGGCAGGCAGCATGGCTATGTGGGTCGCTCCCATTAGGGTGTATAATCACCTATCTAGAGAAAATCCTTTTGTTTCTTGTTCTATCGATTCTGCCCATTCGGGAACGGTGGTTTGAGTCCAACCGTTGGTGATATACATTCGATACACTCAAGAGAAATGAGCGGTCGGTCATGTGTGGGCCGGGTTGCAAGATGTTCTTGTTGAACCCAGGTGTATTCGCCTCTAGAGATACATCATCGGAAGGTGGTCCCATACCTTGTCATGGTCGGAATCCAATCTCCAATAAGCGCCTGCGGTTTTGATTGTATATATATGTGGAGCGTGAGATGCAAGCGTTCCACTAGATTGTTATATACTTGTATTTAGACATTATTATAATATCCGACAAGTATATGGTTTCAAAACTGTTTTGGGTTATCGTAAGGTAAAAACCGTCCATGTTTATGTGTGGATTTGGTCTTACGATTATCCTTTTCTTTTGAAATGATTTTGAACTTTAAAATCATGACTGGATGATTTACCTTAAATACTGTGCGAGTTTTATCTCACTCTGGTTCACCAGACTGACCCGGTGTTTTGTAAATGCTCGGGTTAGCCCGAAGTGTACAGGTTCAGGTTCGAAGCTGAAAGAGACGAGCTGGAAGAGTTCAGTCGTATGATATCATTCTGCTGTATTGTATATAAGGGCAGGCTATTAAAACTGTCCAGATGTGCTCACGTACTCTGATGTTGTAAGTTATAAAGATTTATTTTTATATTATATTTGGTTCCGCTGCGATGTGAGACTCTGTGTTAATTCTTCTTCTTCTATTCTAACTTTCTTTCTTTCTTACCACACCCTCTAATTTCTTCCTATAAACGTTCCAGTATTTTCGGTGTTGGAGGGTCGTCATGAGTACGGTAAAGGGTATTTATGTCGATTTTCGGGGCCGAAAACCGCTGGGTCGTTACACATTAATTTTATCAAAGATAGATTCTTCTAAATTTATTCTTTAATCTTCCTTTGGATATCATTTCAAACCATATTATGGTTTTCCAAACTAGTCGGGATTAGCGAACCACAACGAAGTAATTATTTATTTTATTTCCCAATCCCAACCTATTCATCCCATGGAGCAAAACTGGTAATACTCCATATCTAACACCACAGTGTTATCGGTAAATATTAATTACCATTTCACGTTCAAATCTAATTAAAGATTTAACTATCGCTCTGGAGCAAAACTGGTGATACTCCATGCTCGATCATTTCAATCTAATTAAAGATTCATTAAAACCCCACTTAGTTTTAATCTTCTCAAAAATCAACAACCTATCTTTAACCGTGTTAAAGAACCAAAGTCATCTAAAACACGGTTCACGATAAACCCAAAATCACTTTCCATTGTTAATCGGGTTAAAGAACAGGTGTTATTCAAAACACCGCTCATGATAAACCCAAAAAAATATATTAAATTCAATTCCAATTAAATATCATTTAATTGGTGCACTTCATTAAATCTAAATATAAAGATTTAATCTTTTTCTCAACTGGGTTTAAGAATAGTGTTAATGAAGACACCATTCACGACAAACCCAAATCACATTTGAAATTAAATACAAGGCTCTGAATAGAAAATATATCGGCTTATATTCAATAGCAAATTCTACGACCAACAAATATCGTATTGGAAATAACGATATGAATATATCTTTCATATTTCCACAACCATATCTGTATAATCACAAAATCCAACATTGAAATATTCTGAAGACAATTTCGATTCAAATCCATTCCAATTCACGTATTGGAAATTCTGATTATTTTTTTAAAACCACTTTCAAATTCAATTAATTTATTTCTAAAATAAATTGATTTTAATTCCAGTTCAAAACTAGTTCATTTTGATAAAAATCTATTTTTATCCTTTCAAATTTGGAAATTTACAACCCAATTCTTGCCAAATCATTTCTTATGATTTTACACAAATTATTACAATGTTTAATAATTTTATCAAAGCCCGTAATGTCGATTTCCATCAACGGCTATCGAACTACACTTACAACGACCTTTTCCAAATTTGATTTGGACATAGTTCCAAATCCAACCGTTAGATTTCAAATTTCTAATATTTATTGGAAAGCTCTTTTCGATACGAACCCAACGGTTTCGGTTTTAGGAGAATCTGACGGTCGGATCTCCCGTAACGTCACTTTGAAGTCAATGGTCGAAATTCGCGAAATGTCGCGGCGCGACGCGTTCTATTCAGGCCATTATATATATAATATATATATATATTATATATATTTCATCGATTTTCTTTTAAAACTTATTTTATAAATCATTTTAAATTCGTTTTCGAAACGATTTCAACTTCATATTCAATTTCGAATCAAAATTGAATATTCCACATCATCGATATACAAATGATAATATTTCCAAAACGTTATATTTTGAAATCACTTCCTTTTCTATAATTATTATAAAAATGAATAAAATCAATATAAATATCGTTCGCATCAAAATAGCGCATCTCTAATCAACACGGCTTTATATATTTTAATAACTTCGTTATTCTATTCAACAAATGAATATTTATTCTATTCTACACATGAATCTATATTCCTATTCAACACATGAATCTATATTTCTTTCAACACATGAATATCGTCAACACATGACTATTTCCATTATTTAATATATTTTATAAAATTATGGTATCTATCGTTTGATTTTTAATCAGACTTCAACCGTAAAGTAGTAAGAGAATGATTCCCTAAGTATTAACCCTAAAGCCCGAAACCAACATCAGATCAATACCCAGAAAACCACTCATCTCATCTATTTTGCAGTTAGTTTCTAATTTGAAATATGATAAAGATATTAATTTTATTGTTAAAATATTTTACTCAACACATGATAAGTTTCAACACATGAATATTCTCAACACATGAGCATCGTCAACACATGACTATTCATCCTATTCAACACATGAATATATATTTTATAATATCCTTTATTTTCCCAATTGGAATGAGGCCCAATCAATTACCGTATAATGTTAATTATATGGATTCCATACAACACATGTATATAATAACAATGATAAATAATCAACCATCATCCAAAGTGCACCACACAACTGCATAAGCATTCAATATAAATAATTAACGCTTACACAGTCTGTCGACCAATCGATCGACATACAACTAAATAATTGGGATTAGTGTACGCCAAATATCATCCCAACACCCGTGTGGGGTTTCAATCCACAAACACTGAATATTATTTGTGTAGTTGGGCGACGTGTAAAATTTATCGTCCCAATTAATATCCTTCAAATAGGTATACATAAACAAACCATCCGGTTTGTAAATGAATATTTATTTATTCACATTCATGTTAAAAATTATTTTTTTAACGATAATTAATTTATTCCAACCATCAACATTTTATTATCGATTTCACATCAACATCACAAACAAATTTCACAACACATCAAACAAGCATACAAGCCGTCTATGGTTTGTGGACGACGGGTGTCGGGTGCTGCTAAGCACCGTCTGCATCCTAGTATATATTTTTAACTAGAAAAGTAGATCTAAAGTGAGAAATTCTCACCGACTAGCTGATCCAATACCACGACTCCTCCTACGTTGAAATCTTCGTCGTTCTTGCCTTTTGTCACTTTCATCGTCCGTAGCCGCTACATATATAAAAATCACATTTTTATATTGTAGCTATGTATATAAAAATCTATTTTTACACCGCTACTATATAGATAAAAATTCTATTTTTACACTGCTACTGTATAGATAAAAATTCTATTTTTACACTGCCACTATATAGACAAAAATTCTATTTTTATTATTTTTATAATATAAAAATCATATCTTTCCTACTTCAAAGATGTAATCTTTTCGCTATTTCATTATAAAAATCATTTCTTTATCTCTTCTATGAATTAAAAATCGAATTTTTATTCTTTCTAAAATATAAAAATCATATTTTTATAAATAAAAATATAATCTTTCTATGTCAAATGCCTTATTTTTCACACATAGAAACGCCATATCCCTATAGTTTAAAGATCACTCCCTTATCTTGTTTTCATTTGTATAAAAATCGCTCCTTTACTTTGTTTTCATTCAAATAAAATCTAAACTAAAACTGAAATTAAAATCAATGTAAATAAATAAATAAAAACTCACAGTTGGAAGAAGAGGGGGCGGGGCCTTGCGTGCTCGTCGGAGGGGGAAACAAGGCTAGGAGGAGGGTGGCGGATGGTCAGGGGCGGCGGCGATAGGCGGGGACACGGTGGCGTTGGGGGGTCTCGTCGTTGGCCGAGATGGGTGAGTCGGTTTTTTCAGAGGAAGAAGAAGAAGAAAAAGGAGAGGAGGAAGTGGAGGAGGGCGTGGTGCGAGCTCGGGGAAGGCGGCGGTGGCCCACCCCCTGGCAGCGCGGCGCGCTAGGGCTCCGCCCTTCTCTCTTTCTTTTTTTATTCGAAATCGAAAATGACCCGGGGGGGGGGGGGGCTGAAGGAAAATAGGAGAGAGAGAGATTTATATTTTTTTATTTTAATTTCAAAAAGCAACTTTTTATTTCGACCTCGAAATCAAACCCACCGCCTGTCGTCCATAGCTAATTACCCCAATTCCGAACACAATGGGACATGTATCGTAGGCTGATTCGATCATTTCGATCAGTTTTCGTCAAAATCCAATTATAACTCTATATATTGAATTTGAACGCGCATTTCAATTTACCCGAGCCACAAACTAACTCTAAAAATTCCTATAATATATTTTCTAGCTTCGTATTGACGATACGGTCCTAACAAAACTAGTTTCATCGAATTCTGAGACCATTTGAAAAATGGCTATTTTCCAGTCGATTAAAATCAACTAAATGGTCAAAACACGTTTTCCTGTGCCATGCTCACATATTGAATTAAAAATTATGAAAATTGGAATCTAGCAATAACTTGACATCCCGGATCCAACAAAAGTGGTTTCGTCGAAAACCGAGGTCGTTTGCAAAATTTCCCTTTTTAAGGGCTGAAATTCCATAGCTACTATTCTAAATTTTCAACTGGACATAACTTTTGACCCCTGCTATGAAATTTCGATTTTTCGGATTAGTTGGAAAGATATTCTCAATTAGATTCAAATATTTTTGGTTCGCTAAAATCCGGTTTATTTTGCACCCGGTACATTCAATTGAAATTTGAAATCGAATTATCGAACTACCACGCCATTTTCAATTCCTTTTTATATATATAAATAAATATTTATATTCTAACGACGATCTATATAAATATTCGTTTGAATTCTATTCAAAATAAATTTCTCGTCGATATTATTTAAAATAATCATTTTAAATATTCAAAATTCATTAAAATTTCCAAAATAAAAATTTTAAACTGGCTCGCATTTCCGGGTTGTTACAATCTCCCCCACTTAAAACTTTTCATCCCCGAAAAGGAACGAAGACGAAAGTTGTTTAACAAACCAACTCAACTTCCATTATTTTCTTTACGGCTTAAGTTCTTCAACTTTTCAGTTTCTAAGAACTTTTCAAATTTTTCAAAAATTTGGCTAACACCCTAAATTTTCAAAAAATTTCTCCATAACCTCCACTGCACCAGGGACTTTGGGATATTTCATATAGCCTCCCATGGCCTTCTTCAACTCAAAAGAAAAAGAAAAGGCTAAGCGGCTAGCCAATCGGCTCATAAAATCATCATCACCCAAACAAAACAGTAAATTATGGTAAACATGTACCTATATGTCGGGCAAACAATTTTATTCTTCTGCTCTAGCCTCCTTGCTATGACCTGTTCAATGTAAGTACATGTATATGCATGCAATTCAAACAAATTTCCATACAGTTCAATATTAGGTTCAATTTGGCATTATGTTTCAAAATTTCAAATCAATAATCAAACAACACAATCAGCAATCAATTAGTGAATTATCATTTCAAATTCATAACTTTGATACATATACAGAAAATCATATTTTTGATGCCAAATCACAACAATAAATCTATATAGTTTCGGTTCTCACACCGGTCTAATGGAGATATATAGATACCACACCTTCGAAACACGAACATAAATACTGATGATGTCCGGACATCACCAGAATTATCCCCGGGTGTCTAGGATGTGATTCTATATATATCCAGTATATTAAAACTTCGAATATACGTTCATGATGCGTATATGCAAAATCTTTATATATTGGATTGTCCAAATTCAATATAAATAAATATTCAAATACGTATAAATGATTTAAATTTCAAAACAAAATTGTTCTCATTCAAAAAATATACTCTTCACACTCATTCTAGGATACTACTGATCCTATCTCTAACGAGTCATTCAAATTGGATATTACTAATCCAATATCTGATGAATTCTTTCACTTGGTTCTAATGTGTCTTGTTCTCGAGCTCTGTAAACCAAAGCTCTGATACCAAACTGACAAGACCCGAACTTCCCCGGTAAGGAAAGCCCGGATTGCGTTGAGGACAAGACAAATTAGAACACAAACATGAGAACAATTCATTGTTTATTACAACAATTCCATCAGAATACAAGAATATACAGAGTATGAATAAATATGCATTCAACAAATATCAGAGATTACAATAAATTACATAGCAGCGGAAAAACAATACAAAACACAACTGAAAGTAATAAATGGATACAGAGCTTTCCGAGCATCGTTCCAGTTGTAAATCAGGATCCTGTGAATATAAATCTGCAAAACCCAAAACTACTAGCTGCCCGTGTGGAAAATAGGGGCACCCAGAGTTTAGGTTAAAAACAATAAACTTCAGGTCAGTCATGTGACTGGTGTGAGAACTAAAACAGTTATAAATCTTTTATTTAAAAGAAAGTAATTCAAGGGACCATGCCATATAACACGGAACGGGTTTCCTCCCAAGAACACTAGTGCATATAACAAAACAGCGCAATGCTTTTTGTAAAAATGAAGCTATTTTAAGACCCAGGTCCCATCACACAATGCAATGCAAGCCCGGAGGATAGGGTTTTCCCTCATAATAGACAAACATGCTTGGTACGTTAAAACAAATCATTTGATACTATTATAGGTGTATAGTGTCAAAACAATTTCAATCATAAATATCAATCATAGACGACATGGGTACCATATATCATGTCGTCATACTGGGCTCTACAAATAAAACTGCAACTCACGTATTGGAAATTGGATTCCATCATGAGTCGAGGCAAGGGGCAAGCTCCTCTCTGATTCGAGACACTCTAGCAAATGTCTCTGGATCCAACTATGATCCTTTGGAACCTCCAAGGCCGGTCCTCTCTTACTTTTGAGGATTGGCAATTCCTGAACACACGTTTCCCAGTCCTATAGGACCTATATCCGAGGCGCCTTGCATTCAAACAACCACATAGGTGAAAAGTATATAAATGTCAGCCAGTTTAAGCACTGACACCACCACTATCTAGAAAGAAATGTCATGCACTCCTTGGGTCCTTATCCTGTTTTTGACTCATACCGAGTTGTAAGGCTCGCGAATTAACGTCATACACAAAGCTGCGCCACACAGGCCGTGCTTTGATTATCAACCACAAGACTTTGCTTTTCAACAGAAGCCTTGATCAATTGCCACTTAGGCGTGCCACACAGGAAATTCACTCCATGCGACTGATGTCCATCGATATACAACCACTGAGCTCGTATGTCTCAGAGAAGGGCGTTAAGCAAGAGAATAAATTCTCCGCCGCCAAACAGATGTATATTTAATAGAGATCAATCATCACAAAATAAAATCCAATGTCAGACACATAGTCCATTTACAAGTTCGTTCTAGGTCTGAACGAAACCGGAGGCACTTTCCTCGCATATCCATCGATCTCCAAGCACGTCTGGACGATCACCAACTGTTTCTCTCCTCTTGGGTGTACAGCCCAATCGAGATCATCAGCAATCACCCAAACGATGTGAAGACTTCCGGTCTTCAACCACTGTTTTCATCTTTGACATATCGTCGAATCGGTTATTCAGGATGGGTATATACCCGGCCTTTCCGAATAACCCGCGTATATAATAAACAAATGTTACACAAACGCACCATACGCCTCATTCCAAATCAGAATATTCTTTTATTCACAAAATCACATTCTTAGGGAAAGGTTCCCATTAATTTTATCAAAGATAAATTCTTCTAAATTTATTCTTTAATCTTCCTTTGGATATCATTTCAAACCATATTATGGTTTTCCAAAATAGTCGGGATTAGCGAACCACGCCAAAGTAATTATTTATTTTATTTCCCAATCCCAACCTATTCAGCCCATGGAGCAAAACTGATAATACTCCATATCTAACACCGCGGTGTTATCGGTAAATATTAATTATCATTTCACGTTCAAATCTAATTAAAGATTTAACTATCGCTCTGGAGCAAAACTGGTGATACTCCATGCTCGATCATTTCAATCTAATTAAAGATTCATTAAAACCCCCCTTAGTTTTAATCTTCTCAAAAATCAATAACCTGTCTTTAACTGGGTTAAAGAACCAATGTCATCTAAAACACAGTTCACGATAAACCCAAAATCACTTTCCTTTGTTAATCGGGTTAAAGAATAGGTGTTATTCAAAACACCGCTCACGATAAACCCAAAAACAAATTTAAATTCAATTCCAATTAAATATCATTTAATTGGTGCACTTCATTAAATCTAAATAGAAAGATTTAATCTTTTTCTCAACTGGGTTTAAGAATAGTGTTAACGAAGACACCATTCACGACAAACCCAAATCACATTTGAAATTAAATACAAGGCTCTGAATAGAAAATATATCGGCTTATATTCAATAGCAAATTCTACGACCAACAAATATCGTATTAGAAATAACGATATGAATATATCTTTCATATTTCCACAACCATATCTGTATAATCACAAAATCCAACATTGAAATATTCTGAAGACAATTTCGATTCAAATCCATTCCAATTCACGTATTGGAAATTCTGATTATTTTTTTAAAACCACTTTCAAATTCAATTAATTTATTTCTAAAATAAATTGATTTTAATTCCAGTTCAAAACTAGTTCATTTTGATAAAAATCTATTTTTATCCTTTCAAATTTGGAAATTTACAACCCAATTCTTGACAAATCATTTCTTATGATTTTACACAAATTATTACTATGTTTAATAATTTTATCAAAGCCCGTAAAGTCGATTTCCATCAACGGCTATCGAACTACACTTACAACGACCTTTTCCAAATTTGATTTGGACATAGTTCCAAATCCAACCGTTAGATTTCAAATTTCTAATATTTATTGGAAAGCTCTTTTCGATACGAACCCAACGGTTTCGGGTTTAGGAGAATCCGACGGTCGGATCTCCCGTAACGTCACTTTGAAGTCAATGGTCGAAATTCGCGAAATGCCGCGGCGCGGCGCGTTCTTTCCAGGCCATTATATATATAATATATATATTTTATATATTTCATCGATTTTCTTTTAAAACTTATTTTATAAATCATTTTAAATTCGTTTTTGAAACGATTTCAACTTCATATTCAATTTCGAATCAAAATTGAATATTCCACATCATCGATATACAAATGATAATATTTTCAAAACGTTATATTTTGAAATCGCTTCCTTTTCTATAATTATTATAAAAACAAATAAAATCGATATAAATATCGTTCACGTCAAAATAGCGCATCTCTATTCAACACGACTGTACATATTTTAATAACTTCGTTATTCCATTCAACAAATGAATATTTATCATATTCAACACATGAATCTATATTCCTATTCAACACATGAATCTATATTTCTTTCAACACATGAATATCGTCAACACATGACTATTTGCGTTATTTAATATATTTTATAAAATTATGGTATCTATCATTTGATTTTTAATCAGACTCCAACCGTAAAGTAGTAAGAGAATGATTCCCTAAGTATTAACCCCAAAGGCCGAAACCAACATCAGATCAATACCTAGGAAACCACTCATCTCGTCTATTTTACAGTTAGTTTCTAATCTTAAATATGATAAAGATATAAATTTTATTGTTAAAATATTTTACTCAACATATGATAAGTTTCAACACATGAATATTCTCAACACATGAGCATCATCAACACATGACTATTCATCCTATTCAACACACGAATATATATTTTATAATATCCTTTATTTTCCCAATTGAAATGAGGCCTAATCAATTACCATATAATGTTAATTATATGGATTCCATACAACACATGTATATAATAGCAATGATAAATAATCAACCATCATCCAAAGTGCACCACACAACTGCATAAGCATTAAATATAAATAATTAACGCTTACACAGTCTGTCGACCAATCGATCGACATACAACTAAATAATTGGGATTAGAGTACACCTAATATCATCCCAACACCCGTGTGGGGTTTCAATCCACAAACACTGAATATTATTTGTGCAGTTGGGCGACGTGTAAAATTTATCGTCCCAATTAATATCATTCAAATAGGTGTACATAAACAAACCGTCCGGTTTTTAAATGAATATTTATTTATTCACATTCACGATAAAAATTATATTTTTAACGATAATTAATTTATTCCAACCATCAACATTTTATTATCGATTTCACATCAACATCACAAACATATTTCACAACATATCAAACAAGCATACAAGCCGTCCATGGTCTGTGGAAGTCGGGTGTCGGGTGCTGCTAAGCACCGTCTGCATCCTAGTATATATTTTTAACTAGAAAAGAAGATTTAAAGTAAGAAGTTCTCACCGACTAGCTAATCCAATACCACGACTCCTCCTATGTAGAAATCTTCATCGTTCTTGCCTTTTGTCACTTTCTTCGTCCATAGCCACTACATATATAAAAATCACATTTTTATATTGTAGCTATGTATATAAAAATCTATTTTTACACCGCTACTACATACATGAAAATTCTATTTTTACACTGCTACTATATAGATAAAAATTCTATTTTTACACTGCCACTATATAGATAAAAATTCTATTTTTATTATTTTTATAATATAAAAATCATATCTTTCCTACTTCAAAGATGTAATCTTTTCACTATTTCATTATAAAAATCATTTCTTTATCTCTTCTATGAATTAAAAATCGAATTTTTATTCTTTCTAAAATATAAAAATCATATTTTTATAAATAAAAATATAATCTTTCTATATCAAATGCCTTATTTTTCACACATAGAAACACCGTATCCCTATAGTTTAAAGATCACTCCCTTATCTTGTTTTCATTCGTATAAAAATCGCTCCTTTACTTTGTTTTCATTCAAATAAAATCTAAACTAAAACTGAAATTAAAATCAATGTAAATAAATAAATAACTCATAGTTGGAAGAAAAGGGGGGTGAGGACTTGCTTGCTCGTCCGATGGGGAAACCAGGCGAGGTGGAGGGTGGCGGATGGTCAGGGGCGGCGGCGATAGGCGAGGACACGGTGGCGTTGGGGGGTCTCGTCGTTGACCGAGATGGGTGCGTCGGTTTTTTTCATAGGAAGAAGAAGAAGAAGGAGATGAGGGAGTGGAGGAGGGCGGGGTGCGAGCTCGGGGAAGGCGGCGGTGGCCCACCCCCCGGTGGCGTGGCGCGCTAGGGCTCCGCCCTTCTCTTTTTTTTTATTCGAAATCGAAAATGACGGGAGGGAGGGGGGCTGAACGCATATAGGAGAGAGAGTTATATTTTTTTTATTTTAATTTCAAAAAGCAACTTTTTATTTCAACCTCGAAATCGAACCCACCGCTTGTCGTCCATAGCTAATTACCCCCATTCCGAACACAATGGGATATGTATCGTAGGCTGATTCGATCATTTCGATCAATTTTCGTTAAAATCCAATTATAACTCTATATATTGAATTTGAACGCGCATTTCAATTTACCGGGACCACAAACTAACTCTAAATATTCCTGTAAAATATTTTCTAGCTTCGTATTGATGATACGGTCCTAACAAAACAAGTTTCATCGAATTCTGAGACCATTTGAAAAATGGTCATTTTCCAGTCGATTAAAATCAACTAAAACTGGTCAAAACACGTTTTCCTTTGCCATGCTCACATATTGAATTCAAAATTTATGAAAATTGGAATCTAGCAATAACTTGACATCCCGGATCCAACAAAAGTGGTTTCGTCGAAAACCGAGGTCATTTGCAAAATTTCCATTTTTAAGGGCTGAAATTCCATAGCGACTATTCTGAATTTTCAACTGGACATAACTTTTGAACCCCGCTATGAAATTTCGATTTTTCGGATTTGTTGGAAAGATATTCTCAATTAGATTCAAATATTTTTGGTTTCGTTAAAATCTGGTTTATTTTGCGCCCGGTACATTCAATTGAAATTTGAAATCGAATTATCGAACTACCGCGCCATTTTCAATTCCTTTATATATATAAATAAATATTTATATTCCAACGACGATCTATATAAATATTCGTTCGAATTCTATTCAAAATAGATTTCTCGTCGTTATTATTTAAAATAATCATTTTAAATATTCAAAATTCACTAAAATTGCCAAAGTAAAAATTTTAAACTGGCTCGCATTTCTGGGTTGTTACATAGTTATTATTAAATAATTCTAATTAAAAAAAAACTAAATTCGAAATCATCATAATTATTGTAAACGTGAACAGAACTGAACCAGAACGGTCATGTTGGGGCGGTAGCAGTGAAATCTACATAGTAGAATTGATGGGACGGAGAACAGAGCTATAGGAATTTCGTAATAAAATCAAAGGCTCGTTAGATTCTTAACAAGAAAAATGCAGAATCATCAACTGCAAACAAGGTGAGGAAACTCACTAACTCCGCCTCATTTATATTTTTATATATATGAGTTTAAAATTCATTTATAGTAATTTTATACTATGTGATGATTGTTTGGATGAATGATTGGTAAAATTGGTTGAAATGGAAGATATAGTTATAGCATTGAGCTATTATTAGATCTGTTTATTTCATATTGATGTGAAATTAATATTTTTAATGTTGATTAATAGTTGTGGATGCAGGGAAACAAGTTGGAGGGATCCAACTGGATCGCTCAACATTTATACTATTGTTTGTTATTTACTGTGATATATATTGTGATTGATTATGCTGTGTTAAATTACCATGGCCCTAGAATTTTGGTATTTAAATATCGTAAAATATTTTCAGATGTAGAGAAGGAATTTGGGATTTTAAAAGGGAATTTATTTCCGAAATAGAAAGTAGATTTCAAATGGACTGGAAATAGAAACGTGAATTAAATAAGAAGTTGATTATAACGATGTTTATAATTTAAATACATGTTTATCATATGATAAATTAAAATATAAATTCAAGTTGACTTTATATAACTAAGGTGGAAATTAGTTGACACCGATATTGGAAGTGGAATTTAAACGCAGTAATTGTAGAAGAGATTCGAGTTGGGATCACTGAATTCAAATGGGAATTTGAGTGAGAAGGGAAATGAGAATTCAGTTTCACAAGAAAACGTCGGGTTTATTCCAAAGTTTGGAATATAAAATGAAACTAGGTAAAATCCAAAGGATTTTTTTTTCGACTATGTCGGATCTTATTTAAAGGATTTATTTCAGAAAAAGATAATTAAAATTTTATCTTGTGTGAATCTATAAAATATGTCAAGATACTAATATTTCAATATTTATTGCTTTGTAAATAGGATTAAATGTTTTTATGATAATTTTGTATTATTTTAAAATTAAGATTTATAAACGAGAAAGGGATTGTAAGATTCAAATAAGCTGATTTCAAAAGAATGGAATGCAAAGCTACTAAATATGTTTAAAAGGGAATTTGAATTGTTTTATATAAACATAATGATGTCAGTAGTTGTTTTTTAAACAGAATTTTTAATTGGAATAAAATATGATATGCGTTTATCGATAATTGAGATTTGGATCTAGAATGATATTTGCAAAGTAAAATCAAGTTGATTTGATAAAACGAATCTAGATTCCTGTTAAGGAACAATATTCATATTTTGAAATGAATAACGATTTAAAGCAAATGTTTTGCGAATGAAAATAATCCTAAGGGAAATTAAGTTAACCTGAAATGATAAGATTTATTCCGAAGTTCGGAATATTAATCGAATACAGAGTGTCCGAATGAGAGTTATTTATTGGAATTCGATTATATAGAATTTAGGGAAGTAGCTCTTTTTACTTTCCATTTGAATCAAATTTCATTATTTAAGTATTTATTTACTTATTAATTTTATTGAAATTAATAAGTACAAGTTATATTTAGAAACAGCGATTATAACGCTGCTGTTATAATAGATATTTTGTAAATCTAAACAAAAATTATAACACTACTGTTATAATAGATATTTTGTAATTCTAAACAACAATTATAACGCTGTTGTTATAATATATGTTTTGTAAATCTAAACAATGATTATAATGCTAATGTTATAATAGATGTTTTATAAATCTAAACAGTGATTTTTATGCTACCACTGTAATAAATGTTTTATAAATCAAATAGTTGGAAACAACGATTATAACGCTACCGTTATAATCAATGTTTTTTCTATAAAAGAAATGGATCCTTAGATTGAATCTGAGAATCATATAAGCGATCTTTTGTTTGAAGTTGTGAGCATTGATTATTTCAAAATTCAAAATGTTGTTCAATTAAGGTCTGAGAGGTAAATTATGCCCCAACTTGATTGACTTCATGATTAATGGAGGAATGGTTAGGGTTCGATAGGGAAGATTGGTTTGTAATATGGTTAGTTAATAAATGATTAATGGTTTGAGTTATAATAACGATGTTTTATAACATCGTGTTAATTTAAAGGATTTTGAAATGTTTTCCCAAATAAAATGAGAGGTATTATCTACGCATAGAAAATGAAATAAATTGGTAAATGAGGAATTAAGGAAATGGGAATGGTTTTTCAATATTAATAATGTATAATTTCTGAATATAGAAAATAAGGATTCATGGATAAATATAAATGTCTCTTACTCGAATAAGAGATATTTTCTTTAATAAAGGAATTATGATATTAGAAATGTTTTCTAAGAATCGAGAGAGACGATTAAGCTTTGAAAGGAAATGGAAGATGGGAAATGATAATTTGGAATGATAATATAATCAGGAAGTAATTTAAAAGGGGCCAGTGTTAGTTGATGGTTGATCGATAGAATTCTGTTTGGAAATAGGACCGTTGATTGTATGGATGTTTCTTTGATAGTTAAATCACCGATTATCAAAGTTTGATTTATTTTATACCTCCGTTATCAGTATAGAGAGACTGGGATTAGATTTAATATCTAAAAACCACTCCGTATTGGTAAAAGCGCTACGAATCAACTTATGCGGAAGATAATTGAAGACAGAGTAAAGTGCAAGGGATGTTCTGTTAATCCTAGTTAGAAATTTCCCAAGATGGATCAATAGAATGGTGCCTTCGGTTTGTCCAGTCCCAGGACAACGTATATTGAAGAATGTCTGACAATGTGACATTCAAAGTAAATGATGGCAAGGTGTTCTAAAAGATAATCGTGACCTCAAGACTCATCACCCGGGAAATGACAGAAATCAGGCAGGCCGCATGGCCATGTGGGTCATTCCCATTAGGGGTATTATCTCCTGATCTAGAGAAATTTCATTTGCTTCTTATTCTATTCGCTGCTGTATGCTTTCGGTAATGGTTGTTGATCACAACTGTTGGTGATAATATGCTCGGTACACTCAAGTTAAATGAGTGGCCAGCCATGTGTGGGCCAGGTTGCAAGACGTTCTTGTTGAACCCAGTGTATTCCCCTATAGATACACTATCAGAAGGTGGTTCCAGACCTTGTCATGTTGGAAATCCAATCTCCAATAAGCGCCCTGCGGTTTTTGGTTTAATATTATATATGGAGCGTGAGATGCAAGCGTTTTGCTAGATTTCTATTTATTTGATTTAGACACTATTGTAATATCATTGGATTTGATATTAAAAATATTTTTGGTTATCGTAAGATAAAAACCATCCATGTTTATGTGTTGATCGGTCTTACGATTATCATTTCTTTCGAAAGGATTTTTGAAAGTTAAAAAAATGGTTGGAGTTTACTCACACCAGCCCCATGACTGACCCAAAGTTTATTTTGTCTGTTTTCCCTGAACTCTTGGGTGCCCAAATTTGTACGGGCAGTCAAGTGGTCGGGATTTTACAGATTCACTTGGAGGAGCTTGAAGCAGGAGGCTTCAACTATTAGCTATAGACTATCACATTTTCTGCTGTGTACTATGTTGTATATGGAAAAAAGTGTTATAACTATTCTAGGAATAACTGTTGCGCTCTAATGATGGTATGTATATACAATTACTGATTTGTATTTCAAAGTTTATGTTAAATAATGTATTTTATTCATTCCACTATGAGAATTGTGATCTTCGATTTTCTTCAATTCTAAGTTTTCTTTCTTTCTATTTCTCATCCTTTAAATTCTTTCTTCTAATGATTCGTATTTCCGTGCAATTTGGGTTGGACGTGTGGTGTTATTAGTCAACTCAAAGGGTACGGAAATTCGGGCCATTACATATAGAAAGGTTATGCGAATAACATACATTTTTGTTTGACATTAGAAACATATAGAAAGGTTAAGCGAATAAAATACATTTTTATTTGACATTAGAAACATACAGAAAGGTTATGCGAACAAAATACATTTTTGTTTGATATTAGAAACATATAGAAAGGTTATGTGAATGAAATACATTTTTATTTGACATTAGAAACATATAGAAACGCTATGCGAATAAAATACATTTTTAGTTGACATTAGAAACATATAGAAAGGTTATGCGAATAAAATACATTTTTATGTGACATTAGAAACATATAAAAAGGTTGTGCGAATAAAATACATTTTTATTTGACATTAGAAACATATAGGAAGGTTATGCGAATAAAATACATTTTTATTTTAGAAACATGTAGAAAGGGTATGCGAATAAAATACATTTTTATTTGACATTAGAAACATGTAGAAAGATTATTACAAATAAAACTTCTTTTTAATTGTTATTAGAAAACATTAGAAATGTATACAAATAAAACTTCTTTTTATTTTGTTATTAGAAATCATTGGAAATATATGCAAACAAAATTCTTACTTTTATTTGTTATTAGAATATATAGGAATTTGTATGCAAATAAAATCTCTCTTTTATTTTGTCATTAGAAACATTTAAATTGTTATGCAAAATAAAACATTCTTTTATGTGGCATGTTAAACATGCTAGTGGAATCATCAAATGATTTATATTTATATATAATTATATATAAAAATATAAATTAAAATTAAACGAATCGTGTGCGGTAGTTCGCGTTTCAGAATCGTAACTTCAAACAATTAAACCGAAAAATCCGACGGCCGAATTTTCCCAAAACTAGAACCGCTAGGTCCGCTTTGGGAAGATCTTTCCAACAGTATAAAATTTGTTAAAATCCAATAGTTATATTTCGAGAAAAGTATAAATCAAATTTGGGTAAAAACAGCGTCGGGGCCGCCCAGTGACCCGAAACATCATTGAATTAAATTGGACTATTTTTATTTAAATAAAAATAGCGATAAATCGTTATAAAATAATATTAACGATATGAAATGATTTAAATTATACATATTCAATAATTATTTGAAAAGACCGAGTTCAATCTCATTTCAAATAAATATACGACGATTTAAATCGAAGATATTGAAGATGGTGTTTGAAGACCGACGATCTTCACATCGAATGGACAACTACTGATGCCTTTGATTGGAGTTGCTGCCTTGAAAGGGTTATAGTGGTAGTTTTCTAGATGTATTTATTGATTGTCTGGATAAGCGAGCAAATCTCTTCCGTACTGGACATACGGGACGAGGAATAAGGTGTCTTCGGTTTCGTTCAGACCCAGAACGGACTTGTAAATGGATGTGTGTCTGACATTGGATTTCATACTAGGTGAATTGATTTCTATTTAATACATATCTGTTTGGTGGTGGAGAATTTATTATCTTGCTTAACACCCTTATATGAGACACACGAGCTCAGAGGTTATATATTGATAGATATCAGTCGCATAGCGTGAATTTTCAGTGTGGCATGCCAAGATGAAAATGATCAAGGCTTTTGTTGAAAAGCAAAGCCATGTGGTTGATGATCAAAGCACTGATTGTTTAAGCATAGCTTTTTGTATAGCGTTACTTTGTGAGCCTCACACCCCGGTATGAGTCAAAAACGAAATGAGGACAGCAGGGAGTGCATGCGTTTCTTTCTAGCTAGAAGTGGTGTCATGGTATGGAGCCCAGACATTTTTACTTATATGGATGATGGATTTTGCGAGGTGGCTCGGATATTGGTCGCTACTGGCCAAGTGATAGGTCCAATAGGACCGGGAAACATATTGTTCAGGCATAACCAATTCATTAAATTATTTATGGACCGACTCTGCTGCTAACTAGGGCTGCCTGTATGTGTGATCCTGAGGCATTTGCTAGAGTGTCTCAAATCGGTGAGGATAATTCCTAGCCACAACTCATGATAGAAACCCAATTCCCAATACAACATTACGGAATTGATTGTAAACCTATATGTGGTGACATAGTATATGGTAATCCAATGGAGTAAACCTGTTCCACGTTAGCGGCGTGGTCCTGGGGTTTGCCTTATTATTAGATAAGTTAAGTTAAAATTTCTCATACCAGTCCCATGATTGACTTGTAGTTTGTTTCACTTGCAAACTCGGGTGCCCATATTTTTCCACACAGGCAGTCGAGTAGCTTATTTTACAGATATATTGAGCAGGATTCTAGATCGAAGCTTAAAGAAGTTCCTAGAACATTGATAGTCTTCCGCTGTGTTAGTTTAATTGTTCTGCTGTGCATTGTATTACATTTATTGTAAATTATTTTCCGTTGTATTATATTCGATGTACTCTGATATTTTGTACTCTGATGTAACATTATTATAATGTTTATAAAAGTCTTATGTTATTTGTTCTGATGTGTTGTATGCCCAAAGTTAGCGCATGCAGGATTCGAACGGTCTTGGTCGATTTAGTGATCGATTAGGTCGAGTGAAATCTGGGTCGTTATGTAACGATGCGGATTTCGCTCGGACCTAATCATTCGCTAAACCGACCAAGACCGATCAAAACCCAGATATGCTAACTCTGGGCGTACAACACATTAGGACAAATAACAAAAGACTTTTATAAACATAATAATAATGTTACATCCGAGTACATAATATGTAACGGCCGAGAAAATTCGATACTTGAATTTTCAACAGTAATACGAAATTCTGTATTACTCGTCAAACAAAACCAATTATTGAACTCCTTACTATTAATGGAAAGAAATTAGAGGATGAGATAAGAAAGATAAAACTAATAGAATAGAAGAATAAGAAGAACACCACATCAGAATCTCACAGCAGAATTTTAACAAAATATAATATCACATTACAGGGTTTGATACATCATAGTACAACATCATCATAATACATCATTATACATGATTGTTAGTTTAATACAGATACTCAACTTGATACTTAGAGATAGCTATAATTGCTAGACTGGGTCTTGAACTCTTACTCCACGATACTTCAAAAGGATTCCATTAGTCACCTGGATCACTTGTCTACCCATAACAAGTGTTATGAGTACCCAAGAGTTTAGGAAAACACAGAAAATAAACTCTGGGTCAGTCAGGAGACTGGTGTGAGTAAACATAGTTAAAGATGTAAACAGGGAAGTAAGATATAAGGTTTTCCATATTCATTTACTTTAGAAATCTTTAGACCAATCCATAACTAATATATGGATTATGACCCAAGTATTTTACATCAAAACATTTGATACTACGCTAGTTTTTATCGAATGAATAATCATCTAGTGAAACGCTTGCATCTCACGTTCACGTATATAGTATAAAATCAAAAGTCGCAGAGCACTTATTGGAGATTGTATTCCAACAGACAAGGTATGGGAGCACCTGCCGATCAGTGTACTCTAGAGAGGATACATTGGGGTTCAACAAGAACATCTTGCAACCCGGCCACACATGACCGTCCACTCATTCGGCTTGAGTGTAACGAATATATTACCACCTCTACGGTTGCTAGCAACATAACCGTTCCCGGGAGATACAAAATTGAAAAGAAGTAACAAATATGAATAACCTCTAGATGGTGATAATATACCCTGCTTGGGTATGACCCAACTAGCCATGCTGCCTAGCCCAACTTTTGTTACTTTCTGGTTGTGAGGCTAGAGGCTACGTTATCTTCTAGAACGTCGTTCCACCGTTCACTTTGAATGTCACATCGTCAAATCCTCCAGAGATGACTAATTTGCTTTTCACAAAAATAATCGGGCTATTACGTTAATTTAAGAGAAGGTGTCTTCTCGCCACCACAGAATACGTTTGAGGAAATCAACGTACAAGACACCTTTGGAAATACTCTGTCAGACACCAGTCCATACAAGTTGTCCTAGGACTGGACAAACCGAACAGCCTTTGCATTTCTACATCTTCAATAAATCTTCAACAATCTCTGACCCGCGACATATAAATCGAATCGAAGTGGGATATTCATCCCGGAGTCTTCGAAATGTTTAGCGTAATGTCTTTTACGGGTAGTCGATACTTAAAGAGCTGAATTCAAAAATTTATCTCAAAACTTCTCTTTTTTCAAAAGAAATAGCTGTTAACCTAGATGATTGAATTAAATATCCTTCACGTTTCAACAAAAATAAATTACTCCGATAAATAAAGGTCAACTACAGTTTAATTAATTCCTTCCATATACTTTCTTAAACTATAAGTTTGATCAAATATAATTTCATATTCAAAATTCAGATATTTGACCATCTGATATATTTAAACAATTTCAGCACGTGCTTCGCACACAGTTGTTTACACTATAATGTTCGTTCATTTACGTTGATAGTTGTTTGCAATTTACACTATTTTAAATTATCATTTTATTTCTAGACAACATTAATAATCTGAATTATATATAAATTGTCTATTTTTATTTCCTTTTTGATTTGATTTTAAACTCATCAAATCCCCTTAAAATCTAGCTACTACGACTCTTCTCCCTTCTTCTTACTTCCTTCAAAGGCCCAAGATGTTAGCCCTTTTTCTCTTTTAAAAATAATCTATATTTAATTATCTTTAATTTACTTCTTTTATTTTATATTTTCATTTTTACTTTATACTTTCATTTTTTTAAAACTTTTTATATTGGAAACTTGGCCCAATACTTCAACCCAAATCCCCTACTCCTATCTTCACTTTAGCCAGATCACGATCTCTCCTCCAAACCCATGCCACACTCATCAGATCATGCCCTTTTCCTTACCCAATCTCACTTTTGTTTTGATTTTCCAATTTCCAGATCACCACTCCAGGATCTCGACGCCGCACTACTGATCACACAAGTTTTCCCATGCCAATCACTTCTCTTCTTTTTCCAAATCATTTCAACTTCTTGCCCGATTCTATTTCGGATTTTCCAATTTTCCCTGTGCTAGACTTTGAGTTTGGCAAGGTAAAAGTGGTGATTTTTCTTGCCTGATCACATCCATCCTTTTTGCCTGATCACCTTTCCTTTCTCCTTCCTGTTTTCTTCTTCTCCTCCATTAACATGCACAGTGCACATTAGTGCACATGCACCATCGATTTACCAGCTCGATCACATCCAACTTCATCGATACAAACTTCTCTTCACCTCAGGAGGTCAACCCCATCATCAGATCCGACCAACCCCAATGTTACATTGTTTTTCCCCTTCGACTTCATCTTTCTTCAAAAAGCTCGATCCAAGAAAAGGTCCACTGCTCTCACTTCCGTCCACCAGAACACGACCAACTTCGATCATGACAAAGCGACAACCCATGCTTCAGTTTCCTCCAGGTGCGCAACCACCAACTGCCTCCACGTCGGAGCAGTTTTCTGATGATCGAGGGTGTTTAAAACCAGTAAACCTATTTTGATCTTGTTCTCTCAATCTATGAAATAGAAAAAAATTCTCCAATTTTCCCTTGATCACCAATCATCCATACTCCTCCTGACCAAACTGTATCCCCTCAGACCAACTAGATCACCAGAAAATGACCAATTTCCGATTTTTGATGAACACAGTAATCCTCGATGTCTACTAAACTAAAAATCATGAAACTACATCTAAAAGTCATCATTTCCTACCCTGATTCAATTTATATATGTGAAACATGTTTTTGTGTGGATCGAAAATCTCATGTATATTTGAGGTGACAGAGAAGAATGTGATTTTCTGTTTCTTTGTATATACCTCTTCATTTAAGTATTTTTATTGTTTATATTAATAAGTAAGTATTACTTATAGGATGCCTTATGTTCTTGGATTCACATACATCAAATGTGAGAATTTTTGTACCATTCTTCTCTGGGAAACATGATGTTTTCTTATGAACATGTAGCAATAGTTTTTCTTTTCAAACTGGTTTAAACTTTATAGTACATTCATATTTATATGATATATGTATCTAAACATATCTAGTCTCACACACACTGGAATGGAAGTTTAAAATAGAGATTATAAAAGAAATTTTACTCACTTAAGCGGCGCTCCTTTCCTTCTGCTATTTCCCGAATTCCCTTTTAGTTTACTAAGGTCCTAAAGCTTTCCTTGCTTCAGTTTTGTTTTCCAGTTTTCAAATGATTTTTGTGTCGAGAGTGTATGGGTTTCAGGTGGTATTTATAGCCAGGATTCATTAATAAACTATTGGCCTATATCATAAGGATTTGTAGGCGCTATAGTATTGTTTCATAGACTTCCCATTTATCAAACCTTTTCCAGGAAACTTAGGCGTGAAGAGATGAATATTTTACTAAGATATTTCTACTTTACTTGTCTTCATCTCCTCTTCTAGAAGCTTTGCACACTCAAGGCCATGACTACATTAATTGTTGTGAATCCTCAGATTTTATTTGCAATATATATAATGTTTTACTTACCCTATAAGTATTAGATATTTTGTTGATAATGGTTTTATATTTGCAAGTTGCATTGAGGCTTCTTATGTGGTGACTTGCGCCTATATTTAGACATACTATTCAAGGTAAAATCACATTAATGATATTGACTTTACTTCTCTCTTTTGTTTTGTTGTCACATGTATTTACGCTTTGTTATTTACTGCGGCAATTTTCCAAACGTGTTATGTGCCATGTTATATTATATTTCTATGTGCATATGAATGGCCGAAATGAATCCATGCACATGTTTTACTTTACTGACCTCATTTGTTTCAATGCCCTTGCATTTTTAAAATGATAAAATGCCTCTTCCATATGTATATTTGTGTTATCATTTGCATGTGCATGTTAAGGCTTTTATTTGCAATAGTTCTTGCTTTGAATTCATGTTAAATTATATATATATATATATATATATATATATATATGTTGCTATAATTTCAAAGCTACTGATTTTCAACATAATATGTATTTTATGATTAATATTTTGCATACTCATCATGTTTTTTAAGATTTTAAAACATAACCAAATATACACATTATACACTTATACCTTTACATATATTTTTATAATTGTTTTGGTTTGTTATGTAAATCTATTTTATGATTTAATTACCTCGATAAATCAATATTTATCATTAACAAAGACTAGCCAAAAACCAGGATATTACAGTCCATCCCCCTTAAAATAATTTTGTCCCCGAAATTAAAGAGTTACACGTAGATTTCAGTTTTGACTAAATTCAAACATATCCACATCTATCTACGACTTATTGACTCCTTATTTACCAAGAATTTAGTTATTTTAATTTCTGAAATCCAAAATTCTGATTTTATTAGAAAACCAGCTTACTTAACTCACATGGGTCTATATCCACTAATAACCCAAGTCTTGTTTTTATTACCAGGATATACCAATTTTATCCACTTGATAATTTTATAAATTTAATTCAACTTATCTTGAGGTTGATCCTGATTCACTTAACTCCTTCCATTGGTTGTGGTGGTAGTCCTACTCGTTTTCAACTATCTGATTATAACAACTTGATAATCAGACTTAATAGGAAGATTTATTTAATGGTGACCTAAGTCGATAACTCTAGTTGTCCTATACTAAGTATACAATTTTTTTTATATTTTAATTTTCAAATATGCTCTCTCAATACTTATCTTAACTCAATCTAGGGTATTTCTAACTCCATCTCTATTGAGTTACGCCACAGAGCCAAGGTTACTACTCAACCAATAGCTCTGATATCAACTGTAACGGCCGGGAAAATTCAATACTTGAATTTTCAACAGTAATATGAAATTCTGTATTACTCGTCAAACAAAACCGAGTATTGAACTCCTGACTGTTAATAGAAAGAAATTAGAGGATGAGATAAGAAAGATAGAACTAATAGAATAGACGAATAAGAAAAACATCACATCAGAATCTCACAGCGGAATTTTAACAAAATATAATATCACATTACAGAGTTTGATACATCATAGTACAACATCAACATAATACATCATCATACATGATTTCTAGTTTAATATAGATACTCAAATAGATACTTAGAGATAGCTGTAACTACTAGACTGGGTCTTGAACTCTTACTCCACAATACTTCAAAGGGATTCCATTAGTCACTTGGATCACTTGTCTACCCATAACAAGTGTTATGAGTACCCAAGTGTTTAGGAAAACACAAAAAATAAATTCTGGGTCAGTGAGGGGACTGGTGTGAGTAAACACAGTTAAAAGATGTAAACAGGGAAGTAAGACATAAGGTTTTCCATATTCATTTACTTTAGAATTCTTTAGACCAATCCATAACTAATATATGGATTATGACCCAAGTATTTTATATCAAAACATTTGATATTACGATAGTTTTTATCAAATAAATAATCATCTAGTGAAACGCTTGCATCTCACGTTCACGTATATAGTATAAAATCAAAAGTTGCAGAGCGCTTATTGGAGACTGGATTCAAACAGACAAGGTATGGGAGCACCTGCCGATCAGTGTACTCTAGAGAGGATATACTGGGGTTCAACAAATACATCTGGCAACCTGACCACACATGACAATCCACTCATTTAGCTTGAGTGTAACGAATATATTACCACCTCTACGGTTGCTAGCAACATAACCTTTCTCGGGAGATACAGAATTGAAAAGAAGTAACAAATATGAATATTCTCTAGATGGTGATAATATACCCTGCTTGGGTATGACCCAACTAGCGATGAAGCCTAGCCCAACTTTTGTTACTTTCTAGTTGTGAGGCTAGAGGCTACGTTATCTTCTAGAACATCGTTCCACCGTTCACTTTGAATGTCACATCGTCAATTCCTCCAAAATGACTAATTTGCTTTCCACAAAAATAATCGGGGTATTACGTTAAGTTAAGAGAAGGTGTCTTCCCGCTGCCACAGAATACGTTTGAGGAAATCAACGTACAAGACCCCTTTGGAAATACTCTGTCAGACACCCGTCCATACAAGTTGTCCTGGAACTGGACAAACCGAATAGCCTTTGCATTTCTCCGTCTTCAATAAATCTTCAACAATCTCTGACCCACGAAGTATAAATCGAATCGAAGTAGGATATTCATCCCGGATTCTTCGAAATGTTTAGCGTAATGTCTTTTACGGGCAGTCGATACTTAAAGAGATGAATTCAAAATTTTATCTCAACACATCTCTTGTTTCAAAAGAAATAGCTATTAATTTAGATGATTGAATTAAATATCCTTCACAGTTCAACAGAAATGAATTACTCTGATAAATAAAGGTCAACTATAATTTAATTAATTCCTTTCATATACTTTCTTGAACAATAAATTTGATCAAATATAATTTCATATTCAAATTTCAGATATTTTACCATCTGATATATTTAAACAATTTTAGCATGTGCCTCGGACATAGTTATTTACACTATAATGTTCGTTCATTTACTTTGATAGTTATTTGCAATTTACACTGTTGTAAATTATCGTTTTATTTCTAAAAACATTAATAAACTGAATTATATATAAATTGTCTATTTTTATATCCTTTTTGATTTGATTTTAAACTCGTCAAATCCCCATAAAATCTAGCTAGTACGACTCTTCTCCCTTTTACTTACTTCCTTCAAAGGCCCAAGATGTTAGCCCTTTTTCTCTTTTAAAAATAAACTATATTTATTTATCTTTAATTTACTTCTTTTATTTTATATTTTCATTTTTACTTTATACTTTCATTTTTGTTTTAAAACTTGTTCTATTGGAAACTTAGCCCAACACTTTAGCCCAAATCCCCTTCTCCTATCTTCACTTTTGCCAGATCACGATCTCTCCTCCAAAACCCACGCCGCACTCATCAGATCACGCCCTGTTCCTTACCCAATCACACTTTTGTTTTGATTGGCCATTTTCTAGATCACCACTCCAGGATCTCGACGCCGTACTACTGATCACACAAGTTCCCGTGCCAATCACTTCTCTTCTTTTGCTAAATCATTTCCACTTCTTGCCCGATTCTATTTCGGATTTGCCAATTTTACCTGTGCCAGACTTTGAATTTGGCAAGGTAAAAGTGGTGATTTTCTCGCCTGATCACATCCATCCTTTTTGCCAGATCACCTTTCCTTTCTCCTTCCTGTTTTCTTCTTCTCCTCCATTAACATGAACAGTGCACATTGGTGCACATGCACCATCGATTTACCAGCTCGGTCACTTCCAACTTCATCGATACAAACTTCTCTTCACCTCAGGAGGTTAACACCATCATCAGATCCGACCAACCCCAATGCTACAGTGTTTTCCCCTTTCGACTTCATCTTTCTTCAAAAAGCTTGATCCAAGAAAATGTCCACTGCTCTCACCTTCGTCCACCAGAACACGACCAACTTCGTTCATGACAAAGCGATGACCCATGCTTCAGTTTCCCCCAGGCGCGCAACCACCAACTGCCTCCACTTCGGTGTAGTTTTCTGATGATCGAGGGTATTGAAAAAGAAACCAATAAACCTATTTTGATCTTGTTCTCTCAATCTATGAAATAGAAAAATCTTCTCCTATTTTGCCCTTGATCACCAATCATCCATACTCCTCCTGACCAAACCGTATCCCCTCAGACCAACTAGATCACCAGAAAATGACCAATTTCCGATTTTTGATGAACACAGTAATCCTCGATGTCTACTAAACAAAAATTCATGAAACTACCTCTAAAAATCATCATTTCCTACCATGATTCAATTTATATATGTAAAACATGTTTTTGGGTGGTTCGAAAATCTCATGTATATTTGAGGTGATAGAGAAGAATGTGATTTTCTGTTTCTTTGTATATACCTCTTCATTTCAGTATTTTCATTGTTTATATTAATAAGTAAGTATTACTTATAGGGTGCCTTATGTTCTTGGATTCACATACATCAAATGTGAGAATTTTTGTACCATTCTTCTATGGGAAACATGATGTTTTATTATGAACATGTAGCAACAATTTTTCTTTTCAAACTGGTTTAAACTTAACATTACAATCATACTTATATGATATATGTATCTAAACATATCTAAGCTCTCACACACTCTAGAATGGAAGTTTAAAAAAGAGATTATAAAAGAAAGTTTACTCACTTAAGCGGCTCTCCTTTCCTTCTGCTATTTCCTGAATTCCCTTTTCCTTGCTTCAGTTTTGTTTTCCAGTTTTCAAATGATTTTTGTGTCGAGAGTGTATGGGTTTCAGGTGGTATTTATAGCCAGGATTCATTATTAAACTATTGGCCTATATCATAAGGATTTGTAGGCGCTACAGTATTGTTTTATAGACTTCCCATTTATCAAATCTTTTTCAGGAAACTTAGGCGTGAAGAGATGAATATTTTTCTAAGATATTTCTACTTTACTTGTCCTCATCTCCTCTTCTAGAAGCTTTGCACACTCAAGGCCATGACTACATTAATTGCTGTGAATCCTCAGTTTTTTTGCAATATATATAATGTTTTACTTACCCTATAAGTATTAGATATTTTGTTGATAATGGTTTTATATTTGCAAGTTGCATTGAGGTTTCTTATGTGGTGACTTGCACCTATATTTAGCCATACTATTCAAGGTAAAATCGCATTAATGATATTGACTTTACTTCTCTCTTTTGTTTTGTTGTCACATGTATTTACCCTTTGTTATTTACTGCGGCAATTTTCCACACATGTTATGTGCCATGTTATTTTATGTCTATGTGCATATGAATGGCCGAAATGAATCCCTGCACATGTTTTACTTTACTGACCTCATTTGTTTCAAAGCCCCTTGCATTTTTAATATGATAAAATGCCTCTTCCATATGTATATTTGTGTTATCATTTGCATGTGCATGTTAAGGCATTTATTTGCAATAGTTCTTGCTTTGAATTCATGTTAAGTTATATATATATATATATATATATTGTTTCTATAATTTCAAAGCTATTGATTTTCAACCTAATATGTATTTTATGATTTATGATTAATATTTTGCATACTCATCATGTTTTTCAAGATTTTAAAACATAACCAAATATACACATTATACACTTATACCTTTACACATGTATTTATAATTGTTTTGGTTTGTTAAGTAAATCTATTTTATGATTTAATTATCTCATTAAATCAGTATTTATCATTAACAAAGACTAGCCAAAAACCGGGACATTACATAATATATCAGAGTATATCAAAATATAATCCAGCGGAAGATTAATTTACAATAAATGTAATACAATGCAGCTAAAACAAATAAACTAACACAGCGGAAGACTATCAATACTCTGGACACAGGTTTAAGCTTCGATCCAGAATCATGCTTATATATCTGCAAAATAAACTACTCGACTGCCCATGTGGAAAATAAGGGCACCCGAGTTTGCAAGGGAAAAGCAAACTACAGGTGAGTCATGGGACTGGTGTGAAAAACTCTACTTTTAAAATTAACTTATGTAAATGATAAGGAAAATCACAGGACCATGCCACTAACGCGGAACGGGTTTACCCCCATGAATGCCAGAGTATAAACAACAATCAATAGTAGAGATATGGATCTACCATGCATCAATCAACATGCAATATCCCAATCTACCCATTTAGATTAATCACCACATTTACATTTTCCAAATCCAATCCAATTTATAGAAATTATTCCTTTGGACTATATTTCCCGATTTCTATTTCAAATCATTTGAAATACATATCTAGCTTTATATCAAAGTAGATTACACTTCGGGATCTCAAATCAAATCATTTGGAAATATGAATTCCAAAGCATAACAATGCATACAAACAAGTATGCAACCAAATATCGGGCTCCCCTTAGACAAGGCAAAGGGGATGCACCTAAGCAACTTGATATATATATGTGCACCTCCCGCGCCGGAGCAGGCTACACTGACGATGCACCTCCCACGCATGGAAGCATACACCGCCCATCTCACCCATACTTTTAGTCGTTCGGGTTACTCGAATCTCTAGCCACATACCAAATTATTTCATATCCCGAAGTATAGAAAATCATTTCACAACATAATAACCACAAGTACATTCGAAAATATAGTACTTTACATTAGCAATTCACACATATGATCAGTCACTATTAATCACATAACCTTTAAGCTCGTACGTCTCAAAGAAGGGTGTTAAGCAAGAGAATAAATTCTCCACCACCAAACAGATACGTTATCAATAACAACTAATCGGATACGCGATGAACCACAATGTAACACATAATACATTTCTAAATCATTTTAGAAATCATCGGGTTTAGGCCTCGAAATCCTTTCTGTTTTATAAAACATTTTTATCAAACATTCCCTATCCAAAATCGGGAATACATTTCATTTCACATAAGAAAAATATCATTTCAAAACCATTCCTTAAATATTGAAATAAAAAACATCGCTAAATACCTTATAGTCAAATCGTAAGTGTTTCACAAGGTGTTAGCACACAGATATTTTTACCCAACACAATGCTAATTGTAAAAGCATATTTTGCTCATAAACTGGTCGAGCACAATCCAAACAATCAATCCAATTTGACATTAACTATAAGGTTTTGAATAGAGATAGTATCGACTTATATTCAACATCAAATCCTGAAACCAACAGATATCATATCGGGAATAACGATGTCGATATCTTCCAAATTCCCATCACAATACCCGTATAATCACGGAATCCAATATCGAAATATTCCGAAGATTATTTCCATTCCAAACCATTCCAATTTATTTGTTGGAAAATTCTGGTTATTTTAAAACCATTCTCAATCAATTTTATTTATTTAAAAATAATTGGATTACAATTCTAATTAATAACTAGTTCGTTTTGATACAAATATCCTTTATCTTTTCAAATATGGAATTTTTCACCCAAACTCTTTCCAAATCATTTATTATGATTTTACACAATTTTTCCATATTTTTAATAATTTTATTATGGCCCTTACAATCGGTTTCCAATAACGGCCACCGAACTGCACTTACATCGACCTTTTCCAATTTTGATTTGGATATAATTCCAAATCCAACCATTAGATTTCAAATCTCTTATATTTTTGGAAAGCTATTTTCGATACGAACCCAACAGTTCCGGTTTTAGTAGAATCCGACAGGCGGATCTCCCGTAATGTCCATTCGAAGTCAATGGTCGAAATTCGCGAACGGTCGCGGCGCGGCGAGTTCTATTCAGGCCATTTATATATATATATATATATATATATCGTCGATTTCCTTTATAAAACATATTTTATAAACGTTATAAATTCGTTTGAAAACAATTTCAATTTCTATTCTAGCTCAAGTTCTTCAACTTTTCAGTGTCTAAGAACTTTTCAAATTTTTCAAAAATTTGGCTAACACCCTAAATTTTCAAAAAAATTCGCCATAACCTCCTTTGTACGGGGAGCATCGGGAAAATCCCCAAACCGCCACACAGGCCCTCTCATCTAAAAAAGAAAAAGAAAAAGCCAAGCGGCTAGCCAATCGGCTCATAAAATCATCAAATCCAAAGAAAATAGTAAATATATACTTATTTGTCGGCATACAATTTTATTCCTCTTTTCTAGCTTCCTTGCTATGACCTGTTCAATTTATATGCATGCCCATGTATGCAATTTTAATCCATTTTCAGTATATTTTTATTTGCATGTTCCTTATTTTCATTTCATACATTAGTTAAAATTTACATTTTTAACTAACTCATAATTATTTCATTGCATGAGAATTTCATATATCACATACATAAGTTAAAAATCATATTTTTAACTAACTAATGAATATTTCATTCCACGCCTATATATAATTTCATACAACGCTACCTATATATTTTATATAACGTTTATATATATATATATATTCATACAACGATTATATATAGTTTCATATAACATATATATATATATATATATATATATTCATACAATGCTTATATATTTTATACAACACATACATAGGCTAAAGATCATATTTTTCCCTATCTCATATTTTTTTCATTGCATGTCTATTTTATATGACTCATATATATGTTAAAAGTAATATTTTTAACCAACTAGTATTTATTTCAACGTATGACTATTTTTAATAGCTCGTATACATGTTAAAAATGTTATTTTTAACAAACTAGAATTCATTTCAACGTATGACTATTTTTAATAGCTCGTATACATGTTAAAAATGTTATTTTTAACAAACTAGAATTCATTTCAACGTATGTCTATTTTTAATAGCTTGTATACATATTAAAAATGTTAGTTTTATCTCACTAATGAATATTTTATTTCATTACAATTTTACTCATTGCATTCTTAAAATAAAAATCATATTTTTAACTTACCAAAAATTATTTCAATTTGTTTTCTGAAATTCTTTTTACTCATTCACACATTTTGCAATCACATAAACATTTTTGGCAAGTGTTTAGTGTTTCCAAAAAAGAAAACTAAGTCTCCAAATCACAGAAACAATTTATTGTTTTCTAGAAAATTTTCAAGAAACAAAGGCAACAATTTGAAATCATCCAAGGCCGATTCATTCAAACAGACAGGAACAAGTCTAGATTCATCAATTCAATCAAAAGCCAAAGGGGAAACTTGAAAATCAGATCAAATCGTTTATTTTGAAATCAGAGAAACTCATGGTGGTTCGCAGGTTCGGAGCAACAGGTTGGAAAGGGTTTCAGGTGGCTGCTGGTGTCTCGTTCGGCGGCGACTCCAACTGTTGATACCCCTTTTATATGTGACGATTCCGGTTTTTTAAAATGAGGAAGGGGAAGTGGACCTCGCGAGGGCCAGTACACATGGACAGACAACGCCTCCGATGACTGGTGATGGGAGTAGATTCAAGTAGCGACGCGGTTCAAGGCTCGAGATGCAGCGACGAGGAAGATGGACGTTGGTGGCTCGAAATCGAATAGGAAGGCTGGCGTCGATGGGAGGAGCGGAGTGGAGGAAGGGTGGAGCGACGGAGGTGGTGGAGGCGGAGGCGACTTCGGCGAAGGAGGGTGGAGGGAGGTTGATGGGATATTGGCGAATGATGGTGGCCATTTTTAATTTAGGGATCGGGTTTTTCTGATTGGAGAAAGTGAAGACTGCGGGGGTTTAAGTGTAAAGTTTATATATATATATATATATAATATTTATTTATTTTCCATTTATTTTCAAAAAGGTTATCTTGTCATTTGAACTCCAAAAGAGGCCCAACGACTATTGTCCCTAGCTAATTACCCCCATTCCGAACACAATGGGATATGCCTGGTAAGCCAATTCGGCTGTTACGATCAGTTTTCATTTAAATTACTATATAAATCAATATATATTTAATTTAAACGTACATTTCAATTTATTAGGGCCACATACGGACTCCAAAAATTCCAGAATAATAAATCTGGCTATGTTTTGACCATACGGTCCTAACAAAACTAATTTCGTCGAATTTGGAGACCGTTTGAAAAACGGTCGTTTTCCAGTTGATTAAATTCAAACTGAATTGACCAAACACATTTAAATCTGCCATGCTCACATATTAATTCCAAAAAATATGAAAATTGGAATCTAATAATAATTTGACATTCCGAATCTAACAAAAGTGGTTTCGTCGAAAACGGAGGTCGTTTGCAAAATGTCTACTTTTACGGGCTATATTTATATTAAATTTCATAGCGACTACTCTGAATATTCAACTGGCCATAACTTTTGATTCCTGCTATGAAATTTAAATTTTTCGGATACGTTAGATAGATATTTTCAAACAGATTTAAATATTTTTGGTTTCACTAAAATCCGGTTTATTTTGAATCCTGTACATTTAGTCAAAGTTCAAAGTCAATTCTCAAACTATCGTGCAATTTCAGGCTCGCTATATAATTAAAATAAATTTATTCGTTCTAACTTCGATTTAAATAAATTTTTAGTCTTTATCATTTAAAATAAATCATTTTAAATATTCCAAATTCATTAAAATAGCCAAAATAAATTTTAAATTGGTTCGGATTTTCCGGGTTGTTACACGTTACATCTTTCTTTTCTATACTTTCTTCTATATTTTTCCCATTTTACTTCGGCCCAACCCTAGATACTCTCCCCTTCTTATTTCTTATTTTCTTAAAGATTACATTTTTATTTCGTTGGCCCAATAACCGACCAATATCCTTTTTTTCCATTCCCCTTTTCTTTTTCTTTATTTTCTATTTCCTTTTTCCTGGCCCATAACTAACAACCCATCTCTCTTTTGATTTCTTCTACAATTCTTTAGCCGCTTCTTCTTCCACGTCCCTTCTTTCTTTGTGTTTCCTTTTCTCCTATCCTTTACTTCTCTTATTTCTATTTCCTTTGTTTTCTTCTCTATGGCCCAAACAAACCCATCTTCTCTCGGCTCACCCACCTCTTCTCCTTTCCTTGCGTTGGTTTTCTGTTAAACGTATGAGCTGTGTATACTAATATACTCAAACAACCAAAGAACCAAATGTCCTCACATATTATACATTATAATGATGCACAGTGAAATCCTATTTACAGAACTTCTCAGGCTCAATATTTGTAAACGGTGACGTGCTCCTTCCCCATAGTTTAAACTGACCAGCAGCAAAGGCATGGAGTACTAACCAGCTCTATATTTTTTCTTTTAAACTAATATTTATTCTCTCTTCCTCACTAATGCTTGCTACTCCTT
Source organism: Allium sativum (assembly GCA_030737875.1). Lineage (NCBI taxonomy): Eukaryota > Viridiplantae > Streptophyta > Magnoliopsida > Asparagales > Amaryllidaceae > Allium > Allium sativum. Next base: position 549,690,701 of record CM060918.1, read on the forward strand.
TCCTTCTTCCTATGTATACTGTATAGCACTTGTGTGCACATGCACACACATCCGTGTCCCCATACACCGATCACACCCATACCCACTAAGGAAACACCATTATTCTAGTTGATCCATGCACCCAGATCTGACCCCGATCATGTCGACCAACATTTCATTTGTTCTCCTTAATGTGACGGCAATGCCTTGCGCCAAAAAGTTCAATCCTAATCTTAATGGAAGTTCAATCCTAAATTGGAGCATATTCTTTTCAGTTCAATATCTTGCCTCTCCTCAAATGCTAAACTCACATATACCAATATAGATAATAGATCTATATCAGATGCAAATGCTTTTGTCATCCTTATGTGCGCATATAACATAGATTACAATTATGTATTTCTATTAATTTTACTGCATTCTGTAAGTACTATGAACACTCAACTAATGCTTATAGGAATAAGGTATAACATAATTCTCGTATAAAACTGTTTCACGTAGGATACTCGAGGATGTTTAATTAGAAATTAATAATTTCAACCAAAAGATTGCTATCTAGCAGAGAACAATCCCCAAAACCTTCGTTACCTAAGTCATTACTGCTACCACCATGTAGCATTATTTTCGATCAAACTTTACCAATCCGACATCGACCCTTGGCCACAACTCTTCATCAGATTCTGGCCAACTCGGTTCATCACTGATCGTGTAATTCATCATCAAAGTTGGGAAAAAAAGTATCCAAAACCCTGTCTTCACATCAAACTCATCCCCTACCTATTAGAAAAATATTTTGACATTTTTCCTACTTCATCTAACCCTCTACGCTCCTTTCGATTCAACCCCGTGCCCTACAATTTTCTAGTTCGCCATTATTTCTCATTCTCAGATTAACTAGAAAATCTCCTTAACCCAGACCTTAAAAATCATGAATCTTCCACCTAAAATCATATTTCTTCATATGAAACCAGTACTTTAAATCCAAATTTAAAATGGTCGAAAATCTATGTTTTTATCCTTCTTTTACAGTAAAAGTTACATAATATGTGATTTATATCTTCTTGGAAGCATTTTTAAGCTATGCCATGGATCTAATAAAACAACTTACTTGTTGAAATCAGGTCCTACAACTCGACTAGAATCTAAATTAAGAATTTGAAGTGTGACAAGTAAAATGGTTACCAATAATAGTTAAGCTAAGAATGTCATTGTTTTCGACTTAAGCATATAACTGATCTTTGGTTCAGAGGTGTTCCAATATATCCACACACAAGTACAAGCACTTATATGTATTCATTTATACAGTGATGATCATAGATAAGAAGTTACAAACACAGAAGGTTTACTCACTTATTTGGTATCCTCTGTTCTTAGTATCGCCTGAGTTTTCTCTTTAGTTTTCCTTGCTCAGGTTTGCGTCGAGTGATCAATATGAATTTTGTGTGTGTTTAAACATTGGTATGGCAGGTACTTATAGAAGAAAAATATGAATAAACAATGATGTATTTTCTTGCTAACTTAAGAAATGAACAGAGATGACAACAGCTTGTTTAGTTGTGCGTGTATGTTGATTTAAAGAGGTAGCTGAGTTATTTTTCATAGATGTGCCTTTTGATTGAAAGTGAGTAATGTAAAGGCTTTTCAAGTCTTAAATCCTACTCTTATGTGGTATGTAACTTAGGCCAGAATGAGGTACGATTTCTTGTATAAAACACATGCATGAATTAGTTTAAAATGGGTGCTTGGTCCTTAAGTAAACTAGTTATCCCTTTCTGATTTGAATCTTAGCTTGGCTGGCCCCTATTTCTAGTGTTAAGGCTAGTTGTTGTGATTGATTTAGATGCTGAAGTGTAGACGACCATGTGCAAATATTGATTGTAAAAGCACATTCAGTCTATTCATAGCTTAAGGCTGCCTATGCACTTGATTGAAAGGAAAGGTTTGTCTATGTATTAGCTGTGATGGCTAGGTCTTCTATTTGAGGTACTTATATGTTGTGTAGCTCATGTCAACAGGGTATGTTAAATTTACATGTCCTCTTGGCTATTGATTTTTAAATACTCTTACATTTCATAACATAGTTGTATAAGCTACAAAAGACCTTTATTAAATGGTTAAAATCTTAAAAATGTTTAACTCCCCATATGTCTTATGTTTTTCTTATATTTAAAGAAATGAAATGTTTTACATAAAATATTGCTTTTACATAAGTTAAAGATTTAATAAAAGTGTAAAATAAAAGTTAAAATATTACTTACCCTCTTAATTTACATATATATCAAGATAAATATTTTCATTACAAAGTAATATATATATATGTATATATAAATAATTATATAAATATTCATATCAATATGCATACAAGTCCATAGGATTAAAAAGATCGCTTTGAATTTCCATAAGTATTAACTCTAATTAATTAAAATAAATTTAAAATAATCATCAATAAAATCAATAATTATCGATCAACAAAGTTAGTAATAATCCGGGACATTACAGTTTTAGATAAATGAATTTAATTTCCAGAGAATCAAGAGTTCTTCAATTTGAAGTTAAAAAAGCACAAGAAATGTTAGAAATGATATGGTAGTGACAAAATGAATCAGAAGGAAAAAAATAGAAGGGGGATAGAAAGGAAGAATGAAAAAATATAAACAAAAAATGTGAGTCTAGAGATCATACTTGATTTACAGTAGGTGTTGTGGGTCTCTGACTCATCAATCATGGCTAAGGAACATTGAATGATTCAAAGATATGGAACAACTTGAATGCAGATTCCCTTTTGCAAATTGGCTCCTTAGCCTCCTTCGGTACCTAACTATTTAGGGGATTGAGTGGTCTAACAAAATTTGTAAAACCACTCCTAACTTCATTCACAACTTTTGGTACCAAAATTGTTTAAATAATAATCCATTAGCATTAGCTAATGTGCCATTAAGACCCCAAATTTGTTTAAATTTCATTATATTTGAATTTTTAAATCTTGGGAACCTCATTTGTTTAAGTGGATTGTTTTTAAACCAACATTCATTTATCACAATACAAGCAATTTGAAGAATTTTTGAATTTATGAGAATATTCTTTCGTGGTTAAATTTCCAAATCCAAGTCTTTTCTTGTTTCCAAATTTGAAATTATTCTTCAATAGTGAATTCGAAGAATTTTGACTGTTTGAAAACTTCTTAAAATTCAGCTCAAAACCATTAACTTTGGATTTTAAAAGGTTACTCTCATTTATCAGCTTTTCAATTTTGCCTTTAGACTCAGAAATCTCAAATTCAAATTGATTACTCTTTTCAATTTCAAGTTTTCCAAGTTCCTTGAATTTTTCAATTTCTTTTTCTAGATCATGATTTATCTCAGAAATTTCAATCTTGTTGTTTTTTCAAACTATGTTTTTGTTTTCAAGGAACTTGAAATTCTCTTTTATTTCATTTACCTCTTTTTGAAAAGACATGCATTTTATTGCATTTGAGATTTCTAATTCTCTCGGTTTCATTTTAAATGTTACTCAGAATTGTTCCAGTCTTCAACAAGCTTCCTTTTTAAAAAAAATCTGTTTGGAATTCTTAATTGTTTTAGTTTTATCTAACTCCTTTTGCAAAGCATTGTTTTTATGAATTAGCTTATCTTTATGATTTTTTAAAATTAAAATTTTGTTTTCAAGTTGTTTAAAATTTTCATTAAGATGAGCAAATTCCTTTTCTAAATTTGAATAATTTTTGCAGTTGGAGTTTTCAAATTTCATGACATTTTCTAATTCCAAAACATAAATTTTACTATTAACTCAAGATTCTCAAATTTAAGATTTATATTTTTCAGTTTGAGACTCTCAAAGATTTAGTTAAACTATTACAAAGATAAATTAGATCTACATATGAAAGGTCTCCATCGTCCACAACATCATCAATTGAGTCTTCAACTGTAACTCATGTTAAGCACACATCTGAGCTTGAGTTGGCAATTGAGAGTTTTGAGTATTTGTCATCTTTCTTCTGTAAGGACCCGGATTTTTGGTCGATTTATTTTAAATATTTAATATGGTGTTAAATATTGAGTTGACAATATAAATCAATTTTTATATTGAGTTATCAATTTAATAATCGAAATACGATTTATTTCGAATATATATATAATTATCGTAATACGAGAATATGAAATAATTCAATTCAAAATTTAAAACCAATTCAAAATTGTTCAGATAATTAATTGAAATTCTATTTGAATAGAAACGATAATAATAATAATAATTTATTATCAAGGAAATTAACTATTTCTGAATTTAAATTATACCAATTCAATATTGTTATTTTATAAGGTCCGTTTGGCATACATCCCTAGAAACTTTCAAAATAGGAACAACATCCTCCCCAACTTTATATTTCAAAGTCGGTCCCTATTTTGGGAAGTAACGTGTTTTCCACACAAAAATATGCGATGCTATGTAATTTTTTTTTTTGAAAAAATCAGAAATATTCTCGGAAACAATCCGGAGGAAAAAAAGTTGCATCCATCTATGCAACTATATTGAATATATGCATATATTCATCCAGTGTTTTCTATTGAAATTCTCGACCAATATATGCATACATGTATGTAGCTTTTACCAATAGTGGCATATATGTATGCATATAAAGTTGAACTAAGATGCAAGTCTTATGAGTAGTTGCATACTTGTATGCATTTATTCCGTATATATGCATACATATATGCAACAAATTTAAAAAGGATGAAGTCTTCTGAATATGTGCATGAATGTATGCATGTACTATGTATAACTGCATACATGTATGCAAAAATGCTTGAAAACTGTGAATGCTTGAAAAAACAGCCTAGGAATGAATATATGCATAAAAAGATGCATATATTTGCAGTTTAACTGCATACATGTATGCATAAATAGTGCAATTTGATGTATAACAGAAATAGTTGTATACATGTACGCAAGAATTTCAAATACATGCATCTTTTGATGCATCATACTGCAGTTTTGCTGTATTTTTGGGTTTTGGTGCCTTTTTTGGTGGGTTTTTTGTCTGAAATTTATTAAGTTTACGTGTTTAATTTAAATATGCATTTACATGATTTTTTTAATGAATTTTCGAAAAATAGGGATGTAATTTATAATAAGTTTAGGACTGGATGTGAACCTAATTTTGAAACTTAATAGGGACCTAAGCCTAATTTTCACTATTTTATATATACGTTCGAATTTAATTCTAGAATATATTCTGTTGTGTTCAGAATAGTGGCACAATCCTAGGAGCGTCAGTTGTTGCATCTCAATTGGAGTTGGTAACCGCGAAATATATTATTACAAAATTTTAGCAGATAAGAACAAGGTCTAATCAAAATAAATTTACATGTACTTAATCTATCACCTATGTACCATGCAAAGACTACATTCCTTAATGCTGAAGTTTTCATTATCTATAAATTGCACCTACTTCCTCTTCTATTTTTCTCTTCTGCAAATTAAATCGATTTCCCCTAAAAAAACCTTAAACATTTAAAAAAGAATACTCCCCTTTTTTCTAAACAAAAATGAAAATGGTCACCATTTCCTCATTTAAAATCAAAGTGAAATATTTTCGAAAATCTTGGAAACATTACCGTGGAGCTCGTTTTGAGTGGATCTTCACTCACGTATGATTGGGGATGGGAATGATGTTTCTAGCGATTCGAGTTCGAGACAACACGAATTAGGGCTACAGGGTTTGGAAATTTGAGTGCAATTTATATTAGAAAGCATGATAGGGTAGTCGAACTAGGTCATCGCAAGTTGAAGCAGTGGTTCTTCGTCAATGTGTAGTGAGGTGGGAGTCATGGGTGGTGTAACGACCCGGGGAATTTTTGACCTTGGATATCAGCATACAACACCATGTCGATCATCCAAGAACCGAAATCACCGGATAGTCCATGAAAGAAAATAGAGGGTGAGAATAGATAAGATAGAAAATTGGAATAGAAGAAAGAGAAGAACATCACAACATCAGAGTAAACACAAATCTCACAGCGGAACGAATAAATATATTTCATAACATAACTTTGAAATAAAACAGTATCTATATACAATACCATTATTAGAGTATAACACTTACAACACAGCGGAAATAACAATAGCTATATGATCCTGAGGCCTCTTGCTCCAAGCTCCATCTAAGTATATCTGTAAATCCCAACTACTTGATTGCCCGTACAAAATTGGGCACCCAAGAGTTTAGGGAAAACAAAAAAAAAAAACTCTGGGTCAGTCATGTGACTGGTGTGAGTAAACTCCAACCATTTGTTTAACTTTTAAAATTCTTTTAAAAGAAAGAATAATCGTAAGACCGGTCCACATATAAACACGGATGGTTTTTACCTTACGATAACCCAAAACATTTCTTTTAAAATTCCATACTCTTGTGATATTATAATAATGTCTAAATCAAATAAATAGCAATCTAGTGGAAACACTTTCATCTCACGTTCCACATATATTATATACAATCAAACACCGTGGGCGCTTATTGGGTAATGGATTTCCAACTATGACAAGGTATGGAACCACCTTCCGATCAGTGTACTCTAGAAGCGATACACTGGAGTTCAACAAGAACATCTTGTAACTCGGCCACACATGACCGGCCATTCATTTCGCTTGAATGTTCCGAATATATTATCACCTTATGGTTGGTATACCAACATAACCACTCCCGAGAGATATAGAATTGAAAGAAGTAACAAATATGAATATTCTCTAGATGGTGACAATATACCCTAATTGGGTGCGACCCACTTAGCCATGCTGCCTGCCCGATTTGTGTCATTTCTCAGTTGATGAGGCTTGAGGTCATAACGTATCTTCTAACAGATCACTTCATTTACTTTGAACACCACATCGTCATACCCGTCAAATCACAAATTGATTTCCCAAAAAATACCATGGGTATAAGCTAAGAGAAACGAATTCCTCCGCCACCAATGTAATACGTTTGAAATGATCAACTTACGCGATCTGCTAGACATACTCTATCAGACATTCGTCCATTCAAGTTGTTCTGGGACTGGACAACCCGAAGTTACTATTCTGTAAACAGGACAACCCTTACATAACTCCGTCTTCAATTATCTTCATCATATTTGATCGCAACGCTAACGCCCATACAGAGTGTTTTTCAGATAATGAATCTGATCCCGGTCTCCCCGTATTGACGATGGAAAAATGGTAAAGAACTTTGATAGTCGGTGATTTTACTATCAAAGAAAAACATGTGTGCAAACAACGATATTATTTCCAGAAGGAAATTCTATCGATCAATCATCAATCAATAGTTATTCATTTCCCCATTTCTCGTTTCCATATATTCATCAAATCCTTATTTTCTAATTTTAGAAAATATACGTTATTAACTTTGGAAAATGTTTCCATTTCTGATTCACGCATCAATATCTTCCCACCTCTATCAGTCTCTAACTGTAAACTAGTAAGAGAACAAACCCCTACGTATTAACCCCGAAGGCCGAAACCAACATTAGATCGATACATAGAAAGTCATTCAATTCAACTAATTTCAAGTCAGCTTCTAATTTCAATACTTCCATTTTAAATTCCTATTTCAAACGCTGAGTTCCTTTATAATATTTTATTTACAAAATATTTACTTTAAATCAATATCATGTTACCCCCGTGTGCGAAGCACGGGTCTAAACCTTCCTAATGTAAAATTCTCTTTGTATAAAACTCTATTCATTTTCCAAATATTTCCCTTATAAAATTCTATTCATTCATATAATTTTTTTATATAATTCTATTTATTTCCCAATTTTCCATTATTATATTTTCCAATATTTGTTTTTCAAATATTACCTTTTATAATATCCTATTTATTTCATATATAAATATTTCATTTTCAATATTCACTTTGAAAATTTCCTTTTTACATTCCAGTATTTCTTATGGTATTTAAAATACCAAATAACATGACTAGTGTCATCATAATCAATCACAGATTATATATCACATCATATATCACAATATATGAAAACAAATAGTATTATAAATGAAAAGACCCGAACTTCCCCGTAAAGGAAAGCACGGATTGAGTTGAGAACAAGCCACATAGAAACATAAACAGAAGAACATTTCATTGTTAATTACAACAATTCCATCAGAATACAAGAATATACAGAGTATGAATAAATTTTATACATCAGAGAATTATCAGAGATTACAATACATTTCATAGCAGCGGAAAAATAATACAATACAAAACTGAAAGAGATAAACGGATACAGAGCTTTCTGGATATCGTTCCAGCTGTAAATCAGGATCCTGCGAATATAAATCTGCAAAACAAAAATTACTAGCTGCCTGTGCGGAAACTAGGGGCACCCAGAGTTTAGGTTAAAACCATAAACTCCAAGTCTGTCATGTGACTGGTGTGAGAACTAAAACAATTATTAATCTTTATTTTAAAGTTAGGTAAATCAAGGGACCACGCCGTATAACATGAAACGGGTTTCCTTCCAAGAATACCAGTGCATAAAACAATAGCGCAATGCTAAATAAAGAACAATGAAGCTATTGTAATACCCAGGTCCCATTACACAATGCAACACAAGCCGGAGGATAGGGTTTTACCTTATAATAGCGAAAGAATGGTTGATACGTTAAAACAAATCATTTGATACTATTATAAGGGCATATTGTATAAAACAACTTCAAATATAAATGTATCAATCCTAGGTGACATGGGTACCATATATCATGTCGACATAGTAGGCTCTACAATCAACACCGCAAATGACACGTATTGGAGATTGGATTTCCATCTATGAACTGAGGCAAAAGATATTCCTCGCCGATTCGAGACAATCTAGCCTACCATGTCCCAGGAACAGCTGCAACTGTACCTTGGATCCTCAAGGCTTGTCCACCGATGTGGATTAAACTTAAACCCTAAACATGCGTTTCCCCGCCCTTTGGGGCGTAATTGAGCCAAATGACTCCATTGGCTCCACATAGTCACCGATATATCTGAGGTGCCTCGCAATCCAATAACCACACAGGTGAATATAATATAAATGTCAGGGCTGGTTGGTCACTGATACCACCCTAGCTAGAAAGAAACGCATGCCCTCCCTGATGTCCTCTCCCGTTTCTGGTTCACAACCGGGGTGTGAGGCTCGCGAATTAACATTACATAAAGCTATGTCACACAGGCGGTGCTTTGATCATCTACCACAAGACATTGCTTTTCAACAAAAGCTTTGATCATTTGCCACTTAGGCATGCCACACAGGCAATTCACTCCATGCGACTGATGTCCATCGATATACAACCCCTGAGCTCGTATGTCTCAGAAATGGGTATTAAGCAGGAGAATAAATTCTCCGCCACAAAACAGATGTATATTTAATAGAGATCAACCAACACATAATAAAATCCAATGTCAGACACACAGTCCATTTACAAGTTTGTTCTGGGTCTGAACGAAAAAGGAGGCACCTTGTACCTCGCATATCCATCGATCTCCAAGTACGTCTGGACGATCACCAACTGATTCCCTCCTCTTGGGTCTACAGCCCAACCAAGATCATCAGTAATCACCCAAACGATGTGAAGACCTCTGGTCTTCGACCATCGTCTTCATCCTCGACACATCATCGAATCAGTTACTCAGAATGGGATAAACCCGGTGTTGGATCTAGAATAACCCTAGAGGGGGGGTGAATAGGGTTTTTCACAGTTTTTTAAACAGAATTGATTAACTGACAGGATATTAAAATAATAAACAGATCACAGAATATAGCAGAAACAGAAATACAGAAAATAAATCACACACAGATATACCCAGCTTCGGCAAAACCTTGCCTACTGCTGCATTTCTAAGGTTTCTACTAGGTGATAGAACAGCTCCCGTATACAAGACCATGTACACTCGCAAACCCTGCTCCTATTCTAACCCTACGCTCAAAACCGTAGACTGATCGATATCCCCTCGTTCAGATTTCCCTGTTTACGACCCTGTAACCAGTAATCCAGAATTTTACAGACTCTGAAACTGACAGCCAACACACTGACTGAATCTAGAATTTTTACAGACTCTAGACAACTGTTTGAATCGTTTGATTTTACAATGCAAAATTAAAAACAAAAACAGAAGAAGCTTTAAAATCCTAGATGTAAGGAAGAGTTAAAAATAAGGGGGTCATCCCTTTTTCACATTAGGATTAGTCAATGAAACACTTGGCCGACCCATTCCCTTTCTAATTAGCCCGATCCTTTTTCTCTTTTCCTCTGGAACTTGGAAATGGAGGCTGCGAAAAAGAATATCTAGGGTTTCTGAAATTTCTCCCAATCACTGATCGATTGCTTCTAAAATATTGATCTCTGAAGGCTCTTGTCTTTGTAGCTTGGTTCCTGATGTCGATTTGCTAGAGTTCTCACTTGAACGAAACCCTAAAAAATTGTGAGTAATACGGATTTAATTCTTTGCTTGAATTTGCGATGCTAGGTTTCAATTTTTGGTTGAAATATTTGTGGTTTCGATCTGTATGCCTGTGATGTAAAAAGTGTGTACATATAGGGTTAAAAGGAAACCCTAAATCATTCTCTGATTTTGGCGCATGACTTATCTGATTGATTGAATGATATTGTGTAGAAAAGGATTATAGAAACCTTTTAAACTCTCTGATTTCGTGTATATTGGCTTGACCTGATTGCGTGCTTTCCCTTTTGAATTCTCAGCTTTGATTGAGTTTCCTGCGTGATATTTTGAATGATAAATTGCCGAGAATACAAACGTGATTTTGCATAGTTTCCTTGTTGAATTATTCTTGACAGAAAGCCTTGATTTGCTCGACTTAAAAAAAAAAAGGAATTGCCTGATTTGATTCTTGAATGGATATTTCAGTGGCTCCTTTTATTTCATTTGCACACAAAAAAAAATTTTGGAGAATAATTTCCCTTTTTGCAGCTTGATTAAATCGGGAAAACTAACAATTGCCTTTGCATGATTTCTTCCATGTTATGAATGATTAATACTTCCCAATTTCGATCCCTTTTTATTCACTTGTGCTAGCACCAAATAAAAACTGTCTTGACCTTGATACTCGGCCCCTTTGTGATTCATGACTGTTCATGAATGTTACAGCATTTATTTTTGGTATACTTTTTACAAAAAGAATCTTGCCCAAAGATTGTGTCTTTGATTGAATCGATTTCTAGAAATATAAAAAAAACTTTGCCAAATATTTTCATGCTTCATTTCTGGAAATTTATTTGCACAAATTCTCCTTGCTAAGTTTGTAACTTTCTGGAATTAAACTTGCCAGATATGTATCCAAATCTGCACTGCATTTCTAATTTGATTCCCTGGCTTGTGCATGAAACATGTTCATCCAATGTTACTATGTATATTTACATTTCTCCTCGACACCTTGGTTAGCTGTGTATTCACATGTACATGATGCATCACTTTCTTGTCTATGCATTGGTCACCATCCACCATATATGTACTTATAGCTTGCATGTATCCCCTGGTCCTCTGAGTTTTCTTGTCTTCTACATGCTACTCTTGTAATTGCTGTATAGGCTGAAACAACAATGTTGTTTATTAGTGTCATGCACCATTATATTTTTGTTGAACCACCATAGCTCTTTCCTGTGTATATGAACCATGCAGTTCAGATTATTGCCTTCATATTCACTTGCACCTGAAGCATGTAAACATGCTGCTTGACTTTGCTAGACCGTCATGCTGTTTTGTTGCTCATACATATATTTGCATCCCACTGGCTCCACCAGTCCATTGTGCACCAGTTTCCATTTTGCCTTGCCGTATGTGTATTGCTGTACACTTGAGATTGCACCATTATGAACCACTTGAATTTTGCATATGCTCCATAATTGTTGTATACATTAGTGCTGGTCCATTTTCTTTGAATTGATCCATGCTGAGATACACTTGCTTTGTATTTCCATTTGTATTGCACCTTGTAGCCTCTGCCATATGACCTGTCATGATTTGGATTGATTTGCATACAGTCTTGAGCTCGACCAATTTTTACTCTTTGTTGGCTTGAATCATGCTTTGCTATTGAGTTTCTGGTTTGCGCTTGCATGAGCATGTACTTGCTCCATGTTGTACTCTGATTTTGCTGTTTCTTGAAAAACTTGCATGTTGACTTTTGAGCTTCTGGCTTTGACTTTTCTTATGTCAATTTTGACCATGCTTTTTGGCATTTTGTATAAGATATATCAGTAGACTAGTCACACTATGTTGAGGCTGATCAAAAAATCAGCAAACTAGTGTGATTATGTCGAGGCTGATCAAATCAGATCGAGTCAGAAAAATGATGAGAAACACACCAAAATTCTGAGGCAAATAAAATTTCAAAAATAAAATTTGTATTCGCATATACTCAGTTTAAATTCTATTGCAGTATACTGTGTTTGTGTTTCATTGTGACAGGTAAGCAGATGATGACTGGACCGACAGTGAAGTGCTGTGGAGACTGAAGACTGGACTGACTGAAGCAGAAGACAGAATACAAGTATATTGCAGTGTCAGTGAATGTGTCAAAGTGTATGTATGTAGAAATGAGTATTATAGTGAGGAGCTGAAAAGTATTGTATTTCAATGATGTACAAATATTGGAGTTACAAATTCTGTACTGTTTGAAATGTTGAATAAAATATTATATTTAAATAAAATACTGTTATAATATTTCAATTCTCGTGCAGTAGTATTTCTTTTAAATATGAATATTATATTCCTGTCTGTGATGAGAAATAACAGTACAGTAACAAACACATTTATAATAAAAATATATTTGGTTGTTATCATCAAACAAAAAATCATATAATTGTGTATACAACACCGTTATATACAACAATCTCCCCCTTTTGATGATGACAAACAAATATGAAGATTTTGAATATAATAAATATGTTTGACAGTGAATATTGAACTCCCCCTATTTGTTTGCTCCCCCTACAACAGAAACTCCCCCTATAACTGTGCATGAGTGAAATAAATGATGATAATGAATATTTCAAAAGTAAAACTATTTATAAAATATTCACTCATAAATCAAAATCCAGTCCATTCTCCCCCTTTTGTTATCATCAAAAGGATACAGATTTTAAAACACCGATGAAAATTGACTAAAAATATAATTTCAGCTGAAAAGGAAGAATGGTCATCATAAATTTCAATCAGTCAAACAAAAATCATAATATTCTAAGAACAGGTGGCATATTTCACATTATAGAAAATGACGGATATACGATGAATTTTATAAAAATGAGGGGAGTTATAAAAAATATGAATATTTCCCAATTATTTTCAAAAGAATTTTATAAAATTAAAGCACCAAAAACGGTGATGGATTTGGATTATAATTAAAAATTCAATTTAAGTGAGAAAATCGAATAATCTCAAATCTCAATATCTATCAATCAACAAATCATAATACGTCATAATATTTTCAACACATTTCACAGATTAGAGAGATGGATTGATAGGTTGATTTTTACACACCAAGGAGAATTTCAATTTTATTTCAGTTTTTAGCACATTTTTTTTTATTTATTTATTTAAGAGCACACTGACCACGCATAACCGGAGCTTGGATTTTTAAATGAGGTCAGTCGCAGCTTAAATTATAAGTTGTCTCTTAACCATGCATGACCAGAGCTTGGATTTTTAAATGAGGTTAGAGACACACTTATATATTTATTATATATATTTATCATTTCATCTTTTAAAAAGAAACACTCCTTGGTATAAAACCAATATATGGATGATAGAAAATGTGGTAGGTACAGAAATGGACTGTGAAATAAATTTCTAAATTAATTATATTATGATGAAATATGACCAACTGTACCGGGATTATTGAAAATTTTCAATTGACACTAATTCTGAAAAATAACATAACCACAATTCCATCACAAATATTTTCATTGTTTATTCAAGACGATTTTAAAAAAATATTAAACTCTCCACATTTATAAAAAAAATTATCATGGATGATAGAATGATGATAGATAATGAGGATGGTCGAAAAATAATTGCCAGTTCAAAGATATTATAATAAATATTCAACCATCATGAAAATCCAAATAAAATCTCCTCTTATTATGAAATATATTGCAGTCATAATTCATCAGAATTTCAAAATCTGATAATAATTTTGATGAATTATAAATACAGTTCAATTGGATATTGATTTCAATTTCTAAATGAATAATCAACAAATAATTTTAAAGTTGAAAATTAATTACAAGAGGAAATGTGAAAAGCTATACAGGACAAAAGGAAAAAAAATCAGCACTTCTGATACCAATTGTTCTCTCTTCTCGAGAATTTAAAATTGACACTTGAGACGAACAAGGATATCAAAGAGTTTCAAACACAGAGCCCACGCAGACAAGATTTACAAATTTGGCAAGCAACAGACAAATCAAAACAGGCAGTTATTTGAAAACAATATCAGAACAGCACAAAAACAGTTTCAAAAACAAACTTGTTAGAATGATGGTCACATAAGATGATCCAAGATTAAAAATACCATTTATTTTAAATCATTTGATGAATATGAAATACTCTAGATTCAATGAATCGATCACACCAAATTATTAATGTCAGATTCAAGATATGTGTGTGATTCAATAAATCAATAATTTCAAATGATTTTAAACAAATAAATATTTAAATCAATTAATCATGAAATATTAATGATTTTCAAAGACCATTTTCAAAAAGAACTTTTAAAAAAAAAAATCTCAAAAAAACTATTTCTTACAAGCCCAATAGAAACACCAGATCATTTACATCAAATCTGAGAGGTATTCATGATACAAGAAATTAAAAAATAATTTATTTGAAATCACTTGAATCAATGTTAAGTTTGAGATATAATGAATCAGTCACACAAGGTTGATTATTTCAAATTTTAAGAGGTGTGTGATATTCAAAATATCAAGAATTTCAGATGATTTCAAACAAACTAATTTCAATCATAATAATCATGAGTAAAGATGAAATTCTAGATGTATCACTGATTCAAACCAAATATTTTTCAAGTCAGAAATAATCAAGCCAATCTAAAAATTAATGAGATTATCACAACTGAGAAGTAACAGTGCTGTAATGAGTATAATACTTTAAGTGTTTCCAAAATGAATTGGAAGGGACTCAAAACAGTATAAGTGTGTGAAGTTTCATTAATTATTCAGATCTTCAAAATTTTTGAATTTATACTAACAGTGTTCAAGATATGATATGAATGCTTCAGCACTGTTAGAATTTCAAAAAAAAACTCCAAAACAATTGCAGATATATACAAGTTAAATTTAGATTCTGGAAGAATTAAAACATGACAGTTTTATATAGATTAAACGAATTTCCAGAAAATCATAAGTACTGCAATCGGAAGTTAATGAAGCGTAGAATAAGAAGAATATGGCAGTGTCAAATCAACTCAGGACAAACAAAAAGAAAGAGAAAAAAAATAAAAAGGAAAGGGGTAGAAGAAGAAATAAACAAAAAAAATATTTACAAAGACAAGTTCAGAGATCATACCTGAAATCAGTGTAAACCAGAATCTCTGACTCAGTAAATCTTGGCCAAGGAACTGTAAAGAATACAGAAATATAGAACAGCTTGAAATCAATCTCTTTTCAGCATAGCAGTTCCTCAACCTTCACTGGTACCTAGCAGTTAAGTGGATCAAGTGATCTAACAAAATTTGTAAAACCACTCTGAAATTTGTTTACCACTTTTGGTACCCAAACCTGTCTATATAACAAACCATCTAAATTTACCTTTGTACCTTTTGGAACCCAATCTGTTTGAAGTTAACTGAATTCGTTTTATTTCCTTTTGGGATCCAGATATGTTTAAATGGTTTATTATAAAACAATTTTTCATTTTGTTTTTGTTTCAAAAAACCTTTGGAATTTTCAAAGTTCAGATTTTCAAGTTCATTGTTTTCAAAGCTGCTTAGAGGATTTTTAAAATCGTTTGAACTTTTCTTTTCAAATAACTCAGATTTTCCAAAACCAAGTCCAATTCTACTTCCTGAAGAAAATTGATTTTTCAACAACATATTTAAAGATTTTTCACTGTTTGAAAATTTTGCCAAGGTTGTTTCAAGTTGTTGAAGTTTTGTTTTGAGATCACCGTTTTCTTTCAATAAATCTGAACCACGATTTTCAGTGATCTTATATTTTTCAAAGTCAGATTTCAAAACCAAATTTTCTTCTTTAAGCAAATTAATTTTGGTTTGGGACTCAACAATCTCAGATTCAAAAAGTTTTTGTTTTTTAAACCCAAATTTCTTGGATTTTTCAATCTCGTTTTCTAGTTCTTTCAAAATCAAATCAGATTTCAACAAATTCTCCTTTTCAGCAATTTCAAATTTGGAATATATATCTGTCTTAAAGATTTCAAATTCTTTTTGTAAACAATTATTCAAACTTGATAACTCAATCTTGTTCTCTTTTAAGATCAGAATTTCTTTTTCAAACTTTTGAATATTTTTATTGAGATGAACAAGATTGGTTTTCAATTTCAAACAATTTTTACAATCTGAATTTGAGGAATTTTTAAAGTGTTCAAGTTTTGATTCCAAATCATCAATTTTGCTGGTCAACTCAAGATTTTTAGATTTCAGAGATTTGTTTCTAGGTTGGAGTTTATCAACAGCTTTAGTTAGATCAGTACACATATAAACTAAATCTTCGTATGAAAAATTTCCTGTCTCATCGTCTGTTGAATCTCCTTCGATTGATTCATCTGTTTCTCCTTTTAAACAAAGATCTGAATCAGAGTTGACATTCTGGGGTTTTGAGCAGTCGTCAGATTTTCCATAGAGCGTGTTTAGAGTTCTCCAGACATCCTGCGCAGTCAAACAATGAGATATGTGAATAAAATGTTCTGTACTGAGATAATCAAATATGATATTCATAGCACGAGAATCGAAAACAATGTTTCTATTATCAGACATATCACTCCCATTGATAACAGCATCCCAACATTTAATATTAACAGATTTTAAATAAAATTACATTTCAGATTTCCAGTTTAAAAAATCTGTTCCAGTGAAAATAGTTGGAGATGAACTGGACTGACTCTCTATCGACTGACAACTAGGAATCACCATTACTCTAGAGTTAAATACCTGGCTCTGATACCACATGGTGTCTCGATTTACGAGGAATTTTAAATCACCCCGGTGGCCACCAAAGATACCTCAGACACTGGTTTCACGTCCTGCCTCTCGACACGGACAACCACCCACGGGCATGTAGGGGCAAGAGTCAATACTTCGCCACATGATCATACAGCGAGAACCCCCTATCATGCTGTTACCTTAAACCAGCTCTGATACCACTGTTGGATCTAGAATAACCCTAGAGGGGGGGTGAATAGGGTTTTTCACAGTTTTTTAAACAGAATTGATTAACTGACAGGATATTAAAATAATAAACAGATCACAGAATATAGCAGAAACAGAAATACAGAAAATAAATCACACACAGATATACCCAGCTTCGGCAAAACCCTGCCTACTGCTGCATTTCTAAGGTTTCTACTAGGTGATAGAACAGCTCCCGTATACAAGACCATGTACACTCGCAAACTCTGCTCCTATTCTAACCCTACGCTCAAAACCGTAGACTGATCGATATCCCCTCGATCAGATTTCCCTGTTTACGACCCTGTAACCAGTAATCCAGAATTTTACAGACTCTGAAACTGACAGCCAACACACTGACTGAATCTAGAATTTTTACAGACTCTAGACAACTGTTTGAATCGTTTGATTTTACAATGCAAAATTAAAAACAAAAACAGAAGAAGCTTTAAAATCCTAGATGTAAGGAAGAGTTAAAAATAAGGGGGTCATCCCTTTTTCACATTAGGCTTAGTCAATGAAACACTTGGCCGGCCCATTCCCTTTCTAATTAGCCCGATCCTTTTTCTCTTTTCCTCTGGAACTTGGAAATGGCGGCTGCGAAAAAGAATATCTAGGGTTTCTGAAATTTCTCCCAATCACTGATCGATTGCTTCTAAAATATTGATCTCTGAAGGCTCTTGTCTTTGTATCTTGGTTACTGATGTCGATTTGCTGGAGTTCTCACTTGAACGAAACCCTAAAAAATTGTGAGTAATACGGATTTAATTCTTTGCTTGAATTTGCGATGCTAGGTTTCAATTTTTGGTTGAAATATTTGTGGTTTCGATCTGTATGCCTGTGATGTAAAAAGTGTGTACATATAGGGTTAAAAGGAAACCCTAAATCATTCTCTGATTTCGGCGCATGACTTATCTGATTGATTGAATGATATTGTGTAGAAAAGGATTATAGAAACCTTTTAAACTCTCTGATTTCGTGTATATTGGCTTGACCTGATTGCGTGCTTTCCCTTTTGAATTCTCAGCTTTGATTGAGTTTCCTGCGTGATATTTTGAATGATAAATTGCCGAGAATACAAACGTGATTTTGCATAGTTTCCTTGTTGAATTATTCTTGACAGAAAGCCTTGATTTGCTCGACTTAAAAAAAAAAGGAATTGCCTGATTTGATTCTTGAATGGATATTTCAGTGGCTCCTTTTATTTCATTTGCACACAAAAAAAAAATTTTGGAGAATAATTTCCCTTTTTGCAGCTTGATTAAATCGGGAAAACTAACAATTGCCTTTGCATGATTTCTTCCATGTTATGAATGATTAATACTTCCCAATTTCGATCCCTTTTTATTCACTTGTGCTAGCACCAAATAAAAACTGTCTTGACCTTGATACTCGGCCCCTTTGTGATTCATGACTGTTCATGAATGTTACAGCATTTATTTTTGGTATACTTTTTACAAAAAGAATCTTGCCCAAAGATTGTGTCTTTGATTGAATCGATTTCTAGAAATATAAAAAAAACTTTGCCAAATATTTTCATGCTTCATTTCTGGAAATTTATTTGCACAAATTCTCCTTGCTAAGTTTGTAACTTTCTGGAATTAAACTTGCCAGATATGTATCCAAATCTGCACTGCATTTCTAATTTGATTCCCTGGCTTGTGCATGAAACATGTTCATCCAATGTTACTATGTATATTTACATTTCTCCTCGACACCTTGGTTAGCTGTGTATTCACATGTACATGATGCATCACTTTCTTGTCTATGCATTGGTCACCATCCACCATATATGTACTTATAGCTTGAATGTATCCCCTGGTCCTCTGAGTTTTCTTGTCTTCTACATGCTACTCTTGTAATTGCTGTATAGGCTGAAACAACAATGTTGTTTATTAGTGTCATGCACCATTATATTTTTGTTGAACCACCATAGCTCTTTCCTGTGTATATGAACCATGCGGTTCAGATTATTGCCTTCATATTCACTTGCACCTGAAGCATGTAAACATGCTGCTTGACTTTGCTAGACCGTCATGCTGTTTTGTTGCTCATACATATATTTGCATCCCACTGGCTCCACCAGTCCATTGTGCACCAGTTTCCATTTTGCCTTGTCGTATGTGTATTGCTGTACACTTGAGATTGCACCATTATGAACCACTTGAATTTTGCATATGCTCCATAATTGTTGTATACATTAGTGCTGGTCCATTTTCTTTGAATTGATCCATGCTGAGATACACTTGCTTTGTATTTCCATTTGTATTGCACCTTGTAGCCTCTGCCATATGACCTGTCATGATTTGGATTGATTTGCATACAGTCTTGAGCTCGACCAATTTTTACTCTTTGTTGGCTTGAATCATGCTTTGCTATTGAGTTTCTGGTTTGCGCTTGCATGAGCATGTACTTGCTCCATGTTGTACTCTGATTTTTCTGTTTCTTGAAAAACTTGCATGTTGACTTTTGAGCTTCTGGCTTTGACTTTTCTTATGTCAATTTTGACCATGCTTTTTGGCATTTTGTATAAGATATATCAGCAGACTAGTCACACTATGTTGAGGCTGATCAAAAAATCAGCAAACTAGTGTGATTATGTCGAGGCTGATCAAATCAGATCGAGTCAGAAAAATGATGAGAAACACACCAAAATTCTGAGGCAAATAAAATTTCAAAAATAAAATTTGTATTCGCATATACTCAGTTTAAATTCTATTGCAGTATACTGTGTGTGTGTTTCATTGTGACAGGTAAGCAGATGATGACTGGACTGACAGTGAAGTGCTGTGGAGACTGAAGACTGGACTGACTGAAGCAGAAGACAGAATACAAGTATATTGCAGTGTCAGTGAATGTGTCAAAGTGTATGTATGTAGAAATGAGTATTATAGTGAGGAGCTGAAAAGTATTGTATTTCAATGATGTACAAATATTGGAGATACAAATTCTGTACTGTTTGAAATGTTGAATAAAATATTATATTTAAATAAAATACTGTTATAATATTTCAATTCTCGTGCAGTAGTATTCCATTTAAATATGAATATTATATTCCTGTCTGTGATGAGAAATAACAGTACAGTAACAAACACATTTATAATAAAAATATATTTGGTTGTTATCATCAAACAAAAAATCATATAATTGTGTATACAACACCGTTATATACAACACTCGGTCTTTCTGAACAACTCGCGTATATAATAAACAAGTGTTACACAAACACAACATACCCCTCATTCCAATTCAGAATATTTTTTATTCAAATATTCTTATACTTTAGGAAAGGTTCCCATTAATTTTATCAAAGATAAATTTTTAAATTTATTCTTTAATCTTCCTTTGAATATCAATTCAAATTAGTCAGGATTAGTGAACCACACCGAAGTAATCATTTATTTTATTTCCCAATCCTAACCTATTCATCCCATGAAGTAAAACTAGTCACACTTCATATCCAACACCACGGTGTTATCGGTAAACTTAACTACCATTTCACGTTTAAATCTAATTAAAGATTTAACTATCGCCTGGAGTAAAATTGGTGATGCTCCATTCTAGATCATTTCAATCTAATTAAAAATTCATTAAAACTCCACTCGGTTTTAATCTTCCCAATAATCACTATTAATGATTATTTAACTTGGGAAATCATATCCTGTCTTTAAATGGGTTAAAGAACCAATGTCATTTAAAACACAGTTCATGATAAACCCAAAATCACATTCTATTCCATCAACCTTTAACCATAAATTAGCAAGTGAACAATTCCCTAAGTTATAACCCCGAAGGCCGAAACTAACATCAGACCAATACCCAAGAAACTATTCAACTTAACTAATCTTCAGTTAGTTTCTGATTTTCTTAACTCCGTTGGGTCTAAGAACAGTATTATTGAAGATGCCATTCACGACAACCCCAAATCACATTCCATTAATTATCGGGTTAAAGAACAAGTGTTATTTAAAACACCATTCACGATAAACCCATAAATCAATTCAAATTCAATTCCAATTAAATTCCATTTAATTGGTATACTTCATTAAATCTAAATAAAAAGATTTAATCTTTTTCTCAACTGGGTTTAAGAACAGTGTAAATGAAGACACCGTTCACAACAAACCCAAATCCCATTTGATATTAAATACAAGGCTCTGAATAGAAAATATATCGGCTTATATTCAATATCAAATTCTACGACCAACAAATATCGTATTGGAAATAACGATATAAATATATCTTTCAAATTTCCATAATAATATCTGCATAATCACGAAATCCAACATCGAAATATTCCAAAGACAATTTCGATTAAAATTCATTTCCATTTATATGTTGGAAATTCTAGTTATTTTCAAAACCATTTCAAATCCACTTTATTTATTTTAAAAATAAATGGGATTATAATTCTAGTTCAAAACTAGTTCATTTCGATAAAAATCTATTTTTATCTTTTTAAATTTGGAATTTTTCATCCCAATTCTTCACAAATCATTTCTTATGATTTTACACAAATTAATAGTATTTTTAATAATTTTATCAAGACTCGTACAGTCGATTTCCATCAACGGCCATCGAACTGCACTTACAACGACCTTTTCCCAATTTGATTTGGACATAATTCCAAATCCAACCGTTAGATTTCTAATTTCTTGTATTCGTTAGAAAGCACTTTTCGATACGAACCCAACGGTTCTGGTTTTAGGAGAATCCGATGGTCGGATCTCCCGTAATATCCATTCATAGTCAATGGTCGAAATTTGCGAACTGCCGCGGCGCATTCTATTCAGGCCATTATACATATATTATATATTTCGTCGATTTCCTTTCAAAACGTATTTTATAAATCATTTTAAATTCGTTTTCAAAACGATTTCAACTTCATATTCAATTTTTAATCAAAATTGAATATTCCATTTCATTAATCTATAAATGATAATTTTTCAAAACATTATATTTTGAAATCGCTTCTTTTTCTATATTCATTATAAAAATTAATAAAATCGATATAAATATCGTTCATGTCAAAATGGTGTCAATCTAATCAACACGGCTGTGAAGACCCTCTACTTCCCCGGTAAGGAAAGAGCAGATACTTTGAGGACAAGCCACATCGGATCACAAACAGAAGAACATTTCATTGTTAATTACAACAATACCATCAGAATACAAGAATATATAGAGTATGAATAAATATTACGCATTCGATAAATATCAGAGATTACAATATATTACATAGTAGCGGAAAATAATACAAAGCACAACTGAAGAAGATATACGGATACAAAGCTTTCCGGATATCATTCCAGCTGTCAATCAGGATCCTGTGAATATAAATCTGCAAAACAAAAACTACTAGCTGCCCATGTCAAAATAAGGGCACCCAGAGTTTAGGTTAAGACAATAAACTCCAGGTCAGTCATGGGACTGATGTGAGAACTAAAATAGTTATTAATCTTTATTTTAAAGTTAGATAAATCAAGGGACCACGCCGTATAACACGGAACGGGTTTCCTCCCAAGAATACCAGTGCATAAAACAACAACGCAATGCTAAATAAAGAACAATGAAGCTATTATAAGATCCAGGTCCCATCACACAATGCAACACAAGCTGGAGGATAGGGTTTTCCCTTATAATAGCAAAACATGCTTGGTACGTTAAAAACAAATCATTTGATACTATTATAAGTGCATAGTGTATAAAACAACTTCAAATATAAATGTATCAATCCTAGACGGCATGTGTAACATATATCATGTCACCATACTAGGCTATACAATCAAAATCACAAAGTCACGTATTTGGAAATTGGATTTACATCTATGAACCGAGGCAAAAGATAGTCCTCACCGATTCGAGACGCTCTAGCCCGCCCCTCAGGACCCATACTCAGGTGGGCCCTTGGATCGTCAGGGTCGGTCCACCGATGTGGATTAAAATGCCTAAACACTTCGTTTCCCCACCCTTTGGGGTGTCAATGAGTCCAATGACTCCATCGGCTCCACACAGTCACTGATATATCCGAGGTGCCTCGCAACCCAACAACCACATAAGTCAAACTCGTCAGGGAGTGTAAAACCATTGACACCACTTCTAGCTAGAAGGAAACGCATGTCCTCCCTGAAGTCCTTCTCCCGTTTCTGGTTCACAACCGGGGTGTAAGGCTCGCGAATCAACGCTACCCAAAGTTGTGCCACACAGGATGTGCTTTGATCATCAACCACAAGACTCTGCTTTTCAACAAAAGCCTTGATCATTTTCCACTTAGGCATGCCACACAGGAAATTCACTCCATGCGATTGATATCCATCAATATATAACCTCTGAGCTCGTACATCTTAGAGAAGGGCGTTAAGCAAGAGAATAAATTCTCCGCCGCCAGACAAATATATATTTAAAAGAAATCAATCACACAGAATAAAATCCAATGTAAGATACACAGTCCATTTACAAGTTCGCTCTGGGTCTGAACGAAACCTGAGGCACCACGTACCTCGCATATCCATCGATCTCCAAGTACGTCTGGACGTTCATCAACTGATTCCCTCCTCTTGGGTGTACAGCCCAATCAAGTTCATCAGTAATCACCCAAACTATGTGAAGACCTCCGATCATCGACCATCGTCTTCATCCTCGACACCACGTCGAATCAGTTATTCAGAATGGGATAAACCTGGTCTTTCTGAATAACTCACGTATATAATAAAAAAAGTGTTATAAAAACACAACATACGCCTGATTCCAATTCAGAATATTCTTTTATTCAAATATTCTTACACTTTGGGAAAGGTTCCCATTAATTTTATCAAAGATAAATTCTTTAATTTATTTGTTAGACCAAAAAGTGGTTCTAACACCTAAATTGATTAAAAGCAGAATGAAATGAAATCAAAAATAAAAATGAACACACAGGATTTATAGTGGTTTGGCGAAGAAATGCCTACTTCCACTTGTCTTTCACTATTTTCACTGATTTAGTTGCAAGTACAATGAAATGTTCACTTGATTTCTCTCACAACTCACTTACAATCGCTCAATTGTCTAAAAACAAATAATGAAAGAAGATTTGGATTTTCCGGGAGTGATGGAATTCGGGTTATGAAGGTGGTTGAACTCTCAAAGTGCCAGAAAAAAGATCCTTTTCTTTGTCTCCAAACGGGGTATTTATAGGTGAGAATTTGCTCAGAACCCGATCCGGATCGGAGCCACGTGTCATCCATCCCATCAGCCTCGGGTTCGGATGAATTTCTATGTTGACAACGCATTAGAGTAGTGGACGTTGAGGGTAGGAACTAGTCACTGCCGATCCGAATAACCAGGCGCTCATGCAGGAGAGTGACGTGGAAGACAGGCTCGGGTCGGAGGGGTATGTACAAGGGGTTCGGATCGGAGTACCCGATCCGACCCGGATTGACTTAGAACCAATTCTCTCTTCTTTTTACTCTGCTCCGCTCCGATCTATCTCTGTAGCAATTGGGTGGCTTTCCGATCCGACTGGAAGTAGATAGCCCTCCGATCCGAATAACTGTGCCTCCCTAACTCCAATAGCAACAGTTCACCGATCCGATCAGCAGACTTTACCCTATCCGAACCGCTACCCTGCTCCGATCCGACCCGCTCTAGTGTTATTCAAGTTCTTCAATATTTCACATCTTGACTTTATGTTGTCCAGTTCACAAAGTGGGCTAACATTTTGCCCCCTCAAAGTATGCTTCTGTTGGAGACGGAGCATGCTTTGACCATCAATGCATAGCGCTCTTCGAGGTAATTTCTCTTTTGATTTTCCTTGCGTTTTTATATTTTTCTTCAAATTTCAATTCAGTTCGTTGCTGAGCTAAAGAACTCGGTTCGGTTCGGATTCCGATCCGAACAGACCCCTTCTCCTTTCTATTTTCCACTGGACTATTGGGCCAAGCTTCGCTTCTGGGCTGTCCATCCGATCCGAACGAGAAGTCTTCTACTGGGCTGCCGATCCGAATGGGGAGACGAATAGTCACTCTTCTCTTCTATATAAATATTGCCTTCTTCCTCCTTTCATTTTCACTATTTTACTGCTTGAGTTCTGCAAAACGAGAAAGAATTTTCTCCATGAAACCTCAAAATTCTTCTTAATTCTCGAAGTAATCACACTGGTAGGTTATAAAACTTTGAACAATCCCTTTTTTAATTACTCCCGATTCGAATTCGTAGACGATTAGGATGATTTGAGCATGA
Organism: Allium sativum; assembly: GCA_030737875.1. NCBI lineage: Eukaryota > Viridiplantae > Streptophyta > Magnoliopsida > Asparagales > Amaryllidaceae > Allium > Allium sativum. Next base: position 549,716,314 of record CM060918.1, read on the forward strand.
AATTCTGATGAACTTGCCGCCATGACCCTCCCTCGTCATCATCACCAATAAACTCGTCGTCGTCTCGAGATTGGAATGGAGGAGATTATAATCCATTGTTAAGTGCACCAGCGTAGAATTGCTTGGCTTCGATTTGGGTGACTAGCACGAAATTGGCCTCGGAATTGGATAGGGAAGAAAGAGGGTGAAGGAGAAGAAGAAGATGATGGCGAATCGGTTCGGTTCGGAGAGACATGGAAGTTGAAAAAATGAAGGGAAGAGGAAGGGAGTTCAGGAAATCGGACCGGGTCGGGGCAAGTAAAGAAAGAAAAAAGAAAAGAAATCCAGGAGATCGGATCGGGTCGGAGCAAGTATTTAAAGAAGGGAAAAAAGGAGCTTACCTAACCGGATCGGGTCGGACCGTAAGATGACAGAGGAGAAATAAAACTACATGATCCGATCCGAACCATTAGGGGACTTTGCCTCCGATCCGATCCGTCTTTGATTTCTGAGTTTCAATGCGATATTCAAGCCTAAGGCCACGCCCCCGATCCGATCCCAATGAATGGTCCCAAACTGAAACAAAGCACAGTCTACCTTAACGCATAAAAACTCGTCTAACTGGCCCAATCAACTTTTGGCATTATCTTCAATTCAATGGACAGTTAGGATAGTGCCTTGCGAACGTAACTGGACATCAAGAATTACTTCAACTTTTTATATCTTGCCAAACTTTTTCGTCGCACTTTTAAACATTTACTTTGCACTTTCCGTATGCACTGTTTACACTTTAGTTTGCACACACACACGGGGGGATACGGGCTAATTTGCTCTTATTTGTGCTATTGCTTCTTCAATAGTTTTATGACCATGAGACCCAGACGCTCTTCCAGACTAGCTGAGAGGAAAGAAGCCCCGGAAACCTCTAACAAGATTACTCTCGAGGACATATCTTCTCCGTTGGATCCAGAATGGGATAATGAGGGTTCAGACTATGGCGTCGGAAATCGTAAAAGTGACGAAGTGTCTTCAGAGAATGAAGTTTCTTTAGGGTTTGAAGAAGAAGGAGGGGTTGGCGATGACCGGGCTCCTTATGAGTTTGAATCGGCTGTCATATTGGAATCGCCCCAAGATTCTGTTGAATCAACAATTGATAACGACCGACTTATCCGAATTTGTTTGAAATATGGGATAATGAAAAGGGACACTCTAGTGCCTTCAAGCTCTGACCGTCCCCACAACCCTCCAGAAGGATATATGGCGGTCACTCGGTTGATGTGTATGGTCGGCGCTATCGCTCCATTTTCTCCCTTCATTGTTGACTTTCTAAGACAAATGCGGATTGCCTCCATGCAGCTGCATCCCAATTCCTATGCCTACTTGCACACTTTGTACATAGCATACCGTGAGATCTTAGGCATAGAGCTCACGTTCGATGACGTTCATTTCTTCTATAACTTCAAGCATCGGACTCGAGAGACCCCATCTTTCTGCTATTTTGAGTCTGTTCCTAAAAGGAAGATAATCTCGGCGCCATTCAGCAACAAAGCTGGAGATTCCAAACTGGAATGGTTCTACGTGAAGCGACAGCCTGGATGCGCCAGGAGGTGGACAAAATCAAGTAAAGCACTGATTTTCTAAATTCGGGCTCTATACACTCGAGTCATCACCTTAACTTGTTTTCCTTTTTATTTGCAGTCGACAATCCAAAACAAATATCAGATCAGGTGTTCTTTGACCGGATGCACCAACTTCTTAATGGCGATCAGAAATTCTTGACCATCGATGAAGTCCTTAAAGACGAATATCTTCACTTTCATGGGTTATTATCCGTTTTTCGTAGTATTGGTCATGGGACGGCTCCATACGTATATATTCCTCCAGTAGAGGTAGTCCTAGAGACAGGAGAAGGCTCGGGAGTTCCTACAGTGCCTCTTCAAACTTCACCTTATCCATCTTCAACTCAGGATGACGAATTGGCTAACTTGGCCGAAAAGCATCGTGAAGAATATACTGCCCCCGAGGAGGCTACTTCTCTGGAAAAGTAAACATCCTCTCAAGAGTCGCCACTTAATGCTTCCGAGGGAGATGTCCCTAGTACTGATGACCCAATATTTCAGGGTTTGGGGGATCTCCCCTTACCTGAAACTATATACACTTTAGAGGATTTTAGGAAGGATCCTTTAGTCTTCACCTCTTTTGAAGAGACTACTCCTGCTAAGGCCGAATAGCCTGCCCGTACTAGTCTAGCTTCAGACTCGGGTTGGTTGGGGGGAAACACACCACTTAGGACACACTTTATACAACAGCATTAGCATTCATTGCACCTCTTTCTCCATGAATCCATTGATTCTGAATTTCGTTTGTCTTATTGTTCAGGCACGATGTCTCGATCCTACTATGATATCAGGAAGCTTCGCCGCAGCATGTCTAATCCACCTCAGGATATCGAGTATGATCGCCATGATGATCGCGGTAGGGAGGAGAGAAGGCCTTATGATCCCTATCGCTCTCAACCCTCACGTTCTCGCTCTTCATTCGGTCGGATCAAGAGAAGTACAAAGGTTATCAAAGCCATAGGGAAGAGGACAGACCACAATCGAAAGACTCCACCTCTTCCCACGAAAAGCGCAGCAGAGAGAGAAGTCCTCCAAAAGATTCCGAGTCTCGAAGTAAGCGCAAGGTCCCTGCTACTAAACGACCTAGGACAGAAAAAGAAACTACTAAATCCTCTACACATAGGGACACTGAATTGACGATCCCCGCTCCTCCCCCACTAGATGCGGAAACTGCAATAAAGCAGGCGTATTTGGAGGAGCATTTTCCCGAACACTACTTCGAGACTCTGACTTTTTTACCTGCCCTTGAACCTGTTTCTTCTAAGTGGGCAGATGAGGCCAAAGAAAAGATAAACGCGGTTGAAAAACAGTATTCTGAGATGTTTAAATATTCACGCAATCTTTCCAGAATTATCCGTACTCTAATCACGAATGTTGATTCAATGCAAAAAACAGCAGAAGAAGATGCTAAGGCCTTAAAAAACCTTGGTAAAGATTTGGAGGACACACAGGCCCAGCTTGCTATTGCTCAGAGGGACGCTACCAAATTCAAACAACAATTTGAGGATATACAAAATCGTTATCATGACTTGCTTGAATCTCACACTCAAGAGCGTTCTGAGTTAAAAAAGCAAGCTGATGATGCTAAGTCAGAAGTCGCTAAGGCACGCCTTGCTTATACTGACCTCGAATGGAAAAATGCCGAGTTAGCAAAGAGGAATGCTGAACTAGAAAAGAAGAATGCTGACTTGGCTTCAAAGCTATTGGAGGCAGAGAACAGAGCTGCCCTGGCTGAGGGCAATGTGGAGTGTGCTATCAAATCTGCGGAAGAAGCCCGCAAACAACTGTCAGAGGCGGAGGCTGATATTCAGGGTTTCGGCGAATTAATGATTGAATTCTTCGCACATATCATCCGTCGCCGAAACATTTCTTGGATCGAGGATTATCCATCCACTCTAGTTCAAGTATGGAATCAGATCGTCGAATGGGAAAAGGAGGAGCTCAAGGTCGATTCCATCGATGAAGATAAGCTAATGGAGAAATACTTGAGGGATGATGAGCCGGAACGCCTAGCTGAAGGGCGCCGCCTCATTGCTGAGGCCATGGAAGAAGAGAGACGGAAGTCTAAACAGAAGAATGTCTTCGAAGCTGGTTCCTCTTCTGCTGCCCCTGCGACTTCTGAAGTAGAGGGGTATGATCCTGAAAATCCGGGAATCCCCCGAACAACTCTGCTATCCCCTATTCCTGAAATAGCATCAGAGGTAGTAGTCACCCCTGCCGAGAAGTCTTCGGAAGGTATCCCTACCTTTTCTCCTCAATTTGTCAAGGCTATTTCTACCTTTCGCCACGTGATTGAGCAATCGATGAAAAACCCATTGTTTTCGCCTGAGTTGATAACTGTTGCTTCTCATTCTGTAGGTATTGAGCCATCCAAAAAGACAGACGTGACTCAGGGAGCCACCGCCGGGGCAGAGCCTACAGAAAAGGCAAAAGGAGGGGAGGACAAGGCTGCTCCTATAGACTTGGGAGAAGGAAGTGAGCCGACTAAGGCCGCCACTCCCCATGATGAAGAAATGATAGCAGCTTCAAAGGATGATGGCGGTGACGGAGGTCATGGGGAGGAACTGGAAGTTGCAATAGTCGGGGAGTCAAAAAATGCTGATGATGTTACTTTGGCTGCAATGAAAGCTGATCAAGACAAACGCTTGCAATTAGAAGCCGAAGAACTAGACCCTGAAGCTCTCAAGCCCCTCGCAGTCGTGGATGCGGGATCAAGGTTAGTTGTTAAGCTCTCAACTAGATCTATTACAGAGGAACTCGCTAAAAAATCTTCTCTTGATTCCAGTGCTCCGCCCTCCGGGAAGAAGTCTACCGGTTCCAGCACCGCATCTTCAGGAAAGAAGAAATCAAAACGAATCTTGACAGAGGCCGAGAAAGAAGCAAAGGATGCGGAGAAAGCCGCCAAGAAGTCCAAGGCTCACTCAAAATCTAAATAGTGGATTGCCTTGTGTTGTTTTAGCAATTGGTGAACCAACAATTGCTGCTACAAGAGCGGCTCTTACACCTTCTTTTTTAGCTACTCTCCTGTACAAATTCATTCATTCGTAAATAAATAAAAAATAATTCATTTTTTGCAATGTCTGTTTGTCAATAGCTCCGCACTTATGTAAAAATGCATGTCTTACTATAGTTATGAAATGAAGTTACAGAGGGAGGAAATATGCGTAAACATATATGCCCCCAGTCAATTCTCACAAATTATTTAATGCCTAATCAAACAATCTGAATGCTCCCGATTTTCTGACGGGATAGCATTTCCTGTGTTGTCAGTGCCTGTCGTTTTTTCTGGCATTTCTTTTATACTCTCCTGTCTTATACCCAGGTTAGAGTTCTTACTGAGGCGGTCCCTTGTCTGGGTGCACCTTCATGCCTCAGAGGACGTCGTCTTCCTGTCCTTTTATACTCTCTCTCTCTCTCTGGAGAGTTAGAGTTCGAGCTCAGCAATCTATTCATTCCCCGGTCTTTCAGCGGGGAAAGATCTCTTTCTCAGCGCTTAGTCGGAGACGCTTTTATACTCTCTCTCTCTCTCTGGAGAGTTAGAGTTAAGAATGTCGTTTTCTCATTCTTCTATGTCTTGTCGCACAAATAGCCGTTGTGCTTTTTCTTATGCTTAAACTGTCTTCAACCTTTTCTGGTTTTGAATCATCCTGTATTTCATAATCACAATAGAATAATCGATGAATGTATATATATAATGCATAAAAGTAAATAACACACAATATTTTTATAGTGGTTCGGCTAAGTCGTAGCCTACATCCACTTTATAGTCCTTTATTCATATCGTCAGATTTTCCCAAGGCAAGTCGTGCCTTATTACAGAGTTCATAAGAAAAATAACAAAGAGTACAACATTTCTAATCCAAATATCGCATTAAGTGTTGGGCATTCCATGCTCTAGGGACTTCTTCGCCATCTACGATCGTTAACTTGAAGGTTCCTTTTTCAAGTTTCCGTTGGATGACAAAGGGTCCTTCCCACTTTGGACCGAGGTGGGGAAGGGATGGAAAAACTCTCTTTAGCACCAAATCTCCTGGTTCAAAAGTCCTGAGGCGAACTTTTTTGTCGTAATAGCGTGCCATCTGACATCGATATCTTGCCGCACGCAAATCTGCTTCGTCCCTTTTTTCTTCGACTTCATCAAGAGACTCAAGTAAGAGTGCCCGATTCGTCATCGGGTCATAATACGTAACTCTGTGGGAAGGAACTTCCAGTTCAACTGGGATTACTGCTTCTGAGCCAAAGGAGAGAGAGAAAGGGGTGTGACCAGTAGCCGTCTTAAATGTTGTCCGATATGCCCACAAAGCTAGGGGCGATTCGTCAACCCATTTTGCCTTTGCGCGCTCTAACCGTTTCTTGAGGATGGATTTTATTACTTTGTTTATTGCCTCAACTTGCCCATTTGACTGCGGATAAGCAACCGCAGTGTATCGCTTGTCAATCTTATACTTCTGGCAGAAATTTATGAATTCAGTGCCATCAAACTGGATTCCGTTGTCAGTTATAATCGTTCTTGGGATCCCGAATCGGCATATAATATTTCTGACCACGAAACTTATCACCTTTCTTGCCGTGATTTTGGTCAATGGTTCAGCTTCCACCCACTTCGTAAAATAGTCCACGGCCACTATTGCATATTTCGCTCCTCCATTAGTAATCGGTAGAACTCCAATGATATCAATTCCCCACGTGGCAAATGGCCAAGGACTCACCATTGATTTAAGTTGGGTCGACGGTGCTCTGGGGATTTTGGCGAATCTCTGGCACTTATCGCAGCGTCGTGAATAATCAGCTGCATCTTTATTAATTGTGGGCCAGAAGTATCCGTATCGCAATATCTTTTTCGCTAAAGTCTGACCTCCTATATGATCTCCACACTCACCTTCGTGCACTTCTCTTAGTACACGCTTGGTGTCGTCGTGTGCTATACACCGTAACAAGGGCATAGAAAATCCTTGCCTATAAAGAGTATCATCTTGCATGACATATCTGGTAGCCTTGCGAATTACAGCCCTTTTCTCACTCTTTTTCGATGGGAGTGTCCCATTCTTAAGGAAGTTCTTAATTGGGGTCATCCACGACTCCTTCTCCGGTTCCGCGTCGAAAGCAAACTCAACTTCCATCGACTCAAAGCTTGGTGATTCCAACGTTTCAATTGGAATTATTTCAATCTCTTCTGGATTGTCGGAACTAGCCAGCTTTTTCAGCCTATCCGCCTTCTGGTTTTCGGCTCTTGGGATGTGTGTTATATTGTACCGCTCCAAGCTACTCAATAGCTCTCTCACTTTCCTGAGGTAGGCGATAAGTCGAGGTCCCCGAGCCACAAATTCCTCTCGCACTTGGCAAACAACGATTTTAGAGTCACAGAATATGTCCAACGTTTTTATTCCGAGGTCTTTAGCAAGCTTCAGCCCGGCAATCAGGGCTTCATATTCAGAGTCATTGTTAGTCGCCGAAAATTCTAATCGTAGAGCGTAATATAACGACCGTCCTTCAGGAGTGACTAAGACGATTCCAGCTTCGGACCTTCGGTCGTTCTTGGCTCCATCTGTGTATAGTTTCCACGGATCTATCTTTAACTCATCCTCGGACTTAACCACTCTGTCATCGATTACTTCCTCCTATGAGATGGTGAACTCCGCAATAAAGTCTGCCAGAGCTTGCCCCCTGATCGACTTTCGTGGTTGAAAATTCAAATCAAACTGACTTAATTCTATATTCCATTTGATCAACCTTCCCGATGCTTCGGGTCTCTGCAACACCTGCCTCAAGGGCTGGTCGGTGTATATGGTTATTGGATGAGCTTGGAAATAGTGACGAAGTTTTCGGGATGCGATTAGGAGGCTGTAAGCGAGCTTCTCAATCTTTGGGTAGTTGCGCTCTGCCGCTGCTAATTTCTTGCTTACATAATACACTGGCCTTTGTACTTTGTCTTCTTCTCGAACCAGGGCTGTGCTAACGGCGTGAGCCGAGACTGCCAATTAAACAAACAATTCTTCGTGATCTACTGGCTTTGACAAAATCGGCGGTTTCTCTAGCAGTTCCAATAAATTTCAAAAGGCCTCAACACAGTCCGGAGTCCACTCAAAGTTTTTCTCTCACCTTTTAATCAAATCAAAAAACGGAATGCACTTGTCTGTAGCTTTGAAGATGAATCTACTCAACGCGGCTACTTTCCCTGCAAGACTTTGGACATCTTTAATTCTTCTTGGTTCTTCAATGTTTCTAATCGCTGGTATTTGGCTAGGATTGATTTCAATTCCTCGGGAGCTCACAATGAAGCCTAGGAATTTTCCCGACGCCACTCCAAATGAGCATTTCAGAGGATTCAACTTCATCCGATACTTTCGCAGGATACCAAACATTTCCGCCAAGTCTTGCGTATGGCTGGAGGACTGTTTCGATTTGACAAGCATATCATCCAGGTAAACTTCCATAGTCTTCCCTATTTGATTATAAAACATTCTGTTCACCAAGCGCTGATAAGTGGCTCCGGCATTTTTCAATCCGAACGGCATTACGACATAACAATATAATCCCAAATTCGTAATGAAGCTCGTATGTTCTTGGTCTGGCACGCGCATAAGAATTTGGTTGTATCCAGAATATGCATCCATGAAAGAGAGAAGTTCCTGACCTACTGTCGAATCTACAAGCTAGTCAATCCTGGGAAGTGGAAAACTATCTTTTGGGCAAGCTTTGTTTAAATCTGAAAAATCAATGCAAGTCCGCCACTTTCCATTCGGCTTCTTTACCAAGACGGGATTCGATATCCAGTCGGGATATGTCGAATCTCGAATAAATCCATTCTGCTTCAGCTTCTCCACTTCCTCTTTGAGAGCAGCCGACCTCTCTGGGCCCAGCATACGTCTCTTCTGCTTCACAGGCGGATGTTTCGGGTTTACATTTAGTGTGTGACTTATGATGGATGGCGATATCCCACACATGGCAGCGTGTGTCCAGGCAAACACGTCCAAGTTTGCCTTCAAAAAGTCTGTTAGTTCTTTGGCCCGACGTGGATCCAATTGAGACCCAATCTTCAAAACTCTTGTTGGATCAGCTTCATCAATGGGAACTTCCACTGTCGCTTCATTAGGAGTTGCGTTTTTAGTCTCTGGTTCCTCGTCTTTTCTGAGATCCAGGTCTTCAGGCGTTCCTTTGGGCAACTCCTTCGGGGTCAATTTCTCTAATTGCTATGCCAAGCCCCCCTTTGGGGGAGGCGAGGCATCTTTACTCTCGATGTTAAGTCCTTTCATCAACATCTTTAATTCGGCAACATAGCAGGCCCGTCCGGAAACTTGATCCCCTCTCATTACTCCAGTTCAGGCTTCGGTTGGGAACTTAAGCAATAAACACCAAGGGGCGATACAAGCTCTGAATTCAGCAAGGGCAGGCCTCCCCAAAAATGCATTATAAGGCGAATCCACATCCAATACTACGAACTGAAGCATCCGCACTCTTCGGCGTTCTCCTTGCCCCAAGGTCACGGGCAATTCTATGTATCCCATGGGAGCTGTTGACGCCCCGTTGAAGCCTCTGATCCATCCTTCACATGGCTTCAAATCTTCAGATTCAAGCTTCATCTGATCAAATGACTTTTTAAATAAAATATTGACAGAACTTCCGTTGTCTACTAATACCTTATGAACCAAGGCCGGCCCAATGGTGGTAGTAATAACCAACGGATCATCAGTGGGTGATTGGATCCCAGTATTATCTCTACTGCGGAATACCACGTCGTCAAACATGGTCTTTTGTTGTTTTATGGGGGTGATATCCTCCATATCATCACCTTCATTCACACTTATGTGCTTGGCAGTATTTACATATTGATCCATCGCTCTGAAACTACAGATTGCCGGGTGAGGTCCACCCACTATGGAGTTGATAACAATTCCTTTACCTTTCTGCTGCGCTGTAGGCTTGGGAGCAGGTAGAATCTATTTTGGAGCCTGCTCTCCTTGCCCCCTGTCCCTCGGGGCAACCTTGTATTCATCCAACTTCCCTTCACGCAGCAGCTTCTCAATCACATCTCTCAAATGCCGACATTCATTGGTTGAATGCCCATGGGTTCCATGAAACAAACAAAACTTCCCAGTTGCCATTTCTTTCTCGGTCAAATCACGAGGTGGCGGTCTTTTATACTGCAAAACGTTGTACGTATCCAGGTAAATATTCTCCAGGGTGTCGTTCAATGGTGTATAATTCTCGTAGGTCTGGAATCGGGGTCTTTTGTTAGGATCACTTCCCCTATTTCTATTTTTTCTGTTACCGTTCGCATTACGGTTATTGTTGTTGCCCCCGTTTCCAGCATTGTTGTTTCCACCCTTGTTTCCCACATTTACTTCAACCTTTCCGGAACTTTCCCCAGACTGCTTCACGGCGACATTACTCTGCACATTTTCTTTTGAAGCCGCTTCAGACTTCTCTTTCGGTTTGCCATGGCCTCCTCTCATCTTAAATAAATATCGGCTTTTTCATAGAATATCTCTTTTGTGGAGGGTGTCTTCCCAGAAAGGTAATCCCCGAACTCGGATTCAGGATCGAATCCTTCCTTTAATGCCATCAGAATGGTGGGCTCATGAGGGTCACTAACTTCAGTCACAGCTAAATTAAAACAGTCAAGATACGACCTCAAAGACTCTCCTGGCGCCTGCTTAATTCTTGATAATTCAATAACACTTTTGGACTTTCGGGTATGGAGTCGGAACTGATTCATAAAACGTTCGCTCAGTTCCCTGTAATTCGAAACTGAACGAGGGGGAAGTCGGGTAAACCAGAATAGCGCCACATCTTCTAAATAGATCGGGAATGCTTTACACTTCACTTCATCAGGGGCAGCAGCAGCATTCATGAGCCACGAATATCGCATCAAATGCTGTCCCAGATCAGTTCTCCCGTTGTACTTGTCCATCTGTGGCAGGTTAAAATGCTGGGGAAACTGGAACTCGAGGATATCGTCGGTGAAAGGAGTATGTCTTCGCTCAATGCCATAATCTTCATTTGTATAGTTTCGGCTCTCGGACATGATCTGGCGCACCATTGCCTGTACATCAGCATTAGTTAGGGGCCGTTCAGGTTCCCTGGCCCTAGTATCCGGGTTCCTTCTGGGCTCTTGTTCAGGAGATGCCCTTCTTCGAGCTGCTTCTGCTCTATTCCGTTCCCTACGCTCCCGGTCGATCTCGGGAGGAGGGGACTGGAGCCTTTGCCCCCGAGTGGGGTCATTGTTTCCTAGTGCTCGTGCAATATCCTCACGAGACCCAAAAGATCCGAATGTCAGCTGCTCCACATTCTGAGGTCGTTCGAGCGGCCTTCGTTCACGGGGCCGCTCTTCTTTGGAAGATGAACACTGATCCACTGGTGTGTGACGAACCGGCGATGGGGTTCTCTGTCGACGGAGTTCGCTAATCTCCCTGCTCATGAGCCTCATATTTTCCTGCATCATGAGATTAGTGCGCTCGTGGACTTTCATAGCCTCCCAAGTACTCTCGAGCATGTCAAGTAAGCGCGAGAAATATCCTTGAGTAATGGGCGCAGATGGATTGACCTGGTCACTGACCATGGTGGCTGGAATCGGAGCATTTGTAGGGACTCGAGTAGAGGTTCCAACATCACCAAGAGTTGGATCGGATCGGAGATGAGAGATCGGGTCGGTTCGGAGCTGGGGAGCCAGGTCGGGTCGGTACATGGCAAGCTGCTCGGGTCGGTTCAGATTGGGGGAATGCACTGCTTCAGAATCTCCTACCCGGATCGGATCGTAGCTCTCCCCCTGGAGGCGGTTCGGATTTCTTGCATCGGTTCGTCCTGCTGCTGAACTCTGCCCATGAGACCTTGTCACAACCGCATTTTGCTGATCTTCGTCAGCTCCATTTCCTCGACCAGATTGAACTTCTTTGCCTTTTCCTTTGGCCATGATTCTTCGACAATCACTTCAACAAATATCCAAGGGCGTTGAAACTTGAGGATTAACTTCTTTGAACTCAACGGTCCAAAACGTAAAACGATAATCCCGAAAAACAAAGAATTCAGATGAACTCTCAGTGAAAGCACCAAAATGTTAGACCAAAAAGTGGTTCTAACACCTAAATTGATTAAAAGCAGAATGAAATGAAATCAAAAATAAAAATGAACACACAGGATTTATAGTGGTTCGGCGAAGAAATTCCTACTTCCACTTGTCTTTCACTATTTTCACTGATTTAGTTGCAAGTACAATGAAATGTTCACTTGATTTCTCTCACAACTCACTTACAATCGCTCAATTGTCTAAAAAAAATAATGAAAGAAGATTTGGATTTTCCGGGAGTGCTGGAATTCGGGTTATGAAGGTGGTTGAACTCTCAAAGTGCCAGAAAAAAGATCCTTTTCTTTGTCTCCAAACGGGGTATTTATAGGTGAGAATTTGCTCAGAACCCGATCCGGATCGAAGCCACGTGTCATCCATCCCATCAGCCTCGGATTCGGATGAATTTCTATGTTGACAACGCATTAGAGTAGTGGATGTTGAGGGTAGGAACTGGTCACTGCCGATCCGAATAACCAGGCGCTCATGCAGGAGAGTGACGTGGAAGACAGGCTTGGGTCGGAGGGGTATGTACAAGGGGTTCGGATCGGAGTACCCGATCCGACCCGGATTGACTTAGAACCAATTCTCTCTTCTTTTTTACTCTGCTCCGCTCCGCTCCGATCTATCTCTGTAGCAATTGGGTGGCTTTCCGATCCGACTGGAAGTAGATTGCCCTCCGATCCGAATAACTGTGCCTCTCTAACTCCAATAGCAACAGTTCACCGATCCGATCAGCAGACTTTACCCTATCCGAACCGCTACCCTGCTCTGATCCGACCCGCTCTAGTGTTATTCAAGTTCTTCAATATTTCACATCTTGACTTTATGTTGTCCAGTTCACAAAGTGGGCTAACATTATTCTTTAATCTTCTTTTGAATATCAATTCAAACTAGTCGGGATTAGCAAACCACACCGAAGTAATCATTTATTTTATTTCCCAATCCCGACCTATTCATCCCATGAAGTAAAACTGGTCATACTTCATATCTAACACCACGGTGTTGTCGGTAAATTCAATTACCATTTCACGTTCAAATCTAATTAAAGATCTAACTATCGCCTAGAGCAAAACTAGTGATATTCCATTCTCGATCATTTCAATCTAATTAAAGATTCATTAAAACTTCACTTGGTTTTAATCTTCCCAAAAATCAATATCAATGATTCTTTAACTTGGGAAATCATATCCCGCCTTTAACTGGGTTAAAGAACCAATGTCATTTAAAACACGGTTCACTATAAACCCAAAATCACATTCCATTAATTATCGGATTAAAGAACAAGTGTTATTTAAAACACCATTCACGATAAACCCAAAAATCAATTCAAATTCAATTCCAATTAAATACCATTTAATTGTTATACTTCATTAAATCTAAATAATAAGACTTAACCTTTTTCTCAACTGGGTTTAAGAACAGTGTCAATGAAGAAACCATTCACGACAAACCCAAATCTCATTTGATATTAAATACAAGGCTCTGAATAGAAAATATACCGGCTTATGTTCAATATCAAATTCTACGACCAACAAATATCGTATTGGAAATAACGATATAAATATATCTTTTTAATTTCCATAACAATATCTGTATAATCACGAAATCCAACATCGAAATATTCCAAAGACAATTTCGATTCAAATCCATTCCAATTCAATTATTGGAATTCCTGGTTACCTTTAAAACCCCTTTCAGATCCAATTTATTTATTTCAAAAATAAATGGTTTATAATTCTAGTTCAAAACTAGTTCATTTCGATAAAAATCTATTTTTATCTTTTCAAATATGGAATTTTTCTTCTCAATTCTTCACAAATCATTTCTTATGATTTTACACAAATTATTACTATTTTTAATAATTTTATCAAGGCCCGTACAGTCGATTTCTACAAACGGCCATCGAACTGCACTTACAGCGACCTTTTCCAAATTTGATTTGGACATAATTCCAAATTCAACCATTAGATTTCAAATCTCTAATATTCATTAGAGAGCTCTTTTCGATACAAACCCAACGGTTCTGGTTTTAGGAGAATCCGGCAGTTGGATCTCCCGTAATATCCATTCGAAGTCAATGGTCGAAATTCGCGAACTACCGCGGCGCGGCGCGTTCTATTCAGGCCATTATATACATAATATATATATTATATATATTTTGTCGATTTCCTTTCAAAACGTATTTTATAAATCGTTTTAAATTCGTTTTCGAAACGATTTCAACTTCATATTCAATTTCGAATCAAAATTGAATATTCCACATCATCGATATACAAATGATAATATTTTCAAAACGTTATATTTTGAAATCACTTTCTTTTCTATATTCATTATAAAAATGAATAAAATCAATATAAATATCGTTCACGTCAAAATGGCGTTAATCTAGTTAACGCGGCTTTTATTCAACACATGAATGTTTATTCTATTCAACACATGAATATTTATTCTATTCAACACATGAATTTTTATTTATATTCAACACATGGATTTATTTCTATTCAACACATGAATTTATTTTCTATTCAACACATGAATATATTTTATATTCAACACATGAATTTTTATTTCTATTCAACACATGAATTAATTTCTATTCAACACATGAATTTATTTTTATAATATTCCTTATTTTCCAAATTGGAATGAGGCCTAATATATTACCATATAATGTTAATTATATGGATTTTCTACAACACATGTATATAATAGCAACGATAAATCACCAACCATCATCCAGAGTGCACCACATAACTGCATAAGCATTAAATATCAATAATTAACGCTTACACAGTCTGTCAACCCATCGATCGACATACAACTAAACAATCAGGATTAGTGTACGTCAAATATCATCCCAATACCCGTGTGGGGTTTCAAATCAACAAACATAGATTTTTATTTGTGTAGTTAGGCGATGTGTAAAATTTATCGTCCCAATCAATATCAGTCAAATCAGTGTATATAAACAAATCGTCCGATTTGTTTATTACTATTTATTTTATATACACGTTAAAAATCATATTTTTAACTACAAAATATTTTTCACTATAAAATATTTTATTTCATTCCGCATCACACAATCAACTTTCACAACACAGCAATCAAACAAACAAGTCATCCATGGTCTGTGGACGACGGGTGTCGGGTGCTACTGAGCACCGTCTGCATCCTAGTATATATTTCAACTAGAAATTAAAATAAAAGTGAGGAGTTCTCACCTTTGGGTTCCACTCCACCTGTAACGACCCGGATTTTGAGCGACTTTGGTTATCGACGTAAGCTCGACGTCGATAACCAAAACATTGAAAAATCCCGGTAATTAATGAAAGAAACTAGAAGGTGAGAATAGATAAGATAGAAACTTAGAATAGAAGAAGAAGAAGAACACAACATCAGAGTAACACGAACCTCACAGCGGAACGAATAACATATAATAGATAACATAACTTTGAAATATAACAGTTATGTATACAATAGCACTTATCAGAGTACAGCACTTACAACACAGCGGAAATAACTATAGCTATATGATCTTGAAGCCTCCTGCTCCACGCTCTTCCAGTATATCTGTAAATTCCTGACTACTTGACTGCCCGTACAAAATTAGGCACCCAAGAGTTTAGGGAAAACAACAAAGTAAACTCCGGGTCAGTCATGGGACTGGTGTGAGTAAAACAGTTTAAACAGGTATATGAACAAGTAAACGATATCTCATAAGACCACGCCGCAGAACGGAACGGGTTTTTCCCTTATGAAAATCCAAAATATCTTTATATCAAAAACCTTTTGATATCATAATAATGTCTATGTACAAATAGATATCAACTAGCAGAAACGCTTTCATCTCACGTTCTACATATATGGTATACAATCAAAACCGCAAGCACGTATGGGGTAATGGATTTCCAACTATGACAAGGTATGGAACCACCTTCCGATCAGTGTACTCTAGGAACGATACACTGGAGTTCAACAAGAACATCTTGTAACTCAGCCACACATGACCGACCACTCATTTCGCTTGAGTGTATCGAATGTACATCACCAACGGTTGGGATCAGCAACCGTTCCCATATATATGGGACAGCATTGATAGATTTAAGAAACAAATGAATATTCTCTAGATAGGTGATTATACACCCTACTTCGGTGCGACCGACTTAGCCATGTTGCATGCCCGATTTCTGTCATTTACCGGATGTGAGGCTAGAAGCTACGCTTATCTTTTTACATATCATATCTTCATTCACTTAGAACGCCACATCGTCATACCCGCCAAATCACAAATTTGACTTATCCAAAAATAACACGGGTATACAGCTAAGAGAAACGAATTCCTCCGCCACCAAACGTGAATACGTTTTGAACAGATCAACTTACGCGATCCATTGGATATACTCTGTCAGACCTTCGTCCATACAAGTTGTCCTAGGACTGGACAAACCGAAGGCACTATTCAGTACATCCATCTTAGGCACTGTTATCTAAGACTTATACAATAGCCCTTGCACTTTACTCCGTCTTCAATAAATTCAATATACTTGATTCACAACGCTTATGCCAATACAGAGTGGTTCTTCGGATAATAATCCAACCGGTCTCTCCATATTAACAACGTAAAATGGTCAAAAAATTGGATAGTCGATGATTTAACTATCAAATAAAAATGTCCGTGTGCAAACAATGATCTTATTTCCAAATGGAATGTCAATCGATCAATCATCATGTATATCTATACATGTTTTTCCTTATTTTCTATATTTAGAAAATATTTGTTATCAACGTTGGAAAACATTTCCATTGTTTATTTACGTATCACTATCCTTCCACAACTATCAGACTCTAACTATAAACTAATAAGAGAACAACTCCCTAAGCATAAACCCCGAAGGCCGAAACCAACATCAGATCGATACTCAGGAAACCATTCAACTTATTAATCTCTAGTCAGATTCTAATTTTGCTTAACTCTATATTCTTTAACTCCATTCGCTCAACTCTAGATCGCAGCGATCACAATGGTTACGCCTGATTCCCTCAGGAAACATCCGACCGCCGTAGGCTATTTACAGCCCTGCGAATTACGCTAGCAGTCGTGCTAAATGGCAACTCATCCTGAATAACTATGTTTGTTTTAACTCTAACTGTTTAACTCTAACTGTTTAACTCTAAATGGTTTTACTTGGTTTGACTAACTCAATTTATTTACTCGACTGACTAATTCAACTCGATTACCCTAACTTGATTTACTTATCTCGATTAACTGAACTAATCACTTTGATTAACTCGACTAATTCACTTTGGTTAACTTAACCAATTCACTTAACTAATTCACTTAGTTTAACCTAACTATTCACTTAACTCCTGTCGAATAAACTATATTCGATAACTCCTCTAACTCTATTCGAATAAACTATATTCGATTAACTCCTTTGATTTAACTCTAATCGATTAACTCCCTTCGATTGAAACTAACATCGATACTCCTTTCAATGAAACTAACATCGATTAACTCCTTTCGATGAAACTAACATCGATTAACTCCTTTCGATTACCATATTCGATTTACTTTATTCACTTTATAAAGATTTCCTTTATAACAACGTTTTATTCATTTGAAAAGATTTACTTTTAAATAACGGTTCTACACTTTAAAAATGATTTCCTTTTTATAATGTTCCCTTTCCAATTCTATTTGTAAATGGTTTACAAATATTTCCTTTTCAAATTTATCCTTGAAATATTCTAACTCCTTAAATTCCCGGGAAAATTCGCCATAACCTCCTTTGTATCGGGAGCATCGGGAAAATCCCCAAACTTGCCACACAGGCCTTTCCATTCAAAAAGAAATGTTTGAATTTATTTCCTTTTAAAATATCTCCTATTTATAAATATTCCCATTTGTAAATATTCCTTATTTATAAATATTCAAATTTATAAATATCTCTTATTTATAAATATTCCAATTTATAAATATTCTATTTTCAATATCAGTTTGAAAATCCCCTTATCAACATTCTGGCATGTTATGGTATTTTAACATATCAAATTACAATGTCTAATCTCGTCCATACACACAAAATCAAAAACAGGTTATAATTCACATCATATATTAAAATATATGAAAAACAATAAAATAACTGTTGAGGAATCTAGTCGGATTCCTCCAACCTGTTTCCCTGCATCACAGATGTTAGACAATATAGATAACATCACTTTCAGTCCCATATGATATATTCTGTTAAACAGAATCAATATAGAAATTTAACTAACTGACTAGCAGTTCAATCAAACAATCAACACACAGTAAATCAGACAATTTCTAACAGTTTTAAAGATACAACATGAAATTATAAACTGTTCAGAATAGGTGAGATTTACTCACATTTGCAGTTCATCGTTAAAGAACGATAAACTGTTATTTGATTTGAATCAAACAATTTATTCCTCCATAAATCCATATGATCCCCAATCCACTTCCAGTCAGCTTCCATAACGCATATATCATCGTTACGATTCCAATGATATCGATTTCGTCTGATTCTTTCAAATTTCGGCCTTTCTTCTCCACCGATCAGAACAGAACGCTGCTCCTTGATTCAAAATCATCACCGCACCATAAATCATCTCGTTCTTCACCGATTCCTAAGTCACAAACTCCAGTTCCATGAACCCTCCCATGACCGAACATCCACCTCACCTTTCCCTTTTCTATACATCACAAAAATCACGAACCAATTCCCACCAAACAACTCAACATCAACTTCATCACATCCTGCACAAACGAACACCGCAGCTCCTTTCACCGTGGTCGGTATTCACTTCCACACTTCTAGTTAATTTACACACTGATTGCTAAACTGAAAATACCATAACATTTTTGAAACCCCTTCAGCACCACAAACACAAACGATCCCATCTTCTTCCTCAGTGGGAAAAGCACGGTCCAGTTCCCCTTTCACATAACAGAGAACCCCAAATCTGAACCCAGTTCCTAAACTGCCACTGCGATTTGAACATTGCAAAATCGCACCCAAAATCCAGAACAAAAATCCACTTTCTCCTCTGCTCCTTCACTGTTCGAAAGCAACCCAACCTTTCCAAGAATTCAGAATGACTTCAGGACTTCACCACAAAAAAACGCCACCTTACCAATCGTTGAAGCCTGTTTCCATATTCCCGCTCCCCTTCGCTGGAGACACAGACCCCAATGACCCACCGGACTGGCCACAACTACCCCAAAAACAAGCGCCACCTCCGCCTTGTCCAACGCCATAACCCCCATCAAATTCGACACTCCCAAGACCATCAAAACCGGCACCCTAGCTCGGCTGTTGGAACGCCACAACCCCAAAAAGGACGATCGAACCATAGGATTCGGGTATCAGGTTGAAGCGGAAGTCTTTGGGATTGTGAATACCTACTCATTATATTTTTAGGGGATTTATTTGGTTTTATAGGAATTTTCATTTACCGAATTGGTTTTCTGAGTAATGGTAGTGGCGGCTACCTTTTTGACCAGAAGAAATGAAAGTTTAGGGTTAAGAAAATAGTGGAGGGGTTTTTATAGGAAGTTTTAAATATTATTATATTCAATCGTTGTTTTTATCTGACCTTTAAATTTTATGTGATCACATACGATACCCAAAAATCATGAAAATTGTCATGCAGCTACAATTCGACATTACGGTCCCAACGAAACTAGTTTCGTCAAATTCCGACTTTGTATGCTCACACAGCGTATTTTTAAAGGTCAAAATACTAACTGTTTTTCACTCTAAAAATCCGTACGGTCACACACTGACTCTAAAAATCACGAAACTGGAAATCTAACAACTATTTGGCATTGCGGATCCAACAAAATTAGTTTCGTCGAATTCCGACTTCGTTTGCAAAAGTGGCTATTTTTAAAGCTCTGGATGACCCATTTGAATATATAAATATATTTAAATATAATTAAATTAAATATAAATAAATTTATATTATCGTATCTCTTCACATATGATATCGTACAGCTCCAGAATATCATATCAGAATTTACAGTTTGATATTTCAGATTATAGATTTATCGATATTCAGTTTATATCGAAAATCCTTTTATAACGTATATAAAGCATTACGAATTATAAAGGAATTCCACAGCGACTTTTCTGAAATTTGATTTGGACGTACATCAAAATCTACATGACGAAATCCAGATTTTTCTCTTCCACTAGAAAGATATACTCCACCAGCTCCACACGTTTCTTGTTTCACGGAAATCCGGCTTAAAACGAATCCTGTACATTCAGTTGAAGTTCGAATCGCCAATTTACGAACTGCAGCGCCATTTCGAGCTCGATTTTAATTATAATATAATTATACGTTCAAACTGTCGTCGATTGAATATATTTGTCAATATAATTCAACTCCAAGCTGAGTTAAATCTTGGGGATGACCCTGTTCACATTATATTGTGATTTCCAATATTTTTGATTATTTCTAAATTAAATATATTATTTAATTATTTATTTTAATTAAATATTCACTATAATTTAATTAATGACGATTTAATTCCCTAAATCACTACTTATATAATTAAATAAATTAATTATAATACCTCTGCCAATGCGGGTCATTACATTCTTCCCCACTTAAAATAATTTCGTCCTCGAAATTGCTAAGTTAGAGGACGACCCTATCTATTGGAATTCCTAAGATTTGTTTACCCCTTATTTCTGATTTTAACTGAACCAATTAATATCGACTAAAATATTTATTCATTCCGACTAACTAAAATTTTCAAAAATTCTGAAAATTTTCTAACACTTTAAATTTTCGAAAAAAATCGCCAGCACCTCCTTTGTACTGGTCAATAGCTCAAACTCCAACTCGCCTCTCTGGGCCTTCTTCAACCCAAAAGAAAATCAAAACGCCAAACGGCTTGCCAATTCGACTCATAAATTCCAAATTCATATAAAATATAAACTTGTACCTTTTTGTTGGGCATATCATTATATCCCTACCACTTCCATATGCTATCAACTCAGCATATACCAGTGTTATCTCAATCAAATTCCAATCAGTTCATATCCTCAAATCCAAACCGAATTTTATTCGAACCCCAATATCAAATTTCAAATTCTTAACTCATCAACCCAATTCCATTACAGATTATTCTCTAATACAATTCAATTCTATTTAACTCAGTTCAAGTTAATATTTCAATTTATTTCTACTATCTTATTCTATTTAACTTCATAAGTTAAAATTAAATTCCGAAACTTAATTTCCTGGGTCTATTTCAAATCAATTTGAAATTACAATGCCAATTCAAAACCTTTGAATTTCTAAACAACTTGTTTTCTCAAAACAATTCAAAAACAAAACCTTTGGTAGTAGTCCGTCACTTAGAACTCGAAAATGACATCGATGATACTGCGCAGTCATCATCGGTATTATTTTCCAGCGACCCAAGTGATTTCAATATTATATCATTTTCAAAACCATTACTAAATACTTCCATTTTGAAAATATTTCAAAATCTCACAGGAACTTAAAATTTCCTTATTTTAATTCCAAATCTGATTTAAATTCATATTTAATTCATCTTATTTCATATACTTTACTTATATGATTCTGATTGGTTATATATAACCATTTCACTTTATAATCTCATTCGATTATAATTACAACCAATATATCTAATATATGATAATATATTACATATCCATACTGTGTCGGTCCATCGTATTCAAGTATTTATTTATTCCTAAAGATACAGTGGATCAAACTGATCGACCATAACTCATAAACAACTCAGCCAATGAATTTCCACAATATAAAACAATTTTTATATCAAATACAAATACGCACTCATATATATACACTCAAACTCAATCTAGGGTATTACTAACCCTATCTCTACCGAGTCACGCCACAGAGCCAAGTAATTCTTAACTTAAGCTCTGATACCAACTGTAACGACCCGGATTTTGAGCGACTTTGGTTATCGACGTAAGCTCGACGTCGATAACCAAAACATCGAAAAATCCCGGTAATTAATGAAAGAAACGAGAAGGTGAGAATAGATAAGATAGAAACTTAGAATAGAAGAAGAAGAAGAACACAACATCAGAGTAACACGAACCTCACAGCGGAACGAATAACATGTAATAGATAACATAACTTTGAAATATTACAGTTATGTATACAATAGCACTTATCAGAGTACAGCACTTACAACACAGCGGAAATAACTATAGCTATATGATCTTGAAGCCTCCTGCTCCACGCTCTTCCAGTATATCTGTAAATTCCTGACTACTTGACTGCCCGTACAAAATTAGGCACCCAAGAGTTTAGGGAAAACAACAAAGTAAACTCCGGGTCAGTCATGGGACTGGTGTGAGTAAAACAGTTTAAACAGGTATATGAACAAGTAAACGATATCTCATAAGACCACACCGCAGAACGGAACGGGTTTTTCCCTTATGAAAATCCAAAATATCTTTATATCAAAAACCTTTTGATATTATAATAATGTCTATGTACAAATAGATATCAACTAGCAGAAACGCTTTCATCTCACGTTCTACATATATGGTATACAATCAAAACCGCAAGCACGTATGGGGTAATGGATTTCCAACTATGACAAGGTATGGAACCACCTTCCGATCAGTGTACTCTAGGAACGATACACTGGAGTTCAACAAGAACATCTTGTAACTCAGCCACACATGACCGACCACTCATTTCGCTTGAGTGTATCGAATGTACATCAC
Organism: Allium sativum; assembly: GCA_030737875.1. Lineage (NCBI taxonomy): Eukaryota > Viridiplantae > Streptophyta > Magnoliopsida > Asparagales > Amaryllidaceae > Allium > Allium sativum. Next base: position 549,738,744 of record CM060918.1, read on the forward strand.
CAACGGTTGGGATCAGCAACCGTTCCCGTATATATATGGGACAGCATTGATAGATTTAAGAAACAAATGAATATTCTCTAGATAGGTGATTATACACCCTACTTCGGTGCGACCGACTTAGCCATGCTGCCTGCCCGATTTCTGTCATTTACCGGATGTGAGGCTAGAAGCTACGCTTATCTTTTTACATATCATATCTTCATTCACTTAGAACGCCACATCGTCATACCCGCCAAATCACAAATTTGACTTATCCAAAAATAACACGGGTATACAGCTAAGAGAAACGAATTCCTCCGCCACCAAACGTGAATACGTTTTGAACAGATCAACTTACGCGATCCATTGGATATACTCTGTCAGACCTTCGTCCATACAAGTTGTCCTAGGACTAGACAAACCGAAGGCACTATTCGGTACATCCATCTTAGGCACTGTTATCTAAGACTTATACAATAGCCCTTGCACTTTACTCCGTCTTCAATATATTCAATATACTTGATTCACAACGCTTATGCCAATACAGAGTGGTTCTTCGGATAATAATCCAACCGGTCTCTCCATATTAACAACGTAAAATGGTCAAAACATTTGATAGTCGATGATTTAACTATCAAATAAAAATGTCCGTGTGCAAACAATGATCTTATTTCCAAATGGAATGTCAATCGATCAATCATCATGTATATCTATACATGTTTTTCCTTATTTTCTATATTTAGAAAATATTTGTTATCAACGTTGGAAAACATTTCCATTGTTTATTTACGTATCACTATCCTTCCACAACTATCAGACTCTAACTATAAACTAATAAGAGAACAACTCCCTAAGCATAAACCCAGAAGGCCGAAACCAACATCAGATCGATACTCAGGAAACCATTCAACTTATTAATCTCTAGTCAGATTCTAATTTTGCTTAACTCTATATTCTTTAACTCCATTCGCCCAACTCTAGATCGTAGCGATCACAATGGTTACGCCTGATTCCCTCAGGAAACATCCGACTGCCGTAGGCTATTTACAGCCCTGCGAATTACGCTAGCAGTCGTGCTAAATGGCAACTCATCCTGAATAACTATGTTTGTTTTAACTCTAACTGTTTAACTCTAACTGTTTAACTCTAACTGGTTTTACTTGGTTTGACTAACTCAATTTATTTACTCGACTGACTAATTCAACTCGATTACCCTAACTTGATTCACTTATCTCGATTAACTGAACTAATCACTTTGATTAACTCGACTAATTCACTTTGGTTAACTTAACCAATTCACTTAACTAATTCACTTAGTTTAACCTAACTATTCACTTAACTCCTGTCGAATAAACTATATTCGATAACTCCTATAACTCTATTCGAATAAACTATATTCGATTAACTCCTTTGATTTAACTCTAATCGATTAACTCCCTTCGATTAAAACTAACATCGATACTCCTTTCGATGAAACTAACATCGATTAACTCCTTTCGATGAGACTAACATCGATTAACTCCTTTCGATTACCATATTCGATTTACTTTATTCACTTTATAAAGATTTCCTTTATAACAACGTTTTATTCATTTGAAAAGATTTACTTTTAAATAACGGTTCTACACTTTAAAAATGATTTCCTTTTTATAATGTTCCCTTTCCAATTCTATTTGTAAATGGTTTACAAATATTTCCTTTTCAAATTTATCCTTGAAATATTCTAACTCCTTAAATTCCCGGGAAAATTCGCCATAACCTCCTTTGTATCGGGAGCATCGGGAAAATCCCCAAACTTGCCACACAGGCCTTTCCATTCAAAAAGAAATGTTTGAATTTATTTCCTTTTAAAATATCTCCTATTTATAAATATTCCCATTTATAAATATTCCTTATTTATAAATATTCAAATTTATAAATATCTCTTATTTATAAATATTCCAATTTATAAATATTATATTTTCAATATCTTGAAAATCCCCTTATCAACATTCTGGCATGTTATGGTATTTTAACATATCAAATTACAATGTCTAATCTCGTCCATACACACAAAATCAAAAACAGGTTATAATTCACATCATATATTAAAATATATGAAAAACAATAAAATAACTGTTGAGGAATCCAGTCGGATTCCTCCAACCTGTTTCCCTACATCACAGATGTTAGACAATATAGATAACATCACTTTCAGTCCCATATGATATATTCTGTTAAACAGAATCAATACAGAAATTTAACTAACTGACTAGCAGTTCAATCAAACAATCAACACACAGTAAATCAGACAATTTCTAACAGTTTTAAAGATACAACATGAAATTATAAACTGTTCAGAGTTGGTGAGATTTATTCACATAGTTCATCGTTAAAGAACGATAAACTGTTATTTGATTTGAATCAAACAATTTATTCCTCCATAAATCCATATGATCCCCAATCCACTTCCAGTCAGCTTCCATAACGCATATATCATCGTTACGATTCCAATGATATCGACTTCGTCTGATTCTTTCAAATTTCGGCCTTTCTTCTCCACCGATCAGAACAGAACGCTGCTCCTTGATTCAAAATCATCACCGCACCATAAATCATCTCGTTCTTCACCGATTCCTAAGTCACAAACTCCAGTTCCATGAACCCTCCCATGACCGAACATCCACCTCACCTTTCCCCTTTCTATACATCACAAAAATCACGAACCAATTCCCACCAAACAACTCAACATCAACTTCATCACATCCTGCACAAACGAACACCGCAGCTCCTTTCACCGTGCTCGGTATTCACTTCCACACTTCTAGTTAATTTACACACTGATTTCTAAACTGAAAATACCACAACATTTTTGAAACCCCTTCAGCACCACAAACACAAACGATCCCATCTTCTTCCTCAGTGGGAAAAGCACGGTCCAGTTCCGCTTTCACATAACAGAGAACCCCAAATCTGAACCCAGTTCCTAAACTGCCACTGCGATTTGAACATTGCAAAATCGCACCCAAAATCCACAACAGAAATCCACTTTCTCCTCTGCTCCTTCACTATTCGAAAGCAACCCAACCTTTCCAAGAATTCAGAATGACTTCAGGACTTCACCACAAACAAAAACGCCACCTTACCAATCGTTGAAGCCTGTTTCCATATTCCCGCTCCCCTTCGCTGGGGACACAGACCCCAACGACCCACCGGACTGGCCACAACTACCCCAAAAACAAGCGCCGCCTCCGCCTTGTCTAACGCCATAACCCCCATCAATTTCGACACTCCCAAGACCATCAAAACCGGCACCCTAGCTCGGCTGTTGGAACGCCACAACCCCAAAAAGGACGATCGAACCATAGGATTCGGGTATCAGGTTGAAGCGGAAGTCTTAGGGATTGTGAATACCTACTCATTATATTTTTAGGGGATTTATTTGGTTTTATAGGAATTTTCATTTACCGAATTGGTTTTCTGAGTAATGGTAGTGGCGGCTACCTTTTTGACCAGAAGAAATGAAAGTTTAGGGTTAAGAAAATAGTGGAGGGGTTTTTATAGGAAGTTTTAAATATTATTATATTCAATCGTTGTTTTTATCTGACCTTTAAATTTTCTGTGATCACATACGATACCCAAAAATCAGGAAAATTGTCATGCAGCTACAATTCGACATTACGGTCCCAACGAAACTAGTTTCGTCAAATTCCGACATTGTATGCTCACACAGCGTATTTTTAAAGGTCAAAATACTAACTGTTTTTCACTCTAAAAATCCGTACGGTCACACACTGACTCTAAAAATCACGAAACTGGAAATCTAACAACTATTTGGCATTGCGGATCCAACAAAATTAGTTTCATCGAATTCCGACTTCGTTTGCAAAAGTGGCTATTTTTAAAGCTCTGGATGACCCGTTTAAATATATAAATATATTTAAATATAAGTAAATTAAATATAAATAAATTTATATTATCGTATCTCTTCACATATGATATCGTACAACTCCAGAATATCATATCAGAATTTACAGTTTGATATTTCAGATTATAGATTTATCGATATTTAGTTTATATCGAAAATCCTTTTATAACGTATATAAAGCGTTACGAATTATAAAGGAATTCCACAACGACTTTTCTGAAATTTGATTTGGACGTACATCAAAATCTACATGACGAAATCCAGATTTTTCTCTTCCACTAGAAAGATATACTCCACCAGCTCCACACGTTTCTTGTTTCACAGAAATCCGGCTTAAAACGAATCCTGTACATTCAGTTGAAGTTCGAATCGCCAATTTACGAACTGCAGCGCCATTTCGAGCTCGATTTTAATTATAATATAATTATACGTTCAAACTGTCGTCGATTGAATATATTTGTCAATATAATTCAACTCTAAGCTGAGTTAAATCTTGGGGATGACCCTGTTCACATTATATTGTGATTTCCAATATTTTTGATTATTTCTGAATTAAATATATTATTTAATTATTTATTTTAATTAAATATTCACTATAATTTAATTAACGACGATTTAATTCCCTAAATCACTACTTATATAATTAAATAAATTAATTATAATACCTCTGCCAATGCGGGTCATTACACCACCATTATCTATTTCTGAACAGTATGGATTTCCTTTTGATTACCGTCGGCTCCATCGCAATCTATTTCACTCTGTTCGTAGTAAAAATCACATTTTTATTATTCATTTATATATATATATAAATCATATTTTTACATTGCTACTTCTATAAAGATCACATCTTTATCTTCACTTCATATATATAAAAATCTAATTTCTATTGCTACTTCATATACATAAAAATCTAATTTTTATATACACTACAGCATATATAAAAATCTCGCCTTTATATAATTAAAAAAACTCGCCTTTCTTTAAAAGAAAAACTAGCCTTTCTATAATTAAAAATCTCGCATTTCTATAATTAAAAATTAAACCTTTCTATCGTTAAAAATTAAAACCTTTCTATCGTTAAAAATTAAACCTTTCTATCGTTAAAAAATCATAGCTTTCATGTTAAAAATCAAACCTTTATACTTAGTAAAATCATACCCTTTCCTAATGCTATTATATATCAATAATAATCATCTTTCTACATATAAAGAAAATCGAATTTTTTTCTTTTTATAAGTCTATATTTTCAGATTTTTTAAACAATAAAAAATATATAAAAAACTAAATTAACAAAATTATTAAAAACAAACTCACCATCGTTCATCGGAGGTAGGGCGCTCGGGATCGTCGAGTTGGCCTGGGAGGTCGGAGAAGGGTGCAACTAGGGTTTCAGGACGGCGGTGGGACCCAGCGTGGTCGGAGGTGGCTGTTGAGGGTTTGGGGGTTGGGTTCGGCACGTTTTAGTTCGACGAAGGAGGAGGAGAGAGGGAGGAAGCGGGGGAGGAGCAGGCGATGGAGGGGGGCTGTGGGAGGATGCAGATGAGGCGACGCCGCTAGGGGGGCGACGGCTTAGTTAGGGTTTTTTTCTCTTTCGTTTCTGATTTGAGAAGAGGAGGGTACGGGGGTTTAGAGATGAAGGGGTGAATATTATATTATATTTTTTTATTTTAATTTCAAAAAGTAACTTTAAAATTTGAACTCCAAATGGAACTCACCGACTGCCGTCCCTAGATAATTACCCTCATTCCGAACACAATGGGAAATGTTTCGTAGGCTGATTCGACTGTTTCGATCAGTTTCCATCAAAATCAAAATATAAATCTATATATTGAATTTGAACGCACATTTCAATTTACTGAAGCCACATACTGACTCTAAAAATTCCCGAAAAATATTTTCTAGCTTCATATTGACGATACGGTTCTAACAAAACTAATTTCGTCAAATTCCGAGACCGTGTGAAAAATGGTCATTTTCTGGTCGATCGAAATTGACTGAAACTGTCAAAATGCGTTTTCCTATGCCACGCTCACATATTGATTCGAAAAATTACGAATTTTGAAACCTAGCAATAACTTGACATCCCGGATCCAACAAAAGTGGTTTCATAGAAAACCGAGGTCGTTGGCAAAATTTCCATTTTTAAGGGCCAAAATTCCATAGTGACTATTCTGAATTTTCAATTTGACATAACTTTTTTATTCCCGCTATGAAATTTTGATTTTTCATATTCGTTGGAAAGATATTCTCAGATAGATTCAAATATTTTTGGTTTCTCTAAAATCTGGCTTATTTTGAATCCTGTACATTCATTTGAAATTTGAAATCGAATTATCGAACTACCACACCATTTTCAATTCCTTTTATAATTATAAACAAATATTTATATTCAAACGACGATCTATATAAATATATACGTTCTAATTCTATTCAAAATAAATTTCTCGTAATTATTATTTAAAATAATTCATTTTAAATAATCAAAATTCGCTAAAATTGCCAAAATAAAAATTTTAAATTGGCTCAGATTTTCGGGTTATTACAACGGCTTTATATATTTCAATAACTTCGTTATTCTATTCAACAAATGAATATTTTCTTCAACACATGAATTTTCTTTTATTCAACACACGAATATATATATACAAAAAGGAAATAGAATCTTTATTTGAATACCATCTCTTAACCAATTTCGAGGAAATTCAGTGATAAAGGAGGTAATGGTGCAGAGACATCCAGGAGGTTCCTTCGATTCTTTTTTTTTTAAGAATAAAAAAAATCCTGCCATATTTTCTTTTATTCAACACATGAATGGTTTCAACACACGAATATTCTCAACATATGAGTATTGTCAACACATGACTATTTTGTTTATTCAACACATGAATATATTTTATTTTCTAAATTGGAATGAGACTCACTCAATTACCATATAATATAATTTATATGGATTCCATACAACACATGTATATAATAGCAACGATAAATAATCAACCATCATCCAGAGTGGATTCTGCACTGTATAAGCATCAAATATAAATATTCAACGTTTATAACAGCCTGTCAATCAATCGATCGACATACATCTAATTATTGGGATTAGTGTATGTCAATAGAAATCCCAACACCCATGTGGATTTTCAAATAATCAAACACAGAGTTTATTTGTGTAGTTGGGCAATGTGTAAAATTTATCGTCCCAATCAATATCAGTCAAATCGGTGTACATAAACATATTGTTCGATTTGTAAATGAATATTTATTTTATTTCAACACATGAATATATATTTTATTTTAACACATGAATACATATTTTATTTCAGCACATGAATATATATTTGATTTCAACACATGAATATATATTTTATTTCAACACATGAGTATATATTTGATTTCAACACATGAATATATATTTGATTTCAACACATGAATATATATTTTATATCACAACCAACAGTCAATTTTCACAACACAAACAATCACCCAAGTCGTCCATGGTCTGTGGACGACGGGGAGCATTTTATATATTCAGTTATAAAATAAATAACTGAACAGAAAATTTTAGTGAGGAGTTCTCACCGAGGGTTCCACTCTGCCATTATCTATTCCTGAACTTTTGAACCGTTTGAATTTGTTTGAAATTCCAATGCAGTCCTTACTACGCTATTCATAATAAAAATTATATTTTTATTGCTTTATTCCAATAAATAAAAATCAAATTTCATTTATGATTCATATATTTTTACAACGCTCCTTCCTATATAAAAATTATATTTTCATATTCCTACCTCTTATATAAAGATCGAATTTTTATTTTGACACTATAAAAATCACATTTTTATTTCAACATATATATAATAAAAATCAGATTTTTATTTTGCTACATATATAAAAATTATATTTTTATATTCTCTATCTTATAAAAATCTTATTTTTATAATCTCTACTATATAAAAATCATATTTTTATAATCTACACTATATAAAAATTATACTTTTATAATCTCTATAATATAAAAATCATATTTTTAATCCATTAATAATAATTCTTTGTATGCCTATTTTATAAATACATACATAGGCTAAAAATCATGTCTTTAGCTAAATAAAAATCATATCTTGAGCTAATTAAATTTCATACCTTTATGCTTCTAAAAATCGGATCTTTATGTTTCTAAAAATCAAACCTTTTCTTAACTAAAAATCTACTCTTTTCTATGATAAAAATCTAATCTTTTTACCATTAAAAATCTATGCCTTCAGAGATTAAAATCATAAAGACTTATAGTATTTTCTTTTTAGGGTTTCGATCGGATAAATCCAAGGATGGGTTGTCACTGGTTGGAGGTTGTGCGTAAGGGGTTCGTCGACGTTGGTCAGAGGGTGGCGAGGGCGGAGCTGTGGTGGTCATTGGCGGATTTGGGCTTATGGCGGGTCTCTGCGGTGGTTTTTGCGATGCTGGAGTCGACCAACGGAGGGCGGTGGCTTAATCACCGGAGATGGCACGGGGAACATGGGAAGGTCGGCGTGGCACGACGATGGGGGAGAGCGCGAGGGCGGTGGTCTTGATTTCGTGACCCGCCATTCTTTCCTGTAGCAGGAATTCAGGGAGATCAGGGAAATGAAATGAGGGTGGGGCTGACGTGTAGAGGATTTTACATTGTACATATATTATTATTTTTCTGTTTATCAAAAAAAAGTTGACTTTTCAAACGAACTCCTATAGAGACACAATGACTGTCACCCCCACCTAAATACCCCCATTCCAAACACAATGGGATAAGTTTCATAAGCCAATTCCATCGTTTCGATCAGTTTTCATTTAAATTAACATTTAAATCATTATATTGAAATTTAAACGTACATCTCAATTTACAAGGGCCACATACTGACTCTGGAAATTCCTGAAAAATATTTTCTAGCTTCGTATTGATAATAAGGTTCTAATAAAACTAATTTCGTCAGATTCTGAGACCGTTTGAAAAATGGCATTTTCTAGTCGATCAAGATCAACTAAAACTGGTCAAACGCGTTTTCCGTTGTCACGCTCACATATTGATTCAGAAAATTACGCAAATTGGAACCTAGCAATAATTTAACATCCCGGATCCAACAAAAGTGGTTTTGTCAAAAACCAAGGTCATTTGCAAAATTGCTATTTTTAAGGGCCAGAATTCCATAGCGACTATTCTGAAATTTCAACTGGGCATAACTTTTTATCCCCACTATGAAATTTCAATTTTTCGGATTCGTTGGAAAGATATTTTCAAATAGATTCTAATATTTTTGGTGTCTCTAAAATCTGTTTTATTTTGAATCCTGTACATTCATTTGAAATTCGAAATCGAAATTTCGAACTACCGCGCCATTTTTAATTCCTTTTATAATTAAAAATAAATATTTATATTCTAACAACGATCTATATAAATATATACGTTCTAATTCTATTCAAAATGAATTTCTCCTCTTAATTTTTTAAAATAATTCATTTTAAATATTCTAAATTCATTAAAATTGCCAAAATAAAAATTTTAAATTGGCTCAGATTTCCGGGTTATTACAATCTCCCCCACTTAAAACTTTTCGTCTCCGAAAAGGAACGAAGCTCAAAGTTGTTTTACAAACCAACTCAACTTCCATTATTTTCTTTACGGCTTAAGTTCTTCAACTTTTCAGTTTCTAAGAACTTTTCAAATTTTTCAAAAAATTGGCTAACACCCTAAATTTCTGAAAAATTTCGTCATAACCTCCCCTGCACCGGGGGCTTCAGGATATTTCAAATAGCCTCCCATGGCCCTCACCAATCGAAAAAGAAAAAGAAACAGCCAGGCGGCTAGCCAATCGGCTCATAAAATCATCAAAAACCCAAGAAATACAATAGACATGTACCTGTTTGTAGGGCGAACAATTTTATTTCTCTTCTCTAACCTCCTTGCTATGACCTGTTCAATGTAAGTACATGTATATGTATGCAAATGCGACTAATTTTCAATAAAACTCACTATTTGATACAATTTGGCAAAATGGTCCAAATTATAATCAATCAAACAATAATCAAACAACACAACCAACAATCAATTAGTTGATTATCTTTTCAAATTCATAACTTTGATACATAGCCCAAAAATCAGATTTTTGATGACAAATCACAACAACAAGCCCTATCTAGTTTTGGTTCTCACACCAGTCAATTGGAAATATACAAATATCACACCTTCGAAACTCAAACACAAATTCTGATGATGTAGATACAATCATCAGAATCATCTCCGAGCGACTAGAGTGTGATTCTATATCTATCCAGTATATTAAAACTTCGAAAACATGTGGATCAGACGTATATACAAAATCTTTATATACTTGATTGTCCAAATCAATTTAAATAAATATTCAAATACGAATAATTGAATTAAATTTTTAAAACAAAACTCGTTTTCAATTTAAAAATATACTCTTCATACTCGTTCTAGGATACTACTGATCCTATCTCTAACGAGTCATTCTCATTGGATATTACTAATCCAATCTCTAATGAATTCATTCGTTTGGTTCTAACATGTCTTGTTCTCCGAGCTCTGTAAACCAAAGCTCTGATACCAAAATGAAACGACCTGAACTTCCCTGTGAAGGAAAGTGCGGATTGAGTTGAGAACAAGCCACATCGGAACACAAACAGAAGAACATTACATTGTTAAATACAATAATTCCATCAGAATAAAAGAATATACAGAGTATGAATAATTTTATACATCAGAGAAATATCAGAGATTACAATACATTTCATAGCAGCGGAAAAATAATACAATACACAACTGAAAGAGATAAACGGATATAGAGCTTTTCGATATCGTTCCAGCTGTAAATCAGGATCCTGTGAATATAAATCTGCAAAACCAAAACTACTAGTTGCCCATGCGGAAAATAGGGGCACCCAAAGTTTAGTTTAAAACAATAAACTCCAGGTCTGTCATGTGACTGGTGTGAGAACTAAAACAGTTATTAATCTTTATTTTAAAGTTAGGTAAATCAAGGGACCACACCGTATAACACGGAACGGGTTTCCTCCCAAGAATACCAGTGCATAAAACAACAGCGCAATGCTAAATAAAGAACAACGAAGCTATTATAAGACCTAGGTCCCATCACACAATGCAACACAAGCCGGAGGATAGGGTTTTACATTATAATAGCCAAAGAATGCTTGATACGTTAAAACAAATCATTTGATACTATTATAAGTGCATAGTGTATAAAACAACTTCGAATACAAATGTATCAATCCTAGGCGGCATGGGTACCATATATCATGCAGCCATAATAGGCTCTACAATCAAAACCGCAAATGACACGTATTGGAGATTGGATTTCCATCTGTGAACCGAGGAAAAACATAGTCCTCACCGATTCGAGACAATCTAGCCTACCATGTCTCAGGAACAGTCGCAACTGCACCTTGGATCCTCAGGGCCTGTCCACCGATGTGGATTAAACTTAAACCCTGAACATGCGTTTCCCCGCCCTTTGAGGCATAATGAGCCAAATGACTCCATCGGCTCCACACAGTCACCGATATATCTGAGACGCCTCGCAATCCAACAACCAAACAGGTGAAAATAATATAAATGTCAGGGCTGGTAGGTCACTGACACCACCCTAGCTAGAAAGAAATGCTTGCCCTCCCTGACGTCCTCTCCCGTTTCTAGTTCACAACCAGGGTGTAAGGCTCGCGAATTAACATTACACAAAGCTATGCCACACAGGAGGTGCTTTGATCATCTACCACAAGACTTTGCTTTTCAACAAAAGCCTTGATCATTTGCCACTTATGTATGCCACACAGGCAATTCACTCCATGCGACTGATGTCCATCGATATACAACCCCTGAGCTCGTATGTCTCAGAGATGGGTGTTAAGCAAGAGAATAAATTCTCCACCACCAAACAGATGTATATTTAATAGAGATCAATCAACACATAATAAAATCCAATGTCAGACACACAGTCCATTTACAAGTTTGTTCTGGATCTGAGCGAAACCGGAGGCACCTTGTACCTCGCATATCCATCGATCTCCAAGTACGTCTAGACGATCACCAACTAATTCCCTCCTCTTGGGTGTACAGCCCAATCAAGATCATCAGTAATCACCCAAACGATGTGAAGACCTCCGGTCTTCGACCACCGTCTTCATCCTCGACACATCGTCGAATCAGTTATTCAGAATGGGATAAACCCGGTCTTTCTGAATAACTCGCGTATATAATAAACAAGTGTTACACAAACACAACATACCCCTCATTCCAATTCAGAATATTCTTTTATTCAAATATTCTTATACTTTGGGAAAGGTTCCCGTTAATTTTATCAAAGATAAATTCTTTAAATTTGTTATTTAATCTTCTTTTGAATATCAATTCAAATCAGTCGGGATTAGCGAACCACACCGAAGTAATCATTTATTTTATTTCCCAATCCCAACCTATTCGTTCCATGAAGTAAAACTGGTCATACTTCATATCTAACACCACGGTGTTATCGGTAAATCCAATAACCATTTCACGTTCAAATCTAATTAAAGATTTAACTATCGCCTGGAACAAAACTGGTAATACTCCATTCTATATCATTTCAATCTAATTAAAAATTCATTAAAAATCCACTCGGTTTTAATCTTCCCAATAATCACTATTAATGATTATTTAACTTGGGAAATCATATCCTGTCTTTAAATGGGTTAAACAACTAATGTCATTTAAAACACGGTTCACGATAAACCCAAAATCACATTCTATTCCATCATCCTTTAACCGTAAATTAGCAAGTGAACAATTCCCTAAGTTATAACTCCGAAGGCCGAAACCAACATCAGATCAATACCCAAGAAACCATTCAACTTAGTTAATCTTCAGTTAGTTTCTGATTTTCTAAACTCCGTTGGGTCTAAGAATAGTATTATTGAAGATACCATTCACGACAACCCAAAATCAGATTCCATTAATTATCAGGTTAAAGAACAAGTGTTATTTAAAACACTGTTCACGATAAACCCAAAAATCAATTCAAATTCAATTCCGATTAAATTCCATTTAATTGGTATACTTCATTAAATCTAAATAAAAAGATTTATTCTTTTTCTCAACTAGGTTTAAGAACAGTTTAAATGAAGACACCGTTCACAACAAACCCAAATCCCATTTGATACAAAATACAAGGCTCTGAATAGAAAATATATCGACTTATATTCAATATCAAATTCTACGACTAACAAATATCGTATTGGAAATAACGATATAAATATATCTTTCAAATTTCCATAAAACTATCTGCATAATCACAAAATCCAACATCGAAATATTCCAAAGACAATTTCGATTCAAATCTATTTCCACTTTATATATTGGAAATTCTGTTTATTTTCAAAACCATTTCAAATCCACTTTATTTATTTTAAAAATAAATGGGATTATAATTCTAGTTCAAAACTATTTGATAAAAATCTATTTTTATCTTTTCAAATTTAGAATTTTTCATCCCAATTCTTCACAAATCATTTCTTATGATTTCACACAAATTAATACTATTTTTAATAATTTTATCAAGACTCGTACAGTCGATTTCCATCAACGGCCATTGAACTGCACTTACATCGACCTTTTCCCAATTTGATTTGGACATAATTCCAAATCCAACCATTAGATTTCTAATTTCTTGTATTTTTTAGAAAGCTCTTTCCGATACGAACCCAACGGTTCCTGTTTTAGGAGAATCCGACGGTCAGATCTCCCGTAATATCCATTCGAAGTCAATGGTCGAAATTCGCGAACTTCCGCGGCGCGGCGCGTTCTATTCGGGCCATTATATACATATACATATATATATATGTATGTATTTCGTCGATTTCCTTTCAAAACGTATTTTATAAATCGTTTTAAATTCGTTTTCAAAATGATTTCAACTTCATATTCAATTTCTAATCAAAACTGAATATTCCATATCATTAATCTATAAATGATAATATTTTCAAAACGTTATATTTTGAAATCACTTCCTTTTCTATATTCATTATAAAATTGAATAAAATCGATATAAATATCGTTCACATCAAAATGGCGTCAATCTAATCAATACGGCTTTATATATTTCAATAACTTCGTTATTCTATTCAACAAATGAATATTTTCTTCAACACATGAATTTTCTTTTATTCAACACACGAATATATATTTTATTCAACACATGAATGGTTTCAACACACGAATATTCTCAACACATGAGTATTGTCAACACATGACTATTTTGTTTATTCAACACATGAATATAATTTATTTTCTAATTTGGAATGAGACCCACTCAATTACCATATAATATTATTTATATGGATACCATACAACACATGTATATAATAGCAACGATAAATAATCAACCATCATCCAGAGTGCATTTTACACTGTATAAGCATCAAATATAAATATTCAATGCTTATAATGGCCTGTCAATCAATCGATCGACATACAGCTAATTATTGGGATTAGGGTATCTCCAATTTCATCCCAACACCCGTGTGGGGTTTCAAACAATCAAACACAGATTTTATTTGTGCAGTTGGGCGTTGTGTAAAATTTATCGTCCCAATCAATATCAGTCAAATCGGTGTACATAAACAAATCATTCGATTTGTAAGTGAATATTTATTTTATTTCAACACACGAATATATATTTTATTTCAACACATGAATATATATTTTATTTCAACACATGATTATATATTTTACTTCAACACATGAATATATATTTGATTTCAACACATGAATATATATTTTATTTCAACACATGAATATATATTTGATTTCAACACATGAATATATATTTGATTTCAACACATGAATATATATTTGATTTCAACACATGTATATATATTTTTGATATCACAACCAACAGTCAATTTTCACAACACAAACAATCACACAAGTCGTCCATGGTCTGTGGACGACGGGGAGCAGTTTATATATGCAGTTATAAAATAAACAACTGAATAGAAAATTTTAGTGAGGAGTTCTCACCGAGGGTTCCACTCCGCCATTATCTATTTCTGAACTTTTGAACCGTTTGGATTTGTTTGAAATTCCAATGCAGTCCTTACTACGTTGTTCATAATAAAAATTATATTTATATTGCTTCATTCCAATAAATAAAAATCACATTTCATTTATGATTCATATATATTTACAACACTTCTTCCTATATAAAAATTATATTTTCATATTCCTACCTCTTATATAAAGATCGAATTTTTATTTCGACACTATAAAAATCACATTTTTATTTCAACATATATATAATAAAAAACAGATTTTTATTTCGCTACATATATAAAAATTATATTTTTATATTCTCTATCTTATAAAAATCATATTTTTATAATCTCTACTATATAAAAATCATATTTTTATAATCTACACTATATAAAAATTATACTTTTATAATCTCTATAATATAAAAATCATATTTTTAATCCATTAATAATAATTCTTTGTATGCCTATTTTATAAATACATATATAGGCTAAAAATCATGTATTTAGCTAAATAAAAATCATATCTTGAGCTAATTAAATTTCATACCTTTATGCTTCTAAAATCGGATCTTTATGTTACTAAAAATCAAACCTTTTTAAACTAAAAATATAATCTTTTCTATGATAAAAATCTAATCTTTTTACCATTAAAAATCTATGCTTTCAGAGATTAAAAGAATAAAGACTTACAATTTTTTTTTTAGGGTTTCGATCGGAGAAATCCATGGATGGGCTGTCACTAGTTGGAGGTTGCGCGTAGGGGGTTCATCGACGTTGGACAGAGGGTGGCGAGGGCGGAGTTGAGGTGGTCGTTGGCGGATTGGGGCTTGTGGCGGGTCTCTGCAGTGGTTTTCGCGATGCTGGAGTCAACCAACGGAGGGCGGCGGCTTGATCACCGGAGACGGCGCGGGGAACAGGGGAAGGTCAGCGCGGCACGACGGTGGGGGAGAGTGCGAGGGCAGTGGTATCGATTTCGTGACCCGCCATTCTTTCCTGTAGAGGGAATTGAGGGAGATCGGGGAAATGAAATGAGGCTGGGGTTGACGTGTAGAGGATTTTACATTATATATATTATTATTATTCTCTTTATCAAAAAAAAGTTGACTTTTCAAACGAACTCCTATCGAGACACAACGACTGTCACCCCTAGCTAAATACCCCCATTCCAAACACAATGGGATAAGTTTTGTAAGCCAATTCCATCGTTTTGATCAGTTTTCATTTAAATTAACATTTAAATCATTATATTGAAATTTAAACGTACATCTCAATTTACAAGGGCCACATACGGACTCTGAAAATTCTAGAAAAATATTTTCTACCTTCGTATTGACAATACGGTTCTAACAAAACTAATTTCTTCAGATTCTGAGATAGTTTAAAAAATGGCCATTTTCTGGTCGATTAAAATCAACTAAAACCGGTCAAATGCGTTTTCCTTTGCCACGCTCACATATTGATTCAGAAAATTACGAAAATTGGAATCTAGCAATAATTTAACATCCCGGATCCAACAAAAGTGGTTTCGTCGAAAACCGAGGTCATTTGCAAAATTACTATTTTTAAGGGCTAGAAATCCATAGCGACTATTCTGAAATTTCAACTGGGCATAAATTTTTATCCCCGCTGTGAAATTTCAATTTTTCGGATTCGTTGGAAAGATATTTTCAAATAGATTCTAATATTTTTGGTTTCGCTAAAATATGGTTTATTTTGAATCCTATACATTCATTTGAAATTCAAAATCAAAATTTCGAACTACCGCGCCATTTTTAATTCCTTTTATAATTAAAAATAAATATTTATATTCTAACGACGATCTATATAAATATATACATTCTAATTCTATTTAAAATAATTCATTTTAAATATTCAAAATTCATTAAAATTGCCAAAATAAAAAATTTAAACTGGCTCAGATTTCCGGGTTATTACAATAAATATTGAGGAATCCAGTAGGATCCCTCCAACCTGTTTCCCTGCATTTACAGATGTTAAACGATATAAATAACATTGATTTCATTTCAACATAAAATTTTTTGATAAACAGAATCAATATTTGATTAATGATTTATATATATATATATATATCATTATCTACAATTTCAACCAATAGATCAGCAATTCAACCAAACAATCATCACACATCAGTCAATTATCATTAATATATTATATTTATAAAAAATATAAATTGATCAGAGTTATTAAGTTTTACTCACATTGGAACGATCATCGTTAAATAAGGAAAATTGTCGGTTGTTTCAGATAGACAATTTATTTCGCTATAAATTGTAACGGGCTCCAATTCACTCCCAGTTAGTTCCATTACGTAGCAACTGTCCATACGATCCCAACGGATCCTGTTTTGCCAAATTATGGTAATGTATGAAGAAGTTATGTATTTTACAAATTTAGCTAAGCATTTAAATTATTAAAACTATTTATTTGTTAAAGGGCCTCACCCATTCTAAGCTTGGGCCCAAACTATCCACATTCAAACCATTTTCTTCCCTAATTCATCTTCTCCAAACAGAGCCCACTGCCCACCGAAATCAACCCGCCATCTCCACTTTCTTTGATCCCATTTCCTCCTTAATCTCTCCACATAACTTCAAACTTAAATCACCAAACAACTTCTTGTCAAAATCTCTACAACTAATACCCTTTCCATCTAGTTCACACCCTCATCCCTATACGCGGTTTTCAGAAAATCTCGCACCACACAGACATTGCCGTACTCCCCTCATCGAACTGCTCCTTTTCTACTTTACGGAATTGAAAACAAAAACCACCATTCTTCTCCTTGTTATGAACTCGATCTTCCTATACCCTAAACATAGAACTCGATTCCCTCAGCAAACATGCGAACTCGGCGCCTCCTAAAGAAGATACGACATAAAATTTGTTCAAGGTCCTCAAAAACAAGCTAAAACGAAGCTAAATCCAACCGCAATTTCAAATATCTCACCCATTTCCCAAATCGAGGACCAGAATGCTCAAACGCCTCAGTCTTAGTTCACTGAACTTACGTCGAACCCCCAATGTTTGATCACACCCTGCAATATTCACATGACGTTGAAGCTCTTCTGATAAGGGACTCGAAAATATAGGTTTTATAAATTTAGGAATTTCTTTTGTTTTGTTTTGAATTTAATATATCGCGATTTTTGCTAAAGAACAAGAAAAAGAAACGGCAGAAAAATTAGTTGATCGAGGAAATAAAATTTCTAGGGTTTAGGGTAAGTTAGGTTATTTATAGGAAGAATTTAAATATTTTTATATTGATTATTTAATTTAATTTTAAGCAAACGCTATGTGTATTTATTTTTAAAAATTCCTATAATCACATATGATATCCAAAAATCACAAAAATGGACATGCACCTTCTATTCGACATTACAGACCCAACGAAACTGGTTTCGTCGAATTCCAACTTCGTTTGCTCACACAGCGTATTTTTATTGTCAAATAATTGATTGTTTTTCACATTAAAATTCGGTACGGTCACATACTAACTTCAAAAATCACGGAAATTGAAATCAAACAATAATTTAATATTCCGAATCCAACAAAATTAGTTTCGTCGAAAACGGAGGTGGTTTGCAAAACTGGCTATTTTTAAAGCTCTAAATAAACC
Organism: Allium sativum; assembly: GCA_030737875.1. NCBI lineage: Eukaryota > Viridiplantae > Streptophyta > Magnoliopsida > Asparagales > Amaryllidaceae > Allium > Allium sativum. The sequence goes on from CM060918.1 coordinate 549,757,343, forward strand.
CATTTAAATATTAATATATTTAAAAATAATTAAATTAAAATAAAACAATTTGATATTATCGTATATATTCACAATCGAATATCATATAGCTCCAATTGGATTTATAACTCGATATTCAAATCCTGGTTGAATCGATATTCAATTTATATTGAAAAATCCATTTATAATATAAATAAATCACTATAAATTATAAAGGAATTCCATAGCGACTTTTCGAAAATTTGATTTGGACATAACTCAAAATCTACATAAAAAAATCCTGATTTTTCTCTTCCATTAGAAAAATATACTTCACCTGCTCCGAACGTTTCTTGTTTCACAGAAATCTGATTTAAAACGGATTATGTATATCAATTGAAGCTCGAATCGCCAAATTACGAACTGCAGCGCCGTTTCGAGCTCGATTTTAATTATAATATAATTATACGTTCAGCTGTCGTTTATATAATATATTCGTTATTATAATTCAACTCTATACTGAATTATATATTATAAATGATCCAATTCACACAATATTGTGAAATCCACTATTTCTGACTATTTCGGAAATTAAATATATTATTTTATTATTTATATTAACTAAATATTCAATATTATTTAATTAGTCAACCATTTAAATTTCTAAATCACTATTTAAATAATTACATAAATTAATTATAATGCCGTAAAAATACAGGTCATTACCTTCTTCCCCCCTTAAAATAATTTCGTCCTTAAAATTGCTATGGTAGGAAACAACCCTATTAATTGGTTAGAACTTATTTGTTCACTTCTTAACTTTAGTTTCAACTGAACCAATTTAATTTCAACTAAATATTTATTCATTTCTACTGACGAAAATTTTCAAAAAATCCTGAAAATTTTCTAATACCTTAATTTTCTGAAAAATTTCGCCAGCACCACCTTAGTACGGCTCAGTCGGTACAACTACAACTCGCCTCTCTGGGCCTTCACCGATCAAAAGAAAATCAAACAGCCAAGCAGCTTGCCAATTCGGCTCATTAAAATCTCAAACCCATATATAATATAAGTTGGTACCTTTTTGTCGGGCATATCAATATCCTTTCCATGTGTTACTAATTCGGCATATACCAATGTCATCTTGATCATTCGGTTATACCTAAGCCAACTTCTGTTCTTTACTCGGATTCCATTTTTAATTTCAACTCTTAACTTACTTGTCCAATTCCATTTCGGATTTCCTATCTCACAATCCAATTTGTCTCGATATCATTCTAATCTAATTCACACAATTAGCTTTCCCAAATCCTTATTAATTTGTTTTTAATTCAAACAATGTAACAACCCGGAAAATCCGAACCAATTTAAAAATTTTATTTTGGCTATTTCAGTAAATTTTGAATAGTTAAAATAATTTATTTTAAATAATAACGATTAAAAATTTATTTTAATCGAAGTTGGAGCGAATATATTCATTTTGATTTCTAAAGGAATTAGAAATAGTACGTTAGTTTGAAAAGTCAAACCTGTACTTTGACCGAAGGTACCGGATTCAAAATTTAACGGATTTTAGTGAAACCAAAAATATCTAAATCTGTTTGAAAATACCTTTCCAACGAATTCAAAAAATTGAAATTTCATAGCGGAAATCAAAAGTTATGGTCAGTTGAATATTCGGAATGGTCGCTGTAGTAAAATTTATAGCCCGTATAAAAGGCCATTTTTCAAACGACCTCCGTTTTTGACGAAACCACTTTTGTTGGATCTGGAATGTCAATTTATTGCTAAGTTAAATTTGTCGGAATTTTTGGAATTAATTTGTGAGCGTGGACAACAAAAATGTGGTTTGTCAATTTCAGTCAAATCTAATCGACTTGAAAATGGCCATTTTTCGAATAGTCTCAGAATTCAACGAAATTAATTTTGGTAGTACCATATCTTCAAACAAAGCCAGAAAAAAAAATCTAGATTTTTCTGAGTCCGTATGTGGCCCCGGTGAATATAAATATACGATCAAATTTATTTATTAAATAATTTAAATAATAAATTAAAGATTTTAGGCCACAGACAGTCGTTTGGGCTGATGAGACCTAGCCCATTGGATACGGAAGAGGGGCTATTGGGTGGGGTCAACTCTAATTGGTCTGAAATTAGGTTGGCTTAAAACCTTTGGATTTAGTTGCAAAATTTACATTAAAATAATATAAAAAAGACATCTTCTCCTTCAAACCCTAATGATGTACCATCCGTCGCCCCTTTTCAACAATGGCCATTATCGCTCCAACCTTCTCCCTCTAAAATCTGTCGATCCATACACTAAAACCCACTCCTCCTTTGGACTTTATTGAAGAGATTTTCACTTTCTTTCCATCCATACGGATAACAGTACCCAAAATTGAACAGTCGCCGAGTATTTTCGCTCCAAACCCGACGTGTTGAAGCCGCCGCCTCCCCCTCCATGCTCGATCGAGCTTCACCTAGGTAGGCCCCTTTTGTGCGCCTAACCTAGCTCTCAGACGTCCCACCGTCTGATCGGCAAACCGCTTCACATATTGATCGAATTTTGGATCCAAAGTTTTGAATCAAAGGGAAAGCTCACGACCGTTATTTAGTTTGAGAAGAAGAGGTTAAAACCCTTTTAATTATTTTAATAATTTAATTTAAAACTTTCTAAATCTTAATCAGGTCATAACTAATCCATACGATATCGAAACTGAACGATTTCAGATCCGACAAGATCGTACGACAAAGATCTACATTCCTAGATTGAAAAGGAACAATTCCGAGCTATTTGAATTTTGGACCAATTTGCAACACGACAGTGAGATTTCTTTTTTTATATAATTAGTTAATTTATTTAATTTATTTGCTATGTAATGTTCACATGTATATGATTTAGATCTACTTTGTCTTGACATTTTGGATGATGTTTGATCTGTTGTTTGGTGATGGAAAATTATAGATCTATATGTGTTAGTTAAATATTATGTTATCATTTTTTTTATTTGAATTGAATCAGTTTGTCAATTAAATATAAAATATTATTTTGTCAATTTTAATTGAATTGAATCAGTTTGTCAATTTTAATTGAATTGAATTAGTTTGTCAATTCAATATGAATATTATGTTGTCATTCTTATTGAATTGATTTGTTAATTCAATAAATATCATTTTGTCATTTTTATTGAATTGAATTAGTTTGCCAATTCAATTAGAAATATCTCTTTCTTATATTATTGTATTGAAATAGAATTGTCAATACAGTTGAAAATATATCATTTTTGTCTATATTATTGTATTGAAATAGAATTGTCAATACAATTGAAAATATATCATTTTTGTCTATATTATTGTATTGAAATAGAATTGTCAATACAATCGAAAATATATCATTTTTTCTACATTATTGTATTGAAATAGAATTGTCAGTACAATTGAAAATATATCATTTTTGAAATATATAATTGTGCTGAAATAGAGTTGTCAAAACATTGAATTAAAAAATTATTCTTTTATTTGCATTCTTTGATGCAAATATACATTGAATTAAAAAGTTATTCTTTTATTTACATTCATTGATGCAAAAATACATTGAAATAGAAAGCTGTTCTTTTATTTGCATTCTTTGATGAAAAAATACATTGAATTAAAAAGCTATTCTTTTATTTGCATTCTTTGATGAAAATATACATTGAAATAGAAAGTTGTTCTTTATTTTTGCATTCTTTGATGCAAATATACATTGAATTAGAAAGTTGTTCTTTTATTTGCATTCTTTGATGCAAATATACATTGAATTAAAAAGTTGTTCTTTTATTTGCATTCTTTGATGCAAATATACATTGAAATAAAAAGTTATACTTTTATTTGCATTCTTTGATACAGACAAAATGTCGAAATTGGAAGTTAAATTTTTATTTGCATTTCTTGATGCAAATAAAACATAGTTTTAAAAAGGTTATATTTTTATTTGTAATTTAGATACAAATTAAAAACATGATTTGTAAAGTTGCATTTTTGTTTGCAATTTAAGATGCAAACAAAACATTAAAATTAAAATTACATTTTGTTTGCAATTTTAGATGCAGACAAACCATTAAAATAAAAGTTGCATTTTTGTTTGAAAATTTAATTGCAAACAAAACATTTTTTTTAAATTACATTTTTTATTTGCATATTTAGATGCAAATAACATCGTAGAGAAAAATTACATTTTTATTTGCATATTTTGATGCAAATAAACACCGTAGAGAAAAATTACATTTTTATTTGCATATTTTGATGCAAATAAATACTGTAGAGAAAAATTACATTTTTATTTGCATATTTAGATGCAAATAAACACTGTAGGAAAAAGTTGCATTTTTGTTTGCAAATTAAGTTGCAAACAAAACATTTAATAAAGGTTGCATTTTTGTTTGCAATTTTAGATGCAAATAAAAACATTATAATAAAAGTTACATTTTGTTCACATTTTAGATGTAAATAAGAACATGAATTAGAAGGTTACATTTTTATTTGCAATATTAATATAAATGAAAACATAGAATAAAAATTTATATTTTTTTTATTTGCATTTTAGATGTAAAAAAAAGAATAGATTATAGTGTTGCATTTTTATTTACATTTTAGGTGTAAATAAAAGCTAGTATTTAAAGGTTACATTTTTATACATTTTAGTTGCAGTAAATTGTTAGAATTAAAGATTTGTATTTTTGTTGTCATTTTAGAGTCAATAAAGAAAAAAAGGGAATAGATTTTAAAGTCACATTTTTATTGACATTTCATATGAAATAAAAGAATAGATTTAAATGTTAAGATGTTTATTGTTACTTTAGATACAATAAAAATAGTAGAAATAAAATCATGTCTTATTTGTCATTTGGTTTCAACAAAAGGTGTGAACATTAAGAAAATATATTTTCAATATAATTTGGTTACCATTGGAAATAATTAGTTATTAAAAACATGATTTATTTCAAATCATCATTTTTATCATGTTAGAAGAATTATGAAAATCGTATATATAAAATCTCTAACATGAATATGGATTGTACTTGGTTTGTTTGTGATTGTTGAAATAGTTGAAATCGCCAAATTATTTATATTATATTTATATTTATATATAAATATAAATTAAAATTTAAACGAATCGCGCTTGGTAGCTCGCGTTTCGGCAATCGTAACTTTAAACGATTATACCATAGGATCCAACCGTCAGATTTTCCCAAAACTAGAATCGTTAGGACCATTTTGGGAAGATCTTTCCAATGATATAAACTTTATCAAAATCCAATGGTTAGATTTCAAGATGTGTGTAAATCAAATTTTGGTGAGAACTGCGCCAGGGTCGTCCTTCGACCCGAAGCGTCATTTAATTATATAGAGCTATTTTTTTAAAAAAAAATAGCGATAAATCGTTATAAATTAATATTAATGATATTAAATGGTTTAAATGATAATAATTCGAAAAATTATTTGAAAAGACTGAGTTCAACTCATTTCAAATAATTTTACGGCGATTTTTAATCGAAGATATCGAAGACGGCGATTGAAGACCGACGATCTTCACATCGAAAGGATAACTACTGATGCCTGGCATTGACTAGTCACCAATAAAGGGTTAAAGTGGTAGTTATCCAGACGTACTTGTTGATCGTCCAGATATGCGAGCATCTAGGTGACTCCGGTTCCGTTCAGACCCAGAACAGACTTGTAAATGGATGTGTGTCCGACATTGAATTTCATCCTGTGTAATTAAATTGTCATCTATTAATATATTTATGTGGTGGCGGAGAATTTATTCTCTTGGCAAACACCCTTCTCTGAGACGCACGAGCTCGAAGGTTATATATTGGTAGTTATCGATCACAAGATATGGGTTGTCAATGTGACATGCCAAGATGCAATTGATCGAGGCTTTTGTTGAAAAGCAGAGCCTTGTGGATGATGATCAAAGCATAGCCTATTTAGGTATAGCTTTGTGTATTACGTTACCTCCTGAGCCTCACACCCCGGTAGAGTCAAAAACGGGACAAGGGAACATAGAGAGTGCACACGTTTCTTTCTAGCTAGAAGTGGTGTTTGGGTTTTTACACGGCCCGACAATTTTACTTTTGTGGTTGATGGAATGAGGCGCCTTGGATTTTTATTGGTCGCCAATGGCCAATTTATAGGTCCAATAGGATCGGGAAGCGTGTGTTCAGGCATAACTAATCCACTAAAGTATTTGTGGACCGGCCCTGTAGGATCTAAGGGTTCGGCAGCATCCGAATCCAGAGACATTGCTAGAGTGTCTCGAATCAGTTAGGAGATCGTCCCTAGCCTTGACTCATAATGGAAACCAACCTCCAGTATGACATTACAGTCTTGATTGTAAACCTATATATGGCGATATAGTATATGGTAGCTATGCCGTCTAGGATTGATACATTTACTTTGAAGTATTTTTGAAACATATTATACATAATAATAATATTAAAAACATTATTTTCTACGTATCAAGCATTTTTGATCATTATAAGGTAAAACTCTATCCTGCGTTTGCGTTGCATTGTGTGATGGGACTTGAGTCTTATAATGATTTCATTTTCTAAAAAGAATTACGTTGTTTGGACTTAAAAATTTATAAAACTTACGCACCAGCATGGTCCAGTGATTAGCCATATTATTAGTTTAGCAAGATTTCTCATACTAGTCCCATGACTGACTCGTAGTTTGTTTCACTTTGCAAACTCAGGTGCCCTCTTTCCACACGGGCAGCCAATTGACAGGTTTCAGGTAGGGATGTTTTCTGGACTAGAGCTGGCTGATGAAGATGTTGGAAGATCTTTTCTTTTTATCTTTTATTTTCTTCTTGAGATTTTGAGACAATATTGGATATTGATGTACTTTGGGAGATTGAGACTTTATTTCTTTCCCTGTTTTAGACATCTGTTTTGCTAAGTGTATCCTGTACTGCGTACTCTGATGTTCTGTGATGATGTTGTGATGACATTTCCTTTCCGCTGCAACGATTTATATGTTGTGCTATGTAACTGTGATATGTTGTTATACTCGTATGATTATCCTTACTTTTGTTCTACGGAAGTTTGGGTCGTCACAAACAATCTTTCCTTGGGAATTTTAAACAGTTTAACTTTTTTGAAACCAGATATCACATTTCTTGATTCAAAATGACTTATTTCCTCAAAACAATTCAAAAACAAAATCTTTGGTAGTAATCCGTCACTTAGAAACTCAAAAATGAACACCGATGATGTTGCGCAGTCATCATCGGGATTATTTTCCAGTGACCGAAGTGAGTTCAATACTATCACTTTCAAAATTCATTAAACATTTCCATTTTGAAATTCATTTCAAAATACCATTCACAATGCTTGTAAAACAATTTTAAAATCTCCTAAGATTTTAAAAATCCTATATATTTAATCCAAATCTATTTAGAACACTTATTCCAATTTCCAGAGTTTTAATTCCAATCTTGATTTAATTTCAGATTTAATTCATTATGATTTCATATATTTCACTTATATGAACTCTGATCGTTTATTTACATAACCATTTCACTTTTTATAATCTTACTCGATTTTAATAACAACCAATATATCCAATATATTATAATCATTTCAATATCAATTTTTTATATCGAAATATAATTTGGGCAAAATTATTTCATTTACCCTCTTTTCAAAACATACCGCATCGGTTCATCGTATTCGAGTGTTCAGAAACTCCTACCGATACAGTGGATCAAACTGATCGACCAGAATCCATAAACAACTCAACCAATAAATATCCACAATATAAAACAATTTTTATAAAATCTACAAATATGTTCACTCGTATATATGCACTCAACTCAATCTAGGTTATTACTAACCCCATCTCTACCGAGTCACGCCACAAAGCTAAGGTAACTACTTAACCTTAAGCTCTGATACCACTGTAACGACCCAGGGAATTTGCGACCTTGGATATCGGCATACAACACCATGTCGATCATCCAAGAACCGAAATCACCGGATAGTCCATGAAAGAAAATAGAGGGTGAGAATAGATAAGATAGAAAATTAGAATAGAAGAAGGAGAAGAACATCACAACATCAGAGTAAACATATATCTCATAGAGGAACGAACAAATATATTTCATAACATAACTTTGAAATAAAACAGTATCTGTATACAATACCATTATTAAGTATAACACTTACAACACAGCGGAAATAATAGCTATATGATCCTGAAGCCTCCTGCTCCAAGCTCCATCTAAGTATATCTGTAAATCCCGACTACTTGACTGCCCGTACAAAATTGGGCACCCAAGAGTTTAGGGAAACCAAAACAAAATAAACTCTGGGTCAGTCATGTGACTAGTGTGAGTAAACTCCAACAATTTGTTTAACTTTTAAAATTCTTTTTAAACAAAGAATAATCGTTAGATCGATCCACACATAAACACGGATGGTTTTTACCTTACGATAACCCAAAACATTTCTTTTAAAATCCATACTCTTCTGATATTATAATAATGTCTAAATCAAATAAATAGCAATCTAGTGGAAACACTTTCATGTACGTTCCACATATACTATATACAATCAAACACCATAGGAGCTTATGGGTAACGGATTTCCAACTATGACAAAGTATGGATCCACCTTCCGATCAGTGTACTCTAGAAGCGATACACTAGAGTTCAACAAGAACATCTTATAACTCGGCCACACGTGACCGACCATTCATTTCGCTTGAATGTTCCGAATATATTATCACCTTATGGTTGGTATACCAACATAACCGTACCCGAGAGATACAGAATTGAAAGAAGTAACAAATATGAATATTCTCTGGATGGTGACAATATACCCTAATTGGGTGCGACCCACTTAGCCTTGTTGCCTGCCCGATTTCTGTCATTTCTCGGTTGATAAGGCTTGAGGTCATAACGTATCTTTTAACATATCACTTCATTTACTTTGAACACCACATCGTCATACCTGTCAAATCACAAATTGATTTCCCAGAAAAATACCATGGGTATAAGCTAAGAGAAACGAATTCCTCCGCCACCAACATAATTACGTTTGAAACGATCAACTTATGCGATCTGCTAGACATACTCTGTTAGATATTCGTAAATTCAAGTTGTCCTCGGACTGGAAAACCCGAAGGTACTATTCTGTAAACAGGATAGCCCTTACATAACTTCGTCTTCAATTATCTTCATCATATTTGATCGCAACGCTAACGCCCATAAAGAGTGGTTTTCAGATAATGAATCTGATCCTGGTCTCTCCGTATTGACGATGGAAAAATGGTCAAGAACTTTGATAGTTTGTGATTTAACTATCAAAGAAAAACATGTGTTCGAACAACAATATTATTTCCAGATGGAAATTCTATCGATCAATCATCAATCAACATTTATTCATTTCCCCATTTCTCGTTTCCATATATTCATCAAATCCTTATTTTCTAATTTTAGAAAATATACATTATTAACTTTGGAAAATGTTTCCATTTCTGATTCACGAATCAATATCTTCCCACCTCTATCAATCTCTAACTGTAAACCAGTAAGAGAACAACCCCATACGTATTAACCCCGAAGGCCGAAACCAACATCAGATCTGTAACACCCCACATCCGTTAAGGTCACTCACAAAGGGAATGCCTTAACTTCAATGGAGCATTATGGGTACTAGAACAGAAATATTACAAGATAGACATATATAAAAAAGCAGAAAGTAAAGTAGAAGTACTTCAAATCATTTATTAAATATAATTGTTTACAATAAAAGCCCACCAACTTCCAATACCTAATTACATAGTCAATATATCTGTCTTGCTCAAAAACAAAGAAGCATAAAAATAAATTGTAGTATTCCCCAATAAAGCGAAGCCAGCCATAGCCAAGAGAAATCCAAGCCGTATATGAAAGAGCCTTGAAGCTTGGTAAGATCCGAACTAAGCTGTATTCCCACCCTGCAAAACTGGGTGGGGGGGTGAACGGAAGAAAAAGAGGCGAAACCAACTGGGTTAGTCATAAAGACTGCGTAAGTCCTAGTAACTTTCATCATAAAAACAGGTGAAGATAATATGACATGAATAAACCGAAAGTAAACATAAGCATGATGATGAGGTATGCTACAGGCATGATGAATCAGGTATAACATCCCATACTTCCTATCAAGGGTAGCATCACAAGGTTCCTACCAAGTATCACATCGCAAGGTTTCTATAACATCGCAAGATTTCTAAGTTTCACCATTACCCTATTTTCCTTGATTTCCTATATTCTCTGCACCACCTAACTAGCGTTCCAATTGGTTTACTTAGTTATAATTACAAGATAAGTGATCCCCCATAACCCACATGATAGTTTTATAGGTACATATCCCACGATGAGGATCCCATCTCATATTGACAGTTTCATGTCCCCACCGTACCTATCTTAATTGATCGGCTCTTAATTACAGTGTTTCACATGTGTTATATACTAAGGCTATCCCAACCTCGTAGTTGTGGTAGCCTTCAGGACTACATTTAATATGAGGATTTCACCTCAACCAGCCATGATGAATCAGGTATAACATCCCATACTTCCTATCAAGGGTAGCATCACAAGGTTCCTACCAAGTATCACATCGCAAGGTTTCTATAACATCGCAAGATTTCTAAGTTTCACCATTACCCTATTTTCCTTGATTTCCTATATTCTCTGCACCACCTAACTAGCGTTCCAATTGGTTTACTTAGTTATAATTACAAGATAAGTGATCCACCATAACCCACATGATAGTTTTATAGGTACATATCCCATGATGTGGGTCCCACCTCATATTGACAGTTTCATGTCCCTACCGCACCTATCTTAATTGATCGGCTCTTACTTACAATGTTTCACATGTGTTATATACTAAGGTTGTCCCAACCCCGTAGTTGTGGTAGCCTTCTGGACTACATCTATTATGAGGATTTCACCTCAACCAGCCCAATTGCTATGAATGTGTTAGATGTATCCTTACTACCCCAATCCATCGGCTCCTGCTCGACCTACTTCTTGCGGCCCCCTACTTGTAGATACCTGTGCTGGTCCCACCTTAGGGTGTATCAATCCCTAGGATGGCAACCCCGACTCAATTCTTGATTCACATCTTTATATCTACTGATGCCCAATGGCTAAATTTTCCACTCCGGAATACGTGCACGCCCGTAATCCGTCGGAACCTACACTACTGCATCATCCGCCGCGGTTTTGACCGCTTACAATCAGCCCAGTAATCATGCCCCACCCTGCCTAGCTCAGGGTACCGTTGATACCTAGTGTGGGTTATTGCTGAAACGGGTCCCGCTACTAGGGTTTTCCTAGGGTCTATTCGTATACCCCACAAGTTGGTTAAGTGATATTCATTCAAGTTAACTTAACCCCACCCCCATCATGTTACCTTGGTTAAGTGTTCTCTCTGGTGTAACACCCCACCTCCGCCAGGGTGGCTCTTGCAAGCACTCTGACTTTGGAGGGGCGTTTGTACCGGGTAAACATGCATAATGATATATCAAGGCAGAACAAGAACATATGTATATATGTAAACAGAGTAAATAAGATAAGTAAAACAGCAGAAGATTTCAAACTATTTCAAAACAAGTCTGGTACAACATAATGTCAACTTTCCAAATACACAAGTCTAGATAAAAACAACATCACCGAAAAACTGCAATACATAAGTACTATCCCCAAAATAAGTGATAACCATAGCTAGCTTCATGTCAAGACCGTACATGAGCTAAAATCCCACAAGCAAGCGATCAGAAATCCAAGATAAGCTCCAATATTCCCACCCTGAGAACCGGGGGGGAAACGGAAGAAAAGAGGCGAAAGAAAAACAGGTCAGTCAAAAAGACTGAGTAAGCCCTACTACAATCAATGTAAACTGATAAAGTTAACTGGCATGAGAAGCAGGGATGAACATAAGGATAACAACATACTAGCATGATGATTAACTAACAAGGTAGATAAAGGTGTCATCGCATAATCAGGTTTAAGGTTTTTGCACCACAGGTGTACTAGCAAACTAACATGACTTGAATAAACAAGAATTTATCCCTTGGCCTAAACTTGGCCCAGTATCAGGTGTTTGACTTAAATCAAGATCCAACTTCTTGGTACCAATTCTAGTATAACAGGATTAGGTGTTACCCCAATGTTTACATCGAAACAGGACGGAACAGAATGGTCCATACAGAGATAGAGTTTGGAAAAAATGGGCTTTTACCACCCTAACAGATAAAGTACAGAAACGGAATGCTAACAATAATGGGCCTTTACCACCCTAACAGAACGGTACCATGCAGAAACAGACGGGTGTTACCACCCAACAAAACAGACGGTACCAACAGAATCAGACAGAGCTAAGTGTACCCTAAATCCTACCCAAGCGATCGGCTCCCTAATACATAAATACCCTATGTCGGCCCCACGATAGGGTGTATCACTCCCTAAAGTGGCAACCAATTGGCACAGGCATATTTACAGATGTCACGGTGTCTTACATCCTCAGAGGCAGACTAGGATCCATGCACGCACATGACCCGGTTTGAACGCACCATCAACACCCATCGCCATTATCAGAATGAACCACTTATAATTAGTTCAGTAAGCGTGCCCGGACCCTACCTACAGTTGGGTCAAAGTTTTGATACCAGAAAGGGTTACTGACTAATATGGGTCCCAAACAACAAATGACACAAGTATTCCCCCTTGTGTCCCCAGACTATCAGATTCAGATTAACTTATTAACAGAGTTCAGACATACAAATTTCAGACGATCAGTTTTCAGACTAACGGATCAGATAACAGATTTACAAACTTGCCTAACTTGGTGTGGGTCCTACAGATCCGCAAAACAGGTTCGTTTAATTTATCAATCAAGTTAGTTTATCCAGACCAGGTATCAAATCGGTTCTCAGCCTTATCAAATTACTGAGTTGGATTGGTTAAGTATAGTTCAACTTAACCCCGTTAAATTACCGAGTTCAGATTGGCTAAGTGTAGGTTAACTTAACCCTTTTACTAATCATGGATTAACTTGGTTAAGTGTAACGATGGGTTCACGACTTAACCCCGATTAATCCACCAAGTCCAAATTGGTTAAGTATTAAGTGGACCATGACTTAACCCTAATCATGAGGCATTAATTAATTAATGTGCCTTAACCTCTCACATTAGACTTTGTTGCGGTTACTAGTTAAGCCGGTCGGTTCCGGGTAGCTTTACACCACAACTTGGTCTAACCTCGGGTTCAAGGTACAATATAACCAACTTCTCACATTGGGTCCTATTGTTTGTAGCAACTAGTTAAGTCGGTCGGTTCCGGGTAGTTTTACGCTACAAACTCAACCCAACCTCGAGTTGGTCACACTTATATTTTCTAAGTGTCATGTCCATTATGTTTACAAAACATATTACAAGTTTTCAAGCATTTGGGTAGACCTAACTTAATAGGTAAATTCCCAATGGGTAGACCTAACTTAATAGGTAAATTCCCAATCTTATGTTTTTATGTCTTTTAAGTTTACCCAACCCCAAACGCAATCCCATCGCTTACATATCGCAATAGCGCATAAAGGATAGAAAGAGGGAACTTGGCATAATCATGACATAAAGGTGTCGAAGCCACAAGTTTAACATGGTGGCATATGAAATGTACATATGTTCATATACTTGCATATTGCATCATTAGGCCTCAAAAGTATGCATAAAACCAAACTTAGCATATAAGTGATACATGGTGATAAATGACATGTAGAAGTTGCCATAAGTTCGCATTTAGCCTCACACGCAAGTTATCATAAGGGATATGATAACTTACATGTTGCCAAAATGCAACCTTTAGCATAAAGCTTGAAGCTTTAAGATCATAAACCCAAGATAAGCTTGCATAACATGATAACATGAGCAAAATGATCAACCCAAACTTGCATAACATAACTTGCATATCATATGGAAAACTTGCATATCATAACATAGCAAACTTGCATAACATAACATGATAAACTTGCATATCATAACATGGCAAACTTGCATATCATAACATGGCAAACTTGCATAACATAACATGATAAACTTGCATATCATAACATGGCAAACTTGCATAACATAACATGGCAAACTTGCATATCATAACATATCAAACATAACATGACATAGTAAACTTGCATATCATGGCAAACTTGCATATCATAATGATCAACCAAACTTGCATCATTCATTTAACTTTAGAGTTTAAATATGAAAGTAGAAAAGGGCTTACAATGCTTATGAAGACACAAAAATATATATATAGATTGAGACAAAGCCCTTATGCAATCAAATAAACCCAAAATGCAAGCTCCAATAGAAAAACCCTTGAGCCAAAATGATCAAAACCCTTGCTTTATGATGTAAATATGGAAACTTGACTTGAATGCAAGCTAATGACACTCATACAAGCTTGAAAACACTTGTATGCATGGAAAATCTCTCATAGAAATAACTTAGAATTTTATGAAGAGAGTGGAGGCCATGAGAGGAATAATTTTGCCATAGTTTAGTTGTAGGGTTGAATAATGATGATTTAGGGTTAGGTTAGGGGCTTATTTATAGAGATTAGGATTAGTTTCAACCTTAGGATTAAACCCTAATTCTAATCTCAGCCCTTAAAACCGAATCTGGCCCCAAAACCTAACCAAAACCCCAAAATGGTGCACCAGGCTAAACTGCCCGGCTGAACCAAGTCGACAGCCAAGTCGACAGGGCTGTCGACTTGGGTCCAACCAAGTCGACTCCCAAGTCGACAGGGCTGTCGACTTGGGTGCTCTGGCGGGAATTTTCCCGCCTGGCCCAATCTGACCGTTTTTCGAATTTTGAACCCGAAATTCGAAATCTGTTTTGAACTTGAAATTTTCTGAAAACTTCATTGGGCCTTAATCGGGTCATACGGACTCCGATTTTCGAAAACTCGGACTCTATTTTGCGTATTTTTCCGAGACGAACGCAATGGCATAGCCCGTTTCCCTTGATTCAGATTTATAAATTAAATTCTGCCTCGATTTACGTTATAACAGGTTATCAGAAATACGGGTTGTTACATCTGGTGTTACTTAACCCTACCGCATGTCTTGTTATATCGGTTAAGCGTTGCCTTCGCGTGTTTACTTAACCCTACCACACACCATGCCATATTGGTTAAGCATCGCCAACCCATTTAACTTAACCCTCCCGTTCGTCAGATTGCATTAGTTAAGTATATCAAGTAATTCATGGCTTAACCCGCCGACGTATCATGTCAAGTTGGTTAAGTGCTGTCTAGTGATTCATAACTTAACCCCGCTATCTTAGCATATTAAATTGGTTAAGTGTTTTCAAGCAGTTCGTGACTTAACCCTCCCACGTATCATGCTAAGTTGGTGAAGTATTATCTATATGTTCAAGTTGACTTAACCCTGCCACTATTGGTTAAGTGTCATTAGTCTAGTCATATTACTTAACCCACCCATTCATGTCATATCGGTTAAGTGTCATTAGTCTAGTCATATTACTTAACCCACCCATTCATGTCATATCGGTTAAGCGTCATTAGTCTAGTCATATTACTTAACCCACCCATTGGTCTGATTAACAGTTCTTAATTTACTTAACCCTACCCACTGGTCTAATTAACATGATATGATGGTCAAGCCCACACATATAAGTTTTACGTGTTCTTAACTCATACCGGTTAGGTCCATATTTACATGTCAAATTTCCATGCCATCCCACCTAACCCTCTAACCATGCCCACGTCTTATTATGGTTAGTATTCCTTAATTCATTCATTATGATGATCGAATCATGACCTCTTACATTAGACCGTGCACTTTGTGGCCACTGGATTTGCCGGGCAGTTCCGGGTAGATTTACACCACAAACTGAGTCTAACCTCGTGTAATAAACCGTTACGCCTACAATTCGACCTTCGACCTCTCACATTAGACTGACACTTTGTGGCTACTGGATTTGCCGGGCGGTTCCGAGAAGATTTACACCACAAATCGAGTCTAACCTCGTGTCAAAGGCTCATTAATGCTCGTATTCCCCCCAAAACCCCAATATCAGTTCATGTGTTTAACATATAAAAATGTTCATGTTTCAACCACGTTCATATTTCCAGTTATATGCCAATTATCAAGTTCATAATTCACGCTTTTGCCCCAAAACGTATTCCCAAATTATTACCATAATTCACTATAAGGTTATGCCAAGTTATAGCCTTTTATTTACAATACATGCCAACTACCCAAAACCCAATGTAACAACCCTGTTTTTTGGGGTAAATTTAAAATTTTATTTTAAGTGATTTTAATGAGTTTTTATATTTAAAGTAATCTATTTTAAATAATAATGATCACAAATTTGATTCAAATCGAAGTTAGAATGAATAATTTAATTTTAATTATAAAAAGAGTTAGAAATAGCGCGGTAGTTTGAAAAGTCAAACTTGAACTTTGACTGATCGTACATGATGCAAAATTTAACGGATATTAGTGAAACCAAAAATATTAGAATCTATTTAAAAATATCTTTCCAACGAATCCGAGAAATTGAAATTTCATAGCGGAAATCAAAAGTTATGGCCAATTCAATTTTTAGAAGGTCGCTAGGAAATTTACAAAGGACAAAAATGCTACTTTTCACATACGAAGGAATTTCGACTCGAAACCAATTCCATTGAGTTCAGAATGATGATTCTGCATTAAAAAACAATAAATACTTACATATTTCGAGTTTCAGAAATTATTTGTTTAAAAATGTATTTTTAATATTAAATATATTGGCCTTAAAAATAGCCATTTCTCAAACAGTCTCAGAATTCGACAAAAATAATTTTTTTGGGTTCGTATGGTCAAAACAAAGCTAAAAATGATTTTTCGGTAATTTTTAGAATTAATATATAATTATAATTGATTTTTTAGTGTAAACGGACAATTTTTGACTTTAAAAATTCATTAAAAATTCATACGAGCTCAGAATTGAACGAAATTAATTTTTCTAGGTCCGTAGTGTCAAAACATAGCTAAATATATTTTTCGGAAATTTTTGAAGTTAATTTGTGGCCTCGGTGAATTTTCATGTACGGTCAATATTTAATTAATTAATTTTTAATAGGATTTTAAATAGAAAACGCTACAGACATCAGAATTGGGCCCCGAGACATAGCCCATTGCGCTCAGAAGACGTCAAAACCCTGAGAACGACAGTAAGCATGCCTAATTCTAAGTTCGGGCCAAATCGGACCTTTATTGGGTAATTAGGGATTAAATAATCATTAGTTAAACCTAATATTATATTATAAATTTGAATTGCTACAGTACTCCGTCTTCTTCCTCCTCATTTCAGCCGCACAAAATCCACCATTCCTCAAAATTTCAAACTCCAATTTCTCCTTCGTTTCTCAACGAAAACCTTCGCCGTTTGTCGCGTTTCGAAGAGATTTTCGTGCTCTTCAATCTCCGACAAGAATCACCACCTCTTATCACCTGTAGCCGCCGCACCACCCTCCCAAACCACCGCCGAACACAGCCCCACTGCGCCACCCACGTTGAGTCGCACCTCCTCCAACTCCCGATGAAGATAGCCCTCTCGTAGCTCTTCAATCTCCCGCAAATCGTTCGTAAAACCGTCGATCGTAGCTCGAGTTATCTCGATTCAAAGTTTTGAACACTTTAGGTAAATTTATTTCAAATTTTGCGACGCTTTAAAATGTCGCTGTGTCAGTTGTTAAAAGCTGAATTTTGATTTTTCATATGTATTTGTATTTGAATCGTTCCAGATCTGAAATCTATTTGAATACGAACACTGAATCGGATCGAACCTGTATCATCTTCTCAGACCAGACCACTGTGAGAATATATTTTTAATTTAATTTGATTTATTTCATCATTATTTCTATGATTATTAATAAGTAGATCTAATAAGACGTGATGTTTAGAACATAGATTTGAACTGTTCACTCCGTATGATGTTGAATCTGATTTGCATGAGATTAGATCTGAAATTTTGAGGTTTAAATCTGAATTAATAATTAATTAAAATTAATTATGTGTTTAATCATGCCGTGTTGATTTTACATATGCCAAGTTATAACATCACCTAGTAATTACCTTGATGCTAGTTGTTAGATTTGGACTTGTTGTATGTTTGGGATGTTGTTGTTATGTTATGTGATGAAAATTTACATCTTATTTGATGCAAATAAAATAATAATGCGACTTGTGGTGGAATTTACATTTTATTATGTAAAATTAAAATAAGAAATATACATCGTATGAGAAAAATAACATTATTCTTAGTGTAATAATAAGTAATTACATCGTATGTGTAAATTAACATTTTTAATGTTAATATGATAGGAATTCAACCGTAGGATGTAAATTAACATTTTTAATGTTAATATGATAGGAATTCAACCGCAGGATGTAAATTAACATTTTTAATGTTAATATGATAGAAATTCGACCGTAGGATGTAAAATTAAAAATCAGAATTTGCGATGACATGAAATTTACCTTTTATTATGTAAATAAAGTATTTTCACCGCATGTATAAATTTACATTATTTTTAATGTAAATTAAATAGTAAATTTAACCGTAGGATGTCATTAACATTTTTAATGTCAATTTCAAAAAGAAGTTTAACCGTATGATTAGTTGACATTATTTTTAATATTAATATATATGAATTTCACCGTAGGAAGTTTTACATTATTTTCGTTTTTTTATGTAATAAAAAGAATGGACTTTACATTGTAATTAAAGAATAAAATTTACATTGTAAAGAATGGACTTTATATTGAGAATTTGGCGATGTAAATAAAAAGACAATCTTTTTATGTTGAAAAGAAAAAAAAAGACCATCTTTTTATGTTCAAAATAAAAAGACATTATTTTTACATTGTAAATAGAAAAGATTACATTTTTACATTGTAAAGTAGAAAAGGTAAAATTTTTACATTTGTAAATAGAAAAGATTATATTTTTACGTTGTAAAATAGAGAAGTTAATATTTTTACATTGCAAAATATAAAAGTTGATGTCTTTACATTGTAAAACATAAAAGTTGATATTTTTACATTGAAAATATGAAAGTAGATACTTTTACATTGTAAGTAAAAGAATGAAATTTTATGTTGTAAAATGAATTAATATCGCATGAATCATATAACATTTTATTTTGATATTTATGAATGAATTTATATCGCATGAATCATATAACATTTTATTTTGATATTTATGAATGAATTTATATCGCATGAATCATATAACATTTTATTTTGATATTTATGAATGAATTTATATCGCATGAATCATATAACATTTTATTTTGATATTTATGAATGAATTTATATCGCATGAATTATATAACATTTTATTTTGTTATTTATGAATGAATCTGCATCGCATGAATTAAATAACATTTTTATTATGTAATTTAAGAATGAATTAACACCTCATGAACAAAAGTTGCATCTTTATATGTAATTTATATATATATATATAGATTTGCACTGTATGTTGAAAATTACATTTTTCTATGTAATTAAAATGTAAATTTACATTGCATGACGAAAATTACATTTTTATATGTAAATTATAAAGTGAATTAATGTTGTATGTTAAAAATTACATTTTTATATGTAAATTATAAAGTGAATTAATGCCGTATGTTAAAAATTACATTTTTATATGTAAATTATAAAGTGAATTAATGCCGTATGTTAAAAATTACATTTTCCTTTGTAATTAACATGAAAATTTCATCGTATGTGAAAATTTACATTTTTATATGTAAATTATATAGAGAATTACACCGAAGGATAAAATTTACATTTTTATATGTAATTAAAACATGAATTTACACTGTGTGTTAAATATTACATTTTTATATGTAATGTCTATAGGAAAGTATACCGTATGACAAAATTACATTTTTCTATGCAATTAAAGGATGAAATTTCATTGTATGATCGAAATTGCATTTTTCTTATGTATATATGTAACATGAAATGAGAATGGACATTAGAAATAAAATTGATTTATTTCATATGTAATTTAGATGTAGAAATGTGGCATTGTAATTAAAAATTATATTTTTACAATGTGAATTAGATGTAGTGTTTGCATTGTAATTAAAAATCATATTTTTACAATGTGAATTAGATGTAGTGTTTGCATTGTAATTAAAAATCATATTTTTACAATGTGAATTAGATGTATTGTTTGCATTGTAATTAAAAATCATATTTTTACAGTGTGAATTAGATGTAGTGTTTGCAGTGTAATAAAAAATCATATTTTTACAGTGTGAATTAGATGTAGTGTTTGCATTGTAATTAAAAATCATATTTTTACAATGTGAATAAGATGTAGTGTTTGCATTGTAATTAAAAATCATATTTTTACAATGTGAATTAGATGTAGTGTTTGCATTGTAATTAAAAATCATACTTTTACAATGTGAATTAGATGTAGTGTTTGCATTGTAATTAAAAATCATACTTTTACAATGTGAATAAGATGTAGTGTTTGCATTATAATTAAAAATCATACTTTTACAATGTGAATCAGATGTAGTGTTTTGCATTGTAATTAAAAAATCATATTTTTACAATGTAAATAGGAGTAGAGTTTGCATTGTAAAGAAAACTTGCAATTTGATATGTAAATTTAAAATAGGATTCACTGTAAATATTAGTTACATTTTTATAATGTAACTAAGATGGGAATGTACATTGAAGCTGAAATCTTCGTTTAAAAGTAGGATTTTGAATGTATCAAATTTTACATTGTTTTACATGTAAATAAAGAATATAGGAATTTGCAAAGGAATTAAACTTACATTTTTATGTAAATAAAAAGGATGGAATTTACATTTTCAATGTAAGGAAAGAATGAATTTGGGATGCGGTAATATTATCTTCATTTTCAAATGAATTAAAATTTAGTAAGTATCGGAAATTGTGTAGAGCGTTGTTTTAATCAAACGACGTTATTACGATTTAATGATTATATATAAATATAATTAAAATTTAACGAATAGGGCGCGGTAGTTCGCTTTTTGAAATCATACTTTTAAACGACTATACAAGAAGATCCGACAGTTGGATTTTCTTGAAACTGAAACCGTTACGACCGTCTTGGAAAAATCTTTCCAATGATATATATTACGTTAAGATCCAACGGTTAGATTCTGAGAAATGTGAAAATCAAAATTGGTTGAATGCAGCGCCATAGTCGCCCATGGACTTAAGGTGTCGTTATATAAAAACTTAATTATTTTAAATAATTAAAATAGGGATGAATCGTTGATAAAAATAATTATTAATGTGTAAGAAGGATTTTAAATATATATATATATATATATATGTACATATACGAGGATTATTTGGAAAGCTCGAGTTTATCTCATTCCAAATAATTAAACGACGTTTAAAAATCTATGATTGGAAGATGGCGATTGAAGACTGTCAAATCTCCACATCGAATGGACGATGATGACTGTTGCCTTAGAATGGCTCGCTACCATGATAAGGTAATAGTAGGAGTTGCCCGGACGTAGTGTTGATTTGTACGGGTTTGGCTTTCGCTCAGACCCGGAGCATAAGCTTATAAACGGATTGTGTGTCCGACATCGTACTCCGTTATATATCATGTTATTAATCTTCTGTCGAATGTATGGATGTTTGGTGGAGGAGAATTTATTCTCTTGCTTAACACCCGTTCACATATTTCGGCAAAAGATTGGTAGTGTGATATGGAGTGATGATGTGGCATGCTAAGATGCATATGATCAAGGTTTTGTTGAAAAGCAGGCCTTGTGGGATGATCAAAGCATAGCCTGTTTAGGCATAGCTTTGTGTATAGCGTGACTTCGCGAGCCTCACACACCGGCGGAGTCTAAAACGGGAGAAGGGAACGCAGGGAGAGCAGCACGTTTCTTTCTAGCTAGAGTGGTGTCAGTGACCTACCAGCCCTGACATTTTACTTATGTGGATGATGGAATGAGGCGCCTTGGATGATAGGTCCTATAGGACCGGGAAACGTGTGTTCAGGTATAACTAATCCGCCAAGCTGTATTTGCGGACCGGCCCTGTAGCTATCCAAGGGTTCTCCGCGGGGAATCCTGAGACATTAGCTAGAGTGTCTCGAATTGGTAGGAGCTCCTCCCTAGCCTTGACTCATGATGGAAACCAATTTCCAATACGCCCCATTCGGATTTGATTGTATTTCTAGTACGGAGGCATAATATATGGGTACCTATGCTTCCTAGGATTGATACATTATGATTGAAATTGTTTTTTTTTTAAACATATGCACACTAATAATAATATCAAATTCGTTTTTAACGTATCAAGCATGTTTAATCACCATAAGGTAAAACTCTATCCTCTGGTGTGCGTTGCATTGTGTGATGGGACCTGAGTCTTATGGTGATTTCATTTTTCTAAAAAGCATTGCGTTGTTTTACGATTTACTTTAAGTTATGCACGGCAATCCATTAGAGCAAACCCGTTCCGCGTTAGCGGTGTGGTCTTTGGATTTGTCCTATTAATAGTGATTAATTAGTTAAAAATTCTCGCACCAGTCCAACGACTGACCCGTTGTTTGTTTCCACCTTTTTGCAAACTCGGGTGCCCTCTTTCCACACGGGCAGTCGAGTAGTTGTCTACAGGTTTATCTCTTTAGCAGGATCCTGGATTGAAGCTTAAAGTTGTGTCCAGAACATTGGAAGTCTTCCGCTGCCTTAGTTATTTTATTTCCGCTGCAATGTATTGTAATATTGTAATTTACCTTCCGTTGTATTATTAATCAATATACTCTGATATTCTGTACTCTGATGTAACATTTATTATTGATGTTATAAAAGTCTGTTGTTGTTGTTCTGATATATTGTATTCCCAAAGTTAACGTATGCGGATTTTGAATGGTCTTGGTCGATTTTGCGATCGATTAAGGTCGGGCGAAACCCGTGTCGTTACAGTTGGTATCAGAGCTTTGGTTAGCTCAAATCTTTGGGGTACAACTCATTAGAACTGAACAAAAGACTCATTAGAGATTGGATTAGTAATATCCAATAAGAATACTCATTAGAGATAGGATCAGCAGTATCCTAGAATGAGAAAACTCATTAGAGATAGGGTTAGTAATGCCCTAGGAAGAGTTGAGAGTAGCAAGCCTATAATATACGTATTTGTGATTAATTATAATCTATTTTGGAAAATATGATTTGGAATATATAAAAAGTTATATATTTGAAGGTTAATCAACAAATAGAATTATTGAGATTAATAAAGAATATAAAAATTGAGTAGGACAATTAATCAACTTTTAGCTTCGTACCTTTTCGAGGACGAAAAGTTTTTAAGTGGGGGAGACTGTAACAACCCTGATTTTTGGGGTAAATTTAAAAATTTATTTTAAGTGATTTTAATGAGTTTTTATATTTAAAGTAATCTATTTTAAATAATAATGATCACAAATTTGATGCAAATCGAAGTTAGAATGAATAATTTAATTTTAATTATAAAAAGAGTTAGAAATAGCGCGGTAGTATGAAAAGTCAAACTTGAACTTTGACTGGCCGTACAGGATGCAAAATTTAACGGATTTTAGTGAAACCAAAAATATTAGAATCTATTTAAAAATATATTTCGAACGAATCTGAGAAATTGAAATTTCATAGCGAAAATCAAAAGTTATGGCCAATTCAATTTTTAGAAGGTCGCTAGGAAATTTACATAGGACAAAAATGCTACTTTTCACATACGAAGGAATTTCGACTCGAAACCACTTCCATTGAGTTCAGAATGATGTTTCTGCATTGAAAAACATTAAATACTTATATATTTCGAGTTTCAGAAATTATTTGTTTAAAAATGTATTTTTAATATTAAATATATTGGCCTTAAAAATAACCATTTCTCAAACAGTCTCAGAATTCGACAAAAATAATTTTTTTGGGTTCGTATCGTCAAAACAAAGCTAAAAATGATTTTTCGGTAATTTTTAGAATTAATATACAATTATGATTGATTTTTTAGTGTAAACGGACAATTTTGGGCTTTAAAAATTCATTAAAAATTCATACGAGCTCAGAATTGAACGAAATTAATTTTTCTAGGTCCGCAGCATCAAAACACAGCTAAATATATTTTTTGGGAATTTTTGAAGTTAATTTGTGGCCTCGGTGAATTTTCACGTACGATCAATATTTAATTAATTAATTTTTAATATGATTTTAAATAAAAAAACGCTACAGACATCAGAATTGGGCCCCGAGACATAGCCCATTGCGCTCAGAAGACGTCAAAACCCTGAGAACGACAGTAAGCATGCCTAATTCTGAGTTTGGGCCAAATCGGACCTTTATTAGGTAATTAAGGATTAAATAATCATTAGTTAAACCTAATATTATATTATAAATTCGAATTGCTACAGTACTACGTCTTCTTCCTTCTCATTTCAGCCGCACAAAACACACCATTCATCAAAATTTCAAACTCCAATTTCTCCTTCGTTTCTCAACGAAAACCTTCGCCGTTTGTCGCGTTTCGAAGAGATTTTCGTGCTCTTCAATCTCTGATAAGAATCACCACCTCTTTTCACCTGTAGCTGCCGCACCACCCTCCCAAACCACCGCCGAACACAGCCCCATCGCGCCACCCACGTTGAGCCGCACCTCCTCCAACTCCCGGTGAAGATAGCCCTCTCGTAGCTCTTCAATCTCCCGCAAACCGTTCGTAAAACTGTCGATCGTAGCTTGAGTTATCTCGATTCAAAGTTTTGAACACTTTAGGTAAATTTATTTCAGATTTTGCGATGCTTTTAAATGTCACTGTGTCAGTTGTTAAAAGCTGAATTTTGATTTTTCATATGTATTTGTATTTGAATCATTCCAGATCTGAAATCTATTTGAATACGAACACTGAATCGGATCGAACCTGTATCATCTTCTCAGACCAGACCACTGTGAGAATTTATTTTTAATTTAATTTGATTTATTTAATCATTATTTCTATGATTATCAATAAGTAGATCTAATAAGACGTGATGTTTAGAACATAGATTTGAACTGTTCACTCCGTATGATGTTGAATCTGATTTGCATGAGATTAGATCTGAAATTTTGAGGTTTAAATCTGAATTAATAATTAATTAAAATTAATTATGTGCTCAATCATGCCGTGTTGATTTTACATATGCCAAGTTATAACATCACCTAGTAATTACCTTGATGCTAGTTGTTAGATTTGGACTTGTTGTATGTTTGGGATGTTGTTGTTATGTTATGTGATGAAAATTTACATCTTATTTGATGCAAATAAAATAAGAATGCGACTTGTGGTGTAATTTACATTTTATTATGTAAAATTAAAATAAGAAATTTACATCGTATGAGAAAATTAACATTATTCTTAGTGTAATAATAAGTAATTACATCGTATGTGTAAATTAACATTTTAATGTTAATATGATAGGAATTCAACCGTAGGATGTAAATTAACATTTTTAATGTTAATATGATAGGATTTCAACCGTAGGATGTAAATTAACATTTTTAATGTTAATATGAAAGAAATTCGACCGTAGGATGTAAAATTAAAAATTAGAATTTGCGATGACATGAAATTTATCTTTTATTATGTAAATAAAGTATTTTCACCGCATGTATAAATTTACATTATTTTTAATGTAAATTAAATTGTAAATTTAACCGTAGGATGTCATTAACATTTTTAATGTCAATTTCAAAAAGAAGTTTAACCGTAGGACTAGTTGACATTATTTTTAATATTAATATATATGAATTTCACCGTAGGAAGACTTACATTATTTTCTTTTTTTATGTAATAAAAAGAATGGACTTTACATTGTAATTAAAGAGTAAAATTTAAATTGTAAAGAATGGACTTTATATTGAGAATTTGGCGATGTAAATAAAAAGACAATCTTTTTATGTTGAAAAGAAAAAGAAAAAGAAAAAAGACCATCTTTTTATGTTCAAAATAAAAAGACATTATTTTTACATTGTAAATAGAAAAGATTACATTTTTACATTGTAAAGTAGAAAAGGTAACATTTTTACATTTGTAAATAGAAAAGATTATATTTTTACGTTGTAAAATAGAGAAGTTAATATTTTTACATTGCAAAATATAAAAGTTGATGTCTTTACATTGTAAAACATAAAAGTTGATATTTTTACATTGAAAATATGAAAGTAGATACTTTTACATTGTAAGTAAAAGAATGAAATTTTATGTTGTAAAATGAATTTATATCGCATGAATCATATAACATTTTATTTTGATATTTATGAATGAATTTATATCGCATGAATCATATAACATTTTATCAGGGCCGGTCCTATGACTGCTGGTACCCGAAACAGATGACGAAAATGAGGCCTTTATATAAAATTAATGTATTATATCAAAACAATTTGTATTGTTAAAAAATGGCAAGAAAAAAATGTAACTTCATTCAACAAATAACTCACACAGCAATAAATTAATAATTTAAATATACACAAATTCAGAATAACTTGCTTGGACCAAACTATAAAGTCAATAATTACAAACAACTTTAATATACCAAATCATATTTATCGTATCTGCACAGTCTAATCTAAAATAAAGAATTGCTCAAAAATGGGTATGATCTCCATTTAAAGAGAAAATGGGTGGAAAAATACATTTTAAAGCATCATTAGGAGAAATAAATCAGCGTCGTGTCATAAAACAAGAATATAATTGAACTAATTCAACAATAGCAAACTGTAAATTAGCATTAATACTGTAAGAGTTTCGCACAATAAATGTGAATTAGGCAAAATGTTTTGGTACCTATCGTTTATAAAAATCTGAACCGACACTGAAGTGATAATTTCATCCACCAAGTTTACGTACTGAATTTGAAGACGAGAGGTGACAACAGAATTGAAATATTGCCACAAATAAAGAGCAATTTTTTTTGTATAATCCAGAGGCCGAACTCGATTTCGATGATGGAGAAGCCTACTAGCCTTCGCCTTGTTGTGCCTGTATGCTCCGCGATTTAGGTTTTTTTCTTCTTTGCGATGATAATCGATCGGTGTTGGTGCCATAAAATTTTTGAGGCCCTAAGCGGCTGCTTCTCCAGCTTTAGGGAAGGGCCGGGCCTGCATTTTATTTTGATATTTATGAATGAATTTATATCGCATGAATCATATAACATTTTACTTTGATATTTATGAATGAATTTATATCGCATGAATCATATAACATTTTATTTTGATATTTATGAATGAATTTATATCGCATGAATTATATAACATTTTATTTTGTTATTTATGAATGAATCTGCATCGCATGAATTAAATAACATTTTTATTATGTAATTTAAGAATGAATTAACACCGCATGAACAAAAGTTACATCTTTATATGTAATTTATATATATATATATATATATATATATATATATATATATATTTGCACCGTATGTTGAAAATTACATTTTTCTATGTAATTAAAATGTAAATTTACATTGCATGACGAAAATTACATTTTTATATGTAAATTATAAAGTGAATTAATGTCGTATGTTAAAAATTACATTTTTATATGTAAATTATAAAGTGAAATAATGTCGTATGTTAAAAATTACATTTTTATATGTAAATTATAAAGTGAATTAATGTCGTATGTTAAAAATTACATTTTCCTTTGTAATTAACATGGAAATTTCATCGTATGTGAAAATTTACATTTTTATATGTAAATTATATAGAGAATTACACCGTAGGATAAAATTTACATTTTTATATGTAATTAAAACATGAATTTACATTGTGTGTTAAATATTACATTTTTATATGTAATGTCTATAGGAAAGTATACCGTATGACAAAACTAAATTTTTCTATGCAATTAAAGGATGAAATTTCATTGTATGATCGAAATTGCATTTTTCTTATGTATATATGTAACATGAAATGAGAATGGACATTAGAAATAAAATTGATTTATTTCATATGTAATTTAGATGTAGAAATGTGGCATTGTAATTAAAAATTATATTTTTACAATGTGAATTAGATGTAGTGTTTGCATTGTAATTAAAAATCATATTTTTACAATGTGAATTAGATGTAATGTTTGCATTGTAATTAAAAATCATATTTTTACAATGTGAATTAGATGTAGTGTTTGCATTGTAATTAAAAATCATATTTTTACAATGTGAATTAGATGTAGTGTTTGCATTGTAATTAAAAATCAAATTTTTACAATGTGAATTAGATGTAGTGTTAGCATTGTAATTAAAAATCATACTTTTACAACGTGAATTAGATGTAGTGTTTGCATTGTAATTAAAAATCATACTTTTACAATGTGAATTAGATGTAGTGTTTGCATTGTAATTAAAAATCATATTTTTACAATGTGAATTAGATGTAGTGTTTGCATTGTAATTAAAAATCATATTTTTACAATGTGAATTAGATGTAGTATTTGCATTGTAATTAAAAATTATATTTTTACAATGTGAATTAGATGTAGTGTTTGCATTGTAATTAAAAATTATATTTTTACAATGTGAATTAGATGTAGTGTTTGCATTGTAATTAAAAATCATATTTTTACAATATGAATTAGATGTAATGTTTGCATTATAATTAAAAATCATACTTTTACAATGTGAATTAGATGTTGTGTTTGCATTGTAATTAAAAATCATATTTTTACAATGTGAATAAGATGTAGTGTTTGCATTATAATTAAAAATCATAATTTTACAATGTGAATCAGATGTAGTGTTTTGCATTGTAATTAAAAAAAAAATCATATTTTTAAAATGTAAATAGGAGTAGAGTTTGCATTGTAAAGAAAACTTGCAACTTGATATGTAAATTTAAAATAGGATCCACTGTAAATATAAGTTACATTTTTATAATGTAACTAAGATGAGAATGTACATTGAAGCTGAAATCCACGTTTAAAAGTAGGATTTTGAATGTATCAAATTTTACATTATTTTACATGTAAATAAAGAATATAGGAATTTGCATAGGAATCAAACTTACATTTTTATGTAAATAAAAAGGATGGAATTTAAATTTCAATGTAAGGAAAGAATGAATTTGGGATGCGGTAATATTATCTTCATTTTCAAATGAATTAAAATTTAGTAAGTATCGGAAATTGTGTAGAGCGTTGTTTTAATCAAACGACGTTATTACGATTTAATGATTATATATAAATATAATTAAAATTTAACGAATAGGGCGTGGTAGTTCGCGTTTTGAAATCGTACTTTTAAACGACTATACAAGAAGATCCGACAGTCGGATTTTCTTGAAACTGAAACCGTTAGGACCGTCTTGGAAAAATCTTTCCAATGATATATATTACGTTAAGATCCAACGGTTAGATTCTGAGAAATGTGAAAATCAAAATTGGTTGAATGCAGCGCCATAGTCGTCCATGGACTTAAGGCGTCGTTATATAAAAACTTAATTATTTTAAATAATTAAAATAGGGATGAATCGTTGATAAAAATAATTATTAATGTGTAAGAAGGATTTTAAATATATATATGTATATATACGAGGATTATTTGGAAAGCCCGAGTTTATCTCATTCCAAATAATTAAACGACGTTTAAAAATCCAAGATTGGAAGATGGCGATTGAAGACTGTCAAATCTCCACATTGAATGGACGATGATGACTGTTGCCTTAGAATGGCTCGCTACCATGATAAGGTAATAGTAGGAGTTGCCCGGACGTAGTGTTGATTTGTACGGGTTTGGCTTTCGCTCAGACCAGAGCATAAGCTTATAAATGGATTGTGTGTCTGACATCGTACTCCGTTATATATCATGTTATTAATCTTCTGTCGAATGTATGGAAGTTTGGTGGCGGATAATTTATTCTCTTGCTTAACACCCGTTCACATATTTCGGCAAAAGATTGGTAGTGTGATATGGAGTGATGATGTGGCATGCTAAGATGCATATGATCAAGGTTTTGTTGAAAAGCAGGCCTTGTGGGACGATCAAACATAGCCTGTTTAGGCATAGCTTTGTGTATAGCGTGACTTCGCGAGCCTCACACACCGGCGGAGTCTAAAACGGGAGAAGGGAACGCAGGGGGAGCAGTACGTTTCTTTCTAGCTTGAGTGGTGTCAGTGACCTACCAGCCCTGACATTTTACTTATGTGGATGATGGAATGAGGCGCCTTGGATGATAGGTCCTATAGGACCGAGAAACGTGTGTTCAGGTATAACTAATCCGCTAAGCTGTATTTGCGGACCGGCCCTGCAGCTATCCAAGGGTTCTCCACGGGGAATCCTAAGACATTAGCTAGAGAGTCTCGAATTAGTAGGAGCTCCTCCCTAGCCTTGACTCATGATGGAAACCAATTTCCAATACGCCCCATTCGGATTTGATTGTATTACTAGTACGGAGGCATAATATATGGGTACCTATGCTTCCTAGGATTGATACATTATGATTGAAATTGTTTTTTTTAAACATATGCACACTAATAATAATATCAAATTCGTTTTTAACGTATCAAGCATGTTTAATCACCATAAGGTAAAACTCTATCCTCTGGTGTGCGTTGCATTGTGTGATGGGACCTGAGTCGTATGGTGATTTCATTTTTCTAAAAAGCATTGCGTTGTTTTACGATTTACTTTAAGTTATGCACGACAATCCATTAGAGCAAACCCGTTCCGCGTTAGCGGCGTGGTCTTTGGATTTGTCCTATTAATAGTGATTAATTAGTTAAAAATTCTCACACCAGTCCCACGAATGACCCATTGTTTGTTTCCGCCTTTTTGCAAACTCGGGTGCCCTCTTTCCACATGGGCAGTCGAGCAGTTGTCTACAGGTTTATCTCTTTAGCAGGATCCTGGATTGAAGCTTAAAGCTGTGTCCAGAACATTGGAAGTCTTCCGCTGCCTTAGTTATTTTATTTCCGCTGCAATGTATTGTAATATTGTAATTTACCTTCCATTGTATTATTAATCAATATACTCTGATATTCTGTACTCTGATGTAACATTTATTATTGATGTTATAAAAGTCTGCTGTTGTTGTTCTGATATATTGTATTCCCAAAGTTATCGTATGCGGATTTTGAACGGTCTTGGTCGATTTTGCGATCGATTAAGGTCGGGCGAAACCCGTGTCGTTACATCCAACTTAGGCGTGTTCATATTAAACCTCTACCAAGTCATAAATTATTATATATGTTTCAACTCCAAATTTTACATAATTAACGTATGCCCAAGATCTAGATTTCATGTCAGTTTTACATATGCCCAATTCATAACAAGTTTACATATGCTCAATTCATGCCCTTTTACATGTATGCCAATTTTCATGCCAATTTACACATATACCAAGTTTCATGCCGTTTTACATATGTCAAGATTCATGATTTACATGTTTACAAAGCTATGCTTAATTTACATAGATCAAGTTTTATAACCAAAATTCATGTATACCACGTTTACACCAATTTACCCATAACAAGTTCCAGCTAAATTACATATATCAAGATCCATATCAAATTACATATGCCAATCCCCATTCTTGCAATTACCATTTTAATGACAATACCCAAATATCCAATTTCATGTTGATGGTAGTAATACCCAAATATCCAATTTTTATGTTATGCCATCAATTCCACCAAACACATATATTTCACTAGGCAATATTCCAATATTTCCCCTGTATACCATCGCACGTATATCGTAGTTTAGGCCTAGGTCCGAAATTGACCTAGGTTCATCAAAAGAAAATAAATAGAGGAAGGTAGAAGTTGCAATAAAAACAAGATCAGAGAGAAAACGGCGTAAAAACATCATCTGAAGCATAAATAATAGATCTTGATAATAATATCAACATGAACCAAGAAAAGTGATTTACAATGAGCTGAATAGACCATAAACTTGTTATGCTAATAAAGATAGAAAAGTTCCTAAAATCAAGATCCAAGAAGAAACAAGAATAGACTTGAATCAAAAGTCTAATTTCACTTCATCACATGTCCATATTAAATTTAATTATTTTAATATGAAAATAACTAGAACTTACAGATCATGGACAAGGAATTAAGAACTGAATTTGTTGTAAAAATGTTGCGGCGGTGTTGATTTATTGTC
The DNA here is from genome assembly GCA_030737875.1 of Allium sativum. NCBI lineage: Eukaryota > Viridiplantae > Streptophyta > Magnoliopsida > Asparagales > Amaryllidaceae > Allium > Allium sativum. The sequence continues at coordinate 549,789,549 of CM060918.1, forward strand.
TTGAATCATTGTTGAAGCTTTGTTCTTTGAATTGATTTAATTTTGAATGCTTTACTTTGATTTGGAGACGGCGACCATGGTTCAAGAGATATTTTAGCAGCATAATGGTGTAAGAATGATTTGTTATGAATTAGGTTAGGTCTTAGGGTATATTTATAGGTGTAGGAACTATTTAGGGCCCTTAGATTAACCCTAGAATCAATCCGGACCATCAAAACATGTCTCAGTCTTCAAAAATGGGTTCTGGTTCAAAATAGGCCGACCAGGTCGACCAGTAAGGGGGGTAGGTCGACCACATGGTCGACCTGACCCCCAGGTTGACACACAGGTCGACCTGCCTGGTCCTGTGCTGCCTGAAATTTGTTGAATCTTCTACAGGCCATAACTTCTTCATCCGGACTCCGATTTTCGAAAACTTGGGCTGGATATCATGTAGAATTCCGAGACGAACGCATTGGCGCAACCCGTTTCCCTTGATTCTCATTTTAAAAATTAATTATACCTTGATTTCTTGTTTTAACATGTTATTAAAATTCGGGTTGTTACATTCTCCCTTCCTTAAAGGATTTCGTCCCCGAAATCTTCAAGTTAAGAAGAATGTGTCCTACCATCCAATCATCCATCTATTCATTCATCAATCACAAGCATCCATTGTCCTTAAGAAATTTCTAATGCTGTATGAACATATGCAGAAAGTGTGTGTATATGTTCCTTATCTAATGCAAATGATCAGGCCTGATTGATCTTCTTAATGCAAAATATGTTTAGTGCCATGAGTCCAACATGTATGCAAATAGTCCTAGTCACATAAACACTATATGTGTGCACTAACATCCATCCATATGCAACATCCACATGGTAACACATTCAATTTCATTCATAAACAAGTATAAACACTTATGCATATGCAATATGAAAAGTGACTGAGCGGATCTAGTGTCTAATGTGCGTGTATATGCATCCACGAGCAACCACTAGCAACCACTTGCAATCATCAATCATAACATGTATCAAATACATGTTTACACCCAATTGTTCCTACCTAAAGATAGATTCGAACAATAGAAGCAAGTAAAAACTTTATGCCCATTAGGCAACGTCAAAACTAGAAATCTATGTCACATATATACTGATTAGGAGAAGAACCCCCTAAGCACCAGCCCCGAAGGTCGAAATCAATATCAGACTGATACCCAAAGAATTAACCAACCAATATATACGTTTCTAGGAAACTAAGCATGATGGACTCCTTTTTGGTCACAAGAAATACCTTCCTAAGACCAACCCATATCGTATAAAACCCAAAAAGTTTTGTCAACCCAATGGACACCCTCAAGCCCCAACATGTATTACTAACAGATGAGTCATACTCCCTATGGGGTTTGCAACAGAAATAGGATGGAGAGTAGAACCGAGAGGATATGCTTAAAAGATAACATGCAAGCAAGCTCTACAGGAAAAGAGGGATCAAGGATATACTCTTAAAAAGAGATATGATGTGCGTATCTAATCTTCGATCTTCTAAGTCGCATTTCCTTGAGCTTAACTCCATTGTGCTTTGACCGCCTTTAACTTCACAATTTTGTAGCTTTTTAATTCTTGTTTCCAAAATATGAGTTTGAACTCATTCCACTGTTGCCTCTCGTTTCACTTTCACTTATTCTCCTTCTAGTATACTCGGCTCAAACATAACTGCGTACTCATGGTTTCATGCAAGCTCTCCAAAATTCACTAGTGAATCTCGGATCTCGTTCACTTACTAGAAGGTATTCCACATAAATGAATTATCCCTTGAAAATAAACAAATGCCAACCATGTTGCCTAGTGTACTTACTAAGGTGATTTTCTATAACTCATGCATAAGCGAGATGAACCATCCGCCTTAGTGGCGAACACTACTCGAGCGGATCAATAAATGTATCAAGAGATTCTAGGTAACTAAGCATGGCAGAACCCTAAGGGTTACACTAGACTTCGAGGGCATTACCGAGGCGAGTCAAGAGCCTAACTACCCTCTTTTCATACTCGAGAATGGTACCATTTCTGGATAACAACTCCATCCCTTGAATCAACCCATAGCCCAAAGACATAAGCTTTACTTCTAAACTCAACACTTAGCATAGACATTCTCAAACCCAAACAAGTCATGAATAAATGAGCCGATTCCCTAACAGGATTTGAGACAAAAACGGGATCCTCTACTACGCTAGTACTAAGGTGCAGAGACTTCAACTATCGAAGCAAAATTAAAAGGATGCGATGTACAAAAACCAAGTTCTAACGGGATGATAGAAAAGAAAAGCTAAACCTTTAACAGAAACGTTACCACCTCTCTTAGGTATGCTAGTAGTGAGAGCATACAATTTCCCTCTCGACGATCTTGTCCTTTTCCCTTGTCCTTGTCTTATAATACTTAACTACATGTCCCTTTTTACCACACCAACGATGCTTTTTCTTGTCATGGGTTTTATTATTCTTTCACTTTGACCTCTTTCCTTTCACCTTTTTCCTCCTTCGTGGATTAAGCCATATTACCAAGTTTTTCATCCTTAGACTTGTGTTCTTTATCCCTGTTCTTACTATCCTTGTATAGTTTGTTGACAAGTTTCTCGAAAGCTACCTCCATCGCATGGCAACCCTACAAAGCTTGAAATAAGATTAGACGCAGATGGAACTACTATGGCTATACATGGAAGTTGGGCACTTCTTTTCCCTCTTACATGTGTCGTACACCTACAAAACTTATGGTGAAAAAGAAAGAGAGAAGAGACTCAAGGAGAGAATCAAAAGATAATGCATATGGCTTTGGGGAATATGCCTTTCGTAAAACAAAACTTTTCTTAGAAAAATGCTTCTTTGTAAACGTTTTGAAAATAATTTCAGAAGGTTTTTAAAAGCTTTTGCCCAGTCTGGTAACCTTCTGCTCTGATACCAAATGTAACACCCCACATCCGTTAAGGTCACTCGAAAAGGGAATGCCTTAACTTCAATGGAGCATTATGGGTACTGGAAACGAAGTATTACAAGATAGGCGTATATAAAACAACAGAAAGTAAAGTAGAAGTACTTCAAATCATTTATTAAATATAATTGTTTGCAATAAAAGCCCATCAACTTCCAATACCCAATTACATAGTCAAAATATCTGTCTTGCTCAAAAACAAAGAAGCATAAAAATAAATTGTAGTATTCCCCAATAAAGCTAATCCAGCCATAGCCAAGAGAAATCTAAGTCGTACATGAAAGGGCCTTGAAGCTTGGTAAGATCCGAACTAAGCTGTATTCCCACCCTGCGAACCTGGGGGGGGGGACGGAAGAAAAAGAGGCAAAACATACCGGGTCAGTCATAAAAACTGAGTAAGTCCTAGCGACTTTCAGCATAAAAAAAAGGTGAAGATAATATGGCATGAATAAACTGAAAGTAAACATAAGCATGATGATGAGGTAAGCTACAGGCACGATGAATCTGGTATAACATCCCATACTTCCTATCAAGGGTAGCATCACAAGGTTCCTACCAAGTATCATATCGCAAGGTTTCTATAAAATCGCAAGATTTCTAAGTTTCACCATTACCCTATTTTCCTTGATTTCCTATATTCTCTGCACCACCTAACTAGCGTTCCAATTGGTTTACTTAGTTATAGTTACAAGATAAGTGATCCCCCATAACCCACATGATAGTTTTATAGGTACATATCCCACGATGAGGGTCCCACCTCATATTGACAGTTTCATGTCCCCACCATACCTATCTTAATTGATCGGCTCTTACTTACAATGTTTCACATGTGTTATATACTAAGGTTATCCTAACCCTGTAGTTGTGGTAGCCTTTAGGACTGCATCTAATATGAGGATTTCACCTCAACCTGCCCAATTGCCATGAGTGTGTTAGATGTATCCTTACTACCCTCATAGATCGGCTCCTACTCGACCTAGTTCTTGCGGCCCCCTACTTGTAGATACATGTGCTGGTCCTACCCTAGGGTGTATCAATCCCTAGGATGGCAACCCTGACGTAATTTTTGATGCATAGCTTTATATCTACTGATGCCCAGTGGCTAAATTTTCCACTTCGGAATACGTGCACGCTCGTTATCCGTCGGAGCCTGCACTGCTGCATCACCCGTCGCCGTTTTGACCGCTTACAATCAGCCCAGTAATCGTGCCCCACCTTGCCTAGCTCAGGGTACCGTTGATACCTAGTGTGGGTTACTGCTGAAACGGGTCCCGCTACTAGGGTTTTCTTAGGGTCTATTTGTATACCCCACAAGTTGGTTAAGTGTTATTCATTCAAGTTAACTTAACCCCACCCCCCATCATGTTACCTTGGTTAAGTGTTCTCTCTGGTGTTACTTAACCCTACTGCATGTCTTGTTATATCGGTTAAGCGTTGCCTTCGCGTGTTTACTTAACCCTACCACACACCATGTCATATTGGTTAAGCATCGCCAACCCATTTAACTTAACCCTCCCATTCGTCATATTGTATTGGTTAAGTATTTCAAGTAATTCATGGCTTAACCCGCCCATATATCATGTCAAGTTTGTTAAGTGATATCTAGTGATTCATAACTTAACCCCGCTATCTTAGCATATCAAATTGGTTAAGTGTTTTCTAGCAGTTCATGACTTAACCCGCCCACGTATCATGCTAAGTTGGTTAAGTATTATCTATATGTTCAAGTTGACTTCACCCTGCCACATGTCATGTTATATTGGTTAAGTGTCATTAGTCTAGTCATATTACTTAACCCACCCATTCATGTCATATCGGTTAAGTGTCATTAATCTAGTCATATTACTTAACCCACATATTCATGTCATATCGGTTAAGTGTCATTAGTCTAGTCATATTACTTAACCCACCCATTAGTCTGATTAACAGTTATGTTGGTTAAGCGTTCTTAATTTACTTAACCCTACCCACTGGTCAAATTAACATGTTGTGATGGTTAAGCCCACACTTATAAGTTTTACATGTTCTTAACTCATACCGGTTAGGTCCATATTTACATGGCAAATTTACATGCCATCCCACTTAACCCTCTAACCAAACCCACGTCTTATTATGGTTAGTATTCCTTAATTCATTCATTATGTCGAACGAATCATGACCTCTCACATTAGACCATGCACTTTGTCGCCACTGGATTTGCCGGGCGGTTCCGGGAAGATTTACACCACAAACTGAGTCTAACCTCGTGTCATAAACCGTTACGCTTACAATTCGACCTTCGACCTCTCACATTAGACTGACACTTTGTGGCTATTGGATTTGTCGGGCGGTTCCGGGTAGATTTACACCACAAATCGAGTCTAAACTCGTGTCAAAGGTTCATTAATGGTCGTATTCCTCCCAAAACCCCAATATCAGTTCATGTGTTTAACATATAAAAATGTTCATGTTTCAACCACTTTCATATTTCCAGTTATATGCCAATTATCAAGTTCATAATTCACGTTTTTGCCCCCAAAACGTATTCCCAAATTATTATCATAATTCACTATAACGTTATGCCAAGTTATAGCCTTTTATTTACAATACATGCCAACTACCCAAAACCCAACTTAGGCGCGTTCATATTAAACCTCTACCAAGTCATAAATTATTATATATGTTTCAACTCCAAATTTTACATAATTAATATATGCCCAAGATCTTGATTTCATGTCAGTTTTACATATGCCCAATTCATACCAAATTTGCATATGTTCAATTCATGTCGTTTTACATGTATGCCAATTTTTATGCCAATTTACACATATACCAAGTTTCATGCCGTTTTACATATGTCAAGATTCATGATTTACATGTTTACAAAGCTATATTTAATTTACATAGATCAAGTTTTATAACCAAAATTCATGTATACCACGTTTACACCAATTTACCCATAACAAGTTCTAGCCAAATTACATATATCAAGATCCATATCAAATTACATATGTCAATCCCCATTCTTGCAATTACCATTTTAATGACAATACCCAAATATCCAATTTCATGTTAATGGTAGTAATACCCAAATATCCAATTTTTATGTTATGACATCAATTCCACCAAACACATATATTCCACTAGGAAATATTCCAATATTTCCCCCGTATACCATCACACATATATCGTAGTTTAGGACTAGGTCCGAAATTGACCTAGGTTCATCAAAAGAAAATAAATAGGGTAAGGTAGAAGTTGCAATAAAAACAAGATCAGAGAGAAAACGGCGTAAAAACATCATCTCAGGCATAAAGAATAGATCTTGATTATAATATCAACATGAACCAAGAAAAGTGATTTACAACAAGCTGAATAGACCATAAACTTGTCATGCAAATAAAGATAGAAAAGTTCCCAAAATCAAGATCCAAGAAGAAACAAGAATAGACTTGAATCAAAAGTCCAATTTCACTTCATCACATGTCCATATTAAATTTAATTATTTTAATCTGAAAATAACTAGAACTTACAGATCGTGGACAAGGAATTAAGAACTGAATTTGTTGTAAAAATGTTGCAGCGTTGTTGATTTATTGTCTTGAATCATTGTTGAAGCTTTGTTCTTTGAATTGATTTGAGTTTGAATGCTTGTACTTTGATTTGGAGACGGCGGACATGGTTCAAGAGATATTTTAGCAGCATAATGGTGTAATAATGATTTTTTATGAATTAGGTTAGGTCTTAGGGTATATTTATAGGTGTAGGAACTATTTAGGGCCCTTAGATCAACCCTAGAATCAATCCGAACCATCAAAACATGTATCAGGCTTCAAAAATGGGTTTTGGGTCAAAACAGGCCGACCAGGTCAACCTGTAAGGGGGGAGGTCAACCACATGGTCGACCTGGGGGCTAGGTCGACCACATGGTCGACCTGACCCCCAGATCGACCTGCCTGGTCCTGTGCTGCCTGAAATTTGCTGAATCTTCTACAGGCCATAACTTCTTCATCTGGACTCCGATTTTCGAAAACTTGGGCTCGATTTCATGTAGAATTCCGAGATGAACACATTGGCGCAACCCGTTTCCCTTGATTCTCATTTTAAAAATTAATTATACCTTGATTTCTTTTTTTAACATGTTATTAAAATTCGGGTTGTTACAAGATCGATACCCAGAAAGTCATTCAATTCAACTAATTTCCGGTTAGCTTCTAATTTCAGTACTTCCATTTTAAATTCCTATTTCAAACCCCAAATTCCTTTACAATATTTTATTTGCAAAATATTTACTTTAAATCAATATCATGTTACCTCCGTGTGCGAAGCACGGGTCTAAACCTTCCTGATGTAAAATTCTCTTTTTATAAAACTCTATTCATTTTCCAAATATTTCCCTTATATAATTCTATTTATTCTATGTAAATCCTTTTATATAATTCTATTCATTCTATATAAAACCTTTTATATAATCCTATTCATTTCCCAACTTTCCATTATTATATTTTCCATTATTTGTTTTCCAAATATTACCTTTTGTAATATCCTATTTATTTCATATATAAATAATTCATTTTCAATATTCACTTTGAAAATTTCCTTTCTACATTCCAGTATTTCATATGGTATTTAAAATACCAAATAACATGGCTAATGTCATCATAATCAATCACAGATTATATATCACATCATATATCACAATATATGAAAACGAACCGTATTATAAATATTGAGGAATCCAGTTGGATCCCTCCAACCCGTTTCCTTGCATTTACAGATGTTAAATGATATAAATAACATCGATTTCATTTCAATATAAAATTTTCTGATAAACAGAATCAGTATTTGATTAACAATTTATATATATATCGTTATCTACAATTTCAACTAATAAATCAGCAATTCAACCAAACAATCATCACACATCAGTCAATTATCATTTATCATTACTAGATTATATTTATAAAAATATAAATTGATAAGAGTTAGTGAGTTTTACTCACATTGGACGATCATCATTAAATAACGAAAATTGTTGGTTGATTCAGACAGACAATTTATTTCGCTATAAATTGTAACGGGCTCCAATTCACTCCCAGTCAGTTCCATTATGTAACCACCGTTCATATGATCCAAACGGATCCCGTTTTGCCAAATTCTGATAACGTTTGGAGAAGTTATGCGTTTTACAATTTTAGCTAAGCATTTAAATTATTAAAACTATTTATTTATAAATGGGCCTCACCCATTCTAAGCTTGGGCCCAAACTATCCATGTTCAAACCATTTGCTTCCCCAATTCATCTTCTCCAAACAGAGAATGCTCCCCACCGAAATCAACCCGCCATCTCCACTTTCTTTGATCCCATTTCCTCCTTAATCTCTCCATATAACTACAAACTTAAATCACCAAACAGCTTCTTGTCAAAATCTCTACAACTAATACCCTTTCCATCTAGTTCGCACCCTCATCCCCAATCGCGGTTTTCAGAAAATCCCGCACCACACAGACATTGCTGTACTCCCCACTTCGAACTGCTCCTTTTCTACTTTACGGAATTGAAAACAAAACCACCATTCTTCGCCTTGTTATGAACTCGATCTTCCTATATCCTAAACATAGAACTCCATTCCCTCAGCAAACATGTGAACTCGGCGCCTCTTGAAGAAGATGTGACCTAAAATTTGTTCGAGGTCCTCAAAAACAAGCTACACCGAAGCTAAATCCAACCGCAATTTCATGTATCTCACCCATTTCCGAAATCGAGGACCAGAATGCTCAAACGCCTCAGCTCTAGTTCGTTGAACTTACGTCGAACCACCAATGTTTGACCACGCCCTACAATATTCACATGATGTTGAAGCTCTTCTGATAAGGGACTCGAAAATATAGGTTTTTATAAATTTAGGAATTTCTTTTGATTTGTTTTGAATTTAATATATCACGATTTTTGCTAAAGAACAAGAAAAAGAAACGGCGGAAAATTTAGTTGACCGAGGAAATGAAATTTCTAGGGTTTAGGGTAAGTTAGGTTATTTATACGAAGAAATTAAATATTTTTATATTGATTATTTTATTTATTTTTAAGCAAACGCTATGTTTATTTATTGTTAAAAATTCCTATAATCACATATGATATCCAAAAATCACGAAAATGGACATGCACCTTCAGTTCGACATTACGAACCCAACGAAACTGGTTTCGTTGAATTCCGACTTCGTTTGCTCACACAGCATATTTTTAAAGTCAAATAATTGACTGTTTTTCACATTAAAATTCCGTACGATCACATACTAACTTCAAAAATCACGGAAATTGAAATCTAACAATAATTTAATATTCTGGATCAAACAAAATTAGTTTCGTCGAAAACGGAGGTCGTTTGCAAAACTGGCTATTTTTAAAGCTCTAAATAAACCCATTTAAATGATAATATGTTTAAAAATAATTACATTAAATAAAAATAATTTAATATTATCATATATATTAACAATCGAATATCATACAGCTCCAATTGGATTTATAACTCGATATTCAAATCCCGGTTGAATCGATATTCAATTTATATTGAAAAAACCATTTATAATATAAATAAATCGCTATAAATTATAAAGGAATTCCATAGCGACTTTTCGAAAATTTGATTTGGACATAACTCAAAATCTACACAACGAAATCTCAAATTTTCTCTTCCATTTGAATAATATACTTCACTAGCTCCGAACGTTTCTTGTTTCACAGAAATCTGATTTAAAACGGATTTTGTATTCAATTGAAGTTCGAATCGCCAAATTTCGAACTGCAGCGCAATTTTGAGCTCGATTTTAATTATAATATAATTATACATTCAGCTATCATTTATATAATATATTCGTTATTATAATTCAACTCTATACTGAATTATATATTATAAATGATCCAATTCCCACAATATTGTGAATTCCACTATTTCCGACTATTTCGAAAATTAAATATATTATTTTGTTATTTATATTAATTAAATATTCAATATTATTTAATTAAACAACCATTTAAATTTCTAAATCACTATTTAAATAATTAAATAAATAAATTATAATATCGTAAAAATACGGGTCGTTACAGGTGGAGTCGTTTTGCTCCTGGTAGCTAGTCGCTTTGGCCAACACTGTTGGAGGCACTTCGGTGTCCATTGGCACATCGCGATCGCAGTAGGCTATTTTAGGTTATCGAAGGAGTTGAATGGTACTTGGTTGTTTCAGACGATGCACTTTTAAAGATGAAGTATTTCGTCATAGCTGTAGTGATGAAATGGGGATTGAAGTTGTGGTAATGCGAAGGTCAGTCTTTATTTCCATTTAGTGGTAAAGGTCGTGATTTGAGGATTTGTGTCACGTTGATTTTTGGGTTGGTGCAGTTTATTTTTTCTCACACTTGAAGAGGGGCAACGCTCAGTTTCATGGTGAACTGATAAAGAAACTAAATTGCAGGTAAAGGAGATTAAGGTAAATTTAGTTGTTCATAGAATTTTTATTTAAAAGTAATGACTAAATCAAATGATATCAAATTTATAAATGTGTATATTTATCTTGTAAGATATTAGATGGATCAGAATCAGGTTCTGTAACGACCCGGATTCCGACAGACCGAATTCTTTTCAAAACTCAATCCATCGAGACCCGAGTTGGTTGCTCTGGTATCCTGTAGAAAAGATAGAGAAAAGAGATATGTCAGAGTACGGAAAAACACCTCACAGCGAAAGGAATAAAATATAATATATTTTAAAACATAGCTTTACCTTAATCACAATACTGCTAATTCAGTATTCCCAAAGCTATAAGTCTCTGTCAAACCTATGAATGTTATGAGGAGGGGGTCAGAACATAAGTTCTGTGTGAATGAATTTAAACTACACTTCTTGAATAATCCTACATATACCATTCAATTACACTTTCTTATTTATTAGGTTATACGTGTTATTAGCACTCAAAGCTTACACACACGTCGCACCCATTTACCCCCTAGTAGATTAACCTAATATAGTGTATATGTAGCTACCCCCAAACTGAGGTACACCCCGTGATACCCCACTCGTACGGTCTCCTCCGTATCGCCACAGCAATATGTGCAGTCCCTCATCCTATGCCATAGCAACGTACAACGCTACATCCGCATAGAACCACTATCGCTGTGCTACGTAAGCGTACTGACTGCTATCCTCGAACTACTCAATCGAGTTTGGTTCCATCACCGAATAAGTCCCTCTAGTCTACGATACACCACCCAGAGCAGACATGGTTGTACTTAAACTTTCCCACGTACGTATCATCAATCGTACTCGATGTTTCTACTGCACATAACCTCTACTTGTGCACCCAAGTTCCGTGGCAGGGATACACCAGAAAACACAGAACTCAGTCGGGAGATTTTCTATATCTGTATGGACCCGCCTCTAAGAGTGTCCAATGTATAGATATCCCCCAGGTCTGGTTTTTCTATGGTGGCTATGGCCCCACCTCAGCCCCTCCCTCAACTAGTAAAGACCACATGAGCTAAGCGACCACCCCTAACAAGCAAACAATCTAAACATCCATATGGGGTCTCCCCGCACCCGTCCCTTGATAGCAAAGGTTAACGATCTCTAGGGGTTAGCTCTTGTCTTTTGCATTCCTTAGCTGCTGGTGACAGGCGTCCGACGATCTTTCTATCCTTTGGTCTTGATTCTCCACCTCCGCCTGAGGCAATCGCCGAACCACCCTTAATACCACCGCGTACAACATTCTGACTGCCCCTACTTGTGCAGTCAAGGCCCAACCACCTGGTAGTTCTTCACAGAGCAACCCTCTGTAATCCTAGCCCAAAGCTAAACCACTACAGAGGACTACCAAGAGCACCTTTAATGTCTCAGGAAGCCACGTTCTTCCCCTTCCAGTCTGTTGGAGCCGCCAAAATAGCGAACGTGCGCTATCCTCGTGCCGTATGACACCATCATGATCTATCTCGATGGGTTATTCATCCTACGACATACGGAATGTTTCAAGCACCTTAGTTTTATATGTCATTAGACCCTAAGTCTAACCATTTATTTCACGCTTGTGCCACCTCGTCAACTTTCTCATTTAACTTGGTTATTCACATTAGCTTTTTTTTTCGTATTGACCTAGTTACCCTTGCTTATTAATTCAATTTATACTTAACCTACTTAAGTCCACTAATAAGCCCACAACATGTTATTTTCCAATTTCATAAATTATTCCCTTTTTGGATTACAACAACATGTTATACTTAATTCATAGTTAAGTATGCTTAATCCCACATACATACTGATTAGGAGAATGACCCTCCAAACACCAGCCCCGAAGACCGAAATCAACATCAGACTGGAACCCAGAGAATTACTCAACCCAACCAACAAATATGATTTTAATTTACTTCTTTTCCACTCATATAACTTATATCATTTTTAAATTACACATTTCTCCTTTCCAAAACACTTAATTTAAGTATATCTTTACATATAACTTATCTCATCTTCCTTATCGTTTCCTATAACTTATCTTGTCCTATAAGTTATAATTTCCACCTATTATACTTTCTTGCCTTATTCAAGTTTATTCATAATAGGTTATTTATCATTCCCTATTTCTTGTCATTAATATTATATTAACTTATTTCATAGTATAAGTCGTCCCAACCTTCAAGTCTTGTATTGCATCTTAAGTCATAACCTTCCCTTGTCCCTATGACAAGTTTGCCTATTATTTAATCACTGCTACTCAAGTTTATAATAGGTAATCATCATTCCCCCATCACTGTGTCATTAATTTTAGATTTGACTTAACCCTTCCTTTTACTTAACCCGTTACTTAAACTTTTCCCAATTCAATTAATTTATGATACCGTTACGGGTCCCATTTGGTTAAGCATATCTAAATTCTGTTTCACAAGTCACACGTGTCCCACTTAACCTCCCTTTTATTACAGTTTCCACGTCTTACACTTGTTTTACTACGGTTAGGTTTACCTAGGTTATGTCTTACATCATATGTCTCACAACGGTTAAATCCACATTTGTTATGCTTTACATGTCATTTATATCACCCACTTAACCCTCTAACCATACCCATGTCACCCACATGTCTTATTATGGTTAGTATTACTTAATTTATTTACAATGCCGTAAGGATGTATGACCTCTCACATTAAACGTCTGTTCGTGGCTGCTGGATTTGCCGGGCGGTTCCAGGAAGTCTTACACCACAAACGAGCCTAACCTCATGTCATAAACTGTTACGCCTCTAGTTCTTTCCGTTGACCTGTCACATTAGACGTCCGTTTGTGGTTGCTGGATTTGCCGGGCGGTTCCGGGCAGTCTTACACCACAAACGCGTCTAACCTCATGTCGTAGGCGTTCATTAACAATCGTCTTTCACCCAAAACCCAAATTCATGTCATATGTTCCAAATTCAACTTAATTACATTTCATTTTTATGCCTATTTCCAATTTTCCATTCACTGCACCAATTACATAGTAGTTAGCCAATTTCCATGTTACCCAAATTATCCAATTATAGCCAAATTCACTAATCCCATGTTATTCATACCCAAACATGTCAATTTCCAATATCCAATTATACCCAATTTCATATAATCAATATTTTCCCCATATATATACCCCAACATTCCTATGTTCATACACATAATCTAATTCACCCTCTAGGCTTACTTTTCAAGTCACAAATAAATTTCACTCATCCATGTTATCCAATTACATGTTGTTAATATTGAATTATACCAATTCCATATCCAACGATAATTATGTCAAACTTACATAAATTCAACATTATAGACTACATTCCTCGACTGCATAAAATAGATTATGCCCAATATATGAAACACCAATTGTTATGCCACAAACCCCAAAATTACAGATTATATTCCAATATCCCCATATTCCAATTGTGCGTATTGTATAAAAGATTTCGTCTAGGTTCGAGATAACCTAGATCCAAAATAAAAAGGGGAAAGGATAAAAAGGAGAGAACTCAAACGTAGGCATAAATAAAATAACAGATCTTATTAAATTAACATCTTATTCATTATGGGGAATGGTAAACGATAGAAGCAACATTATACAACAAATATAGTTCAAATCCACTCACTTTGACTGGATTAGAGAAATAAGTGATTTGTCATTGATGTAGAATGCTGATTTAATCTTCTTATTTGATTATAGGTGAAGAACATGAATTGTTGATGAAGAACTTTGCTACTTGATTTGATTAAACTCCAAAGTTGATGAAGAACTTGCAATTGAATTTAGGGTTTTGAGGCGGCGGCCATGTTTGGTTGAAGTTTAGCGGGATGGAAGCGTCAGAAGGAATTGTTTATGAATTAGGTTAGGTCTAGGCACTATTTTATAGGTGTAGAGAGCGTTTTAGAGCCATTAAATTGCCCTAGAAGCGATCCGGTCCGTCCAGCACATCAAAAATCGTCACTGCCCAGATCTGGAAAAATCAGGGGGGAGGTCGACACAAAGGTCGACCTCCTTGTAGGTCGACCCCCAGGTTGACCTCCCTGGGTAGGTCGACCCCCAGGTCGACCTGTCTGGGTATTTTCCTATGTAAATTCTGAATTTGTGTTGAATCTTCCGAAGGCCATAACTCTTTTATACGGAGTCCGATTTTCGAAAACTTGGACTCTATTCCAAGAAAAATTCCGAGACGAATGCAATGGTGATGTCCGTTTTACTTAATTCCTGATATTTAAATTAAGTATCCTTGTTTTATTATCTTCTCTGTTACGTACACTGTTATCGAATTAATTTTTCCTTCTCTTCCATGTTAAGTAATTTTCATTGTACATCACCGTTATTAACCTATCTATGCATATACACATATTTTTACATATTTTTAATTATATTAAAAATGCGGGGTGTTACATTCTCCCACCCTTAAAGAATTTCGTTCCCGAAATTCGATAAGAGTAAAATAGATAACCCCTCGCAATATCCATCCATCAAGTGTGCATCCAATTGTTGCAAACATTGTGCACATGTGCAAAGTGAGATACATCATAGTAAAGTATGTATTACTAATTTGGATCCACATATATGTATGCAAATCTTAAAATTTCTTTCAATACTTGATGCTCACATCCTAAATATACTTGCACTTCTATATGAATGCAATATTTTTGAAAAATCAAAGCGTTTTTCATCCAAATTTTCCCACACTCTTACAGAGTAAGAGCATAGTTCATCCAATTTTCACATCCAAAATCCTACCAACCATCATTAAATTCGAAATTTAGAAAAATCTAATTTTCCAAGTTTGATTTCTTATGTTACGAAAAGGCGAAAACAGAAAAATTCACATCCTCCGTTTTTCTTTTCTAATCGTACTTGGATTTTTATATAACTATTCTATGAAGATTTCCTATTTTCCTATCCAAGTACAATCACATAAGAAAATTTCTTCTCTATTTCCACTTATCTTGGAAAAATTTAATATTTATTCATCTTTTTCTTAAGATTTCCATTTTCTTTTCCTGACTCGTTTTGCTGCTTGATTGATTCTGTTGTTTTCTTTTTAGTTAGGCTAGTGTCTTTCTTAGCTTATTTGACTTAATAAAATTACTTAAGATTATTATTTTCAAATAAGCCTTTTCGTTTTCAACTCAAACAGCATCCTACATAGCTACTACTATGGGCCAAGAATCCCAAGACTTATGTCACGAGTCCACTCAACAGGATCTATACACTTGCTTGCCCTTCACTACCTAGTACTAACCACTAGTCCATGCTGTGTATTACTAGCCTATACTTCTCTTTCAAGAAACAATCCTTTTTCTTTTTCTCAAGCAACAAACCTATGTTTCTCAATGCTTATGCATTCTATGGGAAATTTTCTATTAGTTTAATATTATCTAATCCCTGATTGTAAATTGGCAAGAAAATAACTCTGACCGAAATCAACATCAGATTGATACTCAGAGAATTTCTCATCTCAACCAATTCCCAGTTGGTTCTAATAGCTTTAACTTTATCTCGTTATTTCTAGGCCTTAATCCTTAACTACTCCATTTTTAAAACATGGTTTGGCCTTCTTTCTTTTTATTACCTTCCGCTTCCAAAAACTAAAGTGTTAAAACTTTTATTATTTTCTCGAAAACTTGCTTTTGCCAAACCATAAAAACATGTTACTAAATAAAAATGCAAAACATTTTCTTCAAATCACGAAACTGGAGTAGACAAGGACAACTATCAAGGTTACATTATTCCTATTTACAACGTTTACTATTCGCTATAAGGTGCAGACATCTATTCTATTCCTCCAACTTATTTTGTCCACCCAACAAAATTTCTTTGTAAATCAGTAAACAGAAAAGAATTTCTTCTACAAAACGCATCACTTTCTTTTCCACCCTTTCATATATTATAATATGAAATCTAGCGAGCTATATATGCTCTATACTATGCACCTTTTAATGAGAGAATTCTTTTAAAACAAGAAATCATAGTTTTGCAAAATATACCCACTTTACTTTTAAAACCCATCATGCACTAAATAATTTCTTATACTTCAAAAATACTTTTAAGATTAAAACTTGAAAAACTCCACAAATTCTTTTACAGGTTCAAGTTCTTAAACGTTTATTATTGGGTTAGACTCACAGCGGGCCTTCAACTCACTAGGCTTTCCTAGGCACTTATGCAAATTCAATTCTCTCGACTATATATATTCCTAATCCATTTTCCACATCTTAACCTTTTCCAATCTATAAGGTTTCACTTCCGAACCCACTACTTTGAAATAACATTCCAGTTTTAATTCTATAGGATACTTTCTTTCTCATATAACAATTCATATTGTACACTTTCCAACCAAACCACCTAAGTGTCTCAAAAATTTCTATGTTTATTACTTTAGTGTACAAACTAAATATCCCAACTCTTTCCCTACCTAGTGGGCTACTATATGGATCTAGGTTTATATATATTTATATATTTATATTTTTGAAAATACGAATACACTCACTCGTTATCTATATAGGAATCATAAACCATGCTCTGATACCAGATGTAACAACCCATATTCTGGCAGACCGAATTCTTTTCAAAATTCAATCCATCGAGACCCAAGTTGGTTGCCCTGGTATCTTGCATAAAAGAGAGAGAAAAGAGGTATGTCAGAGTATGGAAAAACACCTCACTACGGAAGGAATAAAATATAATACATTTTAGAACATAGCTTTACCTTAATCACAATACTGCTAATTCAGTATTCCCAAAGCTATAAGTCTCTGTCTAACCTGCGAATGTCATGAGGAGGGGGTCAGAACATAAGTTCTGTGTGAATGAATTTAAACTACACTTCTGGAATAATCCTACATATACCGTTCAATTAAACTCTCTTATTTATTAGGTTATACGTGTTATTAGCACTCAAAGCTTACACACACGTCGCACCCATCTACCCCTAGTAGATTAACCTAATATAGTGTATATGTAGCTACCCCCAAACTGTGGTACACCCCGTGATACCCCACTCGTACAGTCTCCTCCGTATCGCCATAGTAATATGCGCAGTCCCTTATCCTATGCCATAGCAACGTACAACGCTACATCCGCATAGAACCACTATCGCTGTGCTACGTAAGCGTACTGACTGCTATCCTCGAAATACTCAATCGAGTTTGGTTCCATCACCGAATAAGGCCCTCTAGTCTACGATACACCACGCAGAGCAGACATGGTTGTACCTAGACTTTCCCACGTACGTATCATCAATCGTACTCGATGTTTCTACTGCACATAACCTCTACTTGTGCACCCAAGTTCTGTGGCAGCGCTACACCAGAAAACACGGAACTCGATCAAGAAATTTTCTATATCTGTACGGGCCCACCTCTAAGAGTGTCCAATGTACAGATATCCCTCAGGTCTGGTTTTTCTATGGTGGCTATGGCCCCACCTCAGCCCCTCCCTCAACTAGTAAAGACCACACGAGCTAAGCGACCACCCCTAACAAGCAAACAATCTAAACATCCATATGGGGTCTCCCCGCACCCGTCCCTTGATAGCAAAGGTTAACGATCTCTAGGGGTTAGCTCTTGTCTTTCGCATTCCTTGGCTGTTGGTGACATGCGTCCGATGATCTTGCTATCGTTTGGTCTTGACCCTCCACCTTCGCCTGAGGCAATCACCGAACCACCCTTAATGCCACCGCGTACAGCATTCTGACTGCCCCCCTACTTGTGTAGTCAAGGCCCACCCACCTGGTTGTTCTGCATAGACCCGACCTCTGTAATCCTAGCCCGAAGCTAAACCACTACAGAGGACTACCAAGAGCACCTTTAACATCTCAGGAAGCCGCGTGCTTCCCCTTCCAGTCCGTTGGAGCCGCAAAAATAGCGAACGTGCGCTCTCCTCGTACCTTATGAGTCTAACCATTTATTTCATGCTTGTGCCACCTCATCAACTTACTCATTTAACTTGGTTATTCACATTAGCTTATTTTTCGTATTCGCCAAGTTGCCCTTGCTTATTAATTCAATTTATACTTAACCTACTTAAGTCCATTAATAAGCCCACAACATGTTATTTTCCAATTTCATAAATTATTCCCTTTTTGGGTTACAACAACATGTTATACTTAATTCATAGTTAAGTATGCCTTATCCCATATACATACTGATTAGGAGAATAACCCTCTAAACACCAGCCCCGAAGACCGAAATCAACATCAGACTGGCACTCAGAGAATTACTCAACCCAACCAACATATATGATTTTAATTTACTTCTTTTCTAATCATATAACTTATATCATTTTTAAATTTCACATTTCTCCTTTCCAAAACACTTAATTTAAGTATATCTTTACATATAAGTTATCTCATCTACCTTATTGTTTCCTATAACTTATCTTGTCCCATAAGTTATAATTTCCAACTATTATCCTTTCTTGCCTTATTCAAGTTTATTCATAATAGATTATTTATCATTCCCCATTTCTTGTCATTAATATTAGATTAACTTATTTCATAGTATAAGTCGTCCCACCCTTCAAGTCTTGTATTGCATCTTAAGTCATAACCTTCCCTTGTCCCTTTGACAAGTTTGCCTATTATTTAATCATCGCAAATCAAGTTTATAATAGGTAATCATCATTCCCCATTTACCGTGTCATTAATTTTAGATTTGACTTAACCCTTCCTTTTACTTAACCCATTACTTGAACTTTTCCCAATTCAATTAATTTATGATACCGTTATGGTTCCCATTTGGTTAAGCATATCTAAATTCTGTTTCACATGTCACATGTGTCCCACTTAACCTCCTTTTTATTGCAGTTTCCATGTCTTACACATGTTTTACTACGGTTAAGTTTACCTAGGTTATGTCTTACATCACATGTCTCACAACGGTTAAGTCCACATTTGTTATGCTTTACATGTCATTTATATCACCCAATTAACCCTCTAACCATATCCATGTCACCCACATGTCTTATTATGGTTAGTATTTATTAATTTATTACCAATGCCGTAACGATGTATGACCTCTCACATTAGACGTCCGATCGTGGCTGCTAGATTTGCCGGTGGTTCCGGACAGTCTTACACCACAAACGCGCCTAACCTCGTGTCATAAACCGTTACGCCTTTAGTTCTTGCTGTTGACCTATCACATTAGATGTCCGTTTGTGGTTGCTGGATTTGCCGGACGGTTCCGGGCAGCTTTACACCACAAATGCGTCTAACCTTGTGTCTTAGGCGTTCATTAACAATCGTCTTTCACCCAAAATCCAAATTCATGTCATATGTTCCAAATTCAACTTAATTACATTTCATTTTTATGCCTATTTCCAATTTGCCATTCACTACACCAATTACATAGTAGTTAGCCAATTTCCATGTTACCCAAATTATCCAATTATAGCCAAATTCACTAATCCCATGTTATTCGTACCCAAACATGTCAATTTCCAATATCCAATTATACCCAATTTCATATAATCAATATTTTCCCCATATATATACCCCAACATTCCTATGTTCATGCACATAATCTAATTCACCCTCTAGGCTTACTTTTCAAGTCACAAATAAATTTCACTAATCCATGTTATCCAATTACATGTTGTTAATATTGAATTATACCAATTCCATATCCGACGACAATTATGTCAAACTTACATAAATTCAACGTTATAGACTACATTCCTCGACTGCATAAAATAGATTATGCCCAATGTATGAAACAACAATTGTTATGCCGCAAACCCCAAAATTACAGATTATATTCCAATATCTCCATATTCCAATCGTGCGTATTGTATAAAAGATTTCATCTAGGTTCGAGATAACCAAGATCCAAAATAAAAAGGGGAAAGGATAAAAAGGAGAGAACTCAAACGTAGGCATAAATAAAATTACAGATCTTATTAAATTAACATCTTATTCATTATGGGGAATGGTAAATGTTAGGAGCAACATTATACAACAAATATAGTTCAAATCCACTAACTTTGACTGGATTAGAGAAATAAGTGATTTGTCGTTGATGTAGAACACTGATTTAATCTTCTTATTTGATTATAGGTGAAGAACATGAATTGTTGATGAAGAACTTTGCTACTTGATTTGATTAAACTCCAAAGTTGATGAAGAACTTGCAATTGAATTTAGGGTTTTGAGGCGGCGACCATGTTTGGTTGAAGTTTAGCAGCATGGAAGCGTCAGAAGGAATTGTTTATGAATTAGGTTAGGTCTAGGCACTATTTTATTGGTGTAGAGAGCATTTTAGAGCCATTAGATTGCCATAGAAGCCATCCGGTCCGTCCAGCACATCAAAAATCGTCACTGCCCAGATTTGGAAAAATCAGGGGGGAGGTCGACACTAAGGTCGACCACCAGGTCGACCTCCCTGGGTAGGTCGACCCCTAGGTCGACCTCGGGTCGACCTGTCTGGGTATTTTCCTATGTAAATTCTGAATTTGTGTTGAATCTTCCGAAGGCCATAACTCTTTCATACGGAGTCCGATTTTCGAAAATTTGTACTCTATTCCAAGAAGAATTCCGAGACGAACGCAATGGTGATGTATGTTTTACTTAATTCCTGATATTTAAACTAAGTATCCTTATTTTATTGTCTTCTCTGTTACTTACACTGTTATCAAACTAATTTTTCCTTCTCTTCCATGTTAAGTAATTTTCATTGTACATCACCATTATTAACCTATCTATGCATATACACATATTTTTAATTATATTAAAAATGCAGGGTGTTACAGGTTTGTTGAAATCGTATGGAAAAATAAAATGGGTACGAACCGATTAGGAGGCGGCTGGGATTTTAGGTTAAATAAAACATCCGTTTAATTTTATCGAAATTAAATTGCTATTTCAACAAATAAATTAGCTGAGTAAACTCACTTTCTAGATTCGTTATAATTTATTATAACGATTATTTATTTAATATAATATGTTGTTTGTTGGTTGTTTGGATGAATTTAAATATTTTTGTGGCTATCATAAATATATTAGGTATTTAGGCTTGGTGTACGTGGTTATTATATATATATATATATATGTGTGTGTGTGTGTGTATGTATATATATATATATTGGTGGTTGGATATTTCCCGCAGTATCATTAGCGGAAAACCCTATGCGCCCCCACAATAGATAGTAGATGACCTTCTATACCGTGATATCCTGCCTCGAAGCAGGATGGGTATTGTTTATGTTGGCAAACGTCTGTGGATGCAGGAAAACAGGTCAGAGGGATCAAACTAGGTTCCTCAAAATTTATTATTTGTTTGTTTCCATATATTATCATATATGATGTGTTAGAAAACCTGTGATTGTTAATTAGGTGTTTCTGAATGTTCAAATATCTCTGGACCAAAATGTTGATATCATGAATCAACGCTATACACAAAGCCATGCTATATTAAAGCTGCGCTTTGATCATCATCCACCAAACTTTGCTTTTCAACAAAAGTCTGGATCACTGCATCTCAACATGCCACACTATCAACCCATATCGTACCACTGATTTCTGCCAATATATAACCTCTGAGCTCGTATGTCTCAGAGAAGGGCGTTAAGCAAGAGAATAAATTCTCCGCCGCCAAACAGATATATATTTAGCAGGGATCAACGAATACAATATAAAGGAATACAATGTCAGACACACCATCCATTTACAAGTCCGTTCTAGGTCTGAACGAAACCGGAGGCACTTTCCTCGCATATCCGTCAATCTCCAAGTACGTCTGGACGACCGCCAACTGATTCCCTCATCTTGGGTGTACAGCCCAATCAAGATCATCAGTAATCACCCAAACGATGTGAAGACTTCCGGACTTTGACCACCGTCATCATCTTCGACTTATCGTCGAATCGGTTATTCAGAATGGGTAAAAACCCGACCTTTCCAAACAACCCGCGTATATTACAAACAAATGTTACACAAACACAACATACGCCTCATTCCAATTCATCAGTCACTAACCGTAAACCAACAAGAGAACAATTTCCCAAATATTAACCCCGAAGGCCGAAACCAACATCAGATCAATATCCAGGAGACCACTCATCTTATCTAACGTACGACTAGATTCTAAATTTCATAATCTAAGGGAAAGGCTCCTATTAATTTTATCAAAGATAAATTCTTTTAAATTTACTCTTTAACCTTCTTTTGAATATCAATTCAAACTAGTTAGGATTAACGAACCTTACCGAAGTAATCATTTGTTTTAATTTCCCAATCCCAACCTATTCATCCCATGAAGTAAAACTAGTAATACTTCATATCTAACACCACGGTGTTATCGGTAAATTCAATTACCATTTCACGTTCAAATCTAATCAAAGATTTAACTATCGCCTGGAGCAAAACTGGTAATACTCCATTCTCGATCTTTTCAATCTAATTAAAGATTCATTAAAACTCCACTTAGTTTTAATCTTTGACTGGGTTAAAGATTCAGTGTCATTTAAAACACGGTTCGCTATAAACCCAAAATCACATTACATTTCAATCAGACCCTAACCATAAATTAGCAAGTGAGCAATTCCCTAAGTATTAACCCCGAAGGCCGAAACCAACATCAGATCAATATCCCAGAAACCATTCAACTTAACTAATCTCCAGTTAGTTTCTGATTTTCTTAACTCCTTTGTCTCTAAGAACAGTATTATTGAAGATACCGTTCACGACCACCCAAAATCACATTCTATTAATTATCGGGTTAAAGAACAAGTGTTATTTAAAACACTATTCATGATAAACCCAAAAATCAATACCAATTCAGTTCCAATTAAATATTATTTAATTGGTACACTTCATTAAATCTAAATAAAAGATTTAATCTTTTTCTCAACTGGGCTTAAGAACAGTGTTAATGAAGACACCATTCACGACAAACCCAAATCACATTTGATATTAAATACAAGGCTCTGAATAGAAAATATATCGGCTTATATTCAATATCAAATTCTATGACCAACAAATATTGTATTGGAAATAACGATATAAATATATCTTTCAAATTTCCATAACAATATCTGAAAAATCACGAAATCCAACATCGAAATAATCCAAAGACAATTTCAATTCAATTCCAATTCAATTATTGGAAATCCTGGTTACTTTTAATACCCTTTCAAATCAAATTTATTTATTTAAAAATAAATAGAATTTTAATTCTGGTTCAAAACTAGTTCATTTCGATAAAAATCTATTTTTATCTTTTCAAATATGGAGTTTTTCATCCCAATTTTTCCCAAATCATTTCTTATGATTTTACACAAATTATTACTATTTTTAATAATTTATTCAAGGCCCGTATAGTCAATTTCCATCAACGGCCATCGAACTGCACTTACAGTGGCCTTTTCCAAATTTGATTTGGACATAATTCCAAATCCAACCGTTAGATTTAAAATTACTAATATTCGTTAGAAAGCTCTTTCGATACGAACCCAACGGTTCCGGTTTTAGGAGAATCCGACGGTCGGATCTCCCGCAATATCCATTTGAAGTCAATGGTCGAAATTCACGAACTGCCACGGCGCGGCGCGTTCTATTCAGGCCATTATATTATATATATAATATATACTTCGTCGATTTCCTTTTAAAACGTATTATATAAATCGTTTTTAAATTCGTTTCGAAATGATTTCAACTTCCTTTTCAATTTCAAATCAAAATTGAATTTTCTCTTATAAATTCGTTTTAAATCCATTTCAATTCGTTTTCTATTCAATTCAATTCGAATTTGTTTTCTATTCAATTCAATTCAAATTTGTTTTCTATTCAATTCAATTCAAATTTGTTTTCTATTCAATTCAATTCAAATTCGTTTTCTATTCAATTCAATTCAAATTCGTTTTTCTTTTCTATTCAATTCGAATTCAATTCCTTTCGATTTCAATTCGAATTTCAATTATTTTCAATATAATTAAAATTTCGAAAACACTTTAAATATACATTGAAAATTGAATAAATCGATATAAATATCGTTCACGTCAAAATGACGTCAATCTAATCAACATGGCTTCATATATTTCTATTTTCAAATATTTTATTTCAAATATTTCTTTTTCAAATATTTCTATTCAAGTATTTCTTTTTCAAATATTTCTACTCAAATATTTCTATTTCAAATATTGAATGAAGCCCAATCAATTACCATATAATGTTAATTATATGGATTTTCTACAACACATGTATACAATAACAACGATGAATAATCAACCATCATCCAAAGTGCACTCTACACTGTATAAGCATCGAATATAAATATTTAACGCTTATAACAGTCTGTCAATCAATCGATCGACATACAACTAACTATTGGGATTAGTGTATGTCATATATCATCCCAATACCCGTGTGGGGTTTCAAACAATCAAACACATATTTTATTTGTGCAGTTGGGCGATGTGTAAAATTTATCGTCCCAATCAATATCAGTCAAATGTGTGTATATAAACAAATCGCCGATTTGTTTATTCTTATTTCATTTCATATACACATTAAAAATTCTATTTTTAACTATAAAATATTTTCCACTATAAAATATTTTATTTCAACTATATAAATGTTTTATTTCATTTCACATCACATCACACAATCAACTACACATCAAAATCAAACAAACAAGCATACAAGCCGTCCATGGTCTGTGGACGACGGGTGTCGGGTGCTACTAAACACCGTCTGCATCCTAGTATATATTACTAACTAGAAAACAAAATTAAAAGGTGAGAATTTCTCACCGAAAGCTAAATCCAACGCCACGACTCTTCATATGTAGGAAATCTTCATCGTTTCTTCTTTCATCACCTTCGTCATCCGTATTCGCTACATATATAAAAATCGAATTTTTACTTCGCTATTCAATATATAAAAATCGAATTTTTACTTCGCTATTCAATATATAAAAATCGAATTTTTACTATGCCACTAGTGTAAAAATTATATTTTTAACCTTCTACTATAATACAAATTATATTTTTAACCTTCTACTATAATAAAAATTATATTTTTATTCGCTACTTCTATAAAAATCGTATTTTTATTACTTGTACTTTATAAAAATCATATTTTTTACAGCAACAAAATGATATTTTTACATTATACATATAAATGGAAATCAAATTTTTATCTCTCTTTATATACTAAAAACTGAAATTTTGTTTTTATCGAACTAATTACTTTATATAAATAAAAAAAAGAAATGAAAATAAATGAAAATCTTACACCATAAATCGAAGAAGGGGGGTGCCTCGCTGCGTCGGAGGTTGGTGGAGGCTGCTCTGGTCGGAGGTGCATGGAGGAGGGACATCAGTCAGTGGCGGATGTGGGAGGTGGACGGGCGTTGAACGGAGGGGGTCTGGAGATCTCGGGCTCGAGGTGGGAGGCTGCGCGAGAGGGAAGAAGGAAAGAAGGAGGTGGTGCGTAGGCCAGGCGCTGGCGATGGTGGCCGACGAGGGGGGCGGAGGATCGAATCGAAGAAAAGGGGAAAACGGGCTGAATGGATTTTAATTTAAGAGGAGGGGCGGGTTTGTGAAACTAGGGTTAAAGGGGAGGGCTATTTGTATAAAATATTATATTATTTAATTACAAAAGGGTTGAATTTTTTCTCACGACCTCGAAATCAAACCCACCGACTGTCGTCCATAACTAATTACCCCAATTCCAAACACAATGGGAAATGTATCGTAGGCTGATTTGATCGTTTCGCTCAGTTTTCGTCAAAATCAACATATAACACTATATATTGAATTTGAACGCACATTTCAGTTTACTGGGCTAACATACTAACTAGAAAAATCCCAGAAAAATATTTTCTAGCTTCGTATTGACGATACGGTCCTAACAAAATTAGTTTCGTCAAATTCTGAGACCGTTTGAAAAATGGCCATTTTCCAGTCGATTAAATTCAACTAAAACAGGTCAAACGCGTTTTCCTTTGCCACGCTCACATATTGATTCGAAAAATTATGAAATTTGAAACCTAGCAATAATTTGACATCGCGGATCCAACAAAAGTGGTTTCGTCGAAATCCGAGGTCGTTTGCAAAATTTCCATTTTTAAGGGCCTGAATTTCATAGCGACTATTCTGAATTTTCAACTGGACATATCTTTTGATTCCCGCTATGAAAATTTGATTTTTCGGATTCGTTGGAAAGATATTCTCAATTAGATCCTATTATTTTTGGTTTCACTAAAATCCGGTTTGTTATGCACCCGGTACATTCAATTGAAGTTTGAAATCGAATTATCGAACTACCGCGCCATTTTCAATTCCTTTTATAATTTAAAATAAATATTAATATTCTAACAATGATCTATATAAATATATTCGTTCGAATTCTATTCAAAATAAATTTCTCGTTGTTATTATTTAAAATAATTCATTTTAAATATCCAAAATTCGCTAAGATTGCCAAAATAAAATTTTTAAATTGGCCCAGATTTCCGGGTTATTACAATCTCCCCCACTTAAAACTTTTCGTCCCCGAAAAGGAACAAAGCCGAAAGTTGTTTTAAATACCAACTCAACTTTCATTGTTTTGACTACGGCTTAAGTTCTTCAACTTTTCAGTTTCTAAGAACCTTTCAAATTTTTCAAAATTTTGGCTAACACCCTAAATTTTCAAAAAATTTCGCCATAACCTCCCCTGCACCGGGAGCATGGGAAAATCCCGAAATTGCCATACAGGCCTTCTGATCTCAAAAAGAAAAAGAAAAAGCCAAGCGGCTAGCCAATCGGCTCGTAAAATCATCATCACCCAAACAAAACAGTAAATTATGATAAACATGTACCTATTTGTCGGGCAAACAATTTTATTTCTCTGCTCTAGCCTCCTTGCTATGACCTGTTCAATGAAAGTACATGTATATGCAAGCAAATGCGACCAAATTTCCAATACAACTCACTATTTGATCGAATTGGCTATATGGTTAAAATTTCAATTAATCAAAACAGTAATCAAACAGCACAACCCTCAATCAATTAGTTGATTAGCTTTTCAAATTTGTAACTTTGATATATAGTCAAAAATCAGATTTTTGATGCAAAATCACAACAACAAGCCCTATCTAATTTTGGTTCTCACACCAGTCTAATGGAAATATATAGAAATCTCGCTTTCGAAACTCGAATACCAATTCTGATGATGTTTAGACTATCATCAGAATTGTCTCCGGGCGACTAGAGTGTGATTCAATATCTATCCAGTATATTAAAACTTCAAATACACGTGGATCAGACGTATACGCAAAGTGTATATATACTGGACTGTCCAAATTAAAACATAATAACTAATCAAATACGAATAGTTGATTTAAATTTTCAAAACAAAATTTGTTTTCATTTTCAAAAATATACTCTTCACACTCGTTCTAGGATACTACTGATCCCATCTCTAACGAGTCATTCCATTGGATATTACTAATCCAATATCTGATGAATCCCTTCGTATGGTTCTAATGTGTCTTGTTCTTTGAGCTTTGTAAACCAAAGCTCTGATACCAACTGTGAAAACCCGTAACTTCCCCGTTGAGGAAAGCGCGGATAGTTCGAGAACAAGCCACAAAAGAACGCAGATGGGAGAACATTTCATTGTTAATTACAACAATTCCATCAAATTACAAGAATATACAGAGTATAAATGAATATTACACAGAAATATCAGAGATTTAAATTACATTTAAATACATTACATAGCAGTGGAAAATAATACAATACACAACTAGAAGAGAAATACGGATACAAAGCTTTCCGGATATCATTCCAGCTGTGAACCAGGATCCTATGAATATAGATATGCAAAACCAAAACTACTAGCTGCCCATGTCAAAATAAGGGCACCTAGAGTTTAGGTTAAAACAATAAACTCCAGGTCAGTCATGTGACTGGTGTGAGAACTAAAACAGTTATTTATCTTTATTTTCAAAGTAAGGTAAATCAAGGGACCAAGCCGTATAACACGGAACGGGTTTCCTCCCAAGAACACCAGTGCATAAAACAACAGCGCAATGCTAAATAAAGAAAAATGAAGCTATTATAAGACCCAGGTCCTATCACACAATGCAACGCAAGCCGGAGGATAGGGTTTTTACCTTATAATAGCCAAGAATGCTTGATACGTTTAAAACAAATCATTTGATACTATTATAAGTGCATATTGTATAAAACATCTTCAAATCATAAGTATCAATCATAGACGGCATAAGCGCCCCATCCCACTATGTCGCCATACTAGGCTCTACAAATAAAACCGAAATACACGTACTGGAAATGGGATTTCCATCATGGTGGCTCCTGATTCGAAAGATCGATCGCGTAGTGCAATTCCCCATGGCTTACGTCCCAACAAGAGAAAACACCGTCTGCACATCCGCACTTTTGGGACCAGAGTATCACCGCGGCTTACGTCCCAGCGAGAGAAAACACCGCTTACTCTATCCCTGAGCAATAAGCTCATCTCGGTCGACCGAATCCATGACACCACTAAGGTGCCCATCCAATAAAAAGCATATCGATCAAACCATCAGTTTACCACCATACCGGGGTGTGAGGCTCGTGAATCAACGCTATACACAAAGCCATGCTATATTAAAGCTGCGCTTTGATCATCATCCACCAAACTTTGATTTTCAACTAAAGTCTGGATCACTGCATCTCAGCATGCCACACTATCAATCCATATCGTACCACTGATTTCTGCCAATATATAACCTCTGAGCTTGTATGTCTCAGAGAAGGGCGTTAAGCAAGAAAATAAATTCTCCGCCGCCAAATAGATATATATTTAGCAGAGATCAACGAATACAATATAAAGGAATACAATGTCAGACACACCATCCATTTACAAGTCCGTTCTAGGTCTGAACGAAACCGGAGGCACTTTACTCGCATATCCGTCGTTCTCCAAGTACGTCTGGACGACCACCAACTGATTCCCTCATCTTGGGTGTACAACCCAATCAAGATCATCAGTAATCACCCAAACGATGTGAAGACTTCCGGTCTTCGACCACCGTCATCATCTTCGACTTATCGTCGAATCGGTTATTCAGAATGGGTAAAAACCCGGCCTTTCCGAACAACCCGCGTATATTATAAACAAATGTTACACAAACACAGCATACGCCTCATTCCAATTCATTAGTCACTTACCGTAAACCAGCAAGAGAACAATTTCCCAAATATTAACCCCGATGGCCGAAACCAACATCAGATCAATATCCAGGAGACCACTCATCTTATCTAACCTACGGCTAGTTTCTAAATTTCATAATCTAAGGGAAAGGCTCCCATTAATTTTATCAAAGATAAATTCTTTTAAATTTAATCTTTAACCTTCTTTTGAATATCAATTCAAACTAATCAGGATTAACGAACCTTACCGAAGTAATCATTTGTTTTAATTTCCCAATCCCAACCTATTCATCCCATGAAGTAAAACTAGTAATACTTCATATCTAACACCACGGTGTTATCGGTAAATTCAGTTACCATTTCACGTTCAAATCTAATTAAAGATTTAACTATCGCCAGGAGAAAAACTGGTAATACACCATTCTCGATCTTTTCAATCTAATTAAAGATTCATTAAAACTCCACTTAGTTTTAATCTTTAACTGGGTTAAAGAATTAGTGTCATTTAAAACATGGTTCACTATAAACCCAAAATCACATTACATTTCAATCAGACCCTAACCATAAATTAGCTAGTGAGCAATTCCCTAAGTATTAACCCCGAAGGCCGAAACCAACATCAGATCAATACCACAGAAACCATTCAACATAACTAATCTCCAGTTAGTTTCTGATTTTCTTAACTTCTTTGGGTCTAAGAACAGTATTATTGAAGATACCGTTCACGACAACCCAAAACCACATTCTATTAATTATCGGGTTAAAGAACAAGTGTTATTTAAAACACTGTTCACGATAAACCCAAAAATCAATACCAATTCAATTCCAATTAAATATTATTTAATTGGTACACTTCATTAAATCTAAATAAAAGATTTAATCTTTTTCTCAACCGGGCTTAAGAACAGTGTTAATGAAGACACCATTCACAACAAACCCAAATCACATTTGATATTAATTACAAGGCTCTGAATAGAAAATATATCGGCTTATATTCAATATCAAATTCTACGACCAACAAATATCTTATTGGAAATAACGATATAAATATATCTTTCAAATTTCCATAACAATATCTGAATAATCACGAAATCCAACATCGAAATAATCCAAAGACAATTTCGATTCAAATCCATTCCAATTCATTTATTGGAAATCCTGGTTACTTTTAAAACCCTTTCAAATCAAATTTATTAATTTAAAAATAAATAGAATTTTAATTCTGGTTCAAAACTAGTTCATTTCGATAAAAATCTATTTTTATCTTTTCAAATATGGAGTTTTTCATCCCAATATTTCCCAAATCATTTCTTATGATTTTACACAAATCATTACTATTTTTAATAATTATATCAAGGCCCGTACAGTCGATTTCCATCAACGGCCATCGAACTGCACTTACAGCGACCTTTTCCAAATTTGATTTGGACATAATTCCAAATCCAACCGTTAGATTTCAAATTTCTAATATTCGTTAGAAAGCTCTTTCGATACGAACCCAACGGTTCCGGTTTTAGGAGAATCCGACGGTCGGATCTCCCGCAATATCCATTTGAAGTCAATGGTCGAAATTCACGAACTGCCGCGGCGCGTTCTATTCAGGCCATTATATTATATATATATATATAATATATACTTCGTCGATTTCCTTTTAAAACGTATTATATAAATCATTTTTAAATTCGTTTCGAAATGATTTCAACTTCCTTTTCAATTTCAAATCAAAATTGAATTTTCTCTTATAAATTCGTTTTAAATCCATTTCAATTCGAATTCGTTTTCTATTCAATTCAATTCGAATTCGTTTTCTATTCAGTTCAATTCGAATTCGTTTTCTATTCAATTCAATTCAAATTCATTTTCTATTCAATTCAATTCAAATTCGTTTTCTATTCAATTCAATTCAAATTCGTTTTTCTTTTCAATTCAATTCGAATTCAATTCCTTTCGATTTCAATTCGAATTTCGATTATTTTCAATATAATTCAAATTTCGAAAACACTTTCAATATACATTGAAAATTGAATAAATTGATATAAATATCGTTCACGTCAAAATGCCGTCAATCTAATCAACATGGCTTCATATATTTCTATTTTCAAATATTCTATTTCAAATATTTCTTTTTCAAATATTTTTATTCAAATATTTCTTTTTCAAATATTTCTATTCAAATATTTCTATTTCAAATATTGAATGAAGCCCAATCAATTACCATATAATGTTAATTATATGGATTTTCTACAACACATGTATACAATAACAACGATGAATAATCAACCATCATCCAAAGTGCACTCTACACTGTATAAGCATCGAATATAAATATTTAACGCTTATAACAGTCTGTCAATCAATCGATCGACATACAACTAACTATTGGGATTAGTGTACGTCATATATCATCCCAATACCCGTGTGGGGTTTCAAACAATCAAACACAAAATTTATTTGTGCAGTTGGGCGATGTGTAAAATTTATCGTCCTAATCAATATCAGTCAAACGTGTGTATATAAACAAATCGTCCAATTTGTTTATTTTTATTTCATTTCATATACACGTTAAAAATTCTATTTTTAACTATAAAATATTTTCCACTATAAAATATTTTATTTCAACTATATAAAAGTTTTATTTCATTTCACATCACACAATCAACTACACATCAAAATTAAACAAACAAGCATACAAGCCGCCCTTGGTCTGTGGACGACGGGTGTCGGGTGCTACTAAACACCGTCTGCATCCTAGTATATATTATTAACTAGAAAACAAAATTAAAAGGTGAGAAGTTCTCACCGAAAGCTAAATCCAACGCCGCGACTCTTCATATGTAGGAAATTGAAGCGACCCGAACTTCCCCGGTCTCCGAAGAGATGAGAAAGAACGAATTACTGCGAGGACAAGAAAAAATAGAATGCAAACAGAAGAACATTTCATTGTATATTACAACAATCCCATCAGAATACAAGAATATACAGAGTATGAATGAATAAATTACATTCGATAAATATCAGAGATTACAATAAATTACATAGCAGCGGAAAATAATACAAAGCACAACTGAAGGTGATATACGGATACAGAGCTTTCCGGATATCATTCCAGCTATAAACCAGGATCCTGTGAATATAAATCTGCAAAACCAAAACTACTAGCTGCCCGTGTGGAAAATAGGGGCACCCAAAGTTTAGCTTAAAACAATAAACTCCAGGTCAGTCATGTGACTGGTGTGAGAACTAAAACAGTTATTTAAAACTTTACTTTAAAAGAGAGTAATTCAAGGGACCACGCCGTATAACACGGAATGGTTTCCTCCCAAGAATACCAGTGCATAGAATAAACAACGCAATGCTTTTTCGAAAAATGAAGCTATTATAAGACCCAGGTCCCATCAAACAATGCAACGCAAGCCGGAGGATAGGGTTTTCCCTTATAATAGCCAAACATGCTTGGTACGTTTAAAAAAATCATTTATACTATAATAAGTGTATAGTGTCAAAACTATTTCAATCATAAATATCAATCATAGGCGGCATGGGTACCATATATCATGTCGCCATACTAGTTCTACAATTAAAACCGCAATATCACGTATTGGAAATTGGATTTCCGTCATGAGTCGAGGCAAGGGGAAAGCTCCTCTCCGCATTCGAGACACTCTAGCAAATGTCCTAGGGCTACGCACTCTGGGCAACCCTTGGATGCTTCAGGGCCGGTCCTCACTTACGTTAGAGGATTATTTATGCCTGAACACACGTTTCCCGGTCCTTACAGACCTAAAATCGAGGCGCCTCATCCAACAACCACAAAGGTGAAAAGTATATAAATGTCAGGGCTGGTAAGTCACTGACACCACCGAAGCTAGAAAGAAACGCCGTGCTCTCCCTGCAGTCCGTATCCCGTTTTTGACTCATACCGAGGTGTGAGGCTCGCGAATTCACCTTATACACAAAGATGCCACGTAGGCCGTGCTTTGATCATCAACCACAAGACTTTGCTTTTCAACAGAAGCCTTGATCATTGCATCTTAGCGTGCCACACAGGTAATTCATGCCATGCGACTGATGTCCATCGATATACAACCTCTGAGCTCGTACGTCTCAGAGAAGGGCGTTAAGCAAAAGAATGAATTCTCCACCGCCAAACAGATGTATATTTAATAGAAATCAATCAACACAGAATAAAATCCAATGTTAGACACACAATCCATTTTCATGTCCGTTCTGGGTCTGAACGAAACCGGAGGCACTTTCCTCGCATATCCATCCATCTCCAAGTACGTCTGGACGACCACCAACTATTTCCATCCTCTTGGGTGTACAGCCCAATCAGGATCGTCAGTAATTACCCAAACGATGTAAAGACTTCCGGTCTTCAACCACCGTCTTCATCTTCGACTTAAGTCGAATCGGTTATTCAGAATGGGTATAAACCCAGCCTTTACGAACAACCCGCGTATATTAAAAACAAATGTTACACAAACACAACATACGCCTCATTCCAATTCAGAATATACTTTTATTCACAAAATCACATTTTTAGGGAAAGGTTCCCATTAATTTTATCCAAGATAAATTCTTTTAAATTTATCCTTTAATCTTCCTTTGGATGTCATTTCAAACCAGCTTATGGTTTTCTAAACTAGTCGAGATTAGCGAACCACACCGAAGTAATTATTTATTTTATTTCCCAATCCCAAACTATTCATCCCATGAAGCAAAACTGGTGATACTCCATGTCTAACACCATGGTGTTATCGGTAAAATTAATTACCATTTCACGTTCAAATCTAATTAAAGATTTAACTATCGCTTTGGAGCAAAACTGGCGATACTCCATTCTCGCTCATTTCTAAACTTGAAAATTTAGATTATAGATTCACATTTCAATCTAATTACAGATTCATTAAAACTCCTTTTACTGGGTTAAAGAACTAGGTGTTATTTAAAACATAGTTCACGACAAACCCAAATCACATTCTATTTATTATCGGGTTAAAGAACTAGTGTTATTTAAAACACCGTTCACGATAAACCCATTTCAGATCCAATCAAATATATTAGAAATTCCGATTATTTAAAACCCCTTTTTAAATCTAATTTATTTATTTAAAAATAATTAGGTTTTAAATTTAGTTCAAAACTAGTTCATTTCGATAAAAATCCATTTTTATCTTTTCAAATATGGAGTTTTTCACCCCAATTTTTCCCAAATCATTTCTTATGATTTTACACAAATTATTACTATTTTTAATAATTTTATTAAGGCCCGTACAATCGATTTCCAACAATGGCCATCGAACTGCACTTACATCGACCTTTTTCAAATTTGATTTGGATGTATCTCCAAATCCAACCGTTAGATTTCAAATTTCTAATATTCGTTAGAAAGATCTTTTCGATACGAACCCAACGGTTCCAGTTTTAGGAGAATCCGACGGTCGGATCTCCCGTAATGTCCGTTTGAAATAAATGGTCGAAATTTACGAACTGCCGCGGCGCGGCGCGTTCTATTCTGGCCATTATATTATATATATAATATATATTTCATCGATTTCTATTTAAAACGAATTTTATAAATCGTTTTAATTTCGTTTCAAAAACAATTTCAACTTCCATTTCATTTCAAATCAAAATTGAATTCTTCCTTATAAATTCGTTTTAAAATTCATTTCTATTCAATTCAATTCGAATTCGTTTCGTTTGCTATTCAATTGAAATCAAATTCGTTTTCCATTCAATTCGAATTCATTATATATTCAATTCATTTCGAAATCGTTTTATATTCTATTCATTTCGAAATCGTTTCGTTTGCTATTCAATTGAAATCAAATTCGTTATATATTCAATTCGAATTCGTTTCCTATTCAATTTAATTCAAATTTCATTTCAAAATATGCGATTTCGAAATCACTTTTCAATATTCATTTTAAAATGAGTAAAATCGATATAAATATCGTTCACGTCTAAATGGCGTCAACCTAATCAACACGGCTTCATATATTTCTATTTTCAAATGTTCTGTTTCAAATATTTCTTTTTCAAATATTTCTATTTCAAATATTTCGTTTTCCAATATTTCTATTTCAAATATTTCGTTTTCAAATATCTCGTTCAACACATGACTAATCTCAACGGATGAGTACGGTCAACACATGAACCTTTATATTATATTGATAAAGATGTAAATTTTATTATTAAAATATTCCGTTCAACACATGACTAACCTCAACGGATGAGTACAGTCAACACATGAAACTTTATATTATATTGATAAAGATGTAAATTTTATTATTAAAATATTTCGTTCAACACATGACTAACCTCAACGGATGAGTACAGTCAACACATGAACCTTTATATTATAGTATTCTTTATTTTCTAAATTGGAATGAGGCCCAATCAATACCATATAATGTTAATTATATGGATTTTCATACATCACACGTATATAATAGCATTGAAAAATAATCAACCATCAACCAAAGTGCACTACACTGTATAAGCATCAAATATAAATATCTAACGCTTATAACAGCCTGTCAATCAATCGATCGACATATTTAATCAATCAGGATGACTGAACTTCATATTTCATCCCAACACCCGTGTGGGGTTTCAAACAATCAAACACAGATTTTATTTGTGCAGTTGGGCGATGTGTAAAATTTATCGTCCCAATCAATATCAGTCAAATCAGTGTATATAAACAAATCGGTCGATTTGTTTATAAATATTTATTTATTCACGCTAAAAATTATATTTTTAACGCTAAAATATTTTATTTTAACACATGAATTTTTATTCGGTTCATTTACAGAATAAAAATGATATTTTTATTTTTCTAACTTATTTTAGAAAATTTCGGCGGCATAACGGCACGATACTAGAAACGGGACGAGGCCTAGACTTATCCCCGGTCCAGTGAAGGCCCACGCCATTCACACATCAATCAAATTCATCTAACAACCAAATTCAAATCAAATAATCTGACTAATCTATGCAACCAAACAAACAAGTCCATGGTCTGTGGATGATTGTGTCGGGTGCTACTAAGCACCGTCTGCATCCTAGTATATATATATAACTAGAAAAGAAATTGAAGAGTGAGAAGTTCTCACCGATAGCTATCCAATACCACGACTCTTCTTTTGTAGAAGTCTTCATCGTTCTCGCCTTTCGTCGCTTTCGTTGCCCGTAGCCACTACATATATAAAAATCAAATTTTTACTTTGTTATTCAATATATAAAAATCGTGTTTTTACTATGCTATTCAATATATAAAAATCGAATTTTTACTTTGCTATTCAATATATAAAAATCGAATTTTTACTTTCACGCTATATGGATAAAAATTCTATTTTTACATTGCTACTATATAGATAAAAATTATATTTTTACCTCGCTATTCTCTATATAAAGATTTCGCCTTTTCAAATATATCATTATAAAAATCACGTTTTTAGTTTTCTACACATATAAAGATGATATTTTTAATATTCCTATCATGTAAAAATTATATTTTCAATTCTCTACCTAAACAAAAAATCATATTTTTACATCTTCTACTTAATAAAGATTATATTTTTAGCACTTTAAAAATATAAAAATCATATTTTTAATACTTTAAAAATATAAAAATCATATTTTGATTATCTTCCTTATATAAAAATTATATCTTTATTCTTTCCACGATATAAAAATTATATTTTTCATCTTCACTTACAATAAAAATTATATTTTTAATCGATTAAAAATCAGATCTTTCATCATAAAAAATATATATATAAAAACTGAATCTTTTTATGCACAAACACCTCTTCTTTTCTATGAACAACTCTATGAACAAAATCTATTCTTTTTATGAATAAAAAACAAAGTTTTCCTATAAAATAAAATCAGTTTTCCATATGTAAAAATATAAACTTTATTTTCGGATTTATATAAAAGTAATAATTAAAAGAAACTGAAATAAATAAAC
This sequence comes from Allium sativum, assembly GCA_030737875.1. Taxonomy (NCBI): domain Eukaryota; kingdom Viridiplantae; phylum Streptophyta; class Magnoliopsida; order Asparagales; family Amaryllidaceae; genus Allium; species Allium sativum. The sequence continues at coordinate 549,827,146 of CM060918.1, forward strand.
TAAAATAAATAAACTTTACCTTTGTTTCTAAAGGGGAAAGGGTTTCGCAGTTCGTCGGAGGGGTGGTGAAAAGTCTGACGCGGCGGTGGGCCAATGGAGGGGCGGCGGCGGCCTTTACTGGCGGAGGAGGGTTTGGGTGGGTGCTTGGAGGTGCTGCGGCATCGGCGAAGGTGGGGGTTCGGAGGTGGCGCGAGCTGACGAACGGGGGGGGGGGGGGGGCTTCGATTGCGTCGCACGGTCGATGGAGGGAGGGGAAGATGCAGCGGCGGCGGGGGCTTCGAACGCGGTGGCGCGCCGCCTGGGGGTAGGCGCGTCGATCCATTTAGGTTTTTTTTTTCTTTTCGTTTTTCTGATTTCAATCGAAATGGGAGGGGGGGGCAGAACGGGATTAAGGAGATGAGAGTTTTATTTTTATTTTTATTTTAATTGCAAAAAGTTGACTTTTACATACGATCTCTAAACGAGGCCCACCGCCTGTCGTCCATAGCGTTTTACCCCCATTCCGAACACAATGGGAGATGTATCGCAGGCTGATTCGATCATTTCGATCAGTTTCCATTAAAATCAACATATAACTCTATATATTAAATTTGAACGCGTATTTCAATTTACTGGGGTCACATACTAACTCGAAAAATTCCAGAAAAATATTTTCTGGCTTCGTATTGACGATACGGTCCTAACAAAACTAGTTTCGTCGAATTCTGAGACCGTTGGAAAAATGGCCATTTTCCAGTCGGTTAAAATCAACTGAAAACTGGTCAAACGCGTTTTCTTTTGTCACCCTCACATATTGATTCAAAAAATTATGAAATTTGAAACCTAGCAATAATTTGACATTGCGGATCCAACAAAAGTGGTTTCGTCGAAATCCGAGGTCGTTTGCAAAATTCCCATTTTTAAGGGCCTGAATTCCATAGCGACTATTCAGAATTTTCAACTGGACATATCTTTTGATTCCCACAATGAAATTTTGATTTTTCCGATTCGTTGGAAAGATATTCCCAATTAGATCCTATTATTTTTGGTTTCACTAAAATCCGGATTGTTTTGCACCCGGTACATTCAATTGAAGTTTGAAATCGAATTATCGAACTACCGCGCCATTTTCAATTCTATTTATAATTATATATAAATATTATATATTCTAACGACGACGTATATAATATATACATTCTAAATATATTCAAAATAAATTTTCGTCGAAATTATTTAAAATAATTCATTTTAAATATTCAAAATTCGCTATAAGAGCCAAAATAAAAATTTTAAACTGGTTCGGATTTTCGGGTTATTACAATCTCCCCCACTTAAAACTTTTCGTCCCCGAAAAGGAACAAAGTTGAAAGTGGTTTGATTAATCAACTCTACGTTCGATCTGGCTTCCATTCTCCAACTTTCAGTTTCTTCAAATTTTCAAAAAAATTGAGTAACACCCTAAATTTTCGAAAAATTTCGCCATAACCTCCCCTGCACCGGGAGCCATGGGAAAATCCCGAAATTGCCATATAGGCCTTCTAATCTCAAAAAGAAAAAGAAAAAGCCAAGCGGCTAGCCAATCGGCTCATAAAATCATCATCACCCAAACAAAACAGTAAATTATGATAAACATGTACCTATTTGTCGGGCAAACAAATTTTATTCTCTGCTCTAGCCTCCTTGCTATGACCTGTTCAATGTAAGTATATGTATGTGCAAGCAAATGCGACTAAATTTCAATACTATTCAATATTTGGTTCTTTTAGGCATAATGATTCAAAATTATCAAACAAATGAACAAACAACACAAACATCAATCAATTAGTGGATTAGGGCTTCAAATTCATAATTTTGATACATATAAAGAAAATCATGTTTTTGATGCCAATTCACAACAAATAAATCTATCTATATAAGTTTTGGTTCTCACACCAATCTAATGGAAATATATAGATATCACACTTTCGAAACACAAACACAAATTCTGATGATGATATATCAATCATCAGAATCATCTCCGGTGTCTAGAATGTGATTCAATATCTACCCAGTATATTAAAACTTTGACTATACGTTCATGACGCGTATACGTGGAATCTTTATATACTCGGATGTCCAAATTCAAAATAAATAAATATCCAAATACGTTTAAAACGAATTAAATTTCAAAACAAAATTGTTTTCATTTGAAAAATATACTCTTCACACTCGTTCTAGGATACTACTGATCCTATCTCTAACGAGTCATTTTAATTGGATATTACTAATCCAATATCTGATGAATTATTTCGTATGGTTCTAATGTGTCTTGTTCTCGAGCTCTGTAAACCAAAGCTCTGATACCAAATGAAGCGACCCGAACTTCCCCGGTCTCCGAAGAGATGAGAAAGAACGAATTACTGTGAGGACAAGAAAAAATAGAACGCAAACAGAAGAACATTTCATTGTATATTACAACAATCCCATTAGAATACAAGAATATATAGAGTATGAATGAATAAATTACATTCGATAAATATCAGAGATCACAATAAATTACATAGCAGCAGAAAATAATACAAAGCACAACTGAAGGTGATATACGGATACAGAGCTTTCCGGATATCATTCCAGCTGTAAACCAGGATCCTGTGAATATAAATCTGCAAAATCAAAACTACTAGCTGCTCGTGCGGAAAATAGGGGCACCCAGAGTTTAGGTTAAAAAAATAAACTCCAGGTCAGTCATGTGACTGGTGTGAGAACTAAAACAGTTATTTAAAACTTTACTTTAAAAGAGAGTAATTCAAGGGACCACGCCGTATAACACGGAACGGGTTTCCTCCTAAGAATACCAGTGCATAGAATAAACAACGCAATGCTTTTTCGAAAAATGAAGCTATTATAAGACCCAGGTACCATCACACAATGCAACACAAGCCAGAGGATAGGGTTTTCCCTTATAATAGCCAAACATGCTTGGTACGTTTAAAACAAATCATTTGATACTATAATAAGTGTATAGTGTCAAAACAATTTCAATCATAAATATCAATCATAGGCGGCATGGGTACTATATATCATGTCGCCATACTAGTTCTACAATTAAAACCGCAATATCACGTATTGGAAATTGGATTTCCGTCATGAGTTGAGGCAAGGGGCAAGCTCCTCTCCGCGTTCGAGACACTCTAGCAAATGTCCCAGGGCTACGCACTCTGGGCAACCCTTGGATGCTTCAGGGCCGGTCCTCACTTACGTTAGAGGATTATTTATGCCTGAACACACGTTTCCCGGTCCTTACAGACCTAAAATCGAGGCGCCTCATCCAACAACCACAAAGGTGAAAAGTATATAAATGTCAGGGCTGGCAAGTCACTGACACCACCGAAGCTAGAAAGAAACGTCGTGCTCTCCCTGCAGTCCGTATCCCGTTTTTGACTCATACCGAGGTGTGAGGCTCACGAATTCATGTTATACACAAAGCTGCCACGTAGGCCGTGCTTTGATCATCAACCACAAGACTTTGCTTTTCAACAGAAGCCTTGATCATTGCATCTTAGCGTGCCACACAGGCAATTCATGCCATGCGACTGATGTCCATCGATATACAACCACTGAGCTCGTACGTCTCAGAGAAGGGTGTTAAGAAAAAGAATGAATTCTCCGCCGCCAAACATATGTATATTTAATAGAAATCAATCAACACAGAATAATATCCAATGTCAGACACACAATCCATTTTCAAGTCTGTTATGGGTCTGAACGAAACCGAAGGCACTTTCCTCGCATATCCATCCATCTCCAAGTACGTATGGACGACCACCAACTATTTCCATCCTCTTGGGTGTACAGCCCAATCAGGATCGTCAGTAATTACCCAAACGATGTGAAGACTTCCGGTCTTCAACCACCGTCTTCATCTTCAACTTATCGTCGAATCGGTTATTCAGAATGGGTATAAACCCGGCCTTTCCGAACAACCCGCGTATATTAAAAACAAATGTTACACAAACACAACATACGCCTCATTCCAATTCAGAATATTCTTTTATTCACAAAATCACATTTTTAGGGAAAGGTTCCCATTAATTTTATCCAAGATAAATTCTTTCAAATTTATCCTTTAATCTTCCTTTGGATGTCATTTCAAACCAGCTTATGGTTTTCTAAACTAGTCGAGATTAGCAAACCACACCGAAGTAATTATTTATTTTATTTCCCAATCCCAAACTATTCATCCCATGAAGCAAAACTGGTGATACTCCATGTCTAACACCATGGTGTTATCGGTAAAATTAACTACCATTTCACGTTCAAATCTAATTAAAGATTTAACTATCGCTTTGGAGCAAAACTGGCGATACTCCATTCTCGCTCATTTCTAAACTTGAAAATTTAGATTATAGATTCACATTTCAACCTAATTACAGATTCATTAAAACTCCTTTTACTGGGTTAATGAACTAGGTGTTATTTAAAACACAGTTCACGACAAACCCAAATCACATTCTATTTATTATCGGGTTAAAGAACTAGTGTTATTTAAAACACCGTTCACGATAAACCCATTTCAGATCCAATCAAATATATTAGAAATTCTGATTATTTAAAACCCCTTTTTAAATCTAATTTATTTATTTAAAAATAATTAGGTTTTAAATTTAGTTCAAAACTAGTTCATTTCGATAAAAATCCATTTTTATCTTTTCAAATATGGAGTTTTTCACCCCAATTTTTCCCAAATCATTTCTTATGATTTTACACAAATTATTACTATTTTTAATAATTTTATTAAGGCCCGTACAATCGATTTCCAACAATGGCCATCGAACTGCACTTACATCGACCTTTTTCAAATTTGATTTGGATGTATCACCAAATCCAACCGTTAGATTTCAAATTTATAATATTCGTTAGAAAGCTCTTTTCGATACGAACCCAACGGTTCCAGTTTTAGGAGAATCCGACGGTCGGATCTCCCGTAATGTCCGTTTGAAATAAATGGTCGAAATTTACGAACTGCCGCGGCGCGGCGCGTTCTATTCAGGCCATTATATATTATATATATAATATATATTTCGTCGATTTCTATTTAAAACGAATTTTATAAATCGTTTTAATTTCGTTTCAAAAACAATTTCAACTTCCATTTCATTTCAAATCAAAATTGAATTCTTCCTTATAAATTCGTTTTAAAATTCATTTCTATTCAATTCAATTCGAATTCGTTTCGTTTGCTATTCAATTGAAATCAAATTCATTTTCCATTCAATTCGAATTCATTATATATTCAATTCATTTCGAAATCGTTTTATATTCTATTCATTTCGAAATCGTTTCGTTTGCTATTCAATTGAAATCAAATTCGTTATATATTCAATTCGAATTCGTTTCCTATTCAATTTAATTCAAATTTCATTTCAAAATATGCGATTTTGAAATCACTTTTCAATATTCATTTTAAAATGAGTAAAATCGATATAAATATCGTTCACGTCTAAATGGCGTCAACCTAATCAACACGGCTTCATATATTTCTATTTTCAAATGTTCTGTTTCAAATATTTCTTTTTCAAATATTTCTATTTCAAATATTTCGTTTTCCAATATTTCTATTTCAAATATTTCGTTTTCAAATATCTCGTTCAACACATGACTAATCTCAACGGATGAGTACGGTCAACACATGAACCTTTATATTATATTGATAAAGATGTAAATTTTATTATTAAAATATTTCGTTCAACACATGACTAACCTCAACGGATGAGTACAGTCAACACATGAACCTTTATATTATATTGATAAAGATGTAAATTTTATTATTAAAATATTTCGTTCAACACATGACTAACCTCAACGGATGAGTACAGTCAACACATGAACCTTTATATTATAGTATTCTTTATTTTCTAAATTGGAATGAGGCCCAATCAATCACCATATAATGTTAATTATATGGATTTTCATACATCACACGTATATAATAGCATTGAAAAATAATCAACCATCAACCAAAGTGCACTACACTGTATAAGCATCAAATATAAATATCTAACGCTTATAACAGCCTGTCAATCAATCGATCGACATATTTAATCAATCAGGATGAGTGAACTTCATATTTCATCCCAACACCCATGTGGGGTTTCAAACAATCAAACACAGATTTTATTTGTGCAGTTGGGCGATGTGTAAAATTTATCGTCCCAATCAATATCAGTCAAATCAGTGTATATAAACAAATCGGTCGATTTGTTTATAAATATTTATTTATTCACATTCACGCTAAAAATTATATTTTTAACGCTAAAATATTTTATTTTAACACATGAATTTTTATTCGGTTCATTTACAGAATAAAAATGATATTTTTATTTTTCTAACTTATTTTAGAAAATTTCGGCGGCATAACGGCACGATACTAGAAACGGGACGAGGCCTAGCCTTATCCCCGGTCTAGTGAAGGCCCACGCCATTTACACATCAATCAAATTCATCTAACAACCAAATTCAAATCAAATAATCTGACTAATCTATGCAACCAAACAAACAAGTCCATGGTCTGTGGATGATTGTGTCGGGTGCTACTAAGCACCGTCTGCATCCTAGTATATATATATAACTAGAAAAGAAATTGAAGAGTGAGAAGTTCTCACCGATAGCTATCCAATACCACAACTCTTCTTTTGTAGCAGTCTTCATCGTTCTCGCCTTTCGTCGCTTTCGTTGCCCGTAGCCACTACATATATAAAAATCGAATTTTTACTTTGTTATTCAATATATAAAAATCGTATTTTTACTATGCTATTCAATATATAAAAATCGAATTTTTACTTTGCTATTCAATATATAAAAATCGAATTTTTACTTTCACGCTATATGGATAAAAATTCTATTTTTACATTGCTACTATATAGATAAAAATTATATTTTTACCTCGCTATTCTCTATATAAAGATTTCGCCTTTTCAAATATATCATTATATAAATCACGTTTTTAGTTTTCTACACATATAAAGATGATATTTTTAATATTCATATCGTGTAAAAATTATATTTTCAATTCTCTACCTAAACAAAAATCATATTTTTACATCTTCTACTTAATAAAGATTATATTTTTAACACTTTAAAAATATAAAAATCATATTTTCAATACTTTAAAAATATAAAAATCATATTTTGATTATCTTCCTTATATAAAAATTATATCTTTATTCTTTCCACGATATAAAAATTATATTTTTAATCTTCACTTACAATAAAAATTATATTTTTAATCGATTAAAAATCAGATCTTTTATCATAAAAATATATATATATATAAACTGAATCTTTTTATGCACAAACACCTCTTCTTTTCTATGAACAACTCTATGAACAAAATCTATTCTTTTTATAAATAAAAACCAAAGTTTTCCTATAAAATAAAATCAGTTTTCCATATGTAAAAATCTAAACTTTATTTTCGGATTTGTATAAAAGTATTAATTAAAAGAAACTGAAATAAATAAACTATTATAAATAAACTTTACCTTTGTTTCTAAAGAGGAAATGGTTTCGCAGTTCGTCGAAGGGGTGGTGAAAAGTCTGACGCGGCGGTGGGCTAATGGAGGGGCGGCGGCGGCCTTTACTGGCGGAGGAGGGTTTGGGTGGGTGCCTGGAGGTGCTGCGGCATCGGCGAAGGTGGGGTTCGGAGGTGGCGCGGGCTGACGAACGGGGGGGGGGGGGGCTTCGATTGCGTCGCACGGTCGATGGAGGGAGGGGAAGATGCAGCGACGGCGGGGGCTTCGAACGCGGTGGCGCGCCGCCTGGGGGTTGGCGCGTCGATCAATTTAGGGTTTTTTTCTTTTCGTTTTCCTGATTTCAATCGAATTGGGAGGGGGGGGGGGCAGAACGGGATTAAGGAGATGAGAGTTTTATTTTATTATTATTATTATTATTATTTTAATTGCAAAAAGTTGACTTTTACATACGACCTCTAAACGAGGCCCACTGCCTATCGTCCATAGCGTTTTACTCCCATTCCGAACACAATGGGAGATGTATCGCAGGCTGATTCGATCATTTCGATCAGTTTCCGTTAAAATCAACATATAACTCTATATATTGAATTTGAACGCGTATTTCAATTTACTGGGGTCACATACTAACTCGAAAAATTCCAGAAAAATATTTTCTAGCTTCGTATTGACGATACGGTCCTAACAAAACTAGTTTCGTCGAATTCTGAGACCGTTGGAAAAATGGCCATTTTCCAGTCGTTTAAAATCAACTGAAACTGGTCAAACGCGTTTTCTTTTGTCACCCTCACATATTGATTCGAAAAATTATGAAATTTGAAACCTAGCAATAATTTGACATTGCAGATCCAACAAAAGTGGTTTCGTCGAAATCCGAGGTCGTTTGCAAAATTCCCATTTTTAAGGGCCTGAATTCCATAGCGACTATTCAGAATTTTCAACTGGACAAATCTTTTGATTCCCGCTATGAAATTTTGATTTTTCGGATTCGTTGGAAAGATATTCCCAATTAGATCCTATTATTTTTGGTTTCACTAAAATCCGGATTGTTTTGCACCCGGTACATTCAATTGAAGTTTGAAATCGAATTATCGAACTACCGCGCCATTTTCAATTCTATTTATAATTATATATAAATATTATATATTCTAACGACGACGTATATAATATATACGTTCTATATATATTCAAAATAAATTTTCGTCGATATTATTTAAAATAATTCATTTTAAATATTCAAAATTCGCTATAATAGCCAAAATAAAAATTTTAAACTGGTTCGGATTTTCGGGTTATTACAGAAATCTTCATCGTTTCTTCTTTCATCACCTTCGTCATCCGTATTCGCTACATATATAAAAATCTAATTTTTACTTCGCTATTCAACATATAAAAATTGAATTTTTACTTCGCTATTCAATATATAAAAATCGAATTTTTACTTCGCTACTCAATATATAAAAATCGAATTTTTACTTCGCTATTCAATGTATAAAAATCGAATTTTTACTATGCCACTAGTGTAAAAATTATATTTTTAACCTTCTACTATAATAAAAATTATATTTTTAACCTTCTACTATAATAAAAATTATATTTTTATTTCGCAACTTCTATAAAAATCGTATTTTTATTACTTCTACTTTATAAAAATCATATTTTTTACAGCAACAAAATGATATTTTTACATTATACATATAAATGGAAATCAAATTTTTAACTCTCTTTATATACTAAAAACTCAAATTTTGTTTTTATCGAACTAATTACTTTATATAAATAAAATAAAGAAATGAAAATAAATGAAAATCTTACAGCATAAATCGAAGAAGGGGGGTGCCTCGCTGCGTCGGAGGTTGGTGGAGGCTTCTCTGGTCGGAGGCGCATGGAGGAGGGACGTCGGTCAGTGGCGGATGTGGGAGGTGGACGGGCGTTGAACGGAGGGGGTCTGGAGGTCTCGGGCTCGAGGTGGGAGGCTGCGTGAGAGGGAGGAAGGAAAGAAGGGGTGGTGCGTGGGCCAGGCGCTGGCGCTGGTGGCCGACGAGGGAGGGGGGGCGGAGGATCGAATCGAAGAAAAGGAAAAAACGGGCTGAACGAATTTTAATTTAAGAGGAGGGGCGGGTTTGTGAAACTAGGGTTAAAGGGGGAGGGCTATTTATATAAAATATTATATTATTTAATTAAAAAAAGGGTTGATTTTTTTTCTCACGACCTCGAAATCAAACCCACTGACTATCGTCCGTAACTAATTACCCTGATTCCAAACACAATGGGAAATGTATCGTAGGCTGATTTGATCGTTTCGCTCAGTTTTCGTCAAAATCAACATATAACACTATATATTGAATTTGAACACACATTTCAGTTTACTGGGGGCACATACTAACTAGAAAAATCCCAGAAAAATATTTTTTAGCTTCGTATTGACGATACGGTCCTAACAAAACTAGTTTCGTCAAATTCTGAGACCGTTTGAAAAATGGCCATTTTCCAGTCGATTAAATTCAACTGAAACTGGTCAAACGTGTTTTCCTTTGGCACGCTCACATATTGATTCGAAAAATTATGAAATTTGAAACCTAGCAATAATTTGACATCGCGGATCCAACAAAAGTGGTTTCGTCGAAATCCGAGGTCGTTTGCAAAATTTCCATTTTTAAGGGCCTGAATTTCATAGCGACTATTTAGAATTTTCAACTGGACATATCTTTTGATTCCCGCTATGAAACTTTGATTTTCCAGATTCGTTGGAAAGATATTCTCAATTAGATCCTATTATTTTTGGTTTCACTAAAATTCGGTTTGTTTTGCACCCGGTACATTCAATTGAAGTTTGAAATCGAATTATCGAACTACCGCGCCATTTTCAATTCCTTTTATAATTTAAAATAAATATTAATATTCTAACGATGATCTATATAAATATATTCGTTCGAATTCTATTCAAAATAAATTTCTCGTCGTTATTATTTAAAATAATTCATTTTAAATATCCAAAATTCGCTAAAATTGCCAAAATAAATTTTTTAAATTGGCCCAGATTTCCGGTTTATTACAATGTACATCCAACCCCATACTGACGTAGACCCATGTTTTCTTTCCCAATAGTCTTCGTATACCTAAGTTAAGATACCACATAACCTACCTAACCTACCCTGTACGAGTTGTTGACGATTTTCTTATAATCCATACTGCGCTCGAAACTATATATATATATATATATATATGTATGTGTGTGTGTGTATAGTACAACAAGCGATAAGTAAGATTTATGGATGCGTCCAAAACTTCGGTGCATGACAAACAAAAACATACATTATATATTGCCAGATAGTACGATTTATACTGTAGCCTGGGTTGTAACCATTTAATTCCTAACACCTCCCCTGCATATACCCAAATAAACAATACTGAAGCCATCCCCTACTGGCCGCCTGCACCATTGCCTAATCCTTAGTCATCACGAAATTGAATAGCTACCTATTGCTTAATCCTTAAGCAACTTCTTCTATAAATACAGAAGCACAACGTCATGTCTTCAAACAAAACCTGGAGCGTTAAAACAAGTAATAGTATTTACTCCAGACAAGAATGTTGGCATTAAACTCATTATGCCCAACAAGAAAATCACGAAGTAGATAAAAGTAGAGAGCGGGTTGGGCTGTCAGTGCATGGGCTGATAGTCGCTTGGGGGGAGTAATGGTGATTGTTGTTTGAATTTGTGTGAAGAAAGACAAGGGAGTAGAGGACGGTAAGTAATGGGTGAAGGAAGGCATGTACTGGGATGTGTACACCTGAGATGGCGCATGGAAATGTGAAGGAGAAATACTGGGGCTCGTGTTGTTTTGGTTGAGAAATGAAGCTACGGAAGGATGATATGGGTGGCGTCATAGCAAAAGCTTGTAGCAACAAGTTGTTTAGTGCAAGGGAACGTGGATGGTTTCCGGCGAGTGTTGGAGTCATGAAGTTAGTAGATAGTCGGGGTGTAATTCTCCGGCGACTGGTAATGCATGGCGCATGAAATGGAGAAGCCGGGTTCAGGTTATGTGTTTGGATCATGTATGATGTGGGTTGGAGTTTGCATGGGTTGAACGAGGCACTGTTGCGGTGAGATGGAACATGGTTTGTTTTAACAACAGTTCGGGTGAAAATGGAACAGGGGGTGGGTCAGTTGAAATGGTGTTACGATGGGAAGAAGTGTAAACGTAGGAAGGAGTTCGGCTTGGCCTATGTATTCGGATGTGAGGGAAGTAACAGTAATGGCGTTACTGTGTTGGTTATGGAAGTTTAAGGAGAAGAAGAGGAGCATTCAAATGGGTCCAGAAATTATAGACCATAAAGAAGAACAGTGAGTTGAGCGAAGCAGTTTTATTTTTAGAAGTGGGAAAGAAGACATAACGGTTTTGGGTATTTCTATTGGGGACATGGGATGTTTACATGATGGGCCTTGGACTTTTGAATGGAAAAAGGGAATAAGAAAATTTTGGTGCGGTGGACTTAAAGATGGACTATTTCATGGAAATAGCACGGTGTCAGGTTCAAACAGTATGCACAGGAGAAAGGAGAATTCGACAAGAGCAGTCATGCTGGAACCATATGAAAGCTGGCTATGCTACGAAGTGGTTTGAAGCGATTGAAAACATGTTCTAATTTCTGTCAGATTAAAACATCTGGTGAAATCGACTAACGCAAATCGTTAATTAACGGTTAACGCACGAAGGGAGTAAATTCACTCACTCTGTTTTATTTTAAAATATTATAATCATATTTTAATATTGATAGGAAATGGTTGAATGCTGTGTGATGGTCATTTAGGTAGATTACAATTAAATTGGCTGAAATATATATATCGTTGCATATGTACACATCATTAGTTGCATACTGATTCCATTGATTATAAATATTCCCTAGTATAGAACCAGTGTTAATTATTTGACTAACATCATGCGGAAACCGGTTGGAGGAATCCAACCTGATTTCTCAGTATTTATATGTACTATTTGTTTTATATATGCACTGTTTGAACCATGTTGAATGGAAATTCAATGTTATGTTGATTTAATAAATAGACGATATCGATTAAGAAGATAAAAACAATCGACCATAAAACCCATCGTTTTGTTAAGGAGTTGATTAGCCGTCAGGAAAATCAACGAAGTTAATTATAAAAATTATATTTTTATAATTAAAGCAAAGTTTTAAACCGTAATAGACGTTCTATTAAAAATTGGTATTTTATAGTTCATTTCTATAAAATAAATATAAATGATTATTCAATATCTAAATAAGTTATAAATAGAACAGTGAAATGAAGTTAAAGTGAAGAGTTAATGTTTAATGTAAATAATTATAAACAATCGAGTTTTCAAATAAGGATATGGCGTCCTAAACCCATATTTAAAATAAAGCAAGAAATTTGGTTTAATTAATATTATTAGCAACAAGGAGTTTAGAGTTATGAACTCATATATGTTCTAAGGTAAGAACGTTGTCGATCAAGGTCTAAAAGGTAAATAAAAAAACCCCAACTTGAGCAACTTCACTATTATCGAAGAACGATATCAGTTTGTAACGGAAAGAGATGTCAAGATTCGTATAAAAGGAATATGGCAGCGTATTGCAAGTCTTAGAACTATAGCGATAAAATAAACGTTGTTGACTAGGCTTAAGCATGACTGTTATGTCAAGATTAGTTATAAAGGAGAATATTACAGCGTATGACAAGTTTTGAACTGTAACGATAAATTAACGCTGTTAAACCAAACCTAAGCGTGATTTTTATATATAGCAGCACTACCTAGGGAATGTAAATAGTTTGGTTTGAAATCCACTTATTCTAAAAGTAATAAGTAACGATGTCTGTCCAAAGAGATATAAGAACGAGTTAGAAAGAGATATTGGAAAATTGTTTCAGAAGCAATGATATCATTTCGATCTTCGAAATGTGATTAGAATTTAAACCATTAGGATTTGAGATTTTAATTCGACGATGTCGAATGTATTAAAGTAAATCATTTTTAGGAATTATAATTTGATAGGATAATTAACATTTAGTTTTAAACAAATAAATGTTAATAGGTTAGGAATCATCATTTAGTTATAAACTTGATATTGATTTGATAAGAAGTTGACTTAGAAACAGAGTTTATAAAGTGGAATAGGAATATAAAAGTATGAAAGAGATTTCGGTAAACAAGATAAGGGAAATTATTACGTTAATAAAGAGTATATGATAAAGATGTTCAGATTTCTATAATAAGGGATGGTATTCACATTTCAAAGTGAATAATGTTTTAAAAGTGAACGTTGGGCCGATTAAACAGTTAAAATGAAATTGGAAATATTTTCCAATGTAAATAGGGTAGATTATCCAAGTATAGAAATAAAGAATGTGAAATTTATGGAAATAGTTCAAACGTTAATAACGTATATTTTCTGGAACATGAAAGAATAAGAGTTTATAATAACTGGAAATGTTTTCCGAGAAGTGTAAAAAGGCTAAAACGGGATTTGAGAAATATCTGGTAAGATATGGGAATTTGAATAATAAAAATGAATGTCAAATAAAAAGTACCCGTGTTTATGTGATGTTAGTTATACATTAGAATGGATGTTGTTTTTACTCCGATAGTTAAACAACCGACTATCGAAGTGTTTTAACCATCGTTGTCAATACGGAGAGACCGGTTGGATATATTATCTGGAAACCACTCGGTATAGGCATAAGCGCGGCGAATTATATTATGCAGAAGACAATTGAAGGTGGGGTAAAATGCAAGGGTCGTACTGTTCCAGAATGGTGCTTTGTGTTTGTCCAGTCCCAGGACAACTTGTATGGACGAGTGTCTGACAGAGTATTTCCAATGGTCACGCCGTTGATTTTTATGAATATACCAATTTGGTGGGGAGAAGGTAACTTCTCTTTATTCTACACCCAGTGTGCATTTGTGTAATCAACTTGTGATTAAGGATTTGACGATATGGCATTCAAAGTGAATGGTGATCAGATGTTCTGAAGATAGACGTAGCCTCTAGCCTCACAACCAGAAATGACAGAAGTTGGGCAGGGCAGCATGGCTAGTTGGGTCATCCCCGAGCAGGGTGTATTGTCACCGATCTAGAGAAAATTCATATTTATACTTCTTTTCGATTCTGTATCTTCGGATGACGGTTGGATGGCCTACAACCGTGGTGGCAATATATTCGCAACACTCAAGCTAAATGAGTGAGCGGTCATGTGTGGCCGGGTTGCAAGACGTTCTTGTTGAACCCTGGTGTATACCCTCTAGAGTACACTGTTCGGAAGGTGCTCCCATACCTTGTCTATTGGAATCCATTCTCCAATAAGAGCCCTGCGGTTTATGATTTTATACTATATATATGTGGAGCGTGAGATGCAAGCATTCTGCTACTTGGATAATTATTTGATTAGACATTATTATAATATCACTGGTTTTTGATATCAAGAATACTTTGGGTTATAGTAAGGTAAAAACCATCCATGTTTATGTGTGGGCCGGTCTTACTTTTATCTTCTTATTTGAAAAGGATTTTCAAAGTTAAACAGTATGGTTGGAATTTACTCACACCAGTCCCATGACTGACCCAGAGTTTATTTGTGTGTGTTTTCCCTAAACTCTTGGGTGCCCAAATTTGTACGGGCAGTCAAGTGTTTCAGGCTTTTACAGATACATTTGGAGGAGCTGGAAGTAGAAGGCTTCATCATTAGTTATTTAGAGATTATTTCCGCTGTGATGTATATGACTCTGATATGATATGTAAGTGCAAATTCAGATTTGTAAATTCAAAGATATGATATATAATATGTTTATTCGTTCCGCTGTGAGTTTCGTATTACTCTGATTCTGTTCAGTTGACTTCTTCTTCTATTCTATTAGTTCTATCATTTCTATCTCATCCTCTAAATTCTTTCTATTAATGGCCTGAATTTTCATGCAATTTGAGTTGAATGCGTAGAATATTAGTCAGCTCAAATTGGCATGGATTTTCGGGCCATCACAGTAAATCTATAATTAAATCTGGTAAAAAAAGAAAGAGAAACGTGTACATGTTTTTAAAATGAATAATTGACTTATGGTGTTGATTATTCAAGATAAGTGGTCTTGTCTGTTTTGATCTTGAGGATGTTTTCAGTCAAGGTCTGAGAGGTAGTTATACCCCAACTTGATTGATTTCATTATTAATATATAAATAGGAAGATTCAGTCTCGAAGATCAATGTTTAAAGAGATTTAGTTGAATACAATATTTTTGGGTTGTTGTAATGATGTTTTACACAACATTCGTTTTAACCCAAGTAAGTGGAATTTTGGAAATATAATGACGAGTATCTCCTAAGTACAAAAATGAAGGAGTTCGGAAAAGAGATAAGTAATTGCAATATTTTCCAATTATAAATTGAAAATATTTTCTAAGTACAAAAAATAAAAGAAGGCGATATATGAAAAGGTTTTTTTCCAATAACGTAAGAGGCCAAGATGATTATTGAAAATATTTGGGTTAACAAATATTAATAAGAAAATGGAGAAGTGATTTAATTAATGAAATATTAATTAAGGGTCCAATGATTGTTTGATGCTTGGATAAATGTTTGTTTTTCTTCGATAGTTAGATAACTGACTATCGAAGTGTTGGCAAATATCGTTGTCAATATGGAGTGACCGATTGGATTATTATCCTAGAACCACTCCATATTGGCAGTAGCATTGCGAATCAGATTATTTAAAGATAATCAAAGACGGAGTAAAGTGCAAGCATTTTTTCTGTTAATCCTAGGTAGAAATTGCCTAAGATGGATTTATGGAAATTGCTCCTTCAGTCCCATAACAAATGTGTATGGACGAATGTCTGACAGAGTATTTCCAATGATCGCATTTGTTGGTCTGTACAAATATATGTATGTTGGCGGAGAATTTATTCTCTTATCATAATATCAAGATTTATATTTGTGCAAATCAATAGCGATTAACGGATCTGACAATGTGACATTCAAAGTGATTGTGCTATCAATGAATGAAGTAATCGTAGCCTCAGGCCTCAACAACCGAGAAATGACAAAAATCGGGAAGGCAACATGGCTAAGTGGGTAGCTCCCAATTAGGGTATATCATCACCTATCTAGAGAAATTCATTTCATTCTTTATTCTATTCGATGCTGTCCCATTCGGGAAAATGATTCCTGATCCCAACCGTTGGTGATATACATTCGATACACACAAGCGAAATGATTGGTCGGTCATGTGTGGCCGGGTTACAAGATGTTCTTGTTGAGACCAGTGTATTCCTCTCTAGAGATACACTATCGTAAGGTGGTTCCATACCTTGTCATAATTGGAAAATTCATTACCCAATAAGTGCTCGCGGTTTTGATCGTATATTATATATGTGGAGCGTGGGATGCAAACGTTCCACTAGATTGTTATTTATTTGATTTAGACTCTATTATAATATCAAAAGAGTTTTGATATAAAGATTTTCGTTTCTTTCAAAAGGATTTTGAAAGTTAAATCAAGTGTTTTGGATTCTCATAAGGGAAAAACCTGTTTTGTGTTATACGACATGGTCTTATGAGATATTGTTTATTTCCTCAAGCTGTTTTAAATTGTTTACTCATACCAATCCCATGACTGACCCAGAGTTTATTTTATTTTATTTTACCCTAAACTCTTGGTGCCCAAATTTTATGGGCAGTCAAGTAGTTCAGGTGTTTTCAGATACTTAGAGTAGCTTGGAGCAGGAGGCTTCAATATTATATAGTTATTATTATTTCCATTGTGTTGTAAGTATTGTACTCTGATAATTGTATGTTATACAGTTAAAATTTTGTATTTCATAAGTTGATATATTATATTTTGTTCCATTGCGATGTGAGATTCTGTGTTATTTTTGTTCTTCTTCTACCTTTTTCTTCTTTATTAATAATGATTCATATTTCTGTGCAATTTGGGTTGGACGTATAGCGTATTTATCAACTCAGATAGTACGGATTTGCGGGCCTTTACAGTTGGTATCAGAGCTTAGGTTGAACGAATATCTAGGCTTTGGTGGGGGTTTACTCATTAGAGATAGCGTCAGTAGAACCCTAGAATGAGTTTGAGTGTATATATACGAGAGCGTGTATTTGTTAATTGATATAAAAATTGTTTTATATTATGTCAGCTAGTCTGGTTAGTGGCTTATGATTTTTGATTGATCTGTGGGACGCTACAATATCGATAGGAATTTATAAACACTTGAACAGAGAAATTCAACACGATGTTGTTTTAAAGTGGGTAGATGAAATAATTTTACCCAAATTTGTATTTTGGTATGAAATGAATATTTTTTTTTGAATTATTATAATATATAGATGTGTTGATTGATATTATAATTAAATAAGATTATGAAATTGAAACGGTTATTTATAACCAAAATAACTTGTATATGAATGGAATATACAAATGTGATGAACTGAAATTGGATTTAGAATCATAATTTGGAATTTAATCCTGGAAGGTTGAAAAATATTTTTTCAAAATATATTAAAATAAAATAGCTTTGTTTTGGAAGGATTTTTGAATAAAAACCAGTTAGAGGGATTTTGGAATTGTTAAAGCACTGAACTCACTTCAGTGGCTAGAAAATAATTCAGATGATGACTACAGCATCATCAGTGTTCATTTTCGAGTTTCTAAGTGATGGATTGCTACCTTAGAAAAGTTTTTATTGGAAATTGGTTTGAAATAAACAAGTTGTTTTGAAATTCAAATGTTTTGAATTTGGGATGGTTAGAAATATATGTATATATTTATATGATTTCTAAAGGATTTGAAATCAAAACCAGGGTATTTGAATTCTAGGATTTAAATTTAACTTAAGTAAGTTAAATGGATTGAAGTGAATAAATTGACTAGAAACAATTTGAATAGATTTAAATGGAATATGAACTAGATGTGAAAATATTGGTTGTAAATCATTCAAATCATATATGATGAGTAATGTAAATGAAAAATCAAAAATTTTGGTAGAACTAAAATTGTAGAAAAATGAAATGTTGAGTTTCAACATAAATGGATTTTGAAAAGTTAATGGGTTTATAACATTTTTCCTACCTTAGTAATTTCGGGGACGAAATTCTTTTAAGTGGGGAAGAATGTAGCGACCCAGATTATTGGTCAATTTATTCTAAATATTTAATATGGTTTTAAATACTGAGTTGATAATATAAATCTATTTTTATATTGAGTTATCGATTTAATAATTGAAATACGATTTATTTTTAATATATATAATTATCGTTATACGAGAATCTGAAATAATTCAATTCGAAATTTAAAACCGAGTAAAAACGGTTCAGATAATTAGTTGAAATTCTATTTGAATAGAAACGATAAAAATAATAATATCTTATCAGGGAAATTAATTGTATCTGAATTTAAATTATATCAATTTAATATGGTTATTTTATATATACATTCGATTTTAATTACAGAATATATTCTGTTGTGTTCAGAAACGTGGCACTACCCTAGGAGAGTCGGTTGTTGCATCTCGATTGGAGTTCGTAGCCGCAAAATATATTATTATAAAATTTTAGCGGATAAGAACTAGGTCTAATCAAATTAAATTTACATGTGCTTAATCTATAACCTATGTTGTACCATACACAGACTACATTCCTTAATTTCGAAGTTTTCATCATCTATAAATCGCGCCTACTTCCTCTTCTGCAAATGAAATCGGTTTCTCCTAAAAAATCGTAAACATTTAAAATCGAATACTCCCATTTTTTCTAAACAAAAATCAAAATGGTCATCATTTCCTCATTTAAAATCAAAGCGAAAGATTTCCTAAAGTCCTGGAAACATTATCGTGGAGCTCATTTTTCTCTTTTACCTTTTTCCTCTTTATTAATAATGATTCGTATTTTTGTGCAATTTGGGTTGGACGTGTAGTGTATTTAGTCAACTCAGATAGTACAGATTTATGGGCCATTACGTCTTCCATACATCGCATCGAGAGTATTCCAATTATCCTGTGAAGTTAGACAATGGGAGATATGGTTAAACTAATCAATATTAAGATAAGAAAATATAATATGCATAGAACAAGCATCAATTACATTATCATTCTTATCTGCCATATCATATCCATTTTTAATAAAATCCCAATATCTAATATTAACATATTTTAAATAAAATTCCATATCCGATTTCCAATTTAAAATGTAACATCAAAAAAATTTGGGATACGACTGGACTAACTCTCGCTGGATCGATAACTAGGGGAAAACATGAATCTATAGTAAATTGTAAGTACCTGCTCTGATACCACTCGTGGGATCTAAATTAACCCTAGAGCGGGGTGAATATGGTTTATTGGAAATTTATAAGATATTAAAAAATATCAAAGCACAGATTGCAATAGAGAAAATAAATGACATGGATTTTACCTAGCTTCAGCAATCCCCTGCCTATTGCTGCATTCCCAAGATTTCTACTAGGTATTAAAATAAATACCCACTTACAAACCCTGTAAACTCATAAACCCTAGACTAATCTTTATCCCCAAGATTAGAATTTCCCCGAGTTACAAACCTGTAACTCGTAAACCTAGTTTGAAGTAAACTAGAAAACATATATATTGTTTACAAAAGAAAGTACAAAAAACAAAAACAAAAACAAATCCCTATTTAAAAACAAAAGTTTATAATTTGGTCCACTTTTTATTTTCTTTAACACTTCTGAGAATCTTTGGCTTCCTCTATTTCTTTTGATGGGCGACCTAATGAAATTAGGGTTTGTTGCCCAAATCATGGCTTTTGAATTCTAGATAATTTTCTCTGATTGGGTTCCGATTCTTGTTGCTCTTCTTGTCAACCGATTTGGCTTGCGTTCGATCGAAACTCTGATGAATTGTGAGTATTGTGAAATTTGTTTCTCTCTTATTTCTTGTGGTTTTGATGATTTTCCTATGATGAATTGCGTGTATTATATAAGGTATAGAAACCCTTCTACTTCTCTGATTTCACGCAATTGATTTGGTTTGATATTTTCGTGATTGTTGCTTTATTGTCCATGGCATTGAATTACTTGATGAACTGCTATACCCTTTGATTGTTTTTTTGGAAACAACTAATTTGATTTTCTTGGTGCTTGCATATTTCTGGAAACATCGAATTGCGAATTGATTTTTTTCCCACTATTGGGTTCTTCGATTTTGTTGGTCAATACTTTCCTGAATCTTGTGATGTACCTAGTCTTGTTTTTGTCCCTATGTGAATTTGTTAAACTAATTTACAATATCCGATTGCCAAAAATAACTCATACCAGCCATGCAAAATTTAGTTCCATTCCTATTATTGCATTCAGTGAATTTAGGAAGAAATAATTGTTTTCTTTCTTACTGAATTTACTTGACCATTTGCTTTGGCACTTGTGACTTGACAAGATCATTTTAATATATCCATTTAGTACACATATATATGTGTATACACACACAAGTGTGTGTTTATACATATCTTGTGTGTATATACATGTCAATGCTGCTGCCATATTACTAAGCATGCTTGATACTCTGTTGTTTACATGATGCTCCACCATGTGTTTGTTGAACCATTGCTTGACCTTGGCTTGACCTGTCTGTGCGCATGAAACTGTTGTGTGTACATGAACTTTTACTTTGCCATTTTACTTCACTGGGCCGAGTTGTTGTGACCATGTCTCTGTGGCATGCAGTATATGTTGTAGCCATTGATCTATGGCATTTCTGCCTTGTTCGGTCATGCATGATCTTGATTTTGTGCACTATGCTCATGCACATATGCTCCATGTTCTTGTTTTCATTTGTCACTATGTTTCTTGCATCTGAAATACTTATGGATTGGTCATTCACCTTACATTGCACTTGTGTATACTTGTTGTGCTATCATTTGTTTGCATTTACAATATTGTATGTGCTTGCTTCCTTGACCCTTTGTTTGTTCATACCGCTCTGTCCATTTTGATTCATATTTGCCTGGAGTATATTTGTTCATCCTGTGTCACTCCTTGTATCACCCTTGTGTTTGCATGTTGCTTTCACCTGTTGTTGGTTGAGCCAGTGTGTACATATTGTTTGTATTTCCCCACACAACATTTTTGTTTGTGTTTGTACACCAGCCGTTTTGGTTTGCCTTGCTTGATGCACTTACAATTTGGTCTTGAAATTGCACTTTGTATGTGCATGTGTTTGTGCACACAATTTTTGGCTTTGATGCAATATTGAACTGGTGCACACTTGAGTATACTGATATCTTGTAGTGACCTATGTTGACTGCCTTTGATGTTGTTGCCCCCTTATTTATGTACCATATATTTTGTGCATTTCTTCATGCAATGTCTCTTATTCATGTTGCACTATTGAATGAATTGCTTGGTCATGCTCCAATTTTTTGTGCATGCATATTTGAACCACTTTGATTCTTTTCGCATCTGTGTTCATTTGCTTGGATTGAAAAATAATTTACACTGGCCATGTCATCTTAACTGTTCTCTTGAGTTGCTGAATTGTGACATGCTGTACTTCACTTCCATGTTGTGTACATATGTTCATTTCCATTGCTACTTCTACGACTCTGCTTAGCTTGAACTGTGCGCTCATAAAAGTTTGACCATATTGACTCTGCGCATTATATATGTGTATATACATATACATATACATATATGTGTATACATGTATCGTGCACTTGCAATTTTTTACATCAGAAAACCATTTTGTGTTAAGGCTGATTTGTGGGCATAAGATATATTGTCTGCCTTGTGGTATTGACAGTGAATCACCGTGAATATCACAAGCAGTCTAGACATGGATAGATGTATATACATATCAGACCAAATCAAGAAATATGATGATAAACACACCAAAATACTGAGGTAAATAAAATTTAAAATAAATTTATATCTGCTAGACTGTAAAACAATTTTTGTTCTAGTTTACTCTATGTGTTTCTGTGATAGGTATGCAAGTGACTAGACTGGCAATGAAGCAGACTGAAGAAAAGTGAGTCGGTATATATGTATCAATGTATGAATGAATGTAACAGAGTTTGTATATGAAAGTGGATATGAGTGAATGAGTGAATATGTATATGAATCTGTATATGTAATCTAAGTGAAGCCTGAGTGTTGTTGCGAAGACTGAATGTAGTATATGAAATTGAATGTATTATATTTCAGAGAAATGTACAATAAGTAGAGTTGGAAGTTTGTACTATTCAAATGTTGGAATAAAATATTATATTTGAATAAACACTGTTTGAATATTTAAATTCTTATGCAATGGTATTCTATTAAACTATTAATATTTATTCTTGTATGTAATGTAGTAGAATAGTACAATTACAAACATATTTATAATATATATATATATATGTTTGTTGTCATTAAAAAATATTATATTGTTATATACAACAAACTCAATTCTGATCACCTACCTCTACTTGCAACAATCTCCATACCCTACTGCACCTCAATCGACCTCCAACTTGCAACCCCATTGGAGCCAATCCACCGACCTTCAAACCCTGGCAACACCTCCTTTGAAACCGCGAGCCGATCACGTTTAAAACCCATGTCCATCGCCCAATCCCAAACTAGAACGACTTAGCCAAAGAGAGTTGCCATTTTTAAAAGAAAATCTCGTTTACTTTTGAGTAGAAATGGGAATGAGGGTTAGCAATTTTTTGTGTAACTAGATTTAACCACGCTCTATTGGTTTTAATTTTTTTGAGTTTTGAATTATTTGTTTTTAAATTTCCATTGAAAGGTTTCTTTCTTTTGACTTTGGTAAATCGAGAGAACAACTTTGTTTTGTTTTCTGTTCTATAATCGTTAAAAGAATGTTCTATGAAATTCTTCGTTTCAGATGCAAAAGCAAAAAGATAAGAATTGCTTATGACATGGCTCTGCATGTGTTGACGCCAAAAAGTGGCATAAACACCTAAAGTATATTATGAAGAGATAAAAATGAATAAAATATAAATGGCAATAAGGAAAAAGCAAGCATACGCGAATTTATTGTGGTTAGTCAATGTTTGGCCTACGTCTACTTTATAAATCTCTTAATCACTTAAGAAATTATGAGTTACAATTGTGGAATTTAAGTATGATGCTTTTTTGCTAGGAATGTAATGCTATGGAGGCGATGAGTGTGCTAAAAGACCTCATTTCATAGTCTTTAGGAGTTATTTATAACTTATGGTAGTTCCTGGTTCGACCTTGTCATATGGCATCCGATCCGACATAGTAGGAGAGGGGCCGAAGCGGTCCAAAGCTCGTGCAAAATATTGTGACTTGGTTCTATAGGGACACATGATAGTTGATCTAAGTTTGTAGCAAAGTGGGCTAAACAAGTTAGAGCAGTGGAACAGGTCTTCAACCCGGAGTGCTCTTTCTCTTCGAACTGGAGCTGGATACCAATGTCTTAGTACTACTATATCAAGCCGAGATGCACTGATCCATAGCCACTATCATCTTCGAGCCAAATTCCATCTTGCTTCCTATAAGAACCCATAACTTCCCCGGTAAGGAAAGAACGAATTGCTTTGAGCACAAGACCAATCAGAACACCAAACAGAAGAACATTTCATTGCTTATTACAACAATTCATCATAATACAAGAATATAAAGAGTATGAATCAATATTACACATCATAGAATATCAGAGATCACAATACATTACATAGCAGCGGAAAAGATAATATAATACACAATTGAAAGAGATATACGGATACAGAGCTTTTCGGATATCATTCCAGCTGTAAACCAGGTTCTTGTGAATATAAATCTGCAAAACCAAAACTATTAGCTGCCCGTGTCGAAAAAAAGGGCATCCAGAGTTTAGGTTAAAACAATAAACTCCAGGTCAGTCATGTGACTGGTGTAAGAACTAAAACAGTTATTAATCTTTATTTTAAAGTTAGGTAAATCAAGGGACCACACCGTATAACACGGAACGGGTTTCCTCCCAAGAATACCAGTGCATAAAACAACAGCGCAATGCTAAATAAAGAACAATGAAGCTATTATAAGACCTAAGTCCCATCACACAATGCAACACAAGCCGGAGGATAGGGTTTCTGCCTTATAATAGCCAAGAATGCTTGGTACGTGAAATTTCTTGTTTTATTATTAATATAAGTGTATAGTGCCCAAACAATTTCAATCATAACTATCAATCATAGACGGCATAAGTGCCCCATACCACTATGTCACCATATATAGGTATACAATCAAAACCGCAAAGTCATGTATTGGAAGTTGGATTTCCATCTGTGAACCGAGGCAAGGGATCGTCCTCTACCGAATTCGAGAGCCTTTAGCCCGCCCCTCAGGCAAGCGCGCAGGCAAGCCTTGGATCGTCAGGGCCGGTCCACCGATGTGGATTAAAATGCCTGAACACTGCGTTTCCCCACCCTATGGGTGTAAATGAGTCCAATGATTCGATCGGCTCCACATAGTCACTGATATATCCGAGGCGCCTCGCAATCCAGCAACCACATAAGTCAAACTCATCAGGGCGTGTAAACCCGCTGACGCCACTTCTAGCTAGAAAGAAACACATGTCCTCCCTGATGTCCTTCTCCCGTTTCTGGTTCACAACCGGGGTGTGAGGCTTGCGAATCAACGCTACACAAAGCTATGCCGCACAGGCCGTGCTTTGATCATCAACCACAAGACTTTTCTTTTCAACAGAAGCCTTGATCATTTGCCACACAGGCAATTCATGTAAAAACCGGGAAATCTAAGCCAATTTAAAATTTTGATTTTGGCGATTTTGATGAATTTTGAATATTTAAAATGAATTATTTTAAATAATAACGGCGAGAAATTTATTTTGAATAGAATTAGAATGTATATATTTATATAGATCGTCGTTAGAATATAAATAATTTATTTTAATTATAAAAGGAATTGAAAATGGCGCGGTTGTTCGATAATTCGATTTCAAAGTTCAAATGAATGTACAGGATTCAAAATAAACTGGATTTTAGTGAAACCAAAAATATTTGAATCTATTTGTGAATATCTTTCCAACGAATCCAAAAAATTGAAATTTCATAGCGAGAATAAAAAGTTATGCCCAGTTGAAATTTCAGAATAGACGCTATGGAAAATATGGCCCTTAAAAATGGTAATTTTGCAAACGGCCTCAGTTTTCGATGAAACCACTTTTGTGATCCGTGATGTCAAGTTATTGCTAGATTCCAAAATTCGTAATTTTTCGAATCAATATGTGAGTGTGGCAAAGTAAAACGCATTTGACCAGTTTCAGTTAATTTTAATCGACTGGAAAATGGCCATTTTTTCAAACGATCTCAGAATTTGACGAAATTAGTTTTGTTAGGACCGTAACGTCAATACGAAGTATAAAATATTTTTCTAGAATTTAAAGAGTCAGTATGTGGCCCCGGTAAATTGAAATGTGCGTTTAAAATTCAATATATATATTTATATTTTAAGTTCAACGAAAACTGATCGAAACGATGGAATTGGCTTACGAAACATATCCCATTGTGTTCGAAATAAGGGTAATACGCTAGGGACGGCAGTCGTCGGGCTCGATTTGAGATTCGAATTAAAAATCAACTTTAAGGAGAAAAATTAAATTAAAATAAAATAATATATATAATAACAATCCTCTTTCCTTTAAGCCCCTCCCCCTTTCCTTCGTTGACCTCAAACACAAACCGCCCCCTTGTAGAAATCCCGTCGCCATCGTTCCTCCACCCTCCGCCACGCGCCGCCGCGCATCGAGACCCCCCTACGGCGCCGCCCTCCTCTACCTCCGACGTGCCCCCCATGCCTCCTTCTTCTTCGATTGAACCCCTCCTCCACCAAATTGAACCGCCAACGCCCTAGCTGACACCACCTGACCGGCGTCGCCCCCTTGCTACCACCAGCGACTCCTCCGACCCCCAGTCAACATGTGGGACCCCCTCCTCTGAGCGAAAACCGAAAGAAATGCGAGTTTCTACTTTTATTTATTTATTTATCATTATGTAATTAGTGTAATTAGCTTAGTAACTGAATAAAAATCTGATTTTTAGTATGTAATAGTTTTGAAAAAAGAATGTATATAGGATCTTTACAAAAAAATGTGATCTTTGATGTGTATTAAACAACCTAAAGATTCGATTTGTAATCACGTGAAGATTTGATTTTTATTATATATGAAGATTAAAAATATTATTTTTATATTATAGAAAGAATAAAAATACGAATTTTATAATATAGAAAGGTTAGATTTTTTTAGTAGTGAAAAGGCGGGATGTTTAAAATAGAATTTCTATCTATATAGTAGCGGCATAAAAATAGAATTTTTATCTATACAGTAGCAGTATAAAAATAGAATTTTTATCCATATAGAGTGATTATAAAAATGTAATTTTTATATACATAGCAACAATATAAAAATGTGATTTTTATATATGTAGCGAACACGGACAACAAAAGTGACAAAAGGCGAGCGACGAAGATTTTCTACATTAGAAGAGTCGTGGCGTTTGGTTTAGCTAGTCGGTGAAAACTCCTCACTTTTATTTAGATTTCTAGTTGAAATATATACTAGGATGCAGACGGTGCTTAGTAGCACCCTATACCCGTCGTCCACAGGCCATGGATGACTTGTTTGTGTGATTGTTTGTGTTGTGAAATTTGACTGTTGATTGTGATGATAAAAATATATATTCATGTGTTGAATAAAAATATATATATTTATGTGTTGAATAGAATTAATTATTTATAAACAAATCGGAAGATTTGTTTACATATACTGATTTGACTGATATTGATTGGGACGATAAATTTTACACATCGCCCAACTGCACAAATAAAATCTGTGTTTGTTGAATTGAAACCACACACGGGTATTAGGATGAGATTTGACGTACACTAATCCCGATTGTTTAGTTGTATGTCAATCGATGGGTTGACAGACAGTGTAAGCGTTAATTATTTATATTTAATACTTATGCAGTTGTGTGGTGCACTCTGGATGATGGTTGATGATTTATCGTTGCTATTATATACATGTGTTATAGAAAATCCATATAATTAACCTTATATGGTAATTGATTGGGTCTCATTCCGATTTAGAAAATAAGGAATATTATAAAAATAAATTCATGTGTTGAATAGTAAAATAAATTCATGTGTTGAATAGAATGTAAATTCATGTGTTGAATAGAATAAAAATTCATGTGTTGAATAGAAAAATAAATTCATGTGTTGAATAGAATAAAAATTCAAGTGTTGAATAATATAAATTCATGTGTTGAATAGAATAAATATTCATGTGTTGAATAGAATAAAAATTCATGTGTTGAATAATGTAAATTCATGTGATGAATAGAATAAATATTCATGTGTTGAATAGAATAAACATTCATGTGTTGAATAAAAGACGTGTTGATTAGATTGACGCCATTTTGACGTGAACGATATTTATATCGATTTTATTCATTTTTATAATGAATATAGAAAAGAAAGTGATTTCAAAATATAACGTTTTGAAAATATTACCATTTGTATATCGATAATGTGGAATATTCAATTTTAATTTGGAATTGAATATGAAGTTGAAATCGTTTCGAAAACGAATTTAAAACGATTTATAAAATACGTTTTAAAAGGAAATCGATGAATATATATATATATATATATATATATATATATATATATATATATTAAATGGCCTGAATAGTACGCGCCGCGCCGCGGTAGTTCGCGAATTTCGACCATTGGCTTCGAATGGATATTACGGGAGATCCGACCGTCGGATGCTCCTAAAATTGGAACCGTTGGGTTCGTATCGAAAAGAGATTTCTAACGAATATTAGAGATTTGAAATCTAACGGTTGGATTTGGAATTATGTCCAAATCAAATTTGGAAAAGGTCGCTGTAAGTGTAGTTCGATGGCCGTTGATGGAAATCGACTGTACGTGCCTTGATAAAATTATTAAAAATAGTAATAATTTGTGTAAAATCATAAGGAATGATTTATGAAGAATTGGGACGAAAAATTACAAATTTGAAAAGATAAAAATATATTTTTATCGAAATGAACTAGTTTTCAACTAGAATAATAATTTATTTATTTTTAAATAAATAAATTGGATTTGAAAGTGTTTTAAAAGTAACCAGAAGTTTCAATAATTGAATTGGAATAGAATGTGATTTTGGGTTTATAGTGAACCGTGTTTTAAATGACATTGGTTCTTTAACCCAGTTAAAGACAGGATATGATTTTCCCAAGTTAAATAATCATTGATAGTGATTATTGGGAAGATTAAAACCTAGTGGAGTTTTAATGAACCTTTAAATTAGATTGAAGTGATCGAGAATGGGGTATCACCAATCTTACTCCAGGCGATAGTTGAATCTTTAATTAGATTTGAATGTGAAATGGTAATTGAATTTACCGATAGCACCGTGGTGTTAGATATGAAGTATGACCAGTTTTACTTCATGGGATGAGTAGGTTTGGATTGGGAAATAAAATAAATGATTAATTCGGTGTGGTTCGCTAAGCCCGACTAGTTTGAATTGATATTCCAAAGAAGATTAAAGAATAAATTTAAAGAATTTATCTTTGATAAAATTAATGGGAACCTTTCCCAAAGTATAAGAATATTTGAATAAAAGAATATTCTGAATTGGAATGAGGCGTATGTTGTGTTTGTGTAACACTTGTTTATTATAAACGCGAGTTATTCAGAAAGACCGGGTTTATCCAATTCCGAATAACTGATTCGACGTGGTGTCGAGGATGAAGACGGTGGTCGAATACCGGAGGTCTTCACGTCGTTTGGATAATTACTGATGATCTTGATTGGGCCGTACACCCAAGAGGAGGGAATCAGTTAGTGATAGTCCATACGTACTTGGAGATCGATGGACATGCGAGGTACAAGGTGCCTCCGGTTTTGTTCAGACCCAGAACGGACTTGTAAATGGACTGTGTGTCTGACATTGGATTTTATTCTGTGTGATTGATTTCTATTAAATATATATCTGTTTGGCGGCAGAGAATTTATTCTCTTGCTTAACGCCCTTCTCTGAGACGTACGAGCTCAAGGGTTATATATTGATGGATATCAATCGCATGGAGTGAATTGCCTAAGTGGCAATTGATCAAGGTTTCTGTTGAAAAGCAAAATCTTGTGGTTGATGATCAAAGCACCGCCTGTGTGGCAAAGCTTTGTGTAACGTTGATTCGCGAGCCTCACACCCCGGTTGTGAACCAGAAACGGGAGAGGACATCAGGGAGGGCATGCGTTTCCTTCTAGCTAGAAGTGGTGTCGGTGGTTTTACACGCCCTGACGAGTTTGACTTATGTGGTTGTTGTTGTTGCGAGGCGCCTCGGATAGATCGGTGACTGTGTGGAGCCGATGGAGTTATTGGACTCATTGACACCCCATAGGGTGGGGAAATGCAGTGTCCAGGGTTTAAGTTTAATCTACATCGGTGGACTGGCCCTGACGATCCAAGGGCCAACCCGAGTCTGGGTCCTGAGAGGCGGGCTAGAGCGTCTCGAATCGGTGAGGACTATCTTTTGCCTCGGTTCACAGTTGGAAACCCAACTTCCAATATGTGACATTTGCAGTTTTGATTGTAGACCCTAGTATGGCGACATGATATATGGTACCCATGCCGTCTATGATTGATATTTATGATTGAATTTTTTTTGACACTATACACTTATAGTAATAATAAAAGATGAAATTTAGCGTATCAAGCATTCTTTGGCTATTATAAGGTAAAACCCTATCCTCCGGCTTGTGTTGCATTGTGTGATGGGACCTGGGTCTTATAATAGCTTCATTGTTCTTTATTTAGCATTGCGCTGTTGTTTTATGCACTGGTGTTCTTGGGAGGAAACCCGTTCCGTGTTGTATGGTGTGGTCCCTTGATTTATCTAACCTTAAAATAAAGATTAATAACTGTTTTAGTTCTCACACCAGTCACATGACTGACCTGGAGTTTATTGTTTTAACCTAAACTCTGGGTGCCCCTATTTTCCGCATGGGTAGCTAGTAGTTTCGGTTTTGCAGATTTATATTCACAGGAACCCGGTTTACAGATAGAACGATACTCGGAAAGCTCTGTATCCATGTATTTGTTTCTGTTGTGTATTGTATTATTTTTCCGCTGCAGTAATGTAATTAAATCTCTGATGTATAATATTTATTAATACTCTGTATATTCTTGTATTCTGATGGAATTGTTGTAATTAACAATGAAATGTTCTTCTGTTTGCGTTCCGATGTGGCTTGTCCTCAAAGTATCTGCTCTTTCCTTCACGGGGAAGTTACGGGTCCTTACAGTGGTATCAGAGCTTTGGTTTACAAAGCTCAGAGAACAAGGCACATTAGAACCATACAAAAGAATTCATCAGAGATTGGATTAGTAATATCCAATGAGAATGACTTGTTAGAGATGGGATCAGTAGTATCCTAGAACGAGTGTGAAGAGTATAATTTTAAAATGAAAACGAATTTTATTTTGAAAATTTAAATCTTATTCAACATATTTGAATATTTATTTTAAATTGATTTGGACAATCAAGTATATAAAGATTTTGCATATACGTCTGATCCGCGTGTATTTGAAGTTTTAATATACTGGATAGATATAGAATCACACTCTAGTTGTCCGAAGATGGTTCTGATGATCGCTATAGCGATCGCATCATCAGTATTCATGTTCGAGTTTCGAAGGTGGGATGTCTATATATTTCCAATTGAGTAGTGTGAGAACCAAAATTAGATAGGGCCTATTTTCGTGATTTGGCACCAAAAATGTGATTTTTGACTATGTATCCAAATTATGAATTTGAAACGTTGATCAACTAATTGATTTCTGATTGTGTTGTTTGATTATTGGTTGATTAATTAAAATGTTGAACCTTTAGCCAAATTGAATCAATACTGAGTTGTATTGAAAATTAGTCGCATTTGCATGCATATACATGTACTTACATTGAACATGTCATAGCAAGGAGGCTAGACCAGAAGAATAAAATTGTTTGCCCGACAAATAGGTACATGTTTATTGTATTTCTTGGGTTTGGATGATTTTATGAGCCGATTGGCTAGCCGCTTGGCTGTTTCTTTTTCTTTTTGGATTGGTGAGGGACATGGGAGGCTATTTGAAATATCCCGAAGTTCCCGGTGAAGGGGAGGTTATAGCGAAATTTTTAAAAAATTTAGGGTGTTAGCCAAAATTTTGAAAAGTTCTTAGAAACTGAAAAGTTGAAGAATTTAAGCCGTAATGAAAATAATGAAAGTTGAGTTGATTAGTAAAACAACTTTCGGCTTCGTTCCTTTTCGGGGACGAAAAGTAATAAGTGGGAGAGATTTTAATAACCAGGAAATCTAAGCCAATTTAAAATTTTGATTTTGGCGATTTTGATGAATTTTGAATATTCAAAATGAATTATTTTAAATAATAACGACGAGAAATTTATTTTGAATAGAATTAGAACATATATATTTATATAGATCGTCGTTAGAATATAAATATTTTATTTTAATATAAAAGGAATTGAAAATGGCGTGGTAGTTCGATAATTGATTTCAAAGTTCAAATGAATGTACAGGATTCAAAATAAACCGGATTTTAGTGAAACCAAAAATATTTGAATCTATTTGTGAATATCTTTCCAATGAATCCGAAAATTTGAAATTTCATAGCGGGAAAAAAGTTATGCCCAGTTGAAATTTCAGAATAGTCGTTATGGAAAATATGGCCCTTAAAAAAGGAAATTTTGCAAATGACCTCGGTTTTCGACAAAACCACTTTTGTTGGATCCGTGATGTCAAGTTATTGCTAGATTCCAAAATTCGTAATTTTTCGAATCAATATGTGAGCGTGGCAAAGTAAAACGCGTTTGACCAGTTTCAGTTAATTTTAATCGATTGGAAAATGGCCATTTTTCAAACGGTCTCAGAATTTGACGATATTAGTTTTGTTAGGACCGTATCGTCAATACGAAGCTAGAAAATATTTTTTTGGAATTTATAGAGTCAGTATGTGGCCCCGGTAAATTGAAATGTGCGTTTAAAATTCAATATATAGATTTATATTTTAAGTTCAACGGAAACTGATCGAAACGATGGAATTGGATTGCGAAACATATCTCATTGTGTTCGAAATAGGGGTAATACGCTAGGGGCGACAGTTGTCGGGCTCGATTTGAGATTCGAATTAAAAATCAACTTTAAGGAGAAAAATTAAATTAAAATAAAATATATAATAACAATCCTCTTTCCTTTAAGCCCCTCCCCCTTTCCTTCGTTGAACTTAGAAACAAACCGCCCCCCTGCAAAAATCCCGTCGCCATCGTTCCTCCACCCTCCGCCAGGCGCCGCCGCGCATCTAGACCACCCCTACGACGCCGCCCTCCTCTACCTCCGACGTGCCCCACCATGCCTCCCTCTTCTTCGATTGAACCCCTCCTCCACCAAATCGAACCGCCAACGCCCTAGCCGACACCACCTGACCGGCGCCGCCCCCTTGCTACCACCAGCGACTCCTCCGACCCCCAGTCAGCACGTGGGACCCCCTCCTCTGAGCGAAAACCGAAAGAAATTTGAGTTTCTACTTTTGTTTATTTATTTATCATTATGTAATTAGTGTAGTTAGCTTAGTAACTGAATAAAAATCTGATTTTTAGTATGTAATAGTTTTGAAAAAAGAATATATATAGGATCTTTACAAAAAAATGTGATCTTTGATATGTATTAAACAACCTAAAGATTCGATTTGTAATCACGTGAAAATTTGATTTTTATTGTATATTAAGATTAAAAATATAATTTCTATATTATAGAAAGAATAAAAGTACGATTTTTATAATATAGAAAGGTTAGATTTTTTAGTAGTGAAAAGGCGGGATGTTTAAAATAGAAATTCTATCTATATAGTAGTGGTATAAAAATAGAATTTTTATCTATATAGTAGCGGTATAAAAATAGAATTTTTATCTATATAGTAGCGGTATAAAAATGTGATTTTTATCCATATAGAGTGATTATAAAAATGTTATTTTTATATACATAGAAACAATATAAAAATGTGATTTTTATATATGTAGCGAACACAGACAACGAAAGTGACAAAAGGTGAGCGACGAAGATTTTCTACATTAGAAGAGTTGCGGCGTTTGGTTTAACTAGTCGGTGAGAACTCCTCACTTTTATTTAGATTTCTAGTTGAAATATATACTAGGATGCAGATGGTGCTTAGTATCACCCGACACCCATCGTCCACAGGCCATGGATGACTTGTTTGTGTGATTGTTTGTGTTGTGAAATTTGACTATTGATTGTGATGATAAAAATATATATTCAAGTTGTAACACCCTACCTTCGTTATGGTCACTCACAAAGGGAATGCCTTAACTTTGGTGGAGCATTTTAGTAAACAGAACAGAAACTTACAAGACAGATAAAACAGTACTTGAAAAATTTATAACTTTATTACAATAGAAACCGAAATAAGCTTGGTTACATCCTTTCAAATCACAGTATCAGAATTCAAGTACAAAATATCAGTCTTGTACAAAAGCCTTAAGAATGCATAGTTTAAAATCATAATCCCCTCAGAAGAAGACAAGCCATACTTTGAGCACTTCAAGCGGAAGAAATCTGGATCAAGCTAGAGTATTCCCTTCTACAAAACCTGGGGGGGTGGGGGTACGGAAGAAAGGAGGGATAACAACAAGGGTCAGACAAAAGTCTGGCAAGTCCGGTTATTTTCAGTTATGAACAGATAATAATAACATGACATGAAAATAAAACTGGATGAGAGATAACTGTAACAGATGTAGCAGATATAACAGAAGAACATAATGGTATAAGCTATTGCTTTACAATTCCCTGCACTAATACTAGTATAACCGAATTAGGTGTCACCCTAATGTCTAAACTGAAACAGAAACGGGTATAGAATAATTTAACAGAAACGGAATGCTAATAATGGGCCTTTACTACCCGACTAGAAACAGACAGAAGCAGAAACAGATTAATCCCTATGGAAACAGAATGTAGAATTAGGTGTACACTAGTAATGGGCCTTTACCACCCGAACAGACGGTACCACGCAGAAACAGACAGGTGTTACCACCCAACAGAAACAGACGGTACCAACAGAAACAGACAGAACTAAGTGTACCCTAAAACCCTACCCCAAGCGATCGGCTCCCTAATACATAAATATCTTGTGTCGGCCCCACAGTAGGGTGTATCACTCCCTCAAGTGACAACCAATTGGCACAGACCTATTTACAGATGTCACGGCGTCTTACATCCTCAGAGACAGAACGGGATCCATGCACGCACATGACCCGGTTGGAACGCACCATCAACACCCTTCACCATTATCAGAATGAACCGCTTATAATTAGTTCAGTAAGCGTGCCCGGACCCTACCTACGGTTGGGTCAAAGTTTTGATACCAGAGAGGGTTACTGACTAATATGGGTCCCAAACAACAGATGACACAAGTAATTCCCCTCCTAACCTTGTGTCCCCAGACTAACAGATTTCAGCTTAACTTGTCTACAAGTTTCAGACATACAAAATTTAGAGTAACTAGTTCACATATCAGACAATCAAGTTAACAGGTTTTCAGACTAATGGATCAGATGTTCGGATTAACAGGCTTATAGATTAACTGGTTACAGATTAACAGACTTACAGATTAACTGGTTACAGATTATCTAACTTTGTATTGGGCCTACGGATTCACGAAACGGGTTTATCAGATTCATTGGTCCAATTGGTTTAGCCTTACCCAACACGTTTTAGACTTCATAATTATCTCAGATTTTCATTAATTAAATATTAATGCCCAAACCTCTCACATTAGACTGACAGTTTGCGGCTACTGGTTAGGCCGGTTGGTTCCGGGCAGGTTTCTGTCGCAAACTGAGTCCAACCTCGGGTTTCAAGCACGTTATGACTAACTACTCACATTAGAACCTATTGTTTGCGACCACTGGAATATGCCGGGCGGTTCCGGGCAGAATTACGCCGCAAACTCATTCTAACCTCGAGTTAGCCATGTTTATCTTTGCGGCCAATTAATTAATGATTCACCATTTATACCCACGCCTAATATACATGTCAATTATTCATAACTATAGCCAATTCAGATTATGTCAATAGCGGACTAATTATATCAACTCAACAGATATTGCAGATAACAGATTTTTCAGATTATGCGACTTAACGGATTTAGCAGATTAAGCAAACTAGCAGATCTAGCATTTTCAACAGACTTAGCAGATGACATATTTGGCATATGAACAAACCTAGCAGACTAGGCAGTAGAGAAGAACTAGCAGATTAAGCAATATAACAGAACTAGAAGATTAAGCAATATAGCAGAACTAGCAGATTAGGAAAATATAACAGATTTAATCATTCCTTAAAGTTTCACAAACATATCTTGCCTAATTTTAAATTTGGCCTAAGCATGCCTAAATAATTGTCATGATTCACACTATGATCATATATCAAATATAACCATCGATTACTATGCATGTCATATATCCCAAAGATCCCTTAATTAGGTGTTTATTTACATTTAATAGATGTCCTACCTTAATGTAAATCTTTATACCTAAGCCATATTTTCTTTGTCTCAAGTCATATGTTAACATACCATGGTTCCTCTTCTTCCAATTCACAAAATATGCATAGATCTAAATCTAGTTTACAACCTATGTCCTTTTTCTTAAATCAGTCACAGATTAACCAACTTCTCAAGTCGTATGTTCAATATTCTTTATGCCACAAACTCAAGTCATAGGTTCAATTATATGCCTTAGATTTATGTCCTAAGTTCCAAGTTCAACCTATGTTCTTTCCTCAAATCAGTCACATATCGGTCATGCCCATTTCATGCATTATTCATTTTATTGTCCCAAATATTTTAGCGTATGTTAATCTCTTAGGAGATTGGCGCAGGCTCGTAGTAGCCTGGCTATAGAACAGAAATAAGAAGAGATACAGAATAAAATAGATCAGAATAGAACATACACAATCTCAAATTCAGATTTACAATCATGTCACAATTGTGATTAAAGTTTATATCGGAAAATAACTGCACTTGCCCTGATTGGATTAAAGAAAGAACTTTAGTTGTTGCAGAATTGTTGCAGAAGCTTTAATCTCTAATTTGAATTGAGTTGGTTACGTTGATGTTGATTAGTTTCTAGTTTTGATTTCAGCAGAGTAGCGACGCCATTTTTATTTTTATTAGAACAGAGGTAGAGAAGAAGCAAAATAGAATTTTGTGTAGAGAAGGCTAGGTTTTAGGATGCATTTATAGGTGTAGTTAGTTGGTTTAGGCCTTTAGATAGACCCTAGGATAGATTAGAGCCATCAGATTTCGTCACAGCCCCCAAAACCCAGCCCAAAAACCCATTCAGGTGCACCCAGGTCGCCTGGGCTCGACCAGGGAGGTCGACCCTAGGGTCGACACCCATGTCGACCTGGTGGGCAGGTCGACCTGGTCTGGGCGGGAATTTTTCCCGCCCAGCCTGTTTGGGCTGAATTTTCGAAATTTGAATTTTCTGAATCTGTTTTGAATTTTCTGAAACTTTGGATGGCCATAACTTCTTCATACGAAGTCCAATTCATGCAAACTCGGACTCTATCTCAACCAGAATTCTGAGACGAACAATGGCGCGACCCGTTTCCCTTAATTCTTACATCTGTAATTAATTATTCTTTAATTTGTGAACATCACTATTATTAGAAATACGGGGTGTTACACAAGTGTTGAATAAAAATATATATTCATGTGTTGAATAAAAATATATATTCATGTGTTGAAGTAAAATAATTATTTATAAACAAATCAGAAGATTTGTTTATATACACTAATTTGACTGATATTGATTGGGACGATAAATTTTACACATCACCCAACTGCACAAATAAAATCTGTGTTTGTTGATTTGAAACCCCACACGGGTATTGGGATGAGATTTGATGTACACTAATCCCGATTGTTTAGTTGTATGTCAATCAATGGGTTGACAGACTGTGTAAGCGTTAATTATTTATATTTAATGCTTATGCAGTTGGGTGGTGCACTCTGGATGATGGTTGATGATTTATCGTTGCTATTATATACATGTGTTGTAGAAAATCCATATAATTAACTATATATGGTAATTGATTGGGCCTCATTCCGATTTGGGAAATAAGGAATATTATAAAAATAAATTCATGTGTTGAATAGAATATAAAATTCATGTGTTGAATAGTAAAATAAATTCATGTGTTGAATAGAATATAAATTCATGTGTTGAATAGAATAAAAATTCATGTGTTGAATAGAAAAATAAATTCATGTGTTGAATAGAATAAAAATTCATGTGTTGAATAACATAAATTCATGTGTTGGATAGAATAAATATTCATGTGTTGAATAGAATAAAAATTCATGTGTTGAATAATATAAATTCATGTGTTGAATATAATAAATATTCATGTGTTGAATAGAATAAACATTCATGTGTTGAATAAAAGCCATGTTGATTAGATTGACGCCATTTTGACGTGAACGATATTTATATCGATTTTATTCATTTTTATAATGAATATAGAAATGAAAGTGATTTCAAAATATAACGTTTTGAAAATATTATCATTTGTATATCGATGATGTGGAATATTCAATTTTGATTCGAAATTGAATATGAAGTTGAAATCATTTCGAAAACGAATTTAAAACGATTTATAAAATACGTTTTAAAAGGAAATCGACGAAATATATATAATATATATTATATATATTAATTGGCCTGAATAGAATGCGTCGCGTCGCGGCAGTTCGCGAATTTCGACCATTGGCTTCGAATGGATAGTACGGGAGATCCGACCGTCGGATTCTCCTAAACCCGGAACTGTTGGGTCCGTATCGAAAAGAGCTTTCTAACGAATATTAGAGATTTGTATTCTAATGGTTGGATTTGGAATTATGTCCAAAGAAAATTTGCAAAAGGTCGCTGTAAGTGCAGTTCGATGTCCGTTGATGGAAACCGACTGCACAGGCCTTGATAAAATTATTAAAAATAGTAATAATTTGCGTAAAATCATAAGGAATTATTTGTGAAGAATTGGGACGAAAAAATCCAAATTTGAAAAGATAAAAATAAATTTTTATCGAAATGATCTAGTTTGAACTAGAATAATAATTTATTTATTTTTAAATAATTAAATTGGATTTGAAAGGGTTTTAAAAGTAACCAGAAGTTTTAGTAATTGAATTGGAGTAGAATGTGATTTTGGGTTTATAGTGAACCGTGTTTTAAATGACATTGGTTCTTTAACCCAGTTAAAGATAGGATATGATTTTACCAAGTTAAATAATCATTGACAGTGATTATTGGGAAGATTAAAACCTAGTGGAGTTTTAATGAACCTTTAAATTTGATTGAAGTGATCAAGAATGGGGTATCACCAGTTTTGCGCCAGGCAATAGTTAAATCTTTAATCAGATTTGAACGTGAAATGGTAATTGAATTTACCGATAACACCGTTGTGTTAGATATGAAGTATGACCAGTTTTACTTCGTGGGAAGAATAGGTTGGGATTGGGAAATAAAATAAGTGATTACTTCGGTGTGGTTCGCTAATCCCGACTAGTTCGAATTGATATTCAAAAGATGATTAAAGAATAAATTTAAAGAATTTATCTTTGATAAAATTAATGGGAACCTTTCCCAAATTATAAGAATATTTGAATAAAAGAATATTCTGAATTGGAATGAGGCGTATGTTGTGTTTGTGTAACACTTGTTTATTATATACGCGAGTTATTCAGAAAGACCGGGTTTATCCCATTCTGAATAACTGATTCTACGTGGTGTCGAGGACGAAGACGGTGGTCGAAGACCGGAGGTCTTCTCGTCGTTTGTATAATTGTTGATGATCTTGATTGGGCCGTACACCCAAGAGGAGGGAATCAGTTAGTGATCGTCCAGACGTACTTGGAGATCAATGGATATGCGAAGTACAAGGTGCCTCCGGTTTCGTTCAGACCTAGAACGGACTTGTAAATGGACTGTATGTCTGACATTGGATTTTATTCAGTGTGATTGATTTCTATTAAATATATATCTGTTTGGCGGCGAAGAATTTATTCTCTTGCTTAACGCCCTTCTCTGAGACGTACGAGCTCAGGGGTTATATATTGATGGATATCAATCGCATGGAGTGAATTGCCTGTGTGGCATGCCTAAGTGGCAATTGATCAAGTTTTTTGTTAAAAAGAAAAATCTTGTGGTTGATGATCAAAGCACCGCCTATGTGGCATAGCTTTGTGTAACGTTGATTCACGATCCTCACACCCCGGTTGTGAACGAGAAATGGGAGAGGACATCGGGGAGGGCATGCGTTTCCTTCTAGCTAGAAGTGGCGTCAGTGGTTTTACACAACCTGACGAGTTTGACTTATGTGGTTGTTGTTGTTGCGAGGCGCCTCGGTTAGATCGGTGACAGTTTGGAGCCGATTGAGTCATTGGACCCATTGACACCCCATAGGGTGGGGAAACGCAGTGTCCAGGGTTTAAGTTTAATCCACATCGGTGGACTGACCCCAACGATCCAAGGGCCCACCTGAGTCTGGGTCCTGAGACACAGTCTAGAGCGTCTCGAATCGGTGAGGACTATCTTTTGCCTTGGTTCACAGATGGAAACCCAACTTCCAATACGTGACATTTGCGGTTTTGATTATAGAGCCTAGTATGGCGACATGATATATGGTACCCATGCCATCTATGATTGAAGTTGTTTTGACATTATACACTTATAGTAATAATAAAAGATGAAATTTAGCGTATCAAGCATTCTTTGGCTATTATAAGGTAAAACCCTATCCTCTGGCTTGTGTTGCATTGT
Source organism: Allium sativum (assembly GCA_030737875.1). NCBI lineage: Eukaryota > Viridiplantae > Streptophyta > Magnoliopsida > Asparagales > Amaryllidaceae > Allium > Allium sativum. The sequence continues at coordinate 549,867,591 of CM060918.1, forward strand.
GTGATAAGACCTAGGTCTTATAATAGCTTCATTGTTCTTTATTTAGCATTGCGCTGTTGTTTTATGCACTGGTGTTCTTGGGAGGAAACCCGTTCCGTGTTATATGGCATGGTCCCTTGATTTACCTTACTTTAAAATAAAGATTAATAACTGTTTTAGTTATCACACCAGTCACATGACTGACCTGGAGTTTATTGTTTTAACCTAAACTCCGTGTGCCCCTATTTTCCGCACGGGTAGCTAGTAGTTTCGGCTTTGCAGATTTATATTCAGAGGAACTTGGTTTACAACTAGAACGATACTCGGAAAGCTCTGTATCTGTGTATTTCTTTCAGTTGTGTATTGTATTATTTTTCCGCGGCAGTAACGTAATTAAATCTCTAATGTATAATATTTATTAATACTCTATATATTCTTGTATACTGATGGAATTATTGTAATTAACAATGAAATGTTCTTCTGTTTGCGTTTCGATGTGGCTTGTCCTCAAAGTATCCGCTCTTTCCTTCACGGGAAAGTTACGGGTCCTTACAATTCACACCATGCGATTCATATCTATCAATATATAACCTCTGAGCTCGTACGTCTCAAAGAAGGGCGTTAAGCAAGAGAATAAATTCTCCGCCACCAAACAGATATATATTTAATAGAAATCAACCACACATAATAAAATCCAATGTCAGACACACAGTCCATTTACAAGTTCGTTCTGGGTCTGAACGAAACCAGAGGCACCTTGTACCTCGCATAACCATCGATCTCCAAGTACGTATGGACGATCACCAATAGATTCCCTCCTCTTGGGTGTACGACCCAATTAATATCATCGGTAATTATCCAAACAACGTGAAGACCTCCGGTCTTCAACCACCGTCTTCATCTTTGACTGATTGTCGTATCAGTTATTCAGAATGGGATAAACCCGGTCTTTCCAAATAACTCACGCATTTTATTAACAAGTGTTACAAAAACACAACATACGCCTCATTCCAATTCATAATATTCTTTTATTCAAATATTCTTACACTTTGGGAAAACTTCCCATTAATTTTATCAAAGATAAATTCTTTAAAATTTATTCTTTAATCTTCTTTTGAATATCAATTCAAATTAGTCGGGATTAGCGAACCACGCCGAAGTAATCATTTATTTTATTTCCCAATCCCAACCTATTCATCCCATGAAGTAAAACTGGTAATACTTCATATCTAACACCACGGCGTTATCGGTAAATTCAATTACTATTTCACGTTCAAATCTAATTAAAGATTTAACTATCGCCTGGAGCAAAACTGGTGATACTCCATTCTCGATCATTTCAATCTAATTTAAGATTCATTAAAACTCCACTTGGTTTTAATCTTCCCAAAAATCAATATTAATGATTGTTTAACTTGGGAAACCATATCCTGTCTTTAACTGGGTTAAAGAACCAATGTCAATTAAAACACGGTTCACGATAAACCCGAAATCAAATTCCATTCCAATTTATTTTATTAAATTGGAAAACTTTACTTTGGAAAACCTCCTTTAAATCTTAACAAAAGATTTATAAATTCCAAATCACATTTCACTGTAAATCGGGTTAAAGAACAAATGTCGTTAAAACACAGTTCATGATAAACTCAATTCCCATTTGATATTAAATAGAAGGCTCTGAATAGAAAATATATCGGCTTATAATCAAATCAAATTCTACGACCAACAAATATCGTATTGGAAATAACAATATAAATATATCTTTCGAATTTCCATAACAATATCTGTATAGTCACAAAATCCAACATCGAAATATTCCAAAGACAATTTCGATTCATATCCATTCCAATTCAATTATTGGAAATTCCGGTTACTTTTAAAACCCTTTTCAAATCCATTTATTTATTTCAAAAATAAATGGATTATAATTCTAGTTCAAAACTAGTTCATTTCGATAAAAATCTATTTTTATCTTTTCAAATATGGAGTTTTTCATCCCAATTCTTCCAAATCATTTCTTATGATTTTACACAAATTATTACTATTTTTAATAATTTTATCAAGGCCCGCACAGTCGATTTCCATCAACGGCCATCGAACTGCACTTACAACGACCTTTTCCAAATTTGATTTGGACATAATTCCAAATCCAACCATTAGATTTAGAATTTCTATTATTCTTTAGAAAGCTCTTTTCGATACGAACCCAATGGTTCCAGTTTTAGGAGAATCCGACAGTCGGATCTCCTGTAATATCCATTCGAAGTCAATGGTCGAAATTCGCGAACTACCGCAGCGCGGCGCGTTCTATTCAGGCTATTATATATATACGTATATATATATATATATAATATATATATATTATATATGTATTATATATATATATATATCGTTGATTTCAATTCAAAACGTATTTTATAAATCGTTTTAAATTCGTTTTCAAAACGATTTCAACTTCATATTCAATTTCAAATCAAAATTAAATATTCTATATCATCGATATATAAATGATAGTATTTTCAAAATGTTATATTTTGAAATCAATTCCTTTTCGATATTCATTATAAAAATGAATAAAATCGATATAGATATCGTTCACGTCAAAATGGCGCATATCTAATCAACACGGCTTTATATATTTCAATAACTTCGTTATTCTATTCAACACATGAATATATATTTTCAACACATGAATTTTCTTTTATTCAACACATGAATATTATTTTATTCAACACATGTATTTTCATTTATTCAACACATGATTTTTTTTTTAACTCGACACATGAAAATTCTTTTTATTCAACACATATTTTATCTTCTAAATTGGAATGAGACCCACTCAATTACCATATAATGTTATTTATATGGATTCTATACAACATATGTATATAATAGCAATGATAAATCATCAACCATCATCCAGAGTGCACCACACAACTGCATAAGCATTAAATATAAATAATTAAAGCTTACACAGTCTGTCAACCCATCGATTGGCATATAACTAAACAATTGGGATTAGTGTACGTCAAATATCATCCCAATACCCGTGTGGGGTTTCAAATCAACAAACACAGATTTTATTTGTGCAGTTGGGCAATGTGTAAAATTTATCGTCCCAATCTATATCAGTCAAATCAGTGCACATAAACAAATCATTCGATTTGTAAATGAATATTTATTTTACTTTAACACATGAATATATGTTTTATTTCAACACATGACAATCAATTTTCACAACACATCAATTAAACAAACAAGTCATCCATGGTCTGTGGACGACGGGTGTCAGGTGCTGCTAAGCACCTTCTGCATCCTAGTATATACTTCAACTAGAAAATAAATTAAAAGTGAGGAGTTCTCACCGATTAGCTAAACCAAACACCGCGACTCTTCATATGTAGAAAATTTCGCCGTGCTCGCCCTTCATCACTTTCGTTGTCCGTAACCGCTACATATATAAAAATCACATTTTTATATTCTCTAATATACAAAAATCACATTTTTAAAACGCTACTATATAGATAAAAATTCTATTTTTACAACGGTGTTCATATAATAAAGATCATATTTTTATCACGCTAACTTCATAATAAAAGTTATATTTTTATATCGCTCTTCTTCTAATAAAGATTATATTTTTATATTTGTTACTTCATTATAAAATTCCTATTTTTATTCTTTCAATAATATATAAATCATATTTTTATTCTTTCTACTTCATATATTTTTACTTTGCTATATATATGATAAAAATCACATTTTTATTATGCTATGGTATAAATAAAAATCATACTTTTACATAACTAAAAATCCAATCTTTTCTTATTTAAAAATATAATCTTTTCTATTATAAAAATTCGATCTTTTTTTTATAAAAAATATCTCTTTCCTTATTTAAAAATCAAGTCTTGTCCACACAAATAAAAATCAAATCTTTCTATAAATAAAAACCAAAGCTTTCTACAAACAAAAATCAGTTTTTCCTATACATAATAATCAAATCTTTTACACAATTAAAAACCATATTTTTATCATGTTAAAAACTATATTTTCATCGTGTTAGAAACTATATTTTCATAGACAAAACAAAATCAAAGGAGCAACAAAGTGAACCCACAGCGCAGGGTCTGAGGAGGGGGACTGCTCGCGGTCGGGGTGTGTCGGAGGAGGGCTGGGGGGCGGCGTTGGCTGCGGTGGTGGTCGCGATGTGAGGGGGGATCGAATTGGGGATGGAGGGTTTGGGAAGTTGCGGTTTCGATTATAAGGAAGGGGAGTGCTTCAACGTCGAGGGGGGGGGGTTCACCGGAGGGGGGGGGGTGCCCTGGCTATGGTCTCGGTGGAAGGGGGGAGGGGCTGGCGATGATAGATCTGGGATCGGGGGGCCAGCGGCTTTTCCTTCTTTTTTTCTTTTCGATCTAGGATTGTGAATGAGGGAGAAAACTAATGAGGGGGTGTATGTTAATATATATAATTTATTTTATTATTTTATATTTAAAAAGGTTGACTAAGGTTGACTTTTCCTTTGAACCCAAAATGAGGCCCAACGACTGTCGTCCATAACTAATTACCCCTATTCCGAACACAATGGGATATGTTTCGAAAGCCAATTCGGCTGTTATGATCTGTTTTCATAAAAATTTGCCAAAATAAAAATTTTAAATTGGCTCAGATTTCCGGGTTATTACAATCTCCCCTACTTAAAACTTTTCGTCCCCAAAAAGGAACGAAGATGAAAGTTGTTTAACTAATCAACTCAACTTTCACTATTTTCATTACGGCTTAAGTTCTTCAACTTTTTATTTACTAAGAACTTTTCAAATTTTTGGCTAACACCCTAAATTTTCGAAAAATTTCGCCATAACCTCCCCTGCATCGGGAGCTTCGGGATATTTCAAATAGCTTTCCGTGGCCCTCACCAATCCAAAAACAAAAGGAAACAGCCAAGCGGTTAGCCAATCGGCTCATAAAATCATCAAAAACCCAATAAATTTGTAAACATGTACCTATTTGTCAGGCAAATAATTTTATTCTTCTGCTCTAGCCTCCTTGCTATGACCTGTTCAATGTAACTACATGTACATGCATGCAATTTCAAACAATTTTCAATTCAGTCCAACATTTGATATAATTTGGCTAAATGGTTCAAATTCTAACTAATCACAACAATAATCAAACAACACAATTATCAATCAATTAGTTGATTATCTTTTCAAATTAATAACTTGGATATATAGTAAAAAAATCACATTTTTGATGTCAAATCACAAGAATAAGCCCTATCTAGTTTTGGTTCTCACACCAGTCAATTGGAATCATATTGAAATCCCACTTTCGAAACTCGAATATAAATTCTGATGATGTACGTACTATAGCGATCATCAGAACCATCTCCGGGCGACTAGAGTGTGATTCTATATCTATCCAATATATTAAAACTTCAACTACACGTGGATCAGACGTATACGCAAAATCTTTATATACTGGACTGCCCAAATTAATACAAATAAATATTCAAATACGTAAAATACGATTTAAATTTTCAAAACAAAAATTGTTTTCAATTTAAAAATATACTCTTCACACTCGTTCTAGGATACTACTGATCCTATCTCTAACGAGTCATTCTCACTGGATATTACTAATCCAATCTTTGATGAATTCTTTCGTATGGTTCTAATGTGCCTTGTTCTTCGAGCTCTGTAAACCAAAGCTCTGATACCAAGTGTAAGAACCCGTAACTTCCTCGATAAGGAAAGAACGAATTGCTTTAAGGACAAGACCAATCAGAACACCAAACAGAAGAACATTTCATTGCTTTTTACAACAATTCATCAGAATACAAGAATATACAGAGTATGATACATTACTACACATCATAGAATATCAGAGATCACAATACATTACATAGCAGTGGAAAAAATAATACAATACACAACTGAAAGAGATATACAGATACAGAGCTTTCCGGATATCACTCAAGCTGTAAACCAGGTTCTTGTGAATATAAATCTGCAAAACCAAAACTACTAGCTGCCCGTGTCGAAAATAAGGGCACCCGAAGTTTAGGTTAAAACAATAAACTTCAGGTCAGTAATGTGACTGGTGTGAGAACTAAAACAGTTATTAATCTTTATTTTAAAGTTTGGTAAATCAAGGGACCACGCCGTATAACATGGAACGGGTTTCCTCCCAAGAAAACCAGTGCATAAAATAACAGCGCAATGCTTAATAAAGAACAATGAAGCTATTATAAGACCCACGTCTCATCACATAATGCAACGCAAGCCGGAGGATAGGGTTTTTACCTTATAATAGCTAAGATTGCTTGGTGCATGAAATTTCATGTTTTATTATTACTATAAGAGTATAGTGTCAAAACAATTTCAATCATAAGTATCAATCATAGACGACATAAGTGCCCCATACCACTATGTCGCCATATATAGGAATACAATCAAAAATGCAAAGTCATGTATTAGAAGTTGGATTTCCATCTATGAACCAAGGCAAGGGATCATCCTCTACCGAATTCCAGATCCTCTAGCCCGCCCATCAGGCAAGCGCGCAGGCAAGCCTTGGATCGTCAGGGCCGGTCCACCGATGTGGATTAAAATGCCTGAACACTGCGTTTCCCCACCCTATGGGGTGTAAATGAGTCCAATGACTCCAACGGCTCCACGTAGTCACCGATATATCCATGGCGCCTCGCAATCCAACAACCACATAACTCAAACTCGTCAGGGCATGTAAAACCACTGACGCCACTTCTAGCTAGAAAGAAACGGATGTCCTCCCTGAGGTCCTTCTCCCGTTTCTGGTTCACAACCGGGGTGTGAGGCTCTTGAATCAACGCTACATAAAGCTATGCCACACTGGCCGTTCTTTGATCATCAACCACAAGACTTTTCTTTTGAACAGAAGCCTTGATCATTTGCCACTTAGGCGTGCCACACAGGCAATTCACACCATGCGATTCATATCCATCAATATATAACCTATGAGCTCGTACGTCTCAGAGAAGGGCGTTAAACAAGAGAACAAATTCTCCGACGCAAAACAAATATATATTTAATAGAAATCAATCACATAGAATAAAATCCAATGTCAGACACACAGTCCATTTACAAGTTCGTTCTGGGTCTGAACGAAACCGGAGGCACCTTGTACATCGTATATCCATCGATCTTCAAGTACGTCTGGACGATCACCAACGGATTCCCTCCTCTTGGGTGTATGGCCTAATCAAGATCATCAGTAATTATCCAAACGACGTGAAGACCTCCGGTCTTCAACCACCGTCTTCATCTTCAACTAATCGTCGTATCAGTTATTCAAAATGGGATAAACCCGGTCTTTCCGAATAACTAGCGTATTTTATAAACAAGTGTTACACAAACACAACATACACCTCATTCCAATTCAGAATATTCTTTTATTCAAATATTCTTACACTTTGGGAAAAGTTCCCATTAATTTTATCAAAGATAAATTCTTTAAAATTTATTCTTTAATCTTCTTTTGAATATCAATTCAAATTAGTCAGGATTAGCGAACCACACAGAAGTAATCATTTATTTTATTTCCCAAACCCAACCTATTCATCCCATGAAGTAAAACTGGAACTACTTCATATCTAACACCACGGTGTTATTGGAAAATTCAATTACCATTTCACGTTCAAATCTAATTAAAGATTTAACTATCGCCTGGAGAAAAACTGGTGATACTCCATTCTCGATCATTTCAATCTAATTTAAGATTCATTAAAACTCCACTTGGTTTTAATCTTCCTAAAAATCAATACTAATGATTGTTTAACTTGGAAAACCATATACTGTCTTTAACTGGGTTAAAGAACCAATGTCAATTAAAACACAGTTCACGATAAACCCGAAATCACATTCCATTCCATTCCAATTTATTTTATTAAATTGGAAAACTTTACTTTGGAAAACCTCCTTTAAATCTTAACAAAGGATTTATAAATTCCAAATCACATTTCACTGCAAATCGGGTTAAAAAACAAATGTCGTTAAAACAAAGTTCACGATAAAAACAATTCCCATTTGATATTAAATACAAGGCTCTGAATAGAAAATATATCGGCTTATATTCAATATCAAATTCTACGACCAATAAATATCATATTGGAAATAACGATATAAATATATCTTTCGAATTTCCATAACAATATCTGTATAGTCACGAAATCCAACATCGAAATATTCCAAAGACAATTTCAATTCAAATCCATTCCAATTCAATTATTGGAAATTCTGGTTACTTTTAAAACCCTTTTCAAATCCAATTTATTTATTTCAAAAATAAATGGATTATAATTCTAGTTCAAAACTAATTTATTTCCAAAAAAAATCTATTTTTATCTTTTCAAATTTGGAGTTTTTCATCCCAATTCTTTCCAAATCATTTCTTATGATTTTACACAAATTATTACTATTTTTAATAATTTTATCAAGGCCAGCACAGTCGATTTCCATCAACGGCCATCGAACTGCACTTACAACGACCTTTTCCAAAATTGATTTTGGACATAATTCCAAATCCAACCGTTAGATTTCGAATTTCTAATATTCGTTAGAAAGCACTTTTCGATACGAACCCAACGGTTCCAGTTTTAGGAGAATCGAACAGTTGGATCTCCAGTAATATCCATTCTCAGTCAATGGTCGAAATTCGCGAACTGCCGTAGCGCGGCGCGTTCTATTCAGGCCATTATATATATATATATATATAATATATATATTATATATATTTCATCAATTTCAATTCAAAACGTATTTTATAAATCGTTTTAAATTCGTTTTCAAAATGATTTCAACTTTATATTCAATTTCAAATCAAAATTGAATATTCCATATTATCGATATACAAATGGTAATATTTTCAAAACGTTGTATTTTGAAATCAATTACTTTTCGATATTCATTATAAAAATGAATAAAATCGATGTAGATATCATTCACGTCAAAATGGCGCATATCTAATCAACACGGCTTTATATATTTCAATAACTTCGTTATTCTATTCAACACATGAATATATATTTTCAACACATGAATTTTCTTTTATTCAACACATGAATATTCTTTTATTCAACACATGAATTTTCTTTTATTCAACGCATGAATTTTTTTTTATTAAACAAATGAATTTTTTTTATTCAACACATGAATATATATTTTATCTTCTAAATTGGAATGAGACCCACTTAATTACCATATAATGTTATTTATATGGATTCTATACAACACATGTATATAATAGCAATGATAAATCATCAACCATCATCCAGAGTGCACCACACAACTACATAAGCATTAAATATAAATAATTAACGCTTACACAGTCTGTCAACCCATCGATTGACATACAACTAAACAATAGGGATTATTGTATGTCAAATTTCATCCCAATACCCGTGTGGGGTTTCAAATCAACAAACACAGATTTTATTTGTGCAGTTGGGCGATGTGTAAAATTTATCGTCCCAATCTATATCAATCAAATCGGTATACATAAACAAATCGTTCGATTTGCTAATGAATATTTATCTTACTTCAACACATGAATATATATTTTATTTCGACACATGACAATCAATTTTCACAACACATCAATTAAACAAACAAGTCATCCATGGTCTATGGACGATGGGTGTTAGGTGCTGCTAAGCATCGTCTGCATCCTAGTATACACTTCAACTAGAAAATATATTAAAAGTGAGGAGTTCTCACCGATTAGCTAAACCAAACACCGCGACTCTTCATATGTAGAAAATTTCGCCGTGCTCGCCCTTCATCACTTTCGTTGTCCGTAGCCACTACATATGTAAAAATCACATTTTTATATTCTCTAGTATGTAAAAATCACATTTTTAAAATGCTACTATATAGATAAAAATTCTATTTTTACAACGGTGTTCATATAATAAAGATCATATTTTTATCACGCTAACTTTATAATAAAAATTATATTTTTATATCGCTCTTATTCTAATAAAGATTATATTTTTATATTTGTTACGTCATTATAAAAATCCTATTTTTATTCTTTCTATAATATAAAAATCATATTTTTATTCTTTCTACTTCATATATTTTTACTTTGCTACATATATGATAAAAATCACATTTTTCTTATGCTATGGTATAAATAAAAATCATACCATTACATAACTAAAAATCCAATCTTTTCTTATTTAAAAATATAATATTTTCTATTATAAAAATTTGATCTTTTTTTTTATAAAAGTTATCTCTTTCCTTATCTAAAAATCATGTCTTATCCATACAAATAAAAACCAAATCTTTCTATAAATAAAAACCAAAGCTTTCTACAAACAAAAATAAGTTTTTCCTATACATAAAAATCAAATCTTTTACACAATTACAAGCCAAATTTTTATCATGTTAAAAACTATATTTTCATTGTGTTAAAAACTATATTTTCATAGGCAAAACAGAATCAAAGGAGTAACAAAGAGAACTCACAGCGTAGGTTCTGAGGAGGGGGGCTGCTCGCGGTCGGGGTGTGTCAGAGGAAGGCTGGGGGGCGGCGTTGGCTGTTGTGGTGGTTGCGATGTGTGGGGAGGATCGAATTGGGGCTGGAGGGTTTGGGAAGTTACGGTTTCGATTATAGGAAAGGGGGTTCTTCGACGTCGGGGGGGGGGGGGGGGGGTTCACTAGAGGGGGTGCCCTGGCGGCGGTCGCGGTGGAGGGGGGAGGGGTTGGCGATGATAGATCTGGGATCGGGAAGGCCAACGGCTTTTTCTTCTTCTTTTTCTTTTTGATCAGGGATTGTGAATGTGGGAGAAAACTAACGAGGGGGTGATATTAACATATATAATTTATTTTATTATTTTATATTTGAAAAGGTTGACTTTTCTTTTGAACCCCAAACGAGGCCCAATGACTGTCGTGCATAACTAATTACCCCCATTCCGAACACAATGGGATATGTTTCGCAAGCCAATTCGGCCGTTATGATCATTGTTCATCAAAATATAAATCTATATATTGAATTTGAACGCATGTTTCAATTTACTGGGGCCACATGCGGACTCTGAAAATTCCAGAAAAATTATTACTAGCTTCGTATTGATGATATGGTCCTAACAAAACTAATTTCGTCAAATTCTGAGACCGTTTGAAAAATGGTCATTTTCTAGTCGATTAAATTCAACTAAAACAGGTCAAATGCTTTTAACTGCGCCACGCTCACATATTGATTCGAAAAATTATGAATTTTGGAATCTAGCAATAACTTGACATCCCGGGTCCAACAAAAGTGGTTTCGTCGAAAAACGAAGTCGTTTGCAAAATTTCCATTTTTAAGGGTCAGAAATTCCATAACGACTATTCTGAAATTTTAACTGGGCCTAACTTTTTATCCCTGCTATGAAATTTTAATTTTTCGGATTCGTTGGAAAGATATTCTCAATTAGATTCTAATATTTTTGGTTTCACTAAAATCCAGTTTATTTTGAATCCTATACATTCATTTGAACTTTGAAATCGAATTTTCAAACTACCGCGCCATTTTCAATTCCTTTTATAATTTAAAATAAATATTTATATTCTAATGATGATCTATATAAATATATATGTTCTAATTCTATTCAAAATAAATTTCTTGTCATTATTATTTAAAATAATTCATTTTAAATATCCAAAATTCATCAAAATTGCCAAAATAAAAATTTTGAATTGGCTCCGATTCCCGGGTTATTACACTTCCACTTTGTCGAGCCAAGTTCGTTTGGAACCAAATTTTATAAAGTGCTCATCTTTGTCGATCCGAGAATAGGTCGAACGGAGTGTAATGTACATCGTGATAGTCTTGTTCGATCATGTGAGTGTCCGAACATGCTCTACTTGAGTCTAGAGCATTAAGATTATGAATGGTTGTGATCTTGACAGCCTTGCCAAATGGAAGGTCAATACTTTTCACCCCAAAGTTCATTGTTTTGAATTTATTTGGTTTCCCCTAGAGAGTTTTATTTATATGCATTTATATATGTACAAACTCTACATATTATCTAGCAATGAGTTCAATGACTCTTTTTTGCCCTTTTTGTTGATGGCAAAGGGGGGAGGGGGAGAAAAGGTGCAACGACCTGTATTCTACGCATTGGTCGAAGGATCATAAAATATTTATATTATTTTAATATGAGGTAGTACGACTGTATAACTTTGAGTAATGACTAATACGTCCATTCCTTCCTTCCCATTTTTGCCGAATTTTAAGGTTACCATTTTAACCCTGTGAATCTTGTTTCACCCATAATTTTTGATTGGTAAGGAATTTATATTTGAAACTACTTCTATTGGATTTAGACGATGGTTCCCCATTCCGTAGAGTGGTCAAATTAAGAAAACGGACTTACCTTCAGGGAAAAATGACTAAAATAATATTGGGAAGGCTTAAATGGGCAAATTGGGTCATTGGTCGGTGGGTTTACTACCCATTTTGGGTAGGATAACTAGGTGGAGGCTGAAGAGGGTAGGGAAATCTCCCTATTCACTTTTCCAACTCCCAAAGAGCTACTAAACATCAATTAATGGCTTCTACCTACCACTACTCCATCACTTGAGCATCCAACTACCTAATTAAGAGAAAATCAAGTCAAATTAACAACACGTCAAGATAAAATCCGTTGCTCAACATAGAAATCCAAGCCAAACACTTTCCAATTTTAAATCAAAACATTTTGGGGTGATTAAGGTGAGTAATAGTTTTCTTATTTACTAATTAGGGTGGATTAGCATATGGGATGCTCGTAAAAATATGTCAGAATTCATATAATTCATTATTAGTAATATTATGACATATATATAAGTTTAGGTTGATTTGGACATGATTTGTGAATCCCAGATTTTAAGGGATTATAGGAAAACATGCTTCTTTGGGTGTTTTGATCTTATTTGTTTGATCTATATGTTGTTTTAGTTGTTTGGTATGTTAAGACCGTGCTTAGGAACACTAGGATGCATGCAAACGTCATCGAGTGGTGAAATAGGGTATTAAAATTACTTAAAACCACAAAGTATATTCCGGTTCAACATGCCCGGATTGACCAAGTTGAGCTGGAAAATCTTGTCGGATTTGTATGAAATTTTGTGAGGACGACAAGGAAGGTCCCAAAAGGCTCTAGGCCAAGTTTCAAGTCGTTTGGAGTTCTGGAGACTAAGTTATGGCATTTTGAAGTTTGGTTTGACTAAGCCAGTTTGGCCAGGTTCGATTTGGCAAGGGATAAAGTGGAAAGGAGCAACAGGAAAATAGAACTAAGGAGGCAATGAGCTTTAGTTCGGTGGATGAGCCAGGCTTCGACCCAAAAAGTGTTTGTTTGGATCAACATAGTCAATCCGGGCCCAGATCATGAATATCCAGATCTACATTGTCTATCTCGAATATTAAGTCTGGATCGACGTTGTTAATCCGAAGGTAACGATCAAGTCAGGGTTGACTTCATCGACCCGGATATGGTGATACTGAACCGGATCGACAAAGTCGATCTATGCATGGCAATATAGGTTTGACTCGACTATGTCGAGCCGGAGTATCCCGACCCAGATATGAGCAAGGGAGTGGATTTTTCATTTTGGAGCATGACATGGTGTTACTTCATGATGATGATCAAGCTCTTTTGAAGATCAATTCAATGCGACTAATTTAGTCTGGGACACAAAGAAAATCATAGGGAGAGCTACCGTGTAGGTTCCAAGTGGGGAACTGTAGGGGTGACTCCTGGGATGGACTTTATGCGTACGCATGTGTAAAGGAGTCAACAGTGTTTGTTACTTCTATATATCATCGAAAGAGTGACCAAAGGACAGATAAAGCTTACGCTGTAAGGATTGATCAGCCCAGGTCTAGAGTCTATGCTATGAGGACTGGGTAGGGTTATCGGGTATAGCCCATGCTTTAGGACATAGCGGTAGTTATATGGAGCCCATGCTGTGGGGACTACCAAGGTAATGATGGATTTGATAACTGAAGTAACATATATTGTACGCTCAAAGTGCTGAGTGAGAGAAGGTGAGGATGTTTGCTATGTTTGAAAGGTTGTTATCACTTTGACACGCACACTTCCATTTATACTAAGTAGTGTGATTACCATATAGTAGAGTACATGATTATGTGTGCTAACACTTTGGATGCAGGGCCAGGGTTAGGTATGAGTTTTCATACATATTGTGGTATCATATTTAATGATTGAGATTACTACCTCTCACCAGACTTTATCTGACTTGTAGTTTATGCATTGCTTCTTATTACTCAGGATGCTCTTAAATGAGCAAACTACCGAGAGGTTGGTGTGCTCGAGTAGTTGACTCATAGATGAGAAGGAGGCTTCCACGTAATATATATGCTCTTATCCGTGTTTATTCCCGTTGATCACTACTTTGGGCATTAATAGTGTATTTTGAGATATAGATAGTATTATGGAGATGTACACATATCAATCTATCTGATACTTTGTTATGATATGAGTCTCCTACTTTGATGTTATGAATCAGTCTATTTACACTGTCTTGCCTATTTTATATCATATTTCATGTTATTATTATATTTTATTCCATGCGTTGTTAGATATATGATAGGTTACTTGGGTTTTGTTATTTCAACCTTGATGATCATCTTGCTTTAGTCGAGCACCATCACAGCGCAACTCGTTGGCTATCATCTAGTATAGGGTGGTAGTCACATTTGGTATCAGAGCTTAGGTTGCATAGTTTTATCTAAGTGGGCAGTACCAGGGATGAATACACGTATATGAGAGCGTGTATTTTTGGTATTTTGGATTTCAAAGCTATATATATACACACACACACACACTATTAGCATACTTAAGGGGAAGTCATGCTGCACATGCATCGCTAAATAGGGTTCCTTAGAAAGGCGATTAATCAACTTCTTTTTTGATTGAACAATGAGTCATCAAAGGAGAAATTCTTCTGTTTTTAAACTGTTGTGTGTTTAATGCGAAGGTTATTTTGAACATTTATTTTTATTCCCGTTTTTTTAAAATCTTCTACCATTTTTAACATGCAATTTATTGTAGTTTCAAATGCATGCCATTAATACATGTATACCCAGTTTAAATTAAAATGTTACCTAATTTGCATCATTTAAACTTTTTTGTTACTTGGTTTTATACCATTTATGGCGCTGGTTATTCCTATAATCTACGTCTATATATTTTTATAGTAAATATATCTACATGTGTGTTCACACGTTTTTCAACATTCCAGAATAAATTATGTATTTCTAATTTTTGGGATTATTTCCACTACTTATCTTTTAATGTTATTAATGACATGCGTTGTCAATTAAAAAGAATGTTGCGATTTTATTGCTAATTTAATTCTTTTTATTATCTGCAAAAGTATGAAGTGAAAGCAAAATTTGGACACATATTTATTTGATATAGTAAAAATAGGTTTAAAATAATTAAATTTAATATATATTATGTATAAATAATTAAGAGTTCGTATAAATATTGAAATAGTTTTAAAGTTTTAATGGATAGAAAAGAAACTATTTGAAGTAGCTGAAAATAGCTTTGAAAACAATAGCAAAGAAAATTTTGTTTTAAATATGACAGTTTCTTATAAATAGTGGAAAATTAACTAGTTTAAAATATTTAAGTTTTCGCATTGACACTACATTTATCTTAGACAGTATATTATTTTTCCTAAATCTACAGTGTACTTGCAAGATGACAATGGTCCAAACATAACTAACATCCATTGCATCCATATCGTTTCATATATCGATAGTGTGTGTCACACGTGCACAACCAAATGATTATAATTTTCTAGAGCAATCATAACATTTCATTCAACATTTCAAATATTTAGTTCACTTAATAATAATTTCGTTTTGAGCTTTTGAATCTCAAACGCATATTACTCATGTTATTACTTTAATAATTGTATTGTTTAAAATGCAAGGTGTTACAAATAGCCCCCAAGAGCTACTAAAAATGGACTCTGGGCATCTCCACTACATTCTTGTATTTGTACCAACATTAAACTCTAGCTTCCATCATTTTCAGCCATTGTAACTCCAATTTTCTTGAGATTATTAAGAGAATTATAAAGTGGACATAGGCAATTCAAGACGAACCACTATAAATCTTGTTGTCTTGCATTTTCCCCTTTTTATGTGTTATTTCTTTATATTCTATGCTATACATATGATTATTCGGTGTTTATGTCACTTTTTGGCGTTAACGGTACCTTCAATTTTTATATTGCATCCTATTTTAACATTTGTTAATATATTTTATTGCCAATTTTTCCATTTTCACCCAAAAGCAATATCTCACCAATTAATTACCAATTCATATTTAATTAATCCAAGCCTCAATTTAATCAACTATAGATGATTAGTCTCCACAATCAAACTATAAGCAATAATTAATTACTAATATGGATAACTAAGCCAAATAATCGAGTCAATGATATACTCAAGTTAATTAGTACCCAATATTTAAATTTCTATGTTATTTATTTTAGCAGGTGATTATCGAATACCCGGGTTGTTAAAGACTCCTCCCATTACAAAAAATGCATCCCCACAATTTCCTTAGGGATAAGCATACATAAGCATTAACTCGACACCTACAACAAATATGCCTTCTTTGGCGTTTAAAAACCGATATAAAAACTTTCCGTAGCGATTCTATAAACGCCATAGATCAAAATGTTGTGTAAAGTCTGGTAGATAATATAGCGTGTAATACTTGCAATGGAAAACGTACTTTTGTTGCCATCTTAAATAGGGTAATGGGGTCATGTTAATGCAGATGCTTTTCTTTTGCGTTTTGAAACGTTCTATAGAACTTTTATAACGTCATTTGATTATTATAATATGTTGACATGCCATGTTATCATAGCATTTGAAAACACTATGAAATCATTGTCTAAAGCTTTTATGACACACTGAAATGCTGTAGATGATTCCTTACTATTTATTGTAGCATCGTTTTGTTGCTATAAAATTTGTTTACTTCTTGCAACATATTTTGTATAACACTAGTATAATGCTATAGCGTAACAAAGCTGTAATGATTTTTCTTTTCACTGCATAGTTACAATGCTGTTAAAAAATTCTATTGCAATTTTTTCTATCATAACGTCCAAAATCCATAGTTTTCAGCTCTACTAATATATTATAACTATTCAAAAAATCACCTTTATCACATTAATGTTATACACAAATGAAGTCATAAATCAAATCACTAAATATATATCCATAATTGTTAGATCCAAATTTGGCTCTAACACCCAAATTGTTCAAAATTATGAAGATTAACAACTGAAAATGAAAGAAAAATGCATTGAACACACCAGATTTATAGTGGTTCGGTGTTAACGATCCTATGTCCACTTTATATATCTTTGATTATACGTTGAATACAAGTAAAATCAATGATTTCTCTCAATCTCCCTTTTACAGCAGTGATTCACTCAATAATTTCGAGATAATACTGATTAGAAATAATGAAGAAACAGTAATGGTGGAAATAATACTCAGAACTGCCAAAAGATCCTCAAAAATGCCAAGTATAGAGATATTTTAGGTGATATTCGCAGGCGGTTCGTGATAACACGTTGCACGGATCCCGAGGATCTCAGATTGGTTCATGGCTTGATGGAGAAGTGGTCAATATGGCAGTCATGGACAGGTGTCGTCAGATCTTTCAATCTCGGATCGTGGATGACCAAGTCTTGGCCACCATTTTCTGGTAGTAGAGTGGGTTCGTGACCCTACACCACGAGCGGGTCGTGGTGCTCATCTCGAGCGGGTCGTGAAGGACATGGCGAGTCGAGGGTGGAGGTGCATCACGAACCGACTAAGAGCATGGGCCACGAGCAGGACTTGATCAAGTTTGAGTATCCTCGTCTACCACGTGTAAGTCTTCATATCCTTGCTGGCTTGATTCAAAAGCTAACCAACATTTTGCCCCCTCGAAGTATGTTTTATCGGAGATGGTACATGCTATGAAATTGTTAAACTATCCTTTCATGGAACGACGTAAATCAAAAGTCGTGTTTGTTTGTAACATCGCACTGCTTCAGAAGATCGCCTCTCCTGATGGGTATAAATATATAGCCAGGTTTTCGATTATCTCACTAGTTATTGGTCAATTTTCATCTCTCAAACTCCGGAGTACGCTGTGATTGACTCTTCTATAGGTAAACCTTTAAACTTTTTGTAGAAAATAATGTTAAATAACTTCCCTGCTTCTATCTACAAAAGGTTCCATTTTCAAATCCAATGGCCAACTCAAAGATCCGAGTCGTCGGGCTGTACTACAGTTCGTGCCTTCTGGTATACGTTACGAACCGGCTAAGGCCACATTCGTATGAGTTCACGAATTAATGGCTGGACAGGTCCTCAAGTATACCTTTGTGGGCCCATTTGAGTACTCGTGGTATGTTGGGCCAGCTCGATCCTAATGGGACAAAAAGGAGAAGGACAAACATCCTATCGAAGGCTATATAAGCCGATCTCCATCCTCTCTCCTATTCTTCTTTGTTCAATTTATCATCGTAGCCCTTATTTTGTGGTTTCTAACCCTAATTAGAAAACTTTCCCAAATTTCAGCAACCTCCTTCGATTTAAAAAGGTAATGAAAATGAGTAGGTTTTTAATTTTTGTTTCCATCCCATGGTTCGAGATTATGCTGCGATTCGGGTGGTGGATCCATCCTTGTATCTCTTCCATTTTGACGGGTTTGCCATTGATCCTGGAATGCGCGGATCATAGAGAGAATTGTGGGGAAGGAAGTATTTGGCCATGGAGATGGAAGGTAGAGAGGTTAACGAGGTAACTGGTTGGTTAAGGGCCTACTCATGGAGCCAGCCTCGTGAGTAGAAGAAGAGATTGGCTAGAAAGGAGATGAATCTTAGCCGCTCGATTCGTGGGGGTGTAGTGGTGAGTTTAGTCATAAACGGAGAGCGCGTTAGTTAATGGAGAAGATTGGAGCGTCGGCCCATAATAGAGGGCAGGACATCGGTTTGTGAATGGGGATAGAAGCCAGGTCGGATCGTGGGTAAGGATGAGCTATCGTCTCGTGAGATATAGCGGTTCATGGTAGTTTACACGGACCCTAGGTTATCATGAATCATACTTCCTTCCACGAATCGATCTCATATCACGAGCCGATGCCTGGGTGAGGCGCAACCGTGCCATCATCACGAGCTAACATTCCCTCAAGAGCCAGTTCCTTATTAGGGGACGAACTGAATCCACGAGCCGAACCTTCCTCACGAGTCGAACTACTGAAATCCATGAACTAACCTATCTCCAATCCGACCATTATTTTATGACTGTAGTTGACTGAATTATACCAACCAATCAAACACATCAGCATGTGATTCAATTGAAGCTTCAATATAACTCTGATAATTCAACGAATAGTTAGGTTAGAGCCTTCAAGACAAACTTTTTTGACTGGACAAACTTTTTTGACTGGATGACAGCATAGCTCAGCGGCATATAATGACCAATATCACGCTTATCTAATTTACTTTGTGCCTTTCTTTCCCAGCGTCATACACACTTGTACACATCAGCACTTGCACACGCACGGGATTCACGGGTAACTACATTCTAATCTTTCATGTTTATTCGCCAACACAGCCATGTCTGATAGACGTTCATCGAGAATATCAGAAATGAGGGCAGATCCAGAGTCGTCAAAACATCATAATCCTGATGTGCTACCGTCCAACCCAAAGTGGGAAAATTTTGGATCTGATTATGAGACAGATATCAATAGTGAATCAACATCTTCCGAGGACACATCACTCGAGGAGGAGGAAGAAGAAGATGATCAAGCTCTTGAAAAGATCCCAGGTGTTAAAGAAGTAGAGAAAGAGAAGCTGAGTGATTCCATGGCTTCTAAATTGGACAAGTTGATATTGGAGAAAATCTATTTAAGGCACGCGATTCCTTAGGACGATGTAAAAACTCCAGAGGAGGGAGATAGGCCTCATTCTACTCTGGAAGGATACATGGCTATCAGTAGGCTCATGTGTTAAGTAGGCGCTATCCCTCCATTTCCTCCAATTGTCGTTGATCTCCGGATACACTACATATTGCTCCCATGCAACTTCACCCCAATGCTTACGCAGCTCTATATACCTTGTATATCGCGTATGTAGAGATTTTAAAGGCCAAGCTCTCATTCAAAGATTTGAAATTCTATTATCATTTCAAACATTGTTCCACAGGGACCCCAAACTTCTCTTTCTTTGAATCGATTCCTGGCAGAAAGGTTTTGTCGGATGGCCATAGCAACTTAGGGGATGCGAGATCGGATTGGTTTAACATAAAACATCAGGCAAGATGTGCATGGAAATGGATATAATCAAGCAGGTTTCAAATCCTGCAACGCATATTCCAATTTCATAATTGAAGTGCTAATGTATTCTTTTCTCTGAACAGCTCACAATTTTGAAAAAACAGAGGGCTCAGTGTATGAAGATCGATTATCCCACCATTTATCAAGCAAATCGGACTTTTGTAGAATCAATAAGTGCATCACCAATGAGAGCCTTCATAAACACCACCTTCTGTATATAAGATTCGGGCTTGGTACAGGTGGCAAGCCTTACAAGTATGTGCCCCCGGCTGAGGGAGAAGGGACTTCAGGAGCCACGAAAACAACCGAGATTTGTATGAGCCCTTCAACGATGATTGATCAGGATGATGAGGATTTGACTGTATATAAAGGAAACGAAGTTCGAGTTAATGACCCAAAGGATGCTTCCTCCTCCAAAGGACATTTTCCCCTGAAGACTCCGCCACTAGTAGATCCTACATTAACGGAGGAGCATATTTTTGGGGATTTAGAAAAGATCCCCTTGCCAGATGACATCTACACTTCTGGAGATTTCGGAGAGGAACCATTCTTCCCTATCTACGAAGGAGAGACATCTCTTACCAAAGATAAAGACTACACAGACGAGCCAAACTTTGGGCCCTGGTCTGTTAGGGGGGATTGCACGGGCACACAAATTACATGCACCATTAGTCACAACACTTATACACTAATTGTATTCACGATCCTGACACCTGTTTTGTGATTTTCTGCAGGAAAAATGCCTCGTCATTACTCTTATTCTTACCGCGATCTTCATGAGAACACAACCAGACTGTCTTCCGTATCTGAACATGATCGCAATGATAGTCGAGGAAGGGATAGCCAACGTCGCCGTGATTCTTATCAGCCTCACTCTATGCGTTTTCGCTCTCCCACGAAACAGGATCCCGGGAAGTCCCACAGTCGCCGAGTACCACACACGGGGGGGGGGGGTAAAGAACTTCCCAAGGCTCCGACTCCCTCGAAAGGCTTACCTCCCCAAAGCAAATCCTCTAAGAAGAATCACGAACCTAAAGATAAACAAAAGGAGCCGATCAAAGATAAAGAGAAAGAAAAAGTAGCTCTTGTTCCCTCTGGTCAGCATAGCTGGGGTACTACTGTGGTACAGGAGGGTGTCGTTACTCTTGTTAATCAAGCAAAGTTGGAGCGCTTACGGAAGGTATTTCCCGATATCTATTTTGAGAGGATGTATTTTGTCCTGGATCACGAACTATTTTCTGATGAATGGGATAAAGAGGTTGTAGGTCAGATCAGCCACGTGGCTAAACAATATAGGGCAATGAAAAAGCACGCTAAGAATTTGTCAGATGTCATACGCCGTCTAGAAGTAGATGCTGCCAGGGCCCGAGTGAAGGTCGATCACGATGCTAAGGCTAGAAGTAAGGCGGAGAAAGATATTGAGGATGTTCAAGCCCAGCTCGCCTTGGCTCGGCGTGACGCTAAAAATTACAAAACCGAACTAGACAATGCTAAGAAACGCTTTCACCTCGAGCTCAATTCACACAACCAAGAACGCATAGCTCTTAAGAAAGAGATAGAGGATCTTAGGACAGCTAACACTGAGCTAAAGGCATCGGAGGATCATATTGCCATAGAGAGAGCTGCTTTGGAAAAGGAAAAAGGAAAGCTTAAAGGACAATCTCGCTCGTATTGAAAAGGAAAATGCGGACTTGAACAACAAACTTGCTCATGTTGAGGAAAGGACAACTCTTGCCGAAAGTAATGCCAATACTGCTCTCGAGTCGGCCTCCACTGCCACTGCTAATCTTACCGCTGCCGAAAAGGAAATAGAAGGGTTCGTGGAGCTGCTAATGGACTTCTTTGCTCAAGTCATTCAAACTCGAGACATCTCTTGGACTAAAGACTATCACACCACCTTGGTCAATGTATGAGATATAATTATCGAGGGATAAAAGAAGCGCTTAAAGGTTGAGGAAATCGACGAGGGTCAACTTATGCATACTTTCCTCAGGGGTGGAGAGCCCGAGGCTTTAGCAGAGGGCAGGCAACAGATTCAAGAAGCCATAGAGAAGGAAAAACTTGAACTCAAGGGTAAGAGCAAGATTGATGAAGGTTCAAGTTTGACACCGAAGCCCAAAAATTTTGAAGTTGAGGAGTATAGTCCAGATGATCCACTGATCCCTGGGGTTCCGGTTCCCCTACCGTTGGGTTCCTATTGCAGCTTCGGGCGAAGAGTCAGCGAAAGGTATCCCTATATTTTCCTCGCAATTTGTCATGGCTATTGTAACTTGTCATCGCATTGTGGATCAAACAGTTGAGATGACCCTGTTTTCTCCCAAACTAATAACACTTGCTTCTCATGATATAGGTGTCAAGTCTACTAAAGAAATTGCAGAAAAACAAGCTGAGGTCGAGAAGGTCGACGTGCCTCCAATCACCGAGGCCATCCCTGAAGCTTCAAAGCAAATTGAGGTTGAGGAAACCAAGGAGGCCATTGGGGGTATCAAGCATGGATGTCCCAAAAAATGCTAAAATTGTTGGAGCCTTGCAAGATACCAATGATGGTCACGGGGATGAGGAAGAGGATGTAGAGATCATAGGGGAGACCAAGGATGATGACAGCGTGACTCTGGCGGACATAAAGGCGAAAAGGGATAAACAACTAGCCTTAAAAGTAGAGGAGCAAGAACCTCTAAACGTGGCACCTATCTCTGCAGCTGCCCCTGGGTCTGGGTTAATCATAAAGTTGTCCGGTATGTCAATAACGACGCAGCTTATAGCCCAATCTTCTGATCCTCCACACGATTCTCCCTCCGATAAGAAAAAGAAGAGAAAGTAGGATAAATCTGACGCCGACAAGGAGGAACCGGAAAAGCAGAAGAAGGAGAATTGGCCGAGATCATCTCCCAAGCCCAAGTAGAGTTTGCTTGTCAGTCCATTTTTTGTTTTTAGACTTTCCATTGGCCTTGTAATGTAGTTGTGAGAGTGGCCCTCACTTTTGTCCAGCTTCGCTGTATAAACCTGCATTAGTAAATGAAATTCCGTTTCTTTTTTCATCGCTATAATCCTGCAAGTTTATCATGTTTAGTTACGAACATAAATATTCAAATCATAAATAAGTCAGAATTAAATCATAAATCATTCTATTAAAATTTCTGCACTATACTTCTGTGTGTATTTATATGAGTATGCCCCCAATCAATCATTAATATGATGTCTAGCTAGGGCATATCAAGGATTGATTAAAGTCGTATGTGTTGCCCCCCATGCCTGGACATGAAGGGTTCGTTCTCATCTTTCAATCTTTCCCTCAATACTGCAAAGAGGTAGGAGCCCTTCAATGGCATTTAGTAGATATGCCTTTATACTCCCCTGTCGTATACCCAGGATAGAGTTCGAACTCATCTTTCAATTTGCCCCCCGTTCCTTCAGCGGGGTAGGATTTCTTTCGTGGCTCCCAGTCTCTGGCTGCTTTATACTCTCTCGTAGAATACCAAAGGTAGAGTGTTGTTGAGATGGTATTTTGAATCATGGTGCACCTTCATGTCTCATGGACAATCCATGTCCTTGTCTTCTGTACTCTTTCTCAAGTCGTGAGAAATAGAGTGTCAGTTGCTGTGCCATTTGCTTTATTGCGTCCTCGGTATTCTGCATACCATTGACCTTCTGATCTGATAGAAGGTACTTTTAGTTACGTGTTTTGAGATTGTTGCTAAACTCATAGCAAATTTTAAAGATTATAATGATCATGTGAGTAAAGAATAACAAAATAGATAAGAAATCGTGCAGTAAAAGTAAATGACACAGGATATTTTATAGTGGTTCGGTCGAATCATGACCTACGTCCACTTTATAATCTCTTGCTTATATAATCGGAATGTTCTAGGAAAGTCATGCCTTTTTACATGGTTCTAAAAACAAATGAATAAAACTGACAAGTTCATGTCAGGTAATGCCTCAAATGTTGAGCATTCCACACTCTGGGGATTTGATCTCCATCCACGGTCGCTAGCTTGAAGGCTCCATTATCAAGCCTCTGTAGGATGGTATAAGGTCCTTCCCATTTCGGGCCCAAGTGTACTGGGGGTGGAAAGACGTGCTTTAGAACCAAGTCTCCGGGTTCAATGTTCGAGCTCATACCCTTTTGTTGTAGTACCAAGCGACTTGCTGTTTGTGTCTCATGGAAAGTAGATCCGCCTCATCCCTTTTCTCTTCTACCATATCCAGGGATTCAAGCAGCAGTTCATTGTTGGTCATTTGGTCGTAGAAAGTGACCCTGTGAGATAGTACTTTTAACTCAACCGGGATGACCGCTTCGGATCCAAAAGCAAGGGAAAAGGGCGTATGCCCAGTGGCTAATTTGAAGGTTGTTCTGTAGGCCCATAATTCTATAGGTAGTTCATCAACCCACTTGGCTTTGGGCCGCTTCAATCACTTTTTCAAAATGGACTTTATTACTTTGTTTTCCGCTTCTACCTGCCCATTTGATTGCAGATGCGCCACAGTTGTAAATCTCTTCTCGATACGGTATCTTCGGCAAAAGTCCCAGAACTCAGTGCTGTCAAATTGGGTCCCATTATTTGTTATGATGACTTTCGGGAATCCAAATCGATATATAATGTTTCTCACAACAAAGTTGACCGTCCTCTTGGTTGTGATCATGCTCACTGGCTCTGCTTCGACCCACTTTGTGAAGTAATCTATGGCTACGATGGCGTACTTAGCTCCACCCTTGGCAATAGGGAGGTTCCGATAATGTCAATCCTCCATATAGCGAAGGGCCATAGGCTCATCATTGTTGTTAACCGGTTAGGAGGTGCTCTGGGGATCTTGGAGAATTTCTGGCCCCTGTTGCAACGCCGTGCATATTTAGCTACATCTTTGTTCACGGTAGGCCAAAAGTAGCTATATCGTAGTATCTTCTTTGCCAGTGTATGGCCTCCAGTGTGGCCGCCACATTCACCTTCATGAACTTCCCTTAACAATCTTTCGATGTCGTCGTGGGCTACACACCGGAGGAGCGGCATCGAGAATCCTTGTCGGTACAAAACTTCACCTTGCATGACATATCTGGAGGCTTTACGAAAGACAACACACCTTTTTCTCTTTTTGGTGGGAAGTGCCCCATTTATCAAGAAGTTCTTTATGGGTGTCATCCACAACTCCCTTTCTGGCTCAGTTACTAGTACAAGATCGTTTTCCATCTGATCGATACTTGGAGACTGCAGTATCTCTATTGGGATCATCCCTGTGCCCTCTGGGTTACCGGAACTTTCCATCGTGGCCAACTTATCCGCCCTCTGGTTCTCTGATCGGGGGATGTGTGTTATGCTGTAGTGTTCCAAGGCACCCAACAATTTTCTTACTTCCTTCAAGTATGATACAAGCCTTGGTCCTTTAGTCTGAAACTCTTTATTAACCTGGTTCACCAATATCTTCAAATCGCAAAAGATATCTAACTTCATTATCCCTAGCTCCCTCGCAAGCTTAAGCCTGGCAATCAGGGCTTCATACTCTGAGATGTTGTTGGTGGCATGGAACTCTAATCTCAAAGCATAATATATCGATCATTCTTGGGGAGTTACAAGTACCACTCCAGCACCAGATCGTTTGTCATTCCTGGCTTCGTCGGTTTACAGTTTTCAGGCATTAGGGTCAACAAGTTGTTTCGGAGGCTCAACTTCCTCACTCACCATATCGTCCTCCGGGATAGTAAACTCTACTATAAAATCTGCAGTACCTGCCCCCTTATCGATCTTCAGGGCTGAAATTTCAGGTCGAACTAACTCAACTCGATATTCTACTTGAGTAGCCTTCCCGATGCTTCCGTTCTTTGCAACACTTGCCGTAGCGGGTGATCGGTGTACATAGTGATAGGATGAGCCTAAAAATAGTGGTGGAGCTTTCTAGATGCGATCAACAAACTGTACGCAAGCTTTTCTATCTTTGGGTAGTTCCGTTCTGCTGCCGCTAGTTTTTTACTTACATAGCACACCGGTCTCTGGACTTTATCTTCTTTTCTTACCAAGGATGAACTGATAATGCCAAGAACACGAACAAATCCTCGTGATCTACCGGCTTGAACAATATCAGAAGTTTTTCCAGATGATTCAGGAGGTTCTGGAATGCTTCTACACAATCAGGAGTCCACTTGAAATTGTGCTTCCCTCGCTTTATCAAATCGAAAAATGGAATGCACTTATCCGTAGCTTTGGAGATGAATCTACTTAATGCGGCTACTTCCCCAGTGAGGTTTTGCACATCTTTAGTTTTCCTTGGTTCTTGAATGTTCCTGATTGCCGCGATCTAGTACGGATTGATTTCAATTCCACGTGAGTTGATGATAGAACCTAAGGACATTCTAGAGGCTACTCCGAATGAACATTTTTGTGGGTTGAGCTTCATCCCGTATCGCCTAAGGATGCCAAACATTTCTACTAAATCAGTGGTATGGTTGGATGATTGTTTGGATTTCACAAGCATATCATTGACATATACTTCCATCGTCTTCCCAATTTGACTATAGAACATCCGGTTTACTAGTCGTTCCAGCGTTCTTCAAGCCGAAAGGCATCACTACATAGCAGTACAGTCCCAAATCTGTAATAAAGCCGGTATGCTCTTGATCTGGCACATACATTGGGATTTGATTGTATCCAGAATATGCATCCATGAAGGAGAGAAGTTCGTGACCCGCGGTTGAATCCACCAATTGAACAATTCTAGGAAGTGGAAAACTATCCTTCGGACAAGCCTTGTTCAAATCTGAAAAATCGATGCAGGTGCGCCATTTCCCGTTGGCCTTCTTCACCAAAACCGAATTTGAGATCCATTCCAGGGAAGTTGAATCTCCAATGAATCCATTACTCTTCAACTTCTCAACTTCTTCCTTTAAGGTAGCTGACCTCTTTGGGCCTAGCATTTGCCTTTTTTGCTTGACGGGTGGATGCTTCGGGTTGATACTCAACGGGTGACTCATGATTGATGGGAATATCCCACACATGTCAGAGTGGGTCCAGGAAAACACATCCAGGTTGGCTTTTAAGAAGTCGGCCAATTCCTTTGCACGAAGGGGGTTTAACTGGGATCCAATTTTCAAGACCTTCGCTAGGTCATTATCGTCGATTGAAATATCAACAGTTGTTTCGTTAGGAGTTTCCATTCTCCCCCCCAAGTCCTCGTCTTCTCTGGGGTTTATATCCTCGGGCAGCTCTCTGGGCGGCTCCTTCGAGGCCATCTTTAATTACTATGCCGTATCCTCCTTTGCTGGTGGAGGAGTACCCTTTGGTTCTATGTTTAATCCTTTGAGCAACAACTTCAACTTAGCTATGTAGCAAGCTCATCCTAAGACTTGGTCACCTCTAACTACTCCCACTCCTGCATCTGTTGGGAACTTTAGCGATAGGCACCAGGGTGCAATACAGGCTCTGAGTTTTGCTAGAGCCGGTCGGCCCAAGAAGGTGTTATAAGGTGACTCAATGTCCAATACCACAAATGGAAGAATTCTCACTCTCCGGCGATCTCCTTTTCTCAAAGTTACTGATAATTCCACATATCCAATCGGGGCTGTTGAGGCTCTATTGAAGCCATGTATACATCCGTCACAGGGCTTCAAATCCTTCGCCTCAAGCTTCATCTGATCAAAGGCTTTCGTAAACAGGATGTTTACTGAACTTCCATTGTCTACCAACACCTTGTGGACCAATGCGGGACCGATGTTTGTCGTGATCACTAAAGGATCTTTAGTGGGAGTGTGAACTCCAATACAATCTCTATCATGAAAGATGATATCATCAAACATCGTTTTGTTCTGCTTTATCGGGGCTTCAATTTCGGGATTGCTCCATTCTCCTACTTCAAGATGTTTAGCCTCATTCACATAGCGATCCATCGCCCAAAAGTTGTTCCCAGCAGGATGAGGTCCTCCTACTATAGTATTGATGACAATGTTCTTTCCTTTCTGCTGAGCGGTTGACCTAGCAGCGGGTTGGTTTTGGTTTGGGGCCTGCCCTGCTTGCCCCCTATCTCGGTGCAACTTTCCTTCATGGAGTAGCTTTTCGACGACGTCTCTCAAATGACGGCATTCATTGGTGGAATGACCATGGGTCTGATGGAAAAGGCAAAACTTTCTTGTTTCACGTTCCTTTTCTGTTGAATCTCTGGATGGAGGCCTCTTATACTGAAGGACGTTATAGGTATCTAAGAAAATGTTTTCTAATCTATCATTTAATGGCATGAAGTTTTCAAATGGTTTGAATCGAGGTCTCCTCTGTGAGTCGTTTCCTCGATTTCTCCTCTTGTTGCCGTTCCCGGACTGACGACCATTCCCTTGGTTTTTGTTCCCAACGTTGACTCTACCATTCCAGAACTGTCCCCAGATTGTTTGATGGTCACATTGCTCTATATATCCTCTTTGTTGGCAGCCTTCCTCTTCCTGTTGGCATATATCTCTTCGTGACGTAAGAGGACGTTAGCTTTTTCATAGAATTTTTCTCTAGTCAGCAGCGGCTTGCTGGCTAAGTATCCCCCAAACTCAGTATCCTTGTCCACTCCGTCAATTAGGGCCATCAAAACAGTTTGTTCATGAGGGTCCCTTACCTCCGTTACTACTAAGTTAAAACGATCTAGATAGGACCTCAGAGATTTGTCGGGGTGTTGTTTGATGAGGGATAACTCAATGACATTCTTAGACCTATGAGCATGAAGTCGGAACTGATTTACGAATTGTTCAATCAATTCCCTGAAACTCGAGATCGATCGTGCCAACAAGCCTGTAAACCACATTAGTGCCACATCCTCCAGGAATATCGGGAATGCTTTGCGTTTTACCGCGTCAGGAGCAGTAGCAGCATTCATATACCATGAATATCTCATCAGATGCTGAACTGGATCTTTCATGCCTACATAACGATTCATGGTAGTCATAGTGAATCGTCTCGGGAAGCGGACATCCAATATATCATCAGTAAAGGGTGTATGACTGCGGCTTATACCCCATTCCTCATTTCTCTGCCCACGTCTATCTACCATGATTTGCCTAACCATTGCTTCAACATCAACATGAGTCATTGTAGATTCAGGATCATCACTCCTTGTCCTGCGAGGCCCTCCAACGTCCCTTCGACGCAATGTTGCGAAGTCCGGGGCTTGAGCAGAACTTCCTTGTCCCCTGTTGCCACGGTCAATCATGCGGCGAGAGGGTTGCAGTGGTTGATTCTCAACAGGATCATTAATAACTTAAGCTCTGGGCAATGTTGCAGGATTATCCAGATTGCAGTTGACGGGCCCCAAATTAAGTGCCGCCTCTTCTCGAGAAGGAAGCGATCCAAATCGAAGCTGTTCTATATTTTCAGCCCTTTCCAATGGTCGTCAAGGAGGTCTTGGAGATTCCTCATACGATGACGAGTACTCTAGAGTTAGAGGATGAGCTGGCGGAGGTGTCCTCTACCTTTGAAGATCATCATTTCTTCTGTCCAATGCAGTAATGTTCCGTCTTAACAAGGAAATCTCTTGTCTTTGGGCTGCCAACTCATCGTTCGTCCTATCTAACATATCGAGGATGCGAGAGAGATCCCCTTCAGTAGCTAGGGCAGAAGGGTTGAACTGATCATTAGTATTTTCTCTTAAAGGTTGAGTACTCGAACCAGGTCGAGCTGAGGTACCGGCATGTGCAGAACGGGTCATAATCTCCTTTCCAGGTCGAGTTGTAGTCCTATGAGAAGGGTGGTTCGTGACCTCCTTTAGTGACCGATTTGTAACTCTTTCCTCTGGTTCCTGGATCGTGATAGCTCCCTGAAGACGGATTGTAGCAGCGCCTTTAGGCCGGCTTGTGATGGGATCACCAGGACGGTTCGTGGTGGCATCTCTTTGCGATCGGGTCGTGACCCCCTCTCCGGGTCGGATCGCCGCCGGCGAACCACGAGCCGGGGAGTCTATCTCGGGCTGCTGCTGAACACTTTCTTCAACGGCTTCATTTGCAGCTTCGTTTGCTTGTGAAGTTCGTACATCCTTGGATTTCTTTCCAACCATAATGTCTTGACTTTGCTAAAATCTTCAGAAATAAACACTGGAGATCTGGACTTTTCTTCGGACTTGAATATCCAAATAGTAGAGCAATAATCTGATGCGCTGAGACTTCAATTCTCAGTGAAAGCACCAAAATGTTAGATCTAAGTTTGGCTCTAACACCTAAATTGTTCAGAATTATGGAAATTAATAACTGAAAATGAAAGAAAATGCAATGAACACACCAAATTTATAGTGGTTCGGCATTAACGAGCCTACGCCCACTTTATATATCTTTGATTGTACGTTGAATACAAGTACAATCAATGATTTCTCTCAATCTCCCTTTTACAGCAGTGATTCACTCAATAATTTCGAGATAATACTGATTAGAAATAATGAAGAAACAGTAATGGTGGAAATAATACTCAGAACTGCCGAAAAATCCTCGAAAATGCCAAGTATAGAGCTATTTATAGGTTATATTTGCAGGCGGTTCTTGATAACACGAGGCACGGATCCCGAGGATCTCGGACTGGTTCGTGGCTTGATGCAGAAGTGATCAATATGGTAGTTATGGACAGGTGTTGTCAGATCCTTCAATCTCGGATCGCAGACGACCAAGTCTTGGCCACCATTTTCTGGTAATAGAGTCGGTTCGTGACCCTATACCACGAGCAAATTATGGTGCTCATCTCGAGCGGGTCGTGAAGGACATGGCGAGTCGAGGGTGGAAGTGCATGATGAATCGACTAGAAGCATGGGCCATGAGCGGGACTTGATTAAGTTTGGGTATCCTAGTCTACCACGTGTAAGTCTTCATATCCTTGGTGGCTTGATTCAAAAGCTAGCCAACAATAATATTTCATACATGAAGAACTAAACATAAATATCTGTGATAAAAATTAACAGCACATGCGACTGTAACAAACCAAAATGTATACACACTAAAAATATTTTCATGAACATTGACAAGCATGATCGATTTGATGGAGATAGAGTGACATCTTGTATCAACCTCGAAAGTATCATACAACACCTATCAAAAAGAAACACGTATATATGTATGTTAGTCAGTATATACAAGTATATATAAGTACAAAAGATGCATTGGCCAAAGGCAAAAGAAACAAAAAAAATGTGCTAGAAAGTTACAGAAACTAGAAAGTTGCATTATTCGTTTGCTAAATTTGAAATTGGAAAGTTGCATTAAAATTAGAGAAACCGTTCAATATTGTTACATACAACTTGAACGTATAATGAAACAAAGAGAATCATTCTTCCTTATAAGTTAATACAAATCAAGGAAGCTTGAAATTTCTTCCAAGACTTTCACAGAAGTAGCGACCTCAGTATCAGACAAATTGCATTAACAATTACATGTTTATTGTTTTAAGCTTATTAATTTTTATAAAATTTAACTAAATTTTATAAACTTAATTAATTTAAGAAAATAGTTGTTTATTTAATTATTTGAAAACTTAATTAATTAATTACTTTATAATAATAATAATAATAAATTTAGTTAATTTTTATAGATTAATTTTCATAAAACTTAGTTAACTTAGTTAATTTTTATTAAAATCAAATAATTTTATTAAACCTAGTCAACTTTTATAATAATTTAACAAAGATTTCACAATAGAGAACATGATTTCTATAAAACTAACTTAATTTTTATTAAACATAGTTAATATTCATAAACTTTAGTTAATTTAATTAACTTTTATAAAACTCAATTAACTTAGTTAATTTTTATATGTATTTAACTCAATCAACTTAGTCAGTTTTTATACACCTTTAGTTAAATTTCATAAATCTCAATTAACTTCATTAAATATTTATAACATTAGTTTGTAAATTAATTATTATTATATTGCTATTATTATTATTATTATTTGGCAAAGTCAGCTGGTTTTATAGTGGTCGTACCACTTTTATTAGAATGGGAAAAGGAAAAAGAATACGGCATAGGCACAGTCTCCTAAGTGGCAGTACACTTTACAGTACAAGAGAGAAATCGAATGTTGTGATTCCGCTACTAATATGGATATATATTACTCTGATTCAAAGGAGGATGAGGATGAGGTGATGTTGCAGGTAGTCCGCGATTAATGCAACACCTTTGCAAAAAGAGCAAGGAGGTTAGGAACATAATGGGTATATTCCAAGCCATATTTGTAACAACCTGTATTTTTGGAACTAATTTAAAATTATTTTTAATTGATTTTCATAGAAATTAAATATTTTAGATGAATTATTTTGAGAATTAATGACTTAAAATTTATTTTAATTGAAGCTTAAATATATAAATTTAAATAAAATGAACTCGAAATGGAGCAGAAGTTTGAAATTTTGATTTTAACTTTGAATGAATGTATAGGATTCAATACAAATCAAAATTTGAAAAAACAAGAAATGGTGGAATGTTTTGAATCGTAATTTTCTAACGAGTACATGAAATTGAGATTTCACTTTATAAATTGTAAGTTACGTCTAAATTAAAATTTAGAATCGTCGCTATGGAAGTTAAATATACTTTTAAAAGGTATATATATAGCCCGTAGAAAAGTCACATTCTGCATACGGATGAATTTTGGCCCAAAACCACTTCCATTGAGTTTAAAATGTCGTTTGCATGCTCGAAAACTATAAGCTTCGATACCTTTGGAGTTGGAGAAATTTTGGTCTTTTTATTGGATATAATACCAAAATATCACTTTTTGCATATGGATGAATTTGGGCTCGAAACTACTTCCATTGAGTCCAAAATGTCGTTTAGGAGTTCAAAAAGTATAAACCTCGATATATTGAGTTTTGGCATTTGGGTTGGGTCATGGTTTGGCTAAACCCAGCCCTCTATATAACCCTAAATCAGCCCTCTCCCTCTCATTCTCCCTCAACACTTATAAAAAATAGAAATGGGGAAAGGGAAATTAAAATTCCCTAAACCGAGTTTGATCCTTGGAGGTCCATTCTTCTTGAAATCAAGTGCAAATCAAAGGAGAAACTAAAGTAAGCTCCATCTCCATCTTCTCTAACTCAATTCCTCTTTGATTTTTGAGATTTCCTATGACCAAATTCTTAGGAAATGTATTTATATGATTATAGGTTGTTGACTCTAGTGGTTTTATCGAAGAGAGATCATCCTAGCTTGCTATTAGATTGATTCGTTGCTTCAAACAAACAAAGATGAGATCTTTGGGAGTTCTTCTTGAATACACATCTATGCCACAAGCCTAGAGGCTTGCAAAGTTTAATTTAGGTTCATTTTGATCTGTATATATGCATATGAAGGGGTTAGATAAGCATACACTTTTCGGTTCATTAGTTTTAGTTACAGAAAATTGGAATTTCTCATTTAGATTGTATCCACAATCATATGCATATGCATATGCTATGAGTTGTTATTGTGATATTGTGAAGCTTTGTTGTCGCACCAGAAAGTTCTAAGACTTCGCAATTTTCTTATATCGCATTTGATTTGCTTTGGTTTGGAATTTAGTTCATTTTTGAACTTATAATCAAAATCATTGCAAATCTCTTGTATGAATATTTGTGCATGTGATTTTGGTGTTATGAGCTGCCTCGATGTGTTTTAGAAGCCTCATTTGCATGTACATAACATCATAGGCCTTCGGGCATGAGTTGATATCATTTAGAGCTTATTTTCAAGGCTAATTGTGCTCTGGAATAGGATTCAAATGTCAGAATTTTGGGACAAACGTCTGACCTGCTCTAAATAATTATGGATTCAAGCAACAAAATTTAGATGTCTGAAATTTTTAGCTCAGTAGTTTGACCAAAAAAAGTTCAGACGTCTGAAATAGGTCAAAAATGAACTAAATCTTGTTTTTGGGCTGTTGATCGGTGGAAACCACGGTCAACAGTTTAGACCCATCCAGACTCTTTCCCGACCGAATTTCGGCCCATTTCGGCTTCGTTTGTGACTTTTCAGTTTCAGTAATTAACAGATTTCAGCAGCCAGATTCTTACGAAATTGTTTTAATAAAATCGTCAATTAAAGAATGACGGAGTGGAAACCAATGGTGAGAACCATCTCAATCAAATATTTTTATACCGTTATTTATATAGTTTTATAACTGAATATATGTTGATTGCCTATGATTGCAATATTTGTTTAGTGATTGATGGATGTTACAGTTTTAATTTTATCATTTTAAACTGTGAAAATAATATATAGGTTCACATGGATTGTGATGTAAACCCCACATCGGTATTGGGACGATAATTTTACACATCGCCCAAGTATGCAAATAGTAATCATTGGATGTATATTGAAAACCACACACGGGTCTAGGGATGACAATAACTTCACACGTCTCCCTTGTGTTTAGTTGTATGTCGATCGATTGATTAACAGGCTGTCGCAAGCGTTGTTTAATTATTTAATGCTTATACAATGGTAGATTACACCCTGGATGTGAATTGGATCATGTTTAATAGTTATTAATCACTATTTTTTAATACATGCGATGTATGGAATCCATATAAATAAAATTATATGGTAATTGATTGAGTCACATTCCAATTCGGAAATAATGAATATTTTGATATAATATTCAGTGAAAAATATTAAAGATTAGTTTCAATGTCCGATTTTAGATGGACACCAAAATATTAAAGATTATTTTTGTTGTCCGATTTTGGATGGACACAAAAAGGAATGAAAATGAATTGAACTGGTTTTGATAACCAGAATTTTTCCAATGTATAAATTGGAATGGATTTGAATGGAAATAATCTTCGGAGTATTTCGATAGTGGATTCCGCGATTATACGGATATTGTTAAGGAACCTCGAAGATACAAATATCGTTATTCCCCATACGATATTCGTGGTCTCAGAATTTAACATTGAGTATAAGTCGATATGATTTCTATTTAGAGCCTTGTATTTAATATCAAATTGGATTTTGGGTTTTTCGTGAATGATGTCTTCAATAACATTATCCTCAAACACAGTTGAGAAAAGAATAAATCTTTTAACCAAGATTTAATATAGTTTTCCAATTTAAATAAACTAAATTGGAATTGAGTGAAATTCGATTTAATGATAATCGAGATGATCTTCTATGAATGAAAACCGTTACTATTTACGGAATTTAAAAGGATTTGTCGTTATTCCACTTATATTATTAGTTTGATATGGAAATTTATATCGATTATGAAATTTTCAAATTTCCATGAAGGTTCCGTATTAAATGGAAGATGATTTTGGGTTCTTTAACCCAGTTAAACGTAAGATTAATTTTCCTAAAGTTGAGTAATCATTAAGTAAAGATTTTTGAGACTAAAACCAAATGTAGTTTTAATGAATCTTTAATTAGATTGGAATGAGAATGAGGTAACTAAATTTACCGAATTCAAGGAAATGTCGAGAATGGAGAACCGCCGGTTTTACTCCATACGATGGTTAAATCTTTAAATATATTCGAAACATTAAATGGTAATTAATTTTATCGAGATCACTTTGGGTGTTAAATATGGAGTACTACCAGTTTTGCTCCATGGGATGAATAGGTTGGGATTGCGATAATAAAAATAAATGATTACTTCGAATTGGGATAATAAAAATAAATGATTACTTTTGGTGAGATTCCCTAATCCCGACTAGTTGATATTCCTTAATTTGGTTTAAGTTATCAAAAGATAAAATAAAATCTTTTGAAATGACATCGAAAGGAAGATTAAAGAAATAGTTTAAATGAAATATCTTTAATAAAATTAATGGGAACCTTTCCCTAAAAATGTGAATATTTGAATAAAAGAATATTCTGGATTGGAATGAGGCGTATGATGTGTTTTTATTGCACTTGATTATAAAATACACAAGTTATTCGGAAAGACTGGGTTTAACCCATTCTAAATAACTATTACGACAATTAAATGTCGAAGAAGATGGTGGTTAAACACCGGAGTTCTTCACATCGTTTGGATGATTACTGATGTCTAGATTAGGCTGCACACCCAATACAAGGTAATGAGTGGTGATCGTCCATACGTACTTGGAGATCGACCGGATATGCGAGGACCTCTCTCCTGTATTGGACATATGGGACGAGGAATAAGGTGCCTCCGGTTTCGTTCAGACCCAGAACGAACTTGTAAATGGATTATGTCTGACATTGTATTTTGTTCTGTATTGATTGATTTCTATTAAATATGTATCTGTTTGGTGGGGGAGAATTTATTCTCTTGCTTAACACCCTTCTCTGAGACGTATGAGCTTAGAGGTTATATATTGAAAGAAATCTGTTGTATGGCATGAATTGACAATGTGGCATGTTAAGGAGCATTTGATCAAGGCTTTTGTTGAAAAGAAAAGTCTTGTGGTTGATGATCAAAGAACAACTTTAAGTAGCATAGCTTTGTGTATAGCATTAATTCGCGAGCCTCACACCCCGATATGAGTCCAAAACGGGATAGTGACCACAGGGAGTGCATGCGTTTCTTTCTAGCTAAAAGTGGTGTCACGTTATGGAGTCCAGACATTTTTACTTATGTGGTTAATGGATTGCGAGGCGCCTCGGATATGATTGGCCGCCAATGGCTAAGTGATAGGTTTGATAGGACCGGGAAACGTATTGTTCAGGAATAACTAATCCACAAATGTTAATTGTGGACTAGCCCTGAAGATCCAAGGGCCCACTGTGGTGGGGGGGGGGGGGGAGGGGGATCCGAATCGGTAAGGAGACATCCCTTGCCTTGACTCATGATGGAAATCCAATTTCTAATACGACATTTTTCGGTTTTAGTTGAAGAATTAGTATGGCGACTTGATATATGGTAACTATGTCGTCTATGATTGATACATTTATATTTGAAATTGTTTCGACACTATGCACTTATAGTAATATCAAAATGATTTGTTTTAAAGCGTACCAAGCATGTTTGGCTATTAAAAGGTAAAACTCTATCCTTCGGCTTGCGTTGCATTGTGTGATGGGACCTGAGTCTTATAATAGCTTCATTTTTCAAAAAGCTTTGCTTTGTTTATAAATGTTTTATTTTAGAGTACTCATGGGTGTAAACCTGTTCCATGACATACGGCATGGTCCCGTTATTTACCCTATTTTAAAGTAAAGTTTAATAACTGTTTTGAGTTCTCACACCAGTCCCATGACTGACTCGGAGTTTATTGTTTCTTCCTAAACTCTGGGTGCCCATATTTTCCACACGGGCATCTAGAGTTTTGAATTTGCAGATAATTTTTTTCACATGATCCTGGATTACAACAGGAGCTATATTCGGAAAGCTTTGTATCTATGTATTCCCTTCAGTTGTGTAAGTTGATGTATTTCCATTGTACATTGTATTTATACATTTTAAATTTGTGTATTTTAATCTTTGATATTTCTCCGCTGTATATTATTTATCTGAACTCTGATATCTTGTACTCCGATGTAAATTATTTTAATAACAATGAAATGTTCTCATGTTTATGTTCTGATGCATCGTGTTCTCAACAAAATTTAGGCTCCTCCGTCTCTTCCGGGATTGGGGAAGTCTAGATCGTGATAGGTGGTATAAGAGCTTTGGTTTACAAAGCACGAGAAAAAGACACATTAGAACTGAATGAAAGAATTCATCAAAGATAGGATTAGTGAATTCCTATAAGAATGACTCGTTAGAGATAGGGTTAGTAATACCCTAGAATGAGTTTGAAGAGTACTATTTCTAAAAATGAGTTTTGTTTTGAAAATTATATCCTATTATAAAGATATTTGATATTAATTTTGGACCATCGAGTATAAGACGATTTCTCATATACGCGTCATGAACATATATTCGAAGTCTCAGGTAGATATCGAATCACACTCTAGTCGCCCGGAGATGATCCTGATGATTACTATAGTATCATCAGTGCTTATGTTCAAGTTTCGAAAGTGGGATATCTATATATTTCCAGTTGACTGGTGTGAGAACCAAAAACTTAGTTATGGTTTATGTTGTGATTTGGCATTGAAATATGATTTTTGAGTATATATAAATGTTATATATTTGGAAAGCTAATTAACTAA
Source organism: Allium sativum (assembly GCA_030737875.1). Classification (NCBI taxonomy): domain Eukaryota; kingdom Viridiplantae; phylum Streptophyta; class Magnoliopsida; order Asparagales; family Amaryllidaceae; genus Allium; species Allium sativum. Next base: position 549,906,005 of record CM060918.1, read on the forward strand.
TTGATTGCTGGTTGTGATGGATGATAATTAGTTTAACTAATTAAAATATTGGAAAATAAAAGATAAACTAAGCCAAATCAAATATAATGTTGAACTGAATTTAAATTTAGTTTGAATTGAATACGTATACGTGTATATATATTGAAAAAGTCATAACATGGAAGCTAAGAAGAGGAATAAAATTGTATGCTTGACAAATAGGTAATATTTACTATATTGATTGGGTTTGATGATTTTATGAGCCGATTGGCTTTTGAATTTTTCTTTTGACATATGAGAGCCTATGGAGGCCATTTGTAATTATACCAGTCAACCCGTACAAAGGAGATAATTGCGAAATTTTTCGAAAATTTAAGGCGTTAGCCAAATTTTGAGAAATTAGAAAGTCCTTAGAAATTTAAATGTTGAAGAACTTGAGTTAAGCGAAGGTTGAGTTGGTTAAGTAAACGACCTTCAATTCCTTTTTCCTTTTCGGGGACGAAAAGAATTTAAGTGAGGAGATTGTAACAACCCGTATTTTTGGAACCAATTTAAAAGTTATTTTTAATTGATTTTCATAGAAATTAAATATTTTAGATGAATTATTCCAAGAATTAATGACTTAAAATTTATTTTAATCAAAGCTTGAACGTATAAATTTAAAATTTAAATAAAATAAACTCAAAATGGCACGGTAGTTTGAAAATTTGATTTTAAACTTTGAATGAATGTATAAGATCCAATATAAATCAAAATTTGATAAAACAAGAAACGATGGAATGTTTTGAATCGTAATTTTCTAACGAGTATATGAAATTGAGATTTCACTTTATAAATTGTAATTTATGTCTAAATTAAAATTTATAATCATCGCTATGGAAGTTAAATATATTTTTAAAAGGTATATATAACCCGTAGAAAAGTTACTTTTTGCATACAGACGAATTTGGGCTCGAAACCAATTCCATTGAGTCCAAAATGTCATTTAGGAGTTTGAAATGTATAAACTTATATATATTCCGAGCTTCTAAGTTTTGGAACTTGGGTTGGGTCTTAGTTTGGCTAAACTTAGCCCACCATATAACCCCAAATCAGCCCTCTCCCTCTCATTCTCACTCAACACTTAGAATAAAATAGAAATAGGGAAAGTGAATGGGAAATTAAAATTCCCTAAACCTAGTTTGATCCTTGGAGCTCCATTATTCTTGAAATCAAGTGCAAATTGAAGGAGAAACTCAAGTAAGCTCCTTCTCCATCTTCTCCAACTCAATTCCTATTTGATTTTTGAGATTTCCTGTGACTAAATTCTTAGGAATTGTGTTCATATGATTATAGGTTGTTGATTCTAGTGTTTTTATCGAAGAGAGATCATCCTAGCTAGCTATTAGATTGATTCGTTGCTTCTAATAAACAAAGGTGAGATCATTGTGAGTTCTTCATGAATTCACATTTATGCCACAAGCCTAGAGGCTTGTAAAGTGTAATTTAGGTTCATTTTGATTCATGTATATGCATATGAAGGGGTTAGACAAGCATACACTTTTGGGTTCATTTGTTTTAGTTTCATAAAATTGGAATTTCTCATTTAGATTATACCCACAATCATATGCTATGAATTGTTATTGCGATACTGAAACACAGCACCTCCATTAAGGTCACTCACAAAGGGAATGCCTTAACTTTGGTGGAGGGTTATAGGTACAAGACACATGAAATTTTACAAGACAGATAAATATAAGCAGCGAAATTCAAATATTTATTGCGTACGTGGTTCAACACAAAAGCATTACATCAAATTGTTTCAAAATAACTTCCAAAATATTACACCATAATTTATGTCTTGAATATTTAATAAAGAAGCATAAACCATAAATAAAACAACATAAGTCCCCAAGTGTAGTGTTCAAAAGCCATAGCCAAGGTGAGAGAGTCCCAATCATACATCTACTTTCTTGAAGCTTGCAAAGAGTCTGACTAAGCTAGAGTATTCCCTCCTTGTGGACCTTGGGGGAAATGGAAGAAAAGAGGACAAAAGAAAATGGGTCAGACAATAAGACCGGTAAGTTCAATGATTACTAGTATTTAAACAAGGAAAGGGATTACGACAGTAATAACAGAACATAGGACAATACCCTAATATAAGATAAGAGGAACATGTGATCGCACCCATTTCTATAGTCTCTGCACCTACTTAACCATTGGTTCAACCAGCCCCCACGTGTTCATAACAAATGATCCCCTTAATGATCGGCTCCTACTCGCGTGCATTCATATCCTGCGTCATTAGGCCCCGCTTGACTGTAGATACCTGTGTTGGTCCCACCATGGGGTGTATCAATCCCTCTAGTGGCAACCCGACACGATTCAAGATGCACAGTGTATACTACTGATGCCCAGTGCCTGCATTTTCCACTCCGGAGTACGTGCACGCCCATACTCTGTCGGAACCTACACTGGAGCACCAACCGCCGACGTTTTGACCGCTTATAATCAGCCCAGTAATCATGCCCCACCCTGCCTAGTTTCAGGGTACCATGATACATCTATGTGGGTTACTGCTGAAATGGGTCCCCGTTACTAGGGTTTTCTACTCAACATGTTTATTTGGTTAAGTGTCCAAGTTTACCTAACCCCTCCCATTTGTTTAGTTAACATGTTGAATCGGTTAAGTGTTTCCTTAATTGACTTAACCCTACCAATCCTGACTTAGCTTTAATTTATTCATTAAAGCACCAACCACTCACATTAGACAGGTCTTGTTGTGGTCACTTGACATGTCGGTCGGTTCCGGGCAGATTTACACCACAACTCAGTCTAACCTCGGGTTCTTTTTGGGCTTGATGTAATAACCACCCACATTAGACAGGTCATGTTGTGGTCACTGGATATGCCGGTAAGTTCCGGGCAGATTTACACCACAACTCAGTCTAACATCGGGTTAGGCATATTCGTCTTTTCTAAATTCACATATTTTCTATATATGTCTAATTTCTTTATGTAAATTAATTTTAATTTAATCATGCCATAATTATCCTTCTATTATGCTCACAATAAATGGTATATCAAATATATCATTTTACGAGCAAATCTATGCCATGAATTTTCATATTTTCCCATCATTATGCCCGTGGAACGTACGCATGTATCACATAAAATGTTGAGCTAGTAAATTAGCCCAAACCAATAAACAAAAAGGGGTAATAAACAAGGGACATGAAATAAACTTAAAATAGCATACATTCAACTTATCATGTGTAACTTGGCATAAAAGTATCATTAACTTAATTAAACGGGTAAAGGTGAACTTGTGACTAAGTTGGGTCTAATTGTCATGTGAACTTGATAAAGGTCTAGCGTGGAGGTTTAACATATAATCACAGTTTTAAACCACAACTTAGCATATTAACTTATGTATGTCAAAACATAAGAAAGCTACTACAAACATATTTAAATCACAACTTAGCATATTAACTTATGTGTGTTAAACATAAGAGAACTATTATAAACATATTCGAATCATAACTTAGCATAATGACTTATGTGTTTTAAACATAAGAGAGCTACAATTCCAATTTTACAACATAAATAGATTCAACTTAACATGGATCTAAATATACATGAGTGTTGATCTAACATATAAGCATGTGCTTTACATCATAAACTTGCAAGTAACCACCAAATTATAACATGACATGTTTCACCGTTTAGTTGGCATAATAAATCCATTACCAAATCTTAATAGATTCCAATAACATTCAATATGGTATGTTTATCATCACAAACATATAGACATGATCAATCGCAATGGTAATTTAAGAATCAAACTTTATTTATCTTATACATAAGCATCATTTTATATTCTAATTACAACATGTCATGATTCATTTGAAAGAACATTTAAATCTGCATAATAACCAACTTACAAAAAAAAAGGAATTCTTGATTTCTGATTTCTGAATTCTAAAATTGGTTAGCTCGCCTTTGATTTAGATCGTTGAATTTGATTACTTTTAACTTGATTTTGATTCAGGTTTTTATCTTGTCTTTGAATTGGTGACGGCTACTCCAAGTTCTCTATTAACGGCATGATAGTTCCAGGGTTATTTTTGTGTGATTTTTAGGTTTGAGCATTGGGTTGTTTATATAGAATTTCATTTTAATTTGAGCCGTCGGATGATCCTAGAGCTAGCCACAACCATTCAATGAGGATAAGGTGACACCTCAGCCCTAATGACTCGGCAAGGAGTCAGAAAGGCTCAGCAATGACTCACAGTATGGATCAGATCACACCAAAAAGCTGTGCAGGCTCTCAGATCGGCCTGGGCGCACTTGGCAGGTGCGCCAGTGCAACTTTTGTACTGGCGCACTTCCCAAGTGTGCCAGTGCATATTTTTTTTTCTTTTCTTCTGGTTTACTGTTTAACTTCGTTCGTCCATATCTCCTTTATACGGTGTCCATTTTACGCAAACTCGGACTCTATCTCAAGCAAAATTTCGAGACGAATGCATTGCCGTAACCTGTATCCCTAAATCCTCACATTTGAAATTAATTATTCTTTGATTCGTTACTATAACGTTAACAGAAAATACAGGGTGTTACATTCTCCCCTCCTTTTAGGATTTCGTCCCCGAAATCTTCAAATCGAGAAGTACTTATATCCTACCATCCAATCACCCATCTACTCAACCATCAAACACAGGCGTCCATTGTCCTTAAAAGATTTCTAATGCTTCATGATCATACGCATAGTTTGTTTACATGTCCTTATCTAATGCAAAATCAGGCGGTCAACTGATTCAGTTGACCTCCTTAATGCGAATTATGTCAGTGCCATGAGTCCATTATGAATGCAATTTTTCCTACTCAAAATTTCCTACATGAGTGCACAATCATTCATACAAATGCAACGTCCATATGATAACACATCAAGTTTCAATCCATATACAAATACATATATGCATATGCAATATGTAAGTGACTGAGCTGATCTAATACCTAATGTGTGTGTATGCATCCACGAGCAACCACTAGCAACCACTTGCAACCACTTGCAACCATCAACCATAACATGTTTCAGTTACATGTTTACGTCCAAATGGATTTCTACCTAAGGATAAAGGATAGGATCGAGGAGAATACCTAAAAAGATAGATATGAGCATAAACTTAAGGAAAAAGAGATTAAGGATGTACCCTTTAAAAGAAAAGGGTAGGCTACGCGTATTCTGTTCTCAGTTTCCCAAGTCGCGTCTTCCTCGACGTCGCTCCATTGAACTTTGACGAGCTTAACTTCACGGTTGCGTATATTTTTGACTTTTGTTCCCAAGATACGGGTTGGAACTCTCCTCACGGCTGCTTCTCGTTCAACTTCTACTTCCTCTAGCATGCTTGGTTCTACCACTTTCCTAGACTCGTGTAAGCACTTCTACAGGTAAGAGACATGAAAGACATTATGAACCCCGGCCAATCTTTCGGGCAGCTGTACCCTAAAGCCATCTTCCCAATCTTCTCGATGATAGGGAATAACCGTACAAATATTGGTGCTAACTTTCCTGCGGATCCAAAGTGAATGACGTTCCTCAAAGTTGATACTTTAAGAAACACCTTGTCTCCATCTTCGAACTCAAGGTCAGTTCTTCTTTTATCTGCGTAGGACTTCTGTCTATCTTGGGCAGTCTTCATTCTTCTTCGTATCAAGTCTACTTTCTCTGAAGTTTCCCTAATCATGTCTGGTCCAAGCATGAGCTTGTCTGTGGACTCCCACTAGCAAGTTGGTAACCTGCATGGTCTTCCATATAAAGCTTCGAAAGGCTCCATGCCTATGGTGGCTTGGTAGCTATCGTTGTAAGCGAATTCCACCAAAGGTAGATGATCCTCCCATGTACCTACGAAGTCAATAATGCATAATCTCAAGAGGTCTTCTAATACTCTGTTGACTCTTTCCGTTTGGCCATCGGTTTGAGGGTGATAGGCCTTGCTTAAGCGTAACTGTGTGCCTACAGCCTCTTGTAAACTCTTCCAAAACTCGCTCGTGAAGATAGGGTCTCGATCACTCACTATGCTTGAGGCTATCCCATGGAGTCGAACTATCTCTTTAAGATATATGGATGCTAGAGATGAGGCAATCCTTCTACTCTTGACGGGTATAAAGTGGGCGCTTTTAGTAAGCCTATCCACTATTACCCAAATGCTGGTATTGCCCCTTCTTGCCCTAGGCAACCCATCTATAAATTCCATAGAGATGCTATCCCATTTCCACTGTGGGACCTCTAGAGGATGGAGCAGACCACCAGGCTTCTTCTGCTCCACCTTGACTTGTTGGCATATTAAACACTTAGAAAAAAATTCAGCTACGCCTTGCTTCATGCCATTCCAAAAGAAAACTCTTTTGATGTCCTTATACATTTTGTCTCTGCCTGGGTGTATGGTCAGCTTGGAATGGTGTGCCTCTTCTAGAACCGCCTTTACCAAATCCCTTGCTTGTGGGACGCATAGTCTTCCATCTCGTCTCAACCAGCCCTTGGCATCAATGGAGTATCTATTGAGGTGACTAGAAGTCTCACCCCTAATTAACTTGTCCACCACAGCGGCCAGTTGAGGGTCTTCTCTTTGCGCGGCTCCAATTGAGTCTAATAGAGTTGGCCGCACTTCTAACGTTGCTAGCAAGCCAGGTACAAAGTCAGAGGGGGGTCTGAAGTTAAAGCTTGCTATGAACTCCAAGCTTTGCCTTTCCACAAAGAGAGGGCTTAAGGTCAGTTTCTTTCTACTCAAGGCGTCTGCTACTGCATTGCCCTTGCCAGGAGTGTAGGAAATCTCAAAATCGTACGAGGTAAGAAACTCCATCCATCTTTGCTGCATCAAGTTGAAATTCTTCCATGAGAAGAGGTATTTCAACGATTTATGGTTAGTATACAATTCAAATTTCTCACCGAGGAGATAATGGCGCCAAGACTTAAGCGCAAAAACGATGGCTGCCAACTCTAGGTCGTGGGCTGGGTAGTTTTTCTCATGTACTTTCAACTACCTTCCACCATAAGCCACTACCTTCCCCTCTAGCATGAGAACAGCGCCTAGTCCTGTTCCGCATGCATATGTGTATACTGTAAACATCTTGCTTCCATCAGTCAATGTCAAAACTGGGGATGTTGTTAGAGCCCTTTTCAAACATTGGAAAGCAATATCGCAATCCAAATCCCAATTGAAAGCTAGGTTCTTCTTTGTCAACCTTGTAAGTGGAGCTGAGATTTTTGCAAAATCTTTGATGAACTTTCGATAAAAGCCCGCTAGCCCGAGAAAGCTTCGGACTTCGGTTGCATTTCGAGAACCTTCCAATCTTGCACAACAACCACTTTCGTGGGGTCCACAGCTATCCCTTCTTTGGAAACCACGTTTCCAAGGAACCTAACTTCTTCTCTCCAAAAATGGCGTTTGGAGAATTTCGCTTTCTACTGATGTGCACGGAGAGTATCCATGACTTCTTTTAGATGTTGAGCATGCTCTTCCTCATTCTTTGAGAAGGTCAAAATATCGTCTACGAAGACCACCACAAACTTATTGAGGAACTCTCGGAACACCCTGCTCATTAAATCAACGAAGTAAGCATGTGCATTTGTCAAGCCGAAAGGCATGACAAGCCACTCGAAGAAACCATCTGGAGTTCTGAACGCAGTCTTGTCAATGCTGTCTTCGGCCACTCTTAGCTGATGAAACCCGGTAGCTAAATCTAATTGGGAGAAAACCGATGCACCTACAAGTTGATCGAACAAATCATCTATTGTCGGGAGTGGGTGCCTATTCTTCTTGGTCAGCTTGTTTAGCTCCCTATAATCAACGCACAGGCGAAGCGAACCGTCCGCTTTAGTTGCGAACACTACTGGAGCACCCCATTCAGAAATACTCCGCCTTATAAACCCCTTCTCAAGCAATTCTTTAACTTGCTTGCTGAGTTCTTTCTTCTCCCTTGGAGCCATGTGTCTAACGGGTAAAGCAACGGGTTTTGCGTTGTCAACGAGGTATATGCGGAAGTCTATCTCCCGCTTCGGAGGTAAGCCCTTTACCTCTTCAAACACATCCGATTATTCACAGACTACCCGTACAGACTGCAAGTTCTCAACAGACGCATCAAGAGATTCTAGATAACTAAGCATGACGGAGTTCATGGGATTACAAGAAATTTTGAGAGTGTTACCAAAGTGAGTCATGAGTCTAACCACTCTATTTTCACAATCGAGGATGACACCATTACTGGATAGCCATTCCATGCCTAGAATCAACCCATAACCCGTGAAGCCCAAAAGAAAGGCATTACGTCTAAACCCAACGCTACGTATAAATATTTTCAAATCCAAACAGACCATTGACAAAGAAGCTGAGCCCCCAATTGGATTTGAAACAACCAAGGGATCCTCTGCTATACAGGTGTCTAGATGCAGAGATTCCACTAAATAAGTAGATATAAAAGAGTGTGATGTGCCAGAATCAAATAGTGTACGAATATGATGATAAAAAAGATAGACTAAACTTTAGATAGAAATATTTCTACCAAGTTCATGTGGAGGTGCCGTGAGAGCTTGAACTTATCCTCCAGAAGAAGGTCCAGCTGATTGAATTGGTTGACGTACTGCTTGACCGTCATACTTCCCTGCTTAAGAGATAAGAACTTTCCAGTTGTAAACTTCGTTCAGCCACTGAGAGGAATTTCATCTCAAACCTTATTCTAAAATCCATCCATGTTTCAACTGGTCTTTCAGCGTTAGTGACTTCCAACCAATAGGAAGCTTCGTCTTTGAGCAACCATACCGCCAACTGTACCTTCTGCCTATCGTCCACCTCGAAGATAACGAACAGATCCTCAGTTTCTTTGAGCCAGCTCCTTGCTACTACGAATGATTCAGTTCCCTTGAAATCCTTTCCACCCATGGCCCTAAAGTCTCTACAAATCTTTGAGAAAGCATTTGCACGACGAGGAGGAGGAACCGCTGCAGCTTGAGGAGGAATATCTGCTGGGCCTACGTCGTTGTCCCTAGCCTCTAAGTACCTCCTGAACCAGCCAGGTATCAGTACACCCTCTGGAAGGTTAAGATTCCCAGACAAGCTGAAATAAAAAAAAATGATTCAAAATGAAGGATAGAAAGATAATGCATATGGCTTTGGTGATTATGCCTTTTTAATTTTAAAGCAACACTTTTTCTTTGAAAATGCTTCTTTATATTACTTTTTTGAAAATAGTTTTTAAAAACTCTTATCTAATCTGGTAAACTTTGCTCTGATACCAAGTGAAACACCCCACCTCCGTTAAGGTCACTCACAAAGAGAATGCCTTAACTTTGGTGGAGGGTTATAGGTACAAGACACAGAAAAATTAACAAGGCAAATAAATATAAGCAGCGACATTCAAATATTTATTGCATACGTGGTTCAATACAAAAGCATTACATCAACTTGTTTCAAAATAACGTCCAAAACATTACACCATAATTTCTGTCTTGATTATTTAATAAAGAAGCATAAACCATTAATAAAACTGCATAAGTCCCCAAGTATAGTGTTCAAAAGCCATAGCCAAGGTGAGAGAGTCCCAATCATACATCTACTTTCTTGAAGCTTGCAAAGAGTCTAACAAAGTTGGAGTATTCCCTCCTTGTGGACCTGGGGGGTGGGGGTTGGGGGAGGGAACGGAAGAAAAGATGACGAATGAAAATGGGTCAGACAATAAGTCTGGTAAGTTCAGTGATTACTAGTATTTAAACTAGGAAAGGGATCATGACAGTAACAATAGAACATAGGACAATTCCCTAATATAAGATAAGAGGAACATGTGATCGCACCATTTCTATAGTCTCTGCACCTACTTAACCATTGGTTCAACCAGCCCCCACGTGTTCATAACAAATGATCCCCTTAATAATTGACTCCTACTCGCATGCATTCATATCCTGTGTCATTCGGCCCCGCTTGATTGTAGATAACTGTGCTAGTCCCACCATGGGGTGTATCAATCCCTCTGGTGGCAACCCGACAGGATTCAAGATGCACAGTGTATACTACTGATGCCTAGTGCCTTCTTTTTCCACTCCGAAGTACGTGCATGCCCATACGCCGTCGGATCCTACACTAGAGCACCAACCGCCGACGTTTTGACCGCTTATAATCAGCTCAGTAATCATTCCCCATCCTGCCTAGTTTCAGGATACCATGATACATCTATGTGGGTTACTGCTGAAATGGGTCCCCATTACTAGGGTTTTCTAATCAACATGTTTATTTGGTTAAGTGTCCAAGTTTACCTAACCCTACCCATTCGTTTAGTTAACATGTTGAATCGGTTAAGTGTTTCCCAAATTTACTTAACCCTACCAATCCTGACTTAGCTTTAATTTAATCATTAAAGCTCCAAACACTCACGTTAGACAGGTCTTGTTGTGGTCACTGGATATGCCGGTCGGTTCCGGGAAGATTTAAACCACAACTCAGTCTAACCTCGGGTTCTTTTTGGGCTTGATGCACTAACCACCCACATTAGACAGGTCTTGTTGTGGTCACTGGATATGCTGGTCGGTTCCGATTAGATTTACACACAATTCAGTCTAACCTCGGGTTAGGCAAATTCGTCTTTTCTAAATTCACATATTTTCTATATATATCTGATTTCTTTATGTAAATTAATTTAATTTAACCGTGCCATAATTGTCCTTTGATTATGCTCACAATAAATGGTATACCAAATATACCATTTTATGAACAAATCTATTCCATGAATTTTCATATTTTCCTATCGTTATCCCCGTGGAACGTACACATGAATCACATAAAATGTTGGGCTAGTAAATTAGCCCAAACCAATAAACAAAAAGGGGTAATAAACAAGGGATATGAAATAAACTTAAAATAGCATACATTCAACTTATCATGTGTAACTTGGCATAGAAGTATCATTATCTTAATTAAACGGGTAAAGGTGAACTTGTGACTAAGTTGGGTCTAATTGTCATGTGAACTTGATAAAGGTCTAGCATGGAGGTTTAACATATAATCACAGTTTTAAACCACAACTTAGCATATTAACTTATGTATGTCGAAACATAAGAAAGCTACTACAAACATATTTAAATCACAACTTAGCATATTAACTTATGTGTGTTAAACATAAGAGAACTATTATAAGCATATTCGAATCACAACTCAGCATGATGACTTATGTGTTTTAAACATAAGAGAGCTACAATTCCAATTTTACAACATAAATAGATTCAACTTAACATGGATCTAAATATACATGAGTGTTGATCAGCATATAAGCATGTGCTTTAGATCATAAACTTGCAAGTAACCACTAAATTATAACATGACATGTTTCACCATTTAGTTGGCATAATAAATCCATTACCAAATCATAATAGATTCTAATAACATTCAATATGGTATGTTTATCATCACAAACATATAGACATGATCAATCGCAATGGTAACTTAAGAATCAAACTTAATTTATCTTATACATAAGCATCATTTTATATTCGAATTACAACATGTCATGATTCATTTGAAAGAACGTTTAAATTTGCATAATAACCAACTTACAAACTAAAAAAGGAATTCTTGATTTCTGAAATCTGAATTCTGAAATTGGTTAGCTCGCCTTTGATTTAGATCGTTGAATTTGATTACTTTTAACTTGATTTTGATTCAGGTTTTTATCTTGTCTCTGAATTGGTGACGGCTACTCCAAGTTCTCTATTAATGGCATGACAGTTCCAGGATTATTTTTGTGTGATTTCTAGGTTTGAGCATTGGGTTGTTTATATATGTGAAGACCCGTAACTTCCCCGTAAAGGAAAGTGTCGGATAGTTCGAGAACAAACCACAACAGAACGCATACAGAAGAACGTTTCATTGTATATTACAACAATGCATCAGATTACAAGAATATACAGAGTATGAATAAATATTACACAGAAATGTCAGAGATTTAAATTACATTTAAATACTTAGCAGCGGAAAATAATACAATACACAACTAGAATGAGATATACGGATACAAAGCTTTCCGGATATCGTTCCAGCTGTAAACCAGGATCCTGTGAATATAAATCTGCAAAACCAAAACTACTAGCTGCCCGTGTCAAAATAAGGGCACCCAGAGTTTAGGTTAAAACAATAAACTCCAGGTCAGTCATGTGACTGGTGTGAGAACTAAAACAGTTTTTAATCTTTATTTTCAAAGGTAAATCAAGGGACCACGCCGTATAACACGGAACGGGTTTCCTCCCAAGAATACCAGTGCATAAAACAAACAGCGCAATGCTAAATAAAGAAAGATGAAGCTGTTATAAGACCCAGGTCCTATCACACAATGCAACGCAAGCCGGGGGATAGGGTTTTCCCTTATAACAGCCAAAGAATGTTTGATACGTTTAAAACAAATCATTTGATACTATAATAAGTGCATAGTGCATAAAACAACTTCAAATCATAAGTATCAATCATAGGCGGCATGGGTACCATATATCATGTCGCCATATATAGGTTTACAAATAAAACCGCAAAGTCACGTATCTGGAAATTGGATTTCCTTCTATGAACCGAGGCAAAAGATAGTCCTCAACCGATTCGAGACTGTCTAGCCCGAGCCTCAGGAACAGCCGCAACTGCCCCTTGGATCGTCAGGGCCGGTCCACACGGAGTGGATTATTATGCCTGAACAATACGTCTCCCCACCCTATGGGGTGTAAGTCTGGTCCGTCAGCCGACCAGAATGCATTCGGCCGAAACCGATATAACCGAGGCGCCTCGCAACCGCAACAACCACATAAGTCAAACTCGTCAGGGCGTGTAAAACCACTGACGCCACTTCTAGCTAGAAAGAAACGCAAGTCCTCCCTGAGGTCCGTCTCCCGTTTTTGGTTCATACCGGGTGTGAAACACGCGAGGTAAACGTTACACAAAGCTACGCCACAAAGGCCGTGCTTTGATCATCACCACAAGACTTTGCTTTTCAACAGAAGCCTTGATCATTTGCATCTTAGCATGCCACACAGGCAAACCACTCTATGCAACCGATATCAGTCACACAGAATGAAATCCAATGTCAGACACACAGTCCATTTACAAGTCCGTTCTGGGCCTGAACGAAACCGGAGGCACCTAGTACCCCGCATATCCATCGATCTCCAAGTACGTCTGGACGATCACCAACTGTTTCCATCTTCTTGGGTGTACAGCCCAATCAAGATCATCAGTTATCACCCAAACGACGTGAAGACTTCCGGTCTTCGACCATCGTCTTCATCTTCGACTTATCGTCGTATCAGTTATTCAGAATGGGATAAACCCGGTCTTCCTGAATAACTCGCGTATATTTTATAAAAGTGTTACACAAACACAACATACGCCTCATTCCAATTCATTAGTCACTAACCGTAAATTAATCAAGAGAATAATTCCCCAAATATTAACCCCGAAGGCCGAAACCAACATCAGATCAATATCCAGAAAACCATTCTGTTTGGCTAACCGACAGTTAGTTTCTAAATTTCACGTTCAAATCTAATTAAAGATTTAACTATCGCCTGGAGCAAAACTGGTGATACTCCATTCTCGATCTTTTCAATCTAATTAAAGATTCATTAAAACTCCACTTAGTTTTAATCTTTTGACTGGGTTAAAGAATCAGTGTCATTTAAAAACACGGTTCACGATAAACCCAAAATCACATTCATTAATCGTCGGGTTAAAGAACGAGTGTTATTTAAAACACTGTCCACGATAAACCCAAAAATCAATATCGATTTAATTCCAATTAAATGTTATTTAATTGGTACACTTCATTAAATCTAAATAAAAAGATTTAATCATTTCTCAACTGGGTTCAAGAACAGTGTTAATGAAGACACCATTCACGACAAACCCAAATCACGTTCATTAATTATCGGGTTAAAGAACAAGTGTTATTTAAAACACTGTTCACGATAAACCCAAAAATCAATATCAATTCAATTCCAATTAAATATCATTTAATTGGTACACTTCATTAAATCTAAATAAAAAGATTTAATCATTTCTCAACTGGGTTCAAGAACAGTGTTAGTAAAGACACCATTCACGACAAACCCAAATCACATTCGATATTCAATACAAGGCTCTGAATAGAAAATATATCGGCTTATATTCAATATCAAATTCTACGACTAACAAATGTCGTATTGGAAATAACGATATAAATATATATATCTTTCAAATTTCCATAACAACACCTGTATAATCACGAATTCCAACATCGAAATATTCCGAAGACAATTTCGATTCAAATCCACTCCAATGCAATCATTGGAAATTTTGGTTATTTTCAAAACCCTTTTCAAATTCAATTTATTTATTTAAAAATAAATAGAATTATAATTCTAGTTCAAAACTAGTTCATTTCGATAAAAATCTATTTTTATCTTTTCAAATAGGGAGTTTTTCATCCCAATTCTTCACAAATCATTTCTTATGATTTTACACAAATTATTACTATTTTTAATAATTTTATCAAGGCTCGTACAGTCGATTTCCAACAATGGCCATCGAACTGCACTTACAGCGACCTTTTTCAAATTTGATTTGGACATAATTCCAAATCCAACCGTTAGATTTCTAATTTATCACATTCGTTAGAAAGCTCTTTTCGATACGAACCCAACGGTTCCGGTTTTAGGAGAATCCGACGGTCGGATCTCCCGTAATGTCCGTTTGAAATAAATGGTCGAAATTCACGAACTGCCGCGGCGCGGCGCGTTCTATTCAGGCCATTATATTATATATATAATATATATAATATATACTTCGTCGATTTCTATTTAAAACGAATTATATAAATAGTTTTAAAATTCGTTTCAAAAGCAAATTCAACTTCCATTTCAATTCAAATCAAAATTGAATTCTTCATTATAAATTCGTTTTAAAATCCATTTCTATTCAATTCAAATTTCAATTCAATTTGAATTCATTTCTATTCGCTTTCAATTCAATTTGAATTCGTTTTCAATTCATTTCATTTCGAAATCGTTTTCAATTCAATTTGAATTCGTTTTCAATTCATTTCATTTCGAAATCGTTTTCAATTCAATTCATTTCGAAATCGTTTTCAATTCAATTCATTTCGAAATCGTTTTCAATTCAATTCATTTCGAAATCGTTTTCAATTCAATTCATTTCGAAATCGTTTTCAATTCAATTCATTTCGAAATCGTTTTCAATTCAATTTGAATTCGTTTCCTTTTAAAATCGATATAAATATCGTTCACGTAAAAATGGCGTCAATCTAATCAACACGGCTTCATATATTCCTTTATTTTCAAATATTCTATTTCAAATATTTCTTTTTCAAATATTTCTTTTTCAAAACTGGAATGAGGCCCAATCAATTACCATATAAAATTAATTATATGGATTTTCATAAAACACATGTATATAATAGCAACGATAAATAATCAACCATCAACCAAAGTGCACTACACTGTATAAGCATCAAATATAGATATCTAACGCTTATAACAGCCTGTCAATCAATCGATCGACATATTTAATCAATCAGGATGAGTGAACTTCAAATTTCATCCCAACACCCGTGTGGGGTTTCAAACAATCAAACACAGATTTTATTTGTGCAGTTGGGCGATGTGTAAAATTTATCGACCCAATCAATATCAGTCAAATCAGTGTACATAAACAAACCGTCTGGTTTGTAAATGAATATTTTATTTATTCACATTCACTAGATTCATATTCACGTTAAAAATTATATTTTTAACGATAAAACATTTTATTCCAACATATGAATTTCTATTCAGTTCATTCTTTAAATAAAATGATATTTTTATTTTTCTAACATATTTTAGAAAGTTTCGGCGGCATAACGGCACGATACTAGAAACGGGACAAGGCCTAGCCTAATCCCTGGTCTAGTGAAGGCCCACGCCATTCACACATCAATCAAATTCACTTTCGTTCCAAACCACAAAATTTGGAGTAAGGGTCTAACCTAGCCTTACTCCTTCGCCTTATAACGGCGCACGTCTAATCCTAACCAATTTATCGATTCGATTTTTCACACCACAAACCACATTCAAACCAATATCGCAATCAATCACCAAACAGTCAAACAAACAAGTCCATGGTCTGTGGACGATTGTGTCGGGTGCTACTAAGCACCGTCTGCATCCTAGTATATATATATAACTAGAAAATAAATTTTGAAAGGTGAGAAATTCTCACATATAGCTATCCTAGCTCCACGGCACTCCTTTGCAGAAGTCTTCGTCGTTTCGCCTTTTTGTCACCTTCGTTGCTGCTTTCACTACATACGTAAAAATCACATTTTTACTTCGCTATTCAATATATATAAAAATCGAATTTTTACTATGTTATTGAATATATAAAAATCACATTTTATTTCGAAGTTCAATATAAAAAAATTCTATTTTTCTATCGAAGTTCAATATATAAAAATTCTATTTTCCTATCGTTATTCAATATATAAAAATCGAATCTTTATTTCAAAGTTCAATATATAAAAATCGAATTTTTATTTCAAAGTTCAATATATAAAAATCGAATCTTTATTTTCTTCTACCCAATAAAAATTTCGCCTTTTCTATTTTAAAAATATGATCTTTCCTATTCAAAAAACCCGATCTTTTCAATTTTAAAGTTCAAACCTTTTTCTAAAAAAAATCAGTTTTTAAAATCATATAAAATCAGTTTTTACTTTTATTTTAAAATCAGTTTTAAAACTTAATAAAAAAAATCAGTTTTTGAACACTTATAAAAATCAGTTTTAAACACTTATTAAAAACAGTCTTCTATTTATAAAAAAAAAACATAAATAATAAAATAAATAAGCTAAAAAGACTTACAGGGTGGTTCTCATCGATCGCGGGTTCGTCGGAGGAAGGGGGATGAAAAAGGGGGGGGGGGTCGGACGGTGCGGTGGTCTGCTGCGGTCGGAGGAGCTCGCCTGGTCGGAGGAGCTCGCGTCGGGCGGTTTCGATGGGAGAGGAAGGGGAGAGAGAGGCGGAGCTCGGGGAGGTGGGGCGGCGCTCCGGTTGGGCGACGGCGCTGCTGCGCTCCCCCTTCTTCTTTTTTTTTTTTTTTTTTTATTTCTGAAAAATCAATTTGATCGGGGGGGGGGGGGGCAGAGTTAAAAAGGGGGAAAGGAGTTTTTTTTTTTTATTATTATTAAATTCAAAATAAAATTGACTTTCACATACAACCTCTAAACGAGGTCCACCGCCTGTCGCCCATAGCGTTTCACCCCCATTCCGAACACAATGGGATATGTATCGCAAGCTGATTCGACTGTTTGAATCAGTTTCCGTTTAATTTACATTTAAATTGCTATATTGAATTTTAAACGTACATTTCAAATTACCGGGGTCACATACTAACTAGAAAAATTCCATAAAAATATTTTCTAGCTTCGTATTGACGATACGGTCCTAACAAAACTAGTTTCGTCGAATTCTGAGACCGTTAGAAAAATGGCCAATTTCCAGTCGATTAAAATCAACTGAAACTGGTCAAACGCGTTTTCTTTTGCCACGCTCACATATTGATTCTAAAAATTATGAAATTTGGAATCTAGCAATAACTTCACATCCCGGACCCAACCAAACTGGTTTCGTCGAAATCCGAGGTCGTTTGCAAAATGTCCATTTTTAAGGGCCTGAATTCCATAGCGACTATTCAGAATTTTCAACTGGACATATCTTTTGATTCCCGATATGAAATCTTGATTTTTCGCATTCGTTGGAAAGATATTATCAATTAGATTCCATTATTTTTGGTTTCACTAAAATCCGGATTGTTTTGCACCCGGTACATTCAATTGAAGTTTGAAATCGAATTATCGAACTACCGCGCTATTTTCAATTCTATTTATAATTATATATAAATATTTATATTCTAACGACGACGCGTATAATATATACGTTCGAATTATATTCAAAATAAATTTTCTCGTCGATATTATTTAAAATAATTCATTTTAAATAATCAAAACTCGCTAAAATTGCCAATTTAAAAATTTTAAACTGGCCCAGATTTTCGGGTTGTTACAATCTCCCCCACTTAAAACTTTTCATCCCCGAAAAGGAACAAAGTCGAAAGTGGTTTGATTATTCAGCTCTACGCTCAATCTGGCTTCTCTTCTCCAACTCTTTAGTTCCTGAGAATTTTCAAAATTTCAAAAATTTGGCTAACACCCTAAATTTTTGAAAAATTTCGCCATAACCTCCCCTGTAATGGGAGCATCGGGGAATTTCAAATAGCTTCCCCGGTCCTTCAGATCTCAAAAAGAAAAAGAAAAAGCCAAGCGGCTAGCCAATAGGCTCACAAAATCATCATCACCCAAACAAAACAGGAAATTATGTAGTAAACATGTACCTATTTGTCGGGCAAACAAATTTTATTCTCTGGCTCTAGCCTCCTTGCTATGACCTGTTCAATGATATATATGTATATGCAAGCAAATGCAACCAATTTTCAATATAACTCAATATTTGATGCTATTAGGCATAATGGTTCAAAATTAGCAAACAAATAAACAAACAACACAAACATCAATCAATTAGTGAATTTAACGTTTCAAATTCATAATTTTGATACATATACAAAAATCATGTTTTTGATGCCAATTCACAACAAAGTGTTCTAGCTATATAAGATTTGGTTCTCACACCAGTCTAATGGAAATATATAGATATCACACCTTCGAAACACGAATATAAATACTGATGATGTGGCCACATCATCAGAATTATCCCCGGGTGTCTAGAATGTGACTCTATATCCATCCAGTATATTAAAATTTCGAATACACGCGGATCAGACGTATACGCAAAATCTATATATACTGGACTGTCCAACTCAATATAAATAGATAATCAAATACGAATAATTGATTTAAATTTTCAGAACAAAAATTGTTTTCATTTGAAAAATATACTATTCACACTCGTTCTAGGATACTACTGATCCTATCTCTAACGAGTCTTTCTAATTGGATATTGCTAATCCAATATCTGATGAATTCTTTCGTATGTTTCTAATGTGTCTTGTTCTCTGAGCTTTGTAAACCAAAGCTCTGATACCAACTGTGAAGACCCGTAACTTCCCCGTAAAGGAAAGTGTCGGATAGTTCGAGAACAAACCACAACAGAACGCATACAGAAGAACGTTTCATTGTATATTACAACAATGCATCAGATTACAAGAATATACAGAGTATGAATAAATATTACACAAAAATATCAGAGATTTAAATTACATTTAAATACTTAGCAGCGGAAAATAATACAATACACAACTAGAATGAGATATACGGATACAAAGCTTTCCGGATATCGTTCCAGCTGTAAACCAGGATCCTGTGAATATAAATCTGCAAAACCAAAACTACTAGCTGCCCGTGTCAAAATAAGGGCACCCAGAGTTTAGGTTAAAACAATAAACTCCAGGTCAGTCATGTGACTGGTGTGAGAACTAAAACAGTTTTTAATCTTTATTTTCAAAGGTAAATCAAGGGACCACGCCGTATAACACGGAACGGGTTTCCTCCCAAGAATACCAGTGCATAAAACAAACAGCGCAATGCTAAATAAAGAAAGATGAAGCTGTTATAAGACCCAGGTCCTATCACACAATGCAACGCAAGCCGGGGGATAGGGTTTTCCCTTATAACAGCCAAAGAATGTTTGATACGTTTAAAACAAATCATTTGATACTATAATAAGTGCATAGTGCATAAAACAACTTCAAATCATAAGTATCAATCATAGGCGGCATGGGTACCATATATCATGTCGCCATATATAGGTTTACAAATAAAACCGCAAAGTCACGTATCTGGAAATTGGATTTCCTTCTATGAACCGAGGCAAAAGATAGTCCTCAACCGATTCGAGACTGTCTAGCCCGAGCCTCAGGAACAGCCGCAACTGCCCCTTGGATCGTCAGGGCCGGTCCACACGGAGTGGATTATTATGCCTGAACAATACGTCTCCCCACCCTATGGGGTGTAAGTCTGGTCCGTCAGCCGACCAGAATGCATTCGGCCGAAACCGATATAACCGAGGCGCCTCGCAACCGCAACAACCACATAAGTCAAACTCGTCAGGGCGTGTAAAACCACTGACGCCACTTCTAGCTAGAAAGAAACGCAAGTCCTCCCTGAGGTCCGTCTCCCGTTTTTGGTTCATACCGGGTGTGAAACACGCGAGGTAAACGTTACACAAAGCTACGCCACAAAGGCCGTGCTTTGATCATCACCACAAGACTTTGCTTTTCAACAGAAGCCTTGATCATTTGCATCTTAGCATGCCACACAGGCAAACCACTCTATGCAACCGATATCAGTCACACAGAATGAAATCCAATGTCAGACACACAGTCCATTTACAAGTCCGTTCTGGGCCTGAACGAAACCGGAGGCACCTAGTACCCCGCATATCCATCGATCTCCAAGTACGTCTGGACGATCACCAACTGTTTCCATCTTCTTGGGTGTACAGCCCAATCAAGATCATCAGTTATCACCCAAACGACGTGAAGACTTCCGGTCTTCGACCATCGTCTTCATCTTCGACTTATCGTCGTATCAGTTATTCAGAATGGGATAAACCCGGTCTTCCTGAATAACTCGCGTATATTTTATAAAAGTGTTACACAAACACAACATACGCCTCATTCCAATTCATTAGTCACTAACCGTAAATTAATCAAGAGAATAATTCCCCAAATATTAACCCCGAAGGCCGAAACCAACATCAGATCAATATCCAGAAAACCATTCTGTTTGGCTAACCGACAGTTAGTTTCTAAATTTCACGTTCAAATCTAATTAAAGATTTAACTATCGCCTGGAGCAAAACTGGTGATACTCCATTCTCGATCTTTTCAATCTAATTAAAGATTCATTAAAACTCCACTTAGTTTTAATCTTTTGACTGGGTTAAAGAATCAGTGTCATTTAAAAACACGGTTCACGATAAACCCAAAATCACATTCATTAATCGTCGGGTTAAAGAACGAGTGTTATTTAAAACACTGTCCACGATAAACCCAAAAATCAATATCGATTTAATTCCAATTAAATGTTATTTAATTGGTACACTTCATTAAATCTAAATAAAAAGATTTAATCATTTCTCAACTGGGTTCAAGAACAGTGTTAATGAAGACACCATTCACGACAAACCCAAATCACGTTCATTAATTATCGGGTTAAAGAACAAGTGTTATTTAAAACACTGTTCACGATAAACCCAAAAATCAATATCAATTCAATTCCAATTAAATATCATTTAATTGGTACACTTCATTAAATCTAAATAAAAAGATTTAATCATTTCTCAACTGGGTTCAAGAACAGTGTTAGTAAAGACACCATTCACGACAAACCCAAATCACATTCGATATTCAATACAAGGCTCTGAATAGAAAATATATCGGCTTATATTCAATATCAAATTCTACGACTAACAAATGTCGTATTGGAAATAACGATATAAATATATATATCTTTCAAATTTCCATAACAACACCTGTATAATCACGAATTCCAACATCGAAATATTCCGAAGACAATTTCGATTCAAATCCACTCCAATGCAATCATTGGAAATTTTGGTTATTTTCAAAACCCATTTCAAATTCAATTTATTTATTTAAAAATAAATAGAATTATAATTCTAGTTCAAAACTAGTTCATTTCGATAAAAATCTATTTTTATCTTTTCAAATAGGGAGTTTTTCATCCCAATTCTTCACAAATCATTTCTTATGATTTTACACAAATTATTACTATTTTTAATAATTTTATCAAGGCTCGTACAGTCGATTTCCAACAATGGCCATCGAACTGCACTTACAGCGACCTTTTTCAAATTTGATTTGGACATAATTCCAAATCCAACCGTTAGATTTCTAATTTATCACATTCGTTAGAAAGCTCTTTTCGATACGAACCCAACGGTTCCGGTTTTAGGAGAATCCGACGGTCGGATCTCCCGTAATGTCCGTTTGAAATAAATGGTCGAAATTCACGAACTGCCGCGGCGCGGCGCGTTCTATTCAGGCCATTATATTATATATATAATATATATAATATATACTTCGTCGATTTCTATTTAAAACGAATTATATAAATAGTTTTAAAATTCGTTTCAAAAGCAAATTCAACTTCCATTTCAATTCAAATCAAAATTGAATTCTTCATTATAAATTCGTTTTAAAATCCATTTCTATTCAATTCAAATTTCAATTCAATTTGAATTCATTTCTATTCGCTTTCAATTCAATTTGAATTCGTTTTCAATTCATTTCATTTCGAAATCGTTTTCAATTCAATTTGAATTCGTTTTCAATTCATTTCATTTCGAAATCGTTTTCAATTCAATTCATTTCGAAATCGTTTTCAATTCAATTCATTTCGAAATCGTTTTCAATTCAATTCATTTCGAAATCGTTTTCAATTCAATTCATTTCGAAATCGTTTTCAATTCAATTCATTTCGAAATCGTTTTCAATTCAATTTGAATTCGTTTCCTTTTAAAATCGATATAAATATCGTTCACGTAAAAATGGCGTCAATCTAATCAACACGGCTTCATATATTCCTTTATTTTCAAATATTCTATTTCAAATATTTCTTTTTCAAATATTTCTTTTTCAAAACTGGAATGAGGCCCAATCAATTACCATATAAAATTAATTATATGGATTTTCATACAACACATGTATATAATAGCAACGATAAATAATCAACCATCAACCAAAGTGCACTACACTGTATAAGCATCAAATATAGATATCTAACGCTTATAACAGCCTGTCAATCAATCGATCGACATATTTAATCAATCAGGATGAGTGAACTTCAAATTTCATCCCAACACCCGTGTGGGGTTTCAAACAATCAAACACAGATTTTATTTGTGCAGTTGGGCGATGTGTAAAATTTATCGACCCAATCAATATCAGTCAAATCAGTGTACATAAACAAACCGTCTGGTTTGTAAATGAATATTTTATTTATTCACATTCACTAGATTCATATTCACGTTAAAAATTATATTTTTAACAATAAAACATTTTATTCCAACATATGAATTTCTATTCAGTTCATTCTTTAAATAAAATGATATTTTTATTTTTCTAACATATTTTAGAAAGTTTCGGCGGCATAACGGCACGATACTAGAAACGGGACAAGGCCTAGCCTAATCCCCGGTCTAGTGAAGGCCCACGCCATTCACACATCAATCAAATTCACTTTCGTTCCAAACCACAAAATTTGGAGTAAGGGTCTAACCTAGCCTTACTCCTTCGCCTTATAACGGCGCACGTCTAATCCTAACCAATTTATCGATTCGATTTTTCACACCACAAACCACATTCAAACCAATATCGCAATCAATCACCAAACAGTCAAACAAACAAGTCCATGGTCTGTGGACGATTGTGTCGGGTGCTACTAAGCACCGTCTGCATCCTAGTATATATATATAACTAGAAAATAAATTTTGAAAGGTGAGAAATTCTCACATATAGCTATCCTAGCTCCACGGCACTCCTTTGCAGAAGTCTTCGTCGTTTCGCCTTTTTGTCACCTTCGTTGCTGCTTTCACTACATACGTAAAAATCACATTTTTACTTCGCTATTCAATATATATAAAAATCGAATTTTTACTATGTTATTGAATATATAAAAATCACATTTTATTTCGAAGTTCAATATAAAAAAATTCTATTTTTCTATCGAAGTTCAATATATAAAAATTCTATTTTCCTATCGTTATTCAATATATAAAAATCGAATCTTTATTTCAAAGTTCAATATATAAAAATCGAATTTTTATTTCAAAGTTCAATATATAAAAATCGAATCTTTATTTTCTTCTACCCAATAAAAATTTCGCCTTTTCTATTTTAAAAATATGATCTTTCCTATTCAAAAAACCCGATCTTTTCAATTTTAAAGTTCAAACCTTTTTCTAAAAAAAATCAGTTTTTAAAATCATATAAAATCAGTTTTTACTTTTATTTTAAAATCAATTTTAAAACTTAATAAAAAAAATCAGTTTTTGAACACTTATAAAAATCAGTTTTAAACACTTATTAAAAACAGTCTTCTATTTATAAAAAAAAAACATAAATAATAAAATAAATAAGCTAAAAAGACTTACAGGGTGGTTCTCATCGATCGCGGGTTCGTCGGAGGAAGGGGGATGAAAAAGGGGGGGGGTCGGACGGTGCGGTGGTCTGCTGCGGTCGGAGGAGCTCGCCTGGTCGGAGGAGCTCGCGTCGGGCGGTTTCGATGGGAGAGGAAGGGGAGAGAGAGGCGGAGCTCGGGGAGGTGGGGCGGCGCTCCGGTTGGGCGACGGCGGCTCCCTGGGCGCGGCGGCGCTGCTGCGCTCCCCCTTCTTCTTTCTTTTTTTTTTTTTTTTTTTATTTCTGAAAAATCAATTTGATCGGGGGGGGGGGGGGGGCCAGAGTTAAAAAGGGGGAAAGGAGTTTTTTTTTTTTTTTTATTATTAAATTCAAAATAAAATTGACTTTCACATACAACCTCTAAACGAGGTCCACCGCCTGTCGCCCATAGCGTTTCACCCCCATTCCGAACACAATGGGATATGTATCGCAAGCTGATTCGACTGTTTGAATCAGTTTCCGTTTAATTTACATTTAAATTGCTATATTGAATTTTAAACGTACATTTCAAATTACCGGGGTCACATACTAACTAGAAAAATTCCATAAAAATATTTTCTAGCTTCGTATTGACGATACGGTCCTAACAAAACTAGTTTCGTCGAATTCTGAGACCGTTAGAAAAATGGCCAATTTCCAGTCGATTAAAATCAACTGAAACTGGTCAAACGCGTTTTCTTTTGCCACGCTCACATATTGATTCTAAAAATTATGAAATTTGGAATCTAGCAATAACTTCACATCCCGGACCCAACCAAACTGGTTTCGTCGAAATCCGAGGTCGTTTGCAAAATGTCCATTTTTAAGGGCCTGAATTCCATAGCGACTATTCAGAATTTTCAACTGGACATATCTTTTGATTCCCGATATGAAATCTTGATTTTTCGCATTCGTTGGAAAGATATTATCAATTAGATTCCATTATTTTTGGTTTCACTAAAATCCGGATTGTTTTGCACCCGGTACATTCAATTGAAGTTTGAAATCGAATTATCGAACTACCGCGCCATTTTCAATTCTATTTATAATTATATATAAATATTTATATTCTAACGACGACGCGTATAATATATACGTTCGAATTATATTCAAAATAAATTTTCTCGTCGATATTATTTAAAATAATTCATTTTAAATAATCAAAACTCGCTAAAATTGCCAATTTAAAAATTTTAAACTGGCCCAGATTTTCGGGTTGTTACAATATAGAATTTCAGTTTAATTTGAGATGTCGGATGAGCCTAGAGCTAGCCAGAACCATTCAATCAAGATAGGGTGACACCTCAGCCCTAATGACTCAGCAAGGAGTCAGAAAGGACTCAGCAATGACTCACAATATGGATTAGATCACACCAGAAAGCTGTGCAGGCTCTCAGATCGGCCTGGGCGCACTTGGCAGGTGCGCCAATGCAACTTTTGTACTGGCGCACTTCCCAAGTGCGCCGGTGCATTTTTTTCTTTTCTTCTGGTTTACTGTTTAACTTCGTTCATCGATATCTCCTTCATACGATGTCCGTTTTACGCAAACTCAGACTCTATCACAAGCAGAATTTCGAGACGAATGCAATGGCGTAACCTTATCCCTAAATTCTCACATTTGAAATTAATTATTCTTTGATTCGTTACTATAACGTTAATAGAAAATACGGGGTGTTACAGATACTGTGAAGCTCCGTTATCGCACCGGCAAGTTCTAAGACTTCACAATTTGCTTATATCGCATTTGATTTGCTTTGGTTTGGAATTTAGTTCATTTTTGAACTTATAATCCAAATCGTTACAAATCTATTGTATGAATGTTTATACATGTGAGTTTGGTGTTATGAGCTACATTTATGTGTGTTTTAGAAGCCTCATTTGCATGTACATAACATCATAGGCCTTCGGGCATGAGTTGATATCACTTTGAGCTTGTTTTCAAGGCTAATTATTCTTAGGAATAGGATTCATACGTCTGAATATTTTGGTGTAGACATCTGACCTGCTCCAAAAAATTAGGGATTCTAGCAACATAATTTAGATGTCTGAAATTTTTAGCTCAGACGTCTGACCAAAAAAGTTCAGATGTCTGAAATAGGTCAAAAATGAGCTAAATCCTTGCTGACTCTTGAAACTACAAATTCAGGCGTATGAAATTTTAATTCAAACATCTGAAGCTTGTTTTCGAGCTATTCGTTGGTGGAGAACATGGTCAACAGTTTAGATCCATCCAGGCTCTTTCCGGGCCAAGTTTCGGCCCATTTCGACTTCATTTGTGACTTATCAGTTTAACTAATTCGTAGATTTTAGCAGCCAGATTCTTATGAAATTGTTTTTACAAAATCGTCAATTAAAGAATGGCAGAGTGGAAACCAGTGGTGAGAACTCTCTCACTCAAATATTTTTATACAGTTATTTATATAGTTTTATAACTGAATATATGTTGATTGCCTGTGATTGCGATATTGTTTTGGTGATTGATGGATGTTACAGTTTTAATGTTATCATTTTTAAACTACGAAAATAATATATATAGGTTCACATGGATTATGATGTAAACCCCACATGGGTATTGGGATGATAATTTTACACATCGCCCAAATATGCAAATAATAATCATTGGATGTTCATTTTGATTAGTGTATATGGATATGAAGGGGTTAGATAAGCATACACTTTTCAGTTCATTAGTTTTAGTTTCATAAAATTGGAATTTCTCATTTAGATCGTACCCACAATCGTATGCATATGCTATGAGTTGTTATTGCGATATTGTGAAGCTTTGTTGTCGCACCGGCAAGTTCTAACACTTCGCAATTCACTTATATCGCATTTGATTTGCTTTGGTTTGGAATTTAGTTCATTTTTGAACTTATAATCAAAATCATTGCAAATCCCTCGTATGAATATTTGTGCATGTGAGTTTGGTGTTATGAGCTACCTCGGTGTGTTTTAGAAGCCTCATTTGCATGTACATAACATCATAGGCCTTCAGGCATGAGTTGATATCACTTAGAGCTTGTTTTCAAGGCTAATTGTGCTCTGGAATAGGATTCAAACGTCTGAATATTTTTGGGCAGACGTCTGACCTGCTCCAAATAATTATGGATTCAAGCAACAAAATAGAGATGTTAGAAATTTTTAGCTCATAAGTCTGACCAAAAAAGTTCAGACGTCTGAAATAGGTCAAAAATGAACTAAATCTTGTTATTGGGCTGTTGACCGGTGGAAATCATGCTCAACAATTTAGACCCATCCAGGCTCTTTTCTGGCCGAGTTTCAGCCCATTTCAGCTTCATTTGTGACTTTTAATTTCACTAATTCGCAGATTTCAGCAGCCATATTCTTATGAAATCGTTTTAATAAAATCGTCAATTAAAGAATGACGGAGTGGAAACCAATGGTGAGAACTCTCTCAATCAAATATTTTTATACCACTATTTATATAGTTTTATAAATGAATATATGTTGATTGCCTATGATTGCAATATTTGTTTAGCGATTGATGGATGTTACAGTTTTAATGTTATCATTTTTAAACTGTGAAAATAATATATAGGTTCACATGGATTGTGATGTAAACCCGACACGCGTATTGGGACGATAATTTTACAAATCGCCCAAGTATGCAAATAATAATCATTGGATGTTGATTGAAAACCCCATACGGGTCTAGGGATGATAATAACTTCACACATCTCCATTGTGTTTAGTTGTATGTCGATCAATTGATTAACAGGCCCCTGTAAGCGTTATTTAATTATTTAATGCTTATACAGTTGTAGATTACAGCCTGGATGTGAATTGGATGTTTAATAGTTGTTAATCACTATTTTTGAATACATGCGATAGTATGAAATCCATATAAATAAAATCATATGGTTATTGATTGAGTCACATTCCAATTCGAAAACAATGAATATTTTGATATAATATTCAGTGGAAAAATATTAAAGATTAGTTGTGATGTCCGATTTTGGATGGACACAAAAAGGAACGGAAATGAATTGAAATGGTTTTGGTAACCAGAATTTTTCCAACGTATGAATTGGAATGGAAATAATCTTCGAAATATTTCGATAGTGGATTCCGTGATTATACGGATATTGTTAAGGAATTTGGAAGATACAGATATCGTTATTCCCCATACGATATCCGTGGTCTCAGAATTTGATATTGAATATAAGTCGATATGATTTCTATTTAGAACCTTGTATTTAATATCAAATTGGATTTTGGGTTTGTCGTGAATGGTGTCTTCAATAACCTTATGCTCAAACCCAGTTGAGAAAAGAATAAATCATTTAACCAAGATTTAATGTAGTTTTCAAATTTAAATAAACTAAATTGGAATCAAATGGAATTTGATTTAATAATAATCGTGATGAGCTTCTGTGAATGAAAACCGTTACTATTTATGGAATTTAAAAGGATTTGCCACTATTCCACTTATAGTATTAGTTCGATATGGGAATTTATATCGATTATGAATTGTTCAAATTTCCATGAAGGTTCCATAATAATGGAAGATGATTTTTGGTTTATCGTGAACCACGTTTTAAAACACATTGGTTCTTTAACCCAGTTAAAGACAGGATTAATTTTCCTAAAGTTGAGTAATGATTTTAGAGATTAAAACTAAATGTAGTTTTGATGAATCTTTAATTAGATTGGAATGAGAATGAGGTAACTAAATTTACTGAATTCAAGAAAATGTCGAGAATGGATAACTGCCAGTTTTACTCCATACGATGGTTAAATCTTTAAATAGATTTGAAACGTTGATTGGTAACTAATTTTACTGAGATCACTTTGGGTGTTGAATATGGAGTACTACCAGTTTTGCTCCGTGGGATGAATAGGTTGGAATTGGGATAATAAAAATAAATGATTACTTCGGTGAGATTCGCTAATCCCGACTAGTTAATAAACCTTAATTTGGTTTATGTTATCGAAAAATAAAATAAAATCTTTTGAAATGACATCAAAAGGAAGATTAAAGAAATAGTTTAAATGAACTTATCTTTGATAAAATTAATGCGAACCTTTCCCTAAGAATGTGAATATTTGAATAAAAGAATATTCTGGATTGGAATGAGGCATATGATGTGTTTTTATAGCACTTGATTATAAAATACGTGAGTTATTCAGAAAGACCATGTATAACCCATTATGAATGACTTTTACGACGATTAAAAGTCGAAGAAGACGGTGGTTGAAGACCGGAGATCATCACATCATTTGGATGATTACTAATGTCTTGATTGGGCTGTACACCCAAGACAAGGTAATAAGTCGTGATCGTCCTGACGTACTTGGAGATCGACCGGATATGCGAGGACCTCTCTCCTGTATTGGACATATGGGATGAGGAATAAGGTGCCTCCGGTTTCATTCAGACCCAGAACGAACTTTTAAATGGATAATGCATGACATTGTATTTTGTTCTGTATTGATTGATTTCTATTAAATATGTATCCGTTTGGTGGCGGAGAATTTATTTTCTTGCTTAACACCTTTCTCAGAGACGTATGAGCTTATAGGTTATATATTGAAAGAAATCATATGTATGGCATGAATTGACAATGTGGCATGTTAAGATGCAATTGATCAAGGCTTTTTTTGAAAAGAAAAGTCTTGTGGTTGATGATCAAGGCACAACTTTAAGTAGCGTTGTAACACCCCGTAATTTTAAAACGGGACATAAGAGATAACTAAAGAATAATTAATCTTTAAAAGAAGAATTGGGTGAAACGGGTTACGCCATTGCGTTCCTCTCCGAATTCTGCTTGAGATAGAGTCTGAGTTTGCGTGAATCAGACTCCGTATGAAGAAGTTATGGAGGTTATAAATTTTCAGGTTTAAGCAGAAATTAAATTAAATTAATAATTAAATAAATCGAGTTCGAAATTCAAATCTGCAGAGAAGGCTTAGCGGGAAAAGTCCCGCCATAGTGTGTCGACCCCCTTGGGGTGTCGACACAGGTGTCGACCCTGCTATAGGGGTGTCGACATAGGTGTCGACCCCCCTATAGGGGTTGAATCCAACGAGCTGATCTGGACAGTGACGATTTTCTGAGGTGTTAGGGCATATGTGTCATGTTTTGGTTGGCTCTCTTAGGTTTGGATGGCTTTGATGACTCCTTGGCTAATCTAAAGGCCCATACTGATCCTAGGCATCTATATATACATAGCTAAACCTAAACCCTAACCTCACAACCCTAAACTATGATGTCGTCATGTTGTTCATCTACAAACTAACCTTGCCGCCACCATAACAAATCAAACTCTAAATTAAAGATAAGAAGTTAAAAGATAAAGATTCAAAGCCTAGGAATTGCGAAAAGGAATTCTAGAATAACAACGAACGAATCAACGCCTACGTCAGCGGATTAACTTAGCAACTTCAGAAATCAGATCCCAGAATTCTAGATCCGTTTTCTGTGAGTGCAGTTACTTTCACAAGATAATTTTTTAAATGTAATTGTGATGAGTTATGAAATGGACTGTATGAAAATGATTGTAAATCATATAAAGTTTATGTCTTTGCAAAGTATGTTTTGATTTATGCTTGATTTGATTCATTATATGCAAGTTATGTTCTATGTTAATTCCTATGCCTAATTATGTATGCAAGTTTGCTCGATCTATGCAAGTTATGAGAGATTATATGCAAGTCATGTTCATATATGTAAGATCATATTTCATATGTTTAGATCTACATGTTTATATGATTTGATCCATATTAGTCCATATGTTTAAAACTATATGTTCATATGTTTAGATCTACATTTTATATGATTAGATCTATAACAGTCCATATGTTTAGAACTATATGTTCATATGTTTAGATCTACATGTTTATATGATTAGATCCATATCAGTCCATATGTTTAAAATAATATGTTCATATGTTTAGATCTACATGTTTATATGATTAGATCCATATCAGTCCATATATTTAGAACTATATGTTCATATGTTTAGATCTACATGTTTATAAGTTTAGATCCATGCCAGTTCATATGTTTAAATCCGTGCAAGTTTATGTTTAGACCTATGCTAGTTCGGATTCCATATGTTGATTGGATCTATTTTTATATGTTTACTAGATTTATGCCGTCTTAGATCTATATTGTTTATGCCAGTTTTGATGTCATGTGTTTCTTCCCTTTTTCCTTTTTATTGTTATGAGTTGGGCTAATTGCGAGCCTAACGTATCACGTGAACTATACGTACGAACGATGTGGGAACGTTAGGGAAAAGTTTGGATAAAAGTTGAATATTATGTAATTGGCATAAAAAGGGGTTGTAATCATATAATTAATTTTGGGCATAACTAGAAAATGTGGAATAACTTGAATTGATCACACTTATGTATAATTTACATATAAACTTGGACATGAATGGTAAATATGTAAATTGGCGAAAAGATGAATGTTCCTAACCTGAGGTTAGATTGAGTTGCGGTGTAAGACTGCCCGGAACCGCCCGCACATCCAGCGACCGCAACAACATAGACCTAATGTGAGAGGTTGGCGCATTAAGCCCAAAAACCCGAGGTTAGAATGAGTTTGCGGTAGAAGTCTGCCCGGAACCGCCCGACACAACCAGCAACCGCTAACAACAGTTCTAATGTGAGAGGTTGGTGCTTTAATGAATAAATTAAAGATAAGGAATAGACATGCTAAGAATGGAAAGATTAAGTAACATATGAACAGGAGACACTTAACCAATACAACATGTTAGGTGGGTGGGTTAAGTTAACATGGACAAGAAGACAACTTAACCAATATTACATGAACAAAGTGGATAGGGTTAAGGCAAGCTTAACCAAAAATACATATGGACTTGATAAGGGGAAGGGTCAAGTAAATCTTGGGTAAGTGGGTAATATTAGTATATATAGGCCCACAAACTTAACTGTTAAATAAACATGCGTGAATCAGTGAGAAGGTTAAGTAACATATGAATAGGCAACTATTAATCAACACAACATGTTAATTAAGAAAATGGGTGGAGTTAAGTTAAATTGAGAACACTTAACCAATATAACATGTTGATTAGGAAACCCTAGTAACGGGGACCCATTTCAGCAATAACCCACATAGATGTATCATGGTACCCTAAGCTAGGCAGGGTGGGGCATGATTACTACGCTGATTATAAGTAGTCAAAGTAGCGACGGGTGGTGCAGTAGTGTAGGTTCCGACGGAGTATGTGCATGCACGTGCTCCGGAGTGGAAAAAGAAGGCACTGAGCATTAGTAGAATACACTGTGCATCTTGAATCGTGTCGGGTTGCCATCATGGGAATTGATACACCCCATGATGGGGCCAGCACATGTATCTACATACAAGCGGGGTCGATTGACACAAGTAATAAATACATACGAGTTAGGGAGCCGATCGAACGAGGAAGGTAGTGGGTACAACTCGTGGGGGTAGGAGCAAAAAGGGGCACCTACGATAGCAGCTAGGAGTACACGAAACTACCATTATCATGATTAGTAAGATGGATCAAATTTTAGTATGGGACTAGTAAGGGTGCGGTGTAACTAATAATGATACGGTGTTACTAGCATTGGTGCAGTGCAGTAATTATCCTGTAGTGATTAGAAGCGCAATCAACGTTATATCTTGTTCATCTTGTCTGCTTTGTCATGCCTGTTTATTCTACAATCATTTCTTGCTTTCCAGTTTATGTTCTTATCCTGTTACTTTAATGATTATATTGTTAAGTCACTGGACACACCAGACTTATATCTGACCTAGTTTGTTTCGCCTTTTTTCTTCCCCCCCCCCCCAGGTTCTTAGGGAGGAAATACTCAAGCTTGGTACAGATATCTCTTTCTTCCATCTTGAAGTTGAAAGGTGTATTGCTTGGATTTGATTCTGCGTATGGCATTTTTCTGTTGGGGATTATGGATTTAAAATTATGTACTCTAAAGGTTTTGTACAAGACTGATATTATGTACTTGATTTTGGTATTTGGAAATGTAATCAAGCTTATTTCTATTTCTGCTACAATAAAATTACAAAATTTTCATGTAGTACTTTTTCTGTCTTGTAATATTCTGTTCTGTTTACTTATAATGTTCCACGAAACTTAATGCATTCCCTTTGTGAGTGACATTAACAGACGTGGGGTGTTACACGTGGTATCAGAGCTGAAGGTTACCAGAACAGATAAAAGATTTTGAAAACCGTTTTCAAAAGTATTATTTTCAAAAACATGTTTCAAAGAAGGAGTTTTCAAGATAAAGATTTACTATGAAAAACATAATCCCCAAAAGCCATATATTTATCTTTCGATACTTTGTTTCGAATCTCATCCTTTTTCCTTCTTGAGTCCCTTTCTCCATGTTTAGATGCCTTTCCTAAGATATGGAAGGACTTCGGTGCGATGGGCGGAAAACCTTTTCATGGGACTGAGACGTTTGTCGAGGCTATAAATTGGCTCAAGGAAGTGAAGGAATCGTTTGGTATCTTGGAAATAGACAATGGAAGGAAAGTTCAGCTAGGTGCTTGGTCGATGAGGAAGTTTAGGTTGAGGAACACAACCCAAGGATGAGGAATTTGTTGATATGGCTTTAATCCACGAAGAAGGTAAAGGAGAAAGTGGAAATAATAATTAACCCCCATAAGAAAAGAAGATGTCTTTATTATGGTATAACGGGCCATATAATTAAGGACTGTAGGAAGAAGAAGAAGCATGGTTGTTACCGTTGCGGCGAGGCAGGGCATACGATTTAAGATTACCCAAGGAGGTAAGGATAAGGGCATGGACAAAGGACATGACCTACTTCTGGAGGACAGGTTCATGCTCTCATGGCACCAGGACAGGAGAGAGATAGAAGCATTTCTGTTGAAAGTTTGATTTTCCTTTTTTAGTCATCCTGTTCGAACTTTGTTTGACTCTTGCGCTTCACAATCATTTGTATATGCTTCGTTAGTTAAAACACTTCACCTAAATACTAGTCTAGTTATGGATCCCATTGTAGTCTAAAATCCTATTGATGGTTCGGCTCACTTATCTATGGTTTGTCGGGTTTTGAGAGTGTCTATCTTGGGCATTGGGTTAGGATGCAACGCCTTCGTTCCTGGTTTCACGGGCTATGGCTTGATTCTAGGGATGGATTGGCTAGCCAGGCATGGTGCCATCCAAGACTGAAAAGAGGGTAGTTTGACTGTTGACCCGTTGTGGAAAGACCGTTGATATTTCTTGTGACCCTAGGGGTTCAGTGATGCTTAGCTACCTAGAATCTCTTGACGCATTAATCGATGATTTGAAATCTATTCGTGTAGTCCATGAGTATGGTGACATCTTTGATGAGGTTCGGGGTCCACCCCCGAAAAATGAGATAGACCTCCGAATATACTTTGTAGATAATGAAAAGCCAGTTGCATTGCTAGTGCGCCACATGGCTCCGAAAGAGAGACAGGAGGGAACTCAGTAAACAAGTAGGGGAGCTACTTGAGAAATGGTTCATAAGAAGAAGCATTTCGGAATGGGGTGCTCAGTTGTTTTTGCTACGAAGACTGATGGTTCTCTTAGATTGTGCATGGACTATAGGGAGCCGAACAAGCTCACGAAGAAGAATAGACACCCATTGCCGAGGATAGATGATTTGTTCTATCAGTTAGCTGGTGCTTCGATTTTCTCTTAGTTGGACTTAACTACAGGATTTCACAAGTTGAGGGTAGTTAAGGATAGCATAGATAAGACTACTTTTAGGACTCCTAACGGTTTCTTCGAAGGGAACATCATAACTTTTTTTTGGTTTGACGAATCCACCCACATATTTCATATACTTGATGAGTAGGGTGTTTAGGGAGTACCTAAACAAGTTTGTGGTAGTCTTTCTGGATAGTATTTTGAATTTCTCTAGAAGCGAGGGAGAGTATGCCCTACATATTAGGAAGTATTAGTGACCCTAGAGCGTATCAACTCAAAGCTAAGTTCTCCAAATGTTATTTTTGGAGGAAAGAAGTGAGGTTCGTAGGACACGTGGTCTCTAAGGAAGGGATAGCAGTGGATCCTAAAAATGTGGTGGCAATCCAAGATTGGAAGGTTCCTAGAAAAGCAAAGGAAATAAGAAGTTTTCTAGGGTTGGCAGGCTACTATAGGAAGTTCGTTAAGGACTTTGCGAAGGTATCAGCCACAGTTTTGACTTTGCTAGATGGGAGCAAACCGTTCACAGTATATACCGGTACTTGCGAGGCAGGGCTTGGAGCTGTTTTCGATGCAAGAGGAAAAGGTGATATGCAAAAGGAAGTAGGTACGCAGTTATGTTTGAGCATCGTGTATCGTCCACAAATGGATGGACAGACAGAAAGGGTGAATAGAATCCTTGAAGATCTTTTGAGGTTATGCATCCTAGATTTTGGAGGACATGAGAAGAGCACTTTCCATTTGTGGAGTTTGCTTATAACAACAGTTATTACGCTAGTATTAGAGTTTTTAAGGACAACCATATTGGTGGGAATCTACGGATAAGATTTTACTTGGGCCATATATGGTTAGGGAAACTTCTGAGGAGATAGACTTGATTCGAAGATGAATGAAGACGGTATAGGGCCGACAAAAGTCAAACGCTGAAAAGAGACGAACCGACCTTGAGTTCGATGTTGGAGACAGGATTTTTATTAAAGTGTCACCGTGAAGGAACATAGTTCGCTTTGGGGAGTGTGGGGAAAATTAGCACCAAGGTTCGTAGGGAAATCCTCCATTACAGAAAGAATTGGACAGACCACAGAGTGAAGTTGCCGAAAAAGCTTAGTGGTATTCATGACATGTTTCACGTGTCTCATGTGAGGAAGCGTTTACATGATACCACGGAAATAGTGGAGACGAGCATGCTTAGAGAAGTGGAAATGGAGCAAGATGCCACGATTAGACAAGCTCCTACATGCATCCTTGGATCAGAGATCAAGAAGTTACGCAACAGAGAGGTCAAGTTGGTTAAAATCCAATGAGGAGATAATCAAGGAGACGCGGCTTGAGAGACGGGAGACAAGATGCGTATGCTGTACCCTTTCATTTTTAATGGTATACTCTTAATTTCTCCTTTTTCTATCACTTTGTTTAGACTTTTCCTATCGTTTAGTGTATCCTCTCGATTACACTCTTGATCTTTAGGTAGGAAGATCCTATGGTTGTAAACATGTGTTTAGACATGTTATGTTTGGTGGATGCAACTGTTTGCTAGTGGTTGCTCGTGGATGCATTTACACACACATTAGACACTAGATCGGCTTAGTCACTTTCATATTGCATATGTAGATAAGTATTTGTATATGGATTGAAACTTGATGTGTTATCGTATAGATGTTGCATTTGTATGAATGATTGTGCAATCACATAGAAGTTATATAGTACGATTAGGAATAATTGCATTCATGATGAACTCATGGCACTGACATAATTCACATTAAGGAGATCAACTGAATCAGTAGACCGCCTGATTTTGCATTAGATAAGGATATATAAACACTATGCATATGATCATGAAAGCATTAGAAACCTCTTTAAGGACAATGGATGCCTGTGATTGAATGGTTAAGTAGATTGATGTTAAATGGTAGGATACACAATCTTCTTGACTTGAAGATTTCGGGGATGAAATCCTTTAAGTAGGGGGAATGTAACACCCCGTAATTTTAAAATGGGACATAAGAGATAATTAAAGAATAATTAATCTTTAAAAAAAGAATTGGGTGAAATGGGTTATGCCATTGCGTTCGTCTCGGAATTCTGCTTGAGATAGAGTCCGAGTTTACGTGAATCGGACTTCGTATGAAGAAGTTATGGAGGTTAGAAGCTTTTAAGTTTAAGCAGAAATTAAATTAAATTAATAATTAAATAAATCGAGTTCGAAATTCAAATCTGCAGAGAAGGCTGGGCGGGAAAAGTCCCGCCATAGGGTGTCGACCCCCTTAGGGTTGTCGACACATGTATCGACCCCCAAAAGGGGTGTCGACACAGGTGTCGACCCCCTTATAGGAGTGTCGACATAGGTATCGACCCCCCCTGTAGGGGTCGACTCCAGCGAGCTGATCTGGATAGTGACGATTTTCTGAAGTGTTAGGGCATATGTGTCAAGTTCTGGTTGGCTTTCTTGGGTTTGGATGGCTTTGATGACTCCTAGGTTGCTCTAAAGGCCCATATTGATCCTAGACATCTATATATACATAGCTAAACCTAAACCCTAACCTCACAACCCTAAACTATGATGCTTTCATGCTGTTCATTTACAAACTAAACTAGTCGCCACCATAACAAATCAAATTCTAGATAAAGATAAGAAGATAAGATATAAAGATTCAAAGCCTAGGAATTGCGAAAAGGAATTCTAGAACAACAACGAACGAATCAACTCCTACATCAATGGATTAACATAGCAACTGCAGAAATCAGATCCCAGAATTCAAGATCCGTTTTCTGTGAGTGCAGTTACTTTGACAAGATAATTGTTTAAACGTAATTGTGATGAGTTATGAATTGGATTGTATGAAAATGTTTGTAAATCATATAAAGTTTATGTCTTTGCAAAGTATGTTTTGATTTATGCTTGATTTGGTTCATTATATGCAAGTTATGTTCTATGTTAATTCATATGCCTAATTATGTATGCAAGTTATGTATGCAAGTTTGCTCGATCTATGCAAGAAGATTATATGCAAGTCATGTTCCTATATGCAAGATCATATGTCATATGTTCATATGTTCATATGTTTAGATCTACATGTTTATATGATTAGATCCATATCAGTCCATATGTTTAGAAGTAAATGTTCATATGTTTAGATCTACATGTTTATACGATTAGATCCATATCAGTCCATATGTTTTGAACTATATGTTCATATGTTTAGATCAACAGGTTTATATGATTAGATCCATATCATTCCATATGTTTAGAACAATATGTTCATATGTTTAGATCTACATGTTTATATGATTAGATCCATATCAGTTCATATGTTTAAATCAGTGCAAGTTTATGTTTAGATCTATGCTAGTTCGCATTCCATATGTTAATTGGATCTATTTTTATATGTTTACTAGATTTATGCCGTCTTAGATCTATATTGTTTATGCTAGTTATGATGTCATGTGTTCCTTCCCTTTTTCCTTTTTATTGTTATGAGTTGGACTAATTGCGAGCCTAATGTATCACATGAAATTTACGTACGAACGACGTGGGAACGTTAGGGAAAAGTTTGGATAAAAGTTGTATATTATGTAATTGGCATAAAAAGGGGTTGTAATCATACAATTAATTTTGGGCATAACTAGAAAATGTGGCATAACTTGAATTGATCACACGTATGGATAATTTACATATAAACTTGGACATGAATGGTAAATATGTAAATTGGCGAAAAGATGAATGTGCCTAACCTGAGGTTAGATTGAGTTGCGGTTTAAGACTACTCGGAACCGCCCGCACATCCAGCGACCGCAACAACATAGCGTGAGAGGTTAGGGCATTAAGCCCAAAAACCCGAGGTTAGAATGAGTTTGCGGTAGAAGTCTGCCCGGAACTGCCCGGCACAATCAGCAACCGCAAACAACAATTTTAATGTGAGAGGTTGGTGCTTTAATGAATAAATTAAAGCTAAGGAACAGACATGCTAAGAATGGAAAGGTTAAGTAACATATGAACAGGCGACACTTAACCAATACAACATGTTAGGTGCGTGGGTTAGTTAACATGGACAAGAAGACAACTTAACCAATATTACATGAACAAAGTGGATAGGGTTAAGGCAAGCTTAACCAATAATACATATGGACTTGATAAGGGGAAGGGTCAAGTAAATCATGGGTAAGTGGGTAATATTAGTATATATAGGCCCACAAACTTAACCGTTAAATAAACATGTGTGAATCAGTGAAAAGGTTAAGTAATATATGAATAGGCAACACTTAATCAGTACAACATGTTAATTAAGAAAATGGGTGGAGTTAAGTTAAATTGAGAACACTTAACAATTATAACATGTTGATTAGGAAACCCTAGTAACGGGGACCCATTTCAGCAGTAACCCACATAGATGTATCATGGTACCCTGAGCTAGGAAGGGTGGGGCATGATTACTAGGCTGATTATAAGCGGTCAAAATAGCGGCGGGTGGTGCAGCAGTGTAGGTTCCGATGGAGTATGGGCATCCACATGCTCCGGAGTGGAAAAAGAAGGCACTGGGCATCAGTAGAATACACTGTGCCTCTTCAACCGTGTCGGGTTGCCATCATGGGAATTGATACACCCCATGATGGGGCCAGCACATGTATCTACATACAAGCGGGGTCGATTGACACAAGTAATAAATACATGCGAGTTAGGGAGCCGATCGAACGTGGAATGTAGTGGGTACAACTCGTGGGGGTAGGAGCAAAAAGGGGAACCTACGATAGCGGCTAGGAGTACACGAAACTACCATTATCATGATTAGTAAGAGGGATCAACTTTTAGTATTGGACTAGTAAGGGTGCGGTGTAACTAGTAATGATACGGTGTTACTAGCATTGGTGCAGTGTAGTAATTATCCTGCAGTGATTAGAAGCGGAATCAACGTTATATCTTGTTCATCTTGTCTGCTTTGTCATGCCTGTTTATTCTACAATTATTTCTTCCTTTCCAGTTTATGTTCTTATCCTGTTACTTTAATGATTATATTGTTAAAGTCACTGGACTCACCAGACTTATATCTGACCTAGTTTGTTTCGCCTCTTTTCTTCCGCCCCCCCCCCCACCAGGTTATTAGGGAGGAAATACTCAAGCTTAGTTCAGATATCTCTATCTTCCAGCTTGAAGTTGAAAGGTGTATTGCTTGGCATTGATTCTGCATATGGCATTTTTCTGTTAGGGATTATGGCTTTAAAATTATCTACTCTGACGG
Organism: Allium sativum; assembly: GCA_030737875.1. Taxonomy (NCBI): domain Eukaryota; kingdom Viridiplantae; phylum Streptophyta; class Magnoliopsida; order Asparagales; family Amaryllidaceae; genus Allium; species Allium sativum. Next base: position 549,946,118 of record CM060918.1, read on the forward strand.
TTTTATACAAGACTGAGATTATGTACTTGATTTTGGTATTTGGAAATGTGATCAAACTTATTTCTGTTTCTGCTGTTACAAAATTTTCATGTACTACTTTTTCAGTCTTGTAATATTCTGTTCTGTTTACTTATAATGCTCCACGAAACTTAATGCATTCCCTTTGTGAGTGACATTAACGGACGTGAGGTGTTACAAGCATAGCTTTGTGTAAAGCGTTAATTCGCGAGCCTCACACCCTCGTGTGAGTCAAAAATGGAATAGTGACTGCAAGGAGCGCATGCATTTCTTCTAGCTAGAAGTATTGTCATGGTATGGAGCCCAGAAATTTTTACTTATGTGGTTGATGGGTTGCGAGGAGCCTCGGATATGATTGGTTGCCAATGGACAAGTGATAGGTCCAATAGGATCGGGAAACGTATTTTTCAGGAATAACTAATCCACAAATGTTATGTGTGGACCGACCCTAAAGATCCAAGGGCCCACTGTGGGGGGGGGGGGGTCCGGGGTCATCTTGTTGGAGGTGATCAGAATCGGTAAGGAGACATCCCTTGCTTTGACTCATGATGGAAATCCAATTTCCAATACGAAATTTTTTAGTTTTAGTTGTAGAACTAGTATGGCGACATGATATATGGTACCAATGCCGTATATGATTGATACATTTATATTTGAAATTGTTTCGACACTATGCACTTATAGTAATATCAAAATGATTTGTTGTAAAGCGTACCAAGCATGTTTGGCTATTATAAGGTAAAACTCTATCCTCCGGCTTATGTTGCATTGTGTGATGGGACATGAGTCTTATAATAACTTCATTTTTCAAAAAGCATTGCATTGTTTATAGATTGTTTTATTTTTGAGTACTCATGGGAGTAAACCCATTCCGTGACATACGGCGTGGTCCTGTGATTTGCCCTATTTTAAAGTAAAGTTTAATAACTGTTTTGAGTTCCCACACCAGTCACATGACTTACTCGGAGTTTATTGTTTCTACCTAAACTCTGGGTGCCCATATTTTCCACACGGGCAGCTATAGTTTTGGATTTGCAGATATTTCTTTTCATAGGATCTTGGATCATAGCTGGAGCTATATTCGGAAAGCATTGTATCCGTGTATTCCCTTCAGTTGTGTTAGTTGATGTATTTCCGCTGTACATTGTATTATTACATTTTAAATTTGTGTATTTTAATCTTTGATATTTTTCCACTGTATATTATTTATTTGTACTCTGATATCTTGAATTCAGATGTAAATTGTTGTAATAACAATGAAATGTTCACATGTTTGTGTTTTGATGCATCGTGTTCTCAACACAATCCGGGCTCCTCCATTTCTTCAGGGATCAGGGAAGTCTAGATCGTGATAATATTGGTACTTCTGTCCCAATCGTTAGCTTTTAGTACACATTTATTGCTAATACCATAACGTCCATCAATTATGAGTGTTATGTCATCATCTTCCACATTGTAATGCTTGCATTTATTCTATCCAAGATCTTCACCAATAAACAGATAATATACCTTCTTACGGGGATCATATATCCTATCAGAACGTAGATCTTCCAAAGCTTTCTCTTGTTCATTCCAAACTATTGTATTCTCTACAACATCCAAGATAGGGCGCTGGGAGGTGTCATGATTTCTTCTACAGCTTTTGAGCCCAAATACGAGGAGTTGGTTTATGAAGAGGGATTTTAATTTGTTTGGAAATATCTAATGTAGGAATTTTGCATGTATCAATCGTGTGACCAAACGATTGACATTTAGTGCAAAAGTCCGGCTGCCAAGTATACTTGACATCTATAAAAGAGTCAAAGCCATCAATTGTTACTTTTAGCTTTTTAGGAAGTAGTTTGCTCAACCCGGATAATCTCAATCGTAGCATTCACAAATACCAAATTTTTCCTAGCTTCTGTATTGGCATCAAAGTACTTAAATTTAACTATGCGACTATCTAATCAGTTTAGGCAAGGAAGCATCTGCAGAACTAAAGGAATCCACGTGAATATAGCCCAAACCGGTATGGAAGGAACCCTCTCTCCAACTCTTTCAATAGATGTGCTCCAAGTAGTAATTATAAATGATTTACTTCAATAACGGTGGGGTCAGTTTCTAGCACTCTTTTTCTCTATTCCATAATTGAAATTTTGAAATAAAACAATCCATTTACACAGTTTACACGAAGACCTCCCCTCAATTTCCATGCATTTCGTACATGTTCATGAACATCATCGTGTGATACATTTGTGTAACGACCCGAAATTTCTGAACCAATTTAAAATTTTTATTTTTGCTATTTTAATGGGTTTTGAATATTTAAAATGATTTATTTTAAATAATAACAACAAAAAATTTATTTAAATCGAAGTTAGAACATACAAATTTAAAATTTAATTAAAACGAACTTGAAATGGCGTGGTAGTTTGAAAATTCGATTTTAAATTTCAAATGAATATACAGAATTCAATATAAGTCAGAATTTGATGTAACAAGAAATGTTAGAATCTATTTAACTATATCCTTCTAAATAACGTAATAAATTGAGATTTCACTTTATAAATTGTAAGTTATGACCAGTTTAAAATATAAAATAGTTGCTATAGAATTTATATATATTTTAATAATATATATATAACGAACTGGGATTTTCGACTCTGAAAATCAACACAAAACTACCATGTTGACTATTCAGACATCGGAAATACCTGATCACTAATAGAAAGAAGTTAGAGGGTGAGAACAGATAAGATAGAAAATTAGAATAGAAGAAGAAGAAGATCACCACAGAAAACAGAATCAGAGTAATACGAATCGCACAGCGGAACGAATAAAATATATTATAACATAACTTTGAAATAAAATAGGTTATTTATATACAATAACATTATCAGAGTACAACACTTACACACAGCGGAAATAACAATAGCTATATATAATCCTGAAGCCTCCTGCTTCAAGCTTTCCAAGTATATCTGTAAAGACCTGAACTACTTGACTGCCCGTACAAATTTGGGCACCCAAGAGTTTAGGGAAAACGAAACAAAATAAACTCTGGGTCAGTCATGGGACTGGTATGAGTAAACTCAAATCATTTGGTTTAACTTTTAAAAATCCTTTTCAAAAGAAAAGGTAATCGTAAGACCGATCCACACGTAAATACGGATGGTTTTTACCTTACGATAACCCAAAACACTTTTGGAAATCAATAATTCTCTGATATTATAATAATGTCTAATCACAAGTAATTATCAATCTAGTAGAACGCTTGCATCTCACGTTCCACATATATAGTATACAAACAAAACCACGGGCGCTTATTGGAGATTGGATTCCGACTATGACAAGGTATGGGACCACCTGTCGATAGTGTATCTCTAGAGGCGAATACACTAGGTTCAACAAGAATGTCTTGCAACTCGGCCCACACATGACCGACCACTCATTTCGCTTGAGTGTATCGAATGTATATCACCAACGGTTGGGAGCTACCCACCGTTTCCTGAAAAGGGACAGCATCGATAATAGATAAAAGAATGAAATGGATTTTCTCTAGATAGGTGATATACACCCTAATGGGAGCGACCCACCTGGCCATGTTGCCTGCCCGATTTCTGTCATTTCTCGGTTGATGAGGCTTGAGGTCATAACGTATCTTTGATACACCTGACCACCATTTACTTTGAGTGCCACATCGTCATACCCGTCAAATCACAAATTGATTTCTCCAAAAATACCACGGGTATAAAGCTAAGAGAAACGTATTCCTCTGCCACCAAATATAAGTACGTTTGAAGAGATCAACTTATGTGATCAGTTAGATATACTCTATCAGACATTCGTCCAGTCACGTTTGCCCTAGGACTGGCCAAACCGAAGGCACTATTTTGTAAACAGGATAGCCCTTGCAAAACTCCGTCTTCATTATCTCCATCATATTTGATCGCAACGCTAACGTCCTGTAATAACCCGGAAAATCTGAGCCAGTTTAAATTTTTTATTTTGGCAACTTTAGCGAATTTTGATTATTTAAAATGAATTATTTAAAATAATATCGACGAGAAATTTAATTTGAATAGAAATATAACGAATATATTTATATACGTCGTCATTAGAATATAATTATTTATTTATAATTATAAAGGAATTCAAAATGGCGTGGTAGTTCGATAATTCGATTTCAAACATCAATTGAATGTACAGGATTCAAAATAAACCTGATTTTAGTGAAACCAAAAATATTAGAATCTAATTGAGAATATCTTTCCAACGAATCCGAAAAATCGAAATTTCATAGCGGGAATCAAAAGATGTGTCCAGTTGAAAATTCAGAATAATCGCTATGGAATTTCGGCCTTCGAAAATGGCAATTTTGCAAACGACCTCGGATTTCGACGAAACCACTTTTGTTGGATCCGCGATGTCAAATTATTGCTAGGTTTCAAATTTCATAATTTTTCGATTCGATATTTGAGCGTGCCAAAGGAAAACGCGTTTAACCAGTTTCAGTTGATTTTAATCGACTGGAAAATAGCCATTTTTCAAACGGTCTCGGAATTTGATGAAACTAGTTTTGTTAGGACCGTATCGTCAATACGAAGCTAGAAAATATATTTTTTGGAATTTTTAGAGTTCGTATGTAACCCCAATAAATTGAAATGTGCGTTCAAATTCAATATATAGAGTTATAAGTCAATTTTGACGAAAACTGATCGAAACGATCGAATCAGCTTACGATACATATCCCATTATGTTCGGAATGGGGGTAATTAGCTATAGACGACAGGCGGTGGGCCTTGTTTAGAGGTCGAATAAAAAAGTCAACTTTTTGAAATTAAAATAATTAAAAATAAAACCTCTCTCCTCTACTCCTTATTTCCTCTTAGCCCCCCCCGTTATCTTCCACTTCAAATCGATTTTATAAAAAAAATAAGAAACGACGGAGGCCGCTACCCCTCGCTTGCCACCACCGATCCCTCCGCCACCCCCTCCCCAGGCCGGCGCGCCTCCGACCCACATCACCGATGCCCCTCCAGCCCCTCTTCCTCCTCTCACGCCAGCCCTGGCCCGGAAACCCCCCAAAATCGACCAAACTGCCTGAAACCCACCCTGAGACCACCACTACCCTTAGCCGACCGCCACCACCCCTCTGAGCTGACCTCCGACCAGTGCGACGTCCCACCACCCTGCCGACGTCAGTAGACCGCCATCCCCTCCTCTTAGGCCACGGTGAGTTTCTTTTTATGTATTTAGAATTTGTTTTTATTTATTTAGGGTTTTTAGATTTAAAAAGCTTTGATTTTTGAAATTGTAAAGAGATGATTTTTATACAAATGAATAGCAATAAAAATACGATTTTTTAAGTTGGATTTTTATCATATAAAAAGTTTAGATTTTTAATCTATATTAAAGGTGAGATTTTTATTTATGTAAAAGTTGAGATTTTTATTATGGGTGTAGCGAGATAAAGAGTCGATTTTTATAATGTGTTCATGAAGGAAAATATTTCATTTTAGAAATATAAAAAAGTTTATATTTTAAAATCGAAAAGACTTTATTTTTATAACGAAGAAAATATTATATTTATAGAAATAAAAGGATTCGATTTCTAGAAATATAAAAATTCTATTTTTACATTATAGAAGTAGCTATAAAAATTCTATTTTTACATTATAGAAGTAACGATGAAAATTCTATTTTTACAGATATGAAGTAGTGTAATAAAGATATAATTTTTATATGATGTGAAGAATAAAAATATAATCTTTATATAAGAAGTAGAAATATAAAAATATTATCTTTTTATATGTAGCGAAATAAAAATCTGATTTTTATTATATATATGTTGAAATAAAAATGTGATTTTTATAGCGATGAAATAAAAATTCGATCTTTTTATATGAACTAGGAATATAAAAATATAATTTTTATATAGAAGGAAGCGTTGTAAAAATATATGAAGTAAAAATAAAAATATGATTTATATTTATTGAAATGAAGTGATAAAAATATAAATTTTATATTTGAACAGCGTGAAAAGAACTGCATTAGAATTTCAAACCGATCCAGATGGTTCAGCAGTTCAAAAGCAAAGCACGGCGGAGTGGAACCCTCTGTGAGAACTTCTCACTCTAAATCTTGTTTTTCTAGTTAAAATATATACTAGGATGCAGACGGTGCTTAGCAGCACCCGACACCCGTCATCCGTAGACCATGGATGGCTTGTATGTTTGATTGTTTGTTGTGGTGAGAATTTATTGTGTGTTGAGAAATGAAATAAAATATTTATATAGTTAAAAATATTTTATCTTAAAAATATAAATTTTAACGGGTATGTGAATGAATAAAAATCTGTGTTTGTTGATTTGAAACCCCACACGGGTATTGGGATAATATTTGGCATACACTAATCCCAATTATATCATTGTATGTTGATCGATTAGTCGTGAGACTGTGTGAGCGTTAATTATCTATATTTAATGCTTATCTAGTTGTGTGGTGCACTTTGGACGATGATTGATTGTTTACCGTTCTGATTATATACATGTGTTGTATGGAATCCACATAATTAACATTATATGGTAATTGGTTGGGCCTCATTCCAATTGGGAAAATCAATAATAGAATAAATAATCATGTGTTGAAAATTATCATGTGTTGAAAGAAATATTTTAACAATAAAATTTACATCTTTATCATATTTAAAGTTAGAAACTAACTGGAAAATAGATAAGGTGAGTGGTTTCCAGGGTATGGATCTGATATTGGTTCCGGCCTTCAGCGTCAATACCTAGGGAATCATTCTCTTACTACTTTACAGTTGGAGTCTGATTTAAAAATCAAACGATAGATACCATAGTTTTATAAAGTACATTAAATAATACAAATAGTCATGTGATGACAGTGCTCATGTGTTGAGAATATTCTTGTGTTGAAAGAAATATATATTCATGTGTTGAATAGAATAAATATTCATTTGTTGAATAGAATAACAAATTTATTGAAATATATAAAGCCGTGTTGATTAGATGCGCCATTTTGATGTGAGCGATATTTATATCGATTATATTCGTTTTTATAATGAATATAGAAAAGGAAGTGATTTCAAAATATAACGTTTTGAAAATATTATCATTTATATAGTAATGATATGAAATATACAATTTTGATTTGAAATTGAATATGAAGTTGAATTTGTTTTGAAAACAAATTTAAAACGATTTATAAAATTCGTTTTAAAAGGAAATCGATGAAATATATATAATACATGTATATATTATATATATAATGGCCTGAATAGAACGCGCCGCGGCATTTCGTGAATTTCGACCATTGACTTCGAATGGATATTGCGGGAGATCCGACCGTCGGATTCTCCTAAAACTGGAACCATTGGGTTCGTATCGAAAAGAACTTTCCAATGAATATTTGAAATTTGAAATCTAACGGTTGGTTTTGGAATTATGTCCAAATCAAATTTGGAAAAGGTCGTTGTAAGTGCAGTTCGATGGCGGTTGATGGAAATCGACTGTATGGGTCTTGATAATTATTAAAAATATCAATAATTTGTGTAAAATCATAAGAAATGATTTGGGAAGAATTGGGATGAAAATTTCCATATTTGAAAGGATAAAATAGATTTTTATCAAAATGAACTAGTTTTGAACTAGAATTAAAATCAATTTATTTTTGAAATAAATAAATTGAATTTGAAAGTGGTTTTAAAAAAATAACCAGGTATTTCCAATACGTGAATTGGAATGGATTTGAATCGAAATTATCTTCGGAATATTTCGATGTTGGATTTCGTGATTATACAGATATTGTTATGGGAATTTGAAAGATATATTTTATATCGTTATTTCCAATATGATATTTGTTGGTTTCAGAATTTGATATTGAATATAAGCTGGTATATTTTCTATTCAGAGCCTTGTATTTAATATCAAACGTGATTTGGGTTTGTCGTGGATGGTGTCTTCATTAACACCGTTCTTAAGCCCAGTTGAGAAAAAAAAGATTGAATCTTTCTATTTAGATATAACGAAGTGTACCAATTAAATGATATTAATTGGAATTGAATTTAAATTGGTTTTGGGTTTATCGTGAGCGGTGTTCTGATAACAACTGTTCTTTAACCCGATTAACAATAGAAAGTGATTTTGGGTTTATCGTGAATCGTGTTTTAAATGACATTGGTTCTTTAACCCAGTTAAAGACAGGATATTGATTTGTGGGAAGATTAAAACTAAGTGGTGTTTTAATGAATCTTTAATTAGATTGAAATGTGAATTGATAATTTAAATTATCAAATCTGAAAGGTGATCGAGAATGGAGTACCACCAATTTTGCTCCAAAGCGATAGTTAAATCTTTAATTATATTTGAACGTGAAATGGTAATTAATATTTACCGATAACACCATGGTGTTATGTAACACCCCGTAATTTTACAACATTAAAATTCACAAATTAAAGTATACTTAATTTTTAGAAAAGAATTAAGTGAAATGGGTTGCGCGGAGAAATATATATATTGATATATATATATATATATAAAAATTAAGTAAATAAATATGCGAAAAAGTTCAAAACAGCGAACTGGGAGGGGAAATAACCGAACCGGCCCATTTTTGAGGTCGACCCGAGCCCCGCTGGGTCAACTAGGGGTTAATCCAGGGTGTTTGGCTGTCAACACGTGGGCCGATTCGCTCAAATGCAGATTTTGCATTTGATTTGTTCTCATGGTTCAGGGTTAATCTAATGGTCCTAAATAACTTACAACACCTATAAATACATCCTAATGCTAACCCTAAACCTAATTAAAATAGAATAGTTACCGTCGCCATGGAAGTCGCCGCCAACTAAGAAAGAAGAAAAGCAAATTCAATTCTAATTCTCTCAACCCTAAAGCAAAGCAAAACTCTCTCTTTTCTTCTCTAAATTGTGAGTATGATGATCTTAACAAGATTATTATCGTTTTAATTAGGTTGACTTATGAATGGATTATGAGTAGATGATGTGAATTATCATATATGTTGTTGTAAACCCGTTTTGCTATCATGTATATTGTAAATCCAATGCTATGTGATGATGATATCTTATATGTTGTAAATCATGCTATGATGATGTTATGTATGTTGAAAGTTTCTATGCTAAGTTGTGATGAATCATACATTTTAAAAAGGCCATGATGTTACCATCTATGCTAGTTAGTTCATATTAATTAAATCATCATGTTTGGTCTATGTTGATCTATATGACAAGTCACATATGCAAGTTAGATTGATTAGAAAAGTTATGAACATATGCCAAGACATCTATTATGACATCTAGAATTATGCTTGACATATGTGATATCCTATGCTAGTTCACACCATCATTATGTTGCCTAAAAACCCCATATGCAAGTTTATGTATAGATTTGGGCTATGATCATATCATGTAAATTAAGACATTTAACAAGTTGACACCTTTTGATCCTTAACATGTGTAGTTTATGCAAGTTTCACCCATATTATGATTAGATTTATTTTAATTGTATATATGTTGTGATAATTTATCTTTGTGCTAGGTGTTAGACTTTAAAAGTCTAGCCTATATTATGCGTTGAATAAGCGAACGTATAAACGTGGGGTAGGGGTAATATTAAGGATTTAATATTAAAAAGTTGGGGTGCAATTGATATGATTTTGCATGCCATAAGTGGATGGCCATAATTGAGTCAATTATGGATATCATTAAAAGTTAACTTAATTAATAATTTGAATAGGGAATTATTAATACTGGGGTAAAAGATTTTAAGTGTTAACCAATGCTTAGGACACGAGGTTGGACTCGTTTGTGACGTAAACCTGCCCGGACCCGCCCGGCAAATCTAGTGGTCACAAATGTCAGCCCAATGTGAGAGGTCCTAGGCCTAAACTAAAGCATAACGGTTGTAAAGACACGAGGTTAGACTCTTTTATGGTGTAAGACTGCCCGGACCCGCCCGGCAAATCCAGCTGCCATAAATGCTAGTCTAATGTGAGAGGTCTTTATGAGGTTATGGCCTGAATGAATTAAGAAATACTTAACCAGATAAACATGTAAGGTGGGACATGGGGGTTAAGTAGGTTCCTTGGGTGGCATGAGGAATCTAGGGGGTGCCCTTAGTGGCATGTGAAATACGATTAGTAAGACTTAACCAAACACACATGTAAATGAACATGACTAAGAGGGTTAAGTGGGATATACTAGTGACAAGCTTAGGAGGGTAGCTTGTGGGGGCCCATTTCGACCAGTATCCCAAACGTATCTTTGTGGGCTCGACCCAAGTCGAGGACGGGACACGCATGCTGGGTTCGACTGTAAGAGGCCAAAACAGGGAGCGGTGGCAACGCAAGTCCAACGGGTTTCGTATGCGTGTGTGGACCCGGGTGCTAGGTAAGACGTTGTTGCATCGTGTAGGTATAAGCCATGCATTCTCAAGTTGTATCGGGTTGCCACTTTAGGGAAGTGATACACCCCACTGTGGGGCCAGCACGGGTATCTACGAGTAGGGAACCGATCGAAAGTGGGTAGTGGGGTACACCTAGTGGAGATAGGGGTAGACGGCACCTATGTAGTCAGCTAGGGGTACGTAAGGCTATTTATAAAGTTTCTGTGTGAAGCAAGTGGGATCAAACAAAAGGGTGACTGGTGTGGTGCAGTGTAGTAATGTGTGGTGCAGTGTAGTAATCATTCGTTAGTAATTAGGTGTGCCTTTACCGTTATCTTTAACGTTATCTTAAACGCTATCTTTATCTTCCTAAGAGTTCATAGACATTTACTTGTCTTCCAGCTTATGCCTTAGTCTAGTTATTTTGATTATAGTATTGTTAGAATTATCATACTCGACAGACTTTATGTCTGACCCCCTCTATTTCTATTCTTTTTCCCCCTCCAGGTCCTCAGGTTGGGCCCAGCTCTAGTGGAGTTTGATTCAATTGCTTCATCTCTCTTTGGAAAGCTTGGACCGTTGAAGTAAAGTCCAGCTTGTTATCTTTTTAATGGCTATTTATGTAATGGGATTATGTATTTTGTTTTTATGAAGATGGATATTGTACTTGGTTATTATCTATGGTTTTATGATGTAACAAACATGTTTAATTTCCGCTGCAATAAAATGAAGTTTTAGATTTCCAAGTACTATTTACTATCTATCTTGTTGTAATTTTTCTGTTCTATATTCACTTATAATCTCCATGGAAGTTAATGCATTCCCTTCGTGAGTGACATTAATGGACGTGGGGTGTTACACGTGGTATCAGAGCTTAAGGTTACCAGAACAGATAAAAATACTTTAGAAAAATAGTTATTTTTGGAAGAAGTGTTTTCAAAAACATGTTTTAATGAGAAATTTAAAGAGAAGAGTTTTTAAGAAAAAAAACATAATCCCCAATAGCCCATATTTTTATCTTTCGAATTCTCCATTCTGAATCTTTCCTTTTTCGTTTCAGCATGGTTGAAGATCTTAATCTACCCGACGGTGTAACGATACCAGGATTGTATAGAAGGTTATTAGAGGCTAGGCCCGCTACAGGTCCAGCCAATGTTCCTCCACCACCAGTTGCACCCGTTCCTCCTCCTCCTTCTCGCGTAGATACTTTTGCAAATACGTGCAAGGAATTCAAGGCTATGGGTGGAAAACCATTTCAAGGGTAAAAAACGTTTGTGGAAGCTAGAGATTGGCTTAAGGAGGTGGAAGAATTGCTAGAAATCTTTGAAGTAGAAGAAGGGAGGAGAGTTCGATTAGCAGCTTGGTTGATGAAGGGAGAGGCCTCGTTTTGGTGGGAGGTCACTAATGAGGAGCGTCCTGTTGACTCTTGGGCGGATTTCAGACGTAGGTTCGAGGCGAAGTTTCTCTCAAGGGCGGAAGAAAATCTATATGTGGAAAGGTTCTTGACATTGAAGCAAGGAAGCTCATCAGTGAAAGAATATGTCAATAAATTTAATCAGTTAGCAAGGTTTGGCTTGGACTTAGTGAACACGCCGAAGAAGAAGGCGCTGAGGTTCGTGAATGGCTTGAATGAACCATTGCAAGGGTTGGCTATGACCCACATCCCTATGGGGGCCGCCTTTGAGAAGTTAGTAGAAATGGCGCTAATGCATGAGGAGAAAAGCGCTAAAGCTGATAAGGCACCCGAGAAGAAGGGGGATCAGAAGAAACCACAACAACAAAACAAGAAGGGTGGTACAGACAATAACGGCAAGGGAAAGAAGAAATGTTTTAACTGTGGGACACCAGGCCATCTCAGCAAGGATTGCCGAAAGAAAAAGAAGACAGGCTGTTTTCATTGTGGCGATGCAGGACATTTATTGAAGGACTGCCCAAAGAAGGGGCAGAGGGCAGGAGCTACCTCGGGAGGACAGGTGCAGGCTCTTATGGCGCCAGGGCAGGCAAGGGGACAAGTTCAGGCTCTCGCGGTCCCACTGCTGCAAGAACGAGGTAGAACCATTTCTGTTGAAAGCTTAGTTTTTCTGTTTGATCATCCTGTCCGTACCTTATTCGATTCAGGCGTATCACATTCGTTTATCTCTACATCATTAGTTGAATCACTGCACTTAAACGCCAGTTTAGTAGAGGATCCCTTAGTTGTTTCGAATCCAATTGGGGGCTCAGCTTATTTGTCTATGATGTGTTTGGATTTGAAAATTTCCATACTTAGCGTTGAATTTAGATGTGATGCTTATGTGTTGGGCTTCACGGGCTATGGGCTAATTTTAGGAATGGATTGGTTATCCAGAAATGGGGCCGTTCTTGATTGTGAAAGGAGAGTAGTTAGGCTCGTGACTCGCCTTGGCAACACTCTCGAAATCTTTTGTAATACCATAAATTCGGTTATGCTAAGTTATCTAGAATCGCTTGACGCGTCTGAGGAAAATCTACGATCTGTTAGAGTGGTCCGAGAATATTCGGATGTGTTTGAGGAGGTGTAGGGCTTGCCTCCAAAGCGGGAGATAGATTTTTGAATATATCTTGTGGATAATGCGAAACCAGTATCTTTGCCAGTACGCCACATGGCTCCACGTGAATGGAGGGAACTCGGTAAGCAAGTGAAGGAGTTGCTTGAGAAGGGGTTCGTAAGACGAAGTATATCGGAGTGGGGTGCTTCAGTAGTATTTGCCACGAAGGCGGATGGGTCCCTTAGACTTTGTGTGGACTATAGAAACTTAATAAGCTTACTAAGAAGAACAGACACCCACTGCCGAGGATTGACGATCTCTTCGATCAGTTAGTTGGCGCCTCAGTGTTTTCGCAGTTGGACTTAGCCACTGGTTTCCATCAATTGAGAGTGGCTGAGGATAGCATTGACAAGACTGCCTTTAGGACTCCGGGCGGTTTCTATGAATGGCTAGTGATGCCCTTCGGTTTGACAAACGCCTCCGCATACTTTGTTGATTTGATGAGTAGGCTGTTTAGGGAGTACCTTAACAAATTTGTGGTAGTCTTTGTAGATGACATCTTGATCTTTTCTAAGGATGAAGAAGAGCATGCCGGACATCTTAGGGAAGTGTTGGAGACTCTTCGAGCGCATAAGCTTAAAGCTAAATTTTCTAAGTGTCACTTTTGGAGGAAGGAAGTACGGTTCTTAGGACACGTGGTTTCCAAAGAAGGAATAGCTGTAGATCCCGCGAAGGTGGTGGCCATCCAAGATTGGAAGGTTCCCAAAAATGCTACCGAAGTGAGAAGTTTCTTGGGGTTAGCTGGCTACTATAGGAAGTTTATCAAAGACTTCGCAAAGATAACAGCTCCACTGACACGCTTGACGAAGAAGAACCTAATTTTCACATGGGACGTAGATTGTGATGATGCGTTCCAACGTTTGAAGAGAGCTTTGACTTCAGCCCCAGTCTTAGTATTGCCAGACGGGAGTAAGTCGTTTACCGTTTATACTGACGCTTGTGGGACAGGACTAGGCGCAGTCTTAATGCAAGAGGGTAGGGTAATAGCATATGGTGGAAGGCAGTTGAGAGCGCATGAGATAAATTATCCTACACATGACCTAGAATTGGCCGCTACTGTTTTCGCGCTTAAGTCTTGGCGTCATTATCTTCTTGGCGAGAAATTCGAATTATTCACTGACCACAAGTCTTTAAAATACCTATTCTCTCAAAAGGACTTGAACTTAAGGCTGCAAAGGTGGATGGAGTTCTTAGCGTCCTACGACTTCGAAATAGCCTATACCCCTGGCAAGGGTAACGTGGTGGCCGATGCCATAAGTAGAAAAAGATTATCCTTAAGTCCTTTGTTTGTTGAGCGGAAAAGTTTAGAATTCATTTCGATGTTTTACTTTAGACCTTCCGTTGACTTCGTACTCGGTTTGCTAGCATCCTTGGAGGTCTGACCTACGCTTTTGGGATGGATTGGCGAGGCACAGCGAGACGACCCACAGTTAGTTGAGTTAGTAGAAAAGCTCAAAGGAGGGGAGTCATCAAGCTATCTCCGTAGGTATACCCTAGATAATAAGGGTTGGTTACGTAGGGACGGTAGACTTTGTGTACCAAAAGACGATGACCTAAGGAAGACTATTCTTGACGAAGCACATCGTTCGAAGATGACCATTCATCCCGGCGGGGACAAGATGTACAAAGACATGAAGAGAGTTTACTTTTGGGCCAGCATGAAGAAAGACGTGGCCGAGTATGTCGCTAGATGCTTGGTGTGCCAACAAGTAAAAGCGGAGCAAAAGAAACCCGGTGGGTTGCTTCACCCATTGGAGGTTCCACTATGGAAATGGGAATGCATCTCAATGGATTTTGTGGATGGATTACCGCGATCGAGGAAGGTTAATACGGGAATTTGGGTTATAGTATATAGACTTACTAAGAGCTCCTATTTTATTCCCGTGAAGAGTAAGAGGACTGCTCCATGGTTAGCTTCTGTATACGTTCGAGAGATAGTTCGTTTGCACGGTGTTCCTTCTATCATAGTGAGCGACCATGATCCTATTTTCACTAGTGAATTTTGGAGAATCTTACAAGAGGTGATAGGGACTCAGTTATGTTTGAGCACCGCATATCATCCTCAGACGGACGGCCAGACCGAGAGGGTGAATCGCATTCTAGAGGATCTGTTGAGGCTATGTATCCTAGACTTTGGGGGTACGTGGGAAGAGCATCTTCCATTAGTTGAGTTCGCATATAATAATAGCTTTCAGTCCAGCATTGGTATGGCACCATTCGAAGCTCTATATGGACGACCTTGTCGTTCACCTACATGTTGGTGGGAATCTACGGATAAGATCTTACTTGGGCCCGATATAATTAGGGAGACTTTGGAGAAGATCGACTTGATTCGAAGGAGGATGAAAGCAGCGCAAGATAGGCAGAAATCTTATGCAGATAAGAGGAGGACAGATCTCAAGTTTGAAGTTGGGGACATGGTCTTTGTCAAAGTGTCTCCATTACGAAACGTTGTTCGCTTTGGGTCCGTTGGGAAATTAGCACCAAGGTTTGTAGGGCCGTTTCCTATTAAGGAGAGGATTGGACGGATAGCATATAGAGTGGAGTTGCCCGAGAGACTTAGTGGTGTACATGACGTATTCCATGTGTCACATTTGAGGAAGTGCTTGCACGAGGCCGCGGAAGTGGTAGAGCCGAGCTTACTTAGAGAGGTGGAGATAGAGCGTGATGCGACAATTCGACGAGCTCCTACGCGCATTCTTGGGTCGGAGATCAAGAGGTTGAGGAATCGAGAGGTAAGACTAGTCAAAGTGCAATGGGGAGATGATGAGAGCAACGCTACTTGGGAGACGGAAGAGAAGATGCGTTCACGATACCCTTTTCTTTTTTAGGGTATGTCCTTTAATTTCTCTTTTATCGCTTAGCTTGTACTTATCTTATCTTTAGTATATCCTCTCGCTAGTATCTTTGACCTTTAGTTAGGATAATCCTATGGTTGAAACATGTGTTTGAGACATGTTATTTATGGTGGATGCAAAGTGGATGCAAGTTTTTGCTAGTGGTTGCTCGTGGATGCATATACACACACTATTAGGCACCAGATCGGCTCAGTCACTTCATATTGCATATTGCATATATATGGATGTATTTAGTAAAATGGAAGTATAATGATTGTATTATCATATAGTTGCTGCATTCGGGTGGATGGTTGTGCACGCATATAGAATTAATATGTATCATTAGGAATCTTTTGCATACATATTGGACGCATGGCACTATCATGAATTGCACTAAGAAGGTCGACTGAATCAGTAGACTGCCTAATTTAGCATTAGATATGGACATATACACACACTGTGCATATAAACATTAAAGCATTAAAAGTATTTTAAGGACAATGGATGCTGGTGTTTGATGGTTGAGTAGATGGACGATTAGATGGTAGGATATACATTCTTCTTGACTTGGAGATTTCGGGGACGAAATCCTTTAAGGATGGGAGAATGTAACATCCCGTAATTTTATAACATTAAAATTCACAAATTAAAGTATACTTAATTTTTAGAAAAGAATTAAGTGAAATGGGTTGCGCAGAGAAATATATATATATTGATATATATATATATATATAAAATAAAAATTAAATAAATAAATATGCGAAAAAGTTCAAAACAGAGAATTGGGAGGGGAAATAACCGAACCGGCCAATTTTTGAGGTCGACCCGAGCCTTGCTGGGTCGACTAGGGATTAATCCAGGGTGTTTGGCTGTCAACCCGTGGGCCGATTCGCTCAAATGCAAATTTTGCATTTGATTGGTTCTCATGGTTAAGGGTTAATCTAATAGTCCTAAATAACTTCCTACACCTATAAATACATCCTAATGCTAACCCTAAACCTAATTAAAATAGAATAGTTACCGTCGCCATGGAAATCAATGGAGCCGCCGCCAACTAAGAAAGAAGAAAAGCAAATTCAATTCTAATTCTCTCAACCCTAAAGCAAAGCAAAACTCTCTCTTTTCTTCTATAAATTGTGAGTATGATGATCTTAACAAGATTATTATCATTTTAATTAGGTTGAGTTATGAATGGATTATGAGTAGATGATGTGAATTATCATATATGTTGTTGTAAACCCCTTTTGCTATCATGTATATTGTAAATCCAATGTTATGTGATGATGATATATTATATGTTGTAAATCATGCTATGATGATGTTATGTATGTTGAAAGTTTCTATGCTAAGTTGTGATGAATCATACATGTTAAAAAGGCCATGATGTTACCATCTATTCTAGTTAGTTCATATTAATTAAATCATCATGTTTGGGTTATGTTGATCTATATGACAAGTCACATATGCAAGTTAGATTGATTAGAAAAGTTATGAACATATGCCAAGACATCTATTATGACATCTAGAATTATGCTATGACATATGTGATATCCTATGCTAGTTCACACCATCATTATGTTTCCTAAAAACCCCATATGCAAGTTTATGTATAGATTTGGGCTATGATCATATCATGTAAATTGAGACATTTAACAAGTTGACACATTTTGATCCTTAACATGTGTAGTTTATGCAAGTTTCACCCCTATTATGATTAGATTTATTTTAATTGTCTATATGTTGTGATAATTTATCTTTGTGCTAGGTGTTAGACTATACAAGTCTAGCCTATATTATGCATTAAATAAGCGAACGTATAAACGTGGGGTAGGGGTAATATTAAGGATTTAATATTAAAAAGTTGGGGTGCAATTGATATGATTTTGCATGCCATAAGTGGATGGCCATAATTGAGTCAATTATGGACATCATTAAAAGTTGACTTAATTAATAATTTGAATAGGGAATTATTAAAACTGGGGTAAAAGATTTTAAGTGTTAATCAATGCTTAGGACACGAGGTTGGACTCGTTTGTGACGTAAACCTGCCCGGACCCGCCCGGCAAATCCAGTGGTCACAAATGTCAGCCCAATGTGAGAGGTCCTAGGCCTAAACTAAAGCATAACGGTTGTAAAGACACGAGGTTAGACTCTTTTATGGTGTAAGACTGCCCGGACCCGCCCGGCAAATCCAGCTGCCATAAATGCCAGTCTAATGTGAGAGGTCTTTATGAGGTTATGGCCTAAATGAATTAAGAAATACTTAACCAGATAAACATGTAAGGTGGGACATGGGGGTTAAGTAGGTGCCTTGGGTGGCATGAGGAATCTAGGGGGTGCCCTTAGTGGCATGTGAAATACGATTAGTAAGACTTAACCAAACACACATGTAAATGAACATGACTAAGATGGTTAAGTGGGATATACTAGTGACAAGCTTAGGAGGGTAGCTTGTGGGGGCCCATTTCGACCAGTATCCCAAACGTATCTTTGTGGGCTCGACCCAAGTCGAGGACGGGACACTCATGCTGGGTTCGACTGTAAGAGGCCAAAACGGGGAGCGGTGGCAACGCAAGTCCAACGGGTTTCGTATGCGTGTGTGGACCCGGGCTGGTAGGTAAGACGTTGTTGCATCGTGTAGGTATAAGCCGTGCTGTAATGACCCGCATTTTTAGAGATATATAATTAATTTATTTAATTATATAATTGGTTATTTAGAGAAGTTAATGATCGTTTAATTAAATAATATTGAATATTTAATTAATAATTATAATATAATAATATATTATAATGTCGAAATAGTCGGAAATAGTGAAATTCACAATATCATGTGAATTGAATAGCATGCGAGATTTGGTGGAGTTTCGATTCAAAATATAATAACGAATATATTCAATCGACGATAGTTTGAACGTATAATTATAATATAATTAAAATAGAGCTTGAAATGGCGCGGCAGTTCGCGATTTGGCGATTTGAACTTCAACTGAATATACAGAATTCGTTTTAAGTCGGATTTCTGTGAAACAAGAAACGTGTGGAGCTGATGGAGTATATCTTTCTAGTGGAAGAGAAAAATCGGGATTTCGTCGTGTAGATTTTGAGATATGTCCAAATCAAATTTTAGAATAATCGCTATAAAATCGTTTATCGGCCATAACGGTTATTTCAAAATAACTAGATATCGGGTGTGAATTTAGACAAGGTTCTTTTGGGACATAATGATAATTTAATTTTTAGAATTTTATGGTAATTTTTAATTAATTAAATAAGCAACTTTTTATTTGGAGTATTTTGCACCCTTAATCAGCGATTTTGGGGTTTCACAATATGAGTTAATCTACCGGTATTATCATATTTTTGGGATCGTGGTACGTTGGTCGTCACAACGGTAGGTTCAACTCTGTCTATAGCAGTCCGTACAATCGTATAAATTTTGTGAAATGAAGTACCAAGTCACAAATCCATACTAAACACAGTAATATCGTATGTGCTTCTAACCTTAGGTTTCTAAAATTATATAGAAATTAGATAGAGTTCGAAATATACGGTTAAAGTACATGTGCAGACCTTCAGGTGCAAGGAAATGAAATAGCCAACAAGATTTTAACTTAACTTTTGCAAATGGAATACCGTACATATAAATAATATATATATTACATTCCTTCTACAGTAAGACTTCGTATAGGATGTCGGTTGAATGCACATCACGAAAAGTATGAATATTTTTTCCTTTTCTTAACTGCGAAGTCTCGTACACTCTCTTATAAAAACACTGCTGATAATACAAGTCACTCTACGCCTAATACTTGCTCGTTAAGATTCATACATAGAGACAAAGCTGAAAACCTAGCTAGTTGCTAACGTGTACGATCTTCTATCGTTTCTTTTCAACTAAGGGATTACAAACACTATATAAATACACCTCCTAACAAAGCCTTTTTAAACCTAATTTCAATCTGACTTTTTGCGCCGTCAGTATTCCTCTTCTAATAACCGACGAACAGCTCTTTCCCATTTTCTCTTCGATTTCTCTACCAAAAACATTAACCATTTCAAAGAATGTTTAATTACTAAAAGACTCAGCTAGGTGAGAGCTTTGAATCATGCGGTCATGATCTGTGTTTGTATACTCTGGTGGTCGGAATGGAGCTCGAAAGGGCTGACGGGTGTTGGGTAACTGCAGATGAACGGGGACGATGTGGGTCTTGGGACTGCCGGCGATAGTTGAACTCGCTTAGACACTTCAGGGGACGGCGTCAGATCATCGTCCCATGGACGGAGTGGAGTGTGAGGGTGGAGAAGTGATGTCGAGCAGTATTTGTTTTAAATAGTGGCGAAGTGAATGACTAGAACTGGCTCATGCGTGTAGAATGGAGAGGTATATTGAAGAACAATACCATGGGGTGATAAGTGGGATGGAAGTGGAGAGGAAATCAAGGGGAGATGGTTGGTGGCTTTTGTTTTGAAGTCGGTGATGGAGAATGAGGGGGTGCGAGATGCTGTTTTGGTGGGAACATGGCCAATATCGGATCTGAGTTTTTGTCAAGTAAGAAGTGAGGAAGGGTGGATCGAAGCTATTGTGTTAAACAAAGAAAGCTTGCGGGTTGGTTAAGATTAGCAGGTTGGTGAAGCTTTTAAATCGGAGGAGCAGACTACGGAAGGTTCATTCAGGAAGAAGGAAACTGCTTTCCAAATGACAGCCTAGAGTTTCATTATTGGAAGTCGCAAG
This sequence comes from Allium sativum, assembly GCA_030737875.1. NCBI lineage: Eukaryota > Viridiplantae > Streptophyta > Magnoliopsida > Asparagales > Amaryllidaceae > Allium > Allium sativum. The sequence goes on from CM060918.1 coordinate 549,966,675, forward strand.
TTATATTGGAGAAGAGAATAGCAGATGGGGGTTCTGGTCTTTCGTGGGCTGTTCTAAAAGTGAAACAAGATCCGACAGGACCGTATGGACGAGAGCTTCACAAAGAAGCTGACTGGAAGCAGATTGGGGCTCGTATGAATTTATGGCGAAATAAATTGTCCGTTCAAATCAAGCAATGATTATCGTTATTAACGATGATCGTTCAAGGTGAGTAAATCTCACCAACTCTAAACAGTTTATAATTTCATGTTGTATCTTTAGAACTGTTAGAAATTGTCTGATTTACTGTGTGTTGATTGTTTGATTGAACTGCTAGTCAGTTAGTTAAATTTCTAGATTTATTATGTTTAACAGAATGTATCATATGGAACTGAAAGTGATGTTATCTATATTGTCTAACATCTGTGATGCAGGGAAACAGGTTGGAGGAATCCGACTGGATTCCTCAACAGTTATTTTATTGTTTTTCATATAGTTTGATATATGATGTGAATTATAACCTGTTGTTGATTGTGTGTGTATGGACGATATTGGACATCGTAATTTGATATGTTGAAACACTGTAACATACCGAAATGTTGATAAGGGGATTTTCAAAGTGATATTGAAAATAGAATATTTATAAAATGGGATATTTATAAATAAGAGATATTTATAAAGTGGAATATTTATAAATAAGAAATATTTATAAATTTGAATATTTATAAATAGGAGATATTCGAAAAGAAAATAATTTCAAAACATTTTCTTTTGAATGGAAAGGCCTGTGTGGCGGGTTTGGGGATTTTCCCGATGCTCCCGTTACAAAGGAAGTTATGGCGAATTTTCCCGGGAATTTAAGGAGTTAGAATATTTCAAGAATAAATTTGAAAAGGGAATATTTGTAAACCATTTACAAATAGAATTGAAAAGAAAACGTTATAAAAGGGAAATCATTTTTAAAGTGTAGAACCGTTATTTAAAAGTAAATCTTTTCAAATGAATAAAACGTTGTTAAAAAGGAAATCTTTATAAAGTGAATAAAGTAAATCGAATATGGTAATCGAAAGGAGTTAATCGATGTTAGTTTCATCGAAAGGAGTTAATCGATGTTAGTTTCATCGAAAGGAGTTAATTGATGTTAGTTTCATCGAAAGGAGTATCGATGTTAGTTTCAATCGAAGGGAGTTAATCGATTAGAGTTAAATCAAAGGAGTTAATCGAATATAGTTTATTCGAATAGAGTAAAGGAGTTAATCGAATATAGTTTATTCGAATAGAGTTAGAGGAGTTATCGAATATAGTTTATTCGACAGGAGTTAAGTGAATAGTTAGGTTAAACTAAGTGAATTAGTTAAGTGAATTGGTTAAGTTAACCAAAGTGAATTAGCCGAGTTAATCAAAGTGATTAGTTCAGTTAATCGAGATAAGTAAATCAAGTTAGGGTAATCGAGTTGAATTAGTCAGTCGAGTAAATAAATTGAGTTAGTCAAACCAAGTAAAACCAGTTAGAGTTAACCAGTTAGAGTTAACCAGTTAGAGTTAAACAGTTAGAGTTAAACAGTTAGAGTTAAAAAAAACATAGTTATTCAGGATGAGTTGCCATTTAGCACGACTGCTAGCATAATTCGCAGGGCTGTAAATAGCCTACGGCGGTCGGATGTTTCCTGAGGGAATCAGGCGTAACCATTGTGATCGCTGCGATCTAGAGTTGAGCGAATGGAGTTAAAGAATATAGTGTTAAGCAAAATTAGAATCTGACTAGAGATTAATAAGTTGAATGGTTTCCTGAGTATCGATATGATGTTGGTTTCGGCCTTCGGGGTTTATGCTTAGGGAGTTGTTCTCTTATTAGTTTATAGTTAGAGTCTGATAGTTGTGGAAGGATAGTGATACGTAAATAAACAATGGAAATGTTTTCCAACGTTGATAACAAATATTTTCTAAATATAGAAAATAAGGAAAACATGTATAAATATACATGATGATTGATCGATTGACATTCCATTTGGAAATAAGATCGTTGTTTGCACACGGACATTTTTATTTGATAGTTAAATCATCGACTATCAATGTTTTGACCATTTTACGTTTTTAATATGGAGAGACCGGTTGGATTATTATCCGAAGAACCACTCTGTATTGGCATAAGCGTTGTGAATCAAGTATATTGAATTTATTGAAGACGGAGTAAAGTGCAAGGGCTATTGTATAAGTCTTAGATAACAGTGCCTAAGATGGATGTACTGAATAGTGCCTTCGGTTTGTCCAGTCCTAGGACAACTTGTATGGACGAATGTGACGGCAAGGAATTTCGCTCGGTCCGAACCAGTCGCTAAACCGATCCAGACCGTTCGAAACGCCCTATCGTTTGAGAACACGACAAAACAGAACGCATACAGAAGAACATTTCACTATATATTATAACAGTGCATCAGATTACAAGAATATACAGAGTATAAAAGAATATTACACAGAAATATCAGAGATTTAAATTACATTTAAATACATCGCAGCGGAAAATAATACGATACACAACTAGAATGAGATATACGGATACAAAGCTTTCCGGATATCGTTCCAGCTGTAAACCAGGATCCTGTGAATATAAATCTGCAAAACCAAAACTACTAGCTGCCCGTGTCAAAATAAGGGCACCCAGAGTTTAGGTTAAAACAATAAACTCCAAGTCAGTCATGTGACTGGTGTGAGAACTAAAACAGTTATTAATCTTTATTTTAAATCATTAGGTAAATCAAGGGACCACGCCGTATAACACGGAACGGGTTTCCTCCCAAGAATACCAGTGCATAAAACAAACAGCGCAATGCTAAATAAAGAAAAATGAAGCTGTTATAAGACCCAGGTCCCATCACACAATGCAACGCAGTCGAGGATAGGGTTTTCCCTTATAACAGCCAAAGGATGCTTGATACGTTTTAAAACAAATCATTTGATACTAGTATAAGTGTATAAGACAACTTCAAATCATAAGTATCAATCATAGGCGGCATAAGCGCCCCATCCCACTATGTCGCCATATATAGGATTACAATTAAAACCGCAAAGGTCACGTATTTGGAAATTGGATTTCCGTCTATGAACCGAGGCTAGGGGCAAGATCCTCAACCGATTCGAGACAATCTAGCCTACCATGTCTCAGGATCAGAGCTCGAGTGACCCTAGGAGCGACAGGGCCGGTCCACCGATGTGGATTAAAATGCCTGAACACTACGTTTCCCCGCCCTTTGGGGCGCAAACGAGCCAACGAATGGCTCCATCGGTTCGAGAACGACCGATCAATCCGAGGCGCCTCGCAACAGCAACAACCACATAAGTCAAACTCGTCAGGGCGTGTAAAACCACTGACGCCACTTCTAGCTAGAAAGAAACGCATGCCCTCCCTGAGGTCCGTCTCCCGTTTTTGGTTCATACCGGGTGTGAAACACGCGAGGTAAACGTTACACAAAGCTACGCCACAAAGGCCGTGCTTTGATCATCAACCACAAGACTTTGCTTTTCAACAGAAGCCTTGATCATTTGCATCTTAGCATGCCACACAGGCAAGCCATCCTATGCAACCGATATCAGTCACACAGAATGAAATCCGATGTCAGACACACAGTCCATTTACAAGTCCGTCCTGGGTCTGAACGAAACCGGAGGCACCTAGTACCCCGCCTATCCATCGATCTCCAAGTACGTCTGGACGATCACTAACTGTTTCCATCTTCTTGGGTGTACAGCCCAATCAAGATCATCAGTTATCACCCAAACGACGTGAAGACCTCCGGTCTTCGACCATCGTCTTCATCTTCGACTTATCGTCGTATCAGTTATCCAGAATGGGATAAACCCGGTCTTTCCGAATAACTCGCGTATATTTAAATAAGTGTTACACAAACACAACATACGCCTCATTCCAATTCATTAGTCACTAACCGTAAATTAATCAAGAGAATAATTCCCCAAATATTAACCCCGAAGGCCGAAACCAACATCAGATCAATATCCAGAAAACCATTCTGCTTGGCTAACCGACAGTTAGTTTCTAAATTTCACGTTCAAATCTAATTAAAGATTTAACTATCGCCTGGAGCAAAACTGGTGATACTCCATTCTCGATCTTTTCAATCTAATTAAAGATTCATTAAAACTCCACTTAGTTTTAATCTGTGACTGGGTTAAAGAATCAGTGTCATCTAAAAACACGGTTCGCGATAAACCCAAAGTCACATTCCATTAATTATCGGGTTAAAGAACGAGTGTTATTTAAAACACTGTTCACGATAAACCCAAAAATCAATATCCATTCAATTCCAATTAAATATTATTTAATTGGTACACTTCATTAAATCTAAATAAAAAGATTTAATCTTTTCTCAACTGGGTTCAAGAACGGTGTTAGTGAAGACACCATTCACGACAAACCCAAATCACATTCATTAATTATCGGGTTAAAGAACAAGTGTTATTTAAAACACTGTTCACGATAAACCCAAAAATCAATATCAATTCAATTCCAATTAAATATTATTTAATTGGTACACTTCATTAAATCTAAATCAAAAGATTTAATCTTTTCTCAACTGGGTTCAAGAACAGTGTTAGTGAAGACACCATTCACGACAAACCCAAATCACATTTGATATTCAATATAAGGCTCTGAATAGAAAATATATCGGCTTATATTCAACATCAAATTCTACGATTAACAAATGTCGTATTGGAAATAACGATATAAATATATATCTTTCAAATTTCCGTAACAACATCCGTATAATCACAAATTCCAACATCGAAATATTCCGAAGACAATTTCGATTCAAATCCACTCCAATGCAATCATTGGAAATTTTGGTTATTTTCAAAACCCTTTTCAAATTCAATTTATTTATTTAAAAATAAATAGAATTATAATTCTAGTTCAAAACTAGTTCATTTCGATAAAAATCTATTTTTATCTTTTCAAATAGGGAGTTTTTCATCCCAATTCTTTCTAAATCATTTCTTATGATTTTACACAAATTATTACTATTTTTAATAATTTTATCAAGGCCCGTACAGTCGATTTCCAACAATGGCCATCGAACTGCACTTACAGCGACCTTTTTCGAATTTGATTTGGACGTATCTCCAAATCCAACCGTTAGATTTCAAATTTCTAATATTCGTTAGAAAGCTCTTTTCGATACGAACCCAACGGTTCCGGTTTTAGGAGAATCCGACGGTCGGATCTCCCGTAATGTCCGTTTGAAATAAATGGTCGAAATTCGCGAACTGCCGCGGCGCGGCGCGTTCTATTCAGGCCATTATATTATATATATAATATATATAATATATATTTCGTCGATTTCTATTTAAAACGAATTATATAAATAGTTTTAAAATCGTTTCAAAAACTATTTCAACTTCCATTTCAATTCAAAGCAAAATCGAATTCTTCTTTATAAATTCGTTTCAAAATTCATTTCTATTCAATTCGAATTTCAATTCAATTTGAATTTCAATTCAATTTGAATTCATTTTTAATTTAATTCACTTTGAATTCGTTTTCAATTCAATTCATTTCGAAATCGTTTTCAATTCAATTCATTTCGAAATCATTTTCAATTCACTTCATTTCGAAATCGTTTTCAATTCAATTCATTTCGAAATCGTTTTCAATTCAATTCATTTCGAATTCGTTTTCAATTCACTTCGAATTCGTTTTCAATTCAATTCATTTCGAAATCGTTTTCAATTCATTTTGAATTCGTTTTCAATTCAATTCATTTCGAAATCGTTTTCAATTCATTTTGAATTCGTTTTCAATTCAATTCATTTCGAAATCGTTTTCAATTCACTTCATTTCGAAATCGTTTTCAATTCACTTCATTTCGAAATCGTTTTCAATTCATTTTGAATTCGTTTTCAATTCAATTCATTTCGAAATCGTTTTCAATTCACTTCATTTCGAAATCGTTTTCAATTCACTTCATTTCGAAATCGTTTTCTATTCAATTCATTTCGAATTCGTTTTCAATTCAATTCACTTCGAATTCGTTTTCAATTCAATTCATTTCGAAATCGTTTTCAATTCATTTTGAATTCGTTTTCAATTCAATTCATTTCGAAATCGTTTTCAATTCATTTTGAATTCGTTTTCAATTCAATTCATTTCGAAATCGTTTTCAATTCACTTCATTTCGAAATCGTTTTCAATTCACTTCATTTCGAAATCGTTTTCTAAAATCGATATAAATATCGTTCACGTCAAAATGGCGTCAATCTAATCAACACGGCTTCATATATTCCTTTATTTTCAAATATTCTATTTCGAATATTTCTTTTTCAAATATTTCTTTTTCAAAACTGGAATGAGGCCCAATCAATTACCATATAAAATTAATTATATGGATTTTCATACAACACACGTATATAACAGCATGGAAAATAATCAACCATCAACCAAAGTGCACTACACTGTATAAGCATCAAATATAGATATTCAACGCTTATAACAGCCTGTCAATCAATCGATCGACATATTTAATCAATCAGGATGAGTGAACTTCAAATTTCATCCTAACACCCGTGTGGGGTTTCAAACAATCAAACACATATTTTATTGGTGTAGTTAGGCGATGTGTAAAATTTATCGACCCAATCAACGTCATTCAAATAGGTGTACATAAACAAACCGTCTGGTTTGTAAATGAATATTTATTTATTCACATTCACGTTAAAAATTATATTTTTAACGATAACACATTTTATTTTAACATATGAATTTCTATTCAGTTCATTCTTTAAATAAAATGCTATTTTTATTTTTCTAACTTATTTTAGAAAATTTCGGCGGCATAACGGCACGATACTAGAAACGGGACAAGGCCTAGCCTTATCCCCGGTCTAGTGAAGGCCCACGCCATTCACTCATCAATCAAATCAATTTCATTATGCAAACCACAAGATTTGGAGTAAGGGTCTAACCTAGCCTTACTCCTTCGCCTTATAACGGCGCACGTCTAATCCTAACCAATTTATCGATTCGATTTTTCACACCACAAACCACATTCAAACCAATATCGCAATCAATCACCAAACAGTCAAACAAACAAGTCCATGGTCTGTGGACGATTGTGTCGGGTGCTACTAAGCACCGTCTGCATCCTAGTATATATATATATAACTAGAAAAATAAATTGAAAGGTGAGGGATTCTCACATATAGCTATCCTAGCTCCACGGCTCTTCATTTGCAGAAGTCTTCGTCGTTTCGCCTTTTTGTCACCTTCGTCCGTATTCTCTACATATGTAAAAATCGAATTTTTACTATGTTATTCAATATATAAAAATCGAATTTTTATTTCAAAGTTCCATATATAAAAATCGAATTTTTATTTCAACTAAAAAAAAATCTTATCATTATATTTTGCTTTCTAAAACAAAATATAATTTTCTTTCAAAACACATGTTTCTTTTATATAGAAAATCCTCCTTTTGAAACAATATATATCCATATATAATTTCTGATCTTCGTGACTCAAAATGTCATCTTTATATGATAAAAATATCATTTTTATCATATTATAAAAATATAATCTTTTAACTTATAAAGTTCAAATCTTTTCAAAAGTTAGTTTTTAAACTTTTCAAAAATCAGTTTTAAAGTTATTTTTAAAAATCATTTTTCAAAATCCGTTCTTAACATTAAACAAAAATCATATTTTTACATCATATATATAGTAAAGATTATATTTTTTTTTTAATACTTTAAAAATATAAAAATCATATTTTTAATCCTTTAAAAATCTAAAAATCATATCTTTTCAATTAAAAATCATAAAATAAAATCAGTTTTAATATCTAAAACAAAATCAGTTCAGTTTTTATTTTAAAAACAAATTAGTTTTAAAATTCCTTTTAAATCGGTTTTATACCTTTTAAAAAAAATTCAGTTTTCACTTTTTTATAAATTCAGTTTTTTTATTTTTAAAAAAACAGTTTTTAATACTTTAAAAAAATTTCAGTTTAACCTAATTAAATAAATTAAATTAAATAGGAAAACCATACCTTTTTCGAGGAGGGGGGGGTTACTGTCGGAATTGGATGGAGCTAGGAGGATATCGCGGTCAGGTGTTAGGCGGAGGGTGGCTCGCGCGGTGGTGGGTTCGTCAGTGGGTGCGGCGCTAGGGTTCTGATGGAGGGGGGGCTGCGTCGTGGGGGCTTCGGGTGCTTGGCTGCGGAGGAGGGAGAAGCGAGAGGGGGAAGGAAAGGAGGGGGATCGGAGAACAGGAGGTGGGGGCGGTGAATGACGGCGGCGATGCCCCCCCCCCCTGGGCGGCGACGTGGATCGCGGGCTGTTGCCCCCTTTTTTTTTTTTTTTATTTTTTTATTTTTTTTGATTTGAACGAATGAATATGAGGAGGGGGCCAGAGGGATTTAAGGGGAAGAGGGTTATTATTATTTTTTTTTTTTTTTTTTTTATTTTTATTTATTTAATTACGAAAGAGTTGACTTCTATATATGACCTCTAAACGAGGCCCACCGCCTGTCGTCCATAGCGTTTCACCCCCATTCTGAACACAATGGGATATGTATCGCAAGCTGATTTGATCGTTTTGATCAGTTTCCGTTGAATTTACATTTAAATCACTATATTGAATTTTAAACGTACATTTCAAATTACCGGGGTCACATACTAACTAGAAAAATTCCAGAAAAATATTTTCTAGCTTCTTATTGACGATACGGTCCTAATAAAACTAGTTTCGTCGAATTCTGAAACCGTTTGAAAAATGGCCAATTTCCAGTCGATTAAAATCAACTGAAACTGGTCAAACGCGTTTTCCTTTGCCACGCTCACATATTGATTCGAAAAATTAAGAAATTTGGAATCTAGCAATAACTTGACCCTGCGGATCCAACAAAAGTGGTTTCGTCGAAATCCGAGGTCGTTTGCAAAATGGCTATTTTTAAGGGCTATATATTATATTAAAATATATATAAATTCCACAGCGACTATTTCTAATTTTCAACTGGACGTATCTTATCATTTCTAAGATGGAATCTCAGTTTGCTAACTTCGTTACAAAGATATAGTTATACAGATTCAAATATTTCTTGTTTCGTTCAATTCTGACTTATATTGAATTCTGTATATTCATTTGAAATTAGAAATCGAATTTTCGAACTACCGCGCCAATTTCAATTCCTTTTATAATTATATATAATTATTTATATTCTAACGACGACGCGTATAAATATATACGTTCGAATTATATTCAAAACAGATTTCTCGTCGATATTATTTAAAATAATTCATTTTAAATAATAAAAATTCGCTAAAATTGCCAAAATAAAAATTTCAAACTGGCTCGCATTTTACGGGTTGTTACAATCTCCCCCACTTAAAACTTTTCGTCCCCGAAAAGGAACAAAGTCGAAAGTGGTTTGATTATTCAGCTCTACATTCGATTTGGCTTCCATTCTCCAACTTTTAAGTTTCTGAGAATTTTCAAAATTTCAAAAATTTGGCTAACACCCTAAATTTTCGAAAAATTTCGCCATAACCTCCCCTGCAATGGGAGCATCGGGAAATTGCAAATAGCGTTCCCGGTCCTTCAGATCTCAAAAAGAAAAAGCCAAGCGGCTAGCCAATAGGCTCACAAAATCATCATCACCCAAACAAAACAGGAAATTATGTAGTAAACATGTACCTATTTGTCGGGCAAACAAATTTTATTCTCGGCTCTAGCCTCCTTGCTATGACCTGTTCAATGATATACATGTATATGCAAGCAAATGCGACCAAATTTCAATACAAGTCAATATTTGATTTAATTAGGCTAAATGGCTAAAAATTGGCAACCAAATAAACAAACAACACAAACATCAATCAATTAGTGAATTAGAGTTTCAAATTCATAACTTTGATACATATATACAAAAATCATGTTTTGATGCCAATTCACAACAATGTGTTCTAACTATATAAGCTTTGGTTCTCACACCAGTCTAATGGAAATATATAGAAAATCACACCTTCGAAACTCGAATATGAATACTGATGATGATGCACCATCATCAGAATCATCCCCGGATGTCTAGAATGTGATTCTATATCCACCCAGTATATTAAAACTTCGAATATACGTTCATGACGCGTATACGCGAAATCTATATATACTCGATTGTCCATATCAATATAAATAAATAATCAACTACGAATAATTGATTTAAAATTTCAGAACAAAATTTTGTTTTCATTTTAAAAATATACTCTTCACACTCGTTCTAGGATACTACTGATCCTATCTCTAACGAGTCATTCCCATTGGATATTGCTAATCCAATATCTGATGAATTCTTTCGTATGTTTCTAATGTGTCTTGTTCTCTGGCTTTGTAAACCAAAGCTCTGATACCAAATGTGACGGCAAGGAATTTCGCTCGGTCCGAACCAGTCGCTAAACCGATCCAGACCGTTCGAAACGCCCTATCGTTTGAGAACACGACAAAACAGAACGCATACAGAAGAACATTTCACTATATATTATAACAGTGCATCAGATTACAAGAATATACAGAGTATAAAAGAATATTACACAGAAATATCAGAGATTTAAATTACATTTAAATACATCGCAGCGGAAAATAATACGATACACAACTAGAATGAGATATACGGATACAAAGCTTTCCGGATATCGTTCCAGCTGTAAACCAGGATCCTGTGAATATAAATCTGCAAAACCAAAACTACTAGCTGCCCGTGTCAAAATAAGGGCACCCAGAGTTTAGGTTAAAACAATAAACTCCAAGTCAGTCATGTGACTGGTGTGAGAACTAAAACAGTTATTAATCTTTATTTTAAATCATTAGGTAAATCAAGGGACCACGCCGTATAACACGGAACGGGTTTCCTCCCAAGAATACCAGTGCATAAAACAAACAGCGCAATGCTAAATAAAGAAAAATGAAGCTGTTATAAGACCCAGGTCCCATCACACAATGCAACGCAGTCGAGGATAGGGTTTTCCCTTATAACAGCCAAAGGATGCTTGATACGTTTTAAAACAAATCATTTGATACTAGTATAAGTGTATAAGACAACTTCAAATCATAAGTATCAATCATAGGCGGCATAAGCGCCCCATCCCACTATGTCGCCATATATAGGATTACAATTAAAACCGCAAAGGTCACGTATTTGGAAATTGGATTTCCGTCTATGAACCGAGGCTAGGGGCAAGATCCTCAACCGATTCGAGACAATCTAGCCTACCATGTCTCAGGATCAGAGCTCGAGTGACCCTAGGAGCGACAGGGCCGGTCCACCGATGTGGATTAAAATGCCTGAACACTACGTTTCCCCGCCCTTTGGGGCGCAAACGAGCCAACGAATGGCTCCATCGGTTCGAGAACGACCGATCAATCCGAGGCGCCTCGCAACAGCAACAACCACATAAGTCAAACTCGTCAGGGCGTGTAAAACCACTGACGCCACTTCTAGCTAGAAAGAAACGCATGCCCTCCCTGAGGTCCGTCTCCCGTTTTTGGTTCATACCGGGTGTGAAACACGCGAGGTAAACGTTACACAAAGCTACGCCACAAAGGCCGTGCTTTGATCATCAACCACAAGACTTTGCTTTTCAACAGAAGCCTTGATCATTTGCATCTTAGCATGCCACACAGGCAAGCCATCCTATGCAACCGATATCAGTCACACAGAATGAAATCCGATGTCAGACACACAGTCCATTTACAAGTCCGTCCTGGGTCTGAACGAAACCGGAGGCACCTAGTACCCCGCCTATCCATCGATCTCCAAGTACGTCTGGACGATCACTAACTGTTTCCATCTTCTTGGGTGTACAGCCCAATCAAGATCATCAGTTATCACCCAAACGACGTGAAGACCTCCGGTCTTCGACCATCGTCTTCATCTTCGACTTATCGTCGTATCAGTTATCCAGAATGGGATAAACCCGGTCTTTCCGAATAACTCGCGTATATTTAAATAAGTGTTACACAAACACAACATACGCCTCATTCCAATTCATTAGTCACTAACCGTAAATTAATCAAGAGAATAATTCCCCAAATATTAACCCCGAAGGCCGAAACCAACATCAGATCAATATCCAGAAAACCATTCTGCTTGGCTAACCGACAGTTAGTTTCTAAATTTCACGTTCAAATCTAATTAAAGATTTAACTATCGCCTGGAGCAAAACTGGTGATACTCCATTCTCGATCTTTTTAATCTAATTAAAGATTCATTAAAACTCCACTTAGTTTTAATCTGTGACTGGGTTAAAGAATCAGTGTCATCTAAAAACACGGTTCGCGATAAACCCAAAGTCACATTCCATTAATTATCGGGTTAAAGAACGAGTGTTATTTAAAACACTGTTCACGATAAACCCAAAAATCAATATCCATTCAATTCCAATTAAATATTATTTAATTGGTACACTTCATTAAATCTAAATAAAAAGATTTAATCTTTTCTCAACTGGGTTCAAGAACGGTGTTAGTGAAGACACCATTCACGACAAACCCAAATCACATTCATTAATTATCGGGTTAAAGAACAAGTGTTATTTAAAACACTGTTCACGATAAACCCAAAAATCAATATCAATTCAATTCCAATTAAATATTATTTAATTGGTACACTTCATTAAATCTAAATCAAAAGATTTAATCTTTTCTCAACTGGGTTCAAGAACAGTGTTAGTGAAGACACCATTCACGACAAACCCAAATCACATTTGATATTCAATATAAGGCTCTGAATAGAAAATATATCGGCTTATATTCAACATCAAATTCTACGATTAACAAATGTCGTATTGGAAATAACGATATAAATATATATCTTTCAAATTTCCGTAACAACATCCGTATAATCACAAATTCCAACATCGAAATATTCCGAAGACAATTTCGATTCAAATCCACTCCAATGCAATCATTGGAAATTTTGGTTATTTTCAAAACCCTTTTCAAATTCAATTTATTTATTTAAAAATAAATAGAATTATAATTCTAGTTCAAAACTAGTTCATTTCGATAAAAATCTATTTTTATCTTTTCAAATAGGGAGTTTTTCATCCCAATTCTTTCTAAATCATTTCTTATGATTTTACACAAATTATTACTATTTTTAATAATTTTATCAAGGCCCGTACAGTCGATTTCCAACAATGGCCATCGAACTGCACTTACAACGACCTTTTTCGAATTTGATTTGGACGTATCTCCAAATCCAACCGTTAGATTTCAAATTTCTAATATTCGTTAGAAAGCTCTTTTCGATACGAACCCAACGGTTCCGGTTTTAGGAGAATCCGACGGTCGGATCTCCCGTAATGTCCGTTTGAAATAAATGGTCGAAATTCGCGAACTGCCGCGGCGCGGCGCGTTCTATTCAGGCCATTATATTATATATATAATATATATAATATATATTTCGTCGATTTCTATTTAAAGCGAATTATATAAATAGTTTTAAAATCGTTTCAAAAACTATTTCAACTTCCATTTCAATTCAAAGCAAAATCGAATTCTTCTTTATAAATTCGTTTCAAAATTCATTTCTATTCAATTCGAATTTCAATTCAATTTGAATTTCAATTCAATTTGAATTCATTTTTAATTTAATTCACTTTGAATTCGTTTTCAATTCAATTCATTTCGAAATCGTTTTCAATTCAATTCATTTCGAAATCGTTTTCAATTCAATTCATTTCGAATTCGTTTTCAATTCAATTCACTTCGAATTCGTTTTCAATTCAATTCATTTCGAAATCGTTTTCAATTCATTTTGAATTCGTTTTCAATTCAATTCATTTCGAAATCGTTTTCAATTCATTTTGAATTCGTTTTCAATTCAATTCATTTCGAAATCGTTTTCAATTCACTTCATTTCGAAATCGTTTTCAATTCATTTTGAATTCGTTTTCAATTCAATTCATTTCGAAATCGTTTTCAATTCACTTCATTTCGAAATCGTTTTCAATTCACTTCATTTCGAAATCGTTTTCTATTCAATTCATTTCGAATTCGTTTTCAATTCAATTCACTTCGAATTCGTTTTCAATTCAATTCATTTCGAAATCGTTTTCAATTCATTTTGAATTCGTTTTCAATTCAATTCATTTCGAAATCGTTTTCAATTCATTTTGAATTCGTTTTCAATTCAATTCATTTCGAAATCGTTTTCAATTCACTTCATTTCGAAATCGTTTTCAATTCACTTCATTTCGAAATCGTTTTCTAAAATCGATATAAATATCGTTCACGTCAAAATGGCGTCAATCTAATCAACACGGCTTCATATATTCCTTTATTTTCAAATATTCTATTTCGAATATTTCTTTTTCAAATATTTCTTTTTCAAAACTGGAATGAGGCCCAATCAATTACCATATAAAATTAATTATATGGATTTTCATACAACACACGTATATAACAGCATGGAAAATAATCAACCATCAACCAAAGTGCACTACACTGTATAAGCATCAAATATAGATATTCAACGCTTATAACAGCCTGTCAATCAATCGATCGACATATTTAATCAATCAGGATGAGTGAACTTCAAATTTCATCCTAACACCCGTGTGGGGTTTCAAACAATCAAACACATATTTTATTGGTGCAGTTAGGCGATGTGTAAAATTTATCGACCCAATCAACGTCATTCAAATAGGTGTACATAAACAAACCGTCTGGTTTGTAAATGAATATTTATTTATTCACATTCACGTTAAAAATTATATTTTTAACGATAACACATTTTATTTTAACATATGAATTTCTATTCAGTTCATTCTTTAAATAAAATGCTATTTTTATTTTTCTAACTTATTTTAGAAAATTTCGGCGGCATAACGGCACGATACTAGAAACGGGACAAGGCCTAGCCTTATCCCCGGTCTAGTGAAGGCCCACGCCATTCACTCATCAATCAAATCAATTTCATTATGCAAACCACAAGATTTGGAGTAAGGGTCTAACCTAGCCTTACTCCTTCGCCTTATAACGGCGCACGTCTAATCCTAACCAATTTATCGATTCGATTTTTCACACCACAAACCACATTCAAACCAATATCGCAATCAATCACCAAACAGTCAAACAAACAAGTCCATGGTCTGTGGACGATTGTGTCGGGTGCTACTAAGCACCGTCTGCATCCTAGTATATATATATATAACTAGAAAAATAAATTGAAAGGTGAGGGATTCTCACATATAGCTATCCTAGCTCCACGGCTCTTCATTTGCAGAAGTCTTCGTCGTTTCGCCTTTTTGTCACCTTCGTCCGTATTCTCTACATATGTAAAAATCGAATTTTTACTATGTTATTCAATATATAAAAATCGAATTTTTATTTCAAAGTTCCATATATAAAAATCGAATTTTTATTTCAACTAAAAAAAAATCTTATCATTATATTTTGCTTTCTAAAACAAAATATAATTTTCTTTCAAAACACATGTTTCTTTTATATAGAAAATCCTCCTTTTGAAACAATATATATCCATATATAATTTCTGATCTTCGTGACTCAAAATGTCATCTTTATATGATAAAAATATCATTTTTATCATATTATAAAAATATAATCTTTTAACTTATAAAGTTCAAATCTTTTCAAAAGTTAGTTTTTAAACTTTTCAAAAATCAGTTTTAAAGTTATTTTTAAAAATCATTTTTCAAAATCCGTTCTTAACATTAAACAAAAATCATATTTTTACATCATATATATAGTAAAGATTATATTTTTTTTTAATACTTTAAAAATATAAAAATCATATTTTTAATCCTTTAAAAATCTAAAAATCATATCTTTTCAATTAAAAATCATAAAATAAAATCAGTTTTAATATCTAAAACAAAATCAGTTCAGTTTTTATTTTAAAAACAAATTAGTTTTAAAATTCCTTTTAAATCGGTTTTATACCTTTTAAAAAAAATTCAGTTTTCACTTTTTTATAAATTCAGTTTTTTTTTTTTTTAAAAAAACAGTTTTTAATACTTTAAAAAAATTTCAGTTTAACCTAATTAAATAAATTAAATTAAATAGGAAAACCATACCTTTTTCGAGGAGGGGGGGGGTTACTGTCGGAATTGGATGGAGCTAGGAGGATATCGCGGTCAGGTGTTAGGCGGAGGGTGGCTCGCGCGGTGGTGGGTTCGTCAGTGGGTGCGGCGCTAGGGTTCTGATGGAGGGGGGGCTGCGTCGTGGGGGCTTCGGGTGCTTGGCTGCGGAGGAGGGAGAAGCGAGAGGGGGAAGGAAAGGAGGGGGATCGGAGAACAGGAGGTGGGGGCGGTGAATGACGGCGGCGATGCCCCCCCCCCCTGGGCGGCGACGTGGATCGCGGGCTGTTGCCCCCTTTTTTATTTTTTTTTTTTTTTTATTTTTTTTGATTTGAACGAATGAATATGAGGAGGGGGCCAGAGGGATTTAAGGGGAAGAGGGTTATTATTATTTTTTTTTTTTTTATTTTTTTTTTTATTTATTTAATTACGAAAGAGTTGACTTCTATATATGACCTCTAAACGAGGCCCACCGCCTGTCGTCCATAGCGTTTCACCCCCATTCTGAACACAATGGGATATGTATCGCAAGCTGATTTGATCGTTTTGATCAGTTTCCGTTGAATTTACATTTAAATCACTATATTGAATTTTAAACGTACATTTCAAATTACCGGGGTCACATACTAACTAGAAAAATTCCAGAAAAATATTTTCTAGCTTCTTATTGACGATACGGTCCTAATAAAACTAGTTTCGTCGAATTCTGAAACCGTTTGAAAAATGGCCAATTTCCAGTCGATTAAAATCAACTGAAACTGGTCAAACGCGTTTTCCTTTGCCACGCTCACATATTGATTCGAAAAATTAAGAAATTTGGAATCTAGCAATAACTTGACCCTGCGGATCCAACAAAAGTGGTTTCGTCGAAATCCGAGGTCGTTTGCAAAATGGCTATTTTTAAGGGCTATATATTATATTAAAATATATATAAATTCCACAGCGACTATTTCTAATTTTCAACTGGACGTATCTTATCATTTCTAAGATGGAATCTCAGTTTGCTAACTTCGTTACAAAGATATAGTTATACAGATTCAAATATTTCTTGTTTCGTTCAATTCTGACTTATATTGAATTCTGTATATTCATTTGAAATTAGAAATCGAATTTTCGAACTACCGCGCCAATTTCAATTCCTTTTATAATTATATATAATTATTTAACGAAGGTCTGACAGAGTATATCCAATGGATCGCGTAAGTTGATCTGTTCAAAACGTATTCACGTTTGGTGGCGGAGGAATTCGTTTCTCTTAGCTGTATACCCTTGTTATTTTTGGATAAGTCAAATTTGTGATTTGGCGGGTATGACGATGTGGCATTCTAAGTGAATGAAGATATGATATGTAAAAAGATAAGCGTAGCTTCTACCCTCACATCCGGTAAATGACAGAAATTGGGCAGGCAGCATGGCTAAGTCGGTCGCACCGAAGTAGGGTGTATAATCACCTATCTAGTGAATATTCATTTGTTTATTAAATCTATCAATGCTGTCCCATATATATACGGGAACGGTTGCTGATCCTAACCGTTGGTGATGTACATTCGATACACTCAAGCGAAATGAGTGGTCGGTCATGTGTGGCTGAGTTACAAGATGTTCTTGTTGAACTCCAGTGTATCGTTCCTAGAGTACACTGATCGGAAGGTGGTTCCATACCTTGTCATAGTTGGAAATCCATTATCCAATACGTGCTTACGATTTTGATTGTATACTATATATGTAGAACGTGAGATGAAAGCGTTTTTGCTAGTGGATATCTATTTGTACATAG
The DNA here is from genome assembly GCA_030737875.1 of Allium sativum. NCBI lineage: Eukaryota > Viridiplantae > Streptophyta > Magnoliopsida > Asparagales > Amaryllidaceae > Allium > Allium sativum. The sequence goes on from CM060918.1 coordinate 549,984,532, forward strand.
ACATTATTATAATATCAAAAGATTTTTGATATAAAGATATTTTGGATTCTCATAAGGGAAAAACCCGTTCCGTTCTGCGGCGTGGTCTTATGAGATATCGTTTACTTGTTCATATACCTGTTTAAACTATTTTACTCATACCAGTCCCATGACTGACCCGGAGTTTACTTTGTTGTTTTCCCTAAACTCTTGGGTGCCTAATTTTGTACGGGCAGTCAAGTAGTCAGGAATTTACAGATATACTGGAAGAGCGTGGAGCAGGAGGCTTCAAGATCATATAGTTATAGTTATTTCCGCTGTGTTGTAAGTGTTGTACTCTGATAAGTGCTATTGTATATATAACTGTTATATTTCAAAGTTATGTTATCTATTATATGTTATTCGTTCCGCTGTGAGGTTCGTGTTACTCTGATGTTGTGTTCTTCTTCTTCTTCTTCTTCTTCTTCTTCTATTCTAAGTTTCTATCTTATCTATTCTCACCTTCTAATTTCTTTCATTAATTACCGGGATTTTTCGATGTTTTGGTTATCGACGTCGTGCTTATGTCGATAACCAAAGCCGCCGAAAATCCGGGTCGTTACAGTTGGTATCAGAGCTTTAGTTAAGTTTTACCTTGGCTCTGTGGCGTGACTCGGTAGAGATAGGGTTAGTAATACCCTAGATTGAGTTTTAGTGTATATATATACGAGTGCGTATTTGTATTTGATATAAAAATGGTTTTATATTGTGGGGATTCATTGGCTGAGTTGTTTATGAGTTCTTGTCGATCAGTTTGATCCATTGTATCGGTAGGAGTAAATAAACACTTGAATACGATGAACCGACACAGTATGGATATGTGATATATTATCATAGGATATATTTGTTGTTATTATAATCGAGTAAGATTATAAATTAAATGGTTAAGTATATAACCAATCAGAATCATATAAGTAAAGTATATGAAATAAGATGAATTAAATTTGAATTTAAATCAGATTTGGAATTAAAATAAGGAAATTTTAAGTTCCTGGGAGATTTTGAAATGTTTTCAAATGGAAGTATTTAGTAATGGTTTTGAAAATGATATAGTATTGAAATCACTTGTGTCGCTGGAAAATAATTCCGATGATGACTGCGCAGTATCATCGGTGTGATTTTCGAGTTTCTAAGTGGTGTATTACTACAAAAGATTTTGATTTGAATTGTTTTGAGAAAACAAGGTGTTTAGAAATTCAAAGGTTTTGAATTGTTGATTATGATTTCAAGTTGATTTGAAAGAAACCCAGGAATTCGAGTTCTGAAATTAAAATTTAACCAATGAAGTTAAATAGATTGAGATGGTATAAATGACTAAATAAATTGAAATTTAACTTGAACAGAGTTAAATAAAATTGAATTGGATTAGAGACAATCTAGAATGGAACCAAATTGATAAGTCAATAATTTGGAATTTGATATTGGACTTCGAATGAAATTCGATTTGGATATGAGGATATGAACTGATTGGAATTTGATTTAGATAACACTGGTATATGCTGAGTTGATAGCATACGGAAGTGATAGAGTTGATATGCCCGACAAAAAGGTACCAGTTTATATTATATATGGATATGAGATTTATGAGCCGAATTGGCAAGCCGCTTGGCTGTTTGATTTTCTTTTGGGTTGAAGAAGGCCCAGAGAGGCGAGTTGGAGTTTAGCTATTGACCAGTACAAAGGAGGTGCTGGCAAAATTTTCCGAAAATTTAAAGTGTTAGAAAATTTTCAGAATTGTTGAAAATTTTAGTTAGTCGGAATGAATAAATATTTTTAGTCGATATTAATTGGTTCAGTTGAAATCAGAAATAAGGGGTAAACAAATCTTAGGAATTCCAATAGATAGGGTTGTCCTCTAACTTAGCAATTTCGAGGACGAAATTATTTTAAGTGGGGAAGAATGTAATGACCCGCATTTTTAGAGATACATAATTAATTTATTTAATTATATAATTGGTGATTTAGAGAAGTTAATGATCGATTAATTAAATAATATTGAATATTTAATTAATAATTATAATATAATAATATATTATAATGTCGAAATAGTCGGAAATAGTGAAATTCACAATATCATGTGAATTGAATAGCATGCGAGATTTGGTGGAGTTTCGATTCGAAATATAATAACGAATATATTCAATCGACGACAGTTTGAACGTATAATTATAATATAATTAAAATGGAGCTTGAAATGGCGCGGCAGTTCGCGATTTGGCGATTTGAACTTCAACTGAATATACAGAATTCGTTTTAAGTCGGATTTCTGTGAAACAAGAAACGTGTGGAGCTGATGGAGTATATCTTTCTAGTGGAAGAGAAAAATCGGGATTTCGTCGTGTAGATTTTGAGATATGTCCAAATCAAATTTCAGAATAATCGCTATAAAATCGTTTATCGGCCATAACTGTTATTTCAAAATAACTAGATATCGGGTGTGAATTTAGACAAGGTTCTTTTGGGACATAATGATAATTTAATTTGTAGAATTTTATGGTAATTTTTAATTAATTAAATAAGCAACTTTTTATTTGGAGTATTTTGCACCCTTAATCAGCGATTTTGGGGTTTCACAATATGAGTTAATCTACCGGTATTATCATATTTTTGGGATCGTGGTACGTTGGTCGTCACAACGGTAGGTTCAACTCTGTCTATAGCAGTCCGTACAATCGTATAAATTTTGTGAAATGAAGTACCAAGTCACAAATCCATACTAAACACAGTAATATCGTATGTGCTTCTAACCTTAGGTTTCTAAAATTATATAGAAATTAGATAGAGTTCGAAATATACGGTTAAAGTACATGTGCAGGCCTTCAGGTTCAAGGAAACGAAATAGCCAACAGGATTTTAACTTAACTTTTGCAAATGGAATACCGTACATATAAATAATATATATATTACATTCCTTCTACAGTAAGACTTCGTATAGGATGTCGGCTGAATGGACATCACGAAAAGTATGAATATTTTTCCCTTTTCTTAACTGCGAAGTCTCGTACACTCTCTTATCAAAACACTGCTGATAATACAAGTCACCCTACGCCTAATACTTGCTCGTAAAGATTCATACATGGAGACAAAGCTGAAAACCTAGCTAGTTGCTAACGTGTACGATCTTCTGTCGTTCCTTTTCAACTAAGGGATTACAAACACTATATAAATACACCTCCTAACAAAGCCTTTTTAAACCTAATTTCAATCTGACTTTTTGCGCCGTCAGTATTCCTCTTCTAATAACCGACGAACAGCTCTTTCCCATTTTCTCTTCGATTTCTCTACCAAAAACATTAACCCTTTCAAAGAATGTTTAATTACTAAAAGACTCAGCTAGGTGAGAGCTTTGAATCATGCGGTCATGATCTGTGTTTGTATACTCTGGTGGTCGGAAAGGAGCTCGAAAGGGCTGACGGGTGTTGGGTAACTGCAGATGAACGAGGACGATGTGGGTCTTGGGACTGCCGGCGATAGTTGAACTCGCTTAGACACTTCAGGGGACGACGTCAGATCATCGTCCCATGGATGGAGTGGAGTGTGAGGGTGGAGAAGTGATGTCGTGCAGTATTTGTTTTAAATAGTGGCGAAGTGAATAACTAGAACTGGCTCATGTGTGTAGAATGGAGTGGTATATTGAAGAACAATACTATGGGGTGATAAGTGGGATGGAAGTGGAGAGGAAATCAAGGGGAGATGGTTGGTGGCTTTTGTTTTTAAGTCGGTGATGGAGAATGAGGGGGTGCGAGATGCTGTTTTGGTGGGAACATGGCCAATATCGGATCTGAGTTTTTGTGAAGTAAGAAGTGAGGAAGGGTGGATCGAAGCTATTGTGTTAAACAAAGAAAGCTTGCGGGTTGGTTAAGATTAGCAGGTTGGTGAAGCTTTTAAATCGGAGGAGCAGACTACGGAAGGTTCATTCAGGAAGAAGGAAACTGCTTTCCAAATGACAGCCTAGAGTTTCATTATTGGAAGTCGCAAGTTATATTGGAGAAGAGAATAGCAGATGGGGGTTCTGGTCTTTCGTGGGCTGTTCTAAAAGTGAAACAAGATCCGACAGGACCGTATGGACGAGAGCTTCACAAAGAAGCTGACTGGAAGCGGATTGGGGCTCGTATGAATTTATGGCGAATTAAATTGTCCGTTCAAATCAAGCAATGATTATCGTTATTAACGATGATCGTTCAAGGTGAGTAAATCTCACCAACTCTAAACAGTTTATAATTTCATGTTGTATCTTTAGAACTGTTAGAAATTGTCTGATTTACTGTGTGTTGATTGTTTGATTGAACTGCTAGTCAGTTAGTTAAATTTCTAGATTTATTATGTTTAACAGAATGTATCATATGGAACTGAAAGTGATGTTATCTATATTGTCTAACATCTGTGATGCAGGGAAACAGGTTGGAGGAATCCGACTGGATTCCTCAACAGTTATTTTATTGTTTTTCATATAGTTTGATATATGATGTGAATTATAACCTGTTGTTGATTGTGTGTGTATGGACGATATTGGACATCGTAATTTGATATGTTGAAACACTGTAACATACCGAAATGTTGATAAGGGGATTTTCAAAGTGATATTGAAAATAGAATATTTATAAAATGGGATATTTATAAATAAGAGATATTTATAAAGTGGAATATTTATAAATAAGAAATATTTATAAATTTGAATATTTATAAATAGTAGATATTCGAAAAGAAAATAATTTCAAAACATTTTCTTTTGAATGGAAAGGCCTGTGTGGCGGGTTTGGGGATTTTCCCGATGCTCCCGTTACAAAGGAAGTTATGGCGAATTTTCCCAGGAATTTAAGGAGTTAGAATATTTCAAGAATAAATTTGAAAAGGGAATATTTGTAAACCATTTACAAATAGAATTGAAAAGAAAACGTTATAAAAGGGAAATCATTTTTAAAGTGTAGAACCGTTATTTAAAAGTAAATCTTTTCAAATGAATAAAACGTTGTTAAAAAGGAAATCTTTATAAAGTGAACAAAGTAAATCGAATATGGTAATCGAAAGGAGTTAATCGATGTTAGTTTCATCAAAAGGAGTTAATCGATGTTAGTTTCATCGAAAGGAGTTAATTGATGTTAGTTTCATCGAAAGGAGTATCGATGTTAGTTTCAATCGAAGGGAGTTAATCGATTAGAGTTAAATCAAAGGAGTTAATCGAATATAGTTTATTCGAATAGAGTAAAGGAGTTAATCGAATATAGTTTATTCGAATAGAGTTAGAGGAGTTATCGAATATAGTTTATTCGATAGGAGTTAAGTGAATAGTTAGGTTAAACTAAGTGAATTAGTTAAGTGAATTGGTTAAGTTAACCAAAGTGAATTAGCCGAGTTAATCAAAGTGATTAGTTCAGTTAATCGAGATAAGTAAATCAAGTTAGGGTAATCGAGTTGAATTAGTCAGTCGAGTAGATAAATTGAGTTAGTCAAACCAAGTAAAACCAGTTAGAGTTAACCAGTTAGAGTTAACCAGTTAGAGTTAAACAGTTAGAGTTAAACAGTTAGAGTTAAAACAAACATAGTTATTCAGGATGAGTTGCCATTTAGCACGACTGCTAGCGTAATTCGCAGGGCTGTAAATAGCCTACGGCGGTCAGATGTTTCCTGAGGGAATCAGGCGTAACCATTGTGATCGCTGCGATCTAGAGTTGAGCAAATGGAGTTAAAAAATATAGAGTTAAGCAAAATTAGAATCTGACTAGAGATTAATAAGTTGAATGGTTTCCTGAGTATCGATATGATGTTGGTTTCGGCCTTCGGGGTTTATGCTTAGGGAGTTGTTCTCTTATTAGTTTATAGTTAGAGTCTGATAGTTGTGGAAGGATAGTGATACGTAAATAAACAATGGAAATGTTTTCCAACGTTGATAACAAATATTTTCTAAATATAGAAAATAAGGAAAACACGTATAGATATACATGATGATTGATCGATTGACATTCCATTTGGAAATAAGATCGTTGTTTGCACACGGACATTTTTATTTGATAGTTTAATCATCGACTATCAATGTTTTGACTATTTTACGTTGTTAATATGGAGAGACCGGTTGGATTATTATCCGAAGAACCACTCTGTATTGGCATAAGCGTTGTGAATCAAGTATATTGAATTTATTGAAGACGGAGTAAAGTGCAAGGGCTATTGTATAAGCCTTAGATAACAGTGCCTAAGATGGATGTACTGAATAGTGCCTTCGGTTTGTCCAGTCCTAGGACAACTTGTATGGACGAAGGTCTGACAGAGTATATCCAATGGATCGCGTAAGTTGATCTGTTCAAAACGTATTCACATTTGGTGGCGGAGGAATTCATTTCTCTTAGCTGTATACCCGTGTTATTTTTGGATAAGTCAAATTTGTGATTTGGCGGGTATGACGATGTGGCATTCTAAGTGAATGAAGATATGATATGTAAAAAGATAAGCGTAGCTTCTAGCCTCACATCCGGTAAATGACAGAAATCGGGCAGGCAGCATGGCTAAGTCGGTCGCACCGAAGTAGGGTGTATAATCACCTATCTAGTGAATATTCATTTGTTTCTTAAATCTATCAATGCTGTCCCATATATATACGGGAACGGTTGATGATCCCAACCGTTGGTGATGTACATTCGATACACTCAAGCGAAATGAGTGGTCGGTCATGTGTGGCTGAGTTACAAGATTTTCTTGTTGAACTCCAGTGTATCGTTCCTAGAGTACACTGATCGGAAGGTGGTTCCATACCTTGTCATAGTTGGAAATCCATTATCCAATACGTGCTTACGATTTTGATTGTATACTATATATGTAGAACGTGAGATGAAAGCGTTTCTGCTAGTGGATATCTATTTGTACATAGACATTATTATAATATCAAAAGATTTTTGATATAAAGATATTTTGGATTCTCATAAGGGAAAAACCCGTTCCGTTCTGCGGCGTGGTCTTATGAGATATCGTTTACTTGTTCATATACCTGTTTAAACTATTTTACTCATACCAGTCCCATGACTGACCCGGAGTTTACTTTGTTGTTTTCCCTAAACTCTTGGGTGCCTAATTTTGTACGGGCAGTCAAGTAGTCAGGAATTTACAGATATACTGGAAGAGCGTGGAGCAGGAGGCTTCAAGATCATATAGTTATAGTTATTTCCGCTGTGTTGTAAGTGCTGTACTCTGATAAGTGCTATTGTATACATAACTGTTATATTTCAAAGTTATGTTATCTATTATATGTTATTCGTTCCGCTGTGAGGTTCGTGTTACTCTGATGTTGTGTTCTTCTTCTTCTTCTATTCTATGTTTCTATCTTATCTATTCTCACCTTCTAATTTCTTTCATTAATTACTGGGATTTTTCGATGTTTTGGTTATCGACGTCATGCTTATGTCGATAACCAAAGCCGCCGAAAATCCGGGTCGTTACATGTGCATTCTCAAGTTGTATCGGGTTTCCACTTTAGGGGAGTGATACACCCCACTATGGGGCCAGCACAGGCATCTACGAGTAGGGAGCCGATCGAAAGTGGGTAGTGGGGTACACCTAGTGGAGATAGGGGTAGACGGCACCTATGTAGTTAGCTAGGGGTACGTAAGGCTATTTATAAAGTTTCTGTGTGAAGCAAGTGGGATCAAACAATAGGGTGACTGGTGTGGTGCAGTGTAGTAATGTGCGGTGCAGTGTAGTAATCATTCGTTAGTAATTAGGTGTGCCTTTACCGTTATCTTTAACGTTACCTTAAACGCTATCTTTATCTTCCTAAGAGTTCATAGACATTTACTTGTCTTCCAGCTTATGCCTTAGTCTAGTTATTTTGATAATAGTATTGTTAGAATTATCATACTCGCCAGACTTTATGTCTGACCTCTCTATTTCTATCCTTTTGCCCCCTCCAGGTCCTCAGGTTAGGCCCGGCTCTAGTGGAGTTTGATTGAATTGCTTCATCTCTCTTTGGAAAGCTTGGACCGTTGAAGTAAAGTCCAGCTTGTTATCTTTTTAATGGCTATTTATGTAATGGGATTATGTATTTTGTTTTTATGAAGATGGATATTGTACTTGGTTATGATCTATGGTTTTATGATGTAACAAACATGTTTAATTTTCGCTGCAATAAAATGATGTTTTAGATTTCCAAGTACTATTTACTATCTGTCTTGCTGTAATTTTTCTGTTCTATATTCACTTATAACCTCCATGGAAGTTAATGCATTCCCTTCGTGAGTGACATTAATGGATGTGGGGTGTTACATGTTAGATATGGAGTATTACACGTTTTGCTCCATGTGATATATAGGTTGGGATTGGGAAATAAAATAAATAATTACTTCGGTGTGGTTCGCTAATCCTGACTAGTTTGGAAAACCATAATATGGTTTGAAATGATATCCAAAGGAAGGTTAAAGAATAAATTTAGAAGAATTTATCTTTGATAAAATTAATGGGAACCTTTCCCTAAGAATGTGATTTTGTGAATAAAGGAATATTATGAATTGGAATGAGGCGTTTGTTTTGTTTGTGTAACATTTGTTTATTATATACGTGGGTTATTCAGAAAGGCCGGGTTTATACCCATTCTGAATAACCGATTCGACGAGATGTCGAAGATGAAGATGGTGTTTGAAGACCAGAAGTCTTCACATCGTTTGGGTGATTACTGATGATCTTGATTGGGCTGTACACCCAAGATGAGGGAATCAGTTGGTGATCGTCCAGACGTACTTGGAGATCGATGGATATGCGAGGAAAGTGCCTCCAGTTTCGTTCAGACCCAGAACGAACTTGTAAATGGACTGTGTGTCTGACATTGGATTTTATTCTGTGTTGATTGATCTCTGTTAAATATACATCTGTTTGGCGACGGAGAATTTATTCTCTTGCTTAACGCCCTTCTCTGAGAAGTACGAGCTCAGAGGTTGTATATCGATGGACATCAGTCGCATGGAGTGAATTGCCAGTGTGGCACGCGTAAGTGGTAATTGATCAAGGCTTCTGTTGAAAAGAAAAGTCTTATGGTTGATGATAAAAGCAAGGCCTGTGTGGCATAGCTTTGGGTATAGCGTGAATTCGCGAGCCTCACACCTCGGTATGAGTCAAAAACGGGATAGTGACTGCAGGGAGAGCACGACGTTTCTTTCTTGCTATGGGTGGTGTCAGTGCTTAAACTGGCTGACATTTATATACTTTTCACCTGTGTGGTTGTTGGATGCGAGGCGCCTCGGATATAGGTCTGTTAGGACCTGGAAACATGTGTTTAGGAATAATTAATCCTCAAAAGTAAGAGAGGACCGGCCCTGAAGATCCAAGGATCATAGTGGGGTCCTGAGACATTTCCTAGAGTGTCTCGAATCGGAGAGGAGCTTGCCCCTTGCCTCGACTCATGACGGAAATCCAATTTCCAATACGAGATATTGCGGTTTTAATTGTAGAACTAGTATGGCGACATGATATATGGTACCCATGCCGTCTATGATTGACATTTATGATTGAAATTGTTTTGACACTATACACTTATAATAGTACCAAATGATTTGTTTTTAAACGTATCAAGCATTATTTGGCTATTATAAGGGAAAACCCTATCCTCCGGCTTGCGTTGCATTGTGTGATGGGACCTGGGTCTTATAATAGCTTCATTTTTCTAAAAAGCATTGCGCTATTTATTATATGCACTGGTATTTTTGGAAGGAAACCCGTTCCATGTTATGCGGCGTGGTCCCTTGAATTACTCTTCTTTAAAGTTAAAATAATAATTGTTTTAGTTCTCACACTAGTCACATGACTGACCTGGAGTTTATTGTTTTAACCTAAACTCTGGGTGCCCTTATTTTCGACACGGGCAGCTAGTAGTTTTGGTTTTGCAGATTTATATTCACAGGATCCTGATTTACAACTGGAACGATGCTCGGAAAGCTCTTTATCCGTGTATTACTTTCAGTTGTGTTTTGTATTATTTTTCCGCTGCGATGTATTTAAATGTAATTTAAATCTATGATATTTTCTATGTAATATTTATTCATACTCTGTTTATTCTTGTATTCTGATTGAATTGTTGTAATAAACAATGAAATGTTCTTCTGTCTGAGTTCTATTTTGTCTTGTCCTCAATGCAATCTGTGCTTTCCTTACCGGGGAAGTTCGGGTCATGTCATTTTGGTATCAAAGCTTTGTTTTACAGAGCTCGAGAACAAGACACATTAGAACCATACGAAAGAATTCATCAGAGATTGGATTTGTAATATCCAATTAGAATGACTCGTTAGAGATAGGATAAGTAGTATCCTAGAACGAGTGTGAAGAGTATATTTTTCCAAATGAAAACCAATTTTGTTTTGAAAATTTAAATCGTTTTATACGTATTTAAATATTTATTTATTTTGAATTTGGACAATCGAGTATATAAAGGTTTTGCATATACGTGTCATGAACGTATATTCGAAGTTTTAATATACTGGATAGATATAGAATCACACTCTAGTCGCCCGGGGACAATTCTGGTGATGTCGCGACATCATCAGTCTTTGTGTTCGAGTTTCGAAGGTGTGATATCTATATATTTCCATAGACTGGTGTGAGAACCAAAATTTACTTAGGATTATTTGTTGTGATTGGCATCAAAAACATGATTTTCTGTATATATATATATATATATATATATATATATCAAATTATGAATTTGAAACGTTAAGTCACTAATTGATTGATGGTTGTGTTGTTGTTTATTTGGTTGATAATTTTGAACCATTACGCCTAATACAATCAAATAGTGAATTGTATTGAAAATTAGTCGCATTTGCATGCATATACATGTATATCTATTGAACAGGTCATAGCAAGGAGGCTAGAGCAGAAGAATAAAATTTGTTTGCCCGACAAATAGGTACATGTTTACCATAATTTACTGTTTTGTTTGGGTGATGATGATTTTATGAGCCGATTGGCTTTTTCTTTTTCTTTTGGATTGAAGAAGTCCATGGGAGGTTATATGAAATATCCCGAAGTCCCCGGTGCAGGGGAGGTTATGGCGAAATTTTTCGGAAATTTAGGGTGTTAGCCAAATTTTTGAAAAATTTGAAAAGTTCTTAGAAACTGAAAAGTTGAAGAACATAAGCCGTAACAAAAATAATAAAAGTTGAGTTGATTAGTTAAACAACTTTCGGCTTCGTTCCTTTTCGGGGACGAAAAGTTTTAAGTGGGGGAGAATGTAACAACCCGGAAAATCTGAGCTAGTTTAAAATTTTTATTTTGGCAACTTTAGCGAATTTTGATTATTTAAAATGAATTATTTTAAATAATATCGACGAGAAATTTAATTTGAATAGAAATAGAACAAATATATTTATATACGTCGTCGTTAGAATATAATTATTTATTTATAATTATAAAGGAATTGAAAATGGCGTGGTAGTTCGATAATTCGATTTCAAACTACAATTGAATGTACAGGATTCAAAATAAACCGGATTTTAGTGAAACCAAAAATATTAGAATCTAATTGAGAATATCTTTCCAACAAATCCGGAAAATCGAAATTTCATAGCGGGAATCAAAAGATATGTCCAGTTGAAAATTCAGAATAGTCGCTATGGAATTTCGGCCTTCGAAAATGGCAATTTTGCAAACGACCTCGGATTTCGACGAAACCACTTTTGTTGGATCCGCGATGTCAAATTATTGCTAGGTTTAAAATTTCATAATTTTTCGATTCGATACGTGAGTGTGGCAAAGGAAAATGCGTTTGACCAGTTTTAGTTGATTTTAATCGACTGGAAAATGGCCATTTTTCAACCGGTCTTGGAATTTGAAGAAACTAGTTTTGTTAGGACCGTATCGTCAATACAAAGCTAGAAAATATTTTTCTGGAATTTTTAGAGTTCGTATGTAACCCCAGTAAATTGAAATGTGCGTTCAAATTCAATATATAGAGTTATAAGTCGATTTTGATGAAAACTGATCGAAACGATCGAATCAGCTTACGATACATATCCCATTGTGTTCGGAATGGGGGTAATGGATGACATGCGATGGGCCCCGTTTAGAGGTCGAATAAAAAAGTCAACTTTTTGAAATTAAAATAATTAAAAATAAAACCTCTCTCCTCTACTCCTTATTTCCTCTTAGCCCCCCCCCCCCCGTTATCTTCCACTTCAAATCGATTTTATTAAAATAAAACGAAGGAGGCCGTTACCCCTCGCTCGCCACCACTGATCCCTCCGCCACCCCCTCCCCAGGCCAGCGCGCCTCCGACCCACATCACCGACGCCCCACAGCCCCTCTTCCTCCTCTCGCGCCAGCCCTGGCCCGGAAACCCCCCCAAATCGACCAAACAGCCCAAAACCCACCTTGAGACCGCCACTACCCTTAGCCGACCGCCGCCACCCCTCTGAGCTGACCTCCGACAAGTGCGATGCCCCACCACACTACCGACGTCAATAGATCGCCATCCCCTCCTCTTAGGCCACGGTGAGTTTCCTTTTATGTATTTTTAATTTGTTTTTATTTATTTAGGGTTTTTAGAATTAAAAAGCTTTGATTTTTGAAATTGTAAAGAGATGATTTTTATACAAATGAATAACAATAAAAATACGATTTTTTAAGTTGGATTTTTATCATATAAAAGGTTTAGATTTTTAATCTATATTAAAGGTGAGATTTTTATTTATGTAAAAGTTGAGATTTTTATTATGGGTGTAGCGAGATAAAGAGTCAATTTTTATAATGTGTTCATGAAGGAAAAGATTTGTTTTTAGAAATATAAAAAAGTTTATATTTTAAAATCAAAAAGACTTTATTTTTAAAATGAAGAAAAGATTATATTTATAGAAATAAAAAGATTCAATTTCTAGAAATATAAAAATTCTATTTTTACATTATAGAAGTAGCTATAAAAAATCTATTTTTACATTATAGAAGTAGCGATGAAAATTCTATTTTTACAGATATGAAGTAGCTTAATAAAGATATAATTTTTATATGATGTGAAGAATAAAAATATAATCTTTATATAAGAAGTAGAAATATAAAAATATTATCTTTATATATGTAGCGAAATAAAAATCTGATTTTTGTTATATATATGTTGAAATAAAAATGTGATTTTTATAGCGATGAAATAAAAATTCGATCTTTTTATATGAAGTAGGAATATAAAAATATAATTTTTATATAGAAGGAAGCGTTGTAAAAATATATGAAGTAAAAATAAAAATATGATTTTTATTTATTGAAATGAAGTGATAAAAATATAAATTTTATATTTGAACAGCGTGAAAAGAACCGCATTAGAATTTGAAACCGATCCAGATGGTTCAGCTGTTCAAAAGCTAAGCACGGCGGAGTGGAACCCTCTGTGAGAACTTCTCACTCTAAATCTTGTTTTTCTAGTTAAAATATATACTAGGATGCAGATGGTGCTTAGCAGCACCCGACACCCGTCATCCACAGACCTTGGATGGCTTGTATGCTTGATTGTTTGTTGTGGTGAAAATTTATTGTGTGTTGAGAAATGAAATAAAATATTTATATAGTTAAAAATATTTTATCATTAAAAATATAAATTTTAATGGGTATGTGAATGAATAAAAATCTGTGTTTGTTGATTTGAAACCCCACACGAGTATTGGGATGATATTTGGCATACACTAATCCCAATTATTTCATTGTATGTTGATCGATTGGTCGACAGACTGTGTGAGCGTTAATTATCTATTTTTAATGCTTATGCAGTTGTGTGGTGCACTTCGGATGATGATTGATTATTTAACGTTGTGATTATATACATGTGTTGTATGGAATCCATATAATTAACATTATATGGTAATTGATTGAGCCTCATTCCAATTGGGAAAACAAAGAATAGAATAAATAATCATGTGTTGAAAATTATCATGTGTTGAAAGAAATATTTTAACAATAAAATTTACATCTTTATCATATTTAAATATAGAAACTAACTGGAAAATAGATAAGATGAGTGGTTTCCAGGGTATGGATCTGATATTGGTTCCGGCCTTCGGCGTCAATACCTAGGGAATCATTCTCTTACTACTTTACAGTTGGAGTCTGATTTAAAAATCAAACGATAAATACCATAGTTTTATAAAGTACATTAAATAATATAAATAGTCATGTGTTGACAGTGCTCATGTGTTGAGAATATTCTTGTGTTGAAAGAAATATATATTCATGTGTTGAATAGAATAAATATTCATTTGTTGAATATAATAACGAATTTATTGAAATATATAAAGCCGTGTTGATTAGATGCGCCATTTTGACGTGAGCGATATTTATATCGATTATATTCGTTTTTATAATGAATATAGAAAAGGAAGTGATTTCAAAATATAACGTTTTGAAAATATTATCATTTATATAGTAATGATATGAAATATTCAATTTTGATTTGAAATTGAATATGAAGTTGAATTTCTTTTGAAAACGAATTTAAAACGATTTATAAAATATATTTTAAAAGGAAATCGACGAAATATTTATAATATATATATATTATATATATAATGGCCTGAATAGAACGCGCCGCGGTAGTTCGTGAATTTCGACCATTGACTTCGAATGGATATTGTGGGAGATCTGACCGTCGGATTCTCCTAAAACTGGAACCGTTGGATTCGTATCGAAAAGAACTTTCCAATGAATATTAGAAATTTGAAATCTAACGGTTGGATTTGGAAAAGGTCGCTGTAAGTGCAGTTTGATGGCCGTTGATGGAATTCGACTGTATGGGCCTTGATAAAATTATTAAAAATATCAATAATTTGTGTAAAATCATAAGAAATGATTTGGGAAGAATTGGGATGAAAATTTCCATATTTGAAAGGATAAAAATAGATTTTTATCAAAATGAACTAGTTTTGAACTATAATTAAAATCAATTTATTTTTGAAATAAATCAATTGAATTAGAAAGTGGTTTTAAAAAAATAACCAGGTATTTCCAATACGAGAATTGGAATGGATTTGAATCAAAATTATCTTCAGAATATTTCGATGTTGGATTTCGTGATTATACAGATATTGTTATGGGAATTTGAAAGATATATTTTATATCGTTATTTCCAATACGATATTTGTTGGTTTTAGAATTTGATATTGAATATAAGCCGGTATATTTTCTATTCAGAGCCTTGTATTTAATATCAAACATGATTTGGGTTTGTCGTGGATGGTGTCTTCATTAACACCGTTCTTAAGCCCAGTTGAGAAAAAAAGATTGAATATTTCTATTTAGATTTAACAAAGTGTACCAATTAAATGATATTAATTGGAATTGAATTTAAATTGGTTTTGGGTTTATCGTGAGCGGTGTTCTGAATAACACCTGTTCTTCAACCCGATTAACAATAGAAAGTGATTTTGGGTTTATCGTGAATCGTATTTTAAATGACATTGGTTCTTTAACCCAGTTAAAGACAGGATATTGATTTGTGGGAAGATTAAAACTAAGTGGAGTTTTAATGAATCTTTAATTAGACTTAAATGTGAATTGATAATTTAAATTATCAAATCTGAAAGGTAATCGAGAATGGAGTACCACCAGTTTTGCTCCAAAGCGATAGTTAAATCATTAATTAGATTTGAACGTGAAATGGTAATTAATATTTACCGATAACACCGTGGTGTTAGATATGGAGTATTACCAATTTTGCTCCGTGGGATATATAGGTTGAGATTGGGAAATAAAATAAATAATTACTTCGGTGTGGTTCGCTAATCCCGACTAGTTTGGAAAACCATAATATGGTTTGAAATGATATCCAAAGGAAGATTAAATAATAAATTTAGAAGAATTTATCTTTGATAAAATTAATGGGAACATTTCCCTAAGAATGTGATTTTGTGAATAAAGGAATATTCTGAATTGGAATGAGGCGTTTGTTGTGTTTGTGTAACATTTGTTTATTATATACGTGGGTTATTCAGAAAGGCCGGGTTTATACCCATTCTGAATAACCGATTCGATGAGATGTCGAAGATGAAGATGGTGGTTGAAGACCGGAAGTCTTCACATCGTTTGGGTGATTACTGATGATCTTGATTGGGCTGTATACCCAAGATGAGGGAATCAGTTGGTGATCGTCCAGACGTACTTGGAGATCGATGGATATGCGAGGAAAGTGCCTCCGGTTTCGTTCAGACCCAGAACGAACTTGTAAATGGACTGTGTGTCTGACATTGGATTTTATTCTGTGTTGATTGATCTCTGTTAAATATACATCTTTTGGGCGGCGGAGAATTTATTCTCTTGCTTAATGCCATTCTCTTAGACGTACGAGCTCAGAGGTTGTATATCGATGGACATCAGTCTCATGGAGTGAATTGCCAGTGGGGCACGCGTAAGTGGCAATTGATCAAGGCTTCTGTTGAAAAGCAAAGTCTTGTGGTTGATGATCAAAGCACGGCTTGTGTGGCATAGCTTTGTGTATAGCGTGAATTCGCGAGCCTCACACCTCGGTATGATTGAAAAACGGGATAGTGACTACAGGGAGAGCACGACGTTTCTTTCTAGCTATGGGTGGTGTCAGTGCTTAAACTGGCTAACATTTATATACTTTTCACCTGTGTGGTTGTTGGATGCGAGGCGCCTCAGATATAGGTCTGTTAGGACCGGGAAACGTGTGTTCAGGAATAATTAATCCTCAAAAGTAAGAGATGACCGACCCTGAAGATCCAAGGATCATAGTGGGGTCCTGAGACATTTGCTAGAGTGTCTCGAATCGGAGAGGAGCTTGCCTCTTGCCTCGACTCATGACGGAAATCCAATTTCCAATACGTGATATTGCGGTTTTAATTGTAGAACTAGTATGGCGACATGATATATGGTACCCATGTCGTCTATGATTGATATTTATGATTGAAATTGTTTTGACACTATACACTTATAATAGTATCAAATGATTAGTTTTTAAACGTATCAAGCATTATTTGGCTATTATAAGGGAAAACCCTATCCTCCGGCTTGCGTTGCATTGTGTGATGGGACCTAGGTCTTATAATAGCTTCATTTTTCGAAAAAGCATTGCGTCATTTATTATATGCACTGGTATTCTTGGGAGGAAACCCGTTCCGTGTTATACGGCGTGGTCCCTTGAACTACTCTTCTTTAAAGTTAAAATAATAACTGTTTTAGTTCTCACACCAGTCACATGACTGACCTGGAGTTTATTGTTTTAACCTAAACTCTGGGTGCCCTTATTTTCGACACGGGCAACTAGTAATTTTGGTTTTGCAGATTTATATTCACAGGATCCTGATTTACAACTGGAACGATGCTCGGAAAGCTCTGTATCCGTGTATTACTTTCAGTTGTGTTTTGTTTTATTTTTCCACTGCTATGTATTTAAATGTAATTTAAATCTCTGATATTTTCTGTGTAATATTTATTCATACTCTGTATATTCTTGTATTCTGATGGAATTGTTGTAATAAACAATGAAATGTTCTTCTATCTGAGTTCTATTTTGTCTTGTCCTCAACGCAATCCGTGCTTTCCTTACCGGGGAAGTTCGGGTCGTGTCATGTCCATACAGAGTGGTTTTCAAAAAATGAATCTGATCCCGGTCTCTTCATATTGACGACAGAAAGATGGTCAAAAACTTCGATAGTCGGTGATTTAACTATCAAAGAAAAACACGTCTGCAAACAACGATATTATTTCCAGATGGAAATTCTATCGATCAATCAACATTCAACATTTATCTTTTTTATATTATTATTAATTTATCCATTTTCCCTTTCTATATATTCGTAGATTCTTATTTTCTAAGTTTAGAAAATATACTTTATTAACATTGGAAACTTTTCCAGATTTGCTCCCTTTTCTTGTTTTCTAAATTAGAAAACATTTCTGATTCTTTTTTTAGAAAAACACTTCCAAAACTCCCTTGTTGGATTTAATAGATGTTTAAATAAACATCACTAAGCCATTTCGAACCTTACACTCATTAACTAAATTCACTTAACCAACTTTTACTATCGAACCTTAACCATTACTTAGTTAGAAACGAAGTCAATCAAGTTGGGGTATAATTACCTCTCAGACCTTAACTGAACAACATTTCTAACCTCGAAATAGAAAAAGCTCACCCTTTAAAATCTTTTAACCAACTTCCTTATGTAACTCAGATTCTATTTATGAATCCACTTCTTTATTTTAAAATGTTGATTATAACTACAGCGCTATAATCCCTTCTTCCTAAATATCTAACTTCAAAATATAACTTTTATTCCATAATTTGAATAAATAAATAAACACCTAATTTATAAATAAATAAATCTTGATTTAAAAACTGGAAAGTGTACTTTCCCGAATTCAATATAATCGAATTCCAACGTATAACTCTTTTTTGAATAATCTCTATTCGATAACTCCTTTTCGAATAACTATATTCGATTAACTCTCTTTGAATAACTATATTCGATTAACTCCCTTAATTCAATTCGAATGCTATTTCGAATAACTCCTTTAATTCTATTCGAATAAACTATTTCGAATAACTCTTTTAATTCTATTCGAATAAACTATTTCGAATAACTCCTTTGGATTAACTCATTTGGATTAACTCGGTTTGATTAACTCATCTTGACTAACTCAACTCGATTAACTCAACTTGATTAACTCAACCTATCTAACTCAACTTATTTAACTCCTATCTAATAACTAATATTCGACTAATTTATATTCGAATAACTATGTCTGTTTTAACTTTATTTCGAATGGCTAATATTCGATTTAACTCCATTCGCTTGACTCTAGATCACAACGATCACAATGGTTACGCCTGATTCCCTCAGGAAACATCCGACCGTCGTAGGCTATCTGCAGCCCTCCGACCTGTTTTCCTGCATCCACAGATGTTAAACAATAAATTTAACATCAATTTCATTTCACTATGAAATATTCTGCTAAACAGAATCAATATTTGATTAACGATTTATATATATATATATATATATCGTTTTCTATAATTTCAACCAATTAACTAGCAGTTCAACCAAACAACCAACACACAGCAAACAATCATCAGTTATCAGTTCTATAAATACGTTATAAAAATATAAGTTGAGCAGAGTTAGTGAGATTTACTCACATTGGTTCGCAATTGAGGGTACATCCTTTATTTCGTTTTTAAAATATAATAAGTGTTTGATTCTTTCCACAAAATTCCAGTAGCTCTATTCTCAGTGAAATCAGTTCTATAAAATAGACCTTTATCGCTACGGTCCCAGCGGACCCCATCGCGTCTGATTCTATTAATATATATGACACAATCATGAATATTTCAAGTTATTACTAAATTTAACCTTGTTAACTTTAAAAAAAAAATTATAATTAACTAATTTTAACTACTTCTTTAATTACCCTTAGCAAGTAATTAGTTGCGTTTAACTCTTCCTCCTAAATAGGCAAATTCGAAGTGCGCTTTCCCTTCCCCAAGCCATAGCCGTATCTTCACAAAGCTCCGCAACTTCCAAAACTTAGATCACCTGCAATCTTAACTCTACCTGCTCCTTCCTCTTCTCAGTTGTTAAACAACTCCAGAAATCAACCCAACATTTTACTAGCTAAATAAACACCATCTCTCCTTTATTAACATTACCGAAGTCAAACGATTAATGCCATAAAACTTTCATTAACTCTTCCTAATACTCAGATAAACGTGACTTCCAGCGATTCCAGGCATCCACAAATCTCGTAGTAAAATAAACCAAACTTCAGCCTTAATTATTTTAAACGTTAGTTACCGTGGTAATCCTCCTTCAACCTTCTGCTACTCCAAAATCGCGCCTCAATTTCCAAAAAAAATCTAACAGTAAAGCTCACGTTCTAACTCCCTTTCCGACTGACTCTGCTGATCGGAAGTCCTCAGCCTCCTCCGGTGGTTCAACCAACCTGTCCCCCACCTTTCTCCTTCACAACCCCCTCCCCAAATCCCCTTTAGTCGACATCGAACGTAGGCCCTAGATCGCAGTGCCTCAAGGTTAAGTTACAATAATTATTCGATTGCACCCATTAACATTTAGGTAGCGTTGAAGCCCTTGAATCCAGTATCTAGATGAATTCGAGATGGGATTTTTCAGTTGAGTGATTGATTTTTGAAGAGAATTATCATCTCACGTTTTCTACTTTGTGGGTGGTGGCTGAGTTTTTCAGAAGACTGGTGGATGATTAAGGGTTAGGAAGGGTTAAGATGTATTTATAGGTAGGATATATTTTTTAATATTCGAATATTATATTAAATTTTAAGCAACCGCTATTTTTATTTGTCCTCTAAAATTCTTGTAATCACACATGACAATCAAAAATCACGAAACTGGACATGCAGCTATAGTTCGACATTGCGGACCCAACGAAACTAGTTTCGTCGAATTCCGACTCCGTTTGCTCACACAGCGTATTTTTAATTTTCAAAATACTGATTGTTTTTCACATTAAAATCCCGTTCGGCCACATACTAACTTCAAAAATCACGAAAACTGAAAGCTAGCAATAATTTGATAATGCGGATCCGACAAAATTAGTTTCGTCGAATTATGAGGTCGTTTGCAAAACTTGCTATTTTTAAAGCTCTAAATAACCCTTTTAAATATATAAATATATTTAAAAACAATTAAATTAAATATTAAAAAATAAATATTATCGTATATATTCACAACAGAATATCATACAGCTCTAGAATATTCCTATATGAATTTCTAACTCGATATTTTCAAATCCCAATTAAATCGATATGCGATTTATAATGAAATCCCTTTTTCTATATAATTAAATAGTTATAAATTATAAAGGAATTCCACATCGACTTTTCTAAAATTTGGTTTGGACATAAATCAAAATCTACACGATAAAATCCCGATTTTTCTCTTCCACTAGAAAAATATACTTCACCGGCTCCATATGTTTCTTGTTTCACAGAAATCCGATTTAAAATGGACCCTGTATATCCAGTTGAAGTTCAAATTGCCAAACAGCGAACTACAACGCCATTTCGAGCTCGATTATAATTATAATATAAATTATACGTTCAACTGTCGTTCAAATAATATGTTCGTTATTCTAATTCAATTCTAAACTGAATTAAATATCACAGATGATCCAATTCACACCTATTTTGTGAATTCCACTAGTTCTGACTATTTCGGAAATTAAATATACTATTATATTATTTATTTTAATTAAATATTCAATATTATTTAATTCTAGTCATTTTAAATAACCAAACCATTATTTAAATAAATAAATAAATTATTTATATACCGTAAAAATACGGGTCGTTACATTCTTCTTTCCTTAAAATAATTTCGTCCTCGAAATTGCTAAGGTAGAAAACAAACCCTATTGACTAGGTTAAAAATTATTTGTTTATTTTTAATTTCAGTTTCAACTGAACCGATTAATTTCAATTAAAATAATCATTTATTTCTATTAACGAAAATTTTCAAAAATTCTGAAAATTTTCTAACACCCGAAATTTTCGAAAAATTTCGCCCGCACCTCCTTTGTACCGGTCAATCGTTCAAATCCCAACTCGCCTCTCTAGGCCCTTTCCTTTCAAAAAGAAAATCAAAAAGCCAAGCAACTTGCCGATTCGGCACATAAAACCTCATATGGAAATTTAAACAGTACCTTTTTGTCGGGCATATCATTATATCCTTTCCATCTACTACCCTGTCAGTATGTACAAATGCATTCCCAAACAAAATTCCAATTTTATTCTCAAAACCAAATCATTCACGTATCCAAGCCAAATTCCATTTCAAACCAAATTTCCATTCTTGATTCCAACTCCTAACTTATCAATTTAATACCATTTCAGATTTCCTATTTCACAATTCAAAATCTGATTCTACTTCATATATTATATTCCAATTCAATTCCCAGTTAATTGGTTTCAATTCAATGCATATTTGCTTTCACCAATTTCGTTAAATTTGTTTTAATTCTAAAAATCTCACCTGGGTGTTTTTAAACAGTTTCTTTTTTCAAAAATCACTACTCCTTTTCGGAAATCAAAACCACATGTTTATCAAAACAGTTCAAAACAAAATCTTTGGTAGTAATCCATCACTTAGCAACTCGAAAACGACACTGATGATGTGGCCATCATCATTAGAGTTATTTTCCAGCTATCGAAGTGAGTTCAATACTATATCACTTTCAAAACCATATCTAAACACTTCCATTTTGAATTTCATTTCAAAATATCCTTCTCAATGCTTGAAAACAATTTAAAATCTCCCAGGATTTTAAAATTCTCATATATTTATTCCAAATCCACTTACAAACACTTCTCCCAGTTTTCAAAATTTTAATTCCAATTCTAATTCCAATTCTGATTTAATTAATCTGCTTTTATATTATACGAACTCAAATTGGTTATTTATATAACCATTTCAATTATAATCAACCAACACATCCAATATATGATAATAATTCCAAGATATATCCTTCTTTTATATCAAAATATATTGTGGGTAAAATTATTTCATTTACCCTTTTTCAAAACATACTGTGTCGGTTTATCGTACTTGAATGTCTGGAAACCCTTATCGATATAGTGAATCAAACTGATCGACCAGAATTCATAAACAATTCAACCAATAAATCTCCACAATATAAAACAATTTTTATAAAATCTACAAATACGTTCACTCGTATATATACACTCAAACTCAATCTAGGGTATTACTAAGCCCATCTCTACTGAGTCACGCCACAGAGCCACGGTAATCACTTAACCTTCAGCCTGATACAACTGTAACGAACTGGGATTTTCGACTTCGAAAATCAACACAAAACTACCATGTTGACTATTCACACATCGGAAATACCTGATCATTAATAGAAAGAAGTTAGAGGGTGAGAATAGATAAGATAGAAAATTAGAATAGAAGAAGAAGAATATCACCATAGAAAACAGAATCAGAGTAATACGAATCCTACAGCGAAACGAATAAAATATATTGTAACATAATTTTGAAATGAAACAGTATATATATATAGATATATATACAATAACATTATCAGAGTACAACACTTATACACATCGGAAATTAACAATAGCTATATAAAATCTTGAAGCCTCCTGCTTCAAGCTTTCCAAGTATATCTGTAAAGACCTGAACTACTTGATTGCCCGTACAAATTTGGGCACCCAAGAGTTTAGGGAAAACAAAACAAAATAAACTCTGGGTCAGTCATGGGACTGGTGTGAGTAAACACAAATCATTTGGTTTAACTTTTAAAAATCCTTTTCAAAAGAAAAGTTAATCGTAAGACCGATCCACACATAAACACGGACGGTTTTTACCTTACGATAACCAAAAACACTTTTGGAAATCAATAATTCTCTGATATTATAATAGTGTCTAGTCACAAGTAATTATCAATCTAGTAGAACACTTGCATCTCACGTTCCACATATATAGTATACAAACAAAACCGCGGGCACTTATTGGAGATTGGATTCCGACTATGACAAGGTATGGGACCACCTGCCGATAGTGTATCTCTGGAGGCGAATACACTGGGTTCAACAAGAATGTCTTGCAAACCGGCCCACACATGACCGACCACTCATTTTGCTTGAGTGTATCGAATGTATATCACCAACGGTTGGGAGCTACCCACCGTTTCCCGAAAAGTGACAGCATCGATAATAGATAAAAGAATGAAATGGATTTTCTCTAGATAGGTGATATACACCCTAATGGGAGCGACCCACCTAGCCATGTTGCCTGCCCGATTTCTGTCATTTCCTGGTTGATGAGGCTTGAGGTCATAAAGTATCTTTGATACACCTGACCACCATTTACTTTGAATGCCACATCGTCATACCTGTCGAATCACAAATTGATTTCTCCAAAAATACCACATGTATAAATCTAAGAGAAAAGAATTCCTCCGCCACCAAATGTAAGTACGTTTGAAGAGATCAACTTGCGCGATCCGTTAGATATACTCTGTCAGACAATCGTCCATTCACGTTTGTCCTGGGACTGGACAAAATGAAGGCACTATTCTGTAAACAGGATAGCCATTGCAAAACTTCATCTTCATTATCTCCATCATATTTGATCGCAACGCTAACGTCCATACAGATTGGTTTTCAGAAAATGAATCTGATCCTGGTCTCTCCGTATTGACGATGGAAAGATGGTCAAAAACTTCGATAGTCGGTGATTTAAATATCAAAGAAAAACACGTGTGCAAACAATGATATTATTTCCAGATGGAAATTCTATCGATCAATCAACATTCAACATTTATCTTTTTATTATTATTATTAATTTATCCATTTTCCCTTTCTATATATTCGCAGATTCTTATTTTCTAAATTTAGAAAATATACTTTATTAACATTGGAAACATTTCCAGATTTACTCCTTTTTCTTGTTTTCTAAATTAGAAAA
Source organism: Allium sativum (assembly GCA_030737875.1). Taxonomy (NCBI): domain Eukaryota; kingdom Viridiplantae; phylum Streptophyta; class Magnoliopsida; order Asparagales; family Amaryllidaceae; genus Allium; species Allium sativum. The sequence goes on from CM060918.1 coordinate 550,008,981, forward strand.
CATTTCTGATTCTTCTAATATAAAAACACTTCCAAAACTCCTTTGTTGGATTTAACAGATGTTTAAATAAACATCACTAAGCCATTTCGAACCATTACACTTATTAACTAAATTCACTTAACCAACTTTCACTATCGAACCTTAGCCATTCCCTAGTTAGAAACGAAGTCAATTAAGTTGGGGTATAATTACCTCTCAGACCTTAACTGAACAACATTTCTAACCTCGAAATAGACAAAGCTCACCCTTTAAAATCTTTTAACCAACTTCCTTATGTAACTCAGATTCTATTTATGAATCCACTTCTTTATTTTAAAACGTTGATTATAACTATAGCGTTATAATCCCTTCTTCCTAAATATCTAACTTCAAAATAAAACTTTTATTCCTTAATTTGAATAAATAAATAAACACCTAATTTATAAATAAATAAATCTTGATTAAAAAACTGGAAAGTGTACTTTCCCGAATTCGATATAATCGAATTCCAACATATAACTCTTTTTCGAATAATCTCTATTCGATAACTCTTTTTCGAATAACTATATTCGATTAAGTCTCTTCGAATAACTATATTCGATTAACTCCCTTAATTCTATTCGAATGCTATTTCGAATAACTCCTTTAATTCTATTCGAACAAACTATTTCGAATAACTCTTTTAATTCTATTCGAGTAAACTATTTCGAATAACTCTATTGGATTAACTAATTTGGATTAACTCGGTTTGATTAACTCATCTTGACTAACTCAACTCGATTAACTCAACTTGATTAACTTACTTGATTAACTCAACTTATCTAACTCAACTTATTTAACTCCTATCTAATAACCAATATTCGATTAATTTATATTTGAATAACTATGTCTGTTTTAACTTTATTTCGAATGGCTAATATTCGATTTAAATCCATTCGCTTGACTCTAGATCGCAGCGATCAGAATGGTTACGCCTGATTCCCTCAGGAAACATCCGACTGCCGTAGGCTATCTACAGCCCTATGAATTACGCTAGTAGTCGTACGAAATGGCAACTCATCCTGAATAACTATGTTTGACTAACTCTGTCTCAAATAACTATATTCGATCAACTCTAATTGAATAACTAATATTCAATTAATCCTAAATCAATTAACTATGTTCAATTTACTCTATCTGGTTAACACTTATTGGTTAACTCTATCTAATTTACTCTAACTGGTTAACTCAAATCGATCAACTTTAACTCTAATCGATTAATTCTAATTGATTAACTCTAATAAATTACTCTGTTCAAATAACTAATATTCGATTAACTCTCTTTCATTTTAATTAACACATTTTGATTAACTCCAACTGATTAATTCTACATTTATTCAGTTTCAAATGTCGATGTTGAAATCGATTCTTACTTCTTTATATAAGTCCTGACTTATATATTCTATTTATCCAATGATAAACATTTAATTTGATTTATAGAATATTATTTATAAATTTATCTTCTCAATCTATCGGTCAGAATAGATTCTATTTAAAATCTTTGCTTTAAATCTATATCACGTTATACCCGTGTGCGAAGCACGGGCCTAGACCTTTCAAATGTAAAATTCTCCTTATATACAATTCTAGTCACATTTCAAGTATTTCCTTTTGTAATCTATTTATTTACAAAATAAATCCCTTTTTGATAATTCTATTTAGTTTATGAAATATTTTCTTTTTATATAAAATCCATTGATTTTATAAGTTATCCCTTTTATAATCTAACTATTCCCTTTTCTATTTGTTTTACAAAGATTTTCTCTTTCTATTCTATTTATTTTTCAAATAAATATCCCTTTCAATTCTATTTGTAAATGGTTTACAAATATTTCCTTTTCAATTCTATTTGTAAATGTTTTACAAATATTTCCCTTCAATTCTATCTATTTGATTAACAAATAAATAATCCTTTAATCTATTTATTTTCTTAATAAATATTTTCTTTTTATAAAATCTTTTGATTTTATAAACATTTCTTTTTCAATATAACATTGAAAGTTTTCTTTTACATTCTAGTATTCCTTATGGTATTTAACGTACCATATAACAATGATCGGCATCATTCAACCATACAAAATCAACAACAGATTTCATATCACATCATATAACACAATATATGAAAAAAACAGTAAAATAAATGTTGAGGAACCCAGTTGGGTCCCTCCGACCTATTGTAACAACCCGAAAATCTGGGCCAGTTTGAAATTTTTATTTTGGCAATTCTAGCGAATTTTGATTATTTAAAATGAATTATTTTAAATAATATCGACGAGAAATTTATTTTGAATATAATTCGACGTATATATTATATGCGTCGTCGTTAGAATATAAATAATTATATATATAATTATAATAGAATTGAAAATGGCGCGGTAGTTCGATAATTCGATTTCAAATTTCAATTGAATGTACCGGGTAAAAAACAATCCGGATTTTGGTGAAACCGAAAACATTAGGATCTAATTGATAGTATCTTTCCAACGAATCCGACAAATCAAGATTTCATAGCGGGAATCAAAAGATATGTCCGGTTGAAAATTCTGAATAGTCGCTATGGAATTCAGGCCCTTAAAAATTGACATTTTGCAAACGAACTCGGATTTCGACGAAACCACTTTTGTTGGGTCCGTGATGTCATGTTATTGCTAGATTCCAAATTTCATAATTTTTCGAATTAATATGTGAGCGTGGCAAAGGAAAACGCGTTTGACCGATTTTAGTTGATTTTAATCGACTGGAAAATGGCCATTTTTCCAACGGTCTCAGAATTCGACGAAACTAGTTTTGTTTGGACCGTATCGTCAATACGAAGCTAGAAAATATTTTTCTGCAATTTATAGAGTTAGTATGCGACCCCGGTAATTTGAAATGTACGTTTAAAATTCAATATAGTGATTTAAATGTAAATTTAACGGAAACTGATTGTAATGTCAAATCAGCTTGCGATACATATCCCATTGTGTTTGGAACGGGGGTAATACGCTATGGACGACAGGCGGTGGACCTCGTTTCGAGGTGGTAGGTAAAAGTCAACTTTTTGAAAATTAATAATAATAAAAAAATAAAAAGAAAACCCTCCGCCCCTTATAACCGATGGCCCTCCCCCTTTTTCTCGATTCAGTTTTAAAAAGGAAAAAAAAAACCCAACGCTTTCCCGTCGCCGCCCCCTCGACTGAGCCGCCGCGCTCGACGGCGCCACCACCACCCACGGTCGGACCCCCCTGCCCTTCCTCCTCCTTCCCAAATCAAACCCCCTCCCCTCCTTCGATCGACGCAAGCACCCAGACCCCCCCCCTCCTTTTAAATCGTGCCGCCGCCCAGACCCGACACCCCCCCTCCATCGCCTACCCCTCCGAGATCCGACGCCTCCAGCCTCCAAATCCGAAAAGCAGTGAAGGGATCGAGGGGAGCTCAGGGATTTCGGTCCAGGAATTGAAGACGACGGCTTAGAGGCCTTAATGACGTAATTAGTGTGTTGAATAGGTAATTAATTAGTTTAATTTCTTTTAAATGTTTTATTTATGTAATTTAAAAGTTTGAAAGGCTATAACTTTTTGTTTGTAAATGCGGATTCAAATTTGTTTAAAAATATAATTTTTATTATATAGAAAGTATAAAGATATAATTTTTATACCGTGGAAAGAATAAAGATATAATTTTTATATAAGGAGGATAATCAAAATATGATTTTTATATTTTTAAAGTATTAAAAATATAATTTTTATATTTTTAAAGTATCAAAAATATAATCTTTAGTATATAGAAGATGTAAAAATTTGATTTTTACTTATGTAGGGGATTAAAAATATAATTTTTACATGATAGGAATATTAAAAATAGCATCTCTATATGTGTAGCAAAATAAAGATTGATTTTGAAAAGACGATATTTTTAGATATGAAAAGTTGAAAACTTTAAGTTGAAAAGGCGAAATCTTTATTTTTATAAAGTTGAAATCTTTATTTTTATAAAGGCGAAATCTTTATTTTTGAAAAGGCGGAAAACTTTATATAGAGAATAGCGTGATAAAATAGAATTTTTAACCATATAGCGTCAAAGTAAAAATTCGATTTTTATATATTGAATAGCGAAGTAAAAATTCGATTTTTATATATTGAATAGCGAAGTAAAAATTTGATTTTTATATATTGAATAGCGAAGTAAAAATTCGATTTTTATATATTGAATAGCATAGTAAAAATTCGATTTTTATATATTGAATAGCATAGTAAAAATTCGATTTTTATATATTGAATAGCATAGTAAAAATGTGATTTTTATATATTTAACATCGAAGTAAAAATGTGATTTTTATATATTGAACATTGAAGTAAAAATACGATTTTTATATATTGAATAGCGAAGTAAAAATTTGATTTTTACATATGTAGAGAATACGGGCGAAGAAAGTGATAAGAGGCGAGAACAGTGAAGATTTTCTGAATTAGGAGTGCCGTGAAGTTGGATAGCTATTGGTGAGAATTTCTCACTCAAAATCTCTTTTTCTAGTTATATATATATACTAGGATGCAGACGGTGCTTAGTAGCACCCGACACAATCGTCCACAGACCATGGACTTGTTTGTTTGATTGCAAAATTAGTTAGATCATTTGATTGAAATTGAACTGTGTGGTGAAATGAATGGATTTGATTGATGTGTGAATGGCGTGGGCCTTCACTAGACCGGGGATAAGGCTAGGCCTCGTCCCGTTTCTAGTATCGTGCCGTTATGCCGCCGAAATTTTCTAGAAATAAGTTAGAAAATAAAAATATCATTTTATTTAAAGAATGAACTGAACAGAAATTCATATGTTAAAATAAAATGTTTTATCGTTAAAAATATAATTTTTAACGTGAATATGAATATAGTGAATATGAATAAATAAATATTCATTTACACACCAGACGGTTTGTTTATGTACACCGATTTGACTGACATTGATTGGGACGGTAAATTTTACACATCGCCCAACTGCACAACTAAAATCTTTGTTTGATTGTTTGAAACCCCACATGGGTGTTGGGATGAAATTTGAAGTTCACTCATCCTGATTGATTAAATATGTCGATCGATTGATTGATAGGCTGTTATAAGCGTTAGACATCTATATTTGATGCTTATACAGTGTAGTGCACCTTGGTTGATGGTTGATTATTTTTCAATGCTATTATATGTGTGTAATGTATGAAAATCCATATAATTAACATTATATGGTGATTGATTGGGCCTCATTCCAATTTAGAAAATAAAGAATAATATATAAAATAAAGGTTCATGTGTTGACAGTACTCATCCATTGAGATTGGTCATGTGTTGAACGAAATATTTTAGTAATAAAATTTACATCTTTATCAATATAAAATAAAGGTTCATGTGTTGGCTGTACTCATCCGTTGAGATTAGTCATGTGTTGAACGAAATATTTTAATAATAAAATTTACATCTTTATCAATATAAAATAAAGGTTCATGTGTTGACTGTACTCATCCATTGAGATTAGTCATGTGTTGAACTAAATATTTTAATAATAAAATTTACATCTTTATCAATATAAAATAAAGGTTCATGTGTTGACTGTACTCATCCGTTGAGATTAGTCATGTGTTTTAACGAAATATTTTAATAATAAAATTTACATCTTTATCAATATAAAATAAAGGTTCATGTGTTGACAGTACTCATCCATTGAGATTGGTCATGTGTTGAACGAAATATTTTGATAATAACAACTATTTTGAAAAGAGATATTTGAAATAGAATATTTGAAAATAGAAATTTATGAAGTCGTGTTGATTAGATTGACGCCATTTTGACGTGAACGATATTTATATCGGTTTTATTCATTTTGAAATGAATTGAATTAAAAACGATTTCGAAATGAATTGAATTGAAAACGATTTCGAAATGAATTGAATTGAAAACGATTTCGAAATGAATTGAATTGAAAAAGAATTCAAATTGGATTGAAAGCGAATTGAAATGAATTCAAATTGAATTGAAATTTGAATTGAATAGAAATGAATTTTAAAAACGAATTTATAAATAAGAATTCAATTTTGATTTGAATTGAAAAGGAAGTTGAAATTGCTTTTGAAACGAATTTAAAACTATTTATATAATTCGTTTTAAATTGAAATCGACGAAGTATATATTATATAAATAATTATATATAATATAATGGCCTGAATAGAACGCGCTGCGCCGCGGCAGTTCGCGAATTTCGACCATTAACTTCGAAGGGACATTACGGGAGATCCGACCGTCGGATTCTCCTAAAACCGGAACCGTTGGGTTCGCATCGAAAAGAGCTTTCTAACGAATATTTGAAATTCAAAATCTAACGGTTGGATTTGGAGATACGTCCAAATCAAATTTGAAAAAGGTCGCTATAAGTGCAGTTCGATGGCCATTGATGGAAATCGACTGTACGGACCTTGATAAAATTATTAAAAATAATAATAATTTGTGTAAAATCATAAGAAATGATTTAGAAAGGATTGGGATGAAAAACTCCATATTTGAAAAGATAAAAATAGATTTTTATCGAAATGAACTGGTTTTGAACTAGAATTATAATTCTATTTATTTTTAAATAAATAAATGGAATTTAAAAAGGGTTTTAAAAATAACCAGAATATCCAATGATTGCATTGGAGTGGATTTGAATCGAAATTGTCTTCGGAATATTTTGATGTTGGAATTCGTGATTATACAGGTGTTGTTATGGAAATTTGAAAGATATATATTTATATCGTTATTTCCAATACTATATTTGTTAGTCGTAGAATTTGATATTGAATATAAGCCGGTATATTTTCTATTCAGAGCCTTGTGTTTAATATCAAATGTGATTTGGGTTTGTCGTGAATGGTGTCTTCACTAACACTGTTCTTGAACCCAATTGAGAAAAGATTAAATCTTTTTATTTAGATTTAATGAAGTGTACCAATTAAATAATATTTAGTTGGAATGGAATTGATATTGATTTTTGGGTTTATCGTGGACAGTGTTTTAAATAACACTTGTTCTTTAACCCGATGATTAATGGAATGTGATTTTGGGTTTATCGTGAACCGTGTTTTAAATGACACTGATTCTTTAACCCAGTTAACGATTAAAACTAAGTGGAGTTTTAATGAATCTTTAATTAGATTGAAATGATCGAGAATGGAGTAGCACCATTTTTGCTCCAGGCGATAGTTAAATCTTTAATTAGATTTGAACGTGAAATGGTAATTAAATTTACCGATAACACCGTGGTGTTAGATATGAAGTATAACCAGTTTTACTTAATGGGATGAATAGGTTGGGATAGGGAAATTAAAACAAATGATTACTTCGGTAAGGTTCGTTAATCCCGACTAGTTGAATCGAAATTCAAAAGAAGATTAGAGAATAAATTCAAGAAATTTATCTTGGATAAAATTAATGGGAACCTTTCCCTAAGAATGTGAAATTTAGAAACTAACTGTCGGTTAGCTAAGCAGAACGGTTTTCTGGATATTGATCTGATGTTGGTTTCGGCCTTCGGGGTTAATATTTGGGGAATTATTCTCTTGATTAATTTACGGTTAGTGACTGATGAATTGGAATGAGGCGTATGTTGTGTTTGTGAAACACTTATTTAAAATATACGCGAGTTATTCGGGAAGATCGGGTTTATCCCATTCTGAATAACTGATACGACGATAAGTCGAAGATGAAGACGGTGGTCGAAGACCGGAAGTCTTCACGTCGTTTGGATAATTACTGATGATCTTGATTGGGCTGTACACCCAAGAAGATGGAAACACTTAGTGATCGTCCAGACGTACTTGGAGATCGATGGATATGCGGGGTACTAGGTGCCTCCGGTTTCGTTCAGACCTAGAACGGACTTGTAAATGGACTGTGTGTCTGACATTGGATTTTAGTCCGTGTGATTGATCTCTATTAAATATATATCTGTTTGGCGGCGGAAAATTTATTCTCTTGCTTAACGCCCTTCTCTGAGACGTACGAGCTCAGGGGTTATATATTGATGGATATCAAACGCATGGAGTGAATTGCCGGTGTGGCATGCCTAAGTGGCAATTGATCAAGGCTTCTGTTGAAAAGCAAAGTCTTGTGGTGATGATCAAAGCAAGGCCTTTGTGGCGTAGCTTTGTGTAACGTTTACTTCGCGTGTTTCACACCCGGTATGAACCAAAAACGGGAGACGGACCTCAGGGAGGGCATGTGTTTCCTTCTAGCTAAAAAGTGGCGTCAGTGGTTTTACACGCCCTGACGAGTTTGACTTATGTGGTTGTTGCTGTTGCGAGGCGCCTCGGATTGATCGGTCGTTCTCGAACCGATGGAGTCATTTAGTTGGCTCACCTACGCCCCATAGGGCGGGGAAACGCATGTTCAGGGTTTAAGTTTAATCCACATCGGTGGACTGGCCCTGACGATCCAAGGGTCACTCGAGCTCTGATCCTGAGACACGGGCTAGAGCGTCTCGAATCGGTTGAGGACTATCTTTTGCCTCGGTTCATAGATGGAAACCCAATTTCCAAATACGTGATTCAGCGGTTTTATTTGTAGAGCCTAGTATGGCGACATAGTGGGATGGGACACTTATGCGGTCTACGATTGATACTTATGATTTGAAGTTGTTTTATACACTATGCACTTATAATAGTATCAAACGATTTGTTTTAAACATATCAAGCATTCTTTGGCTGTTATAAGGGAAAACCCTATCCTCGACTGCGTTGCATTGTGTGATGGGACCTGGGTCTTATAACAGCTTCATTTTTCTTTATCTAGCATTGCGCTGTTTGTTTTATGCACTGGTATTCTTGGGAGGAAACCCGTTCCGTGTTATACGACGTGGTCCCTTGATTTACCTAACTTTAAAAATAAAGATTAACTGTTTTAGTTATCACACCAGTCACATGACTGACCTGGAGTTTATTGTTTTAACCTAAACTCTGGGTGCCCTTATTTTGACACGGGCAGCTAGTAGTTTGGTTTTGCAGATTTATATTCACAGGATCCTGGTTTACAGCTGGAACGATATCCGGAAAGCTTTGTATCCGTATATCTCTTCTAGTTGTGTATTGTATTATTTTCCGCTGCTATGTATTTAAATGTAATTTAAATCTCTGATATTTCTGTGTAATATTCATTTATACTCTGTATATTCTTGTATTCTGATGCATTGTTGTAATATACAATGAAATGTTCTTTTATATGCGTTCTGTTGTGGCTTGTTCTCGAACTATCCGACACTTTCCTTTACGGGGAAGTTACGGGTTTTCACAGTTGGTATCAGAGCTTTGGTTTACAAAGCTCAGAGAACAAGACACATTAGAACCATACGAAAGAATTCATCGGAGATTGGATTAGTAATATCCAACGAGAATGACTCGTTAGAGATGGGATCAGTAGTATCCTAGAACGAGTGTGAAGAGTATATTTTTAAAATGAAAACAAATTTTTGTTTTGGAAATTTAAATCAATTATTCGTATTTGATTGTCTATTTATATTGAGTTGGACAGTCCATTATATAAAGATTTTGCGTATACGTCTGATCCACGTGTATTTGAAATTTTAATATACTGGATAGATATAGAATTCCACTCTAATCGCCCGGAGATGATTTTGATGATGGAGCTCCATCATTAGAATTAATGTTCGAGTGACGAAAGTGGGCCTTCTATATATTTCCTATTGACTGGGGTGAGAACCAAAACTAGATAGGGCTTATTGTTGTGATTTGGCATCAAAAACACGATTTTTGTATATGTATCAAAATTATGAATTTGAAACTCTAATTCACTAATTGATTGATGTTTGTGTTGCTTGTTTAGTTGTTTGATAAATTTTGAACCATTTATGCCTAATTGAATCAGATATTGAACTATATTGAAAATTGGTCGCATTTGCTTGCATATACATATACTTACCTTGAACAGGTCATAGCAAGGAGGCTAGAGCAGAGAATAAAATTTGTTTGCCCGACAAATAGGTACATGTTTACTACATAATTTACTGTTTTGTTTGGGTGATGATGATTTTATGAGCCTATTGGCTAGCCGCTTGGCGTTTTCTTTTTCTTTTTGAGATCTGAAGGACCGAGGAAGCTATTTGAGATTTCCCGATGCTCCCATTGCAGGGGAGGTGATGGCGAAATTTTTCAAAAATTTAGGGTGTTAGCCAATATTTTGAAAATTTGAAAATTCTCAGAAACTGAAAAGTTGGAGAATGAAAGCCAGATCGAACGTAGAGCTGATTTATCAAACCACTTTCGACTTTTTTCCTTTTCGGGGACGAAAAGTTTTAAGTGGGGGAGATTGTAACAACCCGAAAATCTGGGCCAGTTTGAAATTTTTATTTTGGCAATTCTAGCGAATTTTGATTATTTAAAATGAATTATTTTAAATAATATCGACGAGAAATTTATTTTGAATATAATTCGACGTATATATTATATGCGTCGTCGTTAGAATATAAATAATTATATATATAATTATAATAGAATTGAAAATGGCGCGGTAGTTCGATAATTCGATTTCAAATTTCAATTGAATGTACCGGGTGCAAAACAATCCGGATTTTGGTGAAACCGAAAACATTAGGATCTAATTGATAGTATCTTTCCAACGAATCCGGCAAATCAAGATTTCATAGCGGGAATCAAAAGATATGTCCAGTTGAAAATTCTGAATAGTCGCTATGGAATTCACGCCCTTAAAAATTGACATTTTGCAAACGACCTCGGATTTCGACGAAACCACTTTTGTTGGGTCCGTGATGTCAAGTTATTGCTAGATTCCAAATTTCATAATTTTTCGAATTAATATGTGAGCGTGGCAAAGGAAAACGCGTTTGACCGGTTTCAGTTGATTTTAATCGACTGGAAAATGGCCATTTTTCCAACGGTCTCAGAATTCGACGAAACTAGTTTTGTTAGGACCGTATCGTCAATACGAAGCTAGAAAATATTTTTCTGCAATTTATAGAGTTAGTATGCGACCCCGGTAATTTGAAATGTACGTTTAAAATTCAATATAGTGATTTAAATGTAAATTTAACGGAAACTGATTGTAACGGTCAAATCAGCTTGCGATACATATCCCATTGTGTTCGGAACGGGGGTAATACGCTATGGACGACAGGCGGTGGACCTCGTTTCGAGGTCGTAGGTAAAAGTCAAATTTTGAAAATTAATAATAATAAAAAAATAAAAAGAAAACCCTCCTCCCCTTATAACCGATGGCCCCCCTTTTCTCGATTCAGTTTTTTAAAAAAAAAAACCCAACGCTTTCCCGTCGCCCCCCCCCCCCCTCGACTGAGCCGCCGCGCTCGACGGCGCCACCACCACCCACGGTCGGTTTCCCCCTGCCCTTCCTCCTCCTTCCCAAATCAAACCCCCTCCCCTCCTTCGATCGACGCAAGCACCCAGACCCCCCCTCCTTTTAAATCGTGCCGCCGCCCAGACCCGACACCCCCCCTCCATCGCCTACCCCTCCGAGCTCCGACGCCTCCAGCCTCCAAATCCGAAAAGCAGTGAAGGGATCGAGGGGAGCTCAGGGATTTCGGTCCAGGAATTGAAGACGACGGCTTAGAGGCCTTAATGACGTAATTAGTGTGTTGAATAGGCAATTAATTAGTTTAATTTCTTTTAAATGTTTTATTTATGTAATTTAAAAGTTTGAAAGGCTATAACTTTTTGTTTGTAAATGCGGATTCACATTTGTTTAAAAATATAGTTTTTATTATATAGAAAGTATAAAGATATAATTTTTATATCGTGGAAAGAATAAAGATATAATTTTTATATAAGGAGGATAATCAAAATATGATTTTTATATTTTTAAAGTATTAAAAATATAATTTTTATATTTTTAAAGTATCAAAAATATAATCTTTAGTATATAGAAGATGTAAAAATTTGATTTTTACTTATGTAGGGGATTAAAAATATAATTTTTACATGATAGGAATATTAAAAATAGCATCTCTATATGTGTAGCAAAATAAAGATTGATTTTGAAAAGACGATATTTTTAGATATGAAAAGTTGAAAACTTTAAGTTGAAAAGGCGAAATCTTTATTTTTATAAACTTGAAATCTTTATTTTTATAAAGGCGAAATCTTTATTTTTGAAAAGGCGGAAAACTTTATATAGAGAATAGCGTGATAAAATAGAATTTTTAACCATATAGCGTCAAAGTAAAAATTCGATTTTTATATATTGAATAGCGAAGTAAAAATTCGATTTTTATATATTGAATAGCGAAGTAAAAATTCGATTTTTATATATTGAATAGTGAAGTAAAAATTCGATTTTTATATATTGAATAGCATAGTAAAAATTCGATTTTTATATATTGAATAGCATAGTAAAAATTCGATTTTTATATATTGAATAGCATAGTAAAAATGTGATTTTTATATATTTAACATCGAAGTAAAAATGTGATTTTTATATATTGAACGTCGAAGTAAAAATACGATTTTTATATATTGAATAGCGAAGTAAAAATTCGATTTTTACATATGTAGAGAATACGGGCGAAGAAAGTGATAAGAGGCGAGAACAATGAAGATTTCCTGAATTAGGAGTGCCATGAAGTTGGATAGCTATTGGTGAGAATTTCTCACTCAAAATCTCTTTTTCTAGTTATATATATATACTAGGATGCAGACGGTGCTTAGTAGCACCCGACACAATCGTCCACAGACCATGGACTTGTTTGTTTGATTGCAAAATTAGTTAGATCATTTGATTGAAATTGAACTGTGTGGTGAAATGAATGGATTTGATTGATGTGTGAATGGCGTGGGCCTTCACTAGACCGGGGATAAGGCTAGGCCTCGTCCCGTTTCTAGTATCGTGCCGTTATGCCGCCGAAATTTTCTAGAAATAAGTTAGAAAAAAAAATATCATTTTATTTAAAGAATGAACTAAATAGAAATTCATATGTTAAAATAAAATGTTTTATCGTTAAAAATATAATTTTTAACGTGAATATGAATAAATAAATATTCATTTACACACCGGACGGTTTGTTTATGTACACCGATTTGACTGACATTGATTGGGACGGTAAATTTTACACATCGCCCAACTGCACAACTAAAATCTGTGTTTGATTGTTTGAAACCCCACATGGGTGTTGGGATGAAATTTGAAGTTCACTCATCCTGATTGATTAAATATGTCGATCGATTGATTGACAGGCTGTTATAAGCGTTAGACATCTATATTTGATGCTTATACAGTGTAGTGCACCTTGGTTGATGGTTGATTATTTTTCAATGCTATTATATGTGTGTAATGTATAAAAATCCATATAATTAACATTATATGGTGATTGATTGGGCCTCATTCCAATTTAGAAAATAAAGATTAATATATAAAATAAAGGTTCATGTGTTGACAGTACTCATCCATTGAGATTGGTCATGTGTTGAACGAAATATTTTAGTAATAAAATTTACATCTTTATCAATATAAAATAAAGGTTCATGTGTTGACTGTACTCATCCGTTGAGATTAGTCATGTGTTGAACGAAATATTTTAATAATAAAATTTACATCTTTATCAATATAAAATAAAGTTCATGTGTTGACTGTACTCATCCGTTGAGATTAGTCATGTGTTGAACGAAATATTTTAATAATAAAATTTACATCTTTATCAATATAAAATAAAGGTTCATGTGTTGACTGTACTCATCCGTTGAGATTAGTCATGTGTTGAACGAAATATTTTAATAATAAAATTTACATCTTTATCAATATAAAATAAAGGTTCATGTGTTGACAGTACTCATCCATTGAGATTGGTCATGTGTTGAACGAAATATTTTGATAATAACAACTATTTTGAAAAGAGATATTTGAAATAGAATATTTGAAAATAGAAATTTATGAAGCCGTGTTGATTAGATTGACGCCATTTTGACGTGAACGATATTTATATCGGTTTTATTCATTTTGAAATGAATTGAATTAAAAACGATTTCGAAATGAATTGAATTGAAAACGATTTCGAAATGAATTGAATTGAAAACGATTTCGAAATGAATTGAATTGAAAACGAATTCAAATTGGATTGAAAGCGAATTGAAATGAATTCAAATTGAATTGAAATTTGAATTGAATAGAAATGAATTTTAAAAACGAATTTATAAATAAGAATTCAATTTTGATTTGAATTGAAAAGGAAGTTGAAATTGCTTTTGAAACGAATTTAAAACTATTTATATAATTCGTTTTAAATAGAAATCGACGAAGTATATATTATATAAATAATTATATATAATATAATGGCCTGAATAGAACGCGCCGCGCCGCGGCAGTTCGCGAATTTCGACCATTAACTTCGAACGGACATTATGGGAGATCCAACCGTCGGATTCTCCTAAAACCGGAACCGTTGGGTTCGCATCGAAAAGAGCTTTCTAACGAATATTTGAAATTCAAAATCTAACGGTTGGATTTGGAGATACGTCCAAATCAAATTTGAAAAAGGTCGTTATAAGTGCAGTTCGATGGCCATTGATGGAAATCGACTGTACGGACCTTGATAAAATTATTAAAAATAATAATAACTTGTGTAAAATCATAAGAAATGATTTAGAAAGGATTGGGATGAAAAACTCCATATTTGAAAAGATAAAAATAGATTTTTATCGAAATGAACTGGTTTTGAACTAGAATTATAATTCTATTTATTTTTAAATAAATAGATGGAATTTAAAAAGGGTTTTAAAAATAACCAGAATATCCAATGATTGCATCGGAGTGGATTTGAATCGAAATTGTCTTCGGAATATTTCGATGTTGGAATTCGTGATTATACAGGTGTTGTTATGGAAATTTGAAAGATATATATTTATATCGTTATTTCCAATACGATATTTGTTAGTCGTAGAATTTGATATTGAATATAAGCCGGTATATTTTCTATTCAGAGCCTTGTGTTTAATATCAAATGTGATTTGGGTTTGTCGTGAATGGTGTCTTCACTAACACTGTTCTTGAACCCAGTTGAGAAAAGATTAAATCTTTTTATTTAGATTTAATGAAGTGTACCAATTAAATAATATTTAATTGGAATGGAATTGATATTGATTTTTGGGTTTATCGTGGACAGTGTTTTAAATAACACTTGTTCTTTAACCCGATGATTAATGGAATGTGATTTTGGGTTTATCGTGAACCGTGTTTTAAATGACACTGATTCTTTAACCCAGTTAACGATTAAAACTAAGTGGAGTTTTAATGAATCTTTAATTAGATTGAAATGATCGAGAATGGAGTAGCACCAGTTTTGCTCCAGGCGATAGTTAAATCTTTAATTAGATTTGAACGTGAAATGGTAATTAAATTTACCGATAACACCGTGGTGTTAGATATGAAGTATAACCAGTTTTACTTCATGGGATGAATAGGTTGGGATAGGGAAATTAAAACAAATGATTACTTCGGTAAGGTTCGTTAATCCCGACTAGTTGAATCGAAATTCAAAAGAAGATTAGAGAATAAATTCAAGAAATTTATCTTGGATAAAATTAATGGGAACCTTTCCCTAAGAATGTGAAATTTAGAAACTAACTGTCGGTTAGCTAAGCAGAACGGTTTTCTGGATATTGATCTGATGTTGGTTTCGGCCTTCGGGGTTAATATTTGGGGAATTATTCTCTTGATTAATTTACGGTTAGTGACTGATGAATTGGAATGAGGCGTATGTTGTGTTTGTGTAACACTTATTTAAAATATACGCGAGTTATTCGGGAAGATCGGGTTTATCCCATTCTGAATAACTGATACGACGATAAGTCGAAGATGAAGACGGTGGTCGAAGACCGGAAGTCTTCACGTCGTTTGGATAATTACTGATGATCTTGATTGGGCTGTATACCCAAGAAGATGGAAACAGTTAGTGATCGTCCAGACGTACTTGGAGATCGATGGATATGCGGGGTACTAGGTGCCTCCAGTTTCGTTCAGACCCAGAACGGACTTGTAAATGGACTGTGTGTCTGACATTGGATTTTAGTCCGTGTGATTGATCTCTATTAAATATATATCTGTTTGGCGGCGGAGAATTTATTCTCTTGCTTAACGCCCTTCTCTGAGACGTACGAGCTCAGGGGTTATATATTGATGGATATCAAACGCATGGAGTGAATTGCCTGTGTGGCATGCCTAAGTGGCAATTGATCAAGGCTTCTGTTGAAAAGCAAAGTCTTGTGGTGATGATCAAAGCAAGGCCTTTGTGGCGTAGCTTTGTGTAACGTTTACTTCGCGTGTTTCACACCCGGTATGAACCAAAAAGGGAGACGGATCTCAGGGAGGGCATGTGTTTCCTTCTAGCTAAAAAGTGGCGTCAGTGGTTTTACACGCCCTGACGAGTTTGACTTATGTGGTTGTTGCTGTTGCGAGGCGCCTCGGATTGATCGGTCGTTCTCGAACCGATGGAGTCATTTAGTTGGCTCACCTACTCCCCATATGGCGGGGAAACGCATGTTCAGGGTTTAAGTTTAATCCACATCGGTGGACTGGCCCTGACGATCCAAGGGTCACTCGAGCTCTGATCCTGAGACACGGGCTAGAGCGTCTCGAATCGGTTGAGGACTATCTTTTGCCTCGGTTCATAGATGGAAACCCAATTTCCAAATACGTGATTCAGCGGTTTTATTTGTAGAGCCTAGTATGGCGACATAGTGGGATGGGGCACTTATGCCGTCTATGATTGATACTTATGATTTGAAGTTGTTTTATACACTATGCACTTATAATAGTATCAAACGATTTGTTTTAAACGTATCAAGCATTCTTTGGCTGTTATAAGGGAAAACCCTATCCTCGGCTGCGTTGCATTGTGTGATGGGACCTGGGTCTTATAACAGCTTCATTTTTCTTTATTTAGCATTGCGCTGTTTGTTTTATGCACTGGTATTCTTGGGAGGAAACCCGTTCCGTGTTATACGACGTGGTCCCTTGATTTACCTAACTTTAAAAATAAAGATTAACTGTTTTAGTTCTCACACCAGTCACATGACTGACCTGGAGTTTATTGTTTTAACCTAAACTCTGAGTGCCCTTATTTTGACACGGGTAGCTAGTAGTTTGGTTTTGCAGATTTATATTCACAGGATCCTGGTTTACAGCTGGAACGATATCCGGAAAGCTTTGTATCCGTATATCTCTTCTAGTTGTGTATTGTATTATTTTCCGCTGCTATGTATTTAAATGTAATTTAAATCTCTGATATTTCTGTGTAATATTCATTTATACTCTGTATATTCTTGTATTCTGATGCATTGTTGTAATATACAATGAAATGTTCTTTTATATGCGTTCTGTTGTGGCTTGTTCTCGAACTATCCGACACTTTCCTTTACGGGGAAGTTACGGGTTTTCACACCTGTTTCCCTGCATCCACAGATGTTAAACAATAAAATTAACAACAATTTCATTTCACTATGAAATATTCTACTAAACAGAATCAATATTTGATTAACGATTTATATATATATATATCGTTTTCTATAATTTCAACCAATTAACTCGCAGTTCAACCAAACAGCCAACACACATCAAACAATCATCAGTTATCAGTTTTATAAATACGTTATAAAAATATAAGTTGAGCAGAGTTAGTGAGATTTACTCACATTGGTTCGCAGTTGACGGTACTTCTTTTATATCGTTTTTAAAATCAAACAAGTGTTTGATTCTTTCCACGAAATTCCTGTAGCTCTATTCTCAGTGAAATCAGTTCTACAATATAGACCTTTATCGCTACGGTCCCAACGGACCCCATCGCGTCTGATTCTGTTAATATATATGACACAATCATGAATATTTCAAGTTATTACTAAATTCAACCTTGTTAACTTTTAAAAAAAAAATTATAATTAACTAATTTTAACTACTTCTTTAATTACCCTTAGCAAATAATTAGTTGCGTTTAACTCTTCCTCCTAAACTGGCAAATTCGAAGTGTGCTTTCCCTTCCCCAAGCCATAGCCGTATCTTCACAAGTTCCATAACTTCCAAAACTGAGATCACCTGCAAACTTAACTCTGCCTTCTCCTTCCTCTTCTCAATTCTTAAACAGCTCCAGTAATCAACCCAACATTTTACTAGCTAAATAAACACCATCTCTCCTTTATTAACATTACCGAAGTCAAACGATTAATGCCATAACACTTTCATTAACTCTTCCTAATACTCAGTTAAACGTGACTTCCAGCGATTCTAGGCATCCACATATCTCACAGTAAAATAAACCAAACTTCACCCTTAATTATTTTAAACGTTAGTTACCGTGGTAATCCTCCTTCAACCTTCTGCTACTCCAGAATCGCGCCTCAATTTCCAAAAAAATCTAACAGTAAAGCTCACATTCTAACTCCCCTACCGACCGACTCTGGTGATCGAAAGTCCTCAGCCTCCGCCGCTGGTTCAACCAACTTGTCCCTTAACTTTCTCCTTCACAACCCCCTCCCCAACTCTCCTTTAATCGACATCGAACGTAGGCCCTAGATCGCAGTGCCTCAAGGTTAAGGTACAATAATTATTCGATCGCACCCATTAACATTTAGGTAGCGTTGAAGCCCTTGAATCCAGTATCTAGATGAATTCGAGATGGGAATTTTCAGTTGAGTGTTTGATTTTTGAAGAGAATTATCATCTCACGTTTTCTGCTTTGTGGGTGGTGGCTGAGTTTTTCAGAAGACTGGTGGATGATTAAGGGTTAGGAAGGGTTAAGATGTATTTATAGGTAGGATATTTTTTTTAATATTCAAATATTATATTAAAATTTAAGCAACCACTATTTTTATTTGTCCTCTAAAATTCTTGTAATCACACATGACATTCAAAAATTATGAAACTGGACTTGCAGCTACAGTTCGACATTGCGGACCCAACAAAACTAGTTTCGTCGAATTCTGACTCCGTTTGCTCAAACATCGTATTTTTAATTGTCAAAATACTGACTATTTTTCACATTAAAATCCCGTTCGGCCACATTCTGACTTCAAAAATCACGAAAACTGAAAGCTAGCAATAATTTAATATTGCGGATCAAACAAAATTAGTTTCGTCGAATTCTGATGTGATGACCCCAAAACCCCATACGACGGTGGCAAGGGTAATCTTCGGAATATAACATGTAAACAGATAACAGCAGAACAGAAATAAATAAATACACCAGATAATGTACAATAGAATACACTAGATAAACATAATCATCAGAGTTACACAGTATACAGGATCATACTTAGTACAAAATACAGTTCAGCTATACATAAATGTCTACAGCGGAAAACAAAACATAATATGTACAATAGGAGCTGAACAGCATAAAAAGAGATAAATGGTAGATTCCATCTTCATATCCATCTATCTTGAAAGAGCCTGCTAAAACCTGAATACAAGGCTGCCCGTGTAGAAAACGGGGCACCCGAGTTTGCAAGTGAAACAAACTACGAGTCAGTAATGGGACTGGTATGAGAAATCTACTTAACATATTTTGTAATATGGTCAATCACAGGACCACGCCACTTTCACGGAACGGGTTTACTCCATTGGATTTTTAGTGCTTTAAAAAAAGTAAATCTTTTAAACATCGCAATGCTTTTTATAAAAATGAAGCCATTATAAGACTCAGGGTCAGAGCGCATCGACCCTTGGATCATCAGGACCGGTCCACCGATGTGTATTAAAATGCCTGAACACTGTGTTTCCCCGCCCTTTGGGGCGTAAATGAGCCAAATAACTCCATCGGCTCCACATAGACACCTATATATCTGAGGCGCCTCGCAACAACAACAACCACACAGGTGAAAATAATATAAATGTCAGGGCTGGTAGGTCACTGACACCACCCTAGCTAGAAGGAAACGCAGGCCCTCCCTGATGTCCTCTTCCATTTCTGGTTCATACCGGGGTGTGAGGCTTGCGAATCAACGTTATACACAAAGCTATGCCACACCGACCGTGCTTTGATCATCAACCACAAGACTTTCTTTTCAACAGAAGCCTTGATCATCTTTCACTTAGGCATGCCACACAGGCAATTCACTCTATGCGACTGATTTCTATCGATATATAACCTCTGAGCTCGTACGTCTCAGAGAAGGGCGTTAAGCTAAAGAATAAATTCTCCGCCGCCAAATAGATATATATTTATTAGAGATCAATCAGCACATAACAAAATCCAATTTCAAACACACAGTCCATTTACTTGTTCGTTCTGGGTTTGAATGAAATCGGAGGCACTATATACCTCGCATATCCATCGATCTCCAAGTACGTTTGGACGATCACCACTTATTATCTATATTTCGGGATGCCTCCCTGTCAAGACATCAGTTATCATCCAACTGAGGTGGAGATCTCTGGTCTTCAACCACCGTCTTCATCATCGACTTCTTATCGCCAATCATTTATTTGAAATGAGATTTAACTCGGCTTTTCAAATAATTCACGTATGTTTAGAATTTAAATCAATTCATTTCAATGGTTAAATTATTCGACATCATTAATTCTGTTCTTAATTTTAATTTTCACGCCAAACACATTCAACCATCAAATATCCAATAAACTGGGTAAATTCAGTTTATTCCCATTCCATATCATTTATAATATTTTATAACGATTTATCGCTATTTTTATTCATTTTAAAAATAGCAAATTCATTCAAACGACGCTTCAGGCCATAACGCGGCCATGGCGCTATTTTTCTTCAGATTTTATTTACACATATCTGAAAATCTAACCATTGGATCTTCACAAATTTTATATCATTAGAAAGATCTTTTTAAAACGAATCCAATGGTTTCAGTTTTGGGAAAATCCGACGGTCGGATCTCCCGGTACAATCGTTTGAAGTTTTGATTTCAAAATACGAACTACAGCGTCGTTATTCGATTTAATTTAATTATATATATATATATAATCGATTTTGGCGCTGTTTTTCTTCATCTTCGAATTAAACGTTCCGGACAATCCAACCGTTGGATCTTCACAAAGTGGGTGTCGTTGGAAAGATATTTCCAAAGTGAACCCAATGGTTTCGGTTTTGGGAAAATCCGATGGTCGGATCTCCCGCACTAATCGTTTGAAATCACGCTTCAAAACACGAACTACAGCTTCGTTATTCGATTTATTTCAATTATATATATATATATATAAATATAATTCATTTTTCGATTTCAAAACCATATTCATTTCACACATTTGATAAAAACGATATTTTCATCCAAAAGTTATTTATTTCAACACATGAATTTTATTTCAACACATGAATTTATATTCAACACATGAATTTTATTTCAACAAATGAATTTTGTTTCAACACATGAATTTTATTTCAACACATGAATTTCTATTCAACACATGAATTTTATTTCAACACATGAATTTCTATTCAACACATGAATTTTATTTCAACACATGAATTTTGTTTCGACACATGAATTTTATTTCCACACATGAATTTTGTTTCAATACATGATTATTTTATATAGTTTATACATAAGGTAAAAATGTTATTTTTGGTGTTAAAACAGTTTATTCAAAACACTAATATTTTATATAATATATATATGATAAAAATGTTATTTTTATCTTTCAAAGAATATATTCAATACACGAACTCCATTCAACACATGAATCTTATTTCAACACATGAATTTCTACTCAACACAAGAATTTTATTTCAACACATGAATTTTAATCAAACACATAAATATTTCAGAAAATTTCAGCAGTATAATGGCAGGGTAGTTAAAATCGGCATCGTCCCTAGTACGGCTCCTCGTTCTATCTTAAAGCCTCGCAGCTTTTGATAATGGGGATTTTCAATATCTAGTTCGTACGCAGACAAATTTTCCCATATACTAATCCTATTGGGATTTCAACCACAATCAATCATTTCAAATCAACCATTCATGATATTCACCAAATTTTCACATCAACCAATAATCCAAACAATATCACAACCAATATATATCGTCCATGGTCTGTGGACGAGGGGAGTATATATGTATATATATATATATATATACGTATATAACTATATTTTGATTTCATTTCAATGTCATTTCAATTTATTTCAATGCATATATCACTTTTACGTCGCATATATAACTTATACATCGAACATAAAACTTATACAACGCTTATACATAAGGTGTACAACGCTTATATAACTCATACATCGACTATATAATTTATACATCGTTGTTTTAATATCGTTTATAATTCAGAAATCTCACATTGGGTTCCACTCCACCAAAAATAGCAGAAGGCTCAGAAAATATGCGGTCTGTTCTAAAATGTAGATGACGTCCGCACGAGTCCACTGTCTCTTGTTTCACTTGATTTCGTCAAAATAGGAAAAAGATATGATTTTTAGAAGATCAATCAACTTTGTGACGGTTTTATGGTGTTAAAACAGTTTAAATTAACTTCAGCCGTACCTTTCAGCAATTGGTTCCAAACTAGGTTTAGATTTTTCGTGCAAACGGTGAAGTGATTCGACAATCGGCCTTCGCAGTGATGAAGAGGAAAGAGAGGCGCACGTGCGCAGGGGGAGCTGGCCAGTTCGATCAGCAGAGGGGGCGGTGGCGGCGGGTTGAAGTTCAGAACTTCCAAGCGACGGATCTCTCAAATTACTCAATGAACAAATCCAAACTTGGTATGGATTTGAAGATCTTGACGAGCTCTACAAAATCCCCAACAGGATGGAGTCTACTTTTGAGTGGATAGAGAGGAATCGAGGAGAGAAGGTTTGAACCCTTTTCAGTCGTCGCTTCTGATGTTTAGGAGGAGAGAGAAAGAGTGAGGGCCAATGAGATTTTTTATTTTATTTATATTTTTAAAATTTCAAAAATACCCCTCTTCATATACTAGCTCCAATCCAAACCCAACGGCTGTCGTCCCTAGCTAAATACCCCCATTCCAAACACAATGGGACATGTTTCGTAGGCCTATTCGACTGTTTCAATCAGTTTCTCTTCAAATTAAAATATAAAACATTCAATATTTGTTATGAACGTACATTTCAATTTGCTGGGGCCACATACCGATCCCAAAAATTCCAGAAAAATAAATCTAGCTATGTTTTGACGATACGGTCCCAACAAAACTAGATTCGTTGAATTCTGAGACCGTTTGAAAAATGGCCCTTTTCTGGTCGATCCAATTTAACTAAAATTGACCAAACACATTTTCCTTCGCCACGCTCACATATTAACTTGAAAAATTATGGAATATGAAACCTAGTAATAATTTGACATCTCGGATCCAACCAAAGTGGTTTCGTTGAATTCTGAGGTCGTTTGCAAAATATCTATTTTCACGGGCTATATATTCTCTATAGTGACCTTTCTAAAAATTCATTTGGCCATAACTTTTGATTCCCGCTATGAAACTTCGATTTTTCAGATTCGTTAGAAAGATATTCACTAACAGATTTAAATATTTTTGGGTTCACTAAAATCCATTTTATTTTGCATCCGGTACAGTCAGTCAAATTTTGAATTCAAATTTTGAAACTACCGAGCCATTTCAGGCCTTGGTTATAATTAAAAATAATTATATTTATTTTCAAATGTCGATTCAAACATACTTTTCGTCGCTATTTTTTAAAATATTTTATTTTATATATTAAAAATCCACTAAAATGACCAAATTATAAAATTTAAATTGGCTCAGATTTTCCGGGTTGTTACAGTCTCCCCCACAAAACTTTTCATCCTCGAAAAGGAAAGAAGTCGAAAGTTGTTTAATTAACCAACTCAACTTTCCTTCTGGCTTTCATTCTTCAACCTTTCAGTTTCTAAGAATTTTCTAATCCTTCAAAAATTTGGCTAACACCTTAAATTTTCGAAAAATTTCGCCATAACCTCCTTTGTACGGGGAGGGGTTTGGAAATTTATTGGGCCATATTAGGTACCCAATAAACCCTAATAAGCATGCACATATTTATAGTGATATATTCTGTTGTCCACAAGGGAGTGTGTATAGATCATAACTCCAGAAAATAAATTCTCGTCGTCCTATAAATGGTTTTTATGCCTTAATGACCAGAGAGACGGGTTTATTGTCATCTCTAGACCCGTGTGGGGTTTTTATTAATCTTGCAATTTACCATTACATTTTATATGGTCCATATCAGTCATCAGTTCAACCTGTAATATATAGTCATCGCCATACAAGCCTTTCGCTCGTATGGTAAATCTTCAACCTCGTCACATAAGCTCCAAATGCTTATGTGGTATATGATGAAGTATGCCTATCTTCAAGAAGTGTGCCATGTAGTGTAGTTCAAATTAATTGTTACTATCTTGTGGCGACGTTTATTATTACACACAGAACAACCAGCACTCCGCATCCATTGGCATTCACAGGAGTCGATATAATAATAAAATTGCGCATCCAACTCATTAAGGTTTACCTATTTGTCGTGCACGCAAATAAATTCTTTACTCAACAGCTAATCCATTTACCTATTCAAACATATATAATGCACATGTATATACTTCTATCTATTTTTAAATCAGTTCAATACTTGATTTAATTGCATAGATTTACCCTTCATTAATTGATTAAATTAACTATCATTCTAATAATTTAATTAATCAAATCCACTATCACACAACACAAGCAACAATCAATTTGTTTCTAACATTTCAAAAATATATCTTTTATATATTCAAAAATCATATTTCTAAAACAAAACTATTTATATAATCATAAATAGGTTATTTATAAACATATAACTCTCAACTCGTTCAGGGATACTTCTGACCCCATCTCTAATGAGTTATTCTGATTCTACTATACTCATACTAGGACATTACTGTTCCTATCTGTAATGAGTTACTGGTCCTAGAACACTACTGGTTCCATTTCTGACAAATTCGTTAATATGTTATATTCCAGAACTAGGCTTAACCAAAGCTCTGATACCACGCTGTGACGACCCAAAAACCCCGTACGATGGTGGCAAGGGTAATCTTTGGAATATAACACATAAACAGATAACAGCAGAACAGAAATAAATAAATACACCAGACAATGTACAATAGAATACACTGGATAAACATAATCATCAGAGTAACACAGTATACAGGATCATACTTAGTACAAAATACAGTTCAGCTATACATAAATGTCTACAGTGGAAAACAAAACATAATATGTACAATAGGAGGTGAACATCATAAAAATAAATAAATGGTAGAATCCATCTTCAGATCCAGCTATCCAGAAAGAGCCTGCTAAAACCTGAATACAAGGCTGCACGTGTAGAAAAAAGGGCACCCGAGTTTGCAAGTGAAACAAACTACGAGTTAGTCATAGGACTGGTATGAGAAATCTACTTAACATATTTTGTAATATGGCCAATCACAGGACCACACCACTTTCGCGGAACGGGTTTACTCCATTGGATTGCCAGTGCTTTAAAACAAGTAAATCTTTAAAACATCGCAATGCTTTTTATAAAACTGAATCCATTATAAGAATCACTTCCCATCACACAATGCAACGCAAACCGGAGGATAGAGTTTTTTCCTTATAATGGCCAAAATATGCTTGATACGAATAAAACAAAAGCATTTGGTATTATTACTAGTGTTTATATGTTTCAAAAACAATTTCAAATCATAAGTATCAATCATAGACGACATTAATGCCCCATATCACTATGTCGCCATATATAGGTATACAATCAAAACCGCACGGTGTCGTATTTGGAAATTGGATTTCCGTCATTAACCAAGGCAAAAGATAATCCTTACCGACTTCGAGACTCTCTAGCCCAAGCCTCAGGGTCAGATCGCATCGACCCAGGGATCATCAGGGTCGGTCCACCGATGTGGATTAAAATGCCTGAACACTGCGTTTCCCCGCCGTTTGGGGCGTAAAGGAGCCAAATGACTCCATCGGCTCCACATAGTCACCGATATATCTGAGGCGCCTCGCAACAGAAACAACCACACAGGTTAAAATAATATAAATGTCAGGGTTGGTAGGTCACTGACACCACACTAGCCAGAAGGAAACGCATGCCCTCCCTGATGCCCTCTCCCGTTTTTGGTTCATACCGGGTTGTGAGGCTCGCGAATCAACGTTATACACAAAGCTATGCCACACAGGCCGTGCTTTGATCATCAACCACAAGACTTTGCTTTTCAACAGAAGCCTTGATCATCTGCCAATTAGGCATGCAACATAGGCAATTCACTCTATGCTTCTGATTTCTATCGATATATAACCTCTGAGCTCGTACGTCTCAGAGAAGGGCGTTAAGCAAGAGAATAAATTCTCCGCCGCCAAACAGATATATATTTAATAGAGATCAATTAGCACAGAACAAAATCCAATGTCAGACACACAGTCCATTTACAAGTTCGTTCTGGGTCCGAACGAAACCCGAGGCACTATATACCTCGCATATCCATCGATCTCCAAGTACGTCTGGACGATCACCACTTATTATCTATATTTTGAGATGCCTCCCAATCAAGACATCAGTTATCTCCAACCGAGGTGAAGATCTCCGGTCTTCAACCACCGTCTTCATCATCGACTTCTTATCGCCAATCAATTATTTGAAATGAGATTTAACTCAGCCTTTTCAAATAATTCTCGTATATTTAGAATTTAAATCAATTCATTTCAATGGTTAAATTATTCGACATCAATAATTCTGTTCTTAATTGTAATTTTCACGCCAAATACATTCAACCATCAAATATGCAATAAACCGGGTGAATTCGGTTTATTTCCATTCCATATCATTTATAATATTTTATAACGATATATCGCTATTTTTATTCATTTTAAAAATAGCCAATTCATTCAAACGACGCTTCAGGCCATAACGCGGTCGTGGCGCTGTTTTTCTTCAGATTTGATTTACACATATCTGAAAATCTAACC
Source organism: Allium sativum (assembly GCA_030737875.1). Classification (NCBI taxonomy): domain Eukaryota; kingdom Viridiplantae; phylum Streptophyta; class Magnoliopsida; order Asparagales; family Amaryllidaceae; genus Allium; species Allium sativum. Next base: position 550,035,953 of record CM060918.1, read on the forward strand.
GTTGGATCTTCACAAATTTTATATCATTAGAAAGATCTTTTTAAAACGAATCCAACGGTTTCAGTTTTGGGAAAATCCTACGGTCGGATCTCCTGGTACAATCGTTTGAAGTTTCGATTTCAAAATACGAACTATAGCGTTGTTATTCGATTTAATTTAATTATATTTATATATATATAATCGATTCTGGTGCTGTTTATCTTTAGATTTGAATTAAACATTCCAGACAATCCAACCGTTGGATCTTCACAAAGTGGGTGTCGTTGGAAAAAATATTTCCAAAGCGAACCCAATGGTTTCAGTTTCAGGAAAATCCAACGGTCAGATCTCCCGCACTAATCGTTTAAAATCACGGTTTCAAAATACGAACTGCAACCTCGTTATTCGATTTATTTCAATTATAAATATATATAAATATAATTCATTTTTCGATTTGAAACCATATTCATTTCACACATATGATAAAAACGATATTTTTATCCAACAGATATTTATTTCAACACATGAATTTTATTTCAACACATGAATTTCTATTCAACACATGAATTTTATTTCAACACATGAATTCTATTTCAACACATGAATTTCTATTCAACACATGAATTTTATTTCAACACATGAATTTCTATTCAACACATGAATTTTATTTCAACACATGAATTTTGTTTCGACCCATGAATTTTATTTCCACACATGAATTTTGTTTCAACACATGATTATTTTATATAGTTTATACATAAGGTAAAAATGTTATTTTTGGTGTTAAAACAATTTATTTAAAACACTAATATTTTATATAATCTATATATATGATAAAAATGTTATTTTTATCTTTCAAAGAATTTATTCAATATACGAACTTCATTCAACACATGAATCTTATTTCAACACATAAATTTCTATTCAACGCATGAATTTAAATCAAACACAGAAATATTTCAGAAAATTTCGGCAGCATAACGGCAGGGTAGTTAAAACCGGCACCGTCCCTAGTACGGCTCCTCGCTCTACCTTAAAGCCTCGCAGCTTTTGATAATGGGGATTTTCAATATCTAGTTCGTACGTAGACGAATTTTTCCATATACTAATCCTATTGGGATTTCAACCACAATTAATCATTTCAAATCAGCCATTCATGATATTCACCAAATTTTCATATCAACCAATAATCAAAACAATATCACAACCAATATATATCGTCCTTGGTCTGTGGACGAGGGGAGTATATATATATATATAGATATACGTATATAACTATATTTCGATTTCATTTCAATATCATTTAAATTTATTTCAATGCATATATCACTTTTACAACATATATATAACTTATACATCGAACATACAACTTATACAACGCTTATACATGAGGTGTACAATGCTTATATAACTCATACATCGACTATATAATTTATACATCGTTGTTTTTATATCGTTTATAATTTAGAAATCTCACATTGGGTTCCACTCCACCAAAAATAGCAGAAGGCTTATAAAAATATGCGGTCTCTTCTAAAATGTAGAAGACGTCCCCACGAGTCCACTATCTCTTGTTTCACTGGATTTTGTCAAAATAGCAAAAAGATATGATTTTTAGAAGATCAATCAACTTTGCGACGGTTTTGTGGTGTTAAAACAGTTTAAATTAACTTCAGCCGTACCTTTCAGCAATTGGTTCCTATCTAGGTTTGGATTTTTCGTGCAAACAGTTTAAATTAACAAAGCTATGCCACACAGGCCGTGCTTTGATCATCAACCAGAAGACTTTGCTTTTCAACAGAAGCCTTGATCATCTGCCACTTAGGCATGCAACATAGGCAATTCACTTTATGCTTCTGATTTCTATCGATATATAACCTCTGAGCTCGTACGTCTCAGAGAAGGGCGTTAAGCAAGAGAATAAATTCTCCGCCGCCAAACAGATATATATTTAATAGAGATCAATTAGCACGGAACATAATCCAATGTCAGACACACAGTCCATTTACAAGTTCGTTCTGGGTCCGAACGAAACCGGAGGCACTATATACCTCGCATATCCATCGATCTCCAAGTACGTCTGGACGATCACCACTTATTATCTATATTTCGAGATGTCTCCCAATCAAGACATCAGTTATCTCCAACCGAGGTGAAGATCTCCGATCTTCAACCACCGTCTTCATCATCGACTTCTTATCGCCAATCAATTATTTGAAATGAGATTTAACTCGGCCTTTTCAAATAATTCTCGTATATTTAGAATTTAAATCAATTCATTTCAATGGTTAAATTATTCGACATCAATAATTCTGTTCTTAATTGTAATTTTCACGCCAAACACATTCAACCATCAAATATCCAATAAACCGAGTAAATTCGGTTTATTTCCATTCCATATCGTTTATAATATTTTATAACGATTTATCGCTATTTTTATTCATTTGAAAAATAGCCAATTCATTCAAACGACGCTTCAGGCCATAACGCGTCCGTGGCGTTGTTTTTCTTTAGATTTGATTTACGCATATCTGAAAATCTAACCGTTGGATCTTCACAAATTTTATATCATTAGAAAGACCTTTTTAAAACGAATCCAAAGGTTTCAGTTTTAGGAAAATCCGATGGTCGGATCTCCCGGGACAATCGTTTGAAGTTTCTATTTCAAAATACGAACTGCAGCGTCGTTATTCGATTTAATTTAATTATATTTATATACATAAATATAATCGATTCTGGCGTTGTTTTCTTCAGATTTGAATTAAACATTCCAGACAATCCAACCGTTGGATCTTCACAAAGTGGGTGTCGTTGGAAAGATATTTCCAAAGCGAATCCAACGGTTTCGGTTTCGGGAAAATCCGATGGTCAAATCTCCCGCACTAATCGTTTGAAATCACAGTTTCAAAACATGAACTGCAGCTTCGTTATTCGATTTATTTCAATTATATATATATATATATATATAATTCATTTTTCAATTTCGAAACCATATTCATTTCACACATTTGATTAAAATGATATTTTTATCCAACAGCTATTTATTTCAACACATGAATTTCTATTCAACACATGAATTTTATTTCAACACATAAATTTTGTTTCAACACATGAATTTCAACACATGAATTTCTATTCAACACATGAATTTTATTTCAACACATGAATTTTGTTTCGACCCATGAATTTTATTTCCACACATGAATTTTGTTTCAACACATGATTATTTTATATAGTTTATACATAAGGTAAAAATGTTATTTTTGGTGTTAAAACAATTTATTTAAAACACTAATATTTTATATAATCTATATATATGATAAAAATGTTATTTTTATCTTTCAAAGAATTTATTCAATATACGAACTTCATTCAACACATGAATCTTATTTCAACACATAAATTTCTATTCAACGCATGAATTTAAATCAAACACAGAAATATTTCAGAAAATTTCGGCAGCATAACGGCAGGGTAGTTAAAACCGGCACCGTCCCTAATACGGCTCCTCGCTCTACCTTAAAGCCTCGTAGCTTTTTACAATGGGGATTTTCAATATCTAGTTCGTACGCAGACGAATTTTCCCATATACTAATCCTATTGGGATTTCAACCACAATCAATCATTTCAAATCAACCATTCATGATATTCACCAAATTTTCACATCAACCAATAATCCAAACAATATCACAACCAATATATATCGTCCATGGTCTGTGGACGAGGGGAGTATATATATATAGATATACGTATATAACTATATTTCGATTTCATTACAATATCATTTCAATTTATTTCAACGCATATATCACTTTTACAACGCATATGTAACTTATACATCAAACATACAACTTATACAACGCTTATACATGAGGTGTACAACGCTTATATAACTCATACATCGACTATATAATTTATACATCGTTGTTTTCATATCGTTTATAATTCAGAAAGCTCACATTGGGTTCCACTCCACCAAAAATAGTAGAAGGCTCAGAAAAATATGCAGTCTCTTCTAAAATGTAGAAGACGTCCGCACGAGTCCACTGTCTATTGTTTTACTGGATTTTGTCAACATAGCAAAAAGATATGATTTTTAGAAGATCAATAAACTTTGCGACGATTTTATGGTGTTAAAACAGTTTAAATTAACTTCAGCCGTACCTTTCAGCAATTGGTTCCAAACTAGGTTTAGATTTTTCGTGCAAACGGTGAAGTGATTCCACGATCGGCCTTCGCAGTGATGAAGAGGAAAGAGAGGCGCACGTGCACAAAGGGGAGATGGCCAGTTCGATCACCAGAGGCGGCAGCGGTGGCGGGTTGAAGTTCGGAACTTCCAAGAGACGAATATCTCAAATTACTAAATGAAAAAATCCAAACTTGTTATCGATTTGAAGATCTTGACGAGCTCTACAAAATCCCCAATAGGATGGAGTCTAATTTTGAGTGGATTGAGAGGAATAGAGGAGAGAAGGTTTGAACCCTTATCCGTCGTCGTTCTGATGTTTATGGGGAGAGAAAAAGAGTGAGGGCCAATGAGATTTTTTTTATTTTATTTATATTTTTAAAATTTCAAAAATACCCCTCTTCACATACTAGCTCCAATCCAAACCCAACGACTGTCGTTACTACCTAAATACCCCCATTCCAAACACAATGGGATATGTTCCGTAGGCCTATTCGACTGTTTCAGTCAGTTTCTCTTCAAATTAAAATATAAAACATTCAATATTTGTTTTGAACGTACATTTCATTTTGCCGGGGCCACATATCGATCCCAAAAATTCCAGAAAAATAAATCTTGCTATGTTTTGACGATACGGTCCCAACAAAACTAGTTTCGTCGAATTCTGAGACCATTTGAAAAATGACCCTTTTCTGGTCGATACAATTTAACTGAAATTGACCAAACACATTTTCCTTCGCCACGCTCACATATTAACTTCAAAAATTATGGAATTTGAAACCTAGCAATAATTTGATATCTCGGATCCAACAAAAGTGGTTTCGTCGAATTCTGAGGTCGTTTGCAAAATATCTATTTTCACGGGCTATATATTCTCTATAGCGACCTTTCTAAAAATTCATTTGGCCATAACTTTTGATTCCCGCTATGAAACTTTAATTTTTCAGATTCGTTAGAAACCACTAACAGATTTAAATATTTTTGGGTTCACTAAAATCCGTTTTACTTTGCATCCGGTACAGTCAGTCAAAGTTCGAATTCAAATTTTGAAACTACCGCGCCATTTCAGGCCTTGGTTGTTATTAAAAATAATAATATCTATTTTCAAATGTCGATTCAAACATACTTTTCGTTGCTATTATTCAAAATATTTTATTTTATATATTAAAAATCAACTAAAATGGCCAAATTAAAAAATTTAAATTAGCTCAGATTTTCCGGGTTGTTACAATTTCCCTCACTTAAAACTTTTCGTCCTCGAAAAGGAAAGAAGTCGAAAGTTGTTTAATTAACTAACTCAACTTTCCTTCTGGCTTTCATTCTTCAACCTCTTAGTTTCTAAGAATTTTCTAATTCTTCAAAAATTTGGCTAATACCCTAAATTTTCGAAAAATTTCTCCATAACCTCCTTTGTACAGGGAGGGGTTTGGAAATTTATTGGGCCGTATTAGGTACCCAATAAACCATAATAAGCATGCACATATTTGTAGTGATTTATTCCGGTGTCCACAGGGAAGTGTGTATAGATCATAACTCTAGAGAATAAATTTTCGTCACCCTATAAATGGTTTTGGTGCCTTAATGACCAGAGAGATGGGTTTATTTTCATCTCCAGACCCATGTGGGGTTTTTATTAATCTTGCAATTTACCATTATATTTTATATGGTCCATATCAGTCATCAGTCCAACCTGTAATATATAGTCATCGCCATACAAGCCTCTCGCTCGTATGGTAAATCTTCAACCTCGTCACATAAGCTCCAAATGCTTATGTGGTATATGATGAAGTATGCCTATCTTCAAGAAGTATGCCATGTAATGTAGTTCAAAATTAATTGTTACTATCCTATGGGGACATTTATTATTACACACAGAACAACTAGCACTCCGCATCCAATGGCATTCACAGGAGTCGATATAATAATAAAATTGTGCATCTAACTCATTAAGGTTTAACTATTTGTCGGGCACACAAATAAATTTTTTACCCAACAGCTAATCCATTTACCTGTTCAAACATATATAATGCACATGTATATACTTCTATCTATTTTTAAATCAGTTCAATACTTGATTTAATTGCATAGATTTACCCTTCATTCATTCATTAAATTAACTATCATTCTAATAATTTAATTAATCAAATCCACTATCACACAACACAAGAAACAATCATTTTGTTTTTAACATTTCAAAAATATATCTTTTGTATATTCAAAAATCATATTTCTAAAACCAGACTATATATATAATCACAAATACGTTATTTATAAACATATAACTCTCAACTCGTTCTGGGGCACTTCTGACCCACACTCTAACGAGTTATTCTGATTCTGCTATACTCATACTAGGACATTACTGATCCTATCTGTAATGAGTTACTTGTCCTAGAACACTACTGGCTCCATTTCTGATGAATTCGTTAATATGTTATATTCCAGAACTAAGCTTAACCAAAGCTCTGATACCACGCTATGACGACCCCAAAACCCCGTACGATGGTGGCAAGGGTAATCTTTAGAATATAACACATAAACAGATAACATCAGAACAGAAATAAATAAATACACCAGATAATGTACAGTAGAATACACTGGATAAACATAATCATCAGAGTTACACGGTATACAGGATCATACTTAGTACAAAATACAGTTCAGCTATACATAAATGTCTACAGCAGAAAACAAAACATAATATGTACAATAGGAGCTGAACAACATAAAAAGATATAAATGGTAGAATCCATCTTCAGCTCCAGCTATCCAGAAAGAGCCTGCTAAAACCTGAATACAAGGCTGCCCGTGTAGAAAAAGGGGCACCCGAGTTTGCAAGTGAAACAAACTACGAGTTAGTCATGGGACTGGTATGAGAAATCTACTTAACATATTTTGTAATATGGCCAATCACAGGACCACGCCACTTTCGCGGAAAGGGTTTACTCCATTGGATTGCCAGTGCTTTAAAACAAGTAAATCTATTAAACATCGCAATGCTTTTTATAAAAATGAAGCCATTATAAGACTCAGTTCACATCACATAATGCAACGCAAACCGGAGGATAGAGTTTTTAATTTATAATGGCCCAAATATGATTGATACGAATAAAACAAAAGCATTTGGTATTATTACTAATGTTTTCAAAAAAAAATTCAAATCATAAGTATCAATCATAGACGGCATTAATGCTCCATACCATTATGTCGCCATATATAGGTATACAATCAAAACTGCATGGTGTCGTATTTGGAAATTGGATTTCCGTCATGAACCATGGCAAAAGATAGTCCTTACCGACTTCGAGATTTTCTAGCCCGAGCCTCAGGGTCAGAGCACATCGACCCTTGTATCGTCAGTGCCGGTCCACCGATGTGGATTAAAATGCCTGAACATTGCGTTTCCCTGCCCTTTGGGGCGTAAATGAGCCAAATGACTCCATCGGCTCCACATATTCACTTATATATCTAAGGCGCCTTGCAACAGCAACAACCATACAGGTAAAAATAATATAAGTGTCAGGGCTGGTAGGCCACTGACACCACCCTAGCTAGAAGGAAACGCATGCCCTCCCTGATGCCCTCTCCTGTTTCTGGTTCATACCGGGGTTTGAGGCTCGCGAATCAACGTTATACACAAAGCTATGCCATACAGACCGTGCTTTGATCAGCAACCACAAGACTTTGCTTTTCAACAGAAGCCTTGATCATCTGCCACTTAGGCATGCCACACAGGCAATTCACTCTATGCGGCTGATTTCTATCGATATATAACCTCTGAGCTCGTACATCTCAGAGAAGGGCGTTAAGCAGGAGAATAAACTCTCCCCCGCCAAACAGATATATATTTAATAGAGATCAATCAGAACAGAAAAAAATCCAATGTCTGACACACGGTCCGTTTACAAGTTCGTTCTGGGTCTGAACAAAACCGGAGGCACTATATACCTCACATATCCATCGATCTCCAAGTACGTCGGGATGATCACCCCTTATCATCTATATTTCGGGATGCCTCCCAGTCAAGACTTCAGTTATCATCCAACCGAGGTGAAGATCTCCGGTCTTCAACCACCGTCTTCACCACTGACTTCTTATCGCCAATCAATTATTTGAAATGAGATTTAACTCGGCCTTTTCAAATAATTCACGTATATTTAGAATTTAAATTAATTCATTTCAATGGTTAAATTATTCGACATCAATAATTCTGTTCTTAATTGTAATTTTCACGCCACACACATTCGACCATCAAATATCCAATAAACCGGGTAAATTCGGTTTATTTCCATTCCATATCGTTTATAATATTTTATAACAATTTATCGCTATTTTTATTCATTTTAAAAATAGCCAATTCATTCAAATGACGCTTCAGGCCATAATGCGGTCGTGGCGCTGATTTTCTTCAGATTTGATTTACAAATATCTGAAAATCTATCCATTGGATCTTCACAAATTATATAATTAGAAAGATCTTTTTAAAACGAATCCAATGGTTTCAGTTTTGGGAAAATCCGACGGTCGGATCTCCCGGTACAATCGTTTGATGTTTTGATTTCAAAATACGTACTGCAGCGTCGTTATTCAATTTAATTTAATTATATTTATATATCTATATTTATAAATATAATCGATTTTGGCGCTGTTTTTCTTCAGATTCGAATTAAATATTCCAGATAATCCAACCGTTGGATCTTAACAAAGTGGGTGTCATTGGAAAGATATTTCCAAAGTGAACCCAACCGTTTCCGTTTCGGGAAAATCCGATGGTCAGATCTCCCACACTAATCGTCTGAAATCCCGGTTTCAAAACACGAACTGTAGCTTCGTTGTTCGATTTATTTCAAATATATATATAATTCATTTTTCGATTTCAAAACCATATTCATTTCACACAGTTAATAAAAACGATATTTTTATCCAATAGCTATTTATTTCAACACATGAATTTTATTTCAATACATGAATTTCTATTCAACACATGAATTTTATTTCAACACATGAATTTTGTTTCAACACATGAATTTTATTTCAACACATGAATTTCTATTCAACACATGAATTTTATTTCAACACATGAATTTCTATTCAACACATGAATTTTATTTCAACACATGAATTTTGTTTCAACACATGAATTTTAATTCCACACATGAATTTTGTTTCAAAACATGATTATTTTATATAGTTTATACATAAGGTAAAAATGTTATTTTTGGTGTTAAAACAATTTATTTAGAACACTAATATTTTATATAATCTATATATATGTTAAAAATGTTATTTTTATCTTTCAAAGAATTTATTCAATACACGAACTCCATTCAACACATGAATCTTGTTTCAACACATGAATTTCTATTCAACACATAATTTTATTTCAACACATGAATTTAAATCAAACACAGAAATATTTTAGAAAATTTCGGCAGCATAACGGCAGGGTAGTTAAAACCGGCATCGTCCCTAGTACGGCTCCTCGCTCTACTTTAAAGCCTCGCAACTTTTGGCAATGGGGATTTTCAGTATCTAGTTCGTACGCAGACGAATTTTCCCATATACTAATCCTATTGGGATTTCAACCACAATCAATCATTTCAAATCAACCATTCATGATATTCACCAAATTTTCAAATCGACCAATAATCCAAACAATATCACAACCAATATATTTCGTCCATGGTCTGTGGACGATAAATATATATATATATATATACGTATATAACTATATTTCGATTTCATTTCAATATCATTTCAATTTAATTCAACGCATATATCACTTTTACAATGCATATATAACTTATACATCGAACATACAACTTATACAACGCTTATACATGAGGTGTACAAATCTTATCTAACTCATACATCGACTATATAATTTATACATCGTTGTTTTCATATCGTTTATAATTCAGAAATCTCACATTCGGTTCCACTCCACCAAAAATAGCAGAAGGCTCAGAAAAATATGCGGTCTCTTCTAAAATGTAGAAGACGTCCGCACGAGTCCACTATCTCTTGTTTTACTGGATTTCGTCAACATAGCAAAAAGATATGATTTTTAGAAGATCAATCAACTTTGCGATGGTTTTATGGTGTTAAAACAGTTTAAATTAACTTCAGCCATACCTTTCAGCAATTGGTTCCAAACTAGGTTTGGATTTTTCGTGCAAACGGTGAAGTGATTCGACGATCGGCCTTCGCAGCGACGAAGAGGAAAGAGAGGCGCACGTGCGCAGGGGGAGATGGCCAGTTCGATCACCAGAGGCGGCGTTGGGTTGAAGTTCGGAACTTCCAAGCAACGGATCTCTAAAATTACTCAATGAAAAAATCCAAACTTGGTATGGATTTGAAGATCTTAATGAGCTCTACAAAATCCCCAACAGGATGGAGTCTAATTTTGAGAGGATTGAGAGGAATTGAGGAAAGAAGGTTTGAACCCTTTTCCATCGTCACTTCTGATGTTTAGGGGAGAGAGAAAGAGTGAGGGCCAATGAGATTTTTTTTATTTTATTTATATTTTTAAAATTTCAAAAATACCCCTCTTCACATAATAGCTCTAATCCAAACCCAACGACTGTTGTCCCTACCTAAATACCCCATTCCGAACACAATAGGATATGTTCCGTTGGCCCACTCGACTATTTCAGTCAGTTTCTCTTCAAATTAAAATATATAACATTCAATATTTGTTTTGAACGTACATTTCAATTTGCCGGGGCTACCTACCGCTCCCAAAAATTCCAGAAAAATAAATCTAGCTATGTTTTGATGATACGGTCCCAACAAAACTAGTTTCGTCGAATTCTGAGACCGTTTGAAAAGTGGCCCTTTTCTGGTCGATCCAATTTAATTGAAATTGACCAAACACATTTTCCTTCACCGCGCTCACATATTTACTTCAAAAATTATGGAATTTGAAATCTAGCAATAATTTGACATCTCGGATCTAACAAAAGTGCTTTCGTCGAATTCTGAGGTCGTTTGCAAAATGTCTATTTTCACGGGCTATATATTCTCTATAGCGACCTTTCTAAAAACTCATTTGGCCATAACTTTTGATTTCCGCTATGAAACTTTGAATTTTCAGATTCTTTTGAAAGATATTCACTAACAGATTTAAATATTTTTGGGTTCACTAAAATTCGTTTTATTTTGCATCCGGTATAGCCAGTCAAAGTTCGAATTCAAATTTTGAAACTATCGCGCCATTTCAGGCCTTGGTTATAATTAAAAATAATTATATTTATTTTCAAATGTTGATTCATACATACTTTTCATCACTATTATTTAAAATATTTTTTTTATTTATTAAAAATCCACTAAAATGGCCAAATAAATTTTTTTAAATTGGCTCAGATTTTCCGGATTGTTACAATCTCCCCCACTTAAAACTTTTCGTCCTCGAAAAGGAAAGAAGTCAAAAGTTGTTTACTTAACCAACTCAACTTTCCTCCTGGCTTTCATTCTTCAACCTTTCAGTTTCTAAGAATTTTCTAATTCTTCAAAAATTTGGCTAACACACTAAATTTTCGAATTGTTTTGCCATAACCTCCTTTGTACGGGGAGGAGTTTGGAAATTTATTGGGCCGTATTAGGTACCCAATAAATCCTAATAAGCATGCACATATTTATAGTGATATATTCCGGTGTCCACAAGGGAGTGTGTATAGATCATAACTCCAAAGAATAAATTCTCGTCACCTCATAAATGGTTTTTGTGCCTTAATGACCAGAGAGACGTGTTTATTGTCATCTCCAGACCCGTATGGGGTTTTTATTAATCTTGCAATTTACCGTTACATTTTATATGGTCCATATAAGTCATCAGTTCAACCTGTAATATATAGTCATCGCCTTACAAGCCTCTCGCTAGTATGGTAAATCTTCAACCTCGTTGCACAAGCTCCAAATGCTTATGTGGTATATGATGAAGTATGCCTATCTTCAAGAAGTATGCCATGTAGTGTAGTTCAAAATTAATTGTTACTATCCTATGGCGACATTTATTATTACACACAGAACAACCAGCACTCCGCATCCGATGGCATTCACTGGAGTCGATATAATAATAAATTGCGCATCCAACTCATTAAGGTTTACCTATTTGTCGGGCACGCAAATAAATTCTTTACTCAACAGCTAATCCATTTACCTGTTCAAACATATATAATGCACATGTATATAATTCTATCTATTTTTAAATCAGTTCAATACTTGATTTAATTGCATAGATTTACCCTTTATTCATTGATTATATTAACTATCATTCTAATAATTTATAAACATATAACTCTCAACTCATTCTGGGGCACTTCTGACCCTATCTCTAACGAGGTATTCTGATTCTGCTATACTCATACTAGGACATTACTGATCCTATCTGTAATGAGCTACTCGTCCTAGAACACTACTGGTTCCATTTCTGATGAATTCGTTAATATGTTATATTCCAGAACTAAGCTTAACCAAAGCTCTGATACCACGCTGTGACGACCCCAAAACCCCATACAATGGTGGCAAGGGTAATCTTTGGAATATAACACATAAACAGATAACAGCAGAACATAATAAATAAATACACCAGATAATGTACAATAGAATACAATGGATAGACATAATCATCAGAGTTACACAGTATACAGGATCATACTTAGTACAAAATACAGTTCAGCTATACATAAATGTCTATAGCGGAAAACAAAACATAATATGTACAATAGGAGCTGAACAACATAAAAAGAGATAAATGGTTGAATCCATCTTCAGCTCTTGCTATCCAGAAAGAGCGTGCTAAAACCTGAATACAAGGTTGCCCGTGTAGAAAAAGGGGCACCCGAGTTTGCAAGTGAAACAAACAATGAGTCAACATGGGACTGGTATGAGAAATCTACTTAACATATTTTGTAATATGGCCAATCACAGGACCACGCCACTTTCGCGGAACGGGTTTACTCCATTGGATTGCCAGTGCTTTAAAACAAGTAAATCTTTTAAACATCGCAATGCTTTTTATAAAAATGAAGCCGTTATAAGACTCAGTTCCCATCACATAATGCAACGTAAACCGGAGGATAGAGTTTTTACTTTATAATGGCCAAAATATGCTTGATACGAATAAAACAAAAGCATTTGGTATTATTACTAGTGTTTACATGTTTCAAAAACAATTTCAAATCATAAGTATCAATCATAGACGACATTTAGGCTATGTCGCCGTATATAGGTATACAATCAAAACCGCACGGTGTCGTATTTGGAAATTGGATTTCCGTCATGAACCAAGGCAAAAGATAATCCTTACCGACTTCGAGACTCTCTAGCCCGAGCCTCAGGGTCAGAGCGCATCGACCCTTGGATCATCAGGGTCGGTCCACCGATGTGGATTAAAATGCCTGAACACTGCGTTTCCCCACCGTTTGGGGCGTAAAGGAGCCAAATGACTCCATCAGCTCCACATAGTCACCGATATATCTGAGGCGCCTCGCAACAGCAACAACCACACAGGTTAAAATAATATAAATGTCAGGGCTGGTAGGTCACTGACACCACCCTAGCTAGAAGGAAACGCATGCCCTCCCTGATGCCCTCTCCCGTTTCTGGTTCATACCGGGTTGTGAGGGTCGCGAATCAACGTTATACACAAAGCTATGCCACACAGGCCGTGCTTTGATCATCAACCACAAGACTTTGCTTTTCAACAGAAGCCTTGATCATCTGCCACTTAGGCATGCAACATAGGCAATTCACTCTATGCTTCTGATTTCTATCGATATATAACCTCTGAGCTCGTACGTCTCAGAGAAGGGCATTAAGCAAGAGAATAAATTCTCCGCCGCCAAACAGATATATATTTAATAGAGATCAATTAGCACAGAACAAAATCCAATGTCAGACACACAGTCCATTTACAAGTTCGTTCTGGGTCCGAACGAAACCGGAGGCACTATATACCTCGCATATCCATCGATCTCCAAGTACGTCTGGACGATCACCACTTATTATCTATATTTCGAGATGCCTCCCAATCAAGACATCAGTTATCTCCAACCGAGGTGAAAATCTCCGGTCTTCAACCACCGTCTTCATCATCGACTTCTTATCGCCAATCAATTATTTGAAATGAGATTTAACTCGGCCTTTTCAAATAATTCTCGTATATTTAGAATTTAAATCAATTCATTTCAATGGTTAAATTATTCGACATCAATAATTCCGTTCTTAATTGTAATTTTCACGCCAAATACATTCAACCATCAAATATGCAATAAACCGGGTAAATTCGGTTTATTTCCATTTCATATCATTTATAATATTTTATAACGATATATCGCTATTTTTATTCATTTTAAAAATAGCCAATTCATTCAAACGACGCTTCAGGCCATAACGCGGTCGTGGCGCTGTTTTCCTTCAGATTTGATTTACACATATCTGAAAATCTAACCGTTGGATCTTCACAAATTTTATATCATTAGAAAGATCTTTTTAAAACAAATCCAACGGTTTCAGTTTTGGGAAAATCCTACGGTCGGATCTCCTGGTACAATCGTTTGAAGTTTCGATATCAAAATACGAACTATAGCGTCGTTATTCGATTTAATTTAATTATATATATATATATATAATCGATTCTGGTGCTGTTTATCTTCAGATTTGAATTAAACATTCCAGACAATCCAACCGTTGGATCTTCACTAAGTGGGTGTCGTTGGAAAAATTATTTCCAAAGCGAACCCAATAGTTTCAGTTTCGGGAAAATCCAACGGTCAGATCTACCGCACTAATCGTTTAAAATCACGGTTTCAAAATACGAACTGCAACCTCGTTATTCGATTTATTTCAATTATAAATATATATAAATATAATTCATTTTTCGATTTCGAAACCATATTCATTTCACACATATGATAAAAACGATATTTTTATCCAAAAGATATTTATTTCAACACATGAATTTTATTTCAACACATGAATTTCTATTCAACACATGAATTTTATTTCAACACATGAATTCTATTTCAACACATGAATTTCTATTCAACACATGAATTTTATTTCAACACATGAATTTCTATTCAACACATGAATTTTATTTCAACACATGAATTTTGTTTCGACACATGAATTTTATTTCCACACATGAATTTTGTTTCAACACATAATTATTTTATATAGTTTATACATAAGGTAAAAATGTTATTTTTGGTGTTAAAACAATTTATTTAAAACACTAATATTTTATATAATATATATATATGATAAAAATGTTATTTTTATCTTTCAAAGAATTTATTCAATACACGAACTGTAACGACCCAGGTTTTTTAAACAATTAATTTTAAATATTTAATATCGTTTTAAATATTGTGTTGGTAATATAAAAGAATTTTTATATTGGATTTATCGATTAAATAATCGATATAGGATATAATTCAGATTTAAAACTGAATCGAAACGATACAGTCGATTAATATAAATTCTGTTTGAAATAGAACGATAATAATAATTTATTATCGATGAATTTAATTGTTTGAATCAATTTATATTTTAAATTGAATTTAATTTTTATCGTTAATTTAAGCTGTTATCTCTTCTATACGGTAAAATTTAATTCCAGGATCAGTTCCGCGGAATTCAGAATAACGATATAATTTGAGAGCATCGGTCATTACGGTTGAATAGCAGTTCAGGACTTCGAATTGAGAGACCACAAGATATTTTTATTATTAATTTAAATCAAATCACAATAAACATCAGCCGACCTACGTTTTAATTTTTGCTACCCTAAAACATAACATCGCAGCCTAATTCCTCGAGCCAACAAAACTGTCTTCCTCCTTCGCTATGAAGGAAAGCAACGATTTAAATGGTCTCGTACGATTGTCTCCTCCCTGAACCTATAAAACAGAACTGTGCCTCAGCATTTCCTTCCCATCTAAAACTAGCGAAGTCCTCTGCCTTTCTATTTCTCTTCCCCATTCATTCCAAATCGAATGTCCGATAAAAGAAAAGAAATTCGAACGCCGCTCCCCATTTTCTTCTTCTTTTCTTCATTCGAATCAGCGGAGGGGACCTCAAGAAAGAACAGAAGCTCGAACCTGGTCAGAAGAAGGGTGCGATGGGGTTAAAGGCTCGATGTAATGAGGGTAAACGCTGGCGTTGGTTTTCGGTGTTCGAATTCAAACTGAGGGAGTTCGCGATGCTTGCTGTTGCTCGCGATTTAGGGTTGCGACTTGGTTGCAAAGTTTGGTGGTGCGATGAGGCCTCGTGAGGCATAGCTGGTACTGGCGCGTTGACAGTCGAGGCCGCCATTCCGAGAAGGGGAATCGAACTATGAAGGTTGCGATTCAAAGTGAATGAAGGAGGGCTCTCGTTTTTACTAGTGGCGAAGTCTGGGTGTTGTTGTGGCAACTAATCAAGGAAATGGTGAAGTCAGTATAGTGGTACTGGTCGGGAAAAAGAGAGAAGAGGGGTAGAAGGAGTTCGGTTATAGCAACAGGACTCCGAATCAAAGGAGAAGGCTGTTAACTAGGTAATATTTATTTATTTTATTAATAATAAATATAGTTAGTTATAAAGATTTAGTTACAAATTTATGAAAATCTATAACTATTTCATATAGGTTATCAGGTTTGAGAAAACAAATTAGTTGACTATGGTATAATCGGGTAATTGAAAACAAGAAGATTTGGTAGTTTATTTAACCATTTTCTTGGTGCTTAAATTCATTTATGTATGTCCAGTTAAATTATTTAGTGTAAGTCGGCGTAGACCATTTTAAAAAGGAGAAAAATAGTTTATTTAAATAAAATGAGAAATAGTGATTTAAATAAATAAATAAATTATTTATTGATACGAATATTTCAAATAAGTATAATTTATTTATACAATAACAGATCTCGGTGAAACGAGATGATTGGCTTGACATCGTCTAATACTTCTCAATGGAATTAAAGTGGAATCGGAATGGATCGGAAAAATAAAAATCAGGTGAGTAAATCTCACTCACCTTTTATTTATAATTATTTTTATTTTGTTAAAAATAATTGTTGTTGCTCGTTTGGATTTTCTGCTTGTTTTATATATATTAGTTATTTAGGCTATTATATATATATTGGGTTGATTGATTGGTTGGATTCCCGCAGTCTCATTAGCGGATGCCCGCAGTTTCATAGCGGATGATTACCCTATACGCCCCACGCTATGATTAGTGGATGACCTTCTATACCGCGATATTCTGCCACGAAGCAGAATGGGTATTATTTATGTGCTAACATCTGTGGATGCAGGAAAACAGGTTGGAGGGATCCAACTGGATTCCTCAAAAATATATTATCTATTTGTTTGTTTGTTCTGTTTGATTTCATATATATTCATATATGATGTGTTAAAATCCAATGATTGGAAATTGATTGATTTGGTTGTTTAAACTATCACTGGGCCGAAGTGTTAATTTATATAAATATCATGAAAGGATATTGGAGATTTTAAAAAGGGAAAAATTCTATTTTTAAATAGAATTTGAATTTTAAATGGAAATAAAATATAAACTTGTTTTGAAAAATAAAACAAGTAGTTTTTTTTAACGAAGTTTATAAATAGTTCTTGTATAACGAAGTTATAAATGAAGTAAAAGAATTATCATTTGATAATTCAGAAATAGAAATACAAGCATGGAATTGGAATTTGAAATGGAATTTCAAAATAAGATGTGAAAATGAAATTTTAAATCTATAACTCAAATGAAATTTGAGTATAACAATTGAATAGTAGAATTAGAAAAGGAGTTTAAATATTTGAATTTTAAAAGGGGATTGAATATTAGAAATTCAAATAGAAGTTCAAATAAAATTTGAATAGACGAAATTAGAATGAAAAATAGAATTTGAATTCAAGGAATTAAAATAAAATTTGAATTCAAAGGAATTCGAATAAAGAAATTCAAACAGAGATTTGAATGTAGAATTTCAAAATAGAATTTGAAATAAACTTCGAAATAGGATTTTCAAAGTAGAATTGGAAATAGAATTTCAAATAGGATTTCAAAATAGGAAATCCAAATGGTTTTGAAATGGAATTTGGATTCAAGGGAATTCAAATGAATTTGAGTGAAGAAATTCAAATGGTGTTGGAAATGAATTTGAATATTAGAATTCAAATGAAAATGGAAAATGAAATTTGAATATAAGAGATTCAAATTGAATTCAAATAGGATTTAATCTATGAGATTTGAATATAGAAATTCAAATGAAGTTTTGAAACTAGATTTGAAATAAAATTCAAATAAGAGGATTTAAATAGAATTTGAATGATAGAATTAAAAAGGGGTTGAATATTTGAAATTTCAAAATAGAATTGAATCGGAGTTGGATATTTGAAATTCAAATAGAATAAATATAGAATTTGAATTCGAAGAGAATTGAATATGGAATTTGAATGTAGAATTCAAAAAGGAATTCAAATGGAATATAAATTATAGAATGTGAATATAGCATTCAAATGGAATTTTAAACTATGGGATTTAGCTATATAATTCAAACGGAATTTGAAATATGGAATTTGAATATAGGATTCAATAGAAGTGAAATTTGAATTTGAATATAGAGTTCAAATAAAGGTGAAAATGAAGTTTGAGTGGAGTTGAATTCAATTTAAACGAAGTTTAAAGTTTTTATATATAAATATAATTAAAACGAACTCGCCGCAGCGCTGCAATTCGTAAATTGGCGACTCGAACTTCAATCGAGTATACCGAACTCAATTGGGGTCGGAATTCTTCGAAACAAGAAACGTCAGGACCGATTTGATAATAGTTTTCTAATGAAGGAGAAAAATCTGGATTCCGTCGTATAGATTTTGAGTTATATCAAAATCAAATTTTCAGAAAAACAGCGCCAGAACTATTTAAAAACCATAACGGTTTATTTCATTTTATAAAGGGATTTTAAGCGAATAAAATCCGAATTTCTAATTAGAAAATTTAAGATTTGAGTTATAAAATATATGTGAACTCAGGTGGAGTAATGAATTGATTTTTGAAACAGAAATCAGATTTTTGATTTATTGAATAGAATTAACTAAATTGAATAGAAATTAGTTAATGAGTTTTCGAATGGATATTGGGGTTTAAATAAGTAAATTCGATTTGAAAATTTATATTCGAAATAGAAAAGAGAACTAGAATTGAAATTGAAATTCAATTTGGTTATGAACGAGTTAAATATTTTGTTTGAACATGTTATGTTCAACAAAGAAGTGAAATAGGCAAAAAGGGCTAATTAAAGAATAATTGAGCGAAACTGAATTCAAACGATTTAACATTGAATTCAAATGAAGGTATATAATTAGTGTGCTCGACAAAAAGGTACATGTTTAAATTCATATATGGGTTTTATGCACCGTGTCGGCAAGCCACTTGGCTTTTCCTTTGTCTTTTTGATTGAGGAAGATACCGGGAAGCTATTTGAAATTTCCCGATGCTCCCGATACAGGGGAGGTTATGGCGAAATTTTCCGGAAATTTAAGGAGTTAGAATATTTTTAAGAGATTTTGATAATCTGAAATCATTGTATCGACGTATTGAATTCGATAGTAAAGTGAATATAAAAAATCGAATGTTGTAAACAAAAAGGGATAGAGATAAGTGATTGGAATTGTTTCCAATTGCAAATAGAGATTTTTCTAATATATAGAAAATAAAAGAAGTTGATATTTGGAAACGTTTTCCAAATGGCATAAGAGGCCGAGATGATTATTGAAAATATTTGGTAAACAAATATTGATAAGGAAATGGAAAAGTGATTTAATTAATGAAATATTAATTAAAGAGCCCAGTGATTTGTTTGATATGTTGGATGAACACTTGTTTTTATTCGATAGTTAAATCACAGACTATCAAAGTTTTGACCATCGTTGTCAATATGGAGAGACCGGTTGGATTATTATCCGAAGAACCACCCCGTATCGGCATAAGCGTTGCGAACCAAGTATGCTGAATATATTGAAGACGGAGTAAAGTGCAAGGGCTTTTCTATTTATAGAAATAGTGCCTTCGGTTTCGTTCAATCCCAAAACGAACGTAAATGGACGAATGTCTGACAAAGTATTTCCAATGATCAAAAGGGTTGGTCTGTATGAATATATATGGTTGCAACGGATGTATCCCTTAGCATAATATCCAGAATATTTGTGCAAACTCAACTAGTGATTAACGGATCTGACAATGTGGCATTCAAAGTGATTGTGCTATCAATGAATGGTAAGTATTCGTAGCCTCAGGCCTCAACAACCGGGAAAGGACAAAAATCGGGCAGGCAGCATGGCTATGTGGGTCGCACCCATTAGGATGTATAATCACCTATCTAGAGAAATTCCTTTTGTTTCTAAATCTATCGATTCTGCCCATTCGGGAAACGGTGGTTTGAGTCCAACCGTTGGTGATATACATTCGATACACTCAAGCGAAATGAGTGGTCGGTCATGTGTGGGCCGGGTTGCAAGACGTTCTTGTTGAACCCAGGTGTATTCGCCTCTAGAGATACACTAGCGGAAGGTGGTTCCATACCTTGTCATGTTGGAAATATAATCTCCAATAAGCGCCATGCGGTTTTTGATTTTATAATATATGTGGAGCGTGAGATGCAAGCGTTCTGCTATTTGGTTATTTACTTGATGTAGACATTATTATAATATCACTGGATTTTCGTATCAAAGTGTTTTGGGTTATAGTAAGGTAAAAGCCGTCCATGTTTATGTGTGGGCTGGTCTTACTATTATCTTTTCTTTCGAAAAGAGTTTTGAAAGTTAAACAAGTGGTTGGAGTTTACTCACACCAGTCCCATGACTGACCCAGAGTTTATTTTGTTTTGTTTTCCCTAAACTCTTGGGTGCCCAAATTTGTACGGGCAGTCAAGTGTTTCAGGCTTTTACAGATACACTTGGAGGAGCTTGAAGCAGGAGGCTTCAACGTTAGTTATTTAGAGTTACTTCCGCTGGATCAAATGTTATGTGTACTCTGATGATGGTAGGTATATATGTACAAAACAGATTTGTATTTCAAAGCTTATGTTATATAATATATTTTATTCGTTCCGCTGTGAGTTGTGATCTTCGTTTTTCTCCTATTCTAATATTTCTTTCTTTCTATTCCTCATCCTCTAACTTCTTTCTAATAATGATTCGTATTTCTGTGCAATTTGGGTTGGA
This sequence comes from Allium sativum, assembly GCA_030737875.1. Lineage (NCBI taxonomy): Eukaryota > Viridiplantae > Streptophyta > Magnoliopsida > Asparagales > Amaryllidaceae > Allium > Allium sativum. The sequence goes on from CM060918.1 coordinate 550,057,332, forward strand.
CGTGTGGTGTTATTAGTCAATTCAGATAGCACGGATTTGCGGGCCTTTACACGAACTCCATTCAACAATGAATCTTACTTCAACACATGAATTTCTATTCAACACAAGAATTTTATTTCAACACATGAATTTAAATCGAACACAGAAATATTTCAGAAAATTTTGGCAGCATAACGGCAGGGTAGTTAAAACCGGCACCGTCCCTAGTACGGCTCCTCGCTCTACCTTAAAGCCTCACAACTTTTGACAATGGGGATTTTCAATATCTAGTTCGTACGCAGACGAATTTTTCCATATACTAATCCTATTGGGATTTCAACCACAATTAATCATTTCAAATCAGCCATTCATGATATTCACCAAATTTTCATATCAACCAATAATCCAAACAATATCACAACCAATATATATCGTCCTTGGTCTGTGGACGAGGGGAGTATATATATATATTGATATACGTATATAACTATATTTCGATTTCATTTCAATATCATTTCAATTTATTTCAATGCATATATCACTTTTACAACATATATATAAATTATACATCGAACATACAACTTATACAACGCTTATACATGAGGTGTACAATGTTTATATAACTCATACATCGACTATATAATTTATACATCGTCGTTTTCCATATCGTTTATAAATTAGAAATCTCACATTGGGTTCCACTCCACCAAAAATAGCAGAAGGCTCATAAAAATATGCGGTCTCCTCTAAAATGTAGAAGACGTCCCCACGAGTCCACTATCTCTTGTTTCACTGGATTTTGTCAAAATAGCAAAAAGATATGATTTTTAGAAGATCAATCAACTTTGCGATGGTTTTGTGGTGTTAAAACAGTTTAAATTAACTTCAGCCATACCTTTCAGCAATTGGTTCCTATCTAGGTTTGGATTTTTCGTGCAAACGGTGAAGTGATTCGACGATCGGCCATCACAGCGACGAAGAGGAAAGAGAGGCGCATGTGCGCGGGGGGAGATGGCCAGTTCGATCACCAGAGGCAGCGGCGACGGTGGGTTGAAGTTCGGAACTTCTAAGCGACGGATATCTCAAATTACTCAATGAAAAAAATCCAAACTTGTTATGGATTTGAAGATCTTGACGAGCTCTACAAAATCCCCAATAGGATGGAGGTCTAATTTTGAGTGGATTGAGAGGAACCGAGGAGAGAAGGTTTGAACCCTTTTCCGTCGTCGCTTCTGATGTTTACGGGGAGAGAGAAAGAGTGCGGGCCAATGAGATTTTTTTTATTTATATTTTTAAAATTTCAAAAATACCCCTCTTCAAATACTAGCTCCAATCAAAACCCAACGGCTGTCGTCCCTACCTAAGTACCCCCATTCCGAACACAATGGGATATGTTTCGTAGGCCCATTCGACTGTTTCAGTCAGTTTCTCTTCAGATTAAAATATAAAACATTCAATATTTGTTTTGAACGTACATTTCAATTTGCCGAGGCCACATACCGATCCCAAAAATTCCAGAAAAATAAATCTAGCTATGTTTTGACGATACGGTCCAAACAAAACTAATTTCGTCGAATTCTGAGACCGTTTGAAAAATGGCCCTTTTCTGGTCGATCAATTTAATTGAAATTGACCAAACATATTTTCTTTCGCCACACTCACATATTAACTTCAAAAATTATGGAATTTGAAACCTAGCAATAATTTGATATCTCGGATCCAACAAAAGTGGTTTCATCGAATTCGGAGGTCGTTTGCAAAATGTCTACTTTCACGGGCAATATATTCTCTATAGCGACCTTTCTGAAAATTCATTTGGCCATAACTTTTGAATTCCGCTATGAAACTTCGATTATTAAGATTTGTTAGAAGGATATTAACTAACAGATTTAAATATTTTTGGTTTCACTAAAATCCGTTTTATTTTGCATCTGGTACAGTCAGTCAAAGTTCGAATTCAAATTTTGAAACTACCGCGCCATTTCAGACCTTGGTTATAATTAAAAATAATTATATTTATTTTCAAATGTCGATTCAAACGTACTTTTCGTCGCTATTATTTAAAATATTTTATTTTGTATATTAAAAATCCACTAAAATGGCCAAATTAAAAATTTTGAATTGGCTTAGATTTTTCGGGTTGTTACATCTGAGGTCGTTTGCAAAACTAGCTATTTTTAAAGCTCTAAAAAACCCTTTTAAATATATAAATATATTTAAAATCAATTAAATTAAATATTAAAAAATAAATATTATCGTATATATTCACAACAGAATTTCTAACTTGATATTTTCAAATCCCGATTAAATCGATATGCGATTTATAATGAAATTCCATTTTCTATATAATTAAATCGTTACAAATTATAAAGGAATTCCACAGTGACTTTTCTAAAATTTGATTTGGACATAAATCAAAATCTACACGACGAAATCCCGATTTTTATCTTCCACTAGAAAAATATACTTCACCAGCTCAATACGTTTCTTGTTTCACAGAAATCCAATTTAAAATGGACCCTGTATATCCAGTTGAAGTTCAATTCGCCAAATAGCGAACTGCAACGCCATTTCGAGCTCGATTATAATTATAATTTAAATTATACGTTCAACTGTCGTTCAAATAATATGTTCGTTACTCTAATTCAATTCTAAACTGAATTAAATATCAAAGATGATCCAATTCACACCTATTTTGTGAATTCCACTATTTCTGACTATTTCAAAAATTAAATATATTATTATATTGTTTATTTTAATTAAATATTCAATATTATTTAATTCTGGTCATTTTAAATAACCAAACCATTATTTAAATAATTAAATAAATTATTTATATACCGTAAAGATACGGGTCGTTACATTCTTCCCCCGTTAAAATAATTTCGTCCTCGAAATTGCTAAGGTAGAAAACAAACCCTATTGTCTAGGTTAAAAATTATTTGTTTATTTTTAACTTCAGTTTCAACTGATCCGATTAATTTCAATTAAAATATTCATTTATTTCTATTAACGAAAATTTTCAAAAATTCTATAAATTTTCTAACACCCGAAATTTTCGAAAAATTTCCCCAGCACCTCCTTTGTATCAGTCAATTGTTCAAATCCCAACACGCCTCTCTACGCCCTTTCCTTTAAAAAAGAAAATCAAAAAGCCAAGCCGCTTGCCGATTCAGCGCATAAAACCTGATATGGAAATTTAAACATGTACCGTTTTGTCGGGCATATCATTATATCCTTTCCATCTGCTACCCTATCAGCATATACAAATGTATTCCCAAACAAAATTCCAATTTTATTCTCAAAACCAAATCATTCACGTATCCAAGCCAAACTCCATTTCAAACCAAATTTCCATTCTTGATTCCAACTCCTAACTTATCAATTTAATACCATTTCAGATTTCCTATCTCACAATTCAAAATCTGATTCTACTTGATATATTATATTCCAATTCAATTCCCAGTTAATTGGTTTCAATTCAATGCATATTTGCTTTCAAAAATTTCATTAAATTTGTTTTAATTCTAAAAATCTCTCTTGGGAGTTTTTAAACAGTTTCTTTTTTCAAAAATCACTACTCCTTTTCGGAAATCAAAACCACTTGTTTCTCAAAACAGTTCAAAACAAAATCTTTGGTAGTAATCAATCACTTTGCAACTCGAAAACGACACTGATGATGTGGCCATCATCATCAGAGTTATTTTCCAGCTATCGAAGTGAGTTCAATACTATATCACTTTCAAAACCATATCTAAACACTTCCATTTTGAAATTCATTTCAAAATATCCTTCTCAATGCTTGAAAACAATTTAAAATCTCCCAGAATTTTAAAATTCTCATATACTTATTCCAAATCCACTTACAAACACTTCTCCCAGTTTTCAAAATTTTAATTCCAATTCTAATTTAATTCTGATTTAATTAATCTGCTTTTGTATTATACGAACTCAAATTGGTTATTTATATAACCATTTCAATTATAATCAACCAACACATCCAATATATGATAATAATTCCAAGATATATCCTTCTTTTATATAAAATATATTTTGGGTAAAATTATTTCATTTACCATTTTTCAAAACATACCGTGTCGGTTTATCGTTCTTGAATGTCTAGAAACCCTTATCGATACAGTGGATCAAACTGATCGACCAGAATTCATAAACAATTCAACCAATAAATTTCCACAATATAAAACAATTTTTATAAAATCTACAAATACGTTCACTCGTATATATACACTCAAACTCAATCTAGGGTATTACTAACCCAATCTCTACTGAGTCACGCCACAGAGCCAAGGTAATCACTTAACCTTCAGTTCTGATACCACTATAACGAACTAGGATTTTCAACTCCGAAAATCAACGCAAAACTACCACTTTGACTATTCAGACATCAGAAATACCTGATCATTAATAGAAAGAAGTTAGAGGGTGAGAATAAATAAGATAGAAAATTAGAATAGAAGAAGAAGAAGATCACCATAGAAAACAGAATCAGAGTAATATGAATCTCACAGCGGAACAAATAAAATATATTATAACATAACTTTGAAATAAAATAGTGTATATATATATACAATAACATTATCAGAGTACAACACTTACACACAGCGGAAATAACAATAGCTTTATATAATCCTGATGCCTTCTGCTTCAAGCTTTCCAAGTGTATCTGTAAAGACCTGAACTACTTGACTGCCCATACAAATTTGGGCACCCAAGAGTTTAGGGAAAACAAAACAAAATAAACTCTGGGTCAGTCACGGGACTGGTGTGAGTAAACTCAAATCATTTGGTTTAACTTTTAAAAATCCTTTTCAGAAGAAAAGGTAATTGTAAAACAGATCCACACATAAACACGGACTGTTTTTACCTTACGATAACCCAAAACACTTTTGGAAATCGATACTTCTCTGATATCAAAATAATGTCTAATCACAAGTAATTATCAATCTAGAAGAACGCTCTCATTTCACGTTCCACATATATAGTATACAAACAAAACCACGGGCGCTTATTGGAGATTGGATTCCGACTATGACAAGGTATGGGACCACCTGTCGATAGTGTATCTCTAGAGGCGAATACACTGGGTTCAACAAGAAAGTCTTGCAACCCGGCCCACACATGACCGACCACTCATTTCTCTTGAGTGTATCGAATGTATATCACCAACGGTTGGGAGCTACCCACCGTTTCCTAAAAAGGGACAGCATCGATAATAGATAAAAGAATGAAATGGATTTTCTCTAGATAGGTGATATACACCCTAATGGGAGCGACCCACCTAGCCATGTTTCCTGCCCGATTTCTGTCATTTCCCGGTTGATGAGGCTTGAGGTCATAACGTATCTTTGATACACCTGACCACCATTTACTTCGAATGTCACATCGTCATACCCGTCAAATCACAAATTGATTTCTCCAAAAATACCATGGGTATAAAGCTAAGAGAAACCAATTCCTCCGCTACCAAACGTAAGTACATTTGAAGAGATCAACTTACGTGATCCGTTAGATATACTTTGTCAGACATTCGTCCATTCACGTTTGTCTTGGGACTGGACAAACGGAAGGCACTATTCTGTAAACAGGATAGCCCTTGTAAAACTCCGTCTTCATTATCTCCATCATATTTGATTGCAACGCTAACATCCATACAGAGTGGTTTTCAAAAAATGAATCTGATCCCGGTCTCTCCGTATTGACGACGGAAAGATGGTATAAAACTTCGATAGTCGGTGATTTAACTATAAAAAAAACACATGTGTGCAAACAACTATTTTATTTCCAGATGGAAATTCTATCGATCAATCAATAGTCAACATTTATATTTTTTTATTATCATTAATTTATCCATTTTCCCTTTCTATATATTCGTAGATTCTTATTTTCTAAATTTAGAAAATATACTTTATTAACATTGGAAACATTTCCAGATTTACTCTCTTTTCTTGTTTTCTAAATTAGAGAACATTTCCGATTCTTTTATTAGAAAAACACCTCCAAAACTCCTTTGCTGGATTAAACATATGTTTAAATAAACATCACGAAGCCATTTTGAACCATTACACTTATTAACTAAATTCACTTAACCAGCTTTCACTATTGAACCTTAACCATTCCTTAGTTAGAAACGAAGTCAATCAAGTTGGGGTATAATTACCTCTCAGACCTTAACTGACCAGCATTTCTAACCTCGAAATAGAAAAAGCTCACCCTTTAAAATATTTTAACCAACTTCTTTATGTAACTCAGATTCTATTTATGAATCCACTTCTTTATTTTAAAACATTGATTATAACTATAACGTTATAATCAGTTCTTCCTAAATATCTAACTTCAAAATATAACTTTTATTCCTTAATTTGAATAAATAAATAAACACCTAATTTACAAATTAATAAATCTTGATTTAAAAACTGGAAAGTGTACTTTCTCGAATTCAATATAATCGAATTCCAACATATAACTCTTTTTCGAATAATCTCTATTCGATAACTCCTTTTCGATTAACTATATTCGATTAACTCTCTTCGAATAACTATATTCGATTAACTCCCTTAATTCTATTCAAATGCTATTTCGAATAACTGCTTTAATTCTATTCGAATAAACTATTTCGAATAATTCTTTTAATTCTATTCGAATAAACTATTTTGAATAACTCCTTTAGATTAACTCATTTGTATTCACTTGGTTTGATTAACTCATCTTGACTAACTCAACTCGATTAACTCAGCTTGATTAACTTACTTGATTAGCTCAACTTATCTAACTCAACTTATTTAACTCCTATCTAATAACTAATATTCGATTAATTTATATTCGAATAACTATGTCTGTTTTAACTTTATTTCAAATGGCTAATATTCGATTTAACTCCATTCGCTTAACTCTAGATCGCAACGATCACAATGGTTACGCCCGATTCCCTCAGGAAACATCCGACCGCCGCAGGCTATCTGCAGCCCTGCGAATTACGCTAGCAGTCATACGAAATGGCAACTCATCCTGAATAACTATGTTTGACTAACTCTATCTCAATAACTATATTCGATCAACTCTAATTGAATAACTAATATTCAATTAATCCTAATTCAATTAACTATGTTCAATTTACTCTATCTAGTTAACTCTCACAGGTTAACTCTATCTAATTTACTCTAACTGGTTAACTCTAATCGATTAACTTTAACTCTAATCGATTAATTATAATTGATTAACTCTAGTCAATTACTCTATTCAAATAACTAATATTCAATTATCTCTCTTTCATTTTGATTAACACATTTTGATTAACACCAAAGGATTTATTCTACGTTTATTCAGTTTCAAATGTCAATGTTGAAATCGATTCTTACTTCTCTATATAAGTCCTGACTTATATATTCTATTTATCCAATGATAAACATTTCATTTGATTTATAAAATATTATTTATAAATTTATCTTCTCAATCTATCGATTAGAATAGATTCTATTTAAAATCTTTACTTTAAATCCATATCACGTTATACCGTGTGCAAAGCACGGGTCTAAACCTTTCAAATGTAAAATTCTCCTTTTATACAATTCTAGTCAATTTTCAAGTATTTCCTTTTATAATCTATTTATTTGCAAAATAAATACCTTTTGGATAATTCTATTTAGTTTATAAAATATTTTCTTTTTATATAAAATCCATTGATTTTATAAGTAATCCCTTTTATAATCTAACTATTCCCTTTTCTATTTGTTTTACAAATATTTCCTCTTTCTATTCTATTTATTTTTCAAATAAATATCCCTTTCAATTCTATTGGTAAATGGTTTACAAATATTTCTTTTTCAATTCTATTTGTAAATGTTTTACAAATATTTCCCTTCAATTCTATCTATTTGATTAACAAATAAATATTCCTTTTTAATCTATTTATTTTCTTAATAAATATTTTCTTTTTATAAAATCTTTTGATTTTATGAATATTTCTTTTGCAATATAACATTGAAAAATTCCTTTTTAACATTCTAGTATTCCATATGGTATTTAACATACCATATAACAATGATCGGCATCATTCAACCATACAAAATCAACAAAAGATTTCATATCACATCATATAACACAATATATGAAAAAAAAGTAAAATAAATGTTGTGGAACCTAGTTGGGTCCCTCCGACCTGTTTCCCTGCATCCAAAGATGTTAAACAATAAAATTAACATCAATTTCATTTCACTATGAAATATTCGGCTAAACAGAAACAATATTTGATTAATGATTTATATATATATATATATCGTTTTCTATAATTTCAACCAATTAACTAGCAGTTCAACCAAACAGCCAACACACATCAAACAATCATCAGTTCTATAAATACGTTATAAAAATATAAGTTGAGCAGAGTTAGTGAGATTTACTCACATTGGTTCGCAGTTGACGGTACTTCTTTTATTTTGTTTTTAAAATCAAACAAGTGTTTGATTCTTTCCCCGAAATTCCAGTAGCTCTATTCTCAGTGAAATCAGTTCTACAATATAGTCCTTTATCGCTACGGTCCCAACGGACCCCATCGCGCCTGATTCTGTTAATATATATGACACAATCATGAATATTTCAAGTTATTACTAAATTTAACCTTGTTAACTTTTAAAAAAAATTATAATTAACTAATTTTAACTACATCTTTAATTACCCTTAGAAAATTATTAGTTGCGTTTAACTCTTCCTCCTCAATAGTCAAATCCAAAGTGTGCTTTCCCTTCCCCAAGCCGTAGTCATATCTTCACAAAACTCCACAACTTCCGAAACTAAGATCACCTGCAATCTTAACTCTACCTGCTCCTTCCTCTTCTCAATTGTTAAACTGCTCCAGTAATCAACCCAACATTTTACTAGCTAAATAAACACCATCTCTCCTTTATTAACATTACCGAAGTCAAACGATTAATGCCATAAAACTTTCATTAACTCTTCCTAATACTCAAATAAACGTGACTTCCAGCGATTCCAGGCATCCACTTATCTCACGGTAAAATAAACCAAACTTCACCCTTAATTATTTTAAACGTTAGTTACCATAGTAGTCCTCCTTCAACCATCTGCTACTCCAGAATCGCGCCACAATTTCCAAAAAAATCCAATAGTAAAGCTCACGTTCTAACTCCCCTTCCGACCGACTCTGGTGATCGGAAGTCCTCAGCCTTCGCCGGTGGCCCAACCAACCTGTCCCCCACCTTTCTCCTTCATAACGCCCTCCCCAACTCTCCTTTAATCGACATCGAACGTAAGCCCTAGATCGCAGTGCCTCAAGGTTAAGCTACAACAATTATTCGATCGCACCCATTAACATTTAGGTAGCGTTGAAGCCCTTGAATCCAGTATCTAGATGAATTCGAGATGGGATTTTTCAGTTGAGTGTTTGATTTTTGAAGAGAAATATCATCTCACATTTTCTGCTTTGAGGGTGGAGGCAGAGTTTTTTAGAAGACTTGAGGATGATTTAGGGTTAGAAAGAGTTAAGATGTATTTATAGGTAGAATATATATTTTAATATTTTAATATTATATTAAATTTTAAGCAACCGCTATTTTTATGTGTCCTCTGAAATTCCTGTAATCACATATGACATTCAAAAATCACGAAACTAGACTTGCAGCTACAGATCAACATTGCGGACCCAACGAAACTGGTTTCGTCGAATTCCGACTCTGTTTGCTCACACAGCGTATTTTTAATTGTCAAAATACTGACTGTTTTTCACATTAAAATCCCGTATGGCCACATACTGACTTCAAATATCACGAAAAATGAAAGCTAGCAATAATTTATTATTGCGGATCCAACAAATTTAGTTTCATCGAATTCTGAGGTCGTTTGCAAAGCTGACTATTTTTAAAGCTCTAAATAACCCTTTTAAATATATAAATATATTTAAAAACAATTAAATTAAATATTAAAAAGTAAATGTTATCATATATATTCACAACAGAATATCATACAGCTCTAGAATATTCCTATATGAATTTCTAACTCGATATTTTCAAATCTCGATTAAATCGATATGCGATTTATAATGAAATCCCTTTTTCTATATAATTAAATCGTTATAAATTATAAAGGAATTCCACAACGACTTTTCTAAAATTTTATTTGGACATAAATCAAAATCTACACGATGAAATCCCGATCTTTCTCTTCTACTAGAAAAATATACTTCACCAGCTCCATACGTTTCTTGTTTCACAGAAATCCAATTTAAAATGGACCCTGTATATCCCGTTGAAGTTCAAATCGCCAAATAGTGAATTGCAACGCCATTTCTAGCTCGATTATAATTATAATATAAATTATATGTTTAACTGTCGTTCAAATAATATGTTAGTTATTCTAATTCAATTCTAAACTGAATTAAATATCACAGATGATCTGATTCACACCTATTTTGTGAATTCCACTATGTCTGACTATTTCAGAAATTAAATATATTATAGTATTATTTATTTTAATTAAATATTCAATATTATTTAATTCTGGTCATTTTAAATAACCAAACCATTATTTAAATAATTAAATAAATTATTTATATACCGTAAAAATACGGGTCGTTACAATATAGCCCTTAAAAATAATCATTTTGCAAATGACCTCCATTTTTGATGAAACTACTTTTGTTGGATCCGGAATGTCAAATTATAGTCAGGTTTAAAAATTCATAATTTTTGGAATTAATATGTGGGCGTAGAAAAATTAAATGTGTTTTCAAATTCAGTTTGAATTTAAAAAGCTAGTTAAAAAGGACATTTTTCAAACGGTGTATCACCCTGGATTTTTGAATAATTGAATAAAATAAAATAAAGAATAGTTAATCTCAGACATGAGAATTAAGGAATTGGGTTGCGCCATTGTGTTCGTCTCAGAATTCTGGTTGAAATAGAGTCCGAGTTTGCGTGAAACGGGTACCGGATGAGGGAGTTATGGACGAACGAAGTTTGGTGGCAAAACAAGAGGAAAAAATTTTGCATTGGCGCACTTGGGAAGTGCACCGCTACAAATTTTCATTGGCGCACCTTCCAAGTGCGCCCAGGCCGAGGCAGCAGGCCTGCACAGCTTTCTGGTTCAGTCTGACCCATGTTGCTGAGTCCTTTCTAACTCCTTGCTGAGTCATTAGGGCTGAGGTGTCACCCTATCCCGACTGAATGGTTTTGATTAACCCTAAGATCATCCGACGGCTTTAATTAAATTAAAATTTTATATAAACGTGGGTAGACTCAAACTCTAAATCATAATTAAAACTGAAAATATGGCCATCATGATGTCGTCTTGTAACCTAGAGTAGCCGCCACCAATTGGAGAGGAAGAACAACAAATCAAATCAGTTCTATTCAACCCTAACAACGAATCTTCTTCAAAGGAAAGCTAATACAACTTCAGAACTCAGAATTCAGAACTCATGACTGCCTTTGAGTTGTGAGTTCGATAATTTTAATAAAATAATTAGCAATTTAATTGGATTAAGTTATGATGCGGATTGTATGGATGTGATGTGAATTGTTGATCGCATGTTGTAATTATGTGGTAGAATTGTGTTGAAATCTCTATGATGTTATGTTGTGATGCTATCATTTATGATGTAAAGTTATAATACTATCACCTATGTTGTAATTCTATGATTGACTTATGTATAATCAAATCATCATGTTGTTCATATGCTAGTTTGGTTATGTTGATTCATATGATAGATCACAAGTATGTATGCAAGTTTAGATATTGATTTAGACAAGAATCATAGGCAAGTTAGTATAACCTTACATGTTTCGTGACATCAATTTTAGATCTAAAGTTAGGCTATGACATGTGTGAGTTATATGATAAATTCTACACGATAATTTACATGTTAGATGCAAGTATGCACCATTGTTATGATGCATAAATCATATATGCAAGTTTATATAAATATATGAGTTTGGGATATGAATCATGTTATGCAAGTTTAGGGTTATTGCCTATGCAAGTTTACACCTTTATATGTAGATCTATGACATACATGATTTATGCAAGTTTGTGACTATTATCTCAACAAGTTCACACCTTTAGATTTGGATCCATGACAAATGTTGTTTATGCAAGTTGTAACTTTGGCCTATGCAAGTTTTAGATGTAGAACATCATTCACGCATGCAAGTTCACCCCCATGTTTAGATCTATGTTTTAATTATGTGCATATTGTGATGTTTTCTCTTTATTCCTTGAGTTAGACTATTCGAGTCTAACGTATATTTTACGTTAAACGAACAAACGTACAACGTGGGGTAAAGGGAATACTATTAAAAAGATTTAATTGGCATAAATGCCTTAAAAGGCATAAAATAAATTTATGATGAAAATTGGTATGATTTTACATACCATAAATAGATGGACATAATTGAGTCAATTATGGACATCGTTAAATTTGGAATTGATTGATAATTTGAATAGGGAAAGTAATTCAAATTGGGGAATGATTAATTAGGAGTAATTAATCGTCTAAGACACGAGGTTAGGCTCTTTTGTGGTGTAAGACTGCCCAGACCTGCCCAGCAAATCCAGCTGCCACAAATGCCAGTCTAATGTGAGAGGTCTTAGGCATAAATTAAATGCGTAACAATTGTAAAGACACGAGGTTAGGCTCGTTTGTGGTGTAAGACTGCCCGAACCCGCCCGGCAAATCCAGCTGCCACAAATGCCAGTCTAATGTGAGAGGTCTTTATGAGGTTACGGTCTTAATGAATTAAGAAACACTTAACCATATAAACATGTAGTGGGACACGAGGGGGTTAAGTGGGTGCCTTGGGTGGCATGTGGAATCTACTAGGTGCCTTGGGTGGCATTTGGAAATACGATTAGAAACACTTAACCAAAATTGAAACATGTAAGTGAACATGAAAAAGAAGAGGGTAAAGTGGGATACACTAGAGGGGACCAAGCTTAGGTGGATAGCTTGTGTCAAGTAATGGGGGCCCATTTCAACCAGTAACCCATACGCATCTTTGTGGGCTCGACCCAAGTCGAGGACGGGACACGCATACTGGGCTTGACTGTAAGAGGCCAAAATGGGTTAGCGGTGGCAACGCAAGTCCAACGGGTTCATATGCGTGTGTGGGCCCGGGCTGGTAGGTAAGACGTTGTTGCATCGTGTAGGTATAAGCCATGCATTGTTGGTTGTATCAGGTTGGCACTTTGGGGAGTGATACACCCCACTATGGGGCCATCACGGGTATCTACGAGTTAGGGAGCCGATCGCTTGGGGGTAGTGGTACACCTAGTGGAGATAGGGGAAGGCGACACCTATGAAGGCAGCTAGGGGTGCACGAAACAACCAATATCATTATTAAGTCTGTAGGCGGGATAAACCTTAGGGTGACTAGTGGTGGTGCAATATAGCAATTATCTTATAGTGTTGGTGTAGTTTAATAATTATCTTATAGTGGTTTAGGGGTGCTTTAACGATATCGTTGTTCATCTTGTTTCCTTGTTTACTCTGCCATACTCAATGGTTCATGGTCATTTTCCTTATTTTCCAACTTATGCCTTAGCTTAGTTACTTCGTTAATTATATTGTTAAAGTTGTCGCACTCGCCAGACTTTATGTCTGACCCCCTTTGTTTCCTCCTCTTTTCTTCCTCCCCCCCCCACAGGTGCTCAGGTTGGAACTAGCACCAGTGGAGCTTGATTTTGGACTGCTATTTCTCTGCTTTTAGAAGATTTCTTAGATCGCTGAAGTAAAGTTCAGCTTCTCTTTTATTTATGGCTATTCTGTATTGGGGATTATGTCTTTCAATTTATGTACTTTTGGTAGTCAAGATGGATATTATGTACTTTGACTCTGGTTTTTGATGATGTAAGCAAACATATGTGTTTTCCACTGCAATGAAATAAAGTTTTAAATCTTTGAGTGCTATTTATATTTGTCTTGTTGTTAAGTTTCTGTTTTATACTTACTTAAAATGCTCCATAGAAGTTAATGCATTCCCTTTGTGAGTGACATTAATGGACGTGGGGTGTTAGACGTGGTATCAGAGCTGAAGGTTACCAGAACAGATATGAATTTTGAAAAACTATTTTTCAAAACAATTTTTATGAAGAAGTACCTTCAAAAGTACGTTTTAAGGGAAGTATTTTCGAGAGAAAAGCTTATTTTAGAAAGCATAAGCCCAAGAGCCATATATCTTACCCTCGGTTCTTTAATATTGAATCTTTCCTTTTTCATTTCAGCATGTCTGAAGCATCTGAGATACCAGAGGGTGTTCATGTACCCGGTTGGTTTCGTCAATATCTCGAGGCTAGGGCCGCCACTGCAGGTCCAGCAAATCCTCCTCCTCCTCCTCGCATCGATACTTTTGCTAAGATATACAAGGACTTTAGAGCAATGGGTGGAAAACCTTTTAACGGGACGGAGACATTTGTTGAAGCTCGTAATTGGCTAAAGGAGGTGGAAGAATTGTTTAGAATCTTTGAAGTGGATGATGTAAGAAAAGTCCAACTAGCTGCCAGGCTAATGAAGGATGAGGCCTCGTTTTGGTGGGAGGTCACTAATGGGGGACATCCAGTCGATACATGGCTAGATTTTAGGCAGAGGTTTGAGGCGAAGTTTCTCTCGCGGGCGGAAGAGAATCTATACATGGAAAGGTTTTTGGCGCTGAAGCAAGGGAATCTATCGGTGAAAGAGTACGTCAAAAAATTCAACCAATTTGCAAGATTTGGCTTGGACTTGGTGAATACTCCAGAAAAGAAGGCTCTAAGATTTGTTAAGGGTTTAAACGAGCTGCTTCATGGGTTAGCTATGACCCACATTCCCATGGGGGCTACCTTCGAGAGACTAGTTGACATGGCGCTCATGCATGAAGAGGAGAAGTGCACCAATGTTAATAAGGCACCCGAGAAGAAAGGGGATCAAAAGAAGCCGCAACAGCAACAACAGAACAAGAAAGGTGGCAAAGGCAACAGTGCTAAGGGAAAGAAAAGATGCTTTAACTGTGGGACGCCTAGCCATCTAAGCAAAGATTGTGGGAAGAAAAAGAAGACTGGTTGTTTCCACTGTGGCGAGGCGGGACATCTTATTAAGGATGGCCCAAAGAAAGGGCACAGGGCAGGGTCTACCTCGGGAGGACAGGTGCAGGCTCTTATGGCACCAGGGCAGGCAAGGGGACAAGTTCAGGCTCTCGTGGTCCCACCGCTGCAAGAACGAGGTAGAGCAATTTCCGTTGAAAGTTTAGTTTTTATGTTTGATCATTCTATCCGTACTTTATTCGATTCTGGCGCTTCACATTCGTTTATTTCTACATCATTAGTTGAAACACTACACCTTGATACTAGTCTAGTTACTGATCCCTTAATAGTCTCAAATCCTATCGGTGGTTCGGCTCATCTTTCTATGATTTGTCGGGATTTGAGAGTGTTTATCTTGGGCGTTGAGTTTGAGTGCAACGCTTTTGTTCTTGGCTTCATGGGCTACAGTTTAATTCTAGGTATGGATTGGTTAACTAGATATGGGGCCATCCTAGATTGTGAAAGAAGGGTAGTTAGATTGTTGACTCGTTTTGGAAAGACCCTTGATATTTCTTGTGACCCTAGAGGTCCAGTAATGCTTAGCTACCTAGAATCCCTTGACGCATCCGATGATGATTTACATTCTATTCCCATAGTCCGGGAATATGCTGATGTCTTCGATGAGGTGAGGGGTTTACCCCCAAAACGTGAAATAGACTTTCGAATATATCTAGTAGATAATGCAAAGCCGCTTGCATTACCAGTGCGCCACATGGCTCCAAGAGAGAGAAGAGAACTCAGTAAGCAAGTAAAAGAATTGTTTGAGAAGGGGTTCATCAGACGTAGTATATCGGAGTGGGGTGCTCCAGCAGTGTTTGGCACGAAGGCGGATGGGTCGTTTAGACTTTGTGTGGACTATAGAGAACTTAATAAGCTTACTAAGAAGAATAGACACCCACTGCCGAGGATTGACGATCTCTTCGATCAGTTAGTTGGCGCCTCAGTGTTTTCACAGTTGGACTTAGCCATGGGTTTCCATCAGTTGAGAGTGGCTGAGGATAGCATAGAAAAGACTGCCTTTAGGACTCCAGACGGTTTCTTTGAGTGGCTTGTGATGCCCTTCGGTTTGACAAACGCTCCCGCATACTTTGTTGACTTGATGAGTAAGGTGTTTAGGGAGTACCTTAATAGATTCGTGGTAGTCTTTGTGGACAACATCTTGATATTTTCTAAAAGCGAGGAAGAGCATGCCCTACATCTTAGGGAAGTGTTGCAGACTCTTCGAGCACATAGCCTTAAAGCTAAATTTTCTAAATGTCACTTTTGGAGGAAGGAAGTGCGATTCTTAGGGCACGTGGTTTCCAAAGAACGGATAGTTGTGGATCCCGCGAAGATAGTGGCCATCCAAGATTGGAAGGTTCCTAAAAATGCTACCGAGGTGAGGAGTTTCTTAGGGTTGGCTGGCTACTATAGGAATTTCATCAAAGACTTCGCAAAAATATCAGCCCAATTAACATGCTTGACGAAGAAGAACTTAGTTTTCATGTGGGATGTAGATTGTGATGATGCGTTCCAACGTTTAAAGAGAGCTTTGACCACAACCCAGTCTTAGTGTTGCCAGATGGAGTAAGCCATTTACTGTTTATACCGATGCTTATGGGACAGGACTAGGCGCAGTCTTAATGCAAGAGGGAAGGGTAATAGCCTATGGTGGAAGGCAATTGAGAGTACATGAGATAAATTACACTACACATGACCTAGAGTTGGCCGCTATGGTCTTCACGCTTAAGTCTTGGCGTCATTATCTTTTCGGCGAAAAATTCGAATTATTCACTGACCACAAATCGCTAAAATACTTATTCTCTCAGAAGGACTTGAGCTTAAGGTAGCAAAGGTGGATGGAATTCTTAGCATCCTACGACATCGAGATAGCATATACCCCTGGCAAGGGTAACATGGTGGCAGACGCATTAAGTAGAAAAAGGTTGTCCTTGAGTCCATTGTTTGTTGAGTGGCGAAGCTTAGAGTTCATCTCTACGTTTGACTTTAAACCTTCCGTTGACTTTGTACCCAGTTTGCTAGCATTCTTAGAGGTCAGACCTAAGCTTTTGGGACATATTGGCGAGGCACAGCGAGATGACCCACAGTTGGTTGAGTTAGTAGAAAAGCTCAAAAGAGGGGAGTCATCGAGCCATCTCTGTAGGTATACCCTAGATGATAAGGGTTGGTTACGTAGGGACGGTAGACTTTGTGTACCACAGGACGAGAACTTGAGGAAGACCATTCTTGATGATGCACATCGTTCGAAGATGACCATCCATCCCGACGGGGACAAGATGTACATGGACATGAGACGAGTATACTTTTGGGCCAGTATGAAGAAGGACGTGGCAGAGTTTGTTGCTAGATGCTTGGTGTGCCAACTAGTAAAAGCAGAGAAAAAGAAGCTTGGTGAATTGCTTCACCATTAGAGGTCCCACAATGGAAGTGGGAAAGTGTTTCGATGGACTTTGTTGACGAATTACCAAGATCGAGGAAGGGTAATACGAGGATTTGGGTCGTGGTACACAGACTTACTAAGAGCGCCCATTTCATTCCCGTAAAGAGTAAGAGGACTGCTCCATGGTTAGCCTACGTATACATTTGAGAAATAGTTCGTTTGCATGGTGTTCCTTCTAGCATAGTGAGCAACCGCGATCCTATCTTCACTAGCAAGTTTTGGAAGAGCTTGCAAGAGGTGGTAGGGACTCAGTTATGTTTGAGCACCGCATATCATCCTCAGGCGAACGGCCAGACCGAGAGGGTGAATCGTATTCTAGAGGACTTATTGAGGTTGTGTGTCTTAGATTTCGGAGGTACATGGGAGGAACATCTTCCGTTGGTGGAGTTCGCATATAATAATAGTTTTCAGTCCAGCATTGGCATGGCACCGTTTGAGGCTCTTTATGGATGGCCGTGTCGTTCGCCTACTTGTTGGTGGGAGTCTACAGACAAGGTCTTGCTTGGACCCGATATGATTAGAGAGACTTCGGAAAAGATCGATTTGATTGGAAGGAGGATGAAGACGGCGCAAGATAGGCAAAAATCTTATGCTGACAAGAGGAGGACAGATCTTGAGTTTGATATTGGGGACATGGTCTTTGTCAAGGTGTCTCCATTACGGAACATCATTCGCTTTGGGTCCGTTGGGAAGTTAGCACCAAGGTTCGTAGGGCCGTTTCCTATTAAGGAGAGGATTGGGCAGATGGCGTATAGAGTGGAGTTTCCCGAGAGACTTAGTGGCGTACACGATGTATTCCATGTATCACATTTGAGGAAGTGCTTGCACGAGACCGCGGAAGTGGTAGAGCCGAGCTTACTTAGAGAGGTGGAGATAGAGCGTGATGCGACGATTCGACGAGCTCCTATGTGCATTCTTGGGACGGAGATTAAGAAGTTGAGGAATCGAGAGGTCAAGCTAGTCAAAGTGCAATGGGGAGATGATGAGAGCGACGCTACTTGGGAGACGGAAGAGAAGATGCATTCATTATACCCTTTTCTTTTCGAGGGTATGTCTTTTAATTTCTCCTTTATCGCTTACCTTGTACTTATCTTATCTTTAGTATGTCCTCTCACTAGTATCTTTGACCTTTAGATAGGGTAGTCCTATGGTTGAAACATGTGTTTGATACATGTTATGTATGATGGATGCATGTGGATGCAAGTGTTTGCTAGTGGTTGCTCGTGGGTGCATATACACACACTTTAGGCACTAGATCGGCTCAGTCACTTCATATTGCATATTGCATATAAATGTGTGTACATATTTAAGTAATGGATGTATAATGATTGTACCATCATATGGATGTTGCATTTTGGTGAATGACTGTGCACACATGTATAAATAATATGTATCGATAAGGTTCTTTCGCATACATAATGGACGCATGGCACTATCATGGTTTGCATTAAGGAGGTCAACTGAATCAATAGACCGCCTGATTTTGCATTGGATAAGGAACATATAAACACACTTCTTGCATTTGTTCATACAGCATTAGAAATTTTATAAGGACAATGGATGCCCGTGTTTGATGGTTGAGTAGATGGTTGTTTGGATGGTAGGACATGCATTCTCCTTAACTTGGAGATTTCGGGGGCGAAATCCTTTAAGGAGGGGAGAATGTAACACCCCGGATTTTTGAATAATCAAATAAACTAAATTAAATAATAATTAATCTCATACCTGAGAATTAAGGGAATGGGGTTACGCCATTGTATTCATCTCAGAATTCTGGTTGAAATAGAGTTCGAGTTTGCGGGAAATGGGTACCGGATGAGGG
The DNA here is from genome assembly GCA_030737875.1 of Allium sativum. Taxonomy (NCBI): domain Eukaryota; kingdom Viridiplantae; phylum Streptophyta; class Magnoliopsida; order Asparagales; family Amaryllidaceae; genus Allium; species Allium sativum. Next base: position 550,076,657 of record CM060918.1, read on the forward strand.
AGTTATGGACGAACGAAGTTTGGTCGCAAAACAATAGAATTTTTTTTTTTTTGCACTGGCGCACTTGGGAAGGGTGCCAGTACAAATTTGCACTGGTGCACTTGCCAAGTGTTCCCAGGCCGAGGTAGTAGGCCTGCACAGCTTTCTGGTTCAGTCTGACCCATGTTGCTGAGCCCTTTCTGACTCCTTGCTGATTCATTAAGCTGAGGTGTCACCCTATCCCTACTGAATGGTTTTGATTAACCCTAAGATCATCCGACGGCTACAATTAAATTAAAATTCTATATAAGCATGGGTAGACTCAAACCCTAAATCAGAATTAAAACTGAAACTATGGCCATCATGCTATCGTCTTGTAACCTAGAATAGCCGCCACCAATTAGAGAGGAAGAACAACAAATCAAATCAGTTCTATTCAACCCTAACAACGAATCTTCTTCAAAGGAAAACTAATACAACTTCAGAACTCAGAATTCAGAACTCAAGATCCCCTTTGAGTTGTGAGTTCGATAATTTTAATAAAATAATTATCAATTTAATTGGATTAAGTTATGATGCGGATTGTATGGATGTGATGTGAATTATTGATCGCATGTCGTAATTATGTTGTAGAATTGTGTTGAAATCTCTATGACGTTAAGTTGTGATGCTATCATTTATGATGTAAAGTTATAATACTATCACCTATGTTGTAATTCTATGATTGGCTTATGTATAATCAAATCATCATGTTGTTCATATGCTAGTTTGGTTATGTTGATTCATATGATAGATCACAAGTATGTATGCAAGTATAGATATTGATTTAGACAAGAATCATAGGCAAGTTAGTATAACCTTACATGTTTCGTGACATCAATTTTAGATCTAAAGTTAGGCTATGACATGTGTGAGTTATATGATAAATTCTACAGGATAATTTACAGGTTAGTTGCAAGTTTACACCATTGTTATGATGCATAAACCACATATGCAAGTTTATATAAATATATGAGTTTGGGATATGAGTCATGTTATACAAGTTTAGGGTTATTGCCTATGCAAGTTTACACCTGTAGATATCGATCTATGACATACATGATTTATGCAAGTTTGTGACTATTATCTCAACAAGTTCACACCTTTAGATTTGGATCCATGACATATGTTGTTTATGCAAGTTATAGATGTAGAACATCATTCACACATGCAAGTTCACACCTATGTTTAGATCTATGTTTTAATCATGTGTATAATGTGATGTTTTCTCTTTATTCGATGAGTTAGACTATTCGATTCTAACGTATATTTTATGTTAAACGAACAAACGTACAACGTGGGGTAAAGGGGATAATATTAAAAAGATTTAATTGGCATAAATGCCTTAAAAGGCATAAAATAAATTTGTGATGAAAATTGGTATGATTTTACATACCATAAATAGATGGACATAATTGAGTCAATTATGGACATCGTTAAATTTGGAATTGATTGATAATTTGAATAGGGAAAGTAATTCAAATTGGGGAATGATTAATTAGGAGTAATTAATCGTCTAAGACACGAGGTTAGGCTCTTTTGTGGTGTAAGACTGCCCGGACCCGCCCGACAAATCCAGCTGCCACAAATGCCAGTCTAATGTGAGAGGTCTTAGGCACAAATTAAATGCATAACAATTGTAAAGACACAAGGTTAGGCTCGTTTGTGGTGTAAGACTGCCCGGCCCCGCCCGGCAAATCCAGCTGCCACAAATGTCAGTCTAATGTGAGAGGTCTTTATGAGGTTACGTTCTTAATGAATTAAGAAACACTTAACCAGAAAAACATGTATTGGGACATGAGGGGGTTAAGTGGGTGAATTGGGTGTCATGTGGAATCTAGTGGGTGCCTTGGGTGGCATTTGGAAATACGATTAGAAACACTTAACCAAAATTGAAACATGTAAGTGAACATGAATAAGAAGGGGGTTAAGTGGGATACACTAGAGGGGACCAAGCTTAGGTGGATAGCTTGTGTCAAGTAATGGGGGCCCATTTCATCCAGTAACCCATACGTATATTTGTGGGCTCGACCCAAGTCAAGGACGGGACACACATACTGGGCTTGACTGTAAGAGGCCAAAACGGGTTAGCGGTGGCAACGCAAGTCCAACGTGTTCATATGCGTGTGTGGGCCCAGGCTGGTAGGTAAGACGTTGTTACATCGTGTAGGTATAAGCCATGCATTGTTGGTTGTATCGGGTTGCCACTTTGGGGAGTGATACACCCACTGTGGGGCCAGCACGGGTATCTACGAGTTAGGGAGCCGATCGCTTGGGGGTAGTGGGTACACCTAGTGGAGATAGGGGCAGGCTGCACCTATGAAGGCTGCTAGGGGTGCACGAAACTACCAATATCATTATTAAGTCTGTAGGCGGGATCAACCTTAGGGTGACTAGTGGTGGTGCAGTATAGCAATTATCCTATAGTGTTGGTGTAGTTTAATAATTATCTTATAGTGGTTTTGGGGTGCTTTAACGATATCGTTGTTCATCTTGTTTCCTTGTTTACTCTGCCATACTCAATGGTTCATGGTCATTTTCCTTATTTTCCAACTTATGCCTTAGCCTAGTTACTTCGTTAATTATATAGTTAAAGTTATCGCACACGCCAGACTTTATGTATGACCCCCTTTGTTTCCTCCTCTTTTCTTCCTCCCCCCCCCCTAGGTGCAGTGGAGCTTGATTTTGGACGGTTGTTTCTCTGCTTTTAGAAGATTGCTTGGATCACTGAAGTAAAGTTCAGCTTCTCTTTTATTTATGGCTATTTTGTATTGGGGATTATGTCTTTCAATTTAAGTACTTTTGGTAATCAAGATGGATATTATGTACTTTGACTCTGGTTTTTGATGATATAAGCAAACATATGTGTTTTCCGCTGCAATGAAATAAAGTTTTAAATCCTTGAGTACTATTTATGTCTGTCTTGTTGTTAAGTTTATGTTCTATACTTACTTAAAACGCTCCATAGAAGTTAATGCATTCCCTTTGTGAGTGACATTAATGGACGTGGGGTGTTACAAACGGTCTCCAAATTCAATGAAATTAGTTTTGTTAGGACTGTATTGTCAAAACATAGCTAGATTTATTTTTCTGTAATTTTTGAACCAGTATGTGGTCTCGATAAATTAAAATGTACGTTTAAATTCAAATATATTGATTTATATTTTAATTTTTATGAAAACCGATCGAAACAGTCGAATTTGCTTATGAAACATATCCCATTGTGTCCGGAAGGGGGTACTTGGCTAAGGACGACAGTCGTTCGGTTGGATTTGGAGCTCAGTGCAGTAAACCAGTGTAGTATGAATTAATTATTATTAAATATAATATTTATATATATTGTCAGTCAAAACCCTACGTCAACGTTTAATTTTCTAGTCAAAATAAATAATGTCGCCTCCCTCTCCATAATGAACGACAGGCGATTCAAACCATCCTCCCTCCTTATCTCTCTATTCACACAATAACTCACGAAGTTCCCAAATACCAAAGCCTTCAGCTAGGCGAGATCCTCCTTCCCAACGGTGGTGATCTGCTATATCGCACAATGGTGGCCAATTTTGAGCTTTAAACGTCGGTGGTTTGAAGCAGGTTTCCAGCGCAAGGGGGCCACCGATGGCGGCGTTATTGGGGGCATTGACAAAGGTGGCTGAGGTGAGTTGAGTGGCGCGCCTTGGTGGGGTTCCGGCTGCTAAGGGGAGGCTGCGACATGAAGGATTGAACGTCGACGATGGTTTTAGTTTGCTCCAGAAATGTGAACGATGAAGAAGGTTTATTAAAACCTTAATGATGTAAATAAGAAATTAATTATTATTTTAATTATTTCGAAATGTAATTAATGTTTAAAATTGTGTAACTCTCTCATGTGATATCGTAATTTAGTGAAACAAGTTGCGTTGGATTCGCAACAACGAGCTCTACAACATGGGACTAACCAGAATGGAAACAGAGCAAATTAGAGTTTGAGGCGAGTTTAAATCCAAATGGAACCAAAACCGTCAATTAAGTACTGGCGGAGTGGAAACCAACGTGAGAACTCCCTCACTCAAACTAATTGCATTCTGTGATTATATAATAGGTTATAAATGGGGCTTAGTAGCTCTTGTCACTACTTTTTGTTAAACCATGGATGATATATGTGATATGATTGTGTTGTACAGAAATTCATTATATTATGGAATTATTGGATTGATTGATTGTTGTGTATGGCGCGAGTCAGTATCACGAGAGGGATAATGCTAGACATTATTCTGGTTCTATATCGCGCCATTATAATGCCGAATTTTCTGAAACTGAAATGTATAAATTATTTATATAAAAGGTATATAAAATTTTCATAAAAGGAAATTGAAATTAATATTCGTTTACAAGTCGGACGGCTTGTTTATGTAAACCTATTTAACTGATATTGATTGGGACGATAAATTTTACACATGGCCCAACTGCACAAACAATAATCAGTATTTGTTGGTTGAAACCCCACACGGGTATTGGGATGATATTTGACATACACTAATCCCAATATTTAGTTGTATATCAATCGATTGGTTGACAAACTGTAGTAAGGGTTATTTATTTATTTTAATGCTTATACGGTTGTAGAATGCATTTGGGTGTTGTTTGAATTTTTAATGATTGTTTATCATCCTTGTTAAATACATGCGATGTATAAAATCCGTATAACCCAAATTATATGGTAATTGATTGAGTCGCATTCCGATTCAGAATAAAATGAATATTTAAAATAATATTCAGAGAAGAAATAAAAATAAGATTTTGATGTCCGATTTTGGATGGACACGAAAATATATAAAAATATGAAGCTGGGTTAAGTACAGAAATGCCACTTCAACTCAAAAGGGTTTATGAATCGATTTTATTCATTTTATAATGAATATTGAAAAGGTTAGATTTAAAAATCTGATATTTTGAAAATATTACCATTTTAAATTTTATAATGATAAGGAATATTCAATTTTGATTTAAAATTAAAATGGAGGTTGGAATCGTTTTAAAATGAATTTATAAACGATTTATAAAATACATTTTGTATGGAAATCGACGATATATATATATATATATATATATATATATATATATGGTTTTAATAGAACGCGTCGCGCAACGACCATTTGCGAATTTCGACCATTGACATCGAATTGACATAACGGGAGATCCGACCGTCGGATTCTCCCAAAATCGGAACCATTGGGTTCATATCAAAAAGAGCTTTCCAATGAATATAAAATATTTAAATTTGAACAGTTAGATTTAAAAATATGTCCAAATCAATTTCAGAAAAAGTCGCTATGAATGCAGTTCGGTGGCCGTTATTGGAAACCGACTGTAAGGGCCTTATAAAAATTATTAAAAATATTGTAAAATTATGTAAAATCATAATAAATGATTTGGAAAGATTTTTGATGAAAAATTCCAGTTTTGAAAAGATAATTTTTTTTTAAAATGAACTAGTTAACAACTAGAATAAAAATCCAATTATTTTTGGAAATAATAAATTGGATTTTAAACGGGTTTGAATATAACCAAAATTTTCCAATGAATGAATAGGAATGGATTTGAATGGAAATAATCTTTGGAATATTTCGTTATTGGATTCTGTGATCATACGGATATTATTGAGGAATTTGGAAGATACATATATCATTATTCCCAATACGATATCCGTTAGTTTCAGAATTTGATGTTGAATATAAGCCTATATTATTTTCAGTTCAGAGCCTTGTATTTAATATCAAATTGGATTTTTGGTTTGTCATGAATGATGTCTTCAATAACACTGTTCTTAAACCCCGTTGAGAAAAGAATAAATCTTTTGAATAAGATTTAGAGAAGTTTACCAATTAATTAATATTTAATTGGATTTAAATTGAAATTGGATTTCTGGGTTTATCGTGAACTGTGTTTTAAGTAAAATTTGTTCTTTAACCCAAATAACAGTGAAGAGATGATTTGGAATTTATAAATCTTTTTATTAAGATTTAATGGAAAGTTTCCAAAGTAAAGTTTTCCAATTCAATATATTAAATTGGAATTGAATGGAATTCGATTTGGCAATAATCGAGATGAGTTTCTATAAAGGAAGACCGTTACTATATATGGAATTTAAAAGGCTTTGCCGTTATTCCATTTATATTATTAGTCTGATATGGAAATTTATATCAATTATATAAATTGATCTGTTTTCCGTGAAGATTCCATTTTGATGGAATATGATTTTAGGGTTTATCGTGAACTGTGTTTTAAATGACATTGGTTCTTTAACCCAATTAATGACAGGATTAATTTTCCTAAAAGTTGAATAATCATAATGTAATGATTTATGATATTAAAACCAATTTGGAGTTTTAATGAATCTTTAATTATATTGGAATGAGAATGGGATAATTAAATTTATCAAATTCATGAAATGATCGAAAATGGAGTACCACCAGTTTACTCCAGATGATAGTTAAATATTTAAGTAGATTTGAACTTTGAAATGGCAATTAAATTTACCGATAACACCGTGGGTGTTAAATATGGAGTACTACCATTTTGCTCCATGGGATGAATAGGTTGGGATTGGGTTAACAAAATAAATAGTTACTTCGGTAAGGTTCGCTAATCCCGACTAGTTAATAAAATCTTTAGAAAACGATATCAAAATGAAGATTAAAGAGAAAAATTAAATGAATTTATCTTTGATAAAATTAATAGGAACCTTTCCCTAAAGATGTGAATATTTGAATAAAAGAATATTCTGAATTGGATTGAGGTGTATGATGCATTTTTATAGCACTTGATTATATGATACGTGAGTTATTCGGAAAGACCAGGATTAACCCATTTCGAATAACTGATACGACGATTAAAAGTCGACGATGAAGACGGTGGTTGAAGATCGGAGATCTTCACATCGTTTGGATGATTACTGATGTCTTAACTGGGAGGTACACGCAAGACAAGGTAATAAGTGGTGATCATCCAGACATACTCGGAGATCGACCGGATATGCGAGGGCCTCTCTCTTGTATTGGACATATGGGACGATGTAACACCCCACCTCCGCTAGGGTCATTCACATATGGAATGCACTAGGTTTGGTGAAGCATTATCGAGGTAAACATGCACAGAAATATGACAAGACAGAACATATAAAACAGCGAAAGAAAAGAAAATTTCATTACCTTATAAAATAGTAAGGTCAAAAGCCTTTCACATCAGAATACATCAAAACCTGTCTTGCAATAGTAAAGAAGCATAAACCATTTCATAAATTATTCCCCAAGTAAAATAGTAAGGTAGCCATAGCCAGGAAAAGTCCAAGCCATGCATGATGACCTTCAAGCAGAGGAAGTCTGAACTAAATAACATTGTTTCCTCCCTGAAAACCTGGGGGGGGGGAACGGAAGACAAAGAGGCGAAACAAAACGGGGTCAGTCATAATGACGGGTAAGTCCTATCTACTTCCAGTATAAAAACAGGTAAAGGTAACATGACATGCATAAACTGAAAGTAAACATAAGGATGACGACAAGATAGATAAGCTAAACCAAGATAACTGGATGAACTACTGTAGCAAGATAAACTAAGGTATCATGATAAACTACGGTGTCATGATAAATCAAGGTATCACATCGTCAGGTTTCTATCAAGTATACTATCCCAAGGTATCTATCATGTATAACATCCCACGGTATCTATCATGTATAACATCCCAAGGTATTTATCATGTATATTTGCTCTGCACCTCTCGTACTAATATCCCAACCCGCGTCATGTGTTAACTATGAATGTCCCTTGTCCAATGTCATGTAATGGTCCATGTCAACCTAATATATAGCATATGTAGGTTTTCCCAACTCGTATGTTTCTTTCCATGTATAAGTTCAGTCCTTTGCCGTAGGCCATACGGGCTTTCCCATGTAAATCTATACCACCTCAACGTAGTACCATTTTATCCTTGAAGTTGTTTTGGACTGCTACCCTTGATCTGGTTATGTTTTCTTACCATGAACTATCGCGTGTTCACTTAGGATTTATGCCACCTAGGACCACTAGGGATTATGCTACCTAATGAACGTTTCCGTGTCTCGGTTTGGGTTCAAGCCACCTAGGACCACTAGGGATTATGCCACCCGTCAACCGCGCCCTTTATCCCACGTATGTATCGTGAATCGTTTTCCATGTCTAGACGCGCATGTATCTCAATGTTCCATCCGAGTTCCGTGCCAGGGCAAATCAAGAAATACGGAACTCGGTCGGGAGCTTTAAGTCATCTGCCGATGCAGATATCAAGGTCTGGTTTTGTATCCGTGGCTATGGCCCCACGTGACCACTCCCTCAACTACTGAAAGGCAATCCAAGAAAAATCAAGTATGAGAACTACATCCCGGCCCCACTATAGCCCCACTTTCCTATTGGCCAACCTCACCCATAACTCGATAGCAAGTATATGGTCTGTTGGGAGTTCTCTGCCTTTCCCTACGTACATGATTGACTAAAAATGGTTGGTAGTCGACGACGCGCTATCCAGGGCAAAAATCAAGTATCGTCGACTACACGCTAATCCATCCCCGTCTTTAGGTTGCTCGCACAGCAACCAAGGCATAATCTTGGTTCTTCTACCGCAGACCTTAACCTCTGTGAGCCCAGGCGGATCATCTGCAACCTCATAGAGGGATACCAAGAGTACCCTCACGTCCCCCGGAGCTACTGCTTCGTCACCCAGTTCGTTGGAGCCTTTATCTAAGTCAGATAATTTGCTCCTCCTCGTGTGTTTAAGCGATGACCTACCGTATCGGGTTACTCGTCTATCCGTGAACTGGTCCAAATCCCTCGACTAAGAATTATTGCTTAGTTATCCTAATCTATGGTTTATCACTTAGTTCCCTTTCCCGTTATCCTTGTTAACTACTATTTTCCACCTAGTCCCCTGAACTAGGGTTTTGTCTAATGGGTTAAGTGTTGTCCTTCCAGTTCATGACTTAAACCGCCTACAAATCATGTCAACAATGGCTAAGTATTTAAGCTCAAGATTTAGCCCTACAAGTTGGTTTAGTATACCAAGAAGCTCATGACTTAACCCTATTCAATTATCAAGTCAAATTGGTTAAGTATTAGTTTGTCTTGACCCTATCAGATTATCGTGTTAGCTTGGTTAAGCATAGATTATCTAAACCCCATCAGATTATCGAGTTGGATTGGTTAAGTATGGGTCAGCTTAACCCCATCCACTAATCGTATTACAATGGTTAAGTATATTTAAACGGTCTTGTGACTTAACCCTATCAAGTTCTCATATTAGATTGGTTAAGTATAGGTTACTTAACCTCATTAAATCATCATGTATAATTGGTTAAGTATAAGTTACTTAACCTCATTAAATTACCATGTTTAGATTAGTTAAGTCTAGGTTAACTTAACTCCATCTAATTACCGTGTTAAATTAGTTAAGTCTAGGTTAACTTAACTCCATCTAATTACCAAGTCGGATTAGTTAAGTATGGGTTAGCTTAACCCCATCCCCTAACTGTATTTTACGGTTAAGTGTCATTAAGAAATCAAGTCTGGTTTCACTTAACCTACCCATTCATGTCTTATCGGTTAAGTGTCATTAGTCAGATTTACTTAACCTTATCATGTGTCATTAATTAAATTAGTGCACTCCCAACCTCTCACATTAGACCTTGTTGTGGTTACTAGTTATGCCGGGCGGGTCCGGGTAGTTTTACACCACAACCTAGTCTAACCTCGAGTCTTAAGCGCGACATGACCAACTACCCACATTGGGTCCTATTGTTTGTAGCCACTGGATTTGCCGGGCGGGTCCGGGCAGATTTATGCTACAAACTCAACCCAACCTCGAGTTGGCCACTTCCATGTTTTTCTATGTGTCATGTTCATGTCAAATTTAGACCCCTTTTTAAGTCCATGTTTTCATGTAGCCCCATGTCAAGTTTTCGCATCATATTCACGTTATTTATCATTACATGTTACATGTAATTTCATGTCAAGATCATAGCCAATTTTCAAGTTTGCCTAAACTACCCAAAGCGTGTCCCCAACGCACATGAAAGCGAATCAACATATTTGGGATAATATGACAAAGATGGGTACAAGATGGCAAAGATGAATCACAAGTTAAACATGGTGAAAATTGAGGCAAAGGCGTTCACATAACTAGCATATTGCATATTGGCCTCAAAACATGCATGATGTCATAAAGGGATTGGCCACAAACGTGAATAATATCATAAAGGATTTGGCCTCAAGCATGCAAAGTATCATAAGGGGTTTTGGTCTCAAACATGCATAATATCATAAGGGGTTCGGGTTCATTTATATGCATAAGCCCCAAGTCATGTTCATGCACATATTTCACAAGTCAAAGTGGTTCCAAGTGTTCATGCCAACATCCCACAAGTAAAGGTTCAATCTTGCATGGCAAACTAAGTCCAATGCAACATGAGTAACTTGATTTAGTCACTAAACATAGCCTAAAGTCATAGTTTCAAGCAAAAGAGACATAATGAGGTTCATATAGGCTAGCATACTTAGTTTAATCTCGTTTTATTCCATGCCATCATTAAAACTACCGTTTAGATCTAGAAGTAGCTCGAACTTACATAGCGTGGCAAGAGGGCTAGGAGCATGAATCGTCTTGACGAAGAAAGGTGACTCCTTTGTTGAAGAATCGTCATGAAATTTGCGTAGCAATGTTGATCTACCCTCGATTTGACATAGGAAGCTTGCACCTTTTGATTCGGATCTAGTTTGAATGCATAGTCTCTAGGAATTGGAGATGGAGACCATGATCAATCAACATTTGGGCAGCACTTCGTGGCATGAGTGATTTGTGAGGGTTTAGGGTAGGCTTAGGGGTGTTTTTATAGAGATTAGGACTAGTTTAGGCCCTTAGATTAACCCTAGGATAGATCTGAACCATCAAAATCCGTCACAGGCCCTAAAACATGACCCAAAACACTCAGCAGGTGCACCAGGCCAAAGTGGCCGGACCACCCAGGTCGACACCCGTGTCGACTGGGCAGTCGACCTACCCCTGGGCGTGTCGACTCCCCAGTCGACACCCTAGTCGATCTGGGGCTTGGGCGGGAATTTTCCCGCCCAGTCTTTTTTGGCTCCAGATTTGATTTTCGAACTGTTTTTGAACTTGGATTTTTCTGAAAACTTCTATGGGCCATAACTGGGTCATACGGACTCCGATTTTCGAAAACTCGGACTCTAATTCGCGTATTTTTCCGAGACGAACGCAATGACATAGCCCGTTTCCCTTGATTCAAAATTTAAAATTAAATTCTGCCTTGATTCTTATCTTTACACATTGTTAAAAATTGGAGTTGTTACATTCTCCCCTCCTTTAAGGATTTCGTCCCCGAAATCTCCAAGTTAGGAAGAACATATCCTACCATCCATCATCCATCTACTCAAAAAATCATTCACAGGCAACCATTGTCCTTAGACGATTTCTAATATCATATGAACATATGCAGAACATGTGTGTATATGTTCCTTAGCTAATGCTAATGATCAGGCCTGAATGATCTTTCTAATGCAAAATATGTTTGGTGCCATGAATCCAACATGTATGCAAATAGTCCTACTCATGTAAGTACTACATGCGTGCACAAACATTCATTCATATGCAACATCCGCATGACAACACATTAACTTTCAAACAAGTATAAATACTCATGCATATGCAATGCAAAATGTGAGTGCGTCGATCTAGTATCTAACGTGTATTCGCGCATCCACGAGCAACCACTTGCAACCATTTGCAACCATATCAATCATAACATGTTTCAAATACATGTTTACATCCATAGAGTTCTACCTAAGGTTCCCAAGATAGGATCGAGAACATAAACAAGACAAACTCCTTACGGGGTTTGCAACAGAAACAGGACCGAGAGGATATCCACCAAGCGATAGCATGCAAGCACGCTCTACAGGAGAACTAGGGATCAACGATATACTCTTAAAAAGAGACATGATGCGCGCGTCTAAGCCGCATTTCCATGAGCTTAATTCCATTGTGCCTTGACCGCCTTTGACTTCATGATTTCGTAGCTCCTTGATTCCTATTTCCAAGGTATGAGTCGGAACTCATTTCACTGTCGCCTCTCGTTCCTTTTTCACTTATTCTTTTCTAGAATACTTGGCTCAACCATAACTGCGTACTCATGGTTTCATGCAAGCTTTCTAACAATTCACTGGCGAATCTTGGATCTCGTTTACCTACTAAGAGGTATTCCACGCAGAAGAACATTACCTTGAAAACAACCGATGCCAGCCATGTTGCCCAGTGTACTTACTAGGGTGATTCCTACGGCCCATGCTTAAGCAGAATGAACCATCCGCCTTATTGGCGCACATTACTCGATAGGATCAGAGATTTCTGATAAATGCATCAACAGATTCTAGGTAACTAACCATGACAGAACTCATAAGGTTACACGAGACTTCGAGGGTATTACCAAGGCAAGTTAAGAGTTTAACTACCCTCCTTTCAAAATCGAGAATGGCATCCCTTACTGGATAACCACTTCATCCCTAGAATCCATCCATAGCTCAACAATAGATGCATTGCTTCTAATCTCAACACTTGGCATTTACACTCTCAATTCCAAACAAGTCATCAATAAATGGACCGACTCTCCAACCAGATTATAGGACAAAAGTGGGATCTTCTACCATGCTAGTACTAAGGTGCAGAGACTTAACTATCGAAGCAGACTTAAATGATGCGATGATCAAAACAAAGTCTAGAGGGGATGATAGAAAAGAAAGGCTAAACCTTTAACAGAAACAATACCATCCCTCTTAGGTACGCTAGGAGTGAGAGCATACAATTGCTCTCTCGCTGATCTTGTCCTTGTCTTCCTTCGTGGACTAATCCATACCAACAAGTTACTTATCCTTACGTCTGTGTCCTTTATCCTTGCTCTTATTACCCTTCCTTGTAACACGGTAACAGGCCTCTCGAGAACCACCTCCATCTCATGGAAAACACTTCGTAGCTAGACAAGGATTAGTCGCAGTTAAAACTACTGTGACTACAGATAGAGGAAAGAAAGGAAAAGAGATTCGATCAAGGAAACAAAGGATAGTGCTAATGGCTTTTGGGGAATAGCCTTCAAAAACTTTTCTTGAAAAATGCTTCTTTGTAAACGGTTTCTCAAATAGTTTTCAGAAGGTTTTAAAAAATTTTGCCCAGTCCGGTAACCTTCTGCTCTGATACCAAATGTAACACCCAACCTCCGCTAGGGTCATTCACATAGGGAATGCACTAGGTTTGGAGAAGCATTATCGAGGTAAACATGCACAGAAATATTACAAGATAGAACATATAAAACAGTCGAAGAAAAGCAAATTTCATTACCTAATAAAATAGTAAGGTCAAAAGCCTTTTACATCAGAATACATCAAAACCTGCCTCGCAATAGTAAAGAAGCATAAACCATTTCATAAATAATTCCCCATGTAAAACAGTAGGGGAGCCATAGCCAGGAAAAGTCCAAGCCATGCATGATGACCTTCAAGCAGAGGAAGTCCGAACTAAATAACAGTGTTTCCTCCCTGAAAACCTGGGGGGGGGGGGGAACGGAATACAAAGAGGCGAAACAAAACAGGGTCAGTCATAAAGACTGATAAGTCCTATCTACTTCCAGTATAAAAATAGGTAAAGATAACATGACATGCATAAACTGAAAGTAAACATAAGGATGACGACAAGATAGATAAGCTAAACCAAGATAACTGGATGAACTACTATAGCAAGATAAACTAAGGTATCATGATAAACTACGGTGTCAAGATAAATCAAGGTATCACATCATCAGGTTTCTATCAAGTATACTATCCCAAGGTATCTATCATGTATAACATCCCACGGTATCTATCATGTATAACATCCCAAGGTATTTATCATGTATATTTGCTCTGCACCTCTCGTACTAGTATACCAACCCGCGTCATGTGTTAACTATGAATGTCCCTTGCCCAATGTCATGTAATGGTCCAGGTCAACCTAATATATAGCATATGTAGGTTTTCCCAACTCGTATGTTTCTTTCCATGTATAAGTTCAGTCCTTTGCCGTAGGCCGTACTGGCTTTCCCATGTAAATCTATACCACCTCAACGTAGTACCATTTTATCCTTGAATTTGTTTTGGACTGCTACCCTTGATCTGGTTATGTTTTCTTACCATGAACTATCGCGTGTTCACTTAGGATTTATGCCACCTAGGACCACTAGGGATTATGCTACCTAATGAACGTTTCTGTGTATCGGTTTGGGTTCAAGCCACCTAGGGCCACTAGGGATTATGCCACCCGTCAACCGCGCCCTTTATCCCACGTATGTATCGTGAATCATTTTCCATGTCTAGACGCACATGTATCTCAATGTGCCATCCGAGTTCCGTGCCAAGGCAAATCAAGAAATACGGAACTCGGTCGGGAGCTTTAGGTCATCTGCCGAAGCAGATATCAAGGTCTGTTTTTGTATCAGTGGATATGGTCCCACGTGACCCCTCCCTCAACTACTGAAAGGAAATCCAAGAAAAATCATGTATGAGAACTACATCCCGGCCCCACTATAGCCCCACTTTCCTATTGGCCAACCTCACCCATAACTCGATAGCAAGTATATGGTCTGTTGGGAGTTCTCTGCCTTTCCGTACATACACGATTGACTAAAGATGGTAGGTAGTCGACGACGCGCTATCCAGGGAAAAAATCAAGTATCGTCGACTCCACGCTAATCCATCCCGTCTTTAGGTTGCTCGCACAGCAACCAAGGCATACTCTTGGTTCTTCTACCGCAGACCTTAACCTCTGTGAGCCCAGGCGGATCATCTGCAACCTCACAGATGGATACCAAGAGTACCCTCACATCCCCCGAAGCTACTGCTTCGTCACCCAGTTCATTGGAGCCTTTATCTAAGTCAGATAATTTGCTCCTCCTCGTGTGTTTAAGCAATGACCTACCGTATCGGGTTACTCATCAATTTGTGAACTGGTCCAAATCCCTCGACTAAGAATTATTACTTAGTTATCCTAAACTAAGGTTTATCACTTAGTTCCCTTTCCCGTTATCCTTGTGAACTACGATTTTCCACCTAGTCCCCTGAACTAGGGTTTTGTCTAATGGGTTAAGTGTTGTCCTTCCAGTTCATGACTTAAACCGCCTACGAATCATGTCAAGATTGGCTAAGTATTTAAGCTCAAGACTTAGCCCTACAAGTTGGTTTAGTATACCAAGAAGCTCATGACTTAACCCTATTCAATTATCAAGTCGAATTGGTTAAGTATTAGTTTGTCTTGACCCTATCAGATTATCGTGTTAGCTTGGTTAAGCATAGATTATCTTAACCCCATCAGATTATCGAGTTGGATTGGTTAAGTATGGGTCAGCTTAACCCCATCCACTAATCGTATTACAATGGTTAAGTATATATAAACGGTCTTGTGACTTAACCCTATCAAGTTCTCATATTAGATTGGTTAAGTATAGGTTACTTAACCTCATTAAATCATCATGTATAATTGGTTAAGTATAAGTTACTTAACCTTATTAAATTACCGTGTTTAGATTAGTTAAGTCTAGGTTAACTTAACTCCATCTAATTACCGTGTTTAGATTAGTTAAGTCTAGGTTAACTTAACTCCATCTAATTACCAAGTCGGATTAGTTAAGTATGGGTTAGATTAACCCCATCCCCTAACTGTATTTTACGGTTAAGTGTCATTAAGAAATCAAGTCCGGTTTCACTTAACCTACCCATTCATGTCTTATCGGTTAAGTGTCATTAGTCAGATTTACTTAACCTTATCATGTGTCATTAATTAAATTAATGCACTCCCAACCTCTCTCATTAAACCTTGTTGTGGTTACTAGTTAAGCCGGGCGGGTCCGGGTACCACAACCTAGTCTAACCTCGGGTCTTAAGCGCGACATGACCAACTACCCACATTGGGTCCTATTGTTTGTAGCCACTGGATTTGCCAGGCGGGTCCGGGCATATTTATGCTAAAAATTCAACCCAACCTCGAGTTGGACACTTCCATGTTTTTCTAAGTGTCAAGTTCATGTCAAATTTAGACCCCTTTTTAAGTCCATGTTTTCATGTAGACCCATGTCAAGTTTTTGCGTCATATTCATGTTATTTATCATTACATGTTACATGTAATTTCATGTCAAGATCGTAGCCAATTTTCAAGTTTGCCTAAACTACCCAAAGCGTGTCCCCAACTCACATGAAAGCGAATCAACATATTTGGGATAATATTACAAAGACGGGTACAAGATGGCAAAGATGAATCACAAGTTAAACAGGGTGAAAATTGAGGCAAAGGTGTTCACATAACTAGCATATTGCATATTGGCCTCAAAACATGCACGATGTCATAAAGGGATTAGCCACAAACGTGAATAATATCATAAAGGATTTGGCCTCAAGCATGCAAAGTATCATAAGGGGTTTTGGTCTCAAACATGCATAATATCATAAGGGGTTTGGGTTCATTTATATGCATAAGCCCCAAGTCATGTTCATGCACATATTTCACAAGTCAAAGTGGTTCCAAGTGTTCATGCCAACATCCCACAAGTAAAGGTTCAATCTTGCATGGAAAACTAAGTCCAATGCAACATGAGTAACTTGATTTAGTCACTAAACATAGCCTAAAGTCATAGGTTCAAGCAAAAGAGACATGACAAGGTTCATATAGGCTAGCATACTTAGTTTAATCTCGCTTTATTCCATGCCATCATTAAAACTACCGTTTAGATCTAGAAGTAGCTAGAACTTACATAGCGTAGCAAGAGGGCTAGGAGCATGAATCGTCTTGACGAAGAAAGGTGACTCCTTTGTTGAAGAATCATCATGAAATTTGCGTAGCAACGTTGATCTACCCTCGATTTGACATAGGAAGCTTGCACCTTTTGATTCGGATCTAGTTTTAATGCATAGTCTCTAGGAATTGGAGATGGAGGCCATGATCAATCGACATTTGGGCAGCACTTCGTGGCATGAGTGATTTGTGAGGGTTTAGGGTAGGATTAGGGGTGTTTTTATAGAGATTAGGACTAGTTTAGGCCCTTAGATTAACCCTAGGATAGATCTGAACCATCAAAATCCGTCACAGGCCCTAAAACATGACCCAAAACACTCAGCAGGTGCACCAGGCCAAAGTGGTCGGACGACCCAGGTCGACACCCGTGTTGACTGGGCAGTCGACCTACCCCTGGGAGTGTCGACTCCCCAGTCGACACCCTAGTCGACCTGGGGCTTGGGCGGGAATTTGCCCGCCCAGTCTTGTTTGGCTCCATATTTGATTTTCGAACTGTTTTTGAACTTGGATTTTTCTGAAAACTTCTATGGGCCATAACTGGGTCATACGGACTCCGATTTTCGAAAACTCGGACTCTATTTCGCGTATTTTTCCGAGACGAACGCAATGGCATATCCCGTTTCCCTTGATTCAAAATTTAAAATTAAATTCTGCCTTGATTCTTATCTTACACGTTGTTAAAAATTCGGGTTGTTACAGACGAGGAATAAGGTGCCTCCGGTTTTGTTCAGACCTAGAAAGGACTTGCAAATGGATGTTATGTCTGACATTATTTTCCTTTATATTGTATTCGTTGGTCTCTGCTATATATATATATATATATATTTGGTGGCAGAGAATTTATTCTCTTGCTTAACACCCTTCTCTGAGACGTACAAGGTTAGAGGTTATATATTGTCGGATATTAGTGGTACGGTATGGATTGACAGTGTGACATGCTGAGTTGCATGGATCAAGGTTTTTATTGAAAAGAAGATTCTTGTGGTTGATGATCAAAGCACAGCTTTAATTAGCATAACTTTGTATAGCATTTGTTCGCAAGCTTCACACCCCGGTATGAACCAAAAACAGGATAGTGACCGCAGGGAAAAGGACATATGTTAGTTCTAGCTACGAGTAATGTCATGGTATGGAGCCTAGACTGTTTACTTATGTGGATGTTGGAAACTTTATTGATGGAAAGCGAGGTACCTCGGATATGATTTGAGTCCCTAGAGACTCTTTGGTCTATGTGACTGACCATTTTTGGAGGTTCGATAGAACCAACTAACATATAGTTTATGGTATAACTAATCATCAACGATGATCGGCCCTGCCGATTCCCAAGGATTCACTATGGGGGATCCTGAGGCATTTGCTAGAGCGCCTTGAAATCGGTGAGGATGATCCCTTGCCACGGTTCATAGATGGAAATCCAATTTCCAATACGCGATTTTACGATTTTAGTTGTAAACCTATATGACGACATAATATAATGGTACCTATGCCGCCTATGATAGATACATGTATATTTGAAGTTGATTTCTTCACTTATAGTAATAATAAAAAATGAAATTTTGCGTATCAAGCATATTTGGCTATTATAAGGGAAAACTCTATCCTCGACTGTGTTCATTGTGTGATGGGACCTGAGTCTTATAATAGCTTCATTTTTCTCTTTATCATTGCGTTGTTTATTTTTAGCACTGGAATTGTTTGCGAACAAATTAAATAATTGTAAACAACTGTAAAATCCGTTCAGCTTTCCTAAACAACAAGGATTGTTGTAGAGGGTGTCGAACTCTGGGACCAAAAATATTTTAATTAGTAAATCCAATCAAGTTATTCCAGGATATTGATTGATTGAAAACACAGAAAATAACAACAATTAAATAAATAAAAAGAGAGATTTATATAATAAGAGAAAGCAATTAGGGGATAATGACATAGATTGGATTCATACTCATTAATAGCCAACAAATAAATATAGATCTAATTCATGTTTCTGTCACACACATGAATCAACGATAATTAGGTTCTTAGAAATAAATAAGTGAATAACGACAAGCATAGCCTATGCAGGAGCTGAGCTCTTAAACAACCATAGATTATCATGACATATTCACTAATTAATTTCTAAAACCCTAAAATTAGATCTAAATCTGATAATTGTAAGATCGAACACAAATATACTCTGTGAAGGAGCATAGCTCTTAAACGACACAGAATATGAAGGTTCAGATCTAACCCTTGATTCAGATCCAGATCTACATGTATGAAGTCCTCATTTATTGGCTATGTGATTCATGTTGAATCATATCTATTAGTGTCATCACCCCCTAATCAAAGGGGATTAGCAAGACATAGCTAAAGAAGAAGAGAAAAAGAAAATAACAGACATAAATAAAATACAACTAAAACTAAATAGAACAGGGGAAGAAGAATGATTTTATTCCAAGAAGAGAATTACAGAATAAAACCAAATTTGTTTTTACATGAATAAGGTACAAGGTATTTATTGTTGTTTTGGCCAAGGCTAAGAGGATCATTACACAATGTAGGACAAAATCCCTTTTTGTAATGACCCGCATTGGCAGAGGTATTGTAATTAATTTATTTAATTATATAAATAGTGATATAGTGAATTAAATGGTCATGGAATTAAATAATGGTGCATATTTAATTAAACTAATAAATTAAATAATATATTTAATTTAGCAATAATCAAAAATATTGGAAATCACAATATTCTGTGAACTGGGTCATCCCTAAGATTTAATTCAGCTTAGAGTTGAATTATATTGACGAATATATCCAATTGACGTCAATTTGAATGTAGAATTTTAATATAATTAAAATAGAGCGTGTAACGACGCGGTAGTTAGCTATTTGGCGATTTGAACTTCAACTGGAGATACAAGGTTCGTTTTAAATCGGATTTCTGTGAAACAAGAAACGTGTGGAGCTGGTGGAGTATATCTTTCTAATTGAAGAGAAAAATCGCAATTTCATCGTGTAGATTTTGATTTATGTCCAAACCAAATTTTAGAAAAGTCGCTGTGGAATTCCTTTATAATTTATAACGATTTACTTATATTTTAAAAAGGAATTTCATTATAAATCGAATATCGATTTAATAGGGATTTGAAATATCGAGCTGGAAATTCATATAGGAATATTCTAGAGCTGTATGATATTCTGTTGTGAATATATACGATAATATTTATTTTTAAATATTAAATTTAATTGTTTATAAATATATTATATTTAAAAGGGTTATTTACGGCTTTAAAAAATATCCAATTTTGCAAACGACCTCAGAATTCGACGAAACCAATTTTGTTGGATTCGTAATATTAAATTATTGCTAGATGTCAATTTTCGTGATTTTTAGAGTCAGTATGTGGCCGTACGAGATTTTAATGTGCGAATAAGTCGATAATTCGACCTTTAAAAATACGCTGTGTGATGAAACGGAGTCGGAATTCGACAAAACTAGTTTTGTTGGGACTGTAATGTCGAACTGTAGTTGCATGTCCAGTTTGGTGATTTTTAGGTATCATGTGTATTCGTAGGATTTTTTCAAAGTGCTGAAATGAGTATAAAATAATAAAAAGAAAAATATCTAAAATATCCTAACAAAATATCTCCTACCCTTATCCTATATAAACACCACTAACTGATTAAAGGAAGGCCACGACACACATTTTCTCAGCCGTTACTTTTTCTCTTTTTTCTTCCAGAGAAAAAAAGATTCGATCTTTCATAAATGAAATCAATTCGAATAAATTACCATAAATCACAAAAAAAAGATATTTGTGATCTTAAAGGGGTTTTCTACATGCTGATATGTATTATAGGTTATTCGATCAACTTTGGGTTCGCTGAAAAGGGCCACGGGGTTTCTAGGGTTCGGATTTTCGTGTGAATAAGGAAGAGAGGGACCACCGCAAGTGTGGCGCTGGGTTTCACGTAAGGAGGCGAGCTCGGTGGGGTGTATTGGTGGATTACGGTGGTTGTCTTGGTCGTCGGTCCTTGTTGACGACCGCGATGTAGGTTGAAGTCAGATTCCTGCTTGTTAGTGCGAGTTCGAAATGAAGGGCATAGGGATGACCAGATTTTGATGACCAGATGTTTGGCGGTGGTGGCAGGCGGAAAGGGTGGACAGAGAAGGTGGTGAGGGTGGTCAAAAAGTTGGTCATGGAGTTGAAAGAAGGAGCGGATGTCTGAGAGTTTTGTATTGGGGAAGAACGAATGTGAGGGTTTGGGCTTTGGCAATGAGAAGGAGCGGGCGGGCCAAGCTTTTGAATGGGCCAGACGAAGATTGAGGTTAAGACCAATTAGTATAAAGGGATTGAATTGTTTTTTTAATTGTATTAACTTCTAAATGTTATAACTTAGTCATATGAAATCAGAATCGCGAACCGTAAGTTGCGTTGGGACTGTATGGACGGGAGCAACACAATGAGACTGACTAGGAGTGAATCCGAGCTAGTTACAATTTATGGCGAAATAAATTGTCCGTCTGAATCTACGACAATTATCGTTATTTAAAGATGATAGTCCAATGTGAGTAAATCTCACTAACTCTGAACAGTTTATCAATTCATGTTGTATTTTTAGAACTGTTAAATATTGGTTGATTGACTGTGTGTTGATTGTTTGATTGAACTGCTAGTCAGTTAGTTGAATTTCTATATTGGTTCTGTTTAACAGAATATATCATATGGAACTGAAAGTGATGTTGATTTTATGGTGTAACATCTGTGGATGTAGGGAAACAGGTTGGAGGAATCCGACTGGATTCCTCAACATTTATTTTACTATTTTTCATATATTGTGATATATGATGCGATATATAAACTGTTGTCGATTATATGTGTTTGAACGATATTGGTCATCGTGATTTGATGTGTTAAATACCATAACATATCGGAATGGTGAAAAGGGAATTTTCAAAATGAATATTGAAAATATAATATTTATAAAATAAAAGGATTCAAAATGAATATTGAAAATAGATTATTTATAAAATCAAAGGATTTTATAAAAGAGATAATATTTATAACAATCAAAGGAGATTTTTTAAAAAGGTAATATTTAGAAAATAAATAGAGTTATTAAAAGGAATTTTGTTTATAACCGAATAGGATGTTATAAAAAGGAAAACGTTATAAAAAGGAAAACGTTACTAAAAGGGAAATCATTTGTAAAGTAAAGAACCGTTACTAAAAAGTAAATCTTTATAAATGAATAGTTTATTCGAAAAGGAGTTAATCGAATATTAGTTATTTGAATAGAGTTAAAGGAAAGGAATTATCGATTATTAGTCAATCGAAAGGGATTATCAATTATTAGTTAATCGAAAGGAGTTATCGATTATTAGTTGATCGAAGGAGTTATCAATTATAGTTTAATCAAAAAGAGTTATCGATTTGTTTAATCGAAGTGAGTTATAGAATATTGGTTATTCGAAGGAGTTATCGAATTTAGTTATTCGATGGAGTAAATCGATTAGAGTTAAAATAAAGTAGTTAATCGAATATAGTTTATTTGAATAGAATCAATTGAGTTAATCGAATATTAGTGATTCGAATAAAGTAAAAGGAGTTATCGAATATTAGGTATTCGAATAAGAGTTAAATAGAGTTATCAAATATTATTTATTCAAATAGATTTAAATGGAGTTAAAGGAATAAATCGAATATAGTTTATTCGAATGGAATTAAAGGAGTTATTCGAATTTGGTTTATTCGAATAGAGTTAAAGGGGTTATCAACTAGAGTTAAATCAAATAGAGTTAATCCAATAGCGTTAGTCCAATAGAGTTAATTGATAAGGGTTAATCGAATAGAGTAAATTGAATAGAGTTATCGAATAAACCTTATTCGAAGGAAAGAATTATCGAATAGAGATGATTCGAAAGAGAGTTACGTAAGGAAGTTTGTTAAAGAATTAAAAGGTGAACCTTGTCCGTTTCAAGGTTAGAAAGGTTGTTCGGTTAAAGTCTGAGAGGTAGTATTACCCCAACTTGATTGACTTCATTTTTAACTATGGAATGGTTAAGGTTCGATAGTGAAGGTGGGTTAAAGGAATTTAGTAAATTAAGGAAATGGTTGAGTTAGCATAGCGATGTTTTATCTAAACATCTGCTTAATCCAAACGTAGGAGTTTTGGAAATGTTTTCCGAACAAGAATCAGAAATGTTTTCTAAATATAGAAAACAAGGAATGGAAATGTTTCCAGTGTTAATAACGTATATTTTCTAAATATAGAAAATAGCAAATGTTGAATATAGGGAAACAGGAGATGTAAAATGAACTAAAGAGATTAATGTTAAATGATGTTTGTTCGATATAATTTCCATCTGGAAATATTATCGTTGTTTGCACACTTGTTTTTCTTTGATAGTTAACTCACAGACTATCGAAGTTTTGACCATTTTAACGTTGTTAATATGGAGAGACCGGTTGGATTATTATCCAAAAAACAACTCTTTATTGGCATAAGTGTTGCGAATCATATATGCCAAAGAAAATTGAAGATGGAGTAAAGTGCAAGGGCTATTGTATAAGTCTTAGATAACAGTGCCTAAGATGGATGTACTGAATAGTGCCTTCGGTTCATCCTGTTCCTGGATTACTTGTATGGATGAATGTCTGACAGCGTATTTCCAGAAAGGTCACATATATTGATTTCTTCAACCGTACCAAGAGTGGAAGCGGAGAAGGAAACTTCTTATAGCTGACACGTAATGTATGGTTTTAGACGTCAATCGGTGATTTGATGGATGTGATGATGTGACATTCGAAGTGAATCTGATGTGATGATAAAGCGTAGCTTCTAGCCTCACATCCGGTAAATGACAAAAATTGGGCAGGAAGCATGGCTAAGTCGGTCGCTCCGAAGTAGGGTGTATAATCACCTATCTAGAGAATATTCATTTGCTTCTTAAATCTATCAATGTTGTCCCATATATACGGGAAACGGTTTCTGATCCCAACCGCTGGTGATATACATTCGATACACTCAAGCGAAATGAGTGGTCGGTCATGTGTGGCCGGGTTGCAAGATGTTCTTGTTGAACTCCTGTGTATCGTTCCTAGAGTACACTGATCGGAAGGTGGTTCCATACCTTGTCATAGTTGGAAATCCATTACCCAATACGTGCTTGCGGTTTTGATTGTATACTATATATGTAGAACGTGAGATGGAAGCGTTTCTGCTAGATGATTTTTATAGTTGTTGTTGATAGACATTATTATAATATCAAAAGGTTTTTGATATAAAGATAATTTGGATTCTCATAAGGGAAAAACTCGTTCCGTTATACGACGTGGTCTTATGAGATATCATTTACCTGCTTAAACTGTTTTAAACTGTTTTACTCATACCAGTCCCATGACTGACCCGGAGTTTATTTTGTTGTTTTCCCTAAACTCTTGGGTGCCAATATTTGTACGGGCAGTCAAGTAGTCGTGATTTACAGATATACCCGAAGAGGTGGAGCAGGAGGCTTCAGGATCATATAGCTATAGTTTATTTCTGCTGTGTTGTAAGTGTTGTACTTTGATAATGATGTATATTCGAGTACAGACGTATATTTCAAAGTTATGTTACATATATTATATGTTATTCGTTCCGCTGTGAGATTCGTGTTACTCTGATGTTGTGTTCTTCTTCTTCTTCTATTCTAAGTTTCTATCTTATCTATCCTCACCCTCTGTTTTCGTTCTATTAATTTCTTGATTTTCAGTTTAATTTGGGGATGGACTTGTGTTTTTGGTCAACTCAAATTGGACCGGATTTTCGGGTCATTACAGTTGGTATCAGAGCTTAAGTTAAGTGATTTACCTTGGCTATGTGGCGTGACTCAGTAGAGATAGGGTTAGTAATACCCTAGATTGAGTTTGAGTGTATATATACGAGTGAACGTATTTGTTATTGATATAAAAATTTGTTTTATATTGTGTGGATTTATTGGTTGAGTTGTTTATGAGTTCTGGTCGATCAGTTTGATCCACTTAATCGATAGGAGTTACTAAACACTCGAATACGATGGGTCGACACGATATGTTTTGAAAAGAGGATAAATTAAAATAAGTTTACCCAATGTATATCTTGATATAGAGAAGATATATATCAAAAGTATAATATATTGGTTGTAATTATAATCGAGTAAGATTATAAATTAAATGGTTATGTAAAAAACCAATCAGAATTCATATAAGTGAAATACGTGAAATCAGATGAGTTAAATCTGAAATTTAAACTAGAAATTGAGTTAAAACTCTGGAGAATTGGATAAGTGTTTGTAAATGGATTTGGATTAAAAATAAGGAAAATTTAAGATCCTGGGAGATTTTAAATTGTTTTACAAGCAGTGTGAATTATATTTTGAAATGAATTTCAAAGTGGAAATGTTTAGAAATGGTTTTATATTATTGAACTCACTTCGATCGCTAGAAAATAGATTCTGATGATAACAGCTACATCATTAGTATTCATTTTCGAGTTGTAAGTAACGAATTACTACCAGAAATACTGTTTTGAAATTGTTTTGAGAAAGACAAGTTGTGTTGAATTTCAAAATGGGATTTATAATAAAGAATGAATAAAGAAAGTTTGAAATAGAAATTGAATGTAGAAATTCAAAAGGAGTTTGAATATATGAAATTCAATGGAAGTAATATAGAATTTGAATATAGAATTCAAAAGGAATTCAAATATAGAATTTGAATATATGGAATTTGAATATAGAAAGTATAAAGGAATTCAGATATAGAATTTGAATATAGAAATTCAAATGGGATTTATAATATAGAATTTGAAAAATAGAATTTGATATATAGAATTTGAAGAATAGAATTTGAAATATAGATTTGAATAATAGAAGTGATATAAAATTTAAATAGAAATTAAATAGAATTAACTAAGTCGAAGAGGAATTAGTTAATCGAGTTTTGAATCTGAAGTTGAACTTTGAAAGTTGAATTGGATTTGTAAATGGATATTCGAAATCGAATATAGAACTTAAATTTGAAATTTTGATTCAAATTAGTTAATAAGAAAGTTAAAATATATTTGAACATGTCATGTTCAAATATAAAAGTGAAATAGACTAAAGAGTTAATTAACAAATTAATAAACGAATTGAGTTAAAACGAACAGGTATATTTAAAATAGATTAGGCAGGTATAAATATACATGAGATAGGTATGGATAAGGTATGAAGGTATATAAATAGAATGCTCGACGAAAAGGTATGTATTTGATTCATATATGAGATTTTATGCGCCGTATCGGCTTGCCGCTTGGCTTTTTCTTTTTCGTTTGGATTGGCGAATGCCATGGGAGGCTAGTTGAAATATCCCGATGCTCCGAGTACAAAGGAGGTTATGGCGAATTTTTCCGGGAATTTAAGGAGTTAGAATATTTTTAAGATAATTTGATAGTTAGAAATCAACGTATCGATATATATATATATATATAAGTCGATAAGGAAACGAACTTAGAAATAGAATAGTAAAAATCAAAAAGGAAGACTAAGAATAAAATCTAGTAAGAATAGAAAGAGGAAGTGTACGTGTTTAAAAGTGAATAAGTAGTTGTATGGTATTGATTTTTCGAGTAAGTAGTCATATCTGTGTTTTGACGTTATAAATGTTATTCAGTCAAGGTCTGAGAGGTAGTTATACCCCAACTTGATTGATTTCATTATTAACAAATAAATAGTAAGATTTCAGGCTCGAAGATTGTGAAAACCCGTAACTTCCCCGGTGAGGAAAGCGCGGATAGTTCGAGAACAAGCCACAACAGAACACAGACGAAAGAACATTTCATTGTATATTACGACAATGCACCAGAATACAAGAATATGCAGAGTATAAATGAATATTATACAGAAATATCAGAGATTTAAATTACATTGAAATACATCGCAGCGGAAAATAATACAATACACAACTAGAAGAGATATACGGATACAAAGCTTTCCGGATATCATTCCAGCTGTAAACCAGGATCCTGTGAATATAAATCTGCAAAACCAAAACTACTAGCTGCCCGTGTCGAAAATAAGGGCACCCAGAGTTTAGGTTAAAACAATAAACTCCAGGTCAGTCATGGGACTGGTGTGAGAACTGAAACAGGTATAAATCTTTATTTTAAAGTTAGGTAAATCAAGGGACCACGCCGTATAACACGGAACGGGTTTCCTCCCAAGAACACCAGTGCATAAAACAACAGCGCAATGCTAAATAAAGAAAAATGAAGCTATTATAAGACCCAGGTCCCATCACATAATGCAACGCAAGCCGGAGGATAGGGTTTTTACCTTATAATATCCATGAATGCTTGATACGTTTAAAACAAATCATGTGATACTATTATAAGTGCATATTGTATAAAATATCTCCAAATCATAAGTATCAATCATAGACGGCATAAGTGCCCCATCCCACTATGTCGCCATACTAGGCTCTACAAATAAAACCGAAATACACGTATTGGAAATTGGATTTCCATCATGGTGGCTCCTGATTCGAAAGATCGATCGTGTAATGCAATTCACCACGGCTTACGTCCCAACAAGAGAAACACCGTCTGCACATCCGCACATTTGGGACCAGAGTACCACCGCGGCTTACGTCCTAGCGAGAGAAAACACCGCCTACTCTATATATCCCTGAGCACTAAGCTCATCTCGGTCGACCGAATCCATGACACCACTAAGGTGCCCATCCATGAAAAAGCATACTGATCAAACCATCAGTTTACCACCATACCGGGGTGTGAGGCTCGCGGATCAACGCTATACACAAAGCCATGCTATATCAGCTGTGCTTTGATCATCAACCACCAAACTTTGCTTTTCAACAAAAGTCTGGATCACTGCATCTCAGCATGCCACACTATCAATCCATATCGTACCACTGATTTCTGCCAATATGTAACCTCTGAGCTCGTATATCTCAGAGAAGAGCGTTAAGCAAGAGAATAAATTCTCTGTCGCCAAAAAGATATATATTTAGCAGAGATCAACGAATACAATATAAAGGAATATAGTGTCAGACAAACCATCCATTTACAAGTCCGTTCTAGGTCTGAACGAAACCGGAGGCACTTTCCTCGCATATCCATCCATCTCCAAGTACATCTGGACGACCACCAACTATTTCCATCCTCTTGGGTGTACAGCCCAATCAGGATCGTCAGTAATTATCCAAACGATGTGAAGACTTCCGGTCTTCAACCACCGTCTTCATCTTCGACATATCGTCGAATTGATTATTCAGAATGGGTATAAACCCGGCTTTTCCGAACAACCCGCGTATATTAAAACGAATGTTACACAAACACAACATACGCCTCATTCCAATTCATATTCTCAGGGAAAAGTTCCCATTAATTTTATCCAAGATAAATTCTTTAAAATTTATCCTTTAATCTTCCTTTGGATGTCATTTCAAACCAAATTATGGTTTTCAAAAGTAGTCGAGATTAGCGAACCACACCGAAGTAATTATTTATTTTATTTCCCAATCCCGACCTATTCGTCCCATGAAGCAAAACTGGTAATATTCCATATCTAACACCACGGTGTTATCGGTAAAATTAATTACCATTTCACATTCAAATCTAATTAAAGATTTAACTATCGCCTGGAGCAAAACTGGTAATACTCCATTCTCGATCTTTTATAAAGTTGATAATTTAAATTATCAATCCACATTTCAATTTAATTGAAGATCCATTAAAACTCTTTTTACTGGGATAAAGAACTAGTGTCATTTAAAACACAGTTCACGATAAACCCAAATCACATTCTATTTATCATCGGGTTAAAGAACTAGTGTTATTTAAAACACAATTCACGATAAACCCATGAATCAATTCTATTTAAACCCATTTCAAATCCAATCAAATATATTATAAATTCCGATTATTTAAAACCCCTTTTTAAATCTAATTTATTTACTTAAAAATAATTGGGTTTTAAATTTAGTTCAAAACTAGTTCATTTCGATAAAAATCCATTTTTATCCTTTAAAATATGGAGTTTTTCACCCCAATTTTTCCCAAATCATTTCTTATGATTTTACACAAATTATTACTATTTTTAATAATTTTATCAAGGCCCGTACAGTCGATTTCCATTAACGGCCATCGAACTGCACCTATAGCGACCTTTTTCGAATTTGATTTGGACGTATCTCCAAATCCAACCGTTAGATTTCAAATTTCTAATATTCGTTAGAAAGCTCTTTTCGATACGAATCCAATGGTTCCGGTTTTAGGAGAATCCGACGGTCGGATCTCCCGTAATTTCTGTTTGAAATAAATGGTCGAAATTCACGAACTGCCGCGGCGCGGGGCGTTCTATTTAGGCCGTTATTTTATATATATAATATATATAATATATATTTCGTCGATTACTATTTAAAACGAATTTTATAAATAGTTTTGAATTTGTTTCAAAAACAATTTCAACTTCCATCTCAATTCAAATCAAAATCGAATTTTTTTCTTATAAATTCGTTTTAAAATTCATTGCTATTCAATTCAAATTTCAATTCATTTTGAATTCATTTTCAATTCAATTCGAATTCGTTATATATTCAATTCATTTCGAAATCGTTTTATATTCAATTCATTTCGAAATCGTTTTCAATTCATTTCATTTCGAAATCGTTTTCAATTCATTTCATTTCGAAATCGTTTTCAATTCATTTCATTTCGAAATCGTTTTCAATTCATTTCATTTCAAAATATTCGATTTCAAAATTACTTTTCAATATTCAATTTAAAATGAATAAAATCGATATAAATATCGTTCGCGTCAAAATGGCATCAATCTAATCAACACGGCTTCATATATTCCTTTATTCTATTCAACAAATGAATATTTATTTTTGTCAACGCACGACTAATCTCAACGGATGAGTACTGTCCACGTATGACTATTTTTGTTAAATTATTTCGTTCAACACATGTCTAATCTCAACGGATGAGTACAGTCAACACATGAACCTTTATTTAATAGTAATAAAGATATAAAATTTATTGTTAAAATATTACGTTCAACACATGACTAATCTCACGAATGAGTACAATCAACACATGAACCTTTACTTTATAATATTCTTTATTCTCTAAATTGGAATGAGGCCCAATCAATCACCATATAAAATTAATTATATGGATTTTCATACAACACATGTATATAATAGCATTGAAAAATAATCAACCATCACCCAAAGTGCACTACACTGTATAAGCATCAAATATAGATATCTAACGCTTATAACAGCCTGTCAATCAATCGATCGACATATTTACTCAATCAGGATGAGTGAACTTCATATTTCATCCCAACACCCGTGTGGGGTTTCAAACAATCAAACACAGATTTTATTTGTGCAGTTGGGCGATGTGTAAAATTTATCGTCCCAATCAATATCAGTCAAATCAGTGTATATAAACAAACCGGCAGATTTGTTTATAGATATTTATTTATTCACATTCACGTTAAAAATTATATTTTTAATGATAAAATATTTTTAACTATATAAATATTTTATTTTCTTTCAACACATTAATTTTTGGTTCATTTACCCAATAAAACGATATTTTTATTTTTCTAACTTATTTTAGAAAATTTCGGCGGCATAACGGCACGATACTAGAATAGCCTCATCCCCGGTCTAGTGAAGGCCCACGCCATTCACACATCAATCAAATCCATTTAATTCACCAAACAATTCAATTCAAACCAAATAATCTAACCAACTACACAACCAAACAAACAAGTCCATGGTCTGTGGACGATTGTGTCGGGTGCTACTAAGCACCGTCTGCATCCTAGTATATATATATATAACTAGAAAAGAAATTGAAGAGTGAGAAATTCTCACCTTTGGGATCCACTCCTCCATTTCGTTTCTGAATTTCTAACCAGTCTGGATTTGCTGAAATTCAAACTTCATTTTTACGCTGCTCATATTGAAAATCACATTCTCAATATGATGTTTATATATATTTTTATCTAACTAAAAATAATATTTTTATCACGCCTTTACATATATGAAAATCATATTTCTCTATAATGAAAATCTAATCTTGTTTATAAACAAAAATCAAATCATTTTTTATATAAACAACATCCATTTGTTTTCAAAAATTCTAACCTCTTTGTTTTCAAAAAAACTCTTCTTCATGGTTTTCAAAATCACTTCTTTACGGGTTTAAAAATCATACTCTTATACGGCTACTATATTTATAAAAATAACATTTTTATATTATGATATTATATATAAAAATCCAACCTATATAGCGTCGAAAATCTTTTTTTTTTACATTACGAAAAATCATATTTTTACATAATGAAAAATCCGATTTTTACATAAGCTATTTCGTATTGAAAATCAAATCTTTATCTATACTATATATGTGTGTGTATACATATATATGTAAATTTCCTTTTTATCCAATGTTACATATTTTAAAAACTGAAATTTAAACAATGTTAATTATATTTAAAAACTGAAATTTTAACAATGTTCATTATATTGAAAAACAGAAATTATTACAAAGCTTATTATATTGAAAAACTGAAATTTTCACCATGTTTATAACACTAATTATTGAAGAAAATTACAGTCGCTACCTTCTTCTTCTTCGCATACCAGGTTTCAGATCGAACCCATAACCGTCGATTTAGGGTTTTGAAAACGCGCCGCCACCAGACAATCGGAGCACCATCAGACAGTACCTCTTCCTCCGCCTTCGCAACCGCTACCCGCGCCACCATCCTTGCCCAGTACGATCGCCTCCCTCCTCGCCTATTCTAGTTCGAACGGGACGACTTCAGGTAGGGATTTCGGTCTCCAGGTTGAACGAGATCAGATCTCAACCGTTGGATTTAATCTCCTCTCTTCGCTCTTCGTTTTGCCTTTGGTTGCGTTGAATTCTATTGCAAGGATTTAGAGAACGAATGGAAGAAGATCGGGAAAGAAATCGCCGCCGATTTGGGTTAACTGGCGGCTCGTTGAACGATAGGGAAGTGAGGGTTTAGTTTGACCTAGTTTGACCTTTTATATATATATATATATTAATAATTTAATATTTAACTCATTTTTAAAGTTCAAAATCGTCACGAACTCCAAATCAAACTCAACAACTGTCGCCCTTAGCTAAATACCCCCATTCTGAACACAATGGGATATGCTTCATAACCTCATTCGGTTGTTACGGTCAGTTTTACTTTAAATTAAACTATAAATAAGTATATATTCAATTTGAACGCGCATTTCAATTTACCGGGGTCACATACTAACTCGAAAAATTCCAGAAAAACTATTTCTAACTTCGTATTGACGATACAGTCCTAACAAAACTAATTTCGTCAAATTCTGAGACCGTTTGGAAAATGGCCATTTTCCAGTCGATTAAATTCAACTGAAACTGGTCAAACGCGTTTAACTGCGCCACGCTCACATATTGATTCGAAAAATTATGAAAATTGGAATTTTGCAATAATTTGACATTCCGGATCCAACAAAACTGGTTTCGTCGAAATCCGAGGTCGTTTGCAAAATGGCTATTTTTAAGGGCTATTTATTATGTAAAATATATATAACTTCTACAGCGACTATTTCAAATTTTAAACTGGACATATCTTTCATTCTATAAAGTGAAATCTCAGTTTGTCAACTTCGTTAGAAAGATATAGTTATACAGATTCAAATATTTCTTGTTTCGTTCAATTTCGACTTATATTGAATTCTGTATAACCATTCAAAGTTAGAAATCGAATTTTCGAACTACCACGCCATTTCAGGCTCGTTTTATAATTAAATTAAATTTATTCGTTTTCACTTCGTCGATAATAAATTTTTAATCGTTATTATTTAAAATAATTCATTTTAAATATTTAAAATTCATTAAATTAGCCAAAATAAAAATTTTAAACTGGTTCAGAATTTCCGGGTTGTTACATTCTCCCCCACTTAAAATCTTTTCGTCCTCGAAAAGGAACGAAGCCGAAAGTTGTTTACAAATCAACTCAACTTTCATTACTTTGATTACGGCTTAAGTTCTTCAACTTTTCAGTTTCTAAGAACTTTTCAAATATTTCAAAAAATTGGCTAACACCCTAAATTTTCGAAAAATTTCGCCATAACCTCCCCTGCACCGGGAGCCATGGGAAAATCCCGAAATTGCCATATAGGCCTTCTGATCTCAAAAAGAAAAAGAAAAGGCCAAGCGGCTAGCCAATAGGCTCATAAAATCATCATCACCCAAACAAAACAGTAAATCATAGTAAACATGTACTTATTTGTCGGGCAAACAAATTTTATTCTCTGCTCTAGCCTCCTTGCTTTGACCTGTTCAATGTAAGTACATGTATATGCAAGAAAATGCGACCAATTTTCAATATTATTCAATATTTGATTCAATTAGGCATAATGGTTAAAATTTCAACTAATCAAAATAGTAATCAAACAACACAACCATCAATCAATTAGTTGATTAGCTTTTCAAATTCATAACTTTGATACATATACAAAAAATCAGATTTTTGATGCCAAATCACAAAAATAAGCCCTATCTAATTTTGGTTCTCACACCAGTCAATAGGAAATATACAGAAATCTCACTTTCGTCACTCGAACATTAATTCTAATGATGGAGCTCCATCATCAAAATCATCTCCGGGCGATTAGAGTGTAATTCTATATCTATCCAGTGTATTAAAATTTCGAATACACGCGGATCAGACGTATACGCAAAATCTATATATACTAGATTGTCCACATCAATATAAATAAATAACCAAATACGAATAATTGATTTATATTTCAAAACAAGATTTGTTTTCATTTTCAAAAATATACTCTTCACACTCGTTCTAGGATACTACTGATCACATCTCTAACGAGTCATTCCCGTTGGATATTACTAATCCAATCTCTGCTGAATTCTTTCGTATGGTTCTAATGTGTCTTGTTCTCTGAGCTTTGTAAACCAAAGCTCTGATACCAAATGTGAAAACCCGTAACTTCCCCGGTGAGGAAAGCGCGGATAGTTCGAGAACAAGCCACAACAGAACACAGACGAAAGAACATTTCATTGTATATTACGACAATGCACCAGAATACAAGAATATACAGAGTATAAATGAATACTACAAAGAAATATCAGAGATTTAAATTACATTGAAATACATCGTAGCGGAAAATAACTCAATACACAACTAGAAGAGATATACGGATATAAAGCTTTCCGGATATCATTCCAGCTATAAACCAGGATCCTGTGAATATAAATCTGCAAAACCAAAACTACTAGCTGCCCGTGTCGAAAATAAGGGCACCCAGAGTTTAGGTTAAAACAATAAACTCCAGGTCAGTCATGGAACTGGTGTGAGAACTAAAACAGTTATAAATCTTTATTTTAAAGTTAGGTAAATCAAGGGACCACGCCGTATAACACGGAACGGGTTTCCTCCCAAGAACACCAGTGCATAAAACAACAGTGCAATGCTAAATAAAGAAAAATGAAGCTATTATAAGACCCAGGTCCCATCACACAATGCAACGCAAGCCGGAGGATAGGGTTTTTACCTTATAATAGCCAAGAATGCTTAATACGTTTAAAACAAATCATGTGATACTATTATAAGTGCATATTGTATAAAATATCTTCAAATCATAAGTATCAATCATAGACGACATAAGTGCCCCATCCCACTATGTCGCCATACTAGGCTCTACAAATAAAACCGAAATACACATATTGGAAATTGGATTTCCATCATGGTGGCTCCTGATTCGAAAGATCGATCGCGTAATGCAATTCACCACGGCTTACGCCCCAACAAGAGAAACACCGTCTGCACATCCGCACATTTGGGACCAGAGTACCACCGCGGCTTACGTCCCAGCGAGAGAAAACACCGCCTACTCTATATATCCCTGAGCACTAAGCTCATCTCGGTCGACCGAATCCACGACACCACTAAGGTGCCCATCCACGAAAAAGCATACTGATCTAACCATCAGTTTACCACCATACCGGGGTGTGAGGCTCGCGGATCAACGCTATACACAAAGCCATGCTATATCAGCTGCGCTTTGATCATCAACCACCAAACTTTGCTTTTCAACAAAAGTCTGGATCAATGCATCTCATCATGCCACACTATCAATCCATATCGTACCACTGATTTCTGCCAATATATAAGCTCTGAGCTCGTATGTCTCAGAGAAGGGCGTTAAGCAAGAGAATAAATTCTCCGCCGCCAAACAGATATATATATATTTAGCAGAGATCAACGAATACAATATAAAGGAATACAGTGTCAGACACACCATCCATTTACAAGTCCGTTTTAGGTCTGAACGAAACCGGAGGCACTTTCCTCGCATATCCATCCATATCCAAGTACGTCTGGACAACCACCAACTATTTCCATCCTCTTGGGTGTACAACCCAATCAGGATCGTCAGTAATTATCCAAACGATGTGAAGACTTCCGGTCTTCAACCACCGTCTTCATCTTCGACATATCGTCGAATTTTTTATTCAGAATGGGTATAAACCCGGCCTTTCCGAACAACCCGCGTATATTAAAACGAATGTTACACAAACACAACATACGCCTCATTCCAATTCATATTCTCATGGAAAAGTTCCCATTAATTTTATCCAAGATAAATTCTTTAAAATTTATCCTTTAATCTTACTTTGGATGTCATTTCAAACCAAATTATGGTTTTCAAAAGTAGTCGAGATTAGCGAACCAAACCGAAGTAATTATTTATTTTATTTCCCAATCCCGACCTATTCATCCCATGAAGCAAAACTGGTAATACTCTATATCTAACACCACGGTGTTATCGGTAAAATTAATTACCATTTCACGTTCAAATCTAATTAAAGATTTAACTATCGCCTGGAGCAAAACTGGTAATACTCCACTCTCGATCTTTTCTAAAGTTGATAATTTAAATTATCAATCCACATTTCAATTTAATTGAAGATCCATTAAAACTCTTTTTACTGGGTTAAAGAACTAGTGTCATTTAAAACACAGTTCACGATAAACCCAAATCACATTCTATTTATCATCGGGTTAAAGAACTAGTGTTATTTAAAACACAGTTCACGATAAACCCATGAATCAATTCTATTTAAACCCATTTCAAATCCAATCAAATATATTAGAAATTTCGATTATTTAAAACCCCTTTTTAAATCTAATTTATTTATTTAAAAATAATTGGGTTTTAAATTTAGTTCAAAACTAGTTCATTTCGATAAAAATCCATTTTTATCCTTTCAAATATGGAGTTTTTCACCCCAATTTTTCCCAAATCATTTCTTATGATTCTACACAAATTAGTACTATTTTTAATAATTTTATCAAGGCCCGTACAGTCGATTTCCATTAACGGCCATCGAACTGCACCTATAGCGACCTTTTTCGAATTTGATTTGGACGTATCTCCAAATCCAACCGTTAGATTTCAAATTTCTAATATTCGTTAGAAATCTCTTTTCGATACGAAACCAATGGTTCCAGTTTTAGGAGAATCCGACGGTCGGATCTCCCGTAATGTCTGTTTGAAATAAATGGTCGAAATTCACGAACTGCCGCGGCGCAGCGCGTTCTATTCAGGCCGTTATTTTATATATGTAATATTTATAATATATATTTCGTCGATTACTATTTAAAACGAATTTTATAAATAGTTTTGAATTTGTTTCAAAAACAATTTCAACTTCCATCTCAATTCAAATCAAAATCGAATTTTTTTCTTATAAATTCGTTTTAAAATTCATTGCTATTCAATTCAAATTTCAATTCATTTTGAATTCATTTTCAATTCGTTTTCAATTCAATTCGAATTCGTTCTATATTCAATTCATTTCAAAATCGTTTTATATTCAATTCATTTCGAAATCGTTTTCAATTCATTTCATTTCGAAATCGTTTTCAATTCATTTCATTTCGAAATCGTTTTCAATTCATTTCATTTCGAAATCGTTTTCAATTCATTTCATTTCGAAATCGTTTTCAATTCATTTCATTTCGAAATCTTTTCAATTCATTTCATTTCGAAATCGTTTTCAATTCATTTCATTTCAAAATATTCGATTTCAAAATTACTTTTCAATATTCATTTTAAAATGAATAAAATCGATATAAATATCGTTCACGTCAAAATGGCATCAATCTAATCAACACGGCTTCATATATTCCTTTATTCTATTCAACAAATGAATATTTATTTTTGTCAACACACGACTAATCTCAACGGATGAGTACTGTCCACATATGACTATTTTTGTTAAATTATTTCGTTCAAGACATGACTAATCTCAACGGATGAGTACAGTCAACACATGAACCTTTAGTTAATAGTGATAAAGATATAAAATTTATTGTTAAAATATTACGTTCAACACATTACTAATCTCAAGAATGAGTACAATCAACACATGAATCTTTACTTTATAATATTCTTTATTCTCTAAATTGGAATGAGGCCCAATCAATCGCCATATACAATTAATTATATGGATTTTCATACAACACATGTATATAATAGCATTGAAAAATAATCAACCATCACCCAAAGTGCATTACACTGTATAAGCATCAAATATAGATATCTAACGCTTATAACAGCCTGTCAATCAATCGATCGACATATTTACTCAATCAGGATGAGTGAACTTCATATTTCATCCCAACACCCGTGTGGGGTTTCAAACAATCAAACACAGATTTTATTTGTGCAGTTGGGCGATGTGTAAAATTTATCGTCCCAATCAATGTCAGTCAAATCAGTGTATATAAACAAATCGGCAGATTTGTTTATAGATATTTATTTATTCACATTCACGTTAAAAATTATATTTTTAACGATAAAATATTTTTAACTATATAAATATTTTATTTTCTTTCAACACATTAATTTTTGGTTTATTTACCCAATAAAATGATATTTTTATTTTTCTAACTTATTTTAGAAAATTTCGGCGGCATAACGACACGATACTAGAATAGCCTCATCCCCGGTCTAGTGAAGGCCCACGCCATTCACACATCAATCAAATCCATTTAATTCACCAAACAATTCAATTCAAACCAAATAATCTAACCAACTACACAACCAAACAAACAAGTCCATGGTCTGTGGACGATTGTGTCGGGTGCTACTAAGCACCGTCTGCATCCTAGTATATATATATATAACTAGAAAAGAAATTGAAGAGTGAGAAATTCTCACCTTTGGGATCCACTCCTCCATTTCGTTTCTGAATTTCTAACCAGTCTGGATTTGCTGAAATTCAACCTTCATTTTTACGCTGCTCATATTGAAAATCACATTCTCAATATGACGTTTATATATATTTTTATCTAACTAAAAATAATATTTTTATCACGCCTTTACATATATGAAAATCATATTTCTCTATAATGAAAATCTAATCTTGTTTATAAACAAAAATCAAATCATTTTTTATATAAACAACATCCATTTGTTTTCAAAAATTCTAACCTCTTTGTTTTCAAAAAAACTCTTCTTCATGGTTTTCAAAATCACTTCTTTACGGGTTTAAAAATCATACTCTTATACGGCTACTATATTTATAAAAATAACATTTTTATATTATGATATTATATATAAAAATCCAACCTTTATAGCGTCGAAAATCTTATTTTTTTTTTTACATTACGAAAAATCATATTTTTACATAATGAAAAATCCGATTTTTACATAAGCTATTTCGTATTGAAAATAAAATCTTTATCTATACTATATATATGTGTGTGTGTGTGTATATATATATATATATATATTTCCTTTTTATCCAATGTTACATATTTTAAAAACTGAAATTTAAACAATGTTAATTATATTTAAAAACTGAAATTTTAACAATGTTCATTA
The DNA here is from genome assembly GCA_030737875.1 of Allium sativum. Taxonomy (NCBI): domain Eukaryota; kingdom Viridiplantae; phylum Streptophyta; class Magnoliopsida; order Asparagales; family Amaryllidaceae; genus Allium; species Allium sativum. The sequence continues at coordinate 550,115,504 of CM060918.1, forward strand.
TATTGAAAAACAGAAATTATTACAAAGTTTATTATATTGAAAAACTGAAATTTTCACCATGTTTATAACACTAATTATTGAAGAAAATTACAGTCGTTACCTTCTTCTTCTTCGCATACCAGGTTTCAGATCGAACCCATAACCGTCGATTTAGGGTTTTGAAAACGCGCCGCCACCATACAATCGGAGCACCATCAGACAGTACCTCTTCCTCCGCCTTCGCAACCGCTACCCGCGCCACCATCCTTGCCCAGTACGATCGCCTCCCTCCTTGCCTATTCCAGTTCGAACGGGACGACTTCAGGTAGGGATTTCGGTCTCCAGGTTGAACGAGATCAGATCTCAGCCATTGGATTTAATCTCCTCTCTTCGCTCTTCGTTTTGCCTTTGGTTGCGTTGAATTCTATTGCAAGGATTTAGAGAACGAATGGAAGAAGATCGGGAAAGAAATCGCCGTCGATTTGGGTTAACTGGCGGCTCGTTGAACGATAGGGAAGTGATGGTTTAGTTTGACCTAGTTTGACCTTTTATATATATATGTATATATTAATAATTTAATATTTAACTCTTTTTTAAAGTTCAAAATCGTCACGAACTCCAAATCAAACTCAACAACTGTCGCCCTTAGCTAAATACCCTCATTCCGAACACAATGGGATATGTTTCATAACCTCATTCGGTTGTTACGGTCAGTTTTACTTTAAATTAAACTATAAATCAGTATATATTCAATTTGAACGCGCATTTCAATTTACCGGGGTCACATACTAACTCGAAAAATTCCAGAAAAATTATTTCTAGCTTCGTATTGACGATACAGTCCTAACAAAACTAATTTCGTCAAATTCTGAGACCGTTTGGAAAATGGCCATTTTCCAGTCGATTAAATTCAACTAAAACTGGTCAAACGCGTTTAACTGCGCCACGCTCACATATTGATTCGAAAAATTATGAAAATTGGAATCTAGCAATAATTTGACATTCCGGATCCAACAAAACTGGTTTCGTCGAAATCCGAGGTCGTTTGCAAAATGGCTATTTTTAAGGGCTATTTATTATATAAAATATATATAATTTCTACAGCGACTATTTCAAATTTTAAACTGGACATATCTTTCATTCTATAAACTGAAATCTCAGTTTGTCAACTTCGTTAGAAAGATGTAGTTATACAGATTCAAATATTTCTTGTTTCGTTCAATTTCGACTTATATTGAATTTTGTATAACCATTCAAAGTTAGAAATCGAATTTTCGAACTACCACGCCATTTCAGACTCGTTTTATAATTAAATTAAATTTATTCGTTTTCACTTCGTCGATAATAAATTTTTAATCGTTATTATTTAAAATAATTCATTTTAAATATTTAAAATTCATTAAATTAGCCAAAATAAAAATTTTAAACTGGTTCAGAATTTCCGGGTTGTTACATTCTCCCCCACTTAAAATCTTTTCGTCCTCGAAAAGGAACAAAGCCGAAAGTTGTTTACAAATCAACTCAACTTTCATTACTTTGATTACGGCTTAAGTTCTTCAACTTTTCAGTTTGTAAGAACTTTTCAAATTTTCCAAAAATTTGGCTAACACCCTAAATTTTCGAAAAATTTCGCCATAACCTCCCCTGCACCGGGAGCCACGGGAAAATCCCGAAATTGCCATATAGGCCTTCTGATCTCAAAAAGAAAAAGAAAAGGCCAAGCGGCTAGCCAATAGGCTCATAAAATCATCACCACCCAAACAAAACAGTAAATTATAGTAAACATGTACTTATTTGTCGGGCAAACAAATTTTATTCTCTGCTCTAGCCTCCTTGCTTTGACCTGTTCAATGTAAGTACATGTATATGCAAGAAAATGCGACCAATTTTCAATATTATTCAATATTTGATTCAATTAGGCATAATGGTTAAAATTTCAACTAATCAAAACAGTAATCAAACAACACAACCATCAATCAATTAGTTGATTAGCTTTTCAAATTCATAACTTTGATACATATACAAAAAATCAGATTTTTGATGCCAAATCACAACAATAAGCCCTATCTAATTTTGGTTCTCACACCAGTCAATAGGAAATATATAGAAATCTCACTTTCGTCACTCGAACATTAATTCTAATGATGGAGCTCCATCATCAAAATCATCTCCGGGCGACTAGAGTGTAATTCTATATCTATCCAGTATATTAAAATTTCGAATACACGCGGATCAGACGTATACGCAAAATCTATATATACTGGATTGTCCACATCAATATAAATAAATAACCAAATACGAATAATTGATTTATATTTCAAAACAAGACTTGTTTTCATTTTCAAAAATATACTCTTCACACTCGTTCTAGGATACTACTGATCCCATCTCTAACGAGTCATTCCCTTTGGATATTACTAATCCAATCTCTGATGAATTCTTTTGTATGGTTCTAATGTGTCTTGTTCACTGAGCTTTGTAAACCAAAGCTCTGATACCAAATGTGAAAACCCGTAACTTCCCCGGTGAGGAAAGCGCGGATAGTTCGAGAACAAGCCACAACAGAACACAGACGAAAGAACATTTCATTGTATATTACGACAATGCACCAGAATACAAGAATATACAGAGTATAAATGAATATTACACAGAAATATCAGAGATTTAAATTACATTGAAATACATCGCAGCGGAAAATAATACAATACACAACTAGAAGAGATATACGGATACAAAGCTTTCCGGATATCATTCCAGCTGTAAACCAGGATCCTGTGAATATAAATATGCAAAACCAAAACTACTAGCTGCCCGTGTCGAAAATAAGGGCACCCAGAGTTTAGGTTAAAACAATAAACTCCAGGTCAGTAATGGGACTGGTGTGAGAACTAAAACAATTATAAATCTTTATTTTAAAGTTAGGTAAATCAAGGGACCACGCCGTATAACACGGAACGGGTTTCCTCCCAAGAACACCAGTGCATAAAACAACAGTACAATGCTAAATAAAGAAAAATGAAGCTATTATTAGACCCAGGTCCCATCACACAACGCAACGCAAGCCAGAGGATACGGTTTTTACCTTATAATAGCCAAGAATGCTTGATACGTTTAAAACAAATCATGTGATACTATTATAAGTGCATATTGTATAAAATATCTTCAAATCATAAGTATCAATCATAGACGGCATAAGTGTCCCATCCCACTATGTCGCCATACTAGGCTCTATAAATAAAACCGAAATACACGTATTGGAAATTGGATTTCCATCATGGTGGCTCCTGATTCGAAAGATCGATCGCGTAATGCAATTCACCACGGCTTACGTCCCAACAAGAGAAACACCGTCTGCACATCCGCACATTTGGGACCAGAGTACCACCGCGGCTTACGTCCCAGCGAGAGAAAACACCGCCTACTCTATATATCCCTGAGCACTAAGCTCATCTCGGTCGACCGAATCCACGACACCACTAAGGTGCCCATCCACGAAAAAGCATACTGATCAAACCATCTGTTTACCACCATACCGGGGTGTGAGGCTCGCGGATCAACGCTATACACAAAGCCATGCTATATCAGCTGGGCTTTGATCATCAACCACCAAACTTTGCTTTTCAACAAAAGTCTGGATCACTGCATCTCAGCATGCCACACTATCAATCCATATCGTACCACTGATTTCTGCCAATATATAACCTCTGAGCTCGTATGTCTCAGAGAAGGGCGTTAAGCAAGAGAATAAATTCTCCGCCGCCAAACAGATATATATTTAGCAGTGATCAACGAATACAATATAAAGGAATACAGTGTCAGACACACCATCCATTTACAAGTCCGTTCTAGGTCTGAACGAAACCGGAGGCACTTTCCTCGCATATCCATCCATCTCCAAGTACGTCTGGAAGACCACCAACTATTTCCATCCTCTTGGGTGTACAGCCCAATCAGGATCGTCAGTAATTATCCAAACGATGTGAAGACTTCCGGTCTTCAACCACCGTCTTCATCTTCGACATATCGTCGAATTGATTATTCAGAATGGGTATAAACCCGGCCTTTCCGAACAACCCGCGTATATTAAAACGAATGTTACACAAACACAACATACGCCTCATTCCAATTCATATTCTCAGGGAAAAGTTCCCATTAATTTTATCCAAGATAAATTCTTTAAAATTTATCCTTTAATCTTCCTTTGGATGTCATTTCAAACCAAATTATGGTTTTCAAAAGTAGTCGAGATTAGCGAACCACACCGAAGTAATTATTTATTTTATTTCCCAATCCCGACCTATTCATCCCGTGAAGCAAAACTGGTAATACTCTATATCTAACACCACGGTGTTATCGGTGAAATTAATTACCATTTCACGTTCAAATCTAATTAAAGATTTAACTATCGCCTGGAGCAAAACTTGTAATACTCCATTCTCGATCTTTTCTAAAGTTGATAATTTAAATTATCAATCCACATTTCAATTTAATTGAAGATCCATTAAAACTCTTTTTACTGGGTTAAAGAACTAGTGTCATTTAAAACACAGTTCACGATAAACCCAAATCACATTCTATTTATCATCGGGTTAAAGAACTAGTGTTATTTAAAACACAGTTCATGATAAACCCATGAATCAATTCTATTTAAACCCATTTCAAATCCAATCAAATATATTAGAAATTTCGATTATTTAAAACCCCTTTTTAAATCTAATTTATTTATTTAAAAATAATTGGGTTTTAAATTTAGTTCAAAACTAGTTCATTTCGATAAAAATCCATTTTTATCCTTTCAAATATGGAGTTTTTCACCCCAATTTTTCCCAAATCATTTCTTATGATTCTACACAAATTATTACTATTTTTAATAATTTTATCAAGGCCCGTACAGTCGATTTCCATTAACGGCCATCGAACTGCACCTATAGCGACCTTTTTCGAATTTGATTTGGACGTATCTCCAAATCCAACCGTTAGATTTCAAATTTCTAATATTCGTTAGAAAGCTCTTTTCGATACGAACCCAACGGTTCCGGTTTTAGGAGAATCCGCGGTCGGATCTCCCGTAATGTCTGTTTGAAATAAATGGTCAAAATTCACGAACTGCCGCGGCGCGACGCGTCCTATTCAGGCCGTTATTTTATATATGTAATATATATAATATATATTTCGTCGATTACTATTTAAAACGAATTTTATAAATAGTTTTGAATTTGTTTCAAAAACAATTTCAACTTCCATCTCAATTCAAATCATAATCGAATTTTTTTCTTATAAATTCGTTTTAAAATTCATTGCTATTCAATTCAAATTTCAATTCATTTTGAATTCATTTTCAATTCAATTTGAATTCGTTCTATATTCAATTCATTTCAAAATCGTTTTATATTCAATTCATTTCGAAATCGTTTTCAATTCATTTCATTTCGAAATCGTTTTCAATTCATTTCATTTCGAAATCGTTTTCAATTCATTTCATTTCGAAATCGTTTTCAATTCATTTCATTTCGAAATCGTTTTCAATTCATTTCATTTCGTAATCGTTTTCAATTCATTTCATTTCGAAATCTTTTCAATTCATTTCATTTCGAAATCGTTTTCAATTCATTTCATTTCAAAATATTCGATTTCAAAATTACTTTTCAATATTCATTTTAAAATGAATAAAATCGATATAAATATCGTTCACGTCAAAATGGCATCAATCTAATCAACACGGCTTCATATATTCCTTTATTCTATTCAACAAATGAATATTTATTTTTGTCAACACACGACTAATCTCAACGGATGAGTACTATCCACATATGACTATTTTTGTTAAATTATTTCGTTCAACACATGACTAATCTCAACGGATGAGTATAGTCAACACATGAACCTTTATTTAATAGTGATAAAGATATAAAATTTATTGTTAAAATATTACGTTCAACACATGACTAATCTCACGAATGAGTACAATCAACACATGAACCTTTACTTTATAATATTCTTTATTCTCTAAATTGGAATGAGGCCCAATCAATTACCATATAAAATTAATTATATGGATTTTCATACAACACATGTATATAATATCATTGAAAAATAATCAACCATCACCCAAAGTGCACTACACTGTATAAGCATCAAATATAGATATCTAACGCTTATAACAGCCTGTCAATCAATCGATCGACATATTTACTCAATCAGGATGAGTGAACTTCATATTTCATCCCAACACCCGTGTGGGGTTTCAAACAATCAAACACAGATTTTATTTGTGCAGTTGGGCGATGTGTAAAATTTATCGTCCCAATCAATATCAGTCAAATCAGTGTATATAAACAAATCGGCAGATTTGTTTATAGATATTTATTTATTCACATTCACGTTAAAAATTATATTTTTAACGATAAAATATTTTTAACTATATAAATATTTTATTTTCTTTCAACACATTAATTTTTGGTTCATTTACCCAATAAAATGATATTTTTATTTTTCTAACTTATTTTAGAAAATTTCGGCGGCATAACGGCACGATACTAGAATAGCCTCATCCCCGGTCTAGTGAAGTCCCACGCCATTCACACATCAATCAAATCCATTTAATTCACCAAACAATTCAATTCAAACCAAATAATCTAACCAACTACACAACCAAACAAACAAGTCCATGGTCTGTGGACGATTGTGTCGGGTGCTACTAAGCACCGTCTGCGTCCTAGTATATATATATAACTAGAAAAGAAATTGAAGAGTGAGAAATTCTCACCTTTGGGATCCACTCCTCCATTTCGTTTCTGAATTTCTAACCAGTCTGGATTTGCTGAAATTCGAACTTCATTTTTACGCTGCTCATATTGAAAATCACATTCTCAATATGTTGTTTATATATATTTTTATCTAACTAAAAATAATATTTTTATCACGCCTTTACATATATTAAAATCATATTTCTCTATAATGAAAATCTAATCTTGTTTATAAACAAAAATCAAATCATTTTTTTATATAAACAACATCCATTTTTTTTCAAAAATTCTAACCTTTTTGTTTTCAAAAAAACTCTTCTTCATGGTTTTCAAAATCACTTCTTTACGGGTTTAAAAAGCATACTCTTATACGGCTACTATATTTATAAAAATAACATTTTTATATTATGATATTATATATAAAAATCCAACCTTTATAGCGTTGAAAATCTTATTTTTTTTTTACATTACGAAAAATCATATTTTTACATAATGAAAAATCCGATTTTTACATAAGCTATTTCGTATTGAAAATCAAATCTTTATCTATACTATATATATGTGTATATATATATATAAATTTCCTTTTTATCCAATGTTACATATTTTAAAAACTGAAATTTAAACAATGTTTATTATATTTAAAAACTGAAATTTTAACAATGTTCATTGTATTGAAAAACAGAAATTATTACAAAGTTTATTATATTGAAAAACTGAAATTTTCACCATGTTTATAACACTAATTATTGAAGAAAATTACAGTCGTTACCTTCTTCTTCTTCGCATACCAGGTTTCAGATCGAACCCTTAACCGTCGATTTAGGGTTTTGAAAACGCGCCGCTACCAGACAATCGGAGCACCATCAGACAGTACCTCTTCCTCCGCCTTCGCAACCGCTACCCGCGCCACCATCCTTGCCCAGTACGATCGCCTCCCTCCTAGCCTATTCCAGTTCGAACGGGACGACTTCAGGTAGGGATTTCGGTCTCCGGGTTGAACGAGATCAGATCTCAGCCGTTGGATTTAATCTCCTCTCTTCGCTCTTCGTTTTGCCTTTGGTTGCGTTGAATTCTATTGCAAGGATTTAGAGAACGAATGGAAGAAGATCGGTAAAAAAATCGCCGTCGATTTGGGTTAACTGGCGGCTTGTTGAACGATAGGGAAGTGAGGGTTTAGTTTGACCTAGTTTGACCTTTTATATATATATATATTAATAATTTAATATTTAACTCCTTTTTAAAGTTCAAAATCGTCACGAACTCCAAATCAAACTCAACAACTGTCGCCCTTAGCTAAATACCCCCATTCCGAACACAATGGGATATGTTTCATAACCTCATTCGGTTGTTACGGTCAGTTTTACTTTAAATTAAACTATAAATCAGTATATATTCAATTTGAACGCGCATTTCAATTTACCGGGGTCACATACTAACTCGAAAAATTCCAGAAAAATTATTTCTAGCTTCGTATTGACGATACAGTCCTAACAAAACTAATTTCGTCAAATTCTAAGGTCGTTTGGAAAATGGCCATTTTCCAGTCGATTAAATTCAACTGAAACTGGTCAAACGCGTTTAACTGCGCCACACTCACATATTGATTCGAAAAATTATGAAAATTGGAATCTAGCAATAATTTGACATTCCGGATCCAAAAAAACTGGTTTCGTCGAAATTCGAGGTCGTTTGCAAAATGGCGATTTTTAAGGGCTATTTATTATATAAAATATATATAATTTCTACAGCGACTATTTCAAATTTTAAACTGGACATATCTTTCATTCTATAAAGTGAAATCTCAGTTTGTCAACTTCGTTAGAAAGATATGGTTATACAGATTCAAATATTTCTTGTTTCGTTCAATTTCGACTTATATTGAATTCTGTATAACCATTCAAAGTTAGAAATCGAATTTTCGAACTACCGCGCCATTTCAGACTCGTTTTATAATTAAATTAAATTTATTCGTTTTCACTTCGTCGATAATAAATTTTTAATCGTTATTATTTAAAATAATTCATTTTAAATATTTAAAATTCATTAAATTAGCCAAAATAAAATTTTTAAACTGGTTCAGAATTTTCGGGTTGTTACAAAGATCAATGTTGAATAAGAGGTAGTTGAATATAGTATTTGGGTTGTCGTAACGATGTTTTACACAACATCAGTTTTAACCCAAATAAGTGTAAGCTTGGAAATATAATAAAGCATATTTCCTAAGTATAGAAATAAACGAGATCGGAAACGAGATAAGTAATTGGAATATTTTCCCATTTTAAATAGCATATATTTTCTAAAGTTTAGAAAATAAAGGAAGGCGATATTCGTGAATGTTTTCCAAATAACATAAAAGGCCAATATGGTTACTGAAAATATTTGGTTAACAAATATTGATAAAGAAATAGAGAAGTGATTTAACTAATGGAATATTAAGTAAGGGCTCAGTGACATGTCAAAAAGGAAATTTTGATTTTTTTTGAAAAGAGTAAACTGTTTAAAAACTCCCAGGGAAAGACTGTTTGAATAAAAAAAACAAATTTAACAAAAATTTGTGAAAGAAAATTTGAATTAAAGTAAAGCCAGTAAAGTGGTAACTGTGATTGAATTAGAATGATATCAAGACAAATTGGATTGTGAGATTCAAATTTGAAGTGTAATGTGACAATCAAGTTAAGAGTTGGGAATCGAGAAGAAACTCGAGTTAAAATGATATTTGGCTCGGATATAAGCGAATGGTGGTGTTGTGGATAAAAGCAGATTGGAATTTGATTGGGATAACATTGGTATATGCTGAGTTGATAGCATATGGAAGTGATAGAGTTGATATGCCGACAAAAGGTACAAGTTTATATTTCTATTGGATATAAGATTTATGAGCCGAATTGGCAAGCCGCTTGGCTGTTTGAATTTCTTTTGGGTTGGAGATGGCCCAGAGAGGCAAGTTGGAGATGTCCCAGAGAGGCAAGCTGGAGTTTGACTGATTGACCACTAGAAAGGAGGTGTTGGCGAAATTTTTCGAAAAGTTAAGGCGTTAGAAAATTTTCAGGATTTTTGAAATTTTTTAGTTAATGAGAATTAAATAAATTTTTAAATGAAATTAAATTGGTTCAGTTGAAAACTGAAGTTAAGAAGTGAATAAATATGTTCTAACCAGTCGATAGGGTCGTCCTCTACATTTTAGCAATTTCGAGGACGAAATTTTTTTAAGTAGGGAAGAATGTAATGACCCGCATTGGCAGAGGTATTATAATTAATTTATTTAATTATATAAATAGTGATATAGTGAATTAAATGGTCGTGGAATTAAATAATGGTGAATATTTAATTAAACTAATAAATTAAATAATATATTTAATTCAGCAATTATCAAAAATATTGGAAATCACAATATTCTGTGAACTGGGTCATCCCTAAGATTTAATTCAGCTTAGAGTTGAATTATATTGACGAATATATTCAATCGACATCAGTTTGAACGTAGAATTTTAATATAATTAAAATAGAGAGCGTAACGACGCGGTAGTTCGCTATTTGGCGATTTGAACTTCAACTGGATATACAGGGTTCGTTTTAAATCGGATTTTTGTGAAACAAGAAACGTGGAGTATATCTTTCTAGTTGAAGAGAAAAATCGAGATTTCATCGTGTAGATTTTGATTTATGTCGAAACCAAATTTTAGAAAAGTCGCTGTGGAATTCCTTTATAATTTATAACGATTTATTTATATTTTAAAAAGGAATTTCATTATAAATCGAATATCGATTTAATCGGGATTTGAAATATCGAGCTGGAAATTCATATAGGAATATTCTAGAGCTGTATGATATTCTGTTGTGAATATATACGATAATATTTATTTTTAAATATTAAATTTAATTGTTTTTAAATATATTTATATATTTAAAAGGGTTATTTACAGCTTTAAAAAATAGCCTGTTTTGCAAACGACCTCAGAATTCGACGAAACCAATTTTGTTGGATTCGTAATATTAAATTATTGCTAGATGTCAAGTTTCGTGATTTTTAGAGTCAGTATGTGGCCGTACGAGATTTTAATGTGTGAAACAGTCGATAATTCGACCTTTAAAAATACGCTGTGTGAGCAAACGGAGTCGGAATTCGACGAAACAAGTTTCGTTAGGACCGTAATATCGAATTGTAGCTGCATGTCTAGTTTGGTGATTTTTAGGTATCATGTGTATTCGTAGGATTTTTTCAGAGTGCTGAAACGAGTATAAAATAATAAAAAGAAAAATATCTAAAATATCCTAACAAAATATCTCCTACCCTTATCCTATATAAACACCTCTAACTGATTAAAGGAAGGCCACGACACACATTTTCTCAGCCGTTACTTTTTCTCTTTTGTTCTTCCAGAGAAAAAAAGATCTGATCTTTCATAAATGAAATCAATTCGAATAAATTACCATAAATCACAAAACAAAGATATTTGTGATCTCAAACGGGTTCTCTACATGCTGATATGTATTATAGGTTATTCGATCAACTTTGGGTTCACTAAAAAGGGCCACGGGGTTTCTAGGGTTCGGATTTTCATGGGAATAGGGAAGAGAGGGACCACCGCAAGGGTGGCGTTGGGTTTCACGTAAGGAGGCGATCTCGGTGGGGTGTATTGGTGGATTACGGTGGTTGTTTTGGTCGTGGGTCCTTGTTGACGACCGCGATGTAGGTTGAAGTCAGATTCCTGCTTGTCTGTGCGAGTTCAAAATGAAGGGCATAGGGAGGACTGGATTTTGATGACCGGATGTTTGGCGGTGGTGGCAGGCGGAAAGGATGGACGGAGAAGGTGGTGAGGGCGGTCAAAACGTTGGTCATGGAGTTGAAAGAAGGAGCGGATGTCTGAGAGTTTTGTATTGGGGAAGAACGAATGTGAGGGTTTGGGCTTTGGCAATGAGAAGGAGCGGGCGGGCTAAGCTTTTGAATGGGCCAGAAGAAGATTGAGGTTAAGACCAATTAGTATAAAGGGATTGAATTGTTTTTTTAATTGTATTAACTTCTAAATGTTATAATTTAGTCATATGAAATCAGAATCGCGAACCGTAAGTTGCGTTGGGACCGTATGGACGGGAGCAACACAATGAGACTGACTGGGAGTGAATCCGAGCTAGTTACAATTTATGGCAAAATAAATTGTCCGTCTGAATCTACGACAATTATCGTTATTTAACGATGATAGTCCAATGTGAGTAGATCTCACTAACTCTGAACAGTTTATCAATTCATGTTGTATTTTTAGAACTGTTAAATATTGGATGATTGACTGTGTGTTGATTGTTTGATTGAACTGCTAGTCAGTTAGTTGAATTTCTATATTGGTTCTGTTTAACAGAATATATCATATGGAACTGAAAGTGATGTTGATTTTATGGTGTAACATCTGTGGATGCAGGGAAACAGGTTGGAGGAATCCGACTGGATTCCTAAACATTTATTTTACTGTTTTTCATATATTGTGATATATGATGCGATATATAATCTGTTGTCAATTATATGTGTTTGAACGATATTGGTCATCGTGATTTGATGAGTTAAACACCATAACATACCGGAATGGTAAAAAGGGAATTTTCAAAATGAATATTGAAAATAGATTATTTATAAAATCAAAGGATTTTATAAAAGAGATAATATTTATAACAATCAAAGGAGATTTTATAAAAAGGAAATATTTAGAAAAGAAATAGAGTTATTAAAAGGAAATTTGTTTATAACCAAATATGATGTTATAAAAAGGAAAACGTTATAAAAAGGAAAACGTTACTAAAAGGGAAATCATTTGTAAAGTGAAGAACCGTTACTAAAAGTTAAATCTTTATAAATGAATAATTTATTCGAAAAGGAGTTAATCGTACATTAGTTATTCGAATAGAGTTAAAGGAAAGGAATTATCAATTATTAGTTAATCGAAAGGAATTATCGATTATTAGTTAATCAAAAGGAATTATCGATTATTAGTTAATCGAAAGGAGTTATCGATTATTAGTTAATCGAAGGAGTTATCGATTATAGTTTAATCGAAAAGAGTTATCGATTTGTTTAATTGAAGTGAGTTATAGAATATTGGTTATTCGAAGGAGTTATCGAATTTAGTTATTCGATGGAATAAATCAATTAGAGTTAAATTAAAGGAGTTAATCGAATATAGTTTATTCGAATAGAATCAATTGAGTTAATCGAATATTAGTAATTCGAATAAAGTAAAAGGAGTTATCGAATATTAGTTATTCGAATAAGAGTTAAATAGAGTTATCGAATATTAGTTATTCAAATAGAGTTAAATGGAGTTAAAGGAATAAATCGAATATAGTTTTTTCGAATGGAATTAAAGGAGTTAATCGAATTTGGTTTATTCGAATAGAGTTAAAGGGGTTATCAGCTAGAGTTAAATTAAATAGAGTTAATCCAATAGCGTTAGTCCAATAGAGTTAATTGATAAGGGTTAATCGAATAGAGTAAATTGAATAGAGTTATCGAATATACCTTATTCGAAGGAAAGAATTATCGAATAGAGATGATTCGAAAGAGAGTTACGTAAGGAAGTTTGTTAAAGAATTAAAAGGTGAACCTTGTCTATTTCAAGGTTAGAAACGTTGTTCAGTTAAGGTCTAAGAGGTAGTATTACCCCAACTTGATTGACTTAATTTTTAACTAAGGAATGGTTAAGGTTCGATTGTGAAGGTAGGTTAAAGGAATTTAGTAAATTAAGGAAATGGTTGAGTTGGCATAGCGATGTTTTATCTAAACATCTGCTTAATCCAAACGTAGGAGTTTTGGAAATGTTTTCCAAACAAGAATCAGAAATGTTTTCTAAATACATAAAACAAGGAATGGAAATGTTTCCCGTGTTAATAACGTATATTTTCTAAATATAGAAAATAGCAAATGTTGAATATAGGGAAACAGGAGAAGTAAAATGAACTAAATAGATTAATGTTAAATGATGTTTGTTCGATATAATTTCCATCTGGAAATAATATCGTTGTTTGCACACTTGTTTTTCTTTGATAGTTAACTCAAAGACTATCGAAGTTTTGACCATTTTAACGTTGTTACTATGGAGAGACCGATTGGATTATTATCCAAAGAACCACTCTGTATTGGCATAAGCGTTGTGAATCATATATGCCAAAGAAAATTGAAGACGGAGTAAAGTGCAAGGGCTATTGTATAAGTCTTAGATAACAGTGCCTAAGATGGATGTACTAAATAGTGCCTTTAGTTCATCCTGTTCCTGAATGACTTGTATGGATGAATGTCTGACAGAGTATTTCCAGAAAGGTCACGTACATTGATTTCTTCAACCATACCAAGAGTGGAAGCGGAGAAGGAAACTTCTTTTAGCTAACACGTAATGTATGGTTATAGACGTCAATCGGTGATTTGATGGATGTGACGATGTGACATTCGAAGTGAATCTGATGTGATGATAAAGCATAGCTTCTAGCCTCTCATCCGGTAAATGACAGAAATCGGGCAGGTAGCATGGCTAAGTCGGTCGCTCCGAAGTAGGGTATATAATCACCTATCTAGAGAATATTCATTTGCTTCTTAAATCTATCAATGTTGTCCCATATATACGGGAAACGATTGCTGATCCCAACTGTTGTTGATATACATTCGATACACTCAAGCGAAATGAGTGGTCGGTCATGTGTGGCCGGGTTGCAAGATGTTCTTGTTGAACTCCAGTGTATCGTTTCTAGAGTACACTGATCGGAAGGTGGTTCCATACCTTGTTATAGTTGGAAATCCATTACCCAATACGTGCTTGCGGTTTTGATTGTATACTATATATGTAGAACGTGAGATGGAAGCGTTTCTGCTAGATGATTTTTATAGTTGTTGTTGATAGACATTATTATAATATCAAAAGGTTTTTGATATAAAGATAATTTGGATTCTCATAAGGGAAAAACTCGTTTCGTTATACGGCGTGGTCTTATGAGATATCATTTACCTGCTTAAATTGTTTTAAACTGTTTTACTCATACCAGTTCCATGACTGACCCAGAGTTTATTTTGTTGTTTTCCCTAAACTCTTGGGTGCCTAGATTTGTACGGACAGTCAAGTAGTCGGGATTTACAGATATACCTGAAGAGCTGGAGTAGGAGGCTTCAAGATCATATAGCTGTAGTTTATTTCCGCTGTGTTGTAAGTGTTGTACTTTGATAATGATGTATATTCAAGTACAGATGTATATTTCAAAGTTATGTTACATATATTATATGTTATTCGTTCCGCTGTGAGATTTGTTTTACTCTGATGTTGTGTTCTTCTTCTTCTTCTTCTATTCTAAGTTTCTATCTTATCTATCCTCACCCTCTGTTTTCTTTCTATTAATTTCCTGATTTTCAGTTTAATTTGGGGTTGGACTTGTGTTTTTGGTCAGCTCTTATTGGACCGGATTTTCGGGACATTACACTTTTCCAAAATAAAACATAAACCAAATAGCTAAGTGTGAATGCAACATGAATGGGAGGCCTTGCAAATGACCTAATGTGAACGCCACATGAATGGATTTGCAATTGGCATAGCTTGCGGGCATCAGATGACATCAAATTCAATTGTTTTGAGCATGAATAGGAACCCCATAACATCTACGACAAGCTATCTTCATGAAAAGCATTGAATCATTAAAATATGTGGCAGATGGTGGTTGAATAGCAACATTTCTTCAAGCTTTAATCTAGCTCTCAAAATCAACACCCTTCATACACCAATTTTTCAAGCTTCTCAACAATTAAGTGCATTAATCCATTCATCATAAATAATCTGAAAACACAACTTTAAATACATAGTATCAATTATTTTAAATATAAAATAAAATAAATAAGAGGATCAAATATACACATTTATGTGTATATCAAATACCCCCACACTTATCTTTTTATTCGTCCTCGAACAAACTAAACTAAAATATGTCACACTTTCATAGGAAATACGGTTGCATTTAGCGTATGCAACAAGCCGTTAAACCCCTAGGTGTCCCTAGTGGGACGAGTGTTGTCTCGTGAGGGTTTTCAGCGCATACTACCCACAAAATCCAAAGCGTCTTATGTACGCAGATTAATCAAACAATATATTTAAGGTCTTTCACATTGCAAGGATTTCGCCTAAATTCTATAATAACGGTTCAATCCCAAATTGGTGCAAAAATGAATAAAAATTTTCAAGCTGATTCGTAATTCCTTGATAACACTGTTATTGTCTTGAAGGTTAAGAGCATGGTGTCAACCAAAGTACTACACATCGACAATGTGCACCCAATCATTTATTCTTTTTTTTTTGAACAATTTTGCACCAGTGTAACTATAGTATATTGGATGTGAGTTATGCATAGATCAAGGAGAAATTTGTAAGTTCTAAAAATATTTTAGATAAGAGGGCAAGTGTATTAGTTGAACTTCAAGCTACAAAAGATAAAGTAATACTAAGGCACATATGGATGTTTTGTTTCCTTTTATCTCCTCTACTACAATCCTTTCTTCCAAGTACGGTATGATTGATGTGGATGGAATGGAAATGAATGCTTTATAGTCAAGAATGACGAATGACTATTTTTATTCTCAGAGATTTTCTCTTTATTTCATTTTTTTCTTCTTTTTCTTCTAATTTTTTTTTTTGCATGATGAATGTTGAGTGGAGATGGAAAGGAATGATACCATACATTATTTCATTTGATTCCTCCTCTACTAAACCAACACTTCATGAAAGGAAAGTTTTGTGTCCTAGTTACTCTACTTCTATAACCCTAGTTCAACACACAAGTCTGGATTGATGTTATACAAAAAGCTGAAAGGAATGATAAGCAAAGTTTCGTAAGATAGATAACCCATATAAAATAAGATGTGGTATATGGTTATCCTACCTTAAAACAAGTACGGAGTGGGTAGTGTAATATTGGTATAAAAAGTGACATTTCTGAACCTTTGAAAATAAATCAGTACAAGGTTCTTAAGTATACCAATATAAGAAAAACTTGTCGAAACATGAATGTAATTCGACTAAAACTTGGGTTTGAATAATGTGGGGTATCGAAGAAGAACGCTACAATGAGTCATTTCTCCTTAATTGGGCCAAGTGGACTTTAGAACTTACAAGTTTGAAAAAAATGAGTGAGAAAAATATTATGCATGAAAACGTACTCAGAAAATCCAGCAAATGTAGGTGCAAAATCTTTTTATTTCATGATTTTTTTTTTGGTTATTTTTACTTGCACATTCTAACATGTATAACAAAGGCTGACACACTTACTCCAGAACACGACTAACGTCTGCACAGTCTTAAGCTAGCATCTTAAAAAGACACATTACAACTCAATGAATAAATAATGTTCATTCCCATCACCTAACAATTGAACTTATCAAACAAGAACAAAGGTGTTATTTATGAATTTAAGTTAATCCTCGTTCAATGAATGACCTACTTCATAAAATTTGATTGTTGATGTAATGTAAATTTCCCCCTACACTTGAGTGTGACTGTGTCCTCACAGTCTTAATCAGACATATCTTAGTGAAAGGAAAAATAAAATAAGAGACTATTTACATATGTATAAAAGAGGGTTAGTGCGTATTACCGAATGTAATGTGGCTCATGGAGGACCATGAGCTCTTCCTCTTGGTTTGGTATTGGTTCCAAGTAAGGTTTAAGGCATTGACTAATGACCTTATAGGATGATCCATCGGTTGGATTCTCAATTTCTACCGTACCATACGGAAAAACAGTCCGTACAATGTAAGGTCCTGTCCATCTAGATTTTAACTTACCCGGAAATAAATGCAATCTTGAGTCATATAACAAAACTTTTTGACCCAACATGAAAGTTTTATGTAAAATGAATTTATCATGAAAAAATTTCGTTTTGTCCTTGTAAATTCGTTCATTTTCATAGGCATCATTTCGAATTTCATCAAGTTCATTTAGTTGAAGCTTCCTATGTTCACCTCCTTGCTCTAAATCAAGATTCAAAGTTTTTATTGCCCATAACGCCCTATTTTCTAGTTCAACTGGCAAGTGAAATGGCTTACCAAAAATCAACCGACAAGGGGACATACCTAAGTTTGTTTTGAAAGTGGTGTGGTAAGCCCAAAGAGCGTCGGTTAACTTTTGGGACCAATCTTTACGATTTCGATTCACAGTTTTCTCAAGGATTTGCTTAATCTGCCTATTCGATACTTCAACCTTCCCACAAGTTTGAGGATGGTACGGAGTGGACAACTTGCGGGTTATCGAATACTTTCTCATGAGGGCTTCAATAGAACAATTACAGAAGTGTGTCTCATTATCACTGATTATTGTGCGAGGTGTTCCAAATCTAGAGAAGATATTTTCTTTCAAGAAGCGCACAACAACCTTGTTATCGTTTGTTTTGCATGGAATAGCTTCGACCCATTTAGAAACATAATCTACAGCTAAGAGAATGTAAAGGTTCCCAAGAGAATTAGGGAAGGGTCCCATGAAGTCTATACCCCAAACATCAAAAATTTCGACCTCTAGAATAGGGTTTAGGGTCATCGTATTCTGTTTAGAAATTTTCCCTAAAAATTGACATCGATCACAAGTTTTGCAAAATTCGTACGTGTCTTTGAAAAGATTGGGCCAGTAGAAACCCGATTGGAGAACCTTTTCGGCTGTCTTTTGGGACCGAAGTGACCACCGTAGGCTTGGTCATGACAGAAAAAGAGGACACTGTGAGTTTCAGTGTCGGGAACACAACTTCGAATGATTTGATCGGGACAATACTTGAAAAGATAGGGGTCGTCCCAGAAAAAATGTTTCACTTGGTAAAAGAATTTGTGTTTATCCTGCTTGGACCAAAAAGAAGGGGTCTGCTTGGTGACTAAGTAGTTGACAATGTCAATGAACCAAGGATCAGTGGATAACGAAAAGAGCTGTTCATCCGGGAAGTTCTCGTTGATCGCAAGAGAAGAAGACGGGACATTTGGAAGACGAGACAAGTGGTCTGCAATAACATTGTCAGATCCTTTTTTATCCTTAATGGTAAGGTCAAATTCTTGAAGTAGAAGGATCCAACGAATGAGACGAGCCTTAGCAACCTTTTTAGAGAAAAGGTACCTAAGTGCGGAATGGTCGGTATGAACCGTGATGTGTGAGCCAACAAGATAAGGACTGAATTTTTCTCGAGCGAAAACGACTGCCAAAAGTTCTTTTTCAGTGGTCGTATAATTGATTTGAGCATCATTCAGAGTCTTACTCGCGTAGTAGATGACATGAAGAATCTTATCGATATGTTGTCCTAAGACAGCTCCAACATCGAAATTCGAGGCGTCACACATGATTTCAAAAGGCAGCTTCCAATTAAGAGAGCAGATGATCGGGGCAGAGACAAGTTCATTTTTTAGATGCTCAAACGATGAAATGCAATCAGAATTGAAGTCGAAAGGAACATCCTTACGAAGAAGACTGGTCAAAGGTCTAGTGATTTTGCTAAAGTCCTTTATAAAGCGACGATAGATGCCAACATGACCTAAAAAGGATCGGATGTCCTTAACGGATTTGGGAATGGGAATATTCGAGATAACCTCAATTTTGGCTTTGTCTACTTCAATTCCTTTATTAGAGATGACATGTCCTAAAACAATGCCATGTTTAACCATGAAGTGACACTTTTCCCAATTAAGCGTTAAGTGTTTATCTTTGCAACGGTTAAGAACAAGATCCAGGTGATGTAAACACTCAGTGTAAGAATCCCCGAAGATGGAAAAATCATCCATAAACACTTCCAAAAATCGCTCGATCATATTAGAAAAAATGCTAATCACGCACCTCTGAAAGGTTGCAGGTGCATTACAAAGACAAAAAGGCATACGACGGTACGCAAATGTACCAAATGGACAAGTGAAAGTGGTCTTCTCTTGGTCCTCAAGAGCAATAGGGATTTGATTGTAGCCCGAGTACCCATCAAGGAAACAATATTACTCGTGACCGGTTAGTCGTTCTAACATTTGATTGATAAATGGCAGAGGGAAATGATCCTTACGTGTTGCAGCGTTAAGTTTCCTATAGTCAATGCAGACACGCCAACCGGTCTGGGTGCGGGTTGGGATAAGCTCGTTTGCTTCATTTTGGATCACGGTAATCCCTGATTTCTTAGGTTTGACATGAATCGGACTAACCCATTGACTATCAGAAATTTGGTAGATGATTCAATTATCAAGACATTTAAGGATTTCAGCATGAACTGCTTCTTTCATTATGGGGTTTAGTCGACGCTGGGGATCACGAGTGGGTTTGGCATCATCTATAAGGTGGATTCGATGTTGGACTATCGAAGGACTAATCCCCTTAATATCAGCCATGGACCAACCAATTGCCTCCTTATTTTTCTTAAGGATGGGAAGGAGCAATTGTTCCTTCTCTAAAGTAAGGTCAGAAGCGATAATGACAGGAAAAGTTTCATTGTCTCCTAAGTAAGCGTGCTTAAGATGACTGGGCAGCACTTTTAGGTCAGATTTTGGGGACGACTCAACCGAAGAAATTGGTTGAGGGATATACTCAATTGTGAGTGGATCGACAGGAATCGAAACAGAGACATTTTCGGGAATTACTTGAAATAAAGTTTCATAATTTGATTCAATTTCGTTATTCAGATGGTCCAGCTCAGATTCATTATCGTGGACAGCATGGGTTTCAGAAAACTGGTCCACATAAGAGTTAGGAGAGTTTTCAGTTCTAAAGATGTTTAGCTCAGCAGTCATGTTACCGAAAGAAAGTTTCGTAGACCCATTTCTATAGTTGATAAGCGCATTAGAGGTTGCTAAGAAGGGTCGTCCTAGAGTCAAAGGAATCTGGTTTGCAGGATTGCTTACCTGTTGAGTTTCTAGGACAATGAAATCAACTGGATAGATGAATTCGCCTATTTTGATCAATACATCCTCGATTTCGCCCACAGGTTTCTTAATTAAACGGTCAGCAAGCTGGAGGTTAACCTTGGTGTGTTTTAGTTCTCCTAGCCCTAATTGGCGATAGACGGAATATTGAAGCAAGTTAACACTATCACCTAAGTCTAGCGGGCATCTATCGATTTTCTTGTCCCCAATAGTAAATGATATTGTGGGGAAGCCAGGATCTTTGTATTTCACTAGCATTGATTGGGAAAAGACCTCGCTTAGAGTTGCCGCTAGAAACACTTTCTTAGGTACTTGTGTATGACGTTTTTGAGTGCACAAATTTTTAGAAATTTCGCGTACTGTGGAACTTGTTGGATAATATCTAAAAGAGGAATGTTCACTTTAACTTGCTTAAATATTTCTAGGATCTTTTCTAGCTGATCCGTCTTTTTCCTAGGTCGGAATCTATGAGGAAATGGAGCAGACAACTTAGTAGGTTGGGCTACTTGAGTTTGAGGATGGTCCTTGTCAGAAATTGGCTCACTTTTCGGAGCCGAGTTGGTCGAATTTTTGGTAGAGTTTGGAAGATTGTCCGGTAAAGCATTTGGGTTGATCACATGGTTGTTAATCTTTTTGCCGGATCTAAGAGTCGTGACCGTATTCAAGTGACTAACATTTGAATCTTGAATGATGTGAATTTGGTTGGGGTTTGAATTTTTACTTTTAGGGTTTTAAATGGGTTGACTTTGAAATGTACCCTTTTCCCGTTCACTTAATCTAGCGTTAAGTTAAGACATTTGTTCTTGCAGTTCACTCATTTGTTGTTTCGTGTTTTGCATATATGATTGCAAGGAGTTGTCTAACTTGTTTTGATTTTCAACATTTTGCTTAGTCATTTATGCTAATAGGTTGCTCACCTCAGATAAAATCCCCCTCAATCATAGAAAGGCGTTTTTCATATTGGGGTGCAACCATTTGATTGTGGAAAGGCGCCTTGTAACACCCCACGTCCATTAATGTCACTCACAAAGGGAATGGATTAACTTCCATGGAGCATTTTAAGTAAGTATAGAACAGAAAATCACAACAAGACAGATATAAAGCAGTACTTGAAAAAAAAAACTTTATTTCATTGCAGCGGATAAATCCATACGTTTGACTACATCATCAAAACCATAAACCAAAGTCAAGTACATCATATCCATCTTGATAAAACAAAGTACATAAACTGAAAGACATAATCCCCAACATTAAAATAGCCATAAATAAAGAGAAGCTGAACTTTACTTCAGCGGTCCAAGAAATCTTCTAAAAGCAGTCCAAGATCAAGCTCCACTGGTGCTAGTTCCAACCTGAGCACCTAGGGGGGAAGGAAAGAGATGGGAAAAGGGGGGTCAGACATAAAGTCTGGCGAGTGAGATAATTCTAACAATATAATTAACAAAGTAAGTAGGCTAAGGCATAAGTTGGAAAATAGGGAAATGACCATGAACCATTGAGAATGGCAGAGTAAACAAGGAAACAGGATGATCAACGATATCGTTAAGCGCACCTAGACCACTATACGATGATTTTTGAACTACACCAACACTATGGGATAATTCCTAAACTGCACCGCCACTAGTATACTGCACCACTACTAGTCACCCTAAGGTTGATCCCGCCTACAGACTTAATAATGATATTGGTAGTTTCGTGCACCCCTAGCTGCCTTCATAGGTTCCGTCTGCCCCTATCTCCACTAGGTGTGCCCACTACCCCCAAGCGATCGGCTCCCTAACTCGTTGATACCCGTGCTGGCCCCACAGTGGGGTGTATCACACCCCAAAGTGGCAACCCGATACCACTAAGAATGCACTGCTTATACCTACACGATGCAACAACGTCTTACCTACCAGCCCGGGTCCACACACGCATATGAACCCGTTGGACTTGCGTTGCCACCGCTAACCCGGTTTGGCCTCTTACAGTCAAGCCCAGTATGCGTGTCCCGTCCTCGACTTGGGTCGAGCCCACAAAGATACGTATGGGTTATTGGTTGAAACGGGCCCCCATTACTTGACACAAGCTATCCACCTAAGCTTGGTCCCCTCTAGTACATCCCACTTAACCCACTTCTTATTCATGTTTCAATTACATGTTTCACATTTTGGTTAAGTGTTTCTAATCGTATTTCCAAATGACACCCAAGGCACCCACTAGATTCCACATGCCACCCAAGGCACCCACTTAACCCCCTCATGCCCCACTACATGCTTATCTGGTTAAGTGTTTCTTAATTCATTAAGACCGTAACCTCATAAAGACCTCTTACATCAGACTGACATTTGTGGCTGCTGGATTTGTCGGGCGGGTCCGGGCAGTCTTACACCACAAAAGAGCCTAACCTTGTGTCTTTACAACTGTTACGTATTTAGTTTGTGCCTAAGACCTCTCACATTAGACTGCCATTTGTGGCAGCTGGATTTGCCGGGCAGGTCCGGGCAGTCTTACACCACAAAAGAGTCTAACCTCATGTCTTAGAAAATTAATTACTCCTAATTAATCACCCCCAATTTGAATTACTTTCCCTATTCAAATTATCAATCAATTCCAAATTTAACGATGTCAATAATTGACTCAATTATGTCCATTCATTTATGGTATGTAAAATCATACCAATTTCACCACAATTTTATTTTATGCCTTTTAAGGCATTTATGCCAATTAAACATTTTTAATATTATCCCCTTTTTCCCCACGTAGTAAGTTTGTTCGTTCAACGTAAAAATATACGTTAGACTCGAATAGTCTAACTCATGAAATAAAAGAAAACTGTAATGACCCGGGTTTTTGGCGACTTTGGTTATCGCCATAAACTGAATGATGACTAACCAAACGTTGAATAATACCGGTCATTAGTGAAAGAAATTAGAGGGTGAGAATAGATAAGATAGAAACTTAGAATATAAGAAGAAGAAGAACACAATATCAGAGTAACACAAATCTCACAGCGGAACGAATAAATATATTTCATAACATAACTTTGAAATACAAATCTGTACTTGAATATACATATCATTATCAAAGTACAGCACTTACAACACAGCGGAAATAACTATAGCTATATAATCCTGAAGCCTCCTGCTCCAAGCTCTTCCAGTATATCTGTAAATCCTGACTACTTGACTGCCCGTACAAAATTGGGCACCCAAGAGTTTAGGGAAACAAACAAATAAACTCCGGGTCAGTCATAGGACTGGTATGAGTAAAACAGTTTAAAAACAGTTCGAACAAGTAAACGATATCTCATAAGACCACGCCGCATAATGGAACGGGTTTTCCCCTTACGAGAATCCAAAATATCTTTATATCAAAAACCTTTTGATATTATAATAATGTCTATCAACCACAATATAATAATCATCTAGCAGAAACGCTTTCATTTCACGTTCTACATATACAGTATACAATCAAAACCGCAAGCACGTATTGGGTAATGGATTTCCAACTATGACAAGGTATGGAACCACCTTTCGCTAGTGTACCTCTAGAGAGGAATACACTGGGTTCAACAAGAACATCTTGTAACCCGGCCACACATGACCGACCACTCATTTTGCTTGAGTGTATCGAATGTATATCACCAACGGTTGGGATCAGCAACCGTTTCCCGAATGGGACAGTATCGACAATAAATTTTTAGAAATAAATGAAACTCTAGATCAGGTGATTATACACCCTACTTCGGTGCGACCGACTTAGCCATGCTGCCTGCCCGATTTCTGTCATTTACCGGATGTGAGGCTAGAAGCTACGCTTTATCATCACACCAGATTCACTTTGAATGTCACATCGTCAAATCCATCAAATCACCGATTGACGTCCTTAACCATACATTATATGTTAGCTAAAAGAAGTTTCCTTCTCCGCTTTCACTCTTGGTACGGTTGGAGAAATCAATATACGTGATCGTCTGGAAATACTCTGTCAGATATCCGTCCATACAAGTCATCCAGGAACTGGATGAACCGAAGGCACTATTCTGTAAACAGGATAGCCCTTGCATAACTTCGTCTTCAATTTCCTTTGGCATATATGATTCGCAACGCTTATGCCAATACAAAGTGGTTCTTTGGATAATAATCCAACCGGTCTCTCCATATTAACAACGTTAAAATGGTCAAAACTTCGATAGTCTGTGATTTAACTATCGAAGAAAAACAGGTGTGCAAACAACGATATTATTTCCAAATGGAAATTTATATCGATCAAACATCATTCAACATTTATCTCTTTATTTCATTAATTTACTTATCTCCTGTTTCCCTATATTCAATATTTCTTAATTTCTAAATTTGGAAAATATACATTATTAACAATGGAAAACATTTCCATTTCTAGTTTTCTTTATTAGAAAACATTTCTGGTTTCTTATTTGGAAAACATTTCCAAAGCTTCTTCATTGGACTTAGACAGATGTTTTAAACAAACCATCGCGATGCCAACTCAAACTATTTCCTTTAATTGCTACATTCACTTAGCCATCCTTTACTATCGAACCTTAACCATTCCTTAGTTAAAAATGAAGTCAATCAAGTTGGGGTAATACTACCTCTCAGACCTTAACTGAACAACGTTTCTAACCTTGAAATAGACAAAGTTCACCTTTTAAATGCTTTAACAAACTTCCTTATGTAACTCTCTTTCGAATCATCTCTATTCAATTTACTCTATTGGACTAACGCTATTGGATTAACTCTATTCGATTTAACTCTAGTCGATAACTCCTTTAACTCTATTCGAATAACTAATGTTCGATTAACTCCTTTAATTCCATTCGAATAAACTATATTCGATTTATTCCTTTAACTCCATTTAACTCTATTCGAATAACTAATATTCGATAACTCTATTTAACTCTTATTCGAATAACTAATATTCGATAACTCTATTTAACTCTTATTCGAATAACTAATATTCGATAACTCCTTTCGAATAACCAATATTCGATAACTCCTCTTAACTCGATTCGAATAACTAATATTCGATTACTCCTTATTCGACCAACTTTAACCGATTAATTTATTCCAATTCGATTCATTCTATTTAAATTCTCTATTGGTTAATTCTAACTCTAACTGGTTAACTCGACTTGGTTAATCTGGTTGAACCATTTTGATCAACTTGGTTTGATTTAACTCCTTTTACTTGGTTTGACTAACTCATTTGATTTATCCCTTTCGCTACTCATTTTGATTAACTTCATTTGAATAAGTCTATTTGACTAATTCAAATCGATTAACTCTTTTCAATTCTATTTAACAAATACTTTCTCTTATATTTGATTTCACAAATATTTTCCTTTTATATTTGATTTCACAAATATTTCTCCTTTATATTTGATTTCACAAATATTTCTCCTTTATATTTGATTTCACAAATATTTCTCCTTTATATTTGATTTCATAAATATTTCTCCTTTCGATTCCATTTGTAAATGGTTTACAAATCTTTCTCTATTGATTTTATAAATAATTTATTTTCAAATATCACTTTGAAAATTCCCTTATCAACATTTCGGTATGTTAGGGTATTTAACACATCAAATCACGATGACCAATATCGTTCAAACACATATAATCGACAACAGATTATATACCACATCATATATCAAAATATATGAAAAACAATAAAATAACTGTTGAGGAATCCAGTCGGATTCCTCCAACCTGTCTCCCTGCATCCACAGATGTTATACAATATAAAATCAACATCACTTTCAGTTCTATATGATATATTCTGTTAAACAGAATCAATATAGAAATTCAACTAACTGACAATAGTTCAATCAAACAGTCAACACACAGTCAATCAGCCAATATTTAACAGTTCTAAAAATACAACATGAAATTATAAACTGTTCATAGTTAGTGAGATTTACTCACATTGGCAGTTCATCGATAAAGAACGATAAACTGTTGTTTGATCTGAATCAAACAGTTTATTTCACCATAAATTGTAACGAGCTTGGATTCACTCCCCGTCAGTTCCATGTTGTAGTCGTCGTCCATACGATCCTAACGCAACTTGTTTCGCTGAGTTTCGATAACATATGAATAAGATACGATATTACGAAGTTAACATACACTTTAAATTAAATAAACAAAATTCTATTTTTAATTACTAGGCCTTACTTTATCATTTAGGCCCAATCCCTTTCACCCGCTTCAAAAACATATCGCTCCTCTTTCTCTTCCAAACCCGTCGCTCCTTGTATATTTCCCAAACCACCATAGCCGCTCTCCCAAGCTCCTACTGCTTCTTCTTTACTTCTTGAAACTTCAAACGGACAACTCCATAGGACTCCTCATCTCAAGCTCCTTCCACTCATATCCACTCTGCACAGTTCGATCACCCCATTTCCGCCCGTACCCAGGCCACTGCGGAAGAACATCGACCTCCACTTGTCACCGCAACCCCCAATTCTCGGCCTACAGGTGCAGTTTCAACCCCTCAATCCACACACAAGGTCAAACCGAACCAACTCTTCCTCCTTTGTGCTAAATCTCGAACCCTAAGGTTTACTGTGAAATTTTTTGAAGACCTCTAAATGACGTCGCACCCTACACAACCGACAGAGAAATGAAGCTAATACCACAACAAATCCAAAGACACTTGCTTTGTATTTTTTTGAAATTTATTTGAATTGTTTTCTATTTTCAAAGATGGACATTTCAACGTTTTGGGTTTTCTTGTGGCGGCAATTTCTTTTTGACCAGAGAGAATAAGAATTTAGGGTTAGAAGAAAAGGTAGGGTACTTATAGAAGCCATAAATATCTAGATATTTTGTAGAAGGGATATTCCCGGAATATTCTTTTGTCAATTCGTGTTTAAAAATCCCTGCGATCACATACGATACCCAAAAATCACGAAACTGGACATGCAGCTACAGTTCGACATTACGAACCCAATAAAACTGGTTTCGTCGAATTCCGACTTGGTTTGCAAAACCGGCTATTTTTAAAGCTTTGGATGACCCATTTAAATATATAAATGTATTTAAATATAATTAAATTAAATACAAATAAATTTATATTATCATATATACTCACAGTGGAATACCATACGACTCTACTGGGATTTATAACTTGATATTTCAAATCTGGGTCAACCCGATATTCGATTTATATTGAAATTCCTTTTTAAAATATAAATAATTCCTTTATAAATTATAAAGGAATTCCACAGCGACTTTTCTAAAATTTGTTTTGGACGTAAATCAAAATCTACACGATGAAATCCCGATTTTTCTCTTCCGTTAGAAAGATATAATCCACCAGCTCCACACGTTTCTTGTTTCACAGAAATCTGATTTAAAACGAATCCTGTACATTCAGTTTAAGTTCGAATCGCCAAAATAACGAATTGTCGTGCCATTTCAAGCTCGATTTTAATTATATTATAACTCTATGTTCAAACTGTCGTTTATATAATATATTCGTTATTCAAATTCAATTCCAAGCTGAATTAAATATCATAGATGATCCAGTTCACACCATATCGCCATTTCGGCCAATTCTGATTATTTCAGAATTAAATATATTATTTAATTTATTATTTTAAATTAAATATTCACCATTATTTAATTAAACCACCATTTAATTCACTATATCACTATTTATATAATTAAATAAATTAGTTATAATACCTCTGTAAATGCGGGTCATTACAAAAACATCACAATATATACACATAATTTAAACATAGATCTAACATAGGGGTGAACTTGCATATGTGAATGATGTTCTACATCTAAAACTTGCATAGGCCAAAATTACAGCTTGCATAAACAACATATGTCATGGATCAAATCTAAAGGTGTGAACTTGATGAGATAATGGCCAAAAACTTGCATAAACATCATGTATAACATAGACCCAAATCTAAAGGTGTGAACTTGATGAAATAATGGCCACAAACTTGCATAGACAACATATGTCATAGACCTATATCTAAAGGGGTTAAACTTGCATAGGTAATAACATAACATGATTCATATCCAACTCATATACTCACATATGTGATTTATACATCGCAACAATGGTGTAAACAAGTATCTAACATGTAAGTATCATGTAGAATTTAGCATATGTCATAGCCTAACTTTCAATTAAATTTCACATAAACTAGGTGCCATAGCCACGTAGAGTCACATATAATTCTATCCAAACTTATATATGGTTCATGTTTGAATCAACATCTAAACTTTCCTACATATGACTTATCATATGAATCAACTAACATATTAAACATGATGATTTGATTGTATATAAGATTATAACATGGGTGATAGCAACATAACTTTACATCGTAGATGACAGCATCATATCATAATATCATAGAAATCACAACATAATTCAACAACATAATTACAACGAAATCAACAATTCATATCACATCCAAATTATCCGCATTATAACTCAATCCAATTCATTTATTAATTATTTTGCTAAAACTATCGAACTCACAACTCAAAAGCAGTCATGAGTTCTGAATTCTGATTTCTGGAGTTGAATTAGCGCTCCTTTAATGAAGATTCGCTGTTAGGGTTGAGTAGTTCTGATTTGGTTGTTGTTCTTCCTCTTAATTTTGGTGGCGGCTGCTCTAGGGTTCAAGACAACAACATGACGGCCATAGTTTTAGTTTTAATTCTGATTTAGGTTTTGAGTCTATGGGTCTTTTTATAGAATTATGAATTAATTTAAGCCGTCGGATGATCTTAGGGTTAATCAAAACCATTCAATCATGATAGGGTGATGAGTCAGCCCTAATGACTCAGCAAGGAGTCAGAAAGGACTCAACAACACGGGTCAGCCTTAACCAGAAAGCTGTGCAGGCTCTAGCCTCGGCCTGGGCGCACTTGGTAGGTGTGCCAGTGTAAATATGTACTGGCGCACTTCCCAAGTGCGCCAGTGCATTTATTTATTTTTCTACTTTTGCCACCATCTTTCGTTCGTCCATAACTCTTTCATCCGGTACTCGTTTCCCGCAAACTCGGACTCTATTTCAACCAAAATTCCGAGATGAACACAATGGCGCAACCCAATCCCCATAATTCTCACGTCTGAGATTAATTATTCTTTAATTTAGTTAATTTGATTATTCAAAAATCCGGGGTGTTACATTCTCCCCTCCTTAAAGGATTTTGTCCCGGAAATCTCCAAGTCAAGGAGAATGCATATCCTACCATCCAAACAACCATCTACTCCACCATCAAACACGGGCATCCATTGTCCTTATAAAATTTCTAATTTTGTATGAACATATGCAAGAAGTGTGTGTATATGTTCCTTATCTAATGCAAAATCAGGCGGTCTACTGATTCAGTTGACCTCCTTAATGCAATCCATGATAGTGCCATTCGTCCATTATGTATGTGAAAGAACCCTATCGATACATATTATTTCTACATGCATGCACAACCATTCACCAAAATGCAACATCCATATGATGGTACAACCATTATTCATCCATTACTTAAATATGTACACACATTTATATGCAGTATGCAATATGAAGTGACTGAGCCGATCTAGTGCCTAAAGTGTGTGTATATGCATCCACGAGCAACCACTAGCAAACACTTGCATCCACTTGCATCCATCATACATAACATGTTTCAAACACATGTTTCAACCATAGGATTAACCTATCTAAAGGTCAAAGATACTAGCGAGAGGACGTACTAAAGAAAAGATAAGTACAAGGTAAACGATAAAGGAGAAATTAAAAGACATACCCTCGAAAAGAAAAGGGTACAATGAACGCATCTTCGCTTCTATCTCCCAAGTAGCGTTGCTTTCATCATCTCCCCATTGCACTTTGACTAGTTTGACCTCTCGAATCCTCAAATTCTTAATCTCCGACCCAAGAATGCGCGTAGGAGCTCGTCGAATCGTTGCATCATGCTCGATCTCCACCTCTCTAAGCAAGCTCGGCTCTACCACTTCCGCTGTCTTGTGCAAGCACTTCCTCAAATGTGATACATGGAATACGTCGTGTACACCACTAAGTCTCTCGGGAAACTCCACTCTATACGCCATCCGCCCAATCCTTTCCTTAATAGGAAACGACCCTACGAACCTTGGTGCTAACTTCCCAACGGACCCAAAGCGAACGACGTTCCGTAATGGAGACACTTTGACAAAGACCATGTCCCCAACATCAAACTCAAGATCTGACCTCCTCTTGTCTACATAAGATTTCTGTCTGTCTTGCGCTATCTTCATCCTCCTTCGAATCAAATCGATCTTCTCCGAAGTCTCTCTAATCATATTGGGTCCAAGCAAGATCTTATGCGTAGATTCCCACCAACATGTAGGCGAACGACACGGCCGTCCATAAAGAGCCTCGAACGGTGCCATGCCAATGCTAGACTGAAAGCTGTTATTATATGCGAACTCTACCAACGGAAGATGTTCCTCCCATGTACCTCCGAAATCTAAGACACACAACCTCAATAAGTCCTCTAGAATACGATTCACCCTCTCGGTCTGGCCGTCCGTCTGAGGATGATATGCGGTGCTCAAACATAACTGAGTCCCTACCGCCTCTTGCAAGCTTCTCCAAAATTCGCTAGTGAAAATAGGATTGCGGTCGCTCACTATGCTAGAAGGAACACCGTGCAAACGAACTATTTCTCGAATGTATACGGAGGCTAACCATGGAGCAGTCCTCTTACTCTTCATGGGAGTGAAATGGGCGCTCTTAGTAAGTCTGTCTACCACGACCCAAATCCCCGTATTACCCTTCCTTGATCTCGGTAATCCGTCAATAAAGTCCATCGAGACGCTTTCCCACTTCCATTGTGGGACCTCCAATGGATGAAGCAATCCGCCGGGCTTATTTTGCTCCGCTTTTACTTGTTGGCACACCAAGCATCTAGCGACATACTCAGCCACATCTTTCTTCATGCCGGCCCAAAAGTAAATTCGTCTCATGTCCTTGTACATCTTGTCCCCGCCGGGATGAATGGTCATCTTCGAACGATGGGCATCATCAAGAATTGTCTTCCTCAGATTCTCATCTCGTGGTACACAAAGTCTACCGTCCCTACGCAACCAACCCTTATCATCTAGGATATACCTACGGAGATGGCTCGATGACTCCCCTCCTTTGAGCTTTTCTACTAACTCAACCAACTGTGGGTCGTCTCGCTGTGCCACACCAATCCATCCCAAAAGCGTAGGTCTGACCTCTAAGGATGCTAGCAAACCAGGTACGAAGTAAATGGAAGGTGTAAAGTCAAACGTAGAGATGAACTCTAAACTTTGCCGCTCAACAAACAACGGACTCAAGGATAAACGTTTTCAACTTAAGGCATCTGCCACTACGTTACCCTTTACAGGGGTATATGCTATCTCGAAGTCGTAGGATGCTAAGAACTCCATCCACCTTTGCTGCCTTAAGTTCAAGTCCTTCTGAGAGAACAAGTATTTTATCGACTTGTGTTCAGTGAACAATTCGAATTTCTCGCCAAGAAGATAATGACGCCAAGACTTAAGTGCGAAGACAATAGCGGCTAACTCAAGGTCATGTGTGGGGTAATTTCTCTCATGTACTCTCAACTGCCTTCCACCATAGGCTATTACCCTTCCCTCTTGCATTAAGACTGCGCCTAGTCCTGTCCCACAAGCATTAGTATAAACGGTAAATGGTTTACTCCCATCTGGCAACACTAAGACTGGGGCTGTGGTCAAAGCTCTCTTTAAACATTGGAACGCATCATCATAATCTATGTCCCACGTGAAGACTAAGTTCTTCTTCGTCAAGCGTGTTTATGGAGCTGATATTTTTGCAAAGTCTTTGATGAACTTCCTATAGTAGCCAGCCAACCCTAAGAAACTTCTCACTTTGGTAGCATTTTTAGGAACCTTCCAATCTTGGATGGCCACTATCTTCGCGGGATCCACGGCTATCCCTTCTTTGGAAACCACATGCCCTAAGAATCGCACTTCCTTCCTCCAAAAGTGACATTTCGAAAATTTAGCTTTATGGTTATGCGCTCGAAGAGTCTCCAACACTTCCCTAAGATGTAGGGCATGCTCTTCTTCGTTTTTAGAAAAGATCAAGATGTCATCCACAAAGACTACCACAAATTTATTAAGGTATTCCCTAAACACCCTACTCATCAAATCAACAAAGTATGCGGGGGCGTTTGTCAAACCGAAGGGCATCATCAGCCACTCGAAGAAACCATCTGGAGTCCTAAATGCAGTCTTGTCTATGCTATCCTCAGCCACTCTCAACTGATGGAAACCAGTGGCTAAGTCCAACTGCGAAAACACTGAGGCGCCAACTAACTGATCGAAAAGATCGTCAATCCTCAGCAGTGGGTGTCTATTCTTCTTAGTAAGCTTATTAAGTTCTCTATAGTCCACATAAAGTCTAAGGGACCCATCCGCCATCATGGAAAATACTAATGGAGGACCCCACTCCGATATACTACGTCTGATGAACCCCTTCTCAAGAAATTCTTTCACTTGCTTACTGAGTTCTCTTCTCTCTTTTGGAGCCATGTGGCGCACTGGCAATGCAACTGGCTTTGCTTTTTCCACTAGATATATTCAAAAGTCTACCTCACGTTTTGGGGTTAAACCCCTCACCTCATCGAAGACATCAACATATTCACGGACTATGGGAATAGAATGTAAATCATCATCGGATGCATCAACGGATTCTAGGTAACTAAGCATTACTGGACCTCTAGGGTCACAAGAAATATCAAGGGTCTTTCCCAAACGAGTCAACAATCTAACTACCCTTCTTTCACAATCTAGGATGGCCCCATATCTAGTTAGCCAATCCATGCCTAGAATTAAACTGTCGCCCATGAAGCCAAGAACAAAAGCGTTGCACTCAAACTCCAATGCCCAAGATGAACACTCTCAAATCCCGACAAATCATTGAAAGATGAGCCGAACCACCAATAGGATTTGAGACTACTAAGGGATCAGTAACAAGACTAGTATCTAGGTGTAGTGTTTGAACTATTGATGTCGAAATAAACGAATGCGATGTGCCAGAATCGAATAAAGTACGGACAGGATGATCAAATAGAAAAACTAAACTTTCAACGGAAATTGCTCTACCTCGTTCTTGCAGCGGTGGGACCACGAGAGCCTGAAATTGTCCCCTTGCCTGCCCGGGTGCCATAAGAGCTTGCACCTGTCCTCCCGAGGTAGACCTTGCCCTCTGCCCCTTCTTTGGGCAGTCCTTAATAAGATGTCCTGCTTCGCCACAGTGGAAACAACCAGTCTTCTTTTTCTTTCTACAATCTTTGCTTAGATGGCCGGGTGTCCCACAGTTAAAGCATTTCTTCTTCCCCTTAGCATTGTTGCCTTTGCCACCTTTCTTGTTCTGTTGTTGCTGTTGCGACTTCTTTTGATCCCCTTTCTTCTCGGGTGCCTTACTAGCATTGGCGCCCTTCTCCTCTTCATGCAAGAGTGCCATGTCAACTAACCTCTCAAAGGTAGCCCCCATGGGAATATGGGTCATAGCTAACCCATGAAGCGGCTCGTTTAAACCCTTAACAAATCTTATAGCCTTCTTTTCTGGAGTATTCACCAAGTCTAAGCCAAACCTTGCCAATTGGTTAAATTTGTTAACGTACTCTTTCACTGATAAATTCCCTTGCTTCAGTGACAAGAACCTTTCCATGTATAGATTCTCTTCAGCCCGTGAGAGAAACTTCGCCTCAAACCTTTGCCTAAAATCTGGCCATGTATCAACTGGGCGACCCCCATTAGTGACCTCCCACCAAAACGAGGCCTCATCCTTCATTAGCCAAGCAGCTAGCTGGACTTTCCTTCCATCATCCACTTCAAAAGTTCCAAACAATTCTTCCACCTCCTTTAGCCAGTTATGAGCTTCAACAAATGTCTCCATCCCGTGAAAAGGTTTTCCACCCATTGCTCTAAAGTCCTTACATATCTTTGCGAAATTATCGACCCGAGGAGGAGGAAGAGGAAGATTTGCTGGACCTGCGGCGGTGGCCCTAGCCTCAAGATATTGACGGAACCAACCGGGCACTTGAACGCCCTCTGGTATCTCAGATGCTTCAGACATGCTGAAAAGAAAAAGGAAAGATTCAATACAAAAAGGACCGAAGGAAAGATATATGGCTCTTGGGGTTATGCTTTCCAAAATATACTTTTATCTTGAAAATACTTTCCTTAAATCATACTTTTGAAAGTACTTCTTTATAAAAATTGCTTTGAAAAATAATTTTTCAAAAATTCATATCTGTTCTGGTAACCTTCAGCTCTGATACCACGTGTAACACCCCACGTCCATTAATGTCACTCACAAAGGGAATGCATTAACTTCCATGGAGCATTTTAAGTAAGTATAGAACAGAAAATCACAACAAGACAGATATAAAGCAGTACTTGAAAAAAAATTAAGACTTTATTTCATTGCAGCGGATAAATCCATACGTTTGATTACATCATCAAAACCATAAACCAAAGTCAAGTATATCATATCCATCTTGATAAAACAAAGTATGTAAACTGAAAGCCATAATCCCCAACATTAAAATAGCCATAAATAAAGAGAAGCCGAAATTTACTTCAGCGGTCCAAGAAATCTTCTAAAAGCAGTCCAAGATCAAGCTCCACCGGTGCTAGTTCCAACCTGAGCACCTGGGGAGGGGGGGGGGAGGAAAGAGATGGAAAACGGGGGGTCAGACATAAAGTCTGGCGAGTGCGATAATTCTAACAATATAATTAACAAATTAACTAGGCTAAGGCATAAGTTGGAAAATAGGGAAATGACCATGAACCATTGAGTATGGCAGAGTAAACAAGGAAACATGATGATCAACGATATCGTTAAGCGCACCTAGACCACTATACGATGATTACTGAACTACACCAACACTATGGGATAATTCCTAAACTGCACCGCCACTAGTATACTGCACCACTACTAGTCACCTTAAGGTTGATCCCGCCTACAGACTTAATAATGATATTGGTCGTTTCGTGCACCCCTAGCTGCCTTCATAGGTGTCGTCTGCCCCTATCTCCACTAGGTGTGCCCACTACCCCCAAGCGATCGGCTTCCTAACTCATAGATACCCGTGCTGGCCCCACAGTGGGGTGTATCACTCCCTAAAGTGGCAACCCGATACCACTAAGAATGCATGGTTATACCTACACGATGCAACAACGTCTTACCTACCAGCCCGGGTCCACACACGCATATGAACCCATTGGTCTTGCGTTGCCACCGCTAACCCGGTTTGGCCTCTTACAGTCAAGCCCAGTATGCGTGTCCCGTCCTCGACTTGGGTCGAGCCCACAAAGATACGCATGGGTTACTGGTTGAAACAGGCCCCCATTACTTGATACAAGCTATCCACCTAAGCTTGGTCCCCTCTAGTACATCCCACTTAACCCACTTCTTATTCATGTTTCAATTACATGTTTCACATTTTGGTTAAGTGTTTCTAATCATAATTCCAAATGCCACCCAAGGCACCCACTAGATTCCACATGCCACCCAAGGCACCCACTTAGCCCCCTCATGCCCCACTACATGCTTATCTGGTTAAGTGTTTCTTAATTCATTAAGACTGTAACCTCATAAAGACCTCTCACATTAGACTGACATTTGTGGCAGCTGGATTTGTCGGGCGGGTCCGGGAGTCTTACACCACAAAAGAGCCTAACCTCGTGTCTTTACAACTGTTACGTATTTAGTTTGTGCCTAAGACCTCTCACATTAGACTGGCATTTGTGGCAGCTGGATTTGCCGGGCGGGTCCGGGCAGTCTTACACCACAAAAGTGTCTAACCTCGTGTCTTAGACAATTAATTACTCCTAATTAATCACCCCCAATTTGAATTACTTTCCCTATTCAAATTATCAATCAATTCCAAATTTAATGATGTGCATAATTGACTCAATTATGTCCATCCATTTATGGTATGTAAAATCATACCAATTTCACCACAATTTTATTTTATGCCTTTCAAGGCATTTATACCAGTTAAACATTTTTAATATTATCCCCTTTTTCCCTACGTAGTACGTTTGTTTGTTCAACGTAAAAATATACGTTAGACTCGAATAGTCTAACTCGTGAAATAAAAGAAAACATCACAATATATACACATAATTAAAACATAGATCTAACATAGGGGTGAACTTGCATATGTGAATGATGTTCTACATCTAAAACTTGCATAGGCCAAACTACAACTTGCATAAACAACATATGTCATGGATCAAATCTTAAGGTGTGAACTTGATGAGATAACGGCCACAAACTTGCATAAACATCATGTATAACATATATCCAAATCTAAAGGTGTGAACTTGATGAAATAATGGCCATAAACTTGCATAGACAACATATGTCATAGACCCATATCTAAAGGGGTTAAACTTGCATAGGTAATAACATAACATTATTCATATCCAACTCATATACTCACACATGTGATTTATACATCGCAACAATGGTGTAAACAAGTATCTAACATGTAAGTATCATGTAGAATTTAGCATATGTCATAGCCTAGCTTTCAATTAAATTTCACATAAACTAGGTGCCATAGCCACGTAGAGTCACATATAATTCTATCCAAACTTATATATGGTTCATGTTTGAATCAACATCTAAACTTTCCTACATATGACTTATCATATGTATCAACTGACTTATTAAACATGATGATTTGATTGTATATAAGATTACAACATGGGTGATAGCAACATAACTTTACATCGTAGATGATAGCATCATAACATAATATCATAGAAATCACAACATAATTACAACATGAAATCAACAATTCATATCACATCCAAATTATCCGCATTATAAGTCAATCCAATTCATTTATTAATTATTTTGCTAAAACTATCGAACTCACAACTCAAAAGCAGTCTTCAGTTCTGAATTCTGATTTCTGGAGTTGAATTAGCGCTCCTTTGATGAAGATTCGCTGTTAGGGTTGAGTAGTTCTGTTTTGGTTGTTGTTCTTCCTCTTAATTTTGGTGGCGGCTGCTCTAGGGTTCAAGACAACAGCATGATGACCATAGTTTTAGTTTTAATTCTGATTTAGTGTTTGAGTCTATGGGTCTTTTTATAGAATTATGAATTAATTTTAGCCGTCGGATGATCTTAGGGTTAATCAAAACCATTCAATCATGATAGGGTAATGAGTCAGCCCTAATGACTCAGCAAGGAGTCAGAAAGGACTCAACAACACGGGTCGGCCTGAACCTGAAAGCTGTGCAGGCTCCAGCCTCGGCTTGGGCGCACTTGGCAGGTGCGCCAGTGTAAATATGTACTGGCGCACTTCCCAAGTGTGCCAGTGCATTTTTTTCTACTTTTGCCACCATCTTTCGTTCGTCCATAACTCTTTCATCCGGTACTCGTTTCCCGCAAACTCAGACTCTATTTCAACCAGAATTCCGAGACGAACACAATGGCGCAACCCAATCCCCATAATTCTCACGTCTGAGATTAATTATTCTTTAATTTAGTTAATTCGATTATTCAAAAATCCGGGGTGTTACACACCTGGTTCGAAGTGTACTGATTTTGCCTAAGAGGAGGGTTCACAACATTGTTCGGAAATGCTCGATTCGAAGGTCTGTTCATCAGAGAGTTATTCGGACTATAAGAAAGATTTGGGTGGTTGTTGGGTCGGTTGAAAGGGTTCACTTGCTCAAGGGACTGGGACAGTCATCAGCCGTATGATCAGAGTTAAGACATATGTGACACATGGCTTGGGAAATGTTATTAGACTGAGTGTGTGTTCTAACAACATTCAGTATAGCATCAACAAGAGTATTAGAAGAAGAGGAAGAAGAAAAGGATTCAACAGAATTACTACTGGATCGCGAATAGAGATATTTTTCATTCGTTTGTTCCCATTGTTTCGATTTTTCTGCTAACTCATCCAGAAATTCCCAAGCTTCTACATCAGTCGGATTTAGAAAATTTCCCTGACACTTGGATTCTAACATTTGTTTGGATCTATTATCGAGCCCATCGTATATAGTTTGTGTAACACCCCGTAATTCTGTTAATATTAATGCCACTAATTTAAGAATAACTAATTACAGATGTGAGAATTAAGGGAAACGGGTTTCGCGGTTGCATTCGTCTCAGAAAAATACGCGAAATAGAGTCCGAAATTTCGTAAATCGGAGTCAGTATGACCGAGATATGGCCATCAGAAGTTTCACGAAAAATCAGAAAAACGAAACAGATTTCAAAAATGCAGAAAACGAGCCAGGCGGGAAAATTCCCGCCCAGACCAGGTCGACCTGGGGGTCGACCTGGAGGGGACCAGGTCGACTTGGGAGTCGACCCTAGGGTCGACCTAGGGGTCGACCTCCCTGGTTGAGCCAGGTCGGCCTGGGTGCATCTGGATGGTTTTTGGGCTGTTCTGGTGAGCCTATGACGAATTCTGACGGTTCTGATCTGTTTTAGGGTTTATCTAAAGGCAAAAAACAACAAACTACACCTATAAATACATACTAAGACCTAGTCTCCTCTACACACAATTCTATTCTGCTTCTTCTCTGCCTCTGTTCTAGTAAAAATAAAAGTGGCGTCGCTACTCTGTTGGAATCAAAACTAGAAGCTAATCAACATCAACCTAAGCAATTCAATTCAAATTTGAGATAAAAGCTTCTGCAACAATCCTATAACAAATAAAGTTCTTTCTTTAATCCAACCAAGGCAAGTACAGTTATTTTCCGCTATAAACGTTAATTCTGATTTTGACATGAATTGTGAATCTGAATCTGGGATTATATCTGTTCTGTTCTGATTTGATTTATCTTATTCTGTACCTCTTTCCACTTTCTGTTCTATAGCCAGGCTACTACGAGCCTGAGCCAATCTCATAAGAGATTAACATGCGCTAAAATGTTTGGGACAGTAAAACGAATGATGCATAAATTGGGCATGACCAATAGGTGACTAATTTGAGGAAAGAACATGGACTGTAGCTAGAACATGAATCCGAGACATATGATTGGACATGTTATATTTATAACATAAAAAGACATTGAACATATGATTTGTGGACATGACATAAAAAGGTATATAATTTAAGTATAGGCTGTATTGAACACATGATTTAGGATAAAGAGAATATGGCCTAGGTATAAAGATTTACATGATAGTAGGATATCTATTAATGTAAATAAACACCTAAGTAAGGGACCTTTGGGATATTTGGCATGCATAGTAATCTGTGGCTATATTTCGTATAAATTATATGGATCTTCTGTACTATGCAAGTTTAATAAAAATTTGGAACATATGATATATGGTAAAGTTATGACCATAATCTGTGCTATGTAGATTTGATACAAACATAGGGTATATGATAATATTGTGAATCAAGACTATTATTTATGCACGTGAACTTAGGCAAGATTTATAATTAGGCAAGGTATGAAACTTTAAGAAATGAGTAAATTTGTTATATTTGCCTAATTTACTAGTTGTGTTACATTGCCTAATCTGCTAGTTCTGTTATATTGCTTAATCTGCTAGTTCTGCTATATTGCCTAGTCTGCTAGATTTGCTAATCTGCCAAATCTGTTATCTGCTAAGTCTGTTGAAAATACTAAATCTGCTAGTGTGCTTAATCTGCTGAGTCGCCTAATCTGAGAAATCTGTTGTCTGCTATATCTGTTGAGTTGGTATAATTAGTCCTCTATTGACATAATCTGAATTGGCTATAGTTGTGAATAATTGACATGTATATTAGGCGTGGATATAAATGGTAAATCATTAATTAATTGGCTGTAAAGATAAACACGGCTAACTCGAGGTTAGAATGAGTTTGCAGCGTAATTCTGCCCGGAACCACCCGGCATAATCCAGTGGCCGCAAACAATAGGTTCTAATGTGAGAAGTTAGTCATAATGTGCTAGAAACCCGAGGTTAGACTCAGTTTGCGACAGAAACCTGCCCGGAACCAACCGGCCTAAACAGTAGCCGCAAACTGTCAGTCTAATGTGAGAGGTTTGGGCATTAATATTTAATTAATGAAAATCTGAGATAATTATGATGTCTAATGCGTGTTGGGTAAGGTTATACCAATTGACCAATGAGTCTGATAAACCCGTTCCGTGAATCTGTAGGCCCAATACAAAGTTAGACAAATCTGAAAAATCTGTACATCTGATCCGTTAGTCTGAAAACTTGTTAACTTAATTTGGGAACTAGTAAATCTGAATTCTGTATGTCTGAACTTGTAAACAAGTTAATCTGAAATCTGTTAGTCTGGGGACACAAGGTTAGGAGGGGAATTACTTGTGTCATCTGTTGTTTGGGACCCATATTAGTCAGTAACCCTTTCTGGTATCAAAACTTTGACCCAACAGTAGGTAGGGTCCGGGAACGCTTACTGAACTAATTATAAGTGGTTCATTCTGATAATGGCGAGGGGTGTTGATGGTGCGTACCAACCGGGTCATGTGCGTGCATGGATCCCGGTCTGCCTCTGAGGATGTAAGACGCCGTGACATCTGTATAAAGGTCTGTGCCAATTGGTTGTCACTTTGGGGAGTGATACACCCTACTGTGGGGCCGACACATGATATTTATGTATTAGGGAGCCGATCGCTTGCGGTAGGGTTTTAGGGTACACTTAGTTCTGTCTGTTTCTGTTGGTACCGGCTGTTTCTGTTGGGTGGTAACACCTGTCTGTTTCTGCGTGGTACCGTCTGTTCGGGTGGTAAAGGCCCATTACTAGTGTACACCAAATTCTACATTCTGTTTCCGTAGGGATTAATCTGTTTCTGCTTCTGTCTGTTTCTGATCGGGTAGTAAAGGCCCATTATTAGCACTCTGTTTCTGTTAAATTATTCTGTACCCGTTCCTGCTTCAGTTTAGACATTAGGGTGACACCTAATTCTGTCATACTAGTATTAGTGCAGAGAAGTGTAAAGCAATAGCTTATATCATTCTGTTCTTCTGTTACATCTGCTACACCTGTTACAGTTATCTCTCATCCAGTTTTATGTTCATGTCATAATATTATTATCTGTTCATATGCTGAAAGTCACTGGACTTGCCAGACTTTATGTCTGACCCTTGTTGTTTCGTCTCTTTTCTTCCATTTCCCCCACCCAGGTTTTCTAAGGAGGGAATACTCTAGCTAGATCCGGATTTCTTCTGCTTGAAGTGCTTAGAGTATGGCTTGTATTCTTCTGTGGGGATTATAATTTTAAACTATGCATTCTGAAGGCTTTTGTACAAGACTAATATTTTGTACTTGAATTCTGGGATTTGAAAGTATGTAACCATACTGATTTCTGTTTCCGCTGTAATAAAGTTAAAAATTTTCAAGTACTGTTTTTATCTGTCTAGTAAGTTTCTGTTCTGTTTACTAAAATGCTCCACCAAAGTTAAGGCATTCCCTTTGTGAGTGACATTAACGGAGGTGGGGTGTTACACTTGGTATCAGAGCTGAAGGTTACCAGATTTTATAAAAAGTTTTGAAAACTATTTTCAAAAAGGTTTTGAAAGGAAGTATTTTCAAAAATAAAGCTTATTTTGAAGAACATAATCCCTAAGAGCCATATATCTTTCTTTCAGTCCCTTTTTATTGAACCTTTCCTTTTTCGTTTCAGCATGTCTGAAGCATCTGAAATACCAGAGGGTGTTCATGTACCCGGTTGGTTTCGTCAATGTCTTGAGGCTAGGACCGCCGCTGCAGGTCCAGCAAATGATCCCCCTCCCCCACCCCCTCCTCGTGCAATTGCTTTCTCAAAGATCTGTAGAGATTTTAGGGCCATGGGTGGGAAGGATTTCAAAGGAACTGAATCATTCGTAGAAGCGAGGAATTGGCTCAAAGAAACTGAGGATCTATTCGTTATCTTCGAGGTGGACGATAGGCAGAAGGTACAGTTGGCGGTATGGCTGCTCAAAGACGAAGCTTCCTACTGGTGGGAAGTCACTAACGCCGAGAGGCTGGTTGAGACATGGATGGATTTCAGAACAAGGTTTGAGACAAAATTTCTCTCACAAGATGAACGGAATTTACAACTGGAGAAGTTCTTATCTCTTAAGCAAGGAAGTATGACGGTCAAGGAATAAGTCAACCAGTTCAACCAACTAGCTAGGTTCGGATTGGATTTAGTCAACACTCA
This sequence comes from Allium sativum, assembly GCA_030737875.1. Taxonomy (NCBI): domain Eukaryota; kingdom Viridiplantae; phylum Streptophyta; class Magnoliopsida; order Asparagales; family Amaryllidaceae; genus Allium; species Allium sativum. Next base: position 550,158,293 of record CM060918.1, read on the forward strand.
GCATAAAAAGGCTCTCCGCTTTGTTAAAGGATTGAACGAGCCACTGCACAGCCTAGCCATGACCCATGTACCCATGGGAGCAACTTACGAGAAATTGGTGGATATGGCACTACTGCACGAGGAAGACAAGGGCCCGAAAGAGACAAAAAAGGAAGAACCACAGAATAAGAAAGCGGGGCCCAAAAAGGAAACACAAAAGAAGTATGAGAAGACTGAAGATAAGAAGGGGAAAAAGTGTTTTACTTGTGGAAGCTCGACTCATCTGAACAAGGATTGCAGAAAAAGGAAGGGTGCTTGCTTCAACTGTGGGGAGATGGGACACTTCACTAGGGACTTCCCGAAGAGACAAGGACAAGGAGGGCAGGCGAATAATCTTGAGGCTAGTGGCTAGGATAGAAATAGGAAAATTTCTATAGTAGGTTTAATTTCTTTATCTGATTATGGAGATAAGATTTTTTCTGATTCTGGTATTTTGATTTTGTAATCGATACTCTGCACTTTAATGCTAGTATTATTTCTGAATTCCGCTGTAGACTCAGACCCATCAGGGTTATGGCTCATCTGTTTGGGATTGGGGTTTGAGGGATATCTGTGTTAAGCGTCAAGTATGACGCATAATTCTGAGTTTTTGTGGGGTATGATTTTATCATGCTTAGCTTCCTAAGAATCATTAGGGAACCTGATCTGTATTAGTAGTCTGTAAATATCTGAATAATTCTGATTTCCAGTTTTGACATTGTCTAAAGAGGGTAATCCTCTGAGTGTCAATCTGATATTGATTTCGGTCTTTGGGGTTGATACTTAGGGGAATTGTTTTCTCAACCAATGTCTAATGGGAACCAAGTCTTCGTTCTATCTGTACTCGCTTCCATCATTTGACTGTATCTTATCGATCGAATCTTCAAACTTTAGGTAGAAACTAATGGGTGTAAACATGTGTTTGAGACATGTTATGTTTGATGGTTGCAAGTGGATGCAAGTGGTTGCTAGTGGTTGCCCGTGGATGCATATACACACACTAGGCAATAGATCGGCTCGAAAACACTCTCATACTGCATATGGATGTGTGAGCATTTTAAATTTTTGTGGATGCAAAATGATTGACTCAGCACATGGATGTTGCATACGACTGAATGGTTGTGCACTCATATAGAAATGATATGTATCGAGTAGGAAAATTGCATACATTTTGGACTCATGGCACTGGCATAATTCGCATTAAGGAGGTCAACTGAATCAGTGGACCGCCTGATCTTTGCATTAGACAAGGAACATATACACACACTTCTTGCATATGTTCATACATTATTAGAAATCTCTTAAGGACAATGAATGCCTATGATTGGTGATTGAGTAGATGGATGATTGGATGGTAGGACACATTCTTCTTAACTTGAAGATTTCGGGGACGAAATCCTTTAAGGAGGGGAGAATGTAACACCCCGTAATTCTGTTAATATTAATGCCACAAATTTAAGAATAACTAATTACAGATGTGAGAATTAAGGGAAACGGGTTTCCCGGTTGCATTCATCTCGGAAAACTACGCGAAATAGAGTCTGAAATTTCGTAAATCGGGGTCAGTATGACCGAGATATGGCCTTCAGAAGTTTCACGAAAAATCAGAAAAACGAAACAGATTTCAAAAATGCAGAAAACGAGCCAGGCGGGAAAATTCCCGCCCAGACCAGGTCGACCTGGGGGTCGACCTGGAGGGGACCAGGTCGACTTGGGAGTCGACCCTAGGGTCGACCTGGGGGTCGACCTGGAGGGGACCAGGTCGACTTGGGAGTCGACCCTAGGGTCGACCTGGGGGTCAACCTCCCTGGTCGAGCCAGGTCGGCCTGGGTGCATCTGGATGGGTTTTTGGGCTGTTCTGGTGAGCCTACGACGAATTCTGACGGTTCTGATCTGTTTTAGGGTTTATCTAAAGGCCAAAAACAACTAACTACACCTATAAATACATCCTAAGACCTAGCCTCCTCTACACACAATTCTATTCTACTTCTTCTCTACCTCTGTTCTAGTAAAAATAAAAATGGCGTCGCTACTCTGCTGGAATCAAAACTAGAAGCTAATCAACATCAACCTAAGCAATTCAATTCAAATTTAAGATAAAAGCTTCTGCAACAATTCTGTAACAACTAAAGTTCTTTCTTTAATCCAACCAAGGCAAGTACAGTTATTTTCCGCTATAAACGTTAATTCTGATTTTGACATGAATTGTGAATCTGAATCTGGGATTATATCTGTTCTGTTCTGATTTGATTTATCTTATTCTGTACCTCTTTCCTCTTTCTGTTCTATAGCCAGGCTACTACGAGCCTGAGCCAATCTCATAAGAGATTAACATGCGCTAAAATGTTTGGGACAGTAAAACGAATGATGCATAAATTGGGCATGACCAATAGGTGACTAATTTGAGGAAAGAACATGGACTGTAGCTAGAACATGAATCCGAGACATATGATTGGACATGTTATATTTATAACATAAAAAGGCATTGAACATATGATTTGTGGACATGACATAAAAAGGTATATAATTTAAATATAGGCTGTATTGAACACATGATTTAGGATAAAGAGAATATGGCTTAGGTATAAAGATTTACATGATAGTAGGATATCTATTAATGTAAATAAACACCTAAGTAAGGGACCTTTGGGATATTTGACATGATTAGTAATCTGTGGCTATATTTCGTATAAATTATATAGATCTTCTGTACTATGCAAGTTTAATAAAAATTTGGAACATATGATATATGGTAAAGTTATGACCATAATCTGTGCTATGTAGATTTGATACAAACATAGGGTATATGATAATATTGTGAATCAAGACTATTATTTATGCACGTGAACTTAGGCAAGATTTATAATTAGGCAAGGTATGAAACTTTAAGAAATGAGTAAATTTGTTATATTTGCCTAATTTGCTAGTTGTGTTACATTGCCTAATCTGTTAGTTCTGTTATATTGCTTAATCTGCTAGTTCTGCTCTATTGCCTAGTCTGCTAGATTTGTTCATCTGCCAAATCTGTTATCTGCTAAGTCTGTTGAAAATACTAAATCTGCTAGTGTGCTTAATCTGCTGAGTCGCCTAATCTGAGAAATCTGTTATCTGCTATATCTGTTGAGTTGGTATAATTAGTCCGCTATTGACATAATCTGAATTGGCTGTAGTTGTGAATAATTGACATGTATATTAGGCGTGGGTATAAATGGTAAATCATTAATTAATTGGCCGCAAAGATAAACATGGCTAACTCGAGGTTAAAATGAGTTTGCGGCGTAATTCTGCCCGGAACCGCCCGGCATAATCCAGTGGCCGCAAACAATAGGTTCTAATGTGAGAAGTTAGTCATAATGTGCTAGAAACCCGAGGTTAGACTCAGTTTGCGACAGAAACATACCCGGAACCAACCGGCCTAACCAGTAGCCGCAAACTGTCAGTCTAATGTGAGAGGTTTGGGCATTAATATTTAATTAATGAAAATCTGAGATAATTATGATGTCTAAAGCGTGTTGGGTAAGGTTAAACCAATTGGCCAATGAGTCTGATAAACCCGTTCCGTGAATCTGTAGGCCCAATACAAAGTTAGACAAAACTGAAAAATCTGTACATCTGATCCGTTAGTCTGAAAACTTGTTAACTTAATTTGAGAACTAGTAAATATGAATTCTGTATGTCTGAACTTGTAAACAAGTTAATCTGAAATCTGTTAGTCTGGGGACACAAGGTTAGGAGGGGAATTACTTGTGTCATCTGTTGGTTGGGACCCATATTAGTCAGTAACCCTTTCTGGTATCAAAACTTTGACCCAACAGTAGGTAGGGTCCGGGCACGCTTACTGAACTAATTATAAGTGGTTCATTCTGATAATGGTGAGGGGTGTTGATGGTGCGTTCCAACCGGGTCATGTGCGTGCATGGATCCCGGTCTGCCTCTGAGGATGTAAGACATCGTGACATCTGTAAATAGGTCTATGCCAATTGGTTGTCACTTTAGGGAGTGATACACCCTACTGTGGGGTCGACACAGGATATTTATGTATTAGGGAGCCGATCGCTTGGGGTAGGGTTTTAGGGTACACTTAGTTATGTCTGTTTCTGTTGGTACCGTCTGTTTCTGTTGGGTGGTAACACCTGTCTGTTTCTGCGTGGTACCGTCTGTTCGGGTGGTAAAGGCCCATTACTATTGTACACCTAATTCTACATTCTGTTTCCGTAGGGATTAATCTGTTTCTGCTTCTGTCTGTTTCTGATCGGGTAGTAAAGGCCCATTATTAGCACTCTGTTTCTGTTAAATTATTCTGTACCCGTTCCTGCTTCAGTTTAGACATTAGGGTGACACCTAATTCTGTTATACTAGTATTAGTGCAGAGAAGTGTAAAGCAATAGCTTATATCATTCTGTTCTTCTGTTATATCTGCTACACCTGTTACATTTATCTCTCATCCAGTTTTATGTTCATGTCATAATATTATTATCTGTTCATATGCTGAAAGTCACTGGACTTGCCAGACTTTATGTCAGACCCTTGTTGTTTCGCCTCTTTTCTTCCGTCCCCCCCCCCCCCCCCCCCCAAGGTTTTCTAAGGAGGGAATACTCTAGCTAGATCCGGATTTCTTCTGCTTGAAGTGCTTAGAGTATGGCTTATCTTCTTCTGTGGGGATTATAATTTTAAACTATGCATTCTGAAGGCTTTTGTACAAGACTGATATTTTTGTACTTGAATTCTGAGATTTGAAAGGATGTAACCATACTGATTTCTGTTTCCGCTGTAATAAAGTTAAAAATTTTCAAGTACTGTTTTTATCTGTCTTGTAAGTTTCTGTTCTGTTTACTAAAATGCTCCACCAAAGTTAAGGCATTCCCTTTGTGAGTGACCTTAACGGAGGTGGGGTGTTACGGTTTGACATAACGACCATGTTTCATAACCATGATGGGGACAACTTAACAACAGTTCTTTAAATCTTTCGAAGTATTGCCAAAAAGATTCACCACCTTTTTGATGGAAATTGGTGATTTCGTTTCTGACTCTAGCTATTTTTCTAGGGGGTAGAACTTTTTTAGGAAAACTGCTGTAAATTCATCCCATTTTTTAATCGAATTTGGGGGCAAGCTACGAAACCATTTTTCTGCGGAGTTAGTTAGTGCGAATGGAATCAAACGAAGTTTAATACCATCCTCACATAACTGTTGTAATTTAAAGGTTGCACAAGCATATTCAAATTTCGTTAAGAAGCTATATGGTTCATCATGAGAAAAATTTATGAATTTGGGAAGGATGTTTATCTGACTTGATCCGATTTCAAAGTGGTTACCCACAGGATTGGGTAACTGAATGCAAGAAGGGACATAAACTCTATCGGGAAGAATTCTGTCCATCAGGGTGCCAGGTGCTGGCTCGTTAGCCATTTCTAAGGATTGTTCGGGAAAACTGGGTTTTGAGCAAAGAGAAGGTGGTTTGATTCTAACTAAGCGACAAGATTCTTGGTCACGAGCCCAAGTTTGCATGCACTAGAAAGAAGAAGAAGAGAGTTTGCCAAAGAAATTTAGATAATGGAGAAGATCAAAAAGAGGTGAGAGATAGAAGAAAAGTTTTTTTTTAAAATGGGAGTTTTGGAAAATTCCTACCTATAGAACTAACGAGGGCTGAAGAATAAAAAGGAGTTAATTTTTTTTTCAAATTTTTATTTGTTTTTGAGGAATTTTGAATTTTTTTTTTCAATACACAAAACAATCAAATACACAGAGATTGGCTACGATGAAATTTTCTGTCCTTAATGGCTCCTACTCAAAATTATATAGTGACACATTTGATTACTTAGATCAAAAGGTTTCTCAGCCAGTTGACGGACAGGAGTTATCAGTGCACCAAGAATCACCCTAGCAATGCAGCCGAAGGTTTAGGTACCTTCAGAGTAACAACTAATATAATATTTGTGAATCACCGTAATATTTATAAACAGTTATTTCTCTGTCGTAGTCTAGACACCAAGAAATAATTCGTTCCAAATGAATCAACTATCAAAATACAATTAAGCCCTAGATGAGCCCGCGACTCCCTTAAGTCCAATGTCAAACCGTCATTATTAGTCAGATTCTACGATGAAATGCAATTTGTGGGCTATGGAAAGGGTGATGAAATCCCTCACCTTATGTGAATTGGGGTGTTGCCCTTAACATAATGAATACAGATGCAGAAATAATAAACACAGAAATTAAAAGATTTTACAAGCAAGCCGCTGCCCCTGCAGAAGATTTTTACAAGCAATGTCTATATATTTTTTATTTGCAGCAGCTGTCCCTGTAGAGTTAGAAAATACTCACCTAGATCGGCAGTCCGTCCAGTGCAATTGAGAAGCGCTAGCGCGTTCACACCCCACTTGGTGTGCAACCGCTCGAACCTTGAATAGTTTGCTGCTTTCTGTTGTTGTTGCATTCTATTAATTGTTTGACTACGCTGCGGCACGGGTTCGGGCTCTGTACCAATGTACCTGTTTTTAATTTTTTTTATGACCTTTTTTAAATTACCACTGTACCTGTTTTCAAAAAAATTCTCACTTTTTTTTGGAGAATTCACCCTCACTTATACTCACACCAATTCGTTGGTTCAGCAATTCACATGCAAGATAACACGCACAAAAAGGTTGGTCTACCTTTTGAAATATAAATCATACAACGTAATCTCTCATAAAACTTCGAAAACAAATAATTTCCAGCAAAATTTACCCCTTTCCTTTAGAGGTCGAATCACACAAACAAAAAGAAAATCCCCATTTCCTTTTTCCTTGAACCCAAACACAACAACAATGCAACAATTAAAACAAGGGCCCAATACCTTCAACAAACAGGCCCAACATAAATCAAATGTACCCCTTATTAACAAATCGCACCCTCCTGAGAGTCCAGAAGCCATGAAAAAGATAATCAAAATAGATTCGAAAAAGAAAGGAGAAAAAGATAATTAAAAATCGATTATAAAATGGATTTTCGATCGCGATTTCTCGAGGATTTTGGTGATGTGATGAATTTCAATTGGCGATTGGGGTTTGGACTCAGTGAATTCGAGTTTGGAAATTTGGTTTGAAATTTAGGAACTGATACGTGAATGGATTTTCAAATTGAATCTAGGGTTTTCGAATGGAAATGCGGATTTTGCGTTGGGTTAAAGTTGCGATTATGAAAGTGATTTTGAAAGAGGATTTTGCTCTGATTCAGGTGGAGTTTAGTTCTGGGATGATTGACGGTGGTTTTTGGTCTGATGTGAGCGGATTTGGGTGGTATGTGAGGATTTCGTGGTCTGTTTGAAGAAAAAAGCATGGTTATGGGGTGTGTGCTGGGTTCTGGTGGCTCAGGGAGTTGCTTGGAGGTGCTGTGTGCGGAGAATGGCTGATGAACTGGCGTTTGTATGAGGCGAGGTGGACGCAGGCTTCGGGTGAACTGGTGATGGAAGCGTCGGGTTTGTGATCAGCAGTTGTGGTATGGCGTGGGGTATGGCGAAATGGAAGAAGTTGTTTTGGGAAGGGGAGATGGTGGCGTTGATGACGGTAAGGGATTGAAGGGTTTGGTGTAGGTTGTTTCTGATTGCAGAGTGCATGATGGTGTATTGGTAGTTGAAGTGGGGCAGTTTGTGAGGGTTATGATCAATGGAAAATGCAGTGTAGATGGTGAAGGTTTGTGGATGATTGGCAGAAGGACGAAGGGTGCTGAAGGGGAGGTTGGCAAGCAAAGGTTTTGCTGTGTGTATTCTAAATCTGGTTGGTTGCGAATTGGTTGGATGGGTTTATTGAAGGTATTGATCGTGGATCGGGGCAGAAGATTATTGAACAGCAGAAAATATAAGCAAGAAAAGGAGAGATTTACAAAGGATTTTTTTTCTATTATTTGTAAAGAATTATAAAAAGGAAACAAATCTGTAGAAAATTCAGAAAGAAATAAATGAAAGATATGGAACAAAATCTGACAAGAATATTTTTTTCTCTTATTTAGTAGATTACGGTATCATAGATCAAATACCAAATCAACCAAAAAGATTTTTTTTATCTATCTATGCTAGAAAACAAAAGGGAACAAAATAAAATAAAAACAATATTTTTTTGTGTTTTTTTTATTTATGAAGAAAACTAAAGGAAAAATAGAAAAATAAAATAAAAATATATCACGAAGTATTTAAAAATAAAAATTATTTTGGTCCCCGGCAACGGCGCCAAAATTTGTTTGCGAACAAATTAAACAATTGTAAACAACTGTAAAATCCGTTCAGCTTTCCTAAACAACTTGTTGTAGAGGGTGTCGAACTCTGGGACCAAAAATATTTTAATTAATAAATCCAATCAAGTTATTCCAAGATATTGATTGATTGAAAACACAGAAAATAACATAAATTAAATAAAAAAAGAGAGATTTATATAATAAGAGAAAGCAATTAGGGGATAATGACATAGATTGGATTCATACTCATCAATAGCCAACAAATAAATATAGATCTAATTCATGTTTCTGTCACACACATGAATCAACGATAATTAGATTCTTAGAAATAAATAAGTAAATAACGACAAGCATAGCCTATGCAGGAGCTGAGCTCTTAAACAACCATAGATTATCAGGACAGATTCACTAATTAATTTCTAAAACCCTAAAATTAGATCTAAATCTGATAATTGTAAGATCGAACACGAATATACTCTGTGAAGGAGCATATCTCTTAAACGACATAGAATATGAAGGTTCAGATCTAACCCTTGATTCAAATCCAGATCTACATGTATGAAGTCCTCATCTATTGGCTATGTGATTCATGTTGAATCATATCTATTAGCATCATCACCCCCTAATTATAACGGGATTAGCTAGACATAGCTAAAGAAGAAGAGAAAAAGAAAATAACAGACATAAATAAATACAACTAAAACTAAATAGAGCAGGGGAAGAAGAATGATTTTATTCCAAGAAGAGAATTACAGAATAAAACCTAATGTGTTTTTACATGAATAAGATACAAGGTATTTATAGTTGTTTTGGCCAAGGCTAAGAGGTTCATTACACAATGTGGGAAAAAAATCCCTTTTACAAATTAACACATAAACCAAATAGCTAAGTGTGAATGCAACATGAATTGGAGGCCTTGCAAATGAGCTAATGTGAACGCAACATGAATGGATTTGCAATTGGCATAGCTTGCGGGCATAAAATGACATCAAATTCAATTATTTAGAGCATGAATAGGAACTCCATAACATCTGCGACAAGCTATCTTCATGAAAAGGCATTGAATCATTAAAACATGTGGCAGAAGGTGGCTGAACAGCAACATTTCTTCAAGCTTTAATCTAGCTATCAAAATCAACACTCTTTATACACCAATTCTTCAAGCTTTTCAACAATTAAGTGCATTAATCCATTCATCATAAATAATCTGAAAACACAACTATAAATACACATTATCAATTATTTTAAATATAAAATAAGATAAATAAGCGGATCAAATATACACATATATGTGTATATCAGGTATTCATTGAGGATAAACCCGTTCCGTGTTATACGACGTGGTCCCGTGATTTACCTAACTTTAAAATAAAAAGTTAATAACTGTTTTAGTTCTCACACCAGTCCAATGACTGACTCAGAGTTTATTGTTTTAACCTAAACTCTGGATGCCCATATTTCCACACGGGTAGCTAGTAGTTTTGATTTTCGCAGATACTTCTTTTCACAGGATCCTAGATACAGCTGGAGCTATATTCGGAAAGCTTTGTATCCGTGTATTTCTTTCAGTTGTGTCAGTTGTTATTTTCCGCTACGTATTGTACTATTGTACTATATTTTCCATTGTTTTGTAATTTAAATCTCTGATATTATTTTCCACTGTATATTATTTATTGGAACTCTAATATATTCTTGTACTATGATGTAAATTGTTGTAATAGCAATGAAATATTATGTTGTTTGTGTTCTAATGCGTCGTGTTCTCAAAACAATCCGGGCTTTCCCGTAAGGGGGAGTTTGGGTCGTCTCAGTTTGGTATCAGAGCTTTAGTTTACAAAGCTAAAGAATAAGACACCTTAGAACCGAACAAATGAATTCATCAGAGATAGGGTTAGTAACATCCTATAAGAATGACTCATTAGAGATAGGGTTAGTAACACCCTAGAATGAGTTTGAAGAGTATTATTTATATAAAAAAACAAATTTATTTTTGAAGTTTATATTTTACTATACGTACTTAAGTATTTTATTTTATATTGAATTTGGACTATCGGGTTTAAGGAGATTTTTAGTATACGTCTGATCCACGTGTATTTGAAGCCTCAAATATAATGGATAGATATAGAATCACACTCTAGTCGCCCGGAGATGATTCTGATGATGGAGCATCATTAGCATTTATGTTCTAGTTTTGAAAGTGTATATCTATATATTTCCAATTGACTGATGTGAGAACCAAAACTTAGTTAGAATTTATTGTTTGTGATTTGGCCTTGAAAGATGATTTTTGAATATATAAAAGTTAAATTTTTGGAAATTTAATTAACAAATTCATTGCTGGTTTTGATGTGTTATTATTAGTTTGATAAATAAAAATATTGGACTGAGAAAACCAATAAAATAATAAATGATAAGTAAATCCAAATCGAATCAAATATTGAATTAAATTGAAAATTGATTGGAATTGCATACATATATATGTATATATATTTGTTGAACATGCTATGCATTTACTGTTGAGTAGAGAACTAATTTGCGTGCCCGAAAAATAGTTACATCTTAATGAGTTGGTTGCGCAATTTTATTTATATAAACTCCTTTGAATGAAATTATATGCGTTGTGATGGTTGTTCTATGTGAGATTATAAACCACGTCATAGGATAGCAACAACTAAATTATGAACTACATCGCATGGCATACTATATGAAGACAACATATCATATCATATTCCATATAAGCATTTGGCGCTTATATGACAAGGTTTGACTTACCATACGGGAGAGATGCTTGTATGGCGATGACTATATTACAGGTTGAACAGAAGACTGACTGTGGACTTAATAAAATACATATAAAGTTTCTCGAGGCAGGATTTAATAAAAAACCCTACACAGGTCTGGAGATGAAAAAATTCATGTATCTCTTGTTTTAGATACGACACATGGATTATTTTATTTCCAACACTTGGGTAAGGTCTGAGATTTCGACTTTTACACGTTATTCCTTGTACACAAATAGGTCACAAAATATGTGTATGCTTTTTCTTGATTTATTGGGTCCCTAATACAGCCTAATAAAATTTTCAAACCCTCCCCGTACAAAGGAGGTTATAGCGAAATTTTTTGAAAATTTAGGGTGTTAGCCAAATTTTTGAGAAATTAGAAAATTCTTATAAACTGGAAAGTTGAAGAATGATAGCCAGAATGAAAGTTGAGTTGGTTATTTAAACAACTTTCAGCTCCGTTCCTTTTCGAGGATGAAAAGATTTTAAGTGGGGGAGATTGTAACAACCTGGAATTTTTGAACCAATTTAAAATTTTTATTTTTCTATTTTAATTGGTTTTGAATATTTAAAATGATTTATTTTAAATAATAACAACTAAAAAATTATTTAAATAAAAATTAGAATGTATGAATTTAAAATTTAATTAAAACGAACTTGAAATGGCGCGGTAGTTTGAAAATTCGATTTTAAATTTCAAATAAATATACATTATTCAATATAAGTCAGAATTTGATGAAGCAAGAAACGTTAGAATCTATTTAACTATACCTTTCTAATGAATGTAAGATATTGAGATTTCACTTTATAAATTGTAAGTTTTGACCAGGTTAAAATTTAAAATAGTCGCTATAGAATTTAAATATATTTTAATAATATATAGCCCTTAAGTATAGCCATTTTGCAAACGACCTCCGTTTTCGATGAAACCACTTTTGTTGGATCCGAAATGTCGAATTATAGTCATATTTAAAAACTCATAATTTTTGGAATTAATATGTGAGCGTACTAAAATTAAAAACGTTTTTAAATTTAGTTTGAATTTAAAAGCTAGTTAAAAGTCCATTTTCAAACAGTCTCCAAATTCGACGAAATTAGTTTTGATAGGACTGTATCATCAAAACATAGCTAGATTTATTTTTCTATAATTTTTGGAGTTATTATGTAGCTCCGGTTATTTAAAATGTACATTTAAATTCAATATATATTGATTTATATTTTAGTTTTGATGAAAACTGATCGAAACAGTTGAATTGGCTTACGAAACATATCCTATTGTGTCCCGATGGAGGGTATTTGGCTGGGGGCGATAGTCGTTGGGTTGGATTTGGAGTTTGGTGTGTTAAACCAGCATAGTATGAATTAATTATTATTAGATATAATATATATGTATATATTGTCACTCAAAACCCTGGGTCAACGTTTTATTTTCTGGTCAAAATAAATAATACTGCCTCCCTCTCCATAACGAACGACCGGCGATTCAAACCATCCTCCCTACCTATCTCTCGATTCACACAATAACTCACGAAGTTCCCAAATACAAAAGCCTTCAGCTAGGCGAGATCCTCCTTCCCAACGGTGGTGATCTGCTATAAAGCACGATGGTGGCCAATTTTGAGCTTTAAGCGCCAGCGGTTTGAGGCTGGTTTCCGGCGCAAGGGTGCCATTGATGGCGGCGTTATTGGGGGCATTGACAGAGGTGGCTGAGGCGAGTTGAGTGGCGCGTCTTGATGGGGTTCTGACTACTCAGGGGAGGCTGCGACGTGAAGTATTGAACGTCGAGGATGGTTTTGGTTTGCTCCAGAAATTTGAACGATGAAGAAGGTTTATTAAAACCTTAATGATGTAATTAAGTAATTAATTATTATTTTAATTATTTCGAAATGTAATTAATGTTTAAAATTGTGTAGCTCTCTCATGTGATATCGGAATTTAGTGAAACAAGTTGCTTTTGATTCGCAACAACGAACTCTACAACATGGGATTGACCAAAATGGAAACAAAGCAAATTCGAGTTTCAGGATATTTCAAATCCAAACGGAACCAAAACCGTCAATTAAAGACTAACGGAGTGAAAACCAACGTGAGAACTCCCTCACTCAAACTATTTTCATTATGTTATTATATAATAGGTTGTAAATGGGGCTTAGTAGCTCCTGTCACTACTTTTTGTTAAACCATGGATGATTTGTGCAATATGATTGTGTTGTAGAGAAATTGATTGTATTGTGGAATTATTGGATTGATTGTTGCGTGTGGCGCGAGCTAGTATCAGGTGAGGGATAACGCTAGACATTATTCCGGTTCTAATATCGTGCCATTATAATGCCGAATTTTCTGAAATTGAAATGTATAAATTATTTATATAAAAGGTATATAAATTTTTTATAAAAAGAAATTGAAATAAATATTCATTTACAAGTCGGACGGCTTGTTTATGTACACCTATTTAACTGATATTGATTGTGACGATAAATTTTACTCATTGCCCAACTGCACAAATAATAATCAGCATTTGTTGGTTGAAACCCCACACGGGTATTGAGATGATATTTGACATACACTAATCTAAATATTTAGTTGTATGTCAATCGATTAGTTGATAGACTGTAGTAAGCATTATTTATTTATTTTAATGCTTATACGGTTGTAGAATGCACTTTGGGTGTTGTTTGAATTTTTAATGATTGTTTATCATCATTGTTAAATACATGCAATACTTGAAATCCATAAAACCCAAATTATATGGTAATTGATTGAGACGCATTCCGATTCAGAATATAAAAATATTTTAAAATAATATTCAGAGAAGAAATAAAAATAAGATTATGATGTCCGATTTTGGATGGACACGAAAATATATAAAAATATGAAGCCGGGTTAAGTATAGAAGGCCATTTTAACTCGAACTGGTTTATGAATCGATTTTATTCCTTTTATAATGAAAATCAAAAAGATTAGATTTCAAAATGTGATATTTTGAAAATATTATCATTTTAAGATGTAAAATGACCAGGAATATTCAGTTTTGATTTAAATTGAAATGGAAGTTGGAATCATTTTTAAATGAATTTATAAACGATTGATGAAATACTTTCTGAATGGAAATCGACGAAATATATATTATATATATATGATTTGAATAGAACGCGTCGCGCAACGACCGTTTGCGAATTTCGACCATTGATTCGAATTAACGTAATGGGAAATCCGACTGTCGGATTCTCCCAAAATCGGAACCGTTGGGTTCATATCAAAAAGAGCTTTCCAATGAATATAAAAGATATAAATTTGAATAGTTAGGGTTAAAAATACGTCCAAATCAATTTCAGAAAGGGTCGATATGAATGCAGTTCGGTGGCCGTTATTGGAAACCAAGTGTAAGGGCCTTATAATAATTATTAAAATTATGGTAAAATTATGTAAATTCATAATAAATGATTTGGAAAGAGTTTGGATGAAAAATTCAAGTTTTGAAAAGATAAAAATATTTTTTTCGAAATTAACTGGTTAACAACTAGAATCAAAATCCAATTATTTTTAGAAATAATAAATTGGATTTGTAAACGGGTTTGAATATAACCAGAATTTTCCAACGAGTGAGTTGGAATGGATTTGAGTGGAAATAATCTTGGGAATATATTGTTATTGTATTCCGCGATTATACAGATACTATTGAGGAATTTGGAAGATACAGATATCGTTATTCCCAATATGATATCCGTTAGTTTCAAAATTTGATATTGAATATAAGTCGATATTATTTTCTATTCAGAGCCTTGTATTTAATATCAAATTGGATTTTGGGTTTGTCGTGTATGGTGTCTTCAATAACACTCTTCTTAAACCCCGATGAGAAAAGAATAAATCTTTTAAATAAGATTTAGAGAACTTTACCAATTAATTAATATTTAATTGGAATTGAATTGAAATTGGATTTTTGGGTTTATCGTGAACTGTGTTTTAAATAACATTTGTTCTTTAACCTAATTAACAATGAAGAGATGATTTTTGGGTTTATCGTGAAAGTTTCCAAAGTAAAGTTTTCCAATTTAATATATTAAATTGGAATTGAATGGAATTCGATTCGGTAATAATCGAGATGAGTTTCTGTAAAGGAAGACCGTTACTATATATGGAATTTAAAAGGCTTTGCCATTATTCCATTTATATTATTAGTCTGATACGGAAATTTATATCAATTATATAAATTGATCTGTTTTCCGTGAAGATTCCGTTTTGATGGAATATGATTTTATGGTTTATCGTGAACTGTGTTTTAAATGACGTTGGTTCTTTAACCCAGTTAATGACAGGAATAATTTTCCTAAAAGTTGAATAATCATAAATTAATGATTTATGATATTAAAACCAAGTTAGAGTTTTAATGAATCTTTAATTAGATTGGAATGAGAATGAGATAATTAAATTTATCGAATTCATGAAATGATCGAGAATGGAGTACCACCAGTTTTGCTCCAGATGATAGTTAGGTCTTTAATTAGATTTGAATGTTGAAATCGTAATTAAATTTACCAATAACACCGTGGGTGTTAAATATGGAGTACTACCAGTTTTGCTCCATGGGATGAATAGGTTGGGATTCGGTTAATAAAATAAATAGTTACTTCGGCAAGGGTCGCTAATCCCGACTAGTTAATAAAGTCTTTTGAAAATGATATCAAAAGGAAGATTAAAGAGAAAAATTAAAAGTATTTATCTTTGATAAAATTAATGGGAACCTTTCCCTAATGATGTGAATATTTCAATAAAAGAATAATATTAATTGGAATGAGGTGTATGATGTGTTTTTATTGCACTTGATTATAAGATAAGCTAGTAATTTGAAAAGACCGGGTTTAACCCATTTTGAATAACTGATACGACGATTGAAAGTCGACTATGCAGACGGTGGTTGAAGACCGGAGATCTGCACATCATTTGGATGATTACTGATATCTTGATTGGGATGTACACCCAAGACAAGGTAATAAGTGGTGATCGTCTAGACGTACTTGGAGATCGACCGGATATGCGAGGGCCTCTCTCCTATATTGGTCATATGGGACGAGTAATAAGGTGCCTCCGGTTTCGTTCAAACCTAGAACAGACTTGCAAATGGATGTTATGTCTGACATTGTATTCCTTTATATTGTATTCGTTGATCTCTGCTAAATATATATATGTTTGGTGGCGGAGAATTTTTTATCTTTCTTAACACCCTTCTCTTAGACATACGAGCCTAGAGGTTATATATTGGCGGAAATCAGTGGTACAGTATGGACTGACAGTTTGGCATGCCGAGTTGGATGGATCAAGGCTTTTGTTGAAAAGCAGAGTCTCGTGGTTGGTAATCAAAGAACAGCTTTAATTAGCATGGCTTTGTGTAGCGTTAATTCATGAGCTTCACACCCTGGTATGAACCCAAAACGGGATAATGACCGTAGGGAAATGGACATATGTTAGTTCTAGCTACGAGTATCGTCATGGTACGGAGCCCAGACTGTTTACTTATGTGGATGTTGGAAACTTTATTGATGGAAAGCGAGGTACCTCGGATATGATTTGAGTCCCTAGAGGCTCTTTGGTCGATGTGACTGACCATTTTGGAGGTTCGATAGAATCGGCTAACATATAGTGTGATAACCCGTGACTTCCCCGGTAAGGAAAGCAGGAATCGCTTTGAGAACAACACACAAAAGAATGCAGACGGAAAAACATTTCATTGCTTATTACAACAATTCCATCACATTACAAGATTATACAGAGTATAAATCAATATTACACATTATAAAATATCAGAGATTACAATACATTACATAGCAGCGAAAAATAATACAATACACAACTAGAAGTAATACACGGATACAGAGCTTTCCGAGTATCGTTCCAGCTGTAAATCAGGATCCTGTGAATATAAATCTGCAAAACCAAAACTACTAGATGCCCGTGTCAAAATAAGGGCACCCAGAGTTTAGGTTAAAACAATAAACTCCAGGTTAGTCATGTGACTGGTGTGAGAACTAAAACAGTTATTTATCTTTACTTTAAAAGAGAGTAATTCAAGGGACCACGCCGTATAACACGGAACAGGTTTCCTCCCAAGAATACCAGTGCATATAAATGAACAACGCAATGCTTTTTCGAAAAATGAAGCTATTATAAGACCCAGGTCCCATCACATAACGCAACGCAAGCCGGAGGATAGGGTTTTCCCTTATAATATCGAAACATGCTTGGTACGTTCAAAACAAATCATTTTGATACTATTATAATGTAGAGTGGATGAAAACAACTTCAAATATAAATGTATTAATCATAGACGACATAGTATCCCATGCTACTATGTCGCCATACTTGGCTCTACAATCAAAACCGCAAAGTCACGTATTTGGAAATTGGATTTCCATCTATGAACCGAGGCAAGGGATCGTCCTCTACCGAATTCGAGACAATCTAGCCCATGTCTCAGGAAAGTACTCAGTCAAGCCTTTGGAGCGACAGGGCCGGTCCACCGATGTGGATTAAAATGCCTGAACACTGCGTTTCCCCGGCCTTTGGGGCGTAAATGAGCCAACGAATGACTCCATCGGCTTCACATAGTCACCGATATATCCGAGGCGCCTTGCAACAGCAACAACCACATAAGTAAAACTCGTCGGGGCGTGTAAAATCACATTTGATATTAAATACAAGGCTCTAAATAGAAAATATATCGGCTTATATTCAATATCAAATTCTATGACCAACAAATATTGTATTGAAAATAACGATATAAATATATCTTTCAAATTTCCATAACAATATCTGTATAATCACGAAATCCAACATCGAAATATTCCAAAGACAATTTCGATTCAAATCCATTCCAATTCAATTATTGGAAATTCTGGTTACTTTTAAAACCATTTCAAATCCAATTTATTTATTTTAGAAAAATAAGTAGAATTATAATTCTAGTTCAAAACTAGTTCATTTTGATAAAAATCTACTTTTATCTTTTCAAATATGGAGTTTTTCATCCCAATTCTTCCCAAATCATTTCTTACGATTTTACACAAATTATTACTATTTTTAATAATTTTATCAAGGCCCGTACAGTCGATTTCTGTGACGACCCAAACTTCCCAGTAAAGAAAGACTGGATTGCTTTGAGAACAACACACATCAGAACACAAACTGAAGAACATTTTATTGCTGATTACAACAATTACATCAGAGTACAAGAATGTAACAGAGTATGAATAATTATTACAGAAATAGGAATACAATAATATCATAGTTTAAATTACATTTAAATAGCAGCGGACAAATATTACAAATATACAACTGGAAGGAATACACGGATACAGAGCTTTCTGAATACCGCTTCAGCTGTAAACCAGGATCCTGTAAATATATCTGCAAAAGGCTACTCGACTGCCCGTGTGGAAAATATGGGCACCCGAGTTTGCCAGTGAAACAAACTACATGTCAGTCATGGGACTAGTATGAGAAATCTTAACTTAACTTATCTAATAATAAGGCTAATCACAGGACCACGCCGCTAACGCGGAACGGGTTTACTCCATTGGATTGCCAGTGCATAAAATAAAGTAAAAACGTTAAACAACGCAATGCTTTTTAGAAAAATGAAACCATTATAAGACCCAAGTCCCATCACACAATGCAACGCAAACCGGAGGATAGGGTTTTACCTTATAATGGTCAAAAGATGCTTGATATGATAAAACGGATTTAATATTAGTGTGTATATGTTTAATAAAAACATTTCAATCATAATTTATCAATCATAGATGGCATGGGTACCATATATCATGTCGCCATACTAGTTCTACAATCAAAACCGTAAGGTCGTATTGGAAGTTGGTTTT